>CM067328.1:24915000-27315000 GCA_034376525.1 Nicotiana benthamiana
TTCTATTTCTACATCTCTTTCTTCCTCACTTTCCACCCTTTCTTCTGTTTTTGAGGCTTCTTTTAGTTTCTTAGTAAGAATGGGTGAGGGTATTCTGCCTAAATAGTAGACACAGGTAATAAATAAGAGAATACTAAAGATCCGAGCCATAGAATTTCTCAATTCTAACACAAGGTACTTATTAGATCGAATGTACTTATTCGATCTAATAGAATGATTTTGCCGTATCCAGACTAATACCAATCCAAGCCATTTCATGAATAAAATGTGACCAATTAACCAACCAACAAAACCACTTGTTACAAATAAGATCTTGCTGTTGCATCGACTCTATTATGTACATATTTTATGTCCAATACATGCTTGTACCTACCCAAACAAGTCTCACAACTCCTAACTTCTAATATCCTAAACTACAATTATGGGTTAGTAAGGTTAACTTGGGTTTCCTGCCAAGAAGCACCCTATTTACCGTTGTAGCACGATGCACGTATGCGCATTTAAGGTACGCTCAACATCGGAGGCTGCATCAAATGGGTCACTTACACTCCCTTTGCCTTATCCATTACCACATAATGTTTTAATTTGTGCCCATTGAATCTGAATGTGCGAGAGTCATTTTCCACAACAATCTCCATGGCACTAGTGGGGTGAATCTCAACCAAGCGAAATGGACCTAACCATCGTGATTTAAATTTTCCCGGAAACAACCACAGTCTTGAGGTTTATAGCAGTACTGTATCTACGGGTTTAATATGCCGCTCCATAATGTTTCTATCATGTATCATCTTCATTATCTCCTTATACAATCTTGTGCTATCAAAGGCATGATATCTGAACTCATCAAGCTCATCCAACTCTGTTACTCTACTTATGCTCACAGCTTCAATATCAAGATTCAACTATCTCATTGCCCACCGAGCTCTATGCTCTAACTCAACTAGTAAATGACACGCTTTTTCAAATACAAACTTGTATGGCGACATGTCGATTGGATAATTGAAAGCTGTTCGAGAAGCCGAAAGTGCATCATCTAACTTTCTCGCTCAATCTATTCTAGTAGCATTCATAGTCTTAGTCAATACACTCTTTATTTCTCTGTTCAGGACTTCCGCTTGCCCATTTGTTTGTGGATGAAATGGGGCGGTCACCTTGTGGTATACATCGTACTTCTCCAACAACTTAGCAAATGCTCGATTACAAAAGTGAGTACCTCCGTCACTGATTATTTCCCTTGGGGTGACAAACCGGGTGAATATGTTCTTTCTAGAAAACCCAATTACCCCCTTTGCATCATTTGTAGAGAGTGTTGCAGCTTCCACCCATTTGGACATGTAGTCCACAATGACGAGTATGTATTTGTTGCCATATGAGCTGATGAAAGGATCCATGAAATCTATAACCCATACATCTAACACTTCTACCTACTGAATTGGGTTCATAGGCATCTCATGTTGGTGGGAAATATTCCAGGTTTGTTGGCATTCATCACACCCCTTTATCCATATATATGCATCTTTGAACAATGTTGGCCAGTAGAAGCCCGACTCCAAGACTTTCGCAACTGTATTTACTCCCCCGAAGTGCCCACCATATGGTGACGTGTGACATACCTTCAAAATAGAAGACTAGTCTATCTCAAGGATACATCTCTGGACCATGTTATCATCACAAATCCTGAATATATACGGCTCATACCAATAATACATGGGATAATCACGAAAGAAATTTTTCTTCTGAACAGAGGAAAGGTCATTTGGAATAATACTGCTCACCAGGTAGTTTTCAAATTCTACATTTTATGGCACTTCCTCAAGACTCATGGATATTAGTTATTCTTTGGAAAAGTTTCCAGAATCTTTCTACCTCAACCATCTTTTCATCTCCTTCCAGCTAGCTAGACAAATGATCGGCTACTTGGTTCTCCGTTCCCTTTCGGTCACGGATCTCCAAATAAAATTATTGTAGAAGTAGCACCCAACGAATCAGTCGTGATTTTGACTCCTTCTTCTCGATCAAGTACTTGAGTGCATCATGGTCAGTATAAATGATTACCTTCAAGCCTATCAGGTAAGACCTGAACTTGTCAAATGCAAACACCACTGCCAGGATCTCTTTCTTGGTCATAATGATATTTAGTTGGGTTCCACTCAACATTCTACATGCATAGTATATTGGATGTATGATTTTTTTATTTTTGTGGCCCAATAACTACTCCCACAGAATAGTCACTAGCATTACACATAAGCTCAAACAGTTGCTCCCAGTCGGGGGCAAATATGATAGGTGTTGTTACCAGTCTCTTCTTTATTTCCTCAAAAGGTGCCCTAAAGTCATCAAAACACAAAAGGGTGATCTTTTTCAAGAAATTTACACAATGGGGTTAGCAATTTTAGATATCTTTTATAAATCTCCTATCGAAACTGGCATACCCAAGAAAACTTCTGATTGCTTTGACGGGGGTGGGTGGTGGAAGCTTTTCTATCACGTCAACCTTTGCACTATCCACCTCAATTCCTTTAATTGACACTAAGTGCCCCAAGACTATACCTTCCTGTACCATGAACTGGCACTTTTCCCAATTGAGTACCAGATTAGACTCGATACACCTTTGCAAAACTCGCCTCAAGTTCACAAGGCAATCATCGAATGAATTCCCCACCACAGAAAAGTAATCCATGAAAATCTCCACTATCTTCTCTACCATATCTGTGAAGATGGCCATCATGCACCTTTGTAATGTGGTGGGTGCGTTGCATATGCCAAATGACATTCTCCGAAATGCATATATATCATAAGGGCAGGTGAACAACGTTTTCTCTCTATCCTCTGGGCAATGGAAATCTGATTACACCCTAAGTATCCATCTAGGAAGAAAAAATGAGACCTCTCCTACCAATCTATCTAGCATATGATCAATGAATGATAGTGGGAAGTGGTCCTTCATGGTAGCCAAGTTCAATTTCTTGTAATCCATACAAATTTTCCAACCTGTTACTATTCGTGTAGAGATCAATTCGTTCTTCTCATTTTTCACTACCGTCATGCCTCCCTTTTTGGTAAACACTGAATTGGGCTAACCGAATTGCTGCCAGAGATTGGGAATAAGATTCCCGCATCTAACCACTTGATCACTTCTTTCTTCACCACTTGTTCTTTGGTTAAATTTGTTTGGTTGAGTTCTGTTCTTGTTTGCCTTTTTTGTTTGCACGATTTAATGCCTTGAATACTTTATCATGATCTGATAATGCTTCAAGCAATTCCCCAGTTCTTGAGAAGATTCTAGGCATGCACCTGTAAAAACCACGACTACAAATGTTAGAATTTCATAGAAGATTCTAGGCATGCACTTGATCACTTATTTTTGCACTTATTATTAGCTACAATAAATAACATTGTTAATCCAACGACAACGGCGCCAAAATTTGATCACACCCAACCATGCCTTATAAAAAGGACAAAGCGGTCACCGCAAATATATTTTGATTAATAAGTCCTGAGTCAAATCCCACAGGGAATTAACCTATCGATCACAGCTATTGGACTCACATAAATTCACGTATTCAATCTTCAGAGAAATTTGAGTAACAAATGGGGTGTTTATTAACTAAATATTACGTAATAAAATGTAGTATTTAAGAACTAGGTATAATCTGGTTGTAAGCAAGAATGAGAATGGTCTAAGGTTCTGATTTCCACTGTTGTCGGAATCCTTTCCACTATATTTGTTATAAATTTGCCTAAGTCTTCTCAATCAATCATGAGCACTCTAACTGTCGTAACTCTCTTATGAGAAATTATAATAATATACTAGAAATATTCTCCCGAATTAAGCTAGATAGCTTTAATTGCAGCTCACTTAGATCGCACCCTGGGTTTCGTTATCCCTAATCTCACTTTTAAACCCTTCGTATTGATCCCTCATATACGTTAGGAGTGATGATGTTCAACAACTACCTAAATATACACTCTCTCCCAAGTAATTCATACTAAATAGGAACAACTAATTGAGGGTCCTTCAATCGACAACAATAAGCATATACTTGCACAAAGAGAGATAATACGATGACAAATCTATATTAACATAACAAGAAAATCATCCTGCAACAGTTTCCATCAAAACACTAGCTTAGTTATTTAGCTATGTCGATGCCCCCTTTTTCCCCCCTAAAGATAGGCGAAATCAGGTTTACGACATTACGGACAAAACATCTCTTATTCCCTTTTGAGTAATCTGGTTATGGAATTCGAAGAGTCGCCACCTAATGATTATAGTGCATTAGGACACATTAAAGGAAAAAAAGAAGATTTGAAAGAAAACCAGAGTTCGTGTATGGGCTCGAAATTATCTCGAGGGGAAGGTGTTAGGCATCCCTCAAGATTCACTAGTGTGGTTCCCGGCCATGCTTAATTGTGACTTTAAAAGAAGTAGAAGGAAACAAGCAAGGTTTGCACATAGTAGTTACAAATAAGTTAGAAACTTTGAAAAGAAAAGGAAGAATAGACAGTCTTTAGAAAAGGAGTTGATGCAAAGAAATGAAAACACTTAAGGAAAATATTACAAAAAGAAAAGAAAGGAGGTCCTAGGTTCAAATACGACACGGATCACATCAATGCAATACCCAGCAATCACTCCTGAAAGAGGGGTCGCACGAGATATTAGCGCACTGGTCATCATATCCATATTATACCCTTCCCACCCCGTTAAGTTATTTAAACGTGATTAACCTAGTTTGCTTATTGAATGCTAGTACACGTCCCAAACTATCAATCCGGGGTATTAGGACTTCTAATCCTAAAAGGGAAGGAAAGGGGTAGGGGCATATATGTGGTTTAAAAGGATAAAATTCTATTGGCGGCAACCAAAACAAATAGCAAGTTATGAGAAATAAAAAAACACACAAGGCTCACAAAAACCCCGTAAGTCACATAACTTCTAATTTAACATGCCTTGCATATACTTATTCTGTCTTTAAATTTAAAAATTAAGTGGCGGATGGACTAGTTTAACACATAAAATTAGATAAGGAGTCTGCATTAGGCAACTCGGATCCAACTGTCAGAAATTGAGGTATTTTAGACATGTTATTCAAAAAACACTAATTTCAGACAAAAGCCTAATGTAGAGGAGTTTAAAACAGAAGATTAAAAAAATTGAGGAAGTTCAGAGATGCCTTTGAAATTAACACAGTTGTTTAAGTGAAAATACAGTAGAATTGTAAAAAAGAGTTTTCGAAAGTGAGAATGCTTTAAAAGAAAGAGTGGGTTAAATACCTGTTTTTGAAAGATGGCTTCAAGAGATGAATATAAATTTAGGTAGAAGGTTAAAGGATTTGTTTCAGAATAAAGATGTAAGTTTGGAAAAATTAAGAACACTACGGATTTGTAAGAGTTTTAAAACAAGCGGGTTTGGACGAGTTTTATTGAAAATGCTGAAGCCAACCGCCAGGTTATTACTTGCACAAATTAGGCGAGTGTGAACTCTTGTAGGCGTAATATCTATATCTTTATTTTTTAAGACTTATTACTTTTATTAAATTGGTAAAGGAATGAGTATTCGATTACCCTACCGTTTGCCTAACGCTTATCCATTACCTACAGTCATGATTTCTATGTGCAACTTGTTATATGGATATTAAGTCCAATAGGCAGGGTTTCTAATGATTCGCAATATGACTGAATATTAAATGTTATAGGTATGGTATCTACATGATCGAGTTAAAACGTTGAAAACCTATAGGCATTGTATCTAGGTAATTAAAAACGTTAAATCTATTGGCAGGGTATCTACCTTTTGTGCAATAAAGTAAACCCCTCACATACCCTTTACTAATACTCCCCGAGTTTTATATAAAGAATTATTACAGAACCAAATGAAAGAAAGTAATTAAAATACATCAGAGCCTACAGCTATATCCAAACTGCCTAATGCAATCTTTAATATCCAATAGCATGTGTTTCACCGAATCTGGATTCCATATGTCCAAGGCCTTCTCTTACCTAAAGTGTTTCAGAGTTCCAAGGAGCCTCAAGGGCTCCAGGCAGCGCTTACACTCTAGATATTATAACAGAATAGTGCTGTGTGGAATAACCAGCTCTCGGGTATCCAAGTTCAGAGGGAACTCCACGGTCCCAAAAGCATGGCTTACCAAAGGGCGTGTGGAACTTAGAAACTAGGAATAAGTGCAGAGTGAGAGAGGGATTAGGGAGCCATAGTAGAGGGTGGTCATACCCAGCCATGGGCATAAACTGGCACACCCCTGACCCTTTGCTTGATCCAAACAATTAAGAGCAAACTTTTAGAAGTTAAAAGCAGGTTTGGATGGTGATTAGGACACAACCAGACCTGAGTTATGGCTCAGCACATAAGGGGTAAAGGGAATGGAAATTGATTTGAGTAGAGGTTCAAGAGAACCTGATTTTAATTCATGAGTGACAATAATATAATACCAACATGACTCAGAATTACACGCACACATAAGAGGGGGGATCAAAGGGACATGGTACCATATTAGAAAGAATTTACAAACATATGAAGAAGGCATTAAGGCATAACAGTCTTGAAGGTGCAGAACATAATGAAAGAGAGCATGATAGACTAAAAGGAGCATATAATGGAGAATGCATAACAGGAGAAAGGAAATAAACTCTTAGTGTATGAGGGTATTATTTAACTAGAAAGACATACCAGTTGCAATTTTAATACAGTAGAACAAGAAAAAGTAAGTAATCAGCCAAAAAGTCAGCAAAAGCAAACTCAGGATCTTTAGCAAGTATTTGACAGTTCAATAGGAACTCAGGGGTATTTCAGAAAGTAGAAGAGAGAGGAGCACAACACTTAGTATCACAAAGAGAGAAGGTAGTAGTAGAGAGAGTATTTGAAATTGTGTAGTGAAAAGAGTATTCGAAATATTGCAATTCAGAAGTCTGTGTGTGTTGCAAAAGTACAAAAAGAACTGTGTTAAGGGTTTAAAAGGTAGTCCCTCTTTATAGTGCAAAAACGAGTAAGTAAAATCAAAGGAAATAACATTTCACTCAATCACATAAGGATCTCCCTTTGTTTAAGGGATTTGATTTCAAACGGGCATGTGTATTTAAGGAAAGAAAAAATACTCAAAACCTTTTCAGTAACACAACAAAGGGTAAGTGCATAGAGTCTATTTAAGGGAAGAATCCCATGGTACACAGTTTTGAGAAATAAGGAATGTAAATCAATCAAACACCCAAAAATTTAAAATCTTGTTTGAATGAAGATAGTCAGAAAAAGGGGAGGAAAAGGTTTAATTGAAAAATCAGTAACAATCAACCGAGCCTTAGTAAGGGAAATTGGAATCAATCATGAGTTGGCAGAACCATTTCAAAAGAAATGCCCTTGCATATAAAGCATACCAGTATCAAGAGAGAAAGGACATTCCTAGAAAGTTTCAAATCATAAGCAAAAAATAATTCCAATTCAGTTATAAACTCAGCATGAGTTTGAGAGAGCCCAGGGTTTTAGAGTAGAACCATAACCCCAACACAACACCAAAACTCGCAAAAATCCCAAAACTAGGGTTCCAATTCGAGTAGGATATAGAAAGGATAAGGCAAGCCCTCAAAACAAACTTAGGGAACCCTTTTATAATCTCATGAAAAAGCACACAGATACCCACAACAAATTAGAAGCAATAGAGTGAAGAATCATAAAGAACAAGTTTAAAAGAAAGCTCAAAATTTAAGCAAGTTCAAAGGTTACATAGCACTTAGGAAACAGTAGAAGAAATAGGTTTAGAACTCAAACAAAGGTCCAGTAAAGCAAGCAAAACTCAGTAAGAAAATGGTAAAGGAACGCATAAGATAGGCATGTAAAGCATGTCATAATAAATAGAGAAAAATGCATATCAACGGCAAAACATATGAACGGGAAAAATCACACAAGACATGGCATGAACAAATAGATTCACAAGAAATAAGAAGTAGAAGAAGAATCGTTTTTAAGATTTCGAAAACCCTAATTTGAACAGACTAATTTTGAGAAAGAAAGTTAGGCGAAAACATCAAAACCTCGAGTAGAACATAGATCTGTCCCAAATCTAAGAAAATAAGGGAAGAAAGAACCTCGAACAAGAAACCCTAAAAATGAGAAGACTTGGAAAAGATTTGGTCTCAAACAAGGCTGGGCCATGGCTAGGCCTTCCAATGCTCGGACACGCTGGAACGGAGCCGGAGGAACCAAAGAAACTCAGATCGGTGGAGGATCTGAACAGACCTTGTTGGAGTCGAATCTCTAAAACATTGAACAATTAAGATTTTGGGTGAATGGAAGAGAGCACATTCCATCCATGACCTAGGATGCCATGGACGCCGGTAGAATTTGAAAACAATTTTATTTTGGATGAACCAACGACTACAGCATGGTTCAAAGACACGGAAACCTTGCTTGTTCTGGAATTTTGAGGGTCCTCCTAAATATTATGCCCGAGTTTACTGGACTGGCGCTGCTGACAACTGTGCTGACTAACTAAAAGCGGATCGGCTCCAGAATTTTGAGGGTCCTCCTCAAAACTCTGCCCCAGTTTACTGGGTTTGTGTTGATGAGATAACTGACTTCAGAATTTTAGGGGTCCTCCTCAAAATCCTGCCCTAGTTCCAATAGCGGGGGAAATGGAATTCTTATTAAAATGTGACCAAACCCATAGGGCTGCCTACATATCCCCTCTTAAACGGGAATCAGGTCAGGCGTAGTTCAAATTACATTATGAAGAAAAAGCATATGATCAAATATAATATTGCTCTACTGCATATGAGTTGATCGGCTTCGGCCAGATTTCTCCATCCATTTCTGCAAGAATAAGGGCTCGCCTTGTTAGAACCAGTGGACCGTGTACGGACCCTGCCAATTGGGAAAGAATTTCCCCTCGGCTTCGTCTTGATACGGGAATATCTTCTTTAACACCAGCTGCCCTGGTGTAAACTTCCTTAGCTTAACTCTCTTGTTGAAGGCTCTGGACATTCTGTTCTGATATAGCTAACTGTTGCAGATTGCATTTATTCTCTTTCCATCTATAAGGGCTTACTTCTCGTAGCGGCTTCTTACACATTCTGCATCATCTAACTCTGCTTCTTGTATGATTCTCAAAGAAAGAATTTCTACCTCGGCGAGAATGACCGCCTTTGTACCATAAACCAGCATGTAGGGAGTTTCCCCAGTTGATATACGGACTGTGGTACACGATCCCAATAAGGCAAATGATAGATTCTCATGGCATTTCTTGTGCCTTTCGATCATCTTCCTTAGTATCTTCTTGATATTCTTGTTGGCTGCCTGTGAGCTACAATGGATGTGCTGAGGCCAATCATGTCATCATAATACCATGCAAAGATGTCCTCGTACTCTTTTAGGAACTTGGTGTATTCTTTCTTTTATGATGGCGATAAGTGCACGCTGATGCACGTCTCCTTAACATTCTCTGCATCCCCCAAATTAACAACCTCAGTTTCGTCCAAGTTGGATTTAGGCCTATTCTTAAAATTCTTGACCTCCCTTACAACCTCTTCTGGTATTTCATCCTCTTCAAAATCTACGTCTGTTTGTTGCATTGCCTCGTTGCAAAGCACATTTGTTGGTTCATCATCAAGATATGTAATGTTGTTTAAAATAATTAAATGATAGAGAAAAGTAATAAGAGAGAGAGATATATGATAAGCTTGGAAAATTCTTTGATAAAATTCTTAATTGTTTAAAACATTGGAGCTCTTTTCAAAAGTAAAGACAATGCGGGAAGAAAAAAACCACTAGTAAAATAAAGATGCGATTTATAATGCTACTTTAGCCTTGCTACCCCGAAGCTTTCCGAGAACTGGTGGTCCTGACTAACCAATTAGTGAGGCGTTCCCCTAGGTTCACAGCTTGAATGGAAGGGCCTTCCTCCCCTTCCTCCATGAAGATAACACAACAGTCCATTTTATCCTCCAGATACAGGTTCTTCAGTAATGCCAGTGCCTCATCTTTCTCTCATCCATATATAATGTTAGCTGGTTGAAAGGTCTGCTTCAGCTGAGGTATAGGGTGCTCTAGGGTATAATAAGGACCGCGCCATGGTGGCAACCATTCATGAACTCTTTCCGTGCATACTCATACCCTGAGCCGAAAGTAGTACCGTGCTTCTTCAGTTTGATGGGTCTGGTGATACCCTGGAGATTCTTGCTAAGTCCTTTTCCGGGTTCATACCCGCTCCAATTCTGGATGCTCTCAATCTTGTTATCCCACCACTTGTCTTTGTCTATGGCATTAACTTGCTCGTTGTGATGGTATGTTTCTCTGCCTATTCTCTTTCTACCTCCGATCATTGGGATGGTTTGGCAACTGTATATAGGGTATCTACCGTCGCCATGAATGATCACTTCTTGATGATTCTATTCAAATTTCACTACCTGATGTAGGGTTGATTCCACAGCCCCAGCGGCGTGGATCCAGGGTCGTCCATCAATAAATTGTAGGATGATGGCACGTCTATGACTTGGAAACCAACATCGAACCAGGTAGGTCCCATCTATAAGCACATGCTAATTTCTCCAATGGTAGATATATGAGACCATCAAAAGCTTTAACATTGATAGCCCCATATTTGATCTCATGTAAACTTTCCCCAATGTCCTGAGAGTCACTAGCGGACAAATGTTGAGGCTAGATCCCCCATCGACCAGGATCCTGGTGATGAAATAATCTTCGCATTGCACAGTGATATGCAAAGCCTTGTTATGACTAAGTCCTTCTAGTGGTAACTCATCCTCGTGGAAGGTGATCATGTGGCTTTCAAACACTTGTCCTACAATGTTCACCATCTTGCCTCCCGTTATGTCGCTGGGAACATGAGCGTCGCTCAATATTTTCATTAATGCATTCTTATATGCTTCAGAGCTTTGTAGAAGAGTCATGATGGAAATCTACGCTGGTGTTTTGTTTAGTTGCTCAACGACCGAGTATTCTTTTGCCTATGTCTTTCCCCAAAGGTCATCAGGTCCAACTTCAATAGGCTGCCCAAAGGATGGCTTGCTGGACTAGGCTCAATGTTCCGGAGTGTATACCCTGCCTGTTATCGTCATTCCTTGTGTGGCGATCGCATCTCCAGTATGTGTTTTCCCTTTTCTCCTGGCTTCCGCTGTGTTATCCCAAGTTATTTCATTTTACTTAAATGGGGTCATGTCTGTCATGGAAACTGAAATTAGCATCCTCGAAGGTAACACGACAACTTCAAATGGTACAGGTGCTTTCGAGATACCGAATCTAACCTCAATTAGTTTTGGCGCCTTTGCATGAGGCACTTTAAACTCGAGTGGTATAGACACATTTACCACATTTCCCTCAGAGGGCTGGATCTGAACAATAATGGGATTGAGGGTAACCGCCGGCTTATTAGGCTCATATCCTTCAGCAATCAATCTGATTTACCTTTTGGGTTGCCAGTAATCTTCTATCTCGATCATATGGATGCCTCCACACTTGTGGTCGGGAAGAGGGTTGTTGTAGACATTGGTTGCGGTCTCCTTTGCTACAATAACCTTGTTATCAATCCAAGTATGAATCTTATCTTTCAACAAGCGACACTCGTCGATGGTATGGCCTTTCATTATGGAATGGTATGCGAAAGTTTTGTTTGGATTGACCCACTGGGAGGGATTTTCTGGATTTATGGCTGGGATAGGGCATGATTGGCTGCCTTGAGTTTTTCATATAGTTGGTCAATTGGTTCGGCAATGGTGGTATACTATCTGGGAGGTTTACGATCAAAATTTTGTATAGGTCGAGGAAAGTTTTGGTGATTAAGTGGCGATGTGTAATGGGAAGGTTGGGAGTTATATTCTTAGTACACACGTGTGGGTTGGGAATATCTTGGTGAGGTGGGTTGATATGTGGGTGGTGGATATGATTGGTTGGCAGGAGGTGGGATTTCGTAAGTGAGTGATGGTTCTTGGTAGTTTAAGGAAGGTTGATATGTGAGTGAAGCTGAGGGATATGTTTGATATTTCATATGCCATTATGGAATTCACGTCGTTTTTCATTGACGTGCCACCAGACTGTAAAGCCTTGTTAGTGCCCTGTAATTCTTCGAGATTGGTAAGCATACCATTATTGAGATCTTCTTTGATTCTTTCTCCCAACTTGATGATATCGGAGAACTTTTGACCTTCTATCAGCATTAGCCTCTCATAATATTGCGGGTCCTGAGCACAAACAAAGAAACTGTTCATTTGCTCTTCATCTAAGGCTGGCCTGACCTAAGCAGCTTCTGACCTCCAATGAGTAGCATACTTGCAAAACAGTTATGTGGGTTTCTTCTATAGATTTTAGATATAGAACACATCTGGTGCATTCTTAGTGTTGAACCTGAAACGGTCCATGAAGTCAGATGCCATGCTCACCCAACTTGTGTGTTTTTTTGCATTCTGGATGATATACCAAGATAAGGCATCGCCTTTCAGACTCCTCATGAACAGCTTTATATGGATTTTCTCGTACCTCCCAACTCCTACCAGCTTATCACGACACATTCTCAGATGGACCCTATGATCACCTGTACCATCGAACATCTCGAACTTGAGAGGTTTGTACCACTCCGGGAGTTCAACATCTGCGTGAACACAAAGATCTTCATAGTTCAAACCCTCAACGCCTTTGCTACCTTCGACACCCTAGACCCGTCTAGTTAACTTCTTGAGTTCAGCGGCTAAATTATGATGACAGAGTCTTTATTATCTGATTCAGATGCACCCGAGATTGGTAGGGTATAGTAGGGTATAGTGTCCACAAAGATAGTAGTGTTATGGTCATTTATGGTGTGTTATGGTTTAGGAATGAGCAGTGGAGTGTTATTGCATGTGTTGCAGGCTTGGGTATTAGAAGTTTGTACTAGTAGCTGTAGAGGTACAGTGTTCTAGATTTTTGCATCAGCAGCGGCAAGAGTGATTGATATGCTTGCCAGGTTCCGGACTTGTTCTAATTCTTCCCAAAATCTCAGCAAAGTCTGCTCAAGTTGAGCAGCAGTTTCCTTGGTATTTGGAGTGTTCTGAGAAGTTTCCTCAATTTCCTTTCTAGCATTCGTATCTCCCATTTTGCCTTTGTTCCTGTTTCTGGTAGGACTCGTAGTAGGAGGAGGTGGAGAGCTCTTGGATCTTGTTGAGTATGCTGCTGGTGCCAGAATGCACGAACTACCTTTGGTAAGGGGAATAAAAATAAAAGAAAAACAAAAAGGTAAAAAGTTAGTGCGGATTCTGAGAAAGAAAATATTGCGATATTTAAACAAGATGTGCAAGAATATAAATAGTTTCCTTAATTCTGGTCCCTTGTTTGTGCTCGAGGTAGGACTAGCGACAAGTTAAAATTGGAGAACTTATAATGCTATATGCCTCACTTTATTGATAAAAAACTAAGACGAATCTGAAACGTAATTTGAAATAACGGAAAGATGTCACTAATGGCTAGTAGCCTTGTTACATTATGAAAGTATGAAAAAAAAAATCCTAACTATTTGGTCCCAGAAGGACCTTCCCCAGACTTGGTATTCTTTCCTCCCTCGTACAGCTGCACCAGCTCACGTAGTCCTAGCAGCAAATAGGCTCGAGCCAAATGTCCGCCTGCACTTCCCTCGACATTTTGGCAGTCTTCAATCCTCTTCAAGAACCTTCCTTCCAACTCTACTAGACCTATTTCTAGATTCCCCAACCGTTTTTTGGCATTGACAGCCATATCCTTCCACTCGTCGATCAGCTTCTGTTGAGCTTGTTGTGTTTTCCGGTGCTCATTTTCACACTCCCGAATCCTTTTGCGCAGTTGATTGTATTTAACTTGTGCTTCAACTTTCTCATCAATAAGCCTATGACCTCTGAAGATCCCAAGATGACCCAAACCAATGTGATTGTCTTCTAACCAACCTTAATAATGCGGCACACACCCGGCATGATACCTGTTTGGCTTAATAGATTCTCTCCCTATGACGAGCTTGCAGTGCCACATGTGTTGAGCTTGACACCTGTGTGGGCTATGATCGTCTTGAAAGTTAGCCTTGAAGTGACTCATTTTTCTACCCTTGGTATGATCTGCTTTCTTCTAGCTTACCTCATGACTCGGAGAGGGACATAAGGATGAGTTCCCCTCGGACCGATGAGTGTGACGAATGGTGCATCCTGAGAACAAGCAGTGAACTCCTTTGTTGGGAACCACTCAAACATCCACTGTACTTTCTCTTCCTTTAGATTGTCAAACAGCTCTACCCATCCTCCAGCGTCCTCCAGCTGAGAGAACATGTTGGGCATGAAGTTCACTCACTTTGGGTGGTGAAAAGCGATATGATAATCCTAATCCTTGTGCATAATCCTATCGGTAGTCACCTTTTTGAAGGTGTTCCATAGGCCAGAGCTGAAGTAACAGATTACAACCCTCGAAGTGTGTGGCCCCTTGTTGACATTTTCCCAAGGCTCTATAGATTTCAGCGATGATCATGGGCACTATGCTGAAAGACTGCTCGTCGATCCTTCCATTAAGGTTTTGGTTGCCATGGATAGTCTGGTGTGGATCCTAGCCTTCTTCATGGGAAATATCATCATACCCATGAAGCAGAACATGAACACAAATACCCTTCTATGTATATGCCCTAAAGAGGTAAGGGCGAACTCATCAGTGTAGGTATGATAGGACTTGCTATGGCCGAACCTTTCATATAGGAAGTCAAATGGTATGTAGGAATACTTTAGGCAATCGGGTTCTTCTAGAGTCCCATAATTTTGAGGAAACCCCTACCCTTGCGATTCATTGGCATAAGTAGATCCGGAGCCCCCCAAGGGATTCCAGCTAGACCCCCTATTTCTTCCAGCAGAGGGGTTATTTCGAGGTCCCTGAAGCGAAAAACCGACCGATCACTATCCCAGAATAAAGTAGCAGCTTCAATAATTTTGTTGTCAGGCCGGACTTCCAGATGTGAAGGAAGATTCCCTAAATATTTGCGGACGAGGGTCCGATCACTGACATGAAGGTCCTCCCACCAACTTAGCAACCTTGGGTGAATGTTAGGTACCATACCGAATCTGGGGATTTCATGCCTCATTTTCTGTAAAACAAAATGTTAGGCCCTTAACCCCACCAGACTCGACTATTTAAATCAATAATTAGCAATAAAGGCATCTAGTTCTCCAAATAGATGCACACAACATGAAGGCGTCCGTTTGGGTTTCGAGGAAACCCGATATACTTTGGATTAGGCTATCTTGATGTGTCATAACGCGGACAACATAACTGACTCATCTATGTTTGACCATGATGCATGAACAGTTTAATGGAATAAGGTTTCTACTTTTGAAGTGTTAGATAGGTACCCTTGTGCGAACAACTAAAGAAGGAAAGGCGCGGAACCATCGAATACACCATTGATCGACTGGTTTTACCGCAAATATTTCTTTGCCACAGTTAGGGGGTTATAATATCGGAAGGGCGCAACCACTCATTATAAGCATTTCTATTGGATTTATTTTGGCACGAGTGAAGTATGATATTGAAAAATGCTGTTACAAGAATGAAGCAAATTGCATGTATTTTGATGTTCATAAAGCAAAAGGTTACAATAAATGCTCGAAAATTACAACGGTATTGAAATACTAATAAAGCAGTAAAGAAAAACAGTTAAAGGAAAAGAAAGACATGAAGAGTCAAGTTAGTTTAATGATGAAATAATTAAGGGCAAGAAATAAAGGCAATTAAGAAAGCAATAAAGTCACACAAAGCATGTAAAGGTAGAAGCCTAAAGAAATCCCCAGCAGAGTCTCCATGTTGTCGACACCCCCTTTTTCCCCAAAAGAGAGGAGAAATTGGGTTTACGACATTATGGACAAAACAACTCTTATTCCCTTTTGAGGAATCGGGTTATTGAATTCGACGAGACGCCACCTAATGATTATACTACATTAGGACACATTAAAGAAGAAAAAGAAGATTTGAAAGAAAACCAGAGTTCGGGTAAGGGCTTGAGATTATCTCGAGGGGAAGGTGTTAGGCACCCCTCAAGATCCACTAGTGTGGTTACCGGCCATGCTTAATTGTGACTTTAAAAGAAGTAGAAGGAAACAAGTAAGGTTTGCACATAATAGTTACAAATAAGTTTGAAACTTTGAAAAGAAAAGGAATAATAAACAGTCTTTTGAAAAGAAGTTGATGTAAAGAAATGAAAACACTTAAGGAAAACATTACAAACAAAAAGAAAGGAGGTCCTAGGTTTAAATACAATATGATCACATCAATGCAATACCTAGTAATCACTCCTAAAAGGGGGGTCGCATGATATATTAGTGCACCGGTCATCATATCCATATTCTACCCTTTCCACCCCGTTAAGGTAGTTAAATGTGATTAGCCTCGTTAACTTATTACATGCTAGTACCCGTCCCAACCTATCAGTCTCAGAGTATTAGGACTTCAAATCCTAAAAGGGAAGGAAAGGGGTAGGGGCATATATTGGGCTTAAAAGGACAAAATACTATTGGCGACAACCGAAACAAATAGCAAGTAATAAGGAATAAACAATCACACAAAACCTCGTAGGCCACATAGCATCTAGTTTAGCATACCTTGCATATACTGATTTGGTCTTTAAAATTAAAACTTAAGCGGCGGACAGACTAGTTTAACAGATAAAATTAGATAAGAAGTCTGCATTAGGCAACTCGGATCTAATTGTCAGAAATTGAGGTATTTTGGACAGGTTATTCAGAAAACACTAATTTTTGACAAAAGCCTAATGCAGAAGAGTTTAAAATAGAAGATTAAAAAAATTTACAGAAGTTCAGAGATGACTTCGAATAAAGCAGAGTTGTTTAAGTGAAAATACAGTAGAATTGCAAAGAAGAGTTTTCGAAAGTGGGAATTCTTTAAAAGAAAGAGTGAGTTAAAAACCTATTTTTGAAAGATAACTTCAACAGATGAATTTAAATTTAGGCAGAAGGTTAAAGTGTTTGTTTCAGAATAAAGATGCAAGTTTGTAAAATTCAAGAACACTACGGATTTGTAAGAGTTTTAAAACAAATGGGTTTGGACGAGTTTTATTGAAAACGCTGACGCCAACCGCCAGGTTATTACTTGCACAGATTCGGCCAGTGTGAACTCCTATAGGCATGATATCTATATCCTGATTTTTTAAGACTTGTTACTATTATTAAACTGGTAAAGGAATGAGTATTCGATTACCCTACTGTTTTCCTAACGCGTATGCATTTCCTATAGTCACGATTTCTATATGCAACTTGTTATATGGATATTAAGTCCTATACGCAGGGTTTCTAATGATTTGCAATATGAGTAAATATTAAATCTTATAGGTATTCTATCTAGATGATCAAGTTAAAACATTGAAAACCTATAGGCATGCTATCTAGGTGATTAAAAACGTTAAACCTATAGGCATGGTATCTAACCTTTTGTGCAATAAAGTAAACCCCTCCCATACCCTTTACTAATAATCCCCGAGTTTTATATATAGAATATTACAGAACCAGAAAAAAGAAAGTAATTAAAATACATCACATACAGCTAGAACCAAACTGCCTGATGCAATCTTTAATATCCAATAGCATGTGTTTCACCAAATCTGGATTCCAGATTTCCAAGTCCTTCTCTTACCCAAAGTGTTTCGAAGTTCAATTGAACCTGAAGGGCTCCAGGAAGAGCTACACTCTGGATATTATAACAAAATAGTGTAGTGTGGAACAGCCAGCCCTCAGGCATCCAAGTTCAGAGGGAACACCAGGGTCCTAAAGTAAGGGGGCAGAACTTAGAAACTAGGAATAAGTGCAAAGTGAGAGGAGGCATTAGGGAGTCATAGCAGAGGGTGGTCATACCTATCCATGGACATAGACTGGCACACCCCTGACCCTCTGCTTGATCCAAACAATTAACAGCAGACTTTTAGAAGTCAAACATAGGTTTGGATGGTGATTAGGACACCACCAACCCTGAGTTAAGGATCAGCACACAAGGGGTAAAGGGAATGGGAATTGATTTGAGTAGAGGTTCAAGAGAACCTGTTCTATGTCATGAGTGGCAATAATAGAATACCAACATGACTCATAATTACACTCAGACATAAGAGGGGGGGTGAAAGGGATAGGGCACCATATAAGAAAGCATTTATTGAAACATGAAGAAGGCAGGAAGGCATAACAGACTTGAAGGTGTAGAACATAATGAAAGAGAGCATGACAGACTAAAAGGAGCATATAATGGAGAATGCATAACAGAAGAAAGGAAATAAACACATAAAGTATGAGGGTATTATATAACTAAAAAACATACCAGTTGCAATTTTAGTACAGCAGAACAAGCACAAGTAAGTAATCAGCCAGAAAATCAGCAAAAGCAAACTCAGGATCTTCAGCAAGTATTTGCAAGTTCAAGAGGAACTTAGGAGTATTTCAGCTAGTAGAAGAGAAAGGAGCAGAGCACTTAGTATCAGAAAGAGAAAAAGGTAGTAGTAGAGAGTATTTGAAATTGTGTAGTGAAAAGAGTATTTGAAATATTGCAATTCTAAAGTCTGTATGTGTTGCAAAAGTGCAGAAAGAACTATGATCAATGTTTAAAAGTTTGTCCCTTCTAATAGTGAAAAAACGAGTAAGTAAAAGGCAAGGAAATAGCATTTCAGTCAATCCCATAAGGATCTCCCTTAGTTTACGGGATGTGATTTCAAACGGACATGAGTATTTAAGGATAGAAAAAAATACTCAAAACCTTTTCAGTAACACAACAAAGGGTAAGTGCATAGATTCTATTTAACGCAAGAATCCCATGGTACACGGTTATGAGAAATAAGGAAAGTAAATCAATCAAACATCCAGGAACTTAAAATCTTGTTTGAATGAACTTAGTCAAAAAAGGGAGGAAAAGGTCTAATTGAAAAATCAGCAACAATCAATGGAGCCTTAGTAAAGGAAATTGGAATCAATCATGAGTTGGCAGAACCATTTTGAAGGAAAGGCCCTTGTATATAAAGCATATCAGCATCAAAAAAGATGAAGGACAAGCCTAGAAAGTTTCAACTCACAAGCAAGAACAAATTCCAATTTAATTACAAACTCAACATGAGTTTGAGAGAGGCCAAGGTTTTAGAGTAGAACCCTAACCCCAACACAACACTAAAACTCGCAAATACCCTAAACATTGAGTTTCAATTCGAGTAGGATAAATAAAGGAGAAGGCAAGCCCTCAAAACAAACTTAGGGAACTCTTCGAGAGTCTCATGAGAAAGCAAACAAATACCCGCAGCAAATTAGAAGCAGTAGAGTGAAGAATCATAAAAAAAGTTTAAAAGAAAGCTAAAATCTTAAGCAAGTTCAGAGGTGACATAGCACTTTGGAAACAGTTGAAGACATAGGCGTAGAACCCAAACGAAGGTCCAGTAAAGACAAGCAAAACTCGGTAAGAAAATGGTAAAGGAACGCATAAGATAGGCATTTATTGAAAGTCATAAGAAATAGAGAAAAATGCATATTAATGACAAAATATAAAAACAGGAAAATCACATAAGACATGGCGTGAACAAATAGATTCACAAGAATTTAAGAAGAATCGTTTTTAAAATTTCAAAAACCATAATTTGAACGGACCAATTTTGAGAAAGACAATTAGGAGAAAACATCAAAACCTCGAGTAGAACATAGATCTGTCCCAGATCTAAGAAAATAAGGGAAGAAAGAACCTCGAACAAGATTTTTTTTAGGGTTTATCAAAAACCCTAAAAATGAGAAGTCTTGGAAAAGGTCTGGTCTCGAACAAGGCTAGACAATGGTTAGGCCTTTCAAAGCTCGGACACGCTGGAACAGAGCCGTAGGAACCAAAGAAACTCGGATCGGTAGAGGATTTGGACAGATCTTAATGGAGTCGAACCTCGAAAACAGTGAACAACCACGATTTGGAGTGAATGGAAGAGAGCACAGGCTATCCATGACCTGGGAAGCCATGGACGCCGGTGGAATTTGGTCAGAGAAACCGTTGATGACGGCTAGGGTTTCGAGTGTTAGAGAGAGCCTGAGAGACGAAAGGATTTTAAGGTGGCTGTTTGGTGAGAAATGAATTAGGGTTAAGGGTGATTCGAAATTAATAAGGGAAGAAAGGATGTGGATTGTTGATCAAAACGATCAACGGGTATGATTAGAAAGGGGACCGGGTCGGTTTAATTAAACGGGTAAAGGGGTGGGTTAAAATTGGGATTGGGTCATTTTACTTGGGTGGAATTGGGGATTAAATTGAGGCTAAAATTAAAATAAAAATGGGCCAGATTTTAAATAGTCCCTTTTTCCCTTTTTTATTTAAGTAAAATAGTTAAAAATAATTTAAAAACAAATTAAAAGCACTGAACTAGTTAATAATGTATAAACAATAATCTAAAAATATTAGGAATAGTTTTATAATTGTAAAACTTTATTCATGGTAACATAGGCTATAATTATAATTTTATACTCTTATCTATTGGAGGTGGACGTATCCGCCGAGCCAACGTCCACAGAGGAATTATTTTGCGGGCATTGGAGAAGTACCGCTGCTACCGGCATCGGTGCCGCGAGATGTGCGAGCGCCTAAGGAATGACCCACGTAGCCGGGCCTTGGTCGAGGAGTTGGCGAGGCAAGATCTTCAGATGTAGCAGATGTTTGATAGGATGCGTGCCCTTGAGGAGCAGCTTCATCAAAAGACGAGGAGATCGAGGCCGAAAGGGGGACTGCAGCTGAGAGGGAGCGCCAAAATCAGGCTAAGGCGGCGGAGTCCTCTGCGACCTTGAACAGGAAGGTGGTCAATTTAGAGAATGAGGTCGCTAGGGGCTGAGAGTAGGACTCTGGTAGGCGTGTTGACTCTTGGTTGTTAACGGTCTTAATTCTTTGACTCACTGTGGGCGAGGTGTAGCCATTATTTGGTGATAGTGGCACATAGCCTTAGTCCCAGTTAGGGCACGGTCGAACTACCGACTGTGATGATAAATAACGCGGCCTTTTAGTTTGTTCATGGCCGAACTTTACGTGGCCCCAATCGTAGTTCAAGTTGGGAGTACATACTTGGATGGTAAGGGTGCTGGACCTGCGCCCTTATTTACCTTGGGCCCGGTTTTGCCAAGTTCGATGAGAAAGACATTTATCCTGAGTCGTTAGATTCAAGGGTGGAGGCTTCTATCCTAATGCCTCGAGCGAGGTCGAACTCGTTGGATTTGTTGGCGAAGGTGTATGGCCCGAGTCTTGGTTCAACTTGTAGTTGAACTTTTTATTTTTTATGGCGAACGCGCATAGCCTGGGTCCCAGTTCAACTTGTAGTTGAACTTTTTATTTTTGATGGTGAAGGCGCATAACCTGAGTTCCAGTTTAACTCGTAGTTGAACTTTTATTATTGATGGCGAAGGCGCATATATTGAGTCCCAGTTCAACTTGTAGTTGAACTTCTTACTTTTGATGGTAAAGGCGCGTAGCGTGAGTTCCAGTTCAACTCATAGTTGAACATTATATTTTTGATGGCGAAGGCGCATCGCTTGAGTGCCAATTCAACTAGTACTTGAACTTTTTATTTTTGATGGTGAAGGAACATATCCGAGTTCCAGTTCAACTCGTAGTTGAACTTTTTAATTTGATGGCAAAGGCGCATAGTTTGAGTTCCGGTTCAACTCATAGTTGAACTTTTTAGTTTTGATGGCGAAGGCTCATAGCCTGAGTTCTAGTTTAATTCGTAGTTGAATTTTTTATTTTTGATGGTGAAGGAACATATCCGAGTTCCATTTCAACTCGTAGTTGAACTTTTAGTTTTTATGGCGAAGGCCCATAGCCTGAGTCCCAGTTCAACTTGTAGTTAAACTTTTTATTTTTGATGGTGAAAGCGCATAGCCTGAGTTCCAGTTCAACTCATAGTTGAACTTTTTATTTTTGATGGAAAAGGCGCATATCCTGAGTCCTTGTTCAACTTGCAGTTGAACTTTTATTTTTGATGGCGAAGGCCCATAGCCTGAGTTCCAGTTTAACTCAGAGTTGAATTTTTTTATTCTTGATGGCCAAGGCGCATAGCCTGAGTTCCAGTTCAACTTGTAGTTGAACTTTTGAATTTTTGATGGTGAAGGCGCATAGCCTGAGTTCCAGTTCGACTCATAGTTGAACTTTTAATTTTGATGGTGAAGGCGCATAGCCTGAGGCCCAGTTCAACTTGAAGTTGAACTTTTTATTTTTGATGGCGAAGGTGCATAGCTTGAGTCTCAGTTCAACTTGTAGTTGGAATATTATTTTTGATGGCAAAGGCGCATAGCCTGAGTTCCAGTCCAATTCGTAGTTGAACTTTTTTATTTTTGATGGCGAAGGCGCATAGCCTGAGTTCCAGTTCAACTCGTAGTTGAACTTTTTATTTTTGATGGCGAAGGCGCATAGCCTGAGTTCTAGTTTAACTCGTAGTTGAATTTTTTATTTTTTATAGCGAAAGTGCGTAGCCAGAGTTCCAGTTCAACTCGTAGTTGAACTTTTTTATTTTTGATGGCAAAGGTGCGTAGCCTGAGTTCCAGTTCAACTCTTAGTTGAACTCTTTATTTTTGATGGCAATGGCGCATAGCCTGAGTTCCTGTTGAACTCGTAGTTGATCTTTTTTATTTTTGATGGTGAAGGCGCATAGCCTGAGTTCCAGTTCAATTCGTAGTTGAACTTTTTATTTATGAATGAGAAGGCGCGCCACCTGAGTCCCAGTTCAAATTGTAGTTGAAATTTTTATTTTTTATGGCGAAGGCGCATAGCCTGAGTTCCAGTTCAACTCGTAGTTGAACTTTTATTTTTTTATGGCGAAGGCCTATAGCCTGTGTCCCAGTTCAACTTGTAGTTGATCTTTTTATTTTCTATGATGAATGGGCATAGCCTGAGTTCAGTTCAACTCATAGTTGAACTTTTTATTTTTGATGGAGAAGGCGCATAGCCTGAGTTCCAATTCAACTCGTAGTTGAACTTTTTATTTTTCATGGCGAAGGCACATAGCCGAAGTTCGAGTTTAACTCGTAGTTGAATTTTTTATTTTTTATGGCGAAAGTGCGTATCCTAATTTCCAGTTCAACTCTATGGCGAAGGTGCGTAGCCTGAGTGCCAGTTCAACTCTTAGTTTAACTTTTGATTTTTGATGGCAAAGGCGCATAGCCAGAGTTCCAGTTCAACTCGTAGTTGAACTTTTTTATTTTTGATTGTGAAGGCGCATAGCCTGAGTTCCAGTTCAATTCGTAGGTTATCTTTTTATTTATGAATGAGAAGGCGCGTATAGTCCCAGTTAAACTTGTAGTTGAAATTTTAATTTTGTATGGCGAAGGCGCATAGCCTGAGTTCCAGTTCAACTCGTAGTTGAACTTTTATTTTTCTATGGCGAAGGCCAATAGCCTGTGTCCCAGTTCAACTTGTAGTTGATCTCTTTTATTTTTGATGGTGAATGGGCATAGCCTGAGTTCCTGTTCAACTCATAGTTGAACTTTTTATTTTTGATGGCGACGGCGCATAGCCTGAGTTCCAGTTCAACTTGTAGTTGAACTTTTTATTTTTTATGGCGAAGGCGCATAGCCTGAGTTCAAATTTAAATCGTAGTTGAATTTTTTATTTTTTATGGCGAAAGAGCGTAGCCTAAGTTCCACTTCAACTCGTAGTTGAACTTTTTTATTTTTGATGGCGAAGGTTCGTAGCCTCAGTTCCAGTTCAACTATTAGTTGAACGTTCTATTTTTTCTTGCGAAGGCGCATAGCCTGAGTTCCAGTTCAACACGTAGTTGAACTTTTTTATTTTGATGGTGAAGGCGCATAGCCTGAGTTCCAGTTCAATTCGTAGTTGAACTCTTTATTTTTGATTGAGAAGGCGCGCAACCTGAGTCCCAGTTCAACTTGTAGTTGAAATTATTATATTTTATGGCGAAGGCGCATAGCCTGAGTTCCACTTCAACTCGTAGTTGAACTTTTATATTTTCTTTATGTGAAGGCATATTGCATGAGTTTCTGTTCAACTAGTAGTTGAACTTTTTATTTTTGATGGCGAAGGCGCATAGCCTGAGTTCTAGTTTAACTCGTAGTTGAATTTATTTTTTTTGATACCGAAGGCACAAAGTCTGAGTTCCAGTTCAACTCCTAGTTGAACTTTTTAATTTCGATGGTGAAGGCGCATAGCTTGAGTTCCAACTCAACTCGTAGTTGAACTTTTTATTTATGATGGATAAGACGCACAACTTGAGTCCTAGTTCAACTTGTAGTTGAACTTTTTATTTTTTATAGCGAAGGCGCATTGCCTGAGTTCCAGTTCAACTCGTAGTTGAACTTTTATTTTTAATGGCGAAGGCCCATAGTCTAAGTCCCAGTTCAACTTGTAGTTGAACTCTTCATTTTTGATTGTGAAGGGCCATAGCCTGAGTTCCAGTTCAACTCATAGTTAAACTTTTAGTTTTTGATGGCGAAGGCGCATAGCCTAAGGCCAAATTCATCTTGTAGTTGGACTTTTATTTTTGATGGCGAAGGTGCATAGCCTGAGTTCTAGTTCAACTTGTAGTTGAACTTCTTTATTTTTTGATGGCGAAGGTGCGTGGCTTGAGTTCCAGTTCAACTCTTAGTTGAACTTTTTATTTTTGATGGTGAAGGCGCATAGATTGAGTTCCAGTTCAACTCATAGTTGAACTTTTTTATTTTTGATGGCGAAGGCGCGTAGACTGAGTTCCGGTTCAACTCTTAGTTGAACTTTTTATTTTGATGGCAAAGGCGCAAAGCCTGAGTTCCAGTTCAACTCATAGTTGAACTTTTAATTTTTGATGGCGAAGGCACATAGCCTGAGTTCCAATTTAACTCATAGTTGAATTTTATAGTTTTTGATGGTTAAGGTGCATAGCCTAAGTTCCAATTCAACTTGTAGTTGAACATTTATATTTTTGATATGTGAAGGCGTATAGCTTGAGTTTCAGTTCAACTAGTAGTTGAACTTTTCATTTTTGATGGCGAAGGCGCATAGCCTGAGTTCTAGTTTAACTCGTAGTTGAATTTATTTATTTTTTTGATACCGAAGGCACATAGTCTGAGTTCCAGTTCAACTCGTAGTTGAACTTTTTAATTTTTGATGGTGAAGGCGCATAGCCTGAGTTCCAGTTCAACTCGTAGTTGAGCTTTTTATTTATGATGGAGAAGGCGCACAACCTGAGTCCCACTTTAACTTGTAGTTGAACTTTTTATTTTTGATGGCGAAGGCGCATAGCCTGAGTTCCAGTTCAACTCGTAGTTGAAATTTTTTTTTTATGGCGAAGGCACATAGCCTAAGTCATAGTTCAACTTGTTGTTGGACTTCTATTTTTGGTGACGAAGGCGCATAGCCTGAGTTTCACTTCAACTCATAGTTAAAATTTTTTTTTTTGACAGCGAAAGCGCGTAGCTTGAGTTCCAGTTCAACTCTTAGTTGAACTTTTTATTTTGATGGCGAAGGCGCATAGCCTGAGTTCCAGTTGAACACATTGTTGAACTTTTTTTTTTGATGGAGAAGGCGCATAGCCTGAGTCCCAGTTCAACTTGTTGTTGAACCTTTTTATTTTTGATGGTGAAGGCGCATAGCCTAAGTTCTAGTTCAACTCGTAGTTGAACATTTAAATTTTTTATGGTAAAGGCGCATAGCCTGAGTTCAAGTTCAACTCATAGTTGAACTTTTATCTTATGATGGAGAAGGCGCAAAACCTGCGTCCCCGTTCAACTCGTAGTTCAACTTTTTTTTTTGATGGTGAAGGCGCGTTGCGTGAGTTCTAGTTCAACTATTAGTTGAACTTTTTATTATTATGGCGAAGGCGCATAGCCTGAGTTCCAGTTTAACTCATAGTTAAACTTTTTATTTTTGATGGCGAAGGCGTATAGCCTATGTTCTAGTTTAACTCGTAGTTGAATTTTTTATTTTTGATGGCGAAGGTGCATAGCCTGAGTTCCAGCACAACTCGTAGTTGAACATTTAAATTTTTTATGGTGAAGGCGCATAGCCTGAGCTTCAGTTCAACTCGTAGTTGAACTTTTTATTTTTGATGGCGAAGGCACATAGCCTGAGTTCCATATTAACTCATAGTTGAATTTTTTATTTTTTATGGTGAAGGCGCATAGCTTGAGTTCTAGTTCAACTCGTAGTTAAAACTTTTTAATTTTTGATGGTGAAGGTGCATAGCCTGAGTTCAAGTTCAACTCGTAGTAGAACTTTTTAATTTTTTATGGCAAAGGCGCATAGCCTAAGTCCCAGTTCAACTTGTAGTTGGACTTCTATTTTTGATGGCGAAGGCGCATAGACTGAGTTCCACTTCAACTCGTAGTTAATCTTTTTTATTTTTCATAGCGAAGGCGTGTAGCCTGAGTTCCAGTTCAACTCTTTGTTGAATTTTCTATTTTTACGGCGAAGGAGCATAGCCTGAGTTCCACTTCAACTCGTAGTTGAAATTTGTATTTTTAATGGCAAAGGCGCATAGCCTAAGTCCCCGTTCAACTTGTAGTTGGACTTTTTCTTTTGATGGTTAAGGCGCATAGCCTGAGTTCCACTTCAACTCGTAGTTGAACTTTTTATTTTTGATAGCGAAGGCGCGTAGCCTGAGTTCCAGTTCAACTCTTAGTTGAACTATTTATTATGATGGTGAAGGCGCATAGCCTGAGTTCCAGTTCAACTCATAGTTGAACTTTTTATTTTTGATGGCGAATGCAGAATGCCTGAGTTCTAGTTTAACTCGTAGTTGAAGTTTTAAATTTTTGATGGTGAAAGCGCATAGCCTGAGTTCCAGTTCAACCCGTAGTTGAACGTTTTATTTATGATGGTGAAGGCACATAGCCTTGAGTCCCAGTTCAACTTGTTGTTGAACCTTCTTTTTTATGGCAAAGGCGCATAGCCTGAGTTACTATTAAACTCGTAATTGAATGTTTTTATTTTTGTTGGCGAAGGCCCATAGCTTGAGTTCCGGTTCAACTCGTAGTTGAATTGTTTTTTTGATGGCGAAGGCGCATAGCCTGAGTTTCAGTTCGACTCTTAGTTAAACTTTTTCTTTTGATAGCGAAGGCGCATAGCCTGAGTTCCAGTTCAACTTATAGTTGAACTTTTTATTTTTGATGGCGAAGGCAGAAAGCCTGAGTTCCAGTTTAACTCGTAGTTGAAGTTTTTAATTTTTGATGGTGAAGGCGCATAGCCTGAGTTCCAGTTCAACTTGTTGTTGAACCTTTTTATTTTTGATGGCGAAGGCGCATAGCCTGAGTTACTATTCAACTCGTAATTGAATGTTATTATTTTTGTTGGCGAAGGCGCATAGCCTGAGTTCCGGTTCAACTCGTAGTTGAATTTTTTTCTTTTTTTTATGGCGAAGGCGCATAGCTTGAGTTCCAATTCAACTCGTAGTTGAACATTTAAATTTTTTATGGTGAAGGCGCATAGCCTGAGTTCCAGTTCAACTCGTAGTTGAACTTTTTATTTCTGACGAAGAAGGCGCACAACTTGAGTCCTAGTTTAACTCGTAGTTGAACTTTTTTATTTTTGATGGCGAAGGCGCGTAGCCTGAGTTCCAGAACAACTCTTAGTTGAACTTTTTATTTTGATGGCGAAGGCGCATAGCCTGAGTTCCAGTTTAACTCATAGTTGAACTTTTTATTTATTATGGCGAAGGCGCATAACCTTTGTTCCAGTTTAACTCATAGTTGAACTTTTTATTTTTGATGGCGAAGGCAGAAAGCCTGAGTTCCAGTTTAACTCGTAGTTGAAGTTTTTAATTTTTGATGGTGAAGGCGCATAGCCTGAGTTCCAGTTCAACCCTAGTTGAACGTTTTATTTATGATGGTGAAGGCGCATAGCCTGAGTCCCAGTTCAACTTGTTGTTGAACCTTTTTATTTTTGATGGCAAAGGCGCATAGCCTGAGTTTCTATTCAACTCGTAATTGAATGTTTTTATTTTTGTTGGCGAATACGCATAGCCTGAGTATCGGTTCAACTTGTAGTTGAATTTTTTTTTGATGGCGAAGGCGCATAGCCTGAGTTCCAGTTCAACTCGTAGATGAACATTAAAATGTTCTATGGTGAAGGCGCATAGCCTGAGTTCCATTTCAACTTGTAGTTGAACTTTTTATTTATGATGGAGAAGGCGCACAACTTGAGTCCTAGTTCAACTCGTAGTTGAACTTTTTTATTTTTGATGGTGAAGGCGCAAAGCATGAGTTCCAGTTCAATTTTTGGTTGAACTTTTAATTTAGATGGCGAAGGCCCATAGCCTGAGTTCCAGTTTAACTCATAGCTGAACTTTTTATTTATTATGGCGAAGGCGCATAGCCTTTGTTCCAGATTAACACGTAGTTGAATTTCATTTTTGATGGCGAAGGTGCATAGCCTGAGTTCCAGTACAACTCGTAGATGAACATTTAAATTTTATATGGTGAAGGCGCATAGCCTGAGCTTCAATTCAACTCGTAGTTGATCTTTTTATTTTTGATGGGGAAGGCGCATAGCCTAAGTTCCAGTTTAACTAGTAGTTGAATTTTTTATTTTTGATGGCGAAGGCGCATAGCAATAGTTCCAGTTCAACTCGTAGTTGAATCTTTTTAACTTTTGATGGTGAAGGCGCATAGCTTGAGTTCTAGTTCAACTCGTAGTTGAACTTTTTAATTTTTGATGGTGAAGGCGCATAGCCTGAGTTCCAGTTCAACTCTTAGTTGAACTTTTTATTTTGATGGCGATGGCGCATAGCCTTAGTTCCAGTTCAACTCGTAGTTGAATTATTTATTTTGATGGCGAAGGTGCATAGCCTGTGTTCCAGTTTAACTCGTAGTTGAATTTTTTATTTTTGTGGTGAAGGTGCATAGCCTGAGTTCCACTTCAACTCGTAGTTGAACTTTTTATTTTTGATAGTGAAGGCGCATAGCCTGAGTTCCAGTTCAACTCTTAGTTGAACTTTTTATTTTGATGGTAAAAGCGCATAGCCTGAGTTCCAGTTCAAGTCATAGTTGAACTTTTTATTTTTGATGGCGAAGGCAGAAAGCCTGAGTTCCAGTTTAACTCGTAGTTGAAGTTTTTAATTATTGATGGTGAAGGCGCATAGCCTGTTTTCAAGTTTAACCCAAGTTGAAGGTTTTATTTATGATGGTGAAGGCGCATAGCCTGAGTCCCAGTTCAACTTGTTGTTGAACGTTTTTATTTTGGATGGCGAAGGCGCATAGCCTGAGTTTCTATTCAACTCGTAATTGAATGTTTTTATTTTTGTTGGCGAAGGCGCATAGCCTGAGTACCGGTTCAACTTGTAGTTGAATTCTTTTTTGATGGCGAAGGCGCATAGCCTGAGTTCCAGTTCAACTCGTAGATGAACATTAAAATGTTCTATGGTGAAGGCCCATAGCCTGAGTTCCAGTTCAACTCGTAGTTGAACTTTTTATTTAAGATGGAGAAGGCGCACAACTTGAGTCCTAGTTCAACTCGTAGTTGAACTTTTTCATTTTTGATGGCGAAGGCGCGTAGCCTGAGTTCCAGTTCAATCTTTGGTTGAACTTTTAATTTTGATGGCGAAGGCCCATAGCCTGAGTTCTAGTTTAACTCATAGTTGAACTTTTTATTTATTATGGCGAAGGCGCATAGCCTTTGTTCCAGATTAACACATAGTTGAATTTTTCATTTTTGATGGCGAAGGTGCATAGCCTGAGTTCCAGTACAACTCGTAGATGAAAATTTAAATTTTTTATGGTGAAGGCGCATAGCCTGAGCTTCAGTTCAACTCGTAGTTGTTCTTTTTATTTTTGATGGGGAAGGCGCATAGCCTAAGTTCCAGTTTAACTAGTAGTTGAATTTTTTATTTTTGATGGCGAAGGCGCATAGCAATAGTTCCAGTTCAACTCGTAGTTGCATCTTTTTAACTTTTGATGGTGAAGGCGCATAGCTTGAGTTCTAGTTCAACTCGTAGTTGAACTTTTTAATTTTTGATGGTGAAGGCGCATAGCCTGAGTTCCAGTTCAACTCTTAGTTGAACTTTTTATTTTGATGGCGATGGCGCATAGCCTGAGTTCCAGTTCAACTCGTAGTTGAATTATTTATTTTGATGGCGAAGGTGCATAGCCTGTGTTCCAGTTTAACTCGTAGTTGAATTTTTTATTTTTGTCGTGAAGGTGCATAGCCTGAGTTCCACTTCAACTCGTAGTTGAACTTTTTATTTTTGATAGTGAAGGCGCATAGCCTGAGTTCCAGTTCAACTCTTAGTTGAACTTTTTATTTTGATGGTAAAGGTGCATAGCCTGAGTTCCAGTTCAAGTCATAGTTGAACTTTTTATTTTTGATGGCGAAGGCAGAAAGCCTGAGTTCCAGTTTAACTCGTAGTTGAAGTTTTTAATTATTGATGGTGAAGGCGCATAGCCTGAGTTCAAGTTCAACCCAAGTTGAACGTTTTATTTATGATGGTGAAGGCGCATAGCCTGAGTCCCAGTTCAACTTGTTGTTGAACCTTTTTATTTTGGATGGCGAAGGCGCATAGCCTGACTTTCTATTCAACTCATAATTGAATGTTTTTATTTTTGTTGGCGAAGGCGCATAGCCTGAGTACCGGTTCAACTTGTAGTTGAATTTTTTTTTGATGGCGAAGGCGCATAGCCTGAGTTCAAGTTCAACTCGTAGATGAACATTAAAATGTTCTATGGTGAAGGCCCATAGCCTGAGTTCCAGTTCAACTCGTAGTTGAACTTTTTATTTAAGATGGAGAAGGCACACAACTTGAGTCCTAGTTCAACTCGTAGTTGAACTTTTTTATTATTGATGGCGAAGGCGCGTAGCCTGAGTTCCAGTTCAATCATTGGTTGAACTTTTAATTTTGATGGCGAAGGCCCATAGCCTGAGCTCCAGATTAACTCATAGTTGAACTTTTTATTTATTATGGCGAAGGCGCATAGCCTTTGTTCCAGATTAACACGTAGTTGAATTTTCCATTTTTGATGGCGAAGGTGCATAGCCTGAGTTCCAGTACAACTCGTAGATGAACATTTAAATTTTTTATGGTGAAGGCGCATAGCCTGAGCTTCAGTTCAACTCGTAGTTGATCTTTTTATTTCGGATGGGGAAGGCGCATAGCCTAAGTTCCAGTTTAACTAGTAGTTGAATTTTTTATTTTTGATGGCGAAGGCGCATAGCAATAGTTCCAGTTCAACTCGTAGTTGAAGCTTTTTAACTTTTGATGGTGAAGGCGCATAGCTTGAGTTCCAGTTCAACTCATAGTTGAACTTTTTAATTTTTGATGGTGAAGGCGCATAGCCTGAGTTCCAGTTCAACTCTTAGTTGAACTTTTTATTTTGATGGCGAAGGCGCATAGCCTGAGTTCCAGTTCAACTCGTAGTTGAATTATTTATTTTGATGGCGAAGGTGCATAGCCTGTTTCCAGTTTAACTCGTAGTTGAATTTTTTATTTTTGTGGTGAAGGTGCATAGCCTGAGTGCCACTTCAACTCGTAGTTGAACTTTTTTATTTTTGATAGTTAAGGCGCATAGCCTGAGTTCCAGTTCAACTCGTAGTTGAACATTTTATTTTGATGGTGAAGGCGCATAGCCTGAGTTCCAGTTCAACTCATAGTTGATCTTTTTATTTTTGATGGCGAAGGCAGAAAGCCTGAGTTCCAGTTTAACTCGTAGTTGAAGTTTTTAATTTTTGATGGTGAAGGCGCATAGCCTGAGTTCCAGTTCAACCCTAGTTGAACGTTTTATTTATGATGGTGAAGGCGCATAGCCTGAGTCCCAGTTCAACTTGTTGTTGAACCTTTTTATTTTTGATGGCGAAGGCGCATAGCCTGAGTTTTTATTCAACTCGTAATTGAATGTTTTTATTTTTGTTAGCGAAGGCGCATAGCCTGAGTACCGGTTCAACTTGTAGTTGAATTTTTTTTTGATGGCGAAGGCGCATAGCCTGAGTTCCAGTTCAACTCGTAGATGAACATTAAAATGTTCTATGGTGAAGGCGCATAGCCTGACTTCCAGTTCAACTCGTAGTTGAACTTTTTATTTATGATGGAGAAGGCGCACAACTTGAGACCTAGTTCCACTCGTAGTTGAACTTTTATATTTTTGATGGTGAAGGCGTGTAGCCTGAGTTCCAGTTCAATTTTTGGCTGAACTTTTAATTTTGATGGCGAAGGCCCATAGCCTAAGTTCCAGTTTAACTCATAGTTGAACTTTTTATTTATTATGGCGAAGGTGCATACCCTTTGTTCCAGATTAACACGTAGTTGAATTTTTCATTTTTGATGGCGAAGGTGCATAGCCTGAGTTCCAGTACAACTCGTAGATGAACATTTAGATTTTTTATGGTGAAGGCGCATAGCCTGAGCTTCAGTTCAACTCGTAGTTGATCTTTTTATTTCTGATGGGGAAGGCGCATAGCCTAAGTTCCAGTTTAACTAGTAGTTGTATTTTTTATTTTTGATGGCGAAGGCGCATAGCAATAGTTCCAGTTCAACTCGTAGTTGAAGCTTTTTAACTTTTGATGGTGAAGGCGCATAGCTTGAGTTCCAGTTCAACTCATAGTTGAACTTTTTAATTTTTGATGGTGAATACGCATAGCCTGAGTTCCAATTCAACTCTTAGTTGAGCTTTTTATTTTGATGGCGACGTCGCATAGCCTGAGTTCCAGTTCAACTCGTAATTAAATTATTTATTTTGATGGTGAAGGCGCATAGCCTGAGTTCCAGTTCAACTCCTAGTTGAACTTTTTATTTTTGATAGCGAAGGCAGAAAGCCTGAGTTCCTGTTTAACTCGTAGTTGAAGTTTTTAATTTTTGATGGTGAAGGCGCATAGCCTGAGTTCCAGTTCAACTCGTAGTTGAACTTTTTATTTTGATGGTGAAGGCGCATAGCCTGAGTTCCAGTTCAACTCATAGTTGAACTTTTTATTTTTGATGGCGAAGGCAGAAAGCCTGAGTTCCTGTTTAACTCGTAGTTGAAGTTTTTAATTTTTGATGGTGAAGGCGCATAGCCTGAGTTCCAGTTCAACCCTAGTTGAACGTTTTATTTATGATGGTGAAGGCGCATAGCCTGAGTCCCAGTTCAACTTGTTGTTGAACCTTTTTATTTTTGATGGCGAAGGCGCATAGCCTGAGTTTCTATTCTACTCGTAATTGAATGTTTTTATTTTTGTTGGCGAAGGCGCATAGCCTGAGTACCGGTTCAACTTGTAGTTGAATTTTTTTTTGTTGGCGAAGGCGCATAGCCTGAGTTCCAGTTCAACTCGTAGATGAACAATAAAATGTTCGATGGTGATGGCGCATAGCCTGAGTTCCAGTTCAACTCGTAGTTGAACTTTTTATTTATGATGGAGAAGGCGCACAACTTGAGTCCTAGTTCAACTCGTAGTTGAACTATTTTATTTTTGATGGCGAAGGCGCGTAGCCTGAGTTCCAGTTCAATTTTTGGTTGAACTTTTAATTTAGATGGCGAAAGCCCATAGCCTGAGTTCCAGTTTAACTCATAGTTGAACTTTTTATTTATTATGGCGAAGGCGCATAGCCTTTGTTCCAGATTAACACGTAGTTGAATTTTTCATTTTTGATGGCGAAGGTGCATAGCCTGAGTTCCAGTACAACTCGTAGATGAACATTTAAATTTTTTATGGTGAAGGCGCATAGCCTGAGCTTCAGTTCAACTCGTAGTTGATCTTTTTATTTTTGATGGGGAAGGCGCATAGCCTAAGTTCCAGCTGATTTAGTAGTTGAATTTTTTATTTTTGATGGCGAAGGCGCATAGCAATAGTTCCAGTTCAACTCGTAGTTGAAGCTTTTTAACTTTTGATGGTGAAGGCGCATAGCTTGAGTTCCAATTCAACTCGTTGTTGAACTTTTCAATTTTTGATGGTGAAGGCGCATAGCCTGAGTTCCAGTTCAACTCTTAGTTGAACTTTTTATTTTGATGGCGAAGGCGCATAGCCTGAGTTCTAGTTCAACTCGTAGTTGAATTATTTATTTTGATGGAGAAGGTGCATAGCCTGTGTTCGAGTTTAACTCATAGTTGGATTTTTTATTTTTGTGGTGAAGGTGCATAGCCTGAGTTCCACTTCAACTCGTAGTTGAACTTCTTGTTTTTTGATAGTGAAGGCGGATAGCCTGAGTTCCAGTTCAACTCTTAGTTGAACTTTTCATTTTGATGGTGAAGGCGCATAGCCTGAGTTCCAGTTCAACTCATAGTTGAACTTTTTATTTTTGATGGTGAAGGCAGAAAGCCTGAGTTCCAGTTTAATTCGTAGTTGAAGTTTTAAATTTTTTATGGTGAAGGCGCATAGCCTGAGTTCCAGTACAACCCTAGTTGAACGTTTTATTTATGATGATGGAGGCGCATAGCCTGAGTCCCAGTTCAACTTGTTGTTGAACCTTTTTATTTTTAATGGCGAAGGCGCATCGCCTGAGTTACTGTTCAACTCGTAATTGAACGTTTTTATTTTTGTTGGCGAAGGCGCATAGCCGGAGTTCCGGTTCAACTCGTAGTTGAATTTTTTTATTTGATGGCTAAGGCGCATAGCCTGTGTTCCAGTTTAACTCGTAGTTAAATTTTTTATTTTTGATGGCGAAGGTGCATTGCCTAAGTTCCGATACAACTCGTAGTTGAACATTTAAATTTTTTATGGTGAAGGCGTATAGCCTGAGCTTCAGTTCAACTAGTAGTTGAACTTTTTATTTTTGATGGCGTAGGCGCATAGCCTGAGTTCCAGTAAAACTCATAGTTGAAATTTTTATATTTGATGGCGAAGGCTCATAGCCTATGTTCCAGTTCTACTCGTAGTTTAAACTTTTTAATTTTTGATGGTGAAGGCGCATAGCCTGAGTTCGAGTTCTACTCATAGTTGAACTTTTTAATTTTTTATGGTAAAGGCGCATAGCCTGAGTTCTAATTCAACTCGTAGTTGAACTTTTTATTTATGATGGAGAAGGCGCATAGCCTGAGTCCCAGTTCAACTTGTAGTTGAACTTTTTATTTTTGATGGCGAAGGCGCATAGCCTGAGTTCCAGTTCAACTCGTAGTTGAAATTTTCATTTTTTATGGCAATGGCGCATAACCTGAATCCCAGTTAAACTTGTTGTTGGACTTTACTTTTGATGGTTATGGCGCATAGCCGGAGTTCCACTTCAACTCGTAGTTGAACTTTTTTATTTTTGATAGCGAAGGCGCGTAGCCTGAGTTCCAGTTCAACTCTTACTTGAACTTTTTATTTTGATGGCCAAGGCGCATAGCCTGAGTTCCAGTTCAACTCATAGTTGAACTTTTAATTTTTTATGGCGAAAGGAGAAAGCCTGAGTTCCAATTTAGCACGTAGTTGAAGTTTTTAATTTTTGATGGTGAAGGCGCATAGCTTGAGTTCCAGTCCAACCCTTAGTTGAATGTTTTATTTATGATGGTGAAGGCGCATAGACTGAGTCCCAGTTCAACTTTTTGTTGAACCTTTTTTATTTTTGATGGCGAAGTCGCATAGCCTGAGTTACTATTCAACTCGTAATTGAACGTTTTAGTTTTTGTTGGCGAAGGCGCATAGCCTGAGTTCTGGTTCAACTCGTAGTTGAATTTTTTTTTTGGATGGCGAAGGCACATAGCCTGAGTTCCATTTCAACTCGTAGTTGAACATTTAAATTTTTTTATGGTGAAGGCGCATAGCATAAGTTCCAGTTCAACTCGTAGTTCAACTTCTTATTTATGATGGAGAAGGCGCACAACCTGAGTCCCAGTTCAACTCGTAGTTGAACTATTTAAATTTTGATAGCGAAGGTGCGTAGCTTGAGTTCCAGTTCAACTCTTAGTTGAACTTTTTATATTGATGGCAAAGGCGCATAGGGTGAGTCCCAGTTTAACTCATAGTTGAACTTTTTATTTTTGATGGCGAAGGCGCATAGCCTGTGTTCCACTTTAACTCGTAGTTGAATTTTTTATTTTGATGGCGAAGGTGAATAGCCTGAGTTCCAGTACAACTTGTAGTGGAACATTTAAATATTTTATGGTGGAGGCGCTTAACCTGAGCTTCAGTTCAACTCGTCGTTGAACTATTTATTTTTGATTGCCAAGGCACATAGCCTGAGTTCCAGTTTAAAACGTAGTTAAATTTTTTATATTTGATGGCGAAGGCGCATAGCGTGAGTACCAGTTCAACTCGTAGAATAAACTTTTTAATTTTTGATGGTGAAGGTGCATAGCCTGAGTTCCAGTTCAACTCGTAGTTGAACTTTTTAATTTTAGTGGTGAAGGCGGAAAGCCTGAGTTGCAGTTCTACTCGTAGTTGAACTTTTTATATATGATGGAGAAGGCGCACAACCTGAGTCGCAGTTCAACTTATAGTTGAACATTTAATTTTTTAATTGTGAAGGCGCATAGCCTGAGTTCCACTTTAACTCGTAGTTGAATTTTTTATTTTTGATGGCGAAGGCGCATAGCCTGAGTTCCAGTTCAACTCGTAGTTGAAACTTTTTAATTTTTGATGGTGAAGGTGCATTGCCTGAGTACCAGTTTAACTCGTAGTTGAACTTTTTATTTATGATGGAGAAGGCCCATAGCCTGAGTCCCAATTCAACTTGTAGTTGAACCTTTTATTTTTGATGGCAAAGGCGCATTGCCGGACATACAGTTCAACTTGTAATTGAACTATTATATTTTTTATAGCGAAGGCGCATAACCTGAGTTCCAGTTCAACTCGTAGTTGAACTTTTTATTTTTGATGGAGATGGTGCATAGCCTGACTCCTAGTTCAACTTGTAGTTGAACTATTTATTCTTGATGGGGAAGGCGCATAAGCTTAGTTAAAGTTCAACTCGTAGTTGAACTTTAATTTTTTAAGGCAAAGGCCCATGGCTTGAGTCCTAGTTCAACTTGTAGTTGAACTTTTTATTTTTGATGGTGAAGGGCATAGCCTGAGTTCCAGTTCAACTCATAGTTGAAATTTTTATTTTTGATGGCTAAGGCGCATAACCTGAGTCCCAGTTCAACTTGTAGTTGGACTTTATTTTTGATGGCGAAAGCGCATAGCCTGAGTTGCAGTTCAACTCGTAGTTGAACTTTTTTATCTTTGATGGAGAAGGCGCATAGCCTTAGTTTCAGTTTAACTCAAACTTTAATTTTTTTTTGGATGGCGAAGGCGCATAGCCTGAGTTCAGGTTCAACTTGTAATTGAAAATTTAAATTATTAATGGTGAAGGCGCATAGCCTGAGTTCTACTTCAACTCGTATTTGAACTTTTTATTTTTGGCGAAGGCGCATATCCTAAGTTCCACTTAAACTCGTAGTTGAATTTTTTTATTTTTGATGGCGAAGGCGCATAGCTTGAGTTCCTGTTCAACTCGTAGTTGAACTTTGTATTTATATGGAGCTAGCGCATTGCCTGAGTCACAGTTCAACTTGTAGTTGAACCTTTTTATTTTTGATGGCAATGGCACATAGCCTGAGTTACAGTTCAACTCGTAATTGAACTTTTTTATTTTTGTTGGCGAAGGTGCATATCCTGAGTTCCGGTTCAACTCGTAGCTGAACTTTTTATTTTGATGGCGAAGGGGAAAAGCCTGAGTTCCTGTTCAACTCGTAGTTGAACTTTTTATTTTTGATGACGAATGCGCATAGCCTGAGTTCCAGTTCCACTCGTAGTTGAACTTTTATTTTTTATGGCGAAGGCCCATAGCCTGGGTCACAGTTCAACTTGTAGTTGAACTTTTTATTTTTGATTGTGAAGGGGCGTAGCCTGAGTTCGAGTTCAACTCATAGTTGAAATTTTTATTTTTTATGGCAAACGCGTATAGCCTAAGTCCCAGTTCAACTTGTAGTTGGACTTTTATTTTTGATGGCGAAAGCGTATAGCCTGAGTTCAAGTTCAACTCGTAGTTGAACTTTTTTATTTTTGATGGCGAAGGCGCATAGTCTGAGTTACAGTTCAACTCATAATAGAACTTTTTTATTTTTGATGGCGAAGGCGCATAACCTGAGTTCCAGTTCAACTCGAAGTTGAACTTATTATTTTTGATGGTGAAGGCGCATAGCCTGAGTTCTAGTTTAACTCGTAGTTGAATTTATTATTTTTGATGGCAAAGGCGCATAGCCTGAGTTCAGGTTCAAACTCGTAGTTAAACATTTAAATTTTTAATGGTAAGGCGCAAAGCCTGAGTTCTAGTTCAACTCGTAGTTGAATTTTTTATTTTTGATGGCAAAGGCACATAGCATAAATTCCAGTTCAACTCGTAGTTGAACTTTTTATTTTGATGGTGAAGGCGCATAGCTTGAGTTCCAGTTCAACTCATAGTTGAACTTTTTATTTTTGATGGCGAAGGCAGAAAGCCTGAGTTCCTGTTTAACTCGTAGTTGAAGTTTTTAATTTTTGATGGTGAAGGCGCATAGCCTGAGTTCCAGTTCAACTCGTAGTTGAACTTTTTATTTTGATGGTGAAGGCGCATAGCCTGAGTTCCAGTTCAACTCATAGTTGAACTTTTTATTTTTGATGGCGAAGGCAGAAAGCCTGAGTTCCTGTTTAACTCGTAGTTGAAGTTTTTAATTTTTGATGGTGAAGGCGCATAGCCTGAGTTCCAGTTCAACCCTAGTTGAACGTTTTATTTATGATGGTGAAGGCGCATAGCCTGAGTCCCAGTTCAACTTGTTGTTGAACCTTTTTATTTTTGATGGCGAAGGCGCATAGCCTGAGTTTTTATTCTACTCGTAATTGAATGTTTTTATTTTTGTTGGCGAAGGCGCATAGCCTGAGTACCGGTTCAACTTGTAGTTGAATTTTTTTTTGATGGCGAAGGCGCATAGCCTGAGTTCCAGTTCAACTCGTAGATGAACAATAAAATGTTCGATGGTGATGGCGCATTGCCTGAGTTCCAGTTCAACTCGTAGTTGAACTTTTTATTTATGATGGAGAAGGCGCACAACTTGAGTCCTAGTTCAACTCGTAGTTGAACTATTTTATTTTTGATGGCGAAGGCGCGTAGCCTGAGTTCCAGTTCAATTTTTGGTTGAACTTTTAATTTAGATGGCGAAAGCCCATAGCCTGAGTTCCAGTTTAACTCATAGTTGAACTTTTTATTTATTATGGCGAAGGCGCATAGCCTTTGTTCCAGATTAACACGTAGTTGAATTTTTCATTTTTGATGGCGAAGGTGCATAGCCTGAGTTCCAGTACAACTCGTAGATGAACATTTAAATTTTTTATGGTGAAGGCGCATAGCCTGAGCTTCAGTTCAACTCGTAGTTGATCTTTTTATTTTTGATGGGGAAGGCGCATAGCCTAAGTTCCAGTTGATTTAGTAGTTGAATTTTTTATTTTTGATGGCGAAGGCGCATAGCAATAGTTCCAGTTCAACTCGTAGTTGAAGCTTTTTAACTTTTGATGGTGAAGGCGCATAGCTTGAGTTCCAATTCAACTCGTTGTTGAACTTTTCAATTTTTGATGGTGAAGGCGCATAGCCTGAGTTCCAGTTCAACTCTTAGTTGAACTTTTTATTTTGATGGCGAAGGCGCATAGCCTGAGTTCTAGTTCAACTCGTAGTTGAATTATTTATTTTGATGGAGAAGGTGCATAGCCTGTGTTCCAGTTTAACTCATAGTTGGATTTTTTATTTTTGTGGTGAAGGTGCATAGCCTGAGTTCCACTTCAACTCGTAGTTGAACTTCTTGTTTTTGATAGTGAAGGCGGATAGCCTGAGTTCCAGTTCAACTCTTAGCTGAACTTTTCATTTTGATGGTGAAGGCGCATAGCCTGAGTTCCAGTTCAACTCATAGTTGAACTTTTTATTTTTGATGGTGAAGGCAGAAAGCCTGAGTTCCAGTTTAACTCGTAGTTGAAGTTTTAAATTTTTTATGGTGAAGGCGCATAGCCTGAGTTCCAGTACAACCCTAGTCGAACGTTTTATTTATGATGGTGGAGGCGCATAGCCTGAGTCCCAGTTCAACTTGTTGTTGAACCTTTTTATTTTTAATGGCGAAGGCGCATCGCCTGAGTTACTGTTCAACTCGTAATTGAACGTTTTTATTTTTGTTGGCGAAGGCGCATAGCCGGAGTTCCGGTTCAACTCGTAGTTGAATTTTTTTATTTGATGGCTAAGGCGCATAGCCTGTGTTCCAGTTTAACTCGTAGTTAAATTTTTTATTTTTGATGGCGAAGGTGCATTGCCTAAGTTCCGATACAACTCGTAGTTGAACATTTAAATTTTTTATGGTGAAGGCGTATAGCCTGAGCTTCAGTTCAACTAGTAGTTGAACTTTTTATTTTTGATGGCGTAGGCGCATAGCCTGAGTTCCAGTAAAACTCATAGTTGAAATTTTTATATTTGATGGCGAAGGCTCATAGCCTATGTTCCAGTTCTACTCGTAGTTTAAACTTTTTAATTTTTGATGGTGAAGGTGCATAGCCTGAGTTCGAGTTCTACTCATAGTTGAACTTTTTAATTTTTTATGGTAAAGGCGCATAGCCTGAGTTCTAATTCAACTCGTAGTTGAACTTTTTATTTATGATGGAGAAGGCGCATAGCCAGAGTCCCAGTTCAACTTGTAGTTGAACTTTTTATTTTTGATGGCGAAGGCGCATAGCCTGAGTTCCAGTTCAACTCGTAGTTGAAATTTTCATTTTTTATGGCAATGGCGCATAACCTGAATCCCAGTTAAACTTGTTGTTGGACTTTACTTTTGATGGTTATGGCGCATAGCCGGAGTTCCACTTCAACTCGTAGTTGAACTTTTTTATTTTTGATAGCGAAGGCGCGTAGCCTGAGTTCCAATTCAACTCTTACTTGAACTTTTTATTTTGATGGCCAAGGCGCATAGCCTGAGTTCCAGTTCAACTCATAGTTGAACTTTTAATTTTTGATGGCGAAAGGAGAAAGCCTGAGTTCCAATTTAGCACGTAGTTGAAGTTTTTAATTTTTGATGGTGAAGGCGCATAGCTTGAGTTCCAGTCCAACCCTTAGTTGAATGTTTTATTTATGATGGTGAAGGCGCATAGACTGAGTCCCAGTTCAACTTTTTGTTGAACCTTTTTTATTTTTGATGGCGAAGTCGCATAGCCTGAGTTACTATTCAACTCGTAATTGAACGTTTTAGTTTTTGTTGGCGAAGGCGCATAGCCTGAGTTCTGGTTCAACTCGTAGTTGAATTTTTTTTTTGGATGGCGAAGGCACATAGCCTGAGTTCCATTTCAACTCGTAGTTGAACATTTAAATTTTTTATGGTGAAGGCGCATAGCATAAGTTCCAGTTCAACTCGTAGTTCAACTTCTTATTTATGATGGAGAAGGCGCACAACCTGAGTCCCAGTTCAACTCGTAGTTGAACTATTTAAATTTTGATAGCGAAGGTGCGTAGCTTGAGTTCCAGTTCAACTCTTAGTTGAACTTTTTATATTGATGGCAAATGCGCATAGGGTGAGTCCCAGTTTAACTCATAGTTGAACTTTTTATTTTTGATGGCGAAGGCGCATAGCCTGTGTTCCACTTTAACTCGTAGTTGAATTTTTTATTTTGATGGCGAAGGTGAATAGCCTGAGTTCCAGTACAACTTGTAGTGGAACATTTAAATATTTTATGGTGGAGGCGCTTAACCTGAGCTTCAGTTCAACTCGTCGTTGAACTATTTATTTTTGATTGCCAAGGCACATAGCCTGAGTTCCAGTTTAAAACGTAGTTAAATTTTTTATATTTGATGGCGAAGGCGCATAGCGTGAGTACCAGTTCAACTCGTAGAATAAACTTTTTAATTTTTGATGGTGAAGGTGCATAGCCTGAGTTCTAGTTCAACTCGTAGTTGAACTTTTTAATTTTAGTGGTGAAGGCGGAAAGCCTGAGTTGCAGTTCTACTCGTAGTTGAACTTTTTATATATGATGGAGAAGGCGCACAACCTGAGTCGCAGTTCAACTTATAGTTGAACATTTAATTTTTTAATTGTGAAGGCGCATAGCCTGAGTTCCACTTTAACTCGTAGTTGAATTTTTTATTTTTGATGGCGAAGGCGCATAGCCTGAGTTCCAGTTCAACTCGTAGTTGAAACTTTTTAATTTTTGATGGTGAAGGTGCATTGCCTGAGTACCAGTTTAACTCGTAGTTGAACTTTTTATTTATGATGGAGAAGGCCCATAGCCTGAGTCCCAATTCAACTTGTAGTTGAACCTTTTATTTTTGATGGCAAAGGCGCATTGCCGGACATACAGTTCAACTTGTAATTGAACTATTATATTTTTTATAGCGAAGGCGCATAACCTGAGTTCCAGTTCAACTCGTAGTTGAACTTTTTATTTTTGATGGAGATGGTGCATAGCCTGACTCCTAGTTCAACTTGTAGTTGAACTATTTATTCTTGATGGGGAAGGCGCATAAGCTTAGTTAAAGTTCAACTCGTAGTTGAACTTTAATTTTTTAAGGCAAAGGCCCATGGCTTGAGTCCCAGTTCAACTTGTAGTTGAACTTTTTATTTTTGATGGTGAAGGGCATAGCCTGAGTTCCAGTTCAACTCATAGTTGAAATTTTTATTTTTGATGGCTAAGGCGCATAACCTGAGTCCCAGTTCAACTTGTAGTTGGACTTTATTTTTGATGGCGAAAGCGCATAGCCTGAGTTGCAGTTCAACTCGTAGTTGAACTTTTTTATCTTTGATGGAGAAGGCGCATAGCCTTAGTTTCAGTTTAACTCAAACTTTAATTTTTTTTTTGGATGGCGAAGGCGCATAGCCTGAGTTCAGGTTCAACTTGTAATTGAAAATTTAAATTATTAATGGTGAAGGCGCATAGCCTGAGTTCTACTTCAACTCGTATTTGAACTTTTTATTTTTGGCGAAGGCGCATATCCTAAGTTCCACTTAAACTCGTAGTTGAATTTTTTTATTTTTGATGGCGAAGGCGCATAGCTTGAGTTCCTGTTCAACTCGTAGTTGAACTTTGTATTTATATGGAGCTAGCGCATTGCCTGAGTCACAGTTCAACTTGTAGTTGAACCTTTTTATTTTTGATGGCAATGGCACATAGCCTGAGTTACAGTTCAACTCGTAATTGAACTTTTTTATTTTTGTTGGCGAAGGTGCATATCCTGAGTTCCGGTTCAACTCGTAGCTGAACTTTTTATTTTGATGGCGAAGGGGAAAAGCCTGAGTTCCTGTTCAACTCGTAGTTGAACTTTTTATTTTTGATGCTGAATGCGCATAGCCTGAGTTCCAGTTCCACTCGTAGTTGAACTTTTATTTTTTATGGCGAAGGCCCATAGCCTGGGTCACAGTTCAACTTGTAGTTGAACTTTTTATTTTTGATTGTGAAGGGGCATAGCCTGAGTTCGAGTTCAACTCATAGTTGAACATTTTATTTTTTATGGCAAACGCGTATAGCCTAAGTCCCAGTTCAACTTGTAGTTGGACTTTTATTTTTGATGGCGAAAGCGTATAGCCTGAGTTCAAGTTCAACTCGTAGATGAACTTTTTTATTTTTGATGGCGAAGGCGCATAGTCTGAGTTACAGTTCAACTCATAATAGAACTTTTTTATTTTTGAAGGCGAAGGCGCATAACCTGAGTTCCAGTTCAACTCGAAGTTGAACTTATTATTTTTGATGGTGAAGGCGCATAGCCTGAGTTCTAGTTTAACTCGTAGTTGAATTTATTATTTTTGATGGCAAAGGCGCATAGCCTGAGTTCAGGTTCAAACTCGTAGTTAAACATTTAAATTTTTAATGGTGAAGGCGCATAGCCTGAGTTCTAGTTCAACTCGTAGTTGAATTTTTTATTTTTGATGGCAAAGGCACATAGCATAAATTCCAGTTCAACTCGTAGTTGAACTTTTTATTTTGATGGTGAAGGCGCATAGCCTGAGTTCCAGTTCAACTCATAGTTGAACTTTTTATTTTTGATGGCGAAGGCAGAAAGCCTGAGTTCCTGTTTAACTCGTAGTTGAAGTTTTTAATTTTTGATGGTGAAGGCGCATAGCCTGAGTTCCAGTTCAACTCGTAGTTGAACTTTTTATTTTGATGGTGAAGGCGCATAGCCTGAGTTCCAGTTCAACTCATAGTTGAACTTTTTATTTTTGATGGCGAAGGCAAAAAGCCTGAGTTCCTGTTTAACTCGTAGTTGAAGTTTTTAATTTTTGATGGTGAAGGCGCATAGCCTGAGTTCCAGTTCAACCCTAGTTGAACGTTTTATTTATGATGGTGAAGGCGCATAGCCTGAGTCCCAGTTCAACTTGTTGTTGAACCTTTTTATTTTTGATGGCGAAGGCGCATAGCCTGAGTTTCTATTCTACTCGTAATTGAATGTTTTTATTTTTGTTGGCGAAGGCGCATAGCCTGAGTACCGGTTCAACTTGTAGTTGAATTATTTTTTGATGGCGAAGGCGCATAGCCTGAGTTCCAGTTCAACTCGTAGATGAACAATAAAATGTTCGATGGTGATGGCGCATTGCCTGAGTTCCAGTTCAACTCGTAGTTGAACTTTTTATTTATGATGGAGAAGGCGCACAACTTGAGTCCTAGTTCAACTCGTAGTTGAACTATTTTATTTTTGATGGCGAAGGCGCGTAGCCTGAGTTCCAGTTCAATTTTTGGTTGAACTTTTAATTTAGATGGCGAAAGCCCATAGCCTGAGTTCCAGTTTAACTCATAGTTGAACTTTTTATTTATTATGGCGAAGGCGCATAGCCTTTGTTCCAGATTAACACGTAGTTGAATTTTTCATTTTTGATGGCGAAGGTGCATAGCCTGAGTTCCAGTACAACTCGTAGATGAACATTTAAATTTTTTATGGTGAAGGCGCATAGCCTGAGCTTCAGTTCAACTCGTAGTTGATCTTTTTATTTTTGATGGGGAAGGCGCATAGCCTAAGTTCCAGTTGATTTAGTAGTTGAATTTTTTATTTTTGATGGCGAAGGCGCATAGCAATAGTTCCAGTTCAACTCGTAGTTGAAGCTTTTTAACTTTTGATGGTGAAGGCGCATAGCTTGAGTTCCAATTCAACTCGTTGTTGAACTTTTCAATTTTTGATGGTGAAGGCGCATAGCCTGAGTTCCAGTTCAACTCTTAGTTGAACTTTTTATTTTGATGGCGAAGGCGCATAGCCTGAGTTCTAGTTCAACTCGTAGTTGAATTATTTATTTTGATGGAGAAGGTGCATAGCCTGTGTTCCAGTTTAACTCATAGTTGGATTTTTTATTTTTGTGGTGAAGGTGCATAGCCTGAGTTCCACTTCAACTCGTAGTTGAACTTCTTGTTTTTGATAGTGAAGGCGGATAGCCTGAGTTCCAGTTCAACTCTTAGTTGAACTTTTCATTTTGATGGTGAAGGCGCATAGCCTGAGTTCCAGTTCAACTCATAGTTGAACTTTTTATTTTTGATGGTGAAGGCAGAAAGCCTGAGTTCCAGTTTAACTCGTAGTTGAAGTTTTAAATTTTTTATGGTGAAGGCGCATAGCCTGAGTTCCAGTACAACCCTAGTCGAACGTTTTATTTATGATGGTGGAGGCGCATAGCCTGAGTCCCTGTTCAACTTGTTGTTGAACCTTTTTATTTTTAATGGCGAAGGCGCATCGCCTGAGTTACTGTTCAACTCGTAATTGAACGTTTTTATTTTTGTTGGCGAAGGCGCATAGCCGGAGTTCCGGTTCAACTCGTAGTTGAATTTTTTTATTTGATGGCTAAGGCGCATAGCCTGTGTTCCAGTTTAACTCGTAGTTAAATTTTTTATTTTTGATGGCGAAGGTGCATTGCCTAAGTTCCGATACAACTCGTAGTTGAACATTTAAATTTTTTATGGTGAAGGCGTATAGCCTGAGCTTCAGTTCAACTAGTAGTTGAACTTTTTATTTTTGATGGCGTAGGCGCATAGCCTGAGTTCCAGTAAAACTCATAGTTGAAATTTTTATATTTGATGGCGAAGGCTCATAGCCTATGTTCCAGTTCTACTCGTAGTTTAAACTTTTTAATTTTTGATGGTGAAGGTGCATAGCCTGAGTTCGAGTTCTACTCATAGTTGAACTTTTTAATTTTTTACGGTAAAGGCGCATAGCCTGAGTTCTAATTCAACTCGTAGTTGAACTTTTTATTTATGATGGAGAAGGCGCATAGCCTGAGTCCCAGTTCAACTTGTAGTTGAACTTTTTATTTTTGATGGCGAAGGCGCATAGCCTGAGTTCCAGTTCAACTCGTAGTTGAAATTTTCATTTTTTATGGCAATGGCGCATAACCTGAATCCCAGTTAAACTTGTAGTTGGACTTTACTTTTGATGGTTATGGCGCATAGCCGGAGTTCCACTTCAACTCGTAGTTGAACTTTTTTATTTTTGATAGCGAAGGCGCGTAGCCTGAGTTCCAGTTCAACTCTTACTTGAACTTTTTATTTTGATGGCCAAGGCGCATAGCCTGAGTTCCAGTTCAACTCATAGTTGAACTTTTAATTTTTGATGGCGAAAGGAGAAAGCCTGAGTTCCAATTTAGCACGTAGTTGAAGTTTTTAATTTTTGATGGTGAAGGCGCATAGCTTGAGTTCCAGTCCAACCCTTAGTTGAATGTTTTATTTATGATGGTGAAGGCGCATAGACTGAGTCCCAGTTCAACTTTTTGTTGAACCTTTTTTATTTTTGATGGCGAAGTCGCATAGCCTGAGTTACTATTCAACTCGTAATTGAACGTTTTAGTTTTTGTTGGCGAAGGCGCATAGCCTGAGTTCTGGTTCAACTCGTAGTTGAATTTTTTTTTTGGATGGCGAAGGCACATGGCCTGAGTTCCATATCAACTCGTAGTTGAACATTTAAATTTTTTATGGTGAAGGCGCATAGCATAAGTTCCAGTTCAACTCGTAGTTCAACTTCTTATTTATGATGGAGAAGGCGCACAACCTGAGTCCCAGTTCAACTCGTAGTTGAACTATTTAAATTTTGATAGCGAAGGTGCGTAGCTTGAGTTCCAGTTCAACTCTTAGTTGAACTTTTTATATTGATGGCAAAGGCGCATAGGGTGAGTCCCAGTTTAACTCATAGTTGAACTTTTTATTTTTGATGGCGAAGGCGCATAGCCTATGTTCCACTTTAACTCGTAGTTGAATTTTTTATTTTGATGGCGAAGGTGAATAGCCTGAGTTCCAGTACAACTTGTAGTGGAACATTTAAATATTTTATGGTGGAGGCGCTTAACCTGAGCTTCAGTTCAACTCGTCGTTGAACTATTTATTTTTGATTGCCAAGGCACATAGCCTGAGTTCCAGTTTAAAACGTAGTTAAATTTTTTATATTTGATGGCGAAGGCGCATAGCGTGAGTACCAGTTCAACTCGTAGAATAAACTTTTTAATTTTTGATGGTGAAGGTGCATAGCCTGAGTTCCAGTTCAACTCGTAGTTGAACTTTTTAATTTTAGTGGTGAAGGCGGAAAGCCTGAGTTGCAGTTCTACTCGTAGTTGAACTTTTTATATATGATGGAGAAGGCGCACAACCTGAGTCGCAGTTCAACTTGTAGTTGAACATTTAATTTTTTAATTGTGAAGGCGCATAGCCTGAGTTCCACTTTAACTCATAGTTGAATTTTTTATTTTTGATGGCGAAGGCGCATAGCCTGAGTTCCAGTTCAACTCGTAGTTGAAACTTTTTAATTTTTGATGGTGAAGGTGCATTGCCTGAGTACCAGTTTAACTCGTAGTTGAACTTTTTATTTATGATGGAGAAGGCCCATAGCCTGAGTCCCAATTCAACTTGTAGTTGAACCTTTTATTTTTGATGGCAAAGGCGCATTGCCGGATATACAGTTCAACTTGTAATTGAACTATTATATTTTTTATAGCGAAGGCGCATAACCTGAGTTCCAGTTCAACTCGTAGTTGAACTTTTTATTTTTGATGGAGATGGTGCATAGCCTGACTCCTAGTTCAACTTGTAGTTGAACTATTTATTCTTGATGGGGAAGGCGCATAAGCTTAGTTAAAGTTCAACTCGTAGTTGAACTTTTATTTTTTAAGGCAAAGGCCCATGGCTTGAGTCTCAGTTCAACTTGTAGTTGAACTTTTTATTTTTGATGGTGAAGGGCATAGCCTGAGTTCCAGTTCAACTCATAGTTGAAATTTTTATTTTTGATGGCTAAGGCGCATAGCCTGAGTCCCAGTTCAACTTGTAGTTGGACTTTATTTTTGATGGCGAAAGCGCATAGCCTGAGTTGCAGTTCAACTCGTAATTGAACTTTTTTATCTTTGATGGAGAAGGCGCATAGCCTTAGTTTCAGTTTAACTCAAACTTTAATTTTTTTTTTGGATGGCGAAGGCGCATAGCCTGAGTTCAGGTTCAACTCGTAATTGAAAATTTAAATTATTAATGGTGAAGGCGCATAGCCTGAGTTCTACTTCAACTCGTATTTGAACTTTTTATTTTTGGCGAAGGCGCATATCCTAAGTTCCACTTAAACTCGTAGTTGAATTTTTTTATTTTTGATGGCGAAGGCGCATAGCTTGAGTTCCTGTTCAACTCGTAGTTGAACTTTGTATTTATATGGAGCTAGCGCATTGCCTGAGTCACAGTTCAACTTGTAGTTGAACCTTTTTATTTTTGATGGCAATGGCACATAGCCTGAGTTACAGTTCAACTCGTAATTGAACTTTTTTATTTTTGTTGGCGAAGGTGCATATCCTGAGTTCCGGTTCAACTCGTAGCTGAACTTTTTATTTTGATGGCGAAGGGGCAAAGCCTGAGTTCCTGTTCAACTCGTAGTTGAACTTTTTATTTTTGATGACGAATGCGCATAGCCTGAGTTCCAGTTCCACTCGTAGTTGAACTTTTATTTTTTATGGCGAAGGCCCATAGCCTGGGTCACAGTTCAACTTGTAGTTGAACTTTTTATTTTTGATTGTGAAGGGGCATAGCCTGAGTTCGAGTTCAACTCATAGTTGAACATTTTATTTTTTATGGCAAACGCGTATAGCCTAAGTCCCAGTTCAACTTGTAGTTGGACTTTTATTTTTGATGGCGAAAGCGTCTAGCCTGAGTTCAAGTTCAACTCGTAGTTGAACTTTTTTATTTTTGATGGCGAAGGCGCATAGTCTGAGTTACAGTTCAACTCATAATAGAACTTTTTTATTTTTGATGGCGAAGGCGCATAACCTGAGTTCCAGTTCAACTCGAAGTTGAACTTATTATTTTTGATGGTGAAGGCGCATAGCCTGAGTTCTAGTTTAACTCGGAGTTGAATTTATTATTTTTGATGGCAAAGGCGCATAGCCTGAGTTCAGGTTCAGACTCATAGTTAAACATTTAAATTTTTAATGGTGAAGGCGCATAGCCTGAGTTCTAGTTCAACTCGTAGTTGAATTTTTTATTTTTGATGGCAAAGGCACATAGCATAAATTCCAGTTCAACTCGTAGTTGAACTTTTTAATTATTGATGGTGAAGGTGCATAGCCATAGTTCCAGTTCAACTCGTAGTTCAACTTGTTATTTATGATGGCGAAGGCACATAGCCTAAGTCCCAGGTTAACTTGTAGTTGAACTTTTTATTTTTTATTGCGAAGGCGCATAGCCTGAGTTACAGTTCAACCTGTAATTGAGCTTTTTATTTTTTATGGGGAAGGCGCATTGCCTGAGTTCTAGTTCTACTCGTAGTCGAACTTTTTATTTTTGATGGAAAAAGCGCATATCCTGAGTTCTAGTTTAACTTGTATTTGAATTTTTTATTTTTGATGGAGAAGGCGCATAGTTTGAGTTCAGGTTCAACTCGTAGTTGATCATTTAAATTTTTAATGGTGAAGGAGCAAAGCCTGAGTTCCAGTTAAACTCGTAGTTGAACTTTTTATTTTTGATTGCAAAGGCGCATAACTTGAGTTCCACTTTTTTTATAGCGAAGCCGCATAGCCTGAGTTCCAGTTCAACTCGTAGTTGAAACGTTTTAAATTTCTGATGGTGAAGGGGTTTAGCCTGAGTTCCAATTCAACTCGTAGTTGAACGTTTTATTTGTGATGGAGTAGGCCCATAGACTGAGTCCCAGTTCAACTTGTAGTTGAACCTTTTTTATTTTTGATGGCGAAGGCGCATAGCCTGAGTTACAGTTCAACTCGTAATTGAACTTTTTAATTTTTGATTGCGAAGGCGCATAGCCTGAGTTCCCTTTCAACTCGTAGTTTAAATTTTTATTTATGATGGAGAAGGCGCATTACCTAAGTCCCAGTTCAACTTATAGCTGAACTTTTTATTTTTGATGGCGAACGCGAATAGCCTGAGTTCCAGTTCAACTCATAGTTGAACTTTTTATTTTTGATGGCGAAGGCAGAAAGCCTGAGTTCCAGTTTAACTCGTAGTTGAAGTTTTTAATTTTTTATGGTGAAGGCGCATAGCCTGAGTTCCAGTGCAACCCTAGTTGAACGTTTTATTTATGATGGTGGAGGCGCATAGCCTGAGTCCCAGTTCAACTTGGTGTTGAACCTTTTATTTTTCATGGTGAAGAGGCATAGCATGAGTTCCAATTCAACTCATAGTTGAACTTTTTATTATTGGTAGCGAAAGCGTATAGCCTGAGTCTCTGTTCATCTTGTAGTTGGACTTTTATTTTTGATGGCGAAGGCACATAGCCTGAGTTCCAGTTCAACTCTTAGTTGAACTTTTTATTTCTAATGGCGAAGGCGCATAGCCTGAGTTCCAGTTCAACTCGTAGTTGAATTTTTTTTTTTATGGTGAAGGCGCATAGCCTATGTTCTAGTTTAACTCGTAGTTAAATTTTTTATTTTTGATGGCGATGGCGCATAGCCTGAGTTACAGTTCAACTTGTAATTGAACATTTAAATTTTTGTAGGCAAGGCGCATATCTTGAGTTACGGTTCTACTCGTACTTGAACTTTTTATTTTGATGGCGAAGGCGCATAGCCTGAGTTCCAGTTCAACTCATAGTTGAACTTTTTATTTTTGATGGCGAAGGCGCATAGCCTTAGTTCTAGTTCAACTTGTAGTTGAACTTTTATTTTTTATGGCGAACGCCAGAACCCTAAGTCCCAGTTCAACTTGTAGTTGAACTTTCTATTTTTGATTGCGAAGGCGCATTGCCTTAGTTACAGTTCTACTCGTAATTGAACTGTTTTATTTTTGATGGCGTAGGCGCATAGCCTGAGTTCCAGTTCAACTCGTAGATTAACTTTTTTTTTTATGGCGAAAGCGCATATCCTGAGTTCTACTTTAACTCATAGTGGAATTTTTTATTTTTGATGGCGAAGGCGCATAGCCTGACTTCTGGTTCAACTCGTAGTGGAACATTTAAATTATTAATGGTGAAGGTGCATAGCCTGAATTCCAGTTCAACTCGAAGTTGAACTTTTTATTTTTGATGGTGAAGGCACATAGCCTGAGATCCACTTTCACTCTTAGTTGAATTTTTTTATTTTTGATGGCGAAGGCGTGTAGCGTAAGTTCAGGTTCAACTCGTAGTTGAACATTTAAATTTTTAATGGTGAGGGCGCATAGCCTGAGTTCTACTTCAACTCGTAGTTGAATTTTTTATTTTTGATGGCGAAGGCACATAGCCTGAATTCCATATCAACTCGTAGTTGGACTTTTTAATTATTCATGGTGAAGGTGCATAGCCATAGTTCCAGTTCAACTCGTAGTTCAACTTTTTGTTTATGATGGGGAAGGCGCATAGCCTTAGTCCTAGTTTAACTTGTAGTTGAACTTTCTTTTTTTGATTGCGAAGGCGCATAGCCTTAGTTACAGTTCAACTCGTAATTGAACTTTTTTATTTTTGATGGCGAAGGCGCATAGCCTGAGTTCCAGTTCAACTCGCAGTATAACTTTTTATTTTTGATGCGAAAGCGCATATCCTGAGTTCTACATTAACTCGTAGTGGAATTTTTATTTTTGATGGCGAAGGCGCATAGCCTGAGTTCTGGTTCAACTCGTAGTTGAAGATTTATATTTTTAATGGTGAAGGTGCATAGCCTGAGTTCTAGTTCAACTCGTAGTTGAACTTTTCATTTTTTATGGCAAAGTCGAATAGCCTAAGTTCCACTTTAACTCGTAGTTGAACTTTTTATTTTTGATGGCGAAGGCGCATAGCCTGAGTTCCAGTTCAACTCGTAGTTGATATTTTATTTTGTATGCGAAGGCCCATAGCCTGAGTCCCAGTTCAACTTGTAGTTGAACTTTTTATTTTTGATGGTGAAGGGCCATAGGCAGAGTTCGAGTTCAACTCATAGTTGAACTTTTTATTTTTGATGGCGAACGCGTATAGCCTGAGTCCTAGTCCAACTCGTAGTTCTACTTTTTATTTATGATGGCGAAGGCGCATAGCCTGAGTCCTAGTTTAACTTATAGTTGAACTTTTTATTTTTGATTGCGAAGGCGCATAGCCTGAGTTACAGTTCAACTCGTAATTGAACTTTTTTATTTTTGATGGCGAAGGCGCATAGCTTGAGTTCCAGTTCAACTCGTAGTTGAACTTTTTATTTTTGATGGCGAAAGTGCATATCCTGAGTTATAGTTTAGCTCGTAGTTGAATTTTTTATTTTTGATTACGAAGTCGCATAGCCTGAGTTCAGGTTCAACTCGTAGTTGAACATTTAAATTTTTAGTGGTGAAGGTGCATAGGCTGAGTTCCAGTTCAACTTGTAGTTGAACTTTTTATTTTTGTTGGCGAAGGCGCATAGCCTGAGTTCCAGTTCAACTCGTAGTTGAACTTTTATTTTTTATGGTGAAGGCCCATCGCCTGAGTCCCAGTTCAACTTGTAGTTGAACTTTTCATTTTTGAAGGTGAAGGGGCATAGCCTGAGTTCCAGTTCAACTCATAGTTGAACTTTTTATTTTTGATTGCAAAGGCACATAGCCTGAGTTCCAGTTCAACTCGTAATTCAACTTTTTATTTATAATGGCGAAGGCGCATAGCCTGAGTTACAGTTCAACTCGTAATTGAACTTTTTTATTTCTGATGGCGAAGGCGCATAGCCTGAGTTCCAGTTCAACTCGCAGTTGAAACTTTTTTATTTCTGATGGTGAAGGTGCACAACCTTAGTTCCAGTTCAACTCGTAGTTGAACATTTTATTTATGATGGAGAAGGCCCATAGCCTGAGTCCTTGTTCAGCTTGTAGTTGAACCTTTTTATTTTTGATGGCGAAGGCGCATAGCATGAGTTACTGTTCAACTCGTAATTTAACTTTTTTATTTTTGATGGCGAAGGCACAAAGCCTGAGTTCCTGTTGAACTCGTAGTTTAACTTTTTAATTTTGATGGCGAAAGCGCATATCCTGAGTTATACTTTAACTCGTATTTGAATTTTTTAATTTTTATGGCGAAGGCGCATAGCCTGAGTTTGGTTTGACACGTAGTGGAACATTTAAATTTTTAATGGTGAAGGTACATAGCCTGAGTTCCAGTTCAACTCGAAGTTGAACTTTTTATTTTTGTTGGTGAAGGCGCATAGCTTGATTTCTACTTTAACTCGTAGTTGAATTTTTTATTTTTGATGGCGAAGGCGCATAGCCTAAGTTCAGGTTCAACTCGTAGTTGAACATATTAATTTGTAATGGTGAAGGCGCATAACCTGAGTTCTACTTCAACTCGTAGTTGAAGTTTTTATTTTTTATGCCGAAGGCACATAGCCTGAATTCCAGTTCAACTCGTAGTTGAACTTTTTAATTATTGATGGTAAAGGTGCATAGCCATAGTTCCATTTCAACTCGTAGTTCAACTTTTTATTTACGATGGCGAAGGCGCACAGCCTGAGTCCCAGTTTAACTTGTAGTTGAACTTTCTATTTTTGATTGCAAAGGTGCATATCCTTAGTTACAGTTCAACTCGTAATTGAACTTTTTTGTTTTTGATGGCGAAGGTGCATAGCCTGAGTTCCAGTTCAACTCGTAGTTTATCTTTTTATTTTTGATGGCGAAAGCGCATATTCTAAGTTCTACTTTAACTCGTAGTGGAATTTTTTATTTTTGATGCGAAGGCACATCGCCTGAGTTCTAGTTCAACTCGTAGTTGAACATTTAAATTTTTAATGGTGAAGGTGCAAAGCCTGAGTTCCAGTTCAACTCGTAGTTGAACTTTTTATTTTTGATGGCAAAGTCAAATAGCCAGAGTTCCACTTTAACTCATAGTTGAACTTTTTATTTTTGATGGCGAAGGCGCATAGCCTGAGTTACACTTCAACTCGTAGTTGAAATTTTATTTTTTATGGCGAAGGCCCATAGCCTGAGTCCCAGTTCAACTTGTAGTTGAACTTTTTATTTTTTATGGTGAAGGGGCATAGCCTGAGTTCGAGTTCAACTCATAGTTAAACTTTTTATTTCGATTCCCTCGACCTAGAAATATGGAAAAAGAGAAGAAGAAATTGGAAAGCGAATGCTCCGGGGGACACGCACGGTACTTACCGGTGCTCAATTCCCTCAACAGACTCTGGGTTCCTTGCGGCGCTGCTTGCTATTCTATCAAGGAAGAAGCAGCCCGGACCGTCTTTCGATGGGCCGCTGAACCGTCTCTGCCGCATCCTGTTACTGCTGAGTAGCTAAGAGCTTCTGGTAATTTAAAAACGTAGGAATCGACTTCTTTTGCGTTAATGGGGCTTTGAGGGACGTCTTCTCTTTCCCTTATCAAGCAAGTCACACCTTAATCGGGAGCTTGCGTATGTAAACGAAAGAGTAGACATCCCCCTTGATAACTGAATGCAAGCGAGGCTGGACCTAGATTCGCGTATGTAAGTGAAAACGATGGCGAACGCGTATAACCTGAGTAACAGTCCAACTGGTAGTTCAACTTTTTATTTATGATGGCGAAGACGCATAGCCTGAGTCCCAGTTTAACTTGTAGTTGAACTTTTTATTTTTGATTGCGAAGGCGCATAGTCTGAGTTACAATTCAACTCGTAGTTGAACTTCTTTATTTTTGATGGCGAAGGTGCATAGCCTGAGTTCCAGTTCAACTCGTAGTTGAACTTTTTATATATGATGGCGAAGGCGCATAGCCTGAGTTAGAGTTCAACTCGTAATTGAAATTTTTTAATTATGATGGCGAAGGCGCATAGCCTGAGTTCCAGTTCAACTCGTAGTTGAAACTTTTTAATTTTTGATGGTGAAGGTGCATAACCTGAGTTCCAGTTCAACTCGTAGTTGAACTTTTTATTTTTTATGGCGAAGGCGTATAGCCTGAGTCCCAGTTCAACTCGTAGTTGAACGTTTTATTTATGATGGAGAATGCCCATAGCCTGAGTCTCAGGTCGATTTGTAGTTGAACCTTTTTTATTTTTGATGGCGAAGGAGCATAGCCTGAGTTATAGTTCAACTCGTAATTGAACTTTTTTATTTCTGATGGCGAAGGCGCATAGTATGAATTCCAGTTCAACTCGTAGTTGAAACTTTTAATTTTTGATGGTGAAGGTGCACAACCTGAGTTCCAGTTCAACTTGTAGTTGAACATTTTATATATGATGGAGAAGGCTCATAGCCTGAGTCCTTGTTCAACTTGTAGTTGAACATTTTTATTTTTGATGGCGAAGGCGCATAGCATGAGTTACTGTTCAACTCGTAATTGAACTTTTTTATTTTTGATGACTAAGGCACAAAGCCTGATTTCCAGTTCAAGTCGTAGTTTAACTTTTTATTTTTGATGGCGAAAGCGCATATCCTGAGTTCTACTTTAACTCGTAGTGGAATTTTTTATTTTTGATGGCGAAGGCACATCGCCTGAGTTCTGGTTCAACTCGTAGTTGAACATTTAAATTTTTAATGGTGAAGGTGCAAAGCCTGAGTTCCATTTCAATTCGTAGTTGAACTTTATTTTTGATGGCAAAGTCGAATAGCCTGAATTCCACTTTAACTCGTAGTTGAACTTTTTATTTTTGATGGCGAAGGCGCATAGCCTGAGTTCCACTTCAACTCGCAGTTGAAATTTTATTTTTTATGGCGAAGGCCCATAGCCTGAGTCCCAGTTCAACTTGTAGTTGAACTTTTTATTTTTGATGGTGAAGGGGCATAGCCTGAGTTCGGGTTAAACTCATAGTTAAACTTTTTATTTTTGATGGCGAACGCGTATAACTTGAGTACCAGTCCAACTGGTGGTTAAACTTTTTATTTATGATGGCAAAGGCGCATAACCTGAGTCCTAGTTTAACTTGTAGTTGAACTTTTTATTTTGATTGTGATGGCGCATAGCCTGAGTTACAGTTCAACTCGTAGTTGAACTTCTTTATTTTTGATTGGCGAAGGCGCTTAGCCTGAGTTCCAGTTCAACTCGTAGTTGAACTTTTTATTTTTGATGGCGAAAGCGCATATCTAGAGTTCTAGTTTAGCTCGTAGTTGAATTTTTCTATTTTTGATTGCAAAGGCGCATAGCCTGAGTTCAGGTTCAACTCGTAGTTGAACATTTAAATTTTTAATGGCGAATGCGCATAGCCTGAGTTCTACTTCAACTCGTAGTTGAATTTTTTATTTTTGATGGCGAAGGCTCATAGACTAAATTACAGTTCAATTCGTAGTTGAACTTTTTAATTATTGATGGTGAAGGCGCATAGCCATTGTTCCAGTTCAACTCGTAGTTCAACTTTTTATTTATGATGACGAAGGCGCATAGTCTGAGTTCCAGTTTAACTTGTAGTTGAACTTTTTATTTTTTATTGCGAAGGCTCATAGCCTGAGTTACAGTTCAACCCGTAATTGAGCGTTTTTATTTTTGATGGCGAAGGCGCATAGCCTAAGTTCCATTTCAACTCGTAGTTGAATTTTTTATTTTTGATGGCGAAGGCGCATAGCCTGAGTTCAGGTTCAACACATAGTTGAACATTTAAAATATTAATGGTGAAAGCGCATAGCCTGAGTTCCAATTAAACTCGTGGTTGAACTTTTTATTTTTTATGGCAAAGGAGCACAGCCTGAGTTCCACTTCAACTCGTAGTTGAAACTTTTTAATTTTTGATGGTGAAGGGGCATAGCCTAAGTTCCAGTTCAACTCGTAGTTGAACGTTTTATTTATGATGGAGAATGCCCATAGCCTGAGTCTCAGGTCAACTTGTAGTTGAACCTTTTTTATTTTTGATGGCGAAGGAGCATAGCCTGAGTTACAGTTCAACTCGTTATTGAACTTTTTTATTTTTGATGGCAAAGGCGCATAGGCTGAGTTTCACTTCAACTTATAGTAGAATATTTTATTTAAGATGGAGAAGGAGCATAACCTAAGTCCCAGTTCAACTCGTAGTTGAACCTTTTAATTTTTGATGGTAAAGGTGCATAGCCTGTGTTCCAGTTCAACTCGTAGTTCAACTTTTTATTTATGATGACGAAGGAACATAGCCTAAGTCCCAGTTTTACTTGTAGTTGAACTTTTTATTTTTGATTGCGAAGGCGCATAGCCTGAGTTACAGTTCAACTCGTAAATAAACTTTTTTATTTTTGATGGCGAAGGCGCATATCCTGAGTACCAATTCAACTCGTAGTTGAACTTTTTATTTTTGATGGCGAAGGCGCATATCCTGAGTTCTAGTTTAACTCGTAGTTGAATTTTTTATTTTTGATGGAGAAGGCGCATAGCGTGAGTTCAGGTTCAACTCATAGTTGAACAAATAAATTTTTAATGGTGAAGGTGCATAGCCTGAGTTCCAGTTCAACTCGTAGTCGAAATTTTTATTTATGATGGCAAAGGCGAATAGCCTGAGTTCCACTTTAACTCGTAGTTGATTTTTTTATTTTTCACGGCGAAGGCGCATAGCCTGAGTTCAAGTTCAACTCGTAGTTGAAACTATTTAATTTTTGATGGTGAAGGTGCACAGCCTGAGTTCCAGTTCAAATCGTAGTTGAACCTTTTATTTATGATGGAGAAAGCCCATAGCCTGAGTCCTAGTTCAACTTGTAGTTGAACCTTTTTATTTTTGATGGCGAAGGCGCATAGCATGACTTACAGTTCAACTCGTAATTGAACTTTTTTATTTTCGATAGTGAAGGGGCATAGCCTGAGTTCTAGTTCAACACGTAGTTGAACTTTTTATTTTGATGGCGAAGGCGCATAGCCTGAGTTACAGTTCAATTCATAATTGAACCTTTTTTTAGTTTTGATGGTGAATCCACATAGTCTGAGTTCCAGTTCAACTCGGAGATGAACTTTTTATTTTTGATGACGAAGGCAGATAGCCTGAGTTCCAGTTCAACTCGTAGTTGAACTTTTTTATTTGTGATGGCGAAGGCGCATATCCTGAGTTCCAGTTCAACTCGTAGTTGAACTTTTTATTTTTGATGGCGAAGGTGCATAGCCTGAATCCCAGTTCAAGTTGTAGTTGAAATTTTTTTTGGACTGCAGAGGCGCATAACCTGAGTTCTAGTTCAACTCGTAGTTGAACTTGTTTTTATTTTTGATGGTGAAGCTGAATAGCCTGAGTTCCAGTTCAACTCGTAGTTGAACTTTTTTATTTCTGATGGCAAAGGCGCATAGCTTGAGTTCCAGTTCAATTCGTAGTTGAACTTTTTATTTTTTATGACTAAGGCGCATAGCCTGAGTCCCAGTTCAACTTGTAGTAGAAATTTTTATTTTTGATTGCGAAGGCGCATAGCCTGAGTTCCAGTTCAACTTGTAGTTGAACCTTTTTTATTATTGATGGCGAAGGCGCATAGCCTGAGTCCCAGTACAACTTGGAGCTGAACTTTTTATTTTTGATGGCGAAGGCGCATTGCCTAAGTCTCAGTTCAACTTGTAGTCGAACTTTTTATTTTTGATGGCGAAGGCGCATAGCCTGAGTTCAAATTCAACTCGTAGTTAAACTTTTTTATTTTTGATGGTGAAGGCGCATAGCCTGAGTCCCAGTTCAACTCGTAGTTGAACTTTTTATTTTTGATGACGACAGCGCATCGCCTGAGTTCCACTTCAACTCGTAGTTAAACTTTTTTTATTTTTGATGGCGAAGGCGAATAGCCTGAGTTCCAGTTCAACTCGTAGTTGAACTTTTTTATTTTTGTTGGCGAAGGCGCATAGCCTGTCTTTGTTATGTCGCTGTTTGAAAGTTGAAGCTCGGTTTTGATTCGAGATTTTGAGTAGCTTATGCGCTATCTTCCCGATTGAGTTATGTAGGCTGGCTAGAGGTGACTCTCGGCTCGAGATATCTTTATGCCGATTTCCGGCTGGATACCGTAACAGGAATATGGGAGATGCCTTACAGAGATCCTTCGTCGGGGGGGGGGGGGGGAGGGAGGCTGCTTTTTCTTCTTGTTTGCGCTATCTGAGAGATGAGGGATAGGGGAGTAGTTGGATCTCGATCTCGAGATTTTCGCGTTCTTCTTGTCCATGTACCGCCTTAGCTTGCTTGAGCTGGGTGGTTCTTTGGTGTTTCTTTCCTTTTGTTCCGGGGAAGAACTACGCGATTCTGCTATGAAATCCCCACTGACAGCGCCAAATTGTTTAGCTCAAAGTTATCATTTACTTTGCAAGCATAAAACAATCAAAATAAATCGAGGGCCAATCATGGCAGATCGTAATAAATCAAGAGACCAAATGAAAGAAACGAAAAGCAAGTGTCTCGAATTAAGGAGAAATGAGTAAAGAGCTTTTACTGATAATATTGATTTGGTTTGTCTCTCCATGGAGAGGTTTAGAGCCTTACAATAGTGTTCCCCTTTTCTTGGGAACACTGATGAAGAAGAAGAAGCTCCCGTTCTAGGGTTCCTTCTCTTGATATTTATAGCTGTACAATAAGTGGTTGTGATTATATTGAGATCCCATCCTTGTGATGGCGGATGGGCCGCGACCTTGTTGATGGAGCCGGACGACTATCGGGTATCGTGATAAATCAATGGTCATTCCACTTATTAACTAAAAATTAGCTTAAGATATAATTAATTTCATTAATTATCACAGCATCGTATTCTGACCAATGCAATTTCAAATATAAATAATTACTATAATATTTTCCTAAAATCCTAGAATAATTTTATGGCGCATTCAATCTGGGATAAGAATCAAGTGATAACCGGTTGCCAAAGCCCGTTTAAGAATAGTTCCTACAAATGCATTTCCAGTGCTAAAAGAAGTTTTAAGTGCTTATGTTATTGTTTTAATAGACAGTTATGTCCTTTGTAATCTTCTTCAGAATTAAACGCCGTTAGCCAGCGGGCTACCAAATCGGAAACCGGCGAAGCTGACCTCGCCGGCGAGACCAAGCCGCAACCGCCAACCCCCAACCATAGGCTTTATTGAATTGGGTTAAAAATAAAAGAAACAAAAGAAATTTTAACCGCCCCATACTTACTGTAACACACCACACAGTTGTGCCATAAATTGACATTTCTTGTTTTATTATAGAATATTGTACGAGTAATAAAGAAAGTTGGCACCTAATAGTATGAGCTCATTGAAGTTACTCAACTACTTTCTCAGTTATAAGTCCACACCTCTTCACTCTCGCTACAGTCCCTTGTTCTATTTCCCATGTATTCAGTCCTATTGTTTTTCCTGTCCAAAAAATCATAGCTTTATCTCCTCCCAATTTCGCCTCTTCTCATCCGGTATGTTCTCTTTCTTGATCAAAACACTTATATATTTGATAAATTGTGTGTATATTTTGTTTATCGTGATGTACATTTTTTGAAATGTATATGTAAAAATATTTAACAACTAAAATTCAGTATATCAATTTGTTCAAGAAGTACCTTTTTAATGGCTTGTGGATCCTTTTTTTGTTTTGAAGATTTACGAGCTCAGCTTTTGAAATCTTTTTGGAATTTGTGAGTTTCCGGGACAGAGTGATTTGGTGATGACCAAGTTAATTTTTATTGGAAAACCCGAAGGTTTTGTCAGTAAAGTCAAAAGTGAGGATTTTGCTAAAGCTTGCTGATTGATTTTTGCTAGTAACCTTTGCTGAGATCATTTTTGAACTTCTGTCTTTTTTTGGTTGCTGCAGATTGTGTCACTGAAATGATGAGTTTTTGATTGCTCGTAAATGAGTCAGAAACATAATAAAAAAAATAGTATACCTACAATATTTAAACCAAAAGAAAAGAGTGGCTTTTGTTCAAATCCTAGTGGAGGCAAAAACACCAGCTGATTTCTTTTCCTGTGTCCAAGCCTTGCCTTGGTTGACAAAGTTACTGACTCAGTACCTGTGCTAGTTGGAGGTAACAGGTAGCTGTAGAATTAGTCGAGGTGTGCGCAAGCTGGCTCTGACACCGCAGTTAGTTGTAAAAAAAGAGAGTGGATTGTTAATCTCTATGGATTTTCCTACTTTTATTCCGTTGATCATATTTGGTTTAGGACTGTTGAAATAAATTATGAGTCGTCTAATGAATTATTATGCTATCTTTGCTCCTAGGAAATCCTGTAAAGAGAGTATAAAAGGTTCACTGTCAGAGATTTTAGAATTGGTGTTGGGATTTTTCCTTAAACACGTTGCAAATATGTCAAATTTTGCACCTTCTTTCATTGCGAGCTGAGAGCCTCTTAAGCATCTATCTTTCTTCCCTATAGTTTGTCAAAATGATGAATATGGACCTCCTCATCTTGAAGGAGCAGGTAATTTTTATTTTTTTTCGGTTGGGGTTGGGCATCTATTGCATCTTCAGAAAACATTAGTAGTATTTTTGGAGTCAAATCTAAGCCCTTGTCCCCATTTTATATAATGCTATTTGATTGAAATAGGATTTGAAATATTTATTGGACGCACATATTGTATTAGTGATAGAAAAGTTACTCGGATAGGGAAATCATTCCTCAAAATTTAAAATTTGAATTGTTAAACGAAATTGAGTTTTTGAATGTTAGTGAAAATTGTAAAGAATGCGTTATCAGTAAAATGGTACCGAGGACGTTCCGATAAGGAAAGATTATCAGATAAGTTGATATAAGCGAGCAGTTAAATGAGTACTAGATTTCACGTATAATTTATCTTTGATAATCAAAAATCCCTTGGATGCAACTCATTGCATATCTTCGTTTGTGCTTCAGAAAGTTAGAGATGGTGGTAGTAACATGACATTACATAATCTTTAAGTTTCTTCCTCTTTCTTTGATTTTGCAGCTACAAGTAGTATTAGCTATATGGAGCTGGTCAAGGAAGTTGCGAGCAAGGGACCTGAATCAAAACAGTATTGCCATAAGAGCTGATGAAAAGAGCTACAGTTACCTGCAGTTGATATCATCTGCCAGTAGGATTTCAAATTTGTTAAGCAAGCTAGATCTTAAAACGGTGAGTTGGAAATGGCGAATTATCTGTGAATAACTATAGCTGCATGAATTTATGTTTTCATCTTTCATCAAACAGTGTGAATTAAATGAAAGTGTTTTCCCCAGTTGAAATATTTAGTTAAGAGTAATGTTGTCTATGAAATTCTTTCAGTGCGAGTCTTTTTTTCCCAACACACTATCATTATCATCTGGAAACATTGGTTTTCCAATTTCAAAGTCAGTCTACTGAATATACTTCTTTTATATTGCTTTTTGCTTAAATGCTTCCTCTTTTTCAGGACAAAGGCATCAAAGAAAATGAACATCTCAATGGAGCAAGAGTAGGGATTGTGGCCAAACCTTCTGCTGAGTTCGTTGCTGGAATACTAGGGACCTGGCTTAGTGGAGGTTGTGCAGTCCCTCTTGCTCTGAGCTACCCTGAGACTGAGCTACTACATGTGATGAATGACTCGGTACATCTCTCAATCTTTTATCTTCTCCCTCCTTTTTCTTGTCAGTAAAGTGTATTTGAAAGATAATAAAGGCACAAAAACGGATGCACTTTTCTTTTCTCATACTCAAAGCTAATGATATAGCTTGCATCATTTGTCACGCCCTGCTCTCTGTCCATAGGTGATTAGCTCATCTTTAATCAGGCTGAAATATTCCGTATCTGCTTGTTATAGAAATAATGCAATTTGCTTCTTCCAATTTTTGTCTTCTTTTATGCTTACTAAATCAATGTGAAACATTGATTTCTAGGACATCTCCATGATTTTGAGTACTGAAGACCACCAAGAACTTATGAATACAATTGCAGCAAAAACTGGTGCTCAGTTATCTCTCATTCCTTCAACTCCCGACGTGCATTCATCAACGGAGCATGACCAGTCAAAAAATGTGGTTTCTGATGGTCAACAAAATCTGCTAGAAATCAATTCCTACGAGATAATGGGTAGTTTGTCTGTGGCTTGATATGGTTATTAATTTCCCTGTTTGAGATGTTTGGAGCTCATCTATGTCATTTTCCTTTGTTCTGGACATGTTACCTTTAAGGCGAGAACCCTGCTTTTATCTTGTACACCAGTGGTACAACAGGGAAACCAAAAGGAGTTGTCCACACGCACAATGGAGTCTTAGCACAGGTTAGATTCATTTTATTGGATCTTGATATGATTGATTCATTGCCTTTATGTCTTCTTCTCGAATTCACTGATCTAATTAGCAATATTCGACCTTTACCTCGTGATGATATCATACCTATCAGAGACCTTGGCGTGGGTGATTAAGTAAGTTTGTTTTCACTTCCCCCCCCCCCCCCTCCCCCCCTTGAATAGGCAGAGAATACATATGTATTCTATTGATTCTGAAAATAGAATAATGTGTAATAGTATTTGTGATTTTGAGAAATTATAAGTAACCCAATTCACCACCTTGGTCAAACTGTTGGTTGTAATTGAAGGAGAAGTTTTGATATCATTTACTTCCGTGAACTTGTTTATGCCTTGGTTCTGTTGTCAGTAATATCGGGAGGGGTGGGGATGTCTTCATTGTAGTTTTACTACAAAGTACTACGTTCAGGTTTCTGAAAGTTATCTTTAATTCAACTCCTTCCATGTTTATGCTGTTTTCAGGTCCAAATGTTAGCTAGCGCGTGGGAATACACGTCCAAGGATCAATTTCTGCACTGTCTACCACTCCATCATATCCACAGTTCCATCATTTTATTCCCAATCATGTTGTCTACATTTTTCCTGCTCTTGCAACATGTTTTTGTAGGGGATAATGGGATAAACAATCTCATTTGGACTAAAATTTGGTTGATCCTTAACTTGTATGATACATGTGCATGGACTTTTCAATGCTTTACTAGCCCCTCTTTATGCAGGCTCCACGGTAATTACTTAAAGAAATATCACATCTTCAAACTTTTTTTCACCACAGCACACATGTTGTCTGATTGGTAAGTTCATGTTTCCATATCTGCTTTTGTGTTTTTGAAGGTCGACTTCGTGCCAAAGTTCAGTGTCAGGGGAATTTGGCAGAGATGGCGTGAATCGTATCCTACAGATGGGACTAAAGTGGATAATGCCATAACGGTGTTTACCGGAGTAAGTCTGTTTTGAGTAGATTAATGAAATATAGTTGCAATCATATGGCATGTCAGATTTTCTGTTGCATTTACTATGTTTAAGAGTTACATTCTTAAAGTTATCTGGGGTTATGGATAGGGATAGCATTTGTGTGTACTTGGCTAGGATTTGCTAACACCATGGTGGCAAATAATAGCTTTGGTACCAGATCCTCTATCCCAACTCCTCTTTTCTGATTGATGTTTTTATCATGTTAATCCAATAGGTTCCAACTATGTATGCACGATTGATACAAGGTTATGAAGCAATGGATCCAAAACTGAAAGCAGCTTCTGCTTTAGCAGCGAGGCACTTGCGTCTTATGGTAATAGGCTTGTTTTCACCTCTGCTGGTGTTGTTTGAATAGACTACACAAAACACAATTAGGAAATTGAATGTGGAATGAGTCTATGACTTTTCCTTTTTGTTTGGTTACCGAGTATAGAATGTGTTGTCAAACCTAATGTATTTCTTTATTATCCCAAATGAGATATAACAATAATATCTGCTTTCAGATGAGTGGCTCCTCTGCACTTCCTCTGCCCGTCATGCAGCAGTGGGAAACCATTACCGGACATCGCTTATTAGAACGTTATGGCATGACTGAGGTAATTGTGCTCGTATCCACATATTTTCATACATAAGCTGTTTGATTGCTTACAGTTTAATATCCATGCTTATGTAAGTGGTAATTGCATCTAGTTTGTGATGGCAATCTCTAATCCCATAAGAGGCAAGCGCAAAGGAGGTACTGTTGGCAAGCCATTTCCGGGTGTGCAGGTTAGTGAGTTCCTTATGTTATGGTTTTCGACATCTAACATGTTGCTGGAACAAAGTCCATAAATGCAGTCCAGGAATTTATTAGATGCATCCCCTTATTATATTTCCTATCTGATTATTCTTGATATTTCTTTGCTTCTGATAGGCCAAGATTCTTTTGGAAGATGAGAGCAGTAATGATAAAACTGGAGTTGGGGAGCTTTGCATTAAAAGCCCATCATTGTTCAAAGAATACTGGAAACTACCTGAGGTAAGGTAATCATTACATAGTTGGTAGTTCTACTCCTTAAATGTCTACTGCTTTAAAACACCCCCCCCCCCCCCCCCCGACGTGGCTCTTCAAATTGAAATAGATGATTTCCAATGCCATTTCTTGGTATTAAACATCTCTTGCACCATGTGAGGATTTGCTAGGTATCCAAGCAGTCATTTACTGAGGATGGATATTTCAAGACTGGAGATACTGTTACAGTTGATGAAGACGGATATTACATCATTTTGGGGCGTAAGCATATTGTCTTCCAATGATTTTTTTTAAAAATATTTTCTAGTTTGCTGTACCAATTGCATATGGATTTATTTGAAATAGTTATTTGCTAGTTCCTGATCATAAAATAGTTTTTCCCTTGTGTACTTTACGAATTGCATGCAGGTTATGCCCCCACTAGAATTTTATGACCTGTATTAAATTTGAATGGCGAATTCTCTGAAAGCAATCAAGTTATTCTTGTCTCCTTCCCCCTTTAAAATTTGTCTGCAAACTAAATGAAATGACAATGTTTTCCTTGTGACTGCTTTCTCGAACTGATGAGGGAATCAGTGAAAATGACAGTCTGCTACTTCATTTTTTCTAATGTATCTACTAATGGATGGGGAAGTGCAAGTATATGCGCCCTATACATGTCTGGAATTTCTAACTAAGTAGTTCAAAACCCCAAATGATAGTTTTGATAACTCGTAGATATAGGTCTGTGAAAGAAGTATATATACTCATTTAAAAAAAACAAGAAAAGAAAGATACACTAGATAAAATTTGATTCTAGTGATAAATATTTTTTGAAGACATAAGGTTTTGGTCTCCACTTATTAAGTTTATCCAACCTTGTTCTTTATCCCCTTAATAAAATCACGGAGTGATGAAAGTTCCTCTACTACAAAACTGTATCGGTTGGGGAAAAAATTGAATTTTTTTCTTTTCAGGTACCAATGCTGATATTATGAAGGTTGGTGGATACAAATTATCAGCATTGGAAATTGAAGCAGTTCTGTTGGAGGTTGCTGTTTGTCTATCCTTTTATGTTAATTTCCGCGGGTTTCTATTAAAGTTTGATTATTCCCATTTAAGAAATCTGTCGGATATAAGATTCTGACAGTCAGCATTTTCACCCTGTGTAATCAAATTTCCTTTTCACAGCATCCAACTATATCAGAATGCTGTGTGTTAGGCTTGCCTGACAAAGACTATGGCGAAGTGGTATGTACAATAGTTGTGCCTGAGGAAGAAGTGAAAAGAAGACGAGATGAGGAGCTAAAGCCTGCACTAACCTTGCAAGAACTTTCTGATTGGGCGAAGGAGAAACTTGCCCCTTACAAGGTATCACCCTTAATTTGCGGTGTTAATTCTTTCTTGAGCTTCTGAATCATATTTTGACGTTTCGGTCCATATTTTAATGATTTGGTTTTCATGTGAGATTGTTCTGGTATCCCAAGTTTCAATGTGCTTAAACTAATTCTTGCCATCTAATAACTGTACTCCAGATACCAACTCGTCTGTTTCTTTGGGACTCGTTGCCTCGAAATGCTATGGGAAAGGTAAGATAATCCAAACTCCCTCCCACCATTCTTTCACTTGTTTATTTCATTTTGAATCCAAACAATCATGGCAATATAAAAGCACATTTGATGCCCTTTTCTCTATATCAGGTAAATAAGAAAGAGCTGAAAAGAATCCTGTCTGAAGATCCCAAATAGGTTTAAATTGGTCAAAAAACAATTTAATGATGTGACGGAATATCAGAAAGTAAAATAATGCTCTAACCTCTTGAAGAATATTATCCAGACAGAGATTGAAGTATATTCTGCTGGAAAGTGCAGAATTTTAGATTTTTGTTTACCTTGGAGAAAAGATAATTCCTCTGTAGTTTGCAATTCAAAGGATACTAGGAATCTTAACGAGACGATACTGTTTGAAAATTGAACTTCGAATAAAATTTAGGGTTATACATAATACTGTATGTCAAAGATAGACTCGTGAGCCCTTCGAATTTACGTTGTAAAATGGAAAAATGGTGTCTTGTTGATCTGAATAAAATTCAGAATTTTGATGTTCTATTTTCATTCTTTTCTACTGCTAATCCTCTTCAAGAAGTATATTGCAGCATATGCAGATAAACTTTCCAGCCAAATGATAGCTGCCATGTGAACTTTTTATTCAATAGGATACATTTGCATAATATTTTAGAGAATCAATGTAGTTTAAAATATTATATTAGTTTAGTAATCATTTTCATGAGGTTACTAATGGATTATAATAAGCAGCGGAAGCAATCCCAATATCAAAATCACATGTAATTTAGACAACTAGCATAAACGGGATTTCATGGGTTAACGCTTGAAGCGCGATCAAAGCTCTTTTATCACGTGATCTTTCAATTCCACATCAACTCAATGAATTCGCCATCACCCGCACGATCACGGACTCCAAACGTTCTATGACCTTCTACTGTTTTACCCAAATAATACCCGAAAAACAACAATTTCTTGTGGGCGAAATTTTCTATGGAAAAGGCTGAAATTTTCGGCCACCATGACTTACTCCTCTAGGTGGCAAAACCTTATGTATTTATAGCACAAGTTTTAAGGGTTAAAATCTTTTTCCAAAATCTGTTGGGTTTTATTTTCCACCAGAAAAATGATTTCTTTATTTCCTATTATTTAGGCATAGTAGGGATCACAGAATTAATTAACAAGGCTCTAATTTTGGAAATTAGTATCCACAATAATTAATACGAATTATTCCACTAAAAATCCGTAGTTGCACTCCTTATTTAATTTCAAAATTCATCTATTAAATCTTATTTAACACCACATGTTAAGATTCAGATACTAATCAACTAAATTAAATTACTGACGATTTAATTTATTGATTATTTCCTTTAGACTTTCGCTTAACTTATTTCATGTGTCGGATACGAAATTCACTGGCCGGTTTACACATGAAAAACTTATAAGCTTTCATAAAGGTGTATCATCAATCTCTAAACCGAGAAATGAATTCCATCAACTAACTATTATTTCCCAAATGTACATTATTATTATCCAATTTATCAGGCATGTTGACCCACGAAAGAATCTCGTTTTTAATAAATCAAAATAATAATAATGTACGCAACTAATAATAATTATATCCAGATTAAGAGTATAAGTACATTTAATGGCTAGAGAGTTTATTTTATTAAGTTAGTTTAAAATACTTATCTCTACTTGCTCTGTTCAATACATACAAAATGTACTAGCACAAGAAGTTAAATTAAACCATTCCCATAATCAAGATAAATTATATTGAATCTTGTGCTACAATCATTCCTGATGGTTTGTCCAATTCCATCATTAGATTGTGAACTCAAACTTTATACTTATAAAAATCGATGATTTAATCTTCCGTGTATAAGCTAAACTCTATACACTAAATCATCTACTATATAAGCAAAGGAGAACGACCATGGAGACTTGGGGATCTAGAGCAGGTCTTTCTTGTATATCCCTCGTGTTGAGAGAAACTTCCTCGAATATCAACGCAGGGAGCCACGAGGAGAGGACTTCCAGGGCTCGAATATGTATTACGTATTCAAATTCGGTTGAACGAGAGGAGAAAAAAAAGAGGAGATAGAATCCAATTCTTTTAGATAGCCCCGTCTATCATGACTTCCTCCGCAATTTTCGGAATGGGGGAGACTAGGTGAGGGGTGATCCTTTTTGTTGTCTTCGTCCATCTTTTTTTCTCCCATGCTTTCCGTTGGTCAACAACCAACCAAAGTGCTCTATACTTCTTCACTACTCGTACAGGCAACCACCGGTTCAGGTACAAGATACTATCATTTCCGCCTGGACAATTAGACATCCAACCCGTAATCGCAACGACCCAATTGCAAGACAGACTAACATATGATCTATTTAAAATTTTATTATAACTGAATAAACAATTGTTTCATAATAAATACTATATCTAAACCAAACACATGGTTAATAGTATATATCTCAAAAATCTCCCACTTAGACTTTTAACCATGACAAATTAGAATATATTATATCCAAATGCATGGTTAATAATATATGCCCCAATAATCTCTCACTTAGATTCATAACCATGCAACTACAACATTCTCATGCATTCTTTTACATGACGATTGAAAGTCTTCTCCAAATAAGATTTTGTTAAAGAATCTTGCCAAGTTATATCTTGTCACGACCTAAACCCGATCGTGATGGCGCCCAACAATACAGCTAGCCAAGCCTGACCAATTACCTCTCAAAAACCCAACCTGATAACTCATTATCGACAATTTACGGAAAATTAACAGTATTAAAATAATTCTTCGAGGTTTATAATAAAATTAATTCGGAACAAAACGAAATATCCAATAAAGACACTCCCAACAGAATCTGGGGTCACGAGTCTAGAGCCTCTAAAATAAACTGGATGACAATTATCTGAACGAAAATACACAAGTGTGAAATGTGTATAAATATATAATTGAAATAGGAGGAGTAGTCAAGTCCTGCGAACGTCAAGCAGCTACCTCAACAACTCTGATAAACTCTAGTGGCAGCAACTGCTCAGCTAAGCCTCTGGTGCACCTGAATATGCACACAAGGTGCAGGGAGTAGGGTGAGTACTACCGACTCAGTGAGTAATAAGCATAAAAAATGTCTGAAGATAAGAAATCCACGAAATGCCACAAAGTAAAGCTAAAACTAACAGTCCGACACCTCACTTACGAACCAACAGCAAAGCAATATCAATTATATCAGTCAAGTAAAATGCAAAAATGCAATGCAATACATATGAACCCGCTACGGCGTGCAGCCCGATCAATTTAACGTCGACGGTGCTCACTGGGGGTGTGTACAGACTCCGGAGGAGCTCCAACAGCCCAAGCGCAATATCATCATATCACTACTGCGGCGTGCAGCCCGATCCATATTCAGTCCACAGTATGCATGTGAGTCACATAACAGATTCAATTTATTTTTCAGTTTCCAATTATTAGGAAGAATATAATTTAGTTATTTAATTTCAGGAAAAAGATGATTAGCATTTCATATCAGTGATTAAACGCAGGACTAAGATCATTGATTTTACAAATCATGCTATCACAATGATATTCATCCTTGACGGATGCTACAGATCATTACAAGGTCCCAAACATGGCAATAAACTCAGATATAATCGATACAGGGTGCGTATCGGTCGCAAATATAGTGTAATTCTTTTTCGGGATGGACCAAGTCATAATCCCCAGTCATAAATAGTCCCGCACCTGCCATAGGGTGCGAGTCACGCCCTACATAGCGTCACAATATGATAAATCGGGGTTTCAAAGCCTCAGGCCATCATCTATACAAACTATTCACTTCTAACCGGTCGTAGACTAGTCCGCAATGCCTTTTCCTCTTGTATCGACCTCTTTGCTCGTTGAATCTAGTCAAAATCACAACGAATATATAAATATGGGTTAAAGAACATAACTCAATCAAAAATACTCGAAAAAGTACTGAAATTCACAAAGTTGGCAAAACCCGAGCCTCGGGTTCACTTTTCAAAAAATTTCGAAAATCACATCATCGGATTCTTCGTCTCGCCACGAGTCGGTACATATAAAGTTTACCAAAAACAGAGTTCAAATGGCCTTTCAGATCCCCAAATTCGTTTCCAAAAACTAAGCCCTAGCTCTTCACAATTTCAATATATTTTCATGGATTTGAGGGTTGATTCTTCATAAAAATGGTGTTTCTAAGTCAAAGACTTATCTCCAATCAATACCCGTTGAAAACCCTCTTCAAAACGCTCAAAAAGGTCTCTTGGTGGAGTAAAAATGGAAGAAATATGATATGTGTCGCGGATGAAATAACCCTTAAAAACCATTTTGCCTAGATCCATTTTCCTCTATGCAATCGCGTCCAAAGTCACGCGATCGCGAAGAACAAATTCCATTCCGACCCCCGGATCAAAATCTCACCTATCAACCGAACTTCGCCAAAATTCAAACTTAGCCAATTCAAACCTAATTCTACACTGGACCTCCAAATTCAATTATGATTGCACCCCTAAGCCTTAAATCATCACCCGAAACTATCCGAATTATCAGAAATCCATTCCAAGCCCTATAACTTATAAGTCAATATTCGGTTGACTTTTCCAAACTAACCTTCTCTTAAAGAGACTAATTGTCACATTTCTAACTGAACTCTATCCGAATTACTTCAAATTCACCAAATACATATAATGAAAAAATAAAGAAGCGTAAAACGGGAAAAATGGGGCGGATATATCTGAGACGACGAGTCAGGTCATTACATATCTGATGCAATATTTGTCCAGTAGTGCTTTGTCGTAACTATCTAGTTTTGTATTAAACTCTTCAGGGATCCTGTTAGCGAAACTATCCCAAGAGTGTACACTGAACTATGATTTTCTTTAGCATTCTCCCACTACGATGAAGTAATACTAATATTACCTTTACAACATTGAAATATTAGTGACTTCTTACTATAGTGTTCAATGTTCAAACATCACTACCATTCGATAAAGGCGTATGATACATATTAACATTCTCCCACTACATAAATGCAATGGAGTGTCAATTCTGACGTGTGCGTTTTGATGTTCTTGAACATCTTGTTATTTCTTTGCCCAATTCCTGTAAAAATAGTTTACGTCTAGGAACATATTTTATTAAACAGTCATTATCTAGAAAAATGCATTTGTTTTAACAATCGCCTTATTTTCTTTAGGACAATAAAATAAAACTCCATTTGTTTTCTTGGATATTCAATAAGCATGCATTTATCCATTCTTAATTCCAACTTACATATCTGCTTTCCCTTTTAGCACATATGCAGGACAATCCTATATCTGAACATGCCACAGACTGAGCTTAGATTCAGTCAACTGTTCTATAGGTGTCCCATGTACTAACTTAGAAGGAACTAAATTCAGAATTTAATTTTCAGTTTCCAAGAAATATTCCAAAAATAAATAAGGCAAATCTGAATAACACGTCATTAATCTATCCATGTCCAAGAGATACTTATTTATTCTTTCTACTACACCACTCTATTATGAAGTTTACAGTGTAGTCAATTGAGATGTAATCCCTTATCCTGGTATGTAACTAAAGAACTATTTAGAGAGGTGCTCTCCACTACAATCAAAATACAGTAACTTAATATATTTCCTTGGTGCTTTTCTCAAGTCTTAAAAACCTTGAATTACTTAATTCATTAAAACATGCAGTGCATCAAATAAATATATTAATATTTTGAGTAATCATTTATGAACTCCACAGAAATAGTCAAAACTATCTCTTACCAGTATGTTCATTTAACCATACAAATCAGAAGGGATTCATTGTAGCTTATCACTAGCTTTATTTCCTTTTGAAGGGAAATAACCTTTTGTCAAATTTCCTTTTAAATATGATCTACAAGTTGGTATTACCTCTACTTTCAATGACCTTTTAGGTCCATCCTTGACCGACTTGAAATCATATCCACATTAATATGACTTAGACAATAGTGTACAGATAAGTTTTACTCAAATTTCAAGAACATATTCTCTTATGAGTTAGACTAATATTGTTCCGTTCAAGAGAGATATTAATATAAGAAAAAATTCATGCATTCATGTATCACAAGAGATAAAATATTTATCAAGCTCGATAACTCAAGAGTTATTCGAAAAATAAAACGAATATCCATATCTCATTTTTCCAGAAATTGAAATTAAATTCCTTCTAATAAAATTACATATATTGCATCCTTTAAATTAATGTCTTATTACTAAATGAAAATTTTAACATGTAATACGACAAATTGCATAAAGTCATTGTGGAGTTGAGGTAGAAACATTAAATAGATCATAATAAGTCAAAACATTGAATAGTAAAATTCAGACTGCATTCAATATTTATATACATACATGCATCTCGAATAATAAATTTCAATGGTAAAAGAAACATTCATGCAAAGTATGTTATACAATAAAAGAATTATACAATCCAAAAATAAATAAAACCAACTCAGATGGAGAGTATACTATTTTTCAGTAAATTGTATATAACCTTTTAGTACAAAAATTTTAAACATACTGCACATGTATGTCATGTATCTTGATTAGCAATTTCGATGAAAAAAATACTATTCATGCAACTTACATATGTAATACCAGATTATTCGCTCCAATAATATAATTAATGCAGACCCAACTCAGATGGAGAGTATACTGTTAATCTAAGTCAAGTGAACATCATAATAAATAGCTCTAGTTCCATCGATCTAATATGTATACTCATATGAAGAGTAAGTACAAGATATCAATTACTAGCATTTCACCTAGTGAGCTTACAATAAATTTATCCTATATGGAGGAAGGCCTAACATTAATGCGTAAATTTATTACTCACTTCAAATTAATAGTGGAAGATCATAGAAATATATTTCTATCACCACTTAATCATGATTGTATTTGAGTTACAAAATTGGTTCAACCCTTTAAACTCAGATTGAAAGTTAATACATGTTATCAATAACTAGTAACTATATCCAGTGAGTTCATAATAAATTTATACAATATGGAGGAAGACCTAATATCAACGAGTAAATTTATTTCACTATAAATAAATAAAAAATGGAGACTATAGGACTTAATTCCTATCACCATATTATCACAACCACGAACTTTTCTCTGAGGATTAAGTTCCATAATTTAAAAAAAATGCTCAATACTCCATTTAAAAAGTCTTAAAATGTTAAAACTAATTTTTTTCATTGCATAGCAGTGAGTATTGTTCAGTGGTTTATTTCTGGTAAACCTACCGAATTTTATATCAATCGGAGATTGTTAAAAATCACAATCTCCAAAAATCGCGACCAAATTTGGAAAATTACCTTGCAAGCACTTTTTAAGAATTTAAAATATGACCTACATTGTTATCATATACCAACTCATGTCAAATCAACATGTGTTATCATGTTCTAGATTAGACATAAATAAAATGATAAAAATAATGAATTTTGTATGTAAATCACATTTTAATCCTCCAAACCATCAAAATATTCATCTAAATGATCCAAAATTATCAAAATACGATGTGATTCACTGTAACACATTGAGTTCTTCTTAACTGATCATTTTCGATGATCCTACTAAATTTCAGGTCATTCGGAGATCGTGAAATTTATGATCTCAAGAAACTTGACCAAATTCGAATAAATTATTTTTGGCGTATTTAGGACTAAATTCATGTGATTTGCATCCTTGTTGTTGCGACTAAAAACACTCACGCTAGTGTACGTGATCGTCAAGTAATAAAGTAGTAAGTAGAGTATCGTTCCCACGAAGACTTGTGATTAACTGTTGACTGATTCAAACTCAATTAATTTATCTATCCAAGAGATTATTCACAAAATAGAGATGTAACTAATTTACAACCTAAACTACCAAGCAATAATTTAACTAGAACAATTGACCAAACAACCAGCAATTTCAAGTAACAATCAGTAGGAGATCGTGCTGCGTTCTTGGCTTAAAATGACTAATTAATTTATCTAGATTATTGATTGACATGGTTGATATTACTCATAAGAATCTGTCGAGTTCTTACATGCCTATTCAATATAACTCAATGCCTATATGTCTATGGGATTAAGATTAACAAGGATGCATTTACAATTCATGTATTCCAACCAAGTAAGGCAATTAGGTATATGTCTATCCTAATTGCGAATCCGTTCCCCGATTCCCAGCTTCAAGTACTTGCTCTATTTAATTATATATGCAATCTCAAGTTCCCACTTTTGAGTTCAACTAAAGATTTGTAGATAGTATTTCACTGTTAGCTGCTCAGCAAAATAATTAAAAATAGAATGAAATAATCAACCCAATATGATAAATCAATATCGTCTAATTAAACTTCAAATCACAATGTTCATGTTTCACCCATGACCCTAGAACAATGGGTTTTATCCACTAATACTAGTATTCATCACAATAAGGTTTAATTTCATCACAAAGAGTTAAAACAAAGGAAAGAAAAGAAGAACATGATGGTCAAATCCCCTCATTGTCTCTTGCCTCTCTATTTCTTGTACTAGACTATGAAAACATTGATAAATAATCCTTGGGCGAGCTTGACTTTAAATAGGTTAAGTGGGATTTCCTCCAGATTTCCAATTCTACCCCTGACAAATAATTTTCGGAACTTGGACTAGCGCGGTCGCGCTAGTTGGCTAACTTTCTGTAATGGACGCGCTAAAAGTAGCGCGCTCGCGCACCTGGGTGTGCTAGTCCTGTTCTTTGTTTTCTTGATTCTTTTCCTCGTCTTCGTGCATACTCAGCTCCGAGGGGTCGTTCTTGCTCTAAAATACTTCCAATCACCTCTTTAATGCATTACATAGGCTCCTCGTCATACAATATGTACAATTCACAATCAGAGCCCATTTTTAATCAATTAACCATATTATGACATTGGAATATAATCAAGCGGGAGCATAAACCATCGCCAAATTACCTAGATTTAGCTTATTATCAACACCCCACACTTAATTCGTTGCTAGTCCTCGAGCAATCAAACTATTCTTTCTAGAGGTTCCTTTACTCAACAATTTTCCCTAACGCATTACAGCCAGAACAATTTATATACATTACGCCTAGCAGTGAACAATCCTAGCCTCAAAAGTCGACTCTTAAGTGTCATGCAAGCATACTTCCTCAAAATACTCCACACATAAGTCAAGACTTCCTTTTCCTTCACGAATCACATGCCCTCACAATCACAACAAAGAAAATTAAATCAATCCATACATTTGAATCTCATGCTCACATATGTCAAAGGAAATCATTCACCCTCACAAAAGAAGTCACATGCATGCAATTGGTATCATAAGCTTGCTCTTAATGTAAATATCTAATAATGTAGGCTTGCTCCATCCAAAATCAGTTAGGACTTTTTCAATGTTGTAATGTGGGCCAAGGGACGAATAGGATATATTTAGGAATAGTGACTAACCCTTCTAAGCACTTTAACACATCACATAATCACTTTTAAGCGCAATTTCCTCAATCCACTTCACTTTCACAAACAATATCACCCCAAAAATGCTTCCTTCTTCTTTAAGCACTACATTAATTCATACCCACTAGCAAGAACAAGACACAATGTATTCATCTCTATTTTTTTTTCCAGTTTATTCTTCTTTTTCTTTTCAATTTTTGCTAGTGGTGTATTATTTTATAAAACCAGTGCACCTTTCTTCCTTTTATTGGTTCCACTCAAAAGTCACCCCCACATTTAGTTCCTTCTTATTTCTTTTAGCGCTCATCTAACAATTAAAGTTTTTTTAGAGGTAAAAAGTCCAAAACAATGTCAATTGAGAACAAAAAAGGTATAGGCTTGTAATGTGGATGCCAGACAAAAGTCTATAGGATCAAAAGGGTTAACTAGGGATAGATTTTTATTTTTGATAAGCAATAAAGCTCAAAAAGATCAAAGAAAGCCTAAAATTATTTTTCAAACCGAGCATCACCTAAAATTTCACTTCAACTCACATACCGGGCAAGTTCTAGACACAAGTAGAATACATGGACTACACAAAAACCTTACCACACATGGAATATGACTCATTCCAGATCAGCTCATCAAGACGCTCAACTACGAGCATTCAATTCAGTAACAGACATACAGATTAAGTCATTTTAGTAAGATTGAACAAATAAACTAAGCGTTACACTCTATGGCCTATTTTTGTTCAGGTGTGTCAATGCTATGGTTTCTCTTTTAATTTTCTAGCTCATAGCCCATTAAACCTAATCTACAAATCAAAAAGAAAACAAAATAAAAAACTATCTATACCCGGTTCAAGTTAAACCCTTGGAAAAGAACCGTAGCCTATAGAAAAACCAAGGGGAAGTTTCTACACTACCTAAGAAAAAAATAAAAAAATCTTGTTGGTGTTTTCTCTAGATTAACTTCCCTCAAGAAAATTATCTAAAGGATCCGTCATCAAGAAGAGTCTATGTATTTTCCTTTTTTTTCATCGGCTCAGTCCCTCAAGAACCCCGCTAAAATGGATCTATTGGGACGAGCCATTTATCTACTTTAAACTAACAATTCCTACTCAACATCACCAAAACTATCAAAGCAAAATGAAACAAAACAAAATCATTAGTCAACTGATACAACTACATACATAAAATGAAGTAACCCCACTCCACACTTTAAAATGAAAACATGTCCTCATGGCTTAAAATTTGAAATATTAGTGAGGTAAAGGAACTTCTCTGAAGCTTCACTCCTGGTTGGAGACGGTTTCTAGGTTTACGTTGCACGCACGACCTAGAGCTCGCAACAAACCCATGAATTTCTTTTCCGACTAATCTTGTCGATCAGTTACTACATCTACGGGGGTACACAAATCAGTCATGGAGGCTCGTAAACCAGCCATCTCCTGCTCCAAAGCAGTGAAACGGGATACCCGGGCAGCTCCTGAAGATGTCGCAGTCCCAGATGGTCATGCAGCTTGTCACGACCCATTTCCAAAAAACAGCTTGCCGGACCATCCAAGTGCGGAATTTTACTGAAAATCATATATAGTTGTACTCACTTCTAAATAAAATACCCATTTAGCTTGGACATAGAACTAAAACAGTAAATGCGATCAGTAGCACAGTATTACATAAATCCAAAAGACCAGTCTATTAAAGTGTACGTGCCAAGACCTGATGTCACAGTGTAAGGGCATCTAGTAGAATATACATATCTCTACCCTACTGTATGAAATAAGGGAAAGACAGCAAAAATACAAAAGAAGACTCCATCTGGCTGCCGAACGATGTGGAAAGGGAAGCAGCTTATCGTAGAAGTCTCAACAGCCACTCACTGGCGAGCACCCTAAAGGTATCTAGATGAATCAACCTCATACCCTTTACATTTAAGTACAGAAGCGTAGCATGAGTACATGAATAATACGTACCCAGTAAGTATCTCGTCTAATCTCGGAGAAGTAGAGACGAGAGATCGACTTGATACCTAGTAGGTCTAGATAATATCATAATAATGATGTGTAACATGCATCATGAATAATGTAATTAAATAACAGTTACCACGAAAGTTATATCATACTTGCAGTCATGTTTTCCTTCATCATATTTCCTTCTTTTATTTATTTAGCAACAAATCTTGAAAAGCCTAGGCTCAAGCATAAACATATAAATCATGCGCAACTACGCCGAGGTCGACGGCCCACTCCAATAGAATATAAATTTGTGCACTACCGAGGGTGGAACGGCCCGTACATAGATGCATCCATTTCACCGAGGCGATTGGCACGATCCACAAATATCAAGGCAATATCAAGAATGCGCAATAAGGCATCATGTATATACAAGGGAAAATCCTTCCAAGTTTATAAATAAGCATATGTTCATTTTTTTCATTCTCCTCTAGTCTCTAGCAAGTCAGAAAAGACAATTTATATAGTTCAAACAAGGGAAAGTTCAAAGTAAACATGATGTGGGCCCTAAACTACCCAAATATTAACGCTATAGTAGCTACGCACGGACTCTCATCACCTAATACGTGCGCAGCCCCCGCATTTAATAGCAATTTATAAATTATTAGTCCTAAAGGGACAATTACCTCTCATGAGGTTAGAAAGAAGACTCATCTCGCTCCAAACCGCACCTCCAAATGCCAAGAACGAGCTCGAAACCTCAAGGCGAAGCCGAAAGTGCACAAAATAGATAAACTATGTGGGAATTAGTCAATAAGGGCTTATAAGGTTGAATTCTAACTACTTAAATAGTTTCCCAACCTTTCACGCAAGATTCCAAATTTCCGACCCCGGGCCCACGTGCCCGGATTTCGAGATTTGTTGAAGGAAAATATTCTCCATAATGGAAGGATTACTAATATGTAAACTTTATTTCATTACATGACTAATTAGTTGGTTAAATCATGATTTGATAAAAACCCTAGGTCTATCTCTAACTCTTGATTTTACTTGATTGTTAGTGTTAAATCTATGTAATGATCATGTATTTTAGCTTGGGGATTACTTACCTCATGGTATTAGGAAGAAAATCTCTCCTTTGAAACCTTCAAAATAACCCCAATGGTGTAAAAATGAGAGGGAAAGGCCTTGGGTTCGTATTTAATGATTCCTTCTGTCCCCAGCGATTTTCGCATATGCGGACAAAATTTCGCTTAAGTGGTTACCGCTTATGTGGTCAGGGGGGCGCTTTTGTGGTTTGAGGAACAACTGAGAGGACCACTTCTGCAGTCAGGCGTTCGCATAGGCGGGACCGCTTCTGCAGTCCCAGAAGCCGCATATGCGATCCCCCTTCACTCCCCCCTTTTCCACTTTTGCAAGATACGGACCGCTTCTGCGGTCAAAGTGCCGCAGAAGCGATTTTGACAGAAGCAGCAGATTGTGTTTTTCTCTAAGTTTCAACTTCGCTCTAACCCCAACCATTTGACGCTCGGGGATCCCGTGCCTCGCCCGAACATACCGACAAGTCTAAAATCACGAGGTGGACCTAGTCGAACCCTCGGAACACCCAAAACAACGCTAAATCAAGGAATAGGACCCCAAAACCAATTGATCAAACTTAATAAACTTCAAGTTCTTAATGTCCTTCTAACGGGTCAAAATGCCCATAGACTAGTCGGATGACCCCAAATTGTACGGGTAGGTCTTATTTGATATTTCGGACTTGTATAAAGTTCCGGAACCATAATCCGAACCCAATACCAAGGTTTTTAATAAATATTTAGATTCTTTAATTCCTTAAAACTTCGATTTAACAATTTCACATAAAAATTTCATACTCGGGCTAGGGACCTTGGAATTCAATTCTGAGCGTACGCCCAGGTCCCATATTTTCTCACAAACCTCCCGGGACCGTCCAATCACGAATCCGGGTCCGTTTCACAAGAAAGTTGACCGATGTCAAACTTGTCCCTTTAAGAAAACATTAAGGGAATATTTGGTTTTATTTTCACTCAAAACTCTTCTAACTTCCAAAATGATCGCCCATGCAAGTCGTAATTTAGCTAAGGAAATAATGGGAAGTTTTATTTTGGAGAACGGGGTTCCAAATAGTAAAACGACAAGTTGGGTTGTTACATTCTTCACCTCTTAAATAAACGTTCATCATCGAACGGACATAAAAGAAAAGCACCTGGACTGTTGAATAGGTGGGTATATCGGCTCCGCATGTCCTCCTCGGACACCCAGATCACCTCCTCAAACGGTTGGCCCCTCCCTTAGACCCTTACTGCAGAAACTCTCTTGGACCTCAACTAATGGTCCTGCATATCAACAATGGCAGCTGGCTCCTCCTCGTAGCCCAAGCTTTCATCTAACTTAATGGTACTGAAGTCCAATACATTAGAGTAGTCAACATGATACTTTCGAAGCATCGATACATGGAAAACTGGATGGATTCCTGATAAACTAGGAGGTAAAGCAAGCTCATAAGTAACATCTCCAACTCGCCTCAACACCTCAAAGGGGCCAATAAATCTTGGGCTCAACTTGCCCTTCTTCCCGAACCTCATAATACTCTTCATTGGCGAGACTTTCAAGAGAACCTTCCCGCCAATCATGAATGATACATCATTCGCCTTCTGATCCGCGTAACTCTTTTTCCTGCACTGAGCTGTGCGGAGCCTCTCTTGAATCAACTTTACCTTATCCAAGGTATCCTGTACCAAATCTGTACCTAGTAACTTAGCCTCCTCAGGATCAAACCACCCTATAGGAGAACGGCACCGCCGACCATAAAATGCCTCATGCGGGGCCATCTCTATGCTGGAATGATAGCTATTATTATATGCAAACTCCGCCAAAGACAAAAACCAATCCCAGTGCCCTCCAAAGTCAATCACACATGCTCTGAGCATATCTTCAAAAATCTGAATTGTTTGCTCCGACTGCCCGTCGGTGAGAGAGTGAAATGCTATGCTGAGATTTACGCGGGTGCCCAAACCTCTATGAACGGTTCTCCAAAAGTGAGATGTGAACTGAGGGACCCTGTATGATATGATGGAGACCGGTACAACATGCAACCGGAATATCTCCGGAATATAAATCTAAGCGTACCTCTCCACTGTGTAAGTAGTCGCCACTGGAATGAAATGGGCCGACTTGGTCAATCTATCCACAATAACCCACACTGAATCAACCTTCCACAAAGTTTGCGGAAACCCAACCACGAAGTCCATAGTGATGCGCTCCCACTTCCATTCCAGAATGGGCATCTACTCGAGTAGGCCACTTGGCCTCTGGTGCTTATACTTGGCCTGCTGGAAATTTAAACACCTAGCCACATACTCAACAATGTCCTTCTACATCCTCCGCCACCAATAATGTTGTCTTAAGTCACGATACATCTTCGTGGCACCAGGACGAATGTAGTAGCTCAAACTGTGGGCCTCCTTTAGAATCCTCCTCTGCAAGCCATCCATATTAGGAACACATACACGGCCCCAAATACGTAATACTCCATCCTCAGCGATAGTAACCTCTTTGGAACCTCCCTGCAGTAGCGTCTCTCAGAGGGCTGTCAAATGTGGATCATCGAACTGTCGGGCCTTATTCTGCCCTGACAACAAAGACTGAGCAACCACACATGCTAGAACCTGGCTGGGCTTCGAAATATCCAACCTCACAAGTTAGTTAGCCAAGGACTGAATGTGCAAAGCCAATGGTCTCTCCGTAGCACGAATGAATGCCAAACTGCCCATGCTCTCCGCCTTTAAGCTTAAGGAATCTGCGAGCACATTTGCCTTATCCAGGTAATAAAGAATGGTAACATCATAATCTTTTAGTAAATCAAGCCACCTGCACTGCCTCAAATCAAGGTCCCTGTGCTTGAACAGGTGCTGCAAACTGCGATGCTCAGTGTAAACCTCACATGACACCCCATATAAATAATGCCTCCATATATTCAGAGCATGAACAATCTCTGCCAACTCTAGATCATGCACTGGGTAGTTCTTCTCATGAGTTTTCAGCTGACGTGAAGCATATGCAATAACTCATCCCTCCTGCATCAATACACATCCCAAGACAATACTAGAGGCATCGCAATATACAGTATACATCCATAAAGCGGAAGGCAATACAAGAATCTGTGCGGTAGTCAAAGCTGTCTAGAGCTTCACAAAGCTCTCCTCGCACTCATCAGACCAATGAAATGGGACACCCTTCTGGGTCAATCTAGTCAAGGGAGAAGCAATAGAAGAAAAACCCTGCACAAACCACTGGTAGTAACCTGCTAACCCCAAGAAACCCCTGATCTCGGCCACTGAAGTAGGTCGTGGCGAACTTTGAACTGCCTCAATATTCTGGGATCCACTTTAATACCCTCTCTTGATATAATATGCCCCAAAAATGCCACGGACTCTATCCAAAACTCGCACTTGGATAACTTAGCATATAGCCTCTACTCCTACAAGGTTTGAAGCACTACTCTCAAATGCTGCTCGTGCTCCCCCAAGCTACGCGAGTATATCAAGATGTCATCAATGAAGACGATAACAAAAGAATCAATAAAAGGCCGAAACACCTTGTTCATCAAGTCCATGAAAGCCGCTGGAGCATTCGTCAACCCAAATGACATCACCAAAACCTCATAGTGGATATATCTAGTCTTGAATGCTGTCTTCGGAATGTTTGAATCCCGAATATTCAGCTCATGTTACCCTGAGATCAGGTCAATCTTAGAGAACACCCTAGCACCCTGAAACTAGTCAAACAAATCATCAATGCTCAACAATGGGTACTTGTTCTTAATGGTGACTTTGTTCAACTGGCGGTAATCAATGCACATCTGCATAGTCCCATCTTTCTTCTTTACGAATAACACTGGTGCACCCCAAGGCGACACACTGGGTCTGACAAAACCCTTTGCTAATAACTCTTCCAACTTCTCCTACAACTACTTCAACTCTTTGGGAGCCATACGGTACGGTGGGATAGATATAGGTTGAGTGCATGGAGCCAAATCAGTGCGGAAATCAATATCACGATCCGAAGGCATGCCTGGAAGATCAAAAGGAAAAACATTAGCGAACTCTCGAACTACTGGCATTGAATCAATCGTCGGAACCTCTGCTGTGGTGTCTCGAGCATAAGCAAAATAAGCCAACACCATTTCTCCATCATCTGCAGAGCCTTCAAAAAAGAAATAACCCTGCTAGGAGTATCAATTGTGGAACCCTTCCACTCCAATCTCGACAATCCTGGCATCGCTAGTAAAATAGTCTTGGCATGACAATCAAGGACGGCGTGATAGGGGGATAACCAGTTCATACCCAGGTTGATCTCAAAATCTACCATATGAAGCAACAGGAGATCTGCTCTAGTATCGTAACCACAGAAAGTAACCACACAAGACCGGTAGATCTGGTCCACAACCATATAATCGCCCACATGAGTGGACACAATAACAGGAACACCTAAAGGCTCAGTATAGATAACCCGAAAATGAGGAAATAGAGAGGATACATATGGCCATGGGTCAAATAATATCAAAGCATCCCTACCGCTGACTAAAATAACACCTCCGATGACGGCATCTGAGGCCAATGCATCTGGCCTGACCGGGAAAGCATAAAATATAGCTAGAGCGCAGTTGCCTGGCCTCCGCTTGACTGAGAAGCATCTAACTGACCTCTCCCTTTCTGGCATCCACCACTACGATGACCCCTACCGGTCTACCCTCCACCTCTAGGTGGCTGGGTCACTGGTTCTAGAGCCACTGGCTGCTGTCCCTGTTGTATAGCCTTGCCCCGAAGCCTGGGGAACTACCTCCTCATATGGTCTGGGTCTTCGCACTCAAAGCCACATGGTGCAATGGCCTGTTGCCCATATGGCTGTCTCTAAAAACCGAAAGACCCACTAGAAGAAGCTTGAATAGCTGGTGGGCAGTATAAATTCTCTGGCACAGCACTGAGATAAGAACAGAAAGAATCTGGAAGAACAGAATACCCACTGGAATAACCCTGAACAACCGGTGGGCGATAAGAACTCTCTGGCATGAAACTAAAATAAGAGCACGCTGGAGCACCTCGAGCAGGTGGTGGTGCCGGAGCTAGGGGCCTACTGGAATGGCCCCTCCCGGAGTGGCCTCTACCCCTAGTTGGGCAGCCTCTAAACTCTACGGAGAATCTGGCCCTCTTCTCCCGCTTCAGCTGCTCAAAACTTCGCTAACGGTAACCCTCAATCCTACGAGCAATCTCAAGTATAAGCTAATAACATGTACCCATCTCCATCTCTCTAGCCATAGTGTTACGGATAGAGGGATGTAACCCTACTACAAACCGCCGTACCATCTCTGCCTATGTGCGGAGTATCATAAGTGCATGGCGGGACAACTCAAAGAATCTCGCCTCATAGTTGGTCATTGACATCTGACCCTGCTGTAGCTGCTCACAATGATGATGCAGCCCCTCCATCTTAGAGGATGAATTATACCGATAAAGAAATAGCTGGGTGAACTGACCCCAAATGAGGGGAGGATAACCAACTGGTCTGCTAAGAACATAGTAGTGCCACCATCTGCGAGCCCTGCCCTCCTACTGAAATATGGTGAAGTCGACTCCATGCGATTCTAATATACTCATGTTGTGTAGTTTGTCCCTGCACCTCTCGATAAAGTCCTGTGAATCCTCATGACTCCCACCCCCGAAGACTGGAGGGCGAAGTCTAGTCCACCTGTCTAGAAGCTTCTATGGATCACCGCCCACAGTTAGCATGGCCTAGGGTGCCACAACATCAACTGGCTGAACCCCATCCGTGGGTAGTGCACCCGGAGTGTGATATACGGTGGCTGTACCACCTGGAGCCTGAGCAGTAGGGTCTGCGCTCCCCCTCCTTCCTGTGAGGTGGCTGGCTCCTCTGGAAATAAACCAGCATGAGTCATGGAATCCATGAAGCGAAGCATAAGTCCCATAACCTCCTAAAATATCGGTGTTGTTATTAAGTCTGCCGGGGTAGGCTCAGCTGCAGGTACCTCACCCTGCTCCTGAATAATAGGGTCTGCTGGAGGAATAACTGGAATGGCTCTGGGACGCCCTCGTCCCCTACCGTAGGACGGTTCCCTCCCCCGGCCTCTAGCTCAGCCTCTGGAAATAGGGGGAGCAGCCCCTCCCAGGTCTGGAATGTCAGCAGTACGAGTCCTCACCATATGTGAGAGAATAGAAACAGAAATTTAGTACACTAACCACTGCACGATAGGAAGTGAACAAAGAGTAGTTTTTCCTCATAACCTATAGCCTCTCGAAAATAAATACAGATGTCTTCGTACCGATCTACAAGACTCTATTAGGTTTGCTCATAACACTGTGAGACCTACGTGAACCTAGTGCTCTGATACCATGTTGTGACGACCCATTTCCAAAAAAAGGTCATGATGGTGCCCAACAACCTTGCCGGGCCAGCCAAGTGCGGAATTTTTATGACAATCATATAGAGTCGTGCTCACTTCTAAATAATAAACCCATTTAGCTTGTTTTTAGAACTAAAACAGTAAATGCGGTGAGCAGCACAATATTACATAACCCAAAAGACCAGTCTAATAAAGGTTACGTGCCAAGACCTGATGTCACAGTGTAAGGGCATCTAGTAAAATATACACATCTCTACCCTATTGTCTGAAATAAGGGAAAGACAGCAAAAATACAAAAGAAGCTCCATCCCGCTGTCGAGCGATGTGGAAAGGGAAGCAGCTCACCCTAGAAGTCTCAACAACCACTCACTAGCGAGCACCCTGACGGTATCTAGATGAATCAGCCTCAGACCCTGTATACAGAAGCATAGCATGAGTACATAAACAATATGTACCCAGTACGTATCCCATCTAATCTCGGAGAAGTAAAGATGAGAGGTCGACTTGATGTCTACTAGGTCCAGATAATATCATAATAATGATGTGTAACATACAGCATGAATAATGTAATTAAATAACAGTTACCACGAAAGTTATATCATACTTGTAGTCATATTTTCCTTTATCATATTTCCTTCTTTTATTTATTTAGCAACAAATAATGAAAATCCTAGGCACAAGCATAAACATATAAATCATGCGCAACAACGCCGAGGTCGACGGCCTGCTCCAACAGAATATAAATTTGTGCACAGCCGAGGGTTGAACAACCCGTACCAAAGATGCATCTATTTCACCGAGGCAATCAGCCCGATCCACAAATATCAAGGCAATATCGAGGATGAGCAATAAGGAACCATGTATATAAAAGGGAAAATCCTTCCAACTTCATAAATAAGCATATGTTCATTTTTTTTCATAAATAAGCATATGTTCATTTTTTCATTCTCCTCTAGTATCTAGCAAGTCATAAACGACCATTTATATAGTTCAAGCAAGGGAAAGTTCAAAGTAAACATGATGTGGGTCCTAAACTACCCAAATATTAACATTATAGTAGCCCATACGGACTCTCGTCACCTAATACGTGCGCAACCCCCGTATTTAATAGCAATTTATCATTTATTAGTCCTGAAGGGAAAATTCCCTCTCGTGAGGTCTGAAAAGAGACTCACCTCGCTCCAAACTGCACCTCTAAATGCCAAAAACGAGCTCGAACCTCAAGGCAAAGCCGAAAGTGCACAAACTAGTCAAATAAAGTGGGAATTAGTCAATAAAGGCTTATAAGGTTGAATTCTAACTATCTATATGGTTTCCCAACTATTCCCGCCAGTTTCAAAATTTCTGACCCGAGCCCACATGCCGAGATTCCGAGATTTGTCGAAGGAAAATATTCTCAATAACTAAGGATTACTTATATGTAAATTTTAGTTCATTACATGACTAATTAGGTGGTTAAATCATAATTTTATCAAAATCCTAGGTATATCTCTAACTCTACATTTTAATTGATTATTAGTGTTAAATCTATGTAATGATCATATATTTAAGCTAAGAGTGAGTGGGGATTACTTACCTCGTGGTATTAGGAAGAAAATCTCTCCTTTGGAACCGTCAAATCGCCCAAATGGTGTAAAAATGACAGAGAAAGGGCTTGGGTTCGTATTTAATGAACCCTTTTGTCCCTGGCGGATTTTGCATATACGAACAAAATTTGTCTTAAGCGGTGACTTATGCATTTAGGGGGCCGCTTTTGCAGTTTGAGGAACAACTGAGTGGACTGATTCTGCGGTCAAGCGTCCGCTTATGCGGGACCGCTTCTGCAGTCCCAGAAGCTGCATCTGCGATCCTCCTTCACTCCCCCATTTTCCGATTTTACGAGATACCGACCGCTTCTGCGGTCAAAGTGTCGCAGAAGCGGTTTTGACAGAAGCAGCACATTGTGTTTTTTCTCTAAGTTTCTACTTCGCTCGAACCTCGACCATTTGATGCTCAGGGCTCCCGTTCCCCGCCTGAACATACCGACAAGTCAAAAATCATGAGGCGGATCTAGTCGAACCCCCAGAACACCCAAAACAATGCTAAATCAAGGAATCGAACCCCAAAACCAATTGATCAAACTTAATCAAGTTTAAGTTCTTAATTTCCTTTCAACGGGCCGAAACACCCTTAGACTACTCGGATTGAACCCAAATTTTACAGGTAGGTCATATATGATATTTCGGACTTGTACCAAGTTTCGGAACCAGGATTCGAACCCGATACCAAGGTTTTTAATAAATATTTAGATTCTTTAATTCCTTAAAACTTCAATTTAACAATTTTACAGAAAAATTCCATACTTGGGCTAGGGACCTCGAAATTCGATTCTAAGCATACACCCAGGTTCCATATTTTCCCACGGACCTTCTGGAATCGTCCAATTACGAATCAGGATCTGTTTCTCAAGAATGTTGACCGAAGTCAAACTTGGCCCTTTAAGAAAACCTTAAGGGAATATTTGGTTTCTATTTTCACTCAAAACTCTTCTAACTTCCAAACTGGTCACCCCCGCAAGTCGTCATTTAGCTAAGGAAAGCGTGGGAAGTTTTATTTAATGGAACGGGGTTCCAAATAGTAAAACGATCAGTCGGTCGTTACAGCTGCTGCACTTTGCTCCTAAGCTTGTGGTGCGCCTTCCATGTTCTCTTCATCCTCCAAATCATTGGAGCTACTACTCTCTGCCGCCTCTGCTACTACCGGCTCCTTACCCGTTGTCACCTTATCAGCATAAAACTTTCCCTCCTTTTTAACCAACCCATCCACAACTAGATTTTCCAGCACATAGGAATCCCTGCATAGCTGAGTAACTAAAGAAGGTAAAAAGAACCCATACCTTCTGACTTGGCTGTGGACATACTTCGCTTTGTGCATCACTTTAGCCACATCAAAGTCATGACCATTTACAAAGCACCAAACCAAAGCAGCTCGGGGCCCATTGACCTTTGTAGTGTTGGGAGACGGGATCAGATAGTTGTTAATAAGGTAGAGCCAGCACTTTCCTTCAAAGGCTAGTGCGGATGAGTGAAACTTCTCCCCATAGTCCATCCAGACCACTTCTTTCCCGGGTACACAAATTGTCTCAAAGGATCGCGCCCATTTTTTGTTCGTTGGGTTGCGGTCGTACTCATTGAAATCATCATAACCAACCGGAGGTGGAGGCAGCTGGTAGGTTGTCCGTATCGCCTCAACAGAGGCATTCACTGCCCTTTGTCGCACCATGAATACTCCATTATCATGATCTGGCACATTAGCATAGAACTCCCGCACAACCATGGCATTGCCCTCACCGGGCTCATTGAGGAATTTTTGCAACCCTCACCTCATCAACTTATCATACATGTGAGGGCAGAATTACTGGAGCCTTCTGATGTCATTGCCTCTCTCCGGATGGCTTTTTACAAGTCTTTTTCGCAAAGTTGTCCTGAGCCTTGGCCAAAACAAATTTTGTAGCATCAAAGGAACCTGCGGGTGCAGCCCCTATTGACCTAGCCGAACTAGCCCGGCTACTTGATGAGTCCCTTGTGGCACGTCGTTTCCTAGATGGAGTCATGATACCTGCAAAACGGTAACATATTAGTACAGCCCAACAAATATTTGTGACACAATGCGGTTACTCAGACTTCACACGCATAAGTGGTCACAAACTACAGTCACGTTCATTGGGGCCTTTTCACAAACACCTTGTGGGCATTAGACTTTCACTACCCCTTTTAATCTTTTGAGAACAAGAATCACCCACATACACTCACCAACATCACAAATCAAATGGAATTCCACCCCACACTTATCACCCACCAACACCACAACATATTTTACCAATTTCTCTGCACAAAATCTAAGAATAACTACTATAACATAGGCATAAGAACACAACAAAAAAACTAAAAAATATAAAAGAAAAAAGAAGAAGAAAGAAACCAGGGCTCATACCTGTGGTAGTTGATGGTGGTGAGTAGAGAAAGAAGATGGAGAAGAAGGAAGGTGGAGAGAAACCTGGGAGGAAGGGATTCGTGAGGGTGGAGAAGGGATTTGGGGGCTGGGGTTCCATGTTTTTCTCGAATCGGGAAAGTTACGAAGGGGAGCTGGTTTTGTGTTTTTTTCGAATGGGGAATAAGAGACGGGGAGAGGTTATTAGAGGGGGGAAATAATTAAAACTAAAGCCTAAACAAATAAAAACGAAACGTAAAATACAAAAAGTGCCAATTTTTTGACAGGACTAGCGCGCCCAGATGTGCAAGCGTGCTAGTTTTAGCGCGGCCAAGACAGAACTTGGAGCAATTAGCGTGCCCACTAGATCGATCGCAGTAGTAGCGCGCCCAATAGCATGTCCAGTAGTGCTCCTAGTAGAACATCTAGTAGCGCGGGCGTGCACCTGGGAAAAATGTTTCTTCAATTTTTCACATGTTCTTACCACGTTTGTCGGACTAAGCACCTTCCAATTGTCACATGTATTGGCTAGCACTTCCTAAAACACAAAATTAACAGCTACTAATATTGTTGGGTTGCCTCCCAACCAGATCCTTATTTAACATCGTTGCACGATGATTATAACAATTCAATGGGTTGCCTCCCATGTAGCCCTGATTTAACGTCGCGGCACGATTCAACACGTTCTCAAGCATCCGTTAATTCCACCGAGGTCTTGTGACGTGCAATGTCACCACCCCAATAATGTTTTATCCTCTGACCCTTTTCCAAGAAATTACCTGTTGAAATCATATCCCTCAATTCCAAAGCTCCATGAGGCTTCACACTTACCACAACAAAAGGGCCTGACCAACGAGACTTAAGCTTTCCGGGAAAAAGCTTCAACCTCTAATTTAACAAAAGAAATTCTTGCCCAGGCTCAAACTCTTGATGTTGGATGTGCTTGTCATTCCACCTCTTAGTCTTCTCTTTATAAAATTGGGCATTTTCATATGCGTGCATTCGAAACTCATCAAGCACGTTGAGTTGCAGTAACCTTTTCTCACCAACTAAGTCCCCGTCCATATTCATCTTTTTAATTTCCCAATAGGCCTTGTGTTCAAGTTCGACGGGCAAGTGACATGCCTTTCCATAAACTAATTGATACAGAGAAGCACCTATGGGAGTTTTGTATGCAGTTCGATATGCCCACAATGCATCGTCTAACTTCCCGGCCCAGTCTTTTCGATTTCCACTCACTGTTTTCTCAAGAATCTGCTTCATCTGTATGTTTGACACTTCCACTTGACAACTCATCTGGGGGTGATAGGCAGTGGAAACCTTGTGTTTGACTCCGTACTTTGCAAGAACATTATTCAGTAATTTGTTGCGGAAGTGTGTTCCTCCATCACTTATCAACAATCTTGGAGTTCCAAACCGTGTGAAGATATGCTTCATGACAAAGCTTACCACAACCTTTGCATCATTAGTGGAAAGAGCAATGGCCTCCACCTACTTGTATACATAGTCGACTGCCACCAAGATTTACCTATGACCATTAGAGTATGGAAACGGTCCCATGAAGTCAATCCCCCAAACATCAAAAAGCTCCATTGGTAGAGTGTTTTGCAACGGCATCTCGTGCTTCTTTGTGATCGTTCCGGTTTTTTGGCACCTGTCACACATTTTAACAAAGGCATGTGCATACTTAAACAATTTTAGCCAATTGAAACCTGATTATAGAATTTTCTGGGCGATCCTATCTCCACCATGATGACCTCCGTATGGCGAAGCGTGACAGTCATGAAGTATGTCATTCATCTCCTCCTCAGGAACACATTTCTGCACCAACTGATATTCAGAGAGCATGTATAAGAATGGTTCATTTCCACATGTAGGCCTCACATCATACATGAACCTTCTTCTATTATCAGGTGTCAATTCTGGTGGTGTCACCCCACTTGCAATAATATTCACACAATCTGCATACCACATGGCTGTGCTTGAGGTAATCGCTAAAAACTGCTCATCAGGGAATGTTTCTTTGATTACACTCCCTTTAGCTACATGGTTCCCATTTGCAAATCTAGAAAAGTGGTCAACCACTTCACTCTCTGTCCCTTTGCGATCTCAGATCTTTTAGTCAAATTATTGCAAGAGGAGGACCCACTGAATCAGCCTCGGCTTGGCATCTTTCTTCTCAAACAAGTATTTGATAGCTGAATGATCTTTGTATATGATGACTTTGGTCCCTACTAGATATGACATGAACTTGTCAAATGCCCACACCACTACAAGCAACTCTTTTTTAGAAACTGTGTAGTTCATTTGGGCTGGATTCAGAGTTTTTCTCGCTAGTAGATGGAGTGGAAGATCTTATTTCTCCTCTGCTCCAAAACAGCTCCAATAGCTAAGTCACTCGCATCGCACATCAACTCAAATGACTGCTCCCAATCTGGAGCAATAATTGGTGCAGTCACCAACCTTCCCATCAGCTCCTTGAATGCTTTCATACAGGCAACATCAAATTTAAAGGAGACATCTTTCTCAAGCAACCTACACAAGAGAGGAAATTTTTGATATAAGTCTTTAAAGAAACGATGATAAAAACCTTCATGGCCCAAGAAACTACGAATGCATTTGACAGAAGTCGGTGGGGGCAATTTTTCAATTGCTTCCACTCTCGCCTTGTCCACTTGCAAACCATTTTTAGACACCTTGTGCCCCAAAACTCTACCTTCCCGTACCATGAAATGGCACTTTTCCCAGTTTAGTACCAAGTTTGTTTCTTCACACCAATCAAGTACGTTATCAAGATTCATCAATCAGTTATCAAAAGAACATACAAACACACAAAAATCATCCATGAACACTTCCACAAACCTCTCAACCATGTTAATAAAAATTTCCATCATATACCTTTGAAAAGTAGCAGGTGCATTACAAAGACCAAAGGGAATTCTCTTGAACGCATACGTGTCATAATGACACGTAAATGTGGTCTTCTCTTGGTCCTATAGGCTATAGAAATCTGATTATACCCTGAGTAACCATCTAAGAAGCAGTAGTACTCCTGGCCAGATAATCTATCAAGCATTTAGTCAATAAAGGGAGGGAAGTGGTCCTTTCGGGTGGCATTGTTCAGTTTTCTGTAATCTATACAAATCCTCCACCCAGTGACAGTTCTTTTGGGAATTAAGTCATTATTTTCATTGACCAGTACAGTTACCCCCCCCCCCTCTTGGGTACACATTGAACGGGGCTTACCTATTTGCTGTCTGAGATAGGAAAAACAATACCTGCATCAACCCACTTAATCACTTCTTTTCTTACCACCTCTTTCATGATTGGCTTTAGTCGGCGCTGTTGCTCTACACTGGGCTTGCATATGTCCTCCATGAGGATTTTGTGCATGAAAAAGGCTAGATTAATACCCTTAATGTCAGACATTGTCCACCCAAGTTCTCGCTAATGCTCACGTAGCACTCTCAATAGCTTTTCTTCCTGCAATTTAGACAAGTCAGAAGAAACAATAACAAGTAAAGTGTCTGAGTCACCCAAATAAGCATATTGAAGGTGAGGTGGGAGAGGTTTAAGCTCCAATTTTGGGGCTTCCTCAATTGACTGCTTTGGAGGAGGTCCCCCAGGCCTATTCAAAGGCTCAAAGGGATGTATCCCTTGCATATATGCACAAGATGTATCAAGGATGTGCATTATCTCTTCAACCTCCTCATCATTCCCAGTCTATCAATAAGTGCTTTCTCTAGAGAATCGTCTAGATATACACTCGGATCATGAATTTGCTCATCAGCCTCAACAACAGATATCATTGAGAGCTCCTCATAGTGGCGGGAAAGTTGGATTGCTTTGTAGACATTAAAAATTGCTTCCTCATCATCCACCCTCAAAATCATTTTTCTCTCTCTCACTTTGATAATTGCATCACTAGTAGCCAAGAGAGGTCGCCCAAATATGATGGGAACTAGTTCATCAGCCTCATCATCTAGGATAATGAAATCAGGAAGGAAGATAAACTTCCTAATTTGCAGCAACACATCTTCAATCACCCCCTCAGGGTGTGATATGGACATATCAGCCAGCTGCAGCATCACGGCAGTTGGCTTTGGAGCTCCAGGCCTAATTGCTTGAACAAAGATAGGGGCATCATATTTATGCTCGCCCCCAAATCGCAAAGAGCATGACCCAAATCAATATTACCAATTCGAACAGGGATGGTAAAGCTGCCAGGATCCTTAAGTTTTTGATGGAGCTTATATTGGACCCTTGAAGTGCACTCCTCAGTAAGTGCAATAGTCACAAATTCAGTCAATACTATCTTGTGATCCACTATATATTTTATGTACTTTGCATACTTTGGAATTTCATGCAGCACATAAATGCGTGGAATATTTAATTGAACCTCACTCAATATAGAGAGAAATTTGCTGAACATGCGATCATCATTCTTTTTTTGCAATCTCTGGGGGAAAGGTAGTGGGGGACTTGGGGCCTCCACTGGCTCTAGAATTTTAGCAACATTCTTTAGATCGAGCGTTGCCTTAGGAATCAACTCCCTCTAAGGTATGGGCCTATCTTTTCTCTTCTTTGGCACTTCCTCTAGCTCATTCCCGTTTCTAAGTGCAACTGCATTCACTTGAGGGTTATTCTCTGAATTGCTTGGGAGATTACCTGCAGGTCTAGTATTTTTATTTGTTGCTAACTGCCCCATCTGCCTCTCAAGATTTCTGAAGTCGGTCGTGATCTGTTGATTGTCAATCAACAATTTCATTAGCAACTCATTAGTGCTCTCTTCCAATTGTTGGGGTGGTTTCTGAGGCTAATTAAAACTCCCTTAGGATCTATGTTGATTCTGATTCTGCTTATTTCCACCACATAAGAAGTTGGGATGATTCCTCCAATTTGGATTGTAAGAATTCCCGTATTGTGCATGCTGATTCGGTGGACCTCTGTTCTGTTGTCCCACATAATAGATGAATTTTGGATTTGTGGGGCACATGTCTCTCATATGATTATTACCATATAATTCTCAGCAAATAGCCATTTGGTGTACATGTTGCATTGGTTGTGGTTTCCACATTGACATCCTAGTCATCTTGTTGGACAGCTTTGCAATATCGGCTCTCATGACTGACAAGTCGCCGAGCTTAATTAATCCAGCTTCTTTTTGCTTAATTGCCTTTCGTGAATCACCCTCACCTTGCCAGTTGTTATCACTAGCAGTGAAGTTATTCAACAATATTTGGATTTCACTGTACGGTCTGGCCATCCAACTACCCCACAAGGTGAATCAAGATTCATCTTCGATGCATCATCTAACCCATATACAAAAGTGTGACCCAATACCTCGTCTGTCTGACAATGATGTGGTCGGTCTCTGAGCATCTTCTTGTACCTTTCCCATGCTTGACGAAGTGACTCACCAACTCGTTGTTCGAACCCAAGAATTTGACTCCTCAATATTTTTATTTTCATAGTGGGAAAAAACTTGATTAAGAATTTTGTGCCAGATCATCCCAAGTGCGGATTGAATTCGCTGGCTCCTTATTCAACCACTCCTTAGCTTCCCCGATCAGTGAAAGGGGGAAAAGTGTCAGTCTGACATAGTCCTTGGAAACGTTCACATAATGGTAATTATCTGTAATTTCTATGAAATTTTGAATGTGCCTCTGCGGGTCTTCATGAGGTAAACCCACAAATATCCCTGTGGACTGGATCAGCTGCACCATGTATTGTTTGACTTCAAAGTGCCCTGTGATATTAGGCTTCACAATAGCCTGAGTCATATTAGCCAGACTAGGCCTTTGCGGCTTCAATCACTGCACATTCCTCATTACCTGCCATCTCAATTGGTTGTGGTTGAACTACGATGTCCAACTCTCTTTCAATTCTGGTTCTACCTTCCACCTCCCTCGTCACTCAATGAAGTGTTTGTTAAATTTCGGGATCAATAGGATGGAGATTGTTTGCGCTTATACTTCTTCGCATTCAAGAAAAGATCGTGTATTAGCACAAACAAAGTGAACTGAAAATTAAAACTTGAATACATAAATAATAAAAGCTCAACTCAATCAAGTAGCTAATTTCTTAGTCCCCAGCAACGATGCCAATAACTTGTTGTGACCAAAAACACTCATGCAAGTGCACGTGATCGTCAAGTAATAAAGTAGTGAGTGGAGTATCATTCCTACGAAGACTTGTCATTAATTGTTGACTGATTCAAACTCAATTAATTTATCTATCCAAGAGATTTTTCACAAAAATAGAGATGTAACTAATTTACTACCTAAACTACTAAGGAATAATTTAACTATAACAATTGACCAAACAACCAGCAATTTAGAGTAACAATCAGTAGGATAGGATATCCCTGGGTCATGGGCTAGTTAACAATCGTGTTGCGTTCTTAGCTTAAAATAACTAATTGATTTATCCGGATTGTTGATTGACATGGTTGATATTACTCATAAGAATCTATCGAGTTCTTACTCGCCTATTCAAGCTAACTCAATGCCTATATGTATGTGGAATTAAGATTAACAAGAATTTATTTACAATTCATGTATTCCAACCAAGCAAGGCAATAAGGTATATGTCTTCCTAATTACGAATATGTTCCCCGATGCCCAGGTTTAAGAACTTGCTCTATTTATTTCTATGTGCAATTCAAAGTTCTCACTTTCGAGTTCAACTAAAGATTCGTGGATAGTATTTCACTATTAGCTACTCAACAAAATAATGAAAATAGAATTAAATAAACAAACCAATATGATAAACACATTTCGTCAAATTAAACTTTGAATCACAACGATCTTGTTTCACCCATGACCCCAGAACAATGGCTTTTAGCCACTCACACTAGTATTCATCACAATAAGGTTCAATTTCATCACAAAGAGTAAAAACAAAGGAAAGAAAAGAAGAAATTGATGGCCAAATCTCCTCATTGCCTCTTGCCTCTCTATTTCTTGTACTAGACTATGAAAACCTTGATAAATTATCATTGGGCGAGCTTGACTTTAAATAGGTTAAGTGGCATTTCCTCAAGATTTCCAATTCTATCCCTGACAAATAATTTTCGAAACTTGGACTAGCGTGGTCGCGCACTTGGGAGCGCATCTGGTCGCGCTAGTTGGCTAACTTTCTGTAATGGACGCGCTACAAGTAGCGCGCTCGCGCACCTGGGCGCGCTAGTCCAATTTTTTGTTTTCTTGATTCTTTTCTCGTCTTCGTGCATACTCAACTCCGAGGGGGCGTTCTTGCTCTAAAATAGTTCCAATCACCTCTTTAAGGCATCACATAGGCTCCTCGTTCTGCAACATGTAAAATTCACAATTAGAACCCATTTTTAATAAATTAACCAAATTATGACATTGGATTATAATCAAGCGCGAGCATAAACAATCGCCAAATTACCTAGATTTAGCCTATTATCACTTGCTATATATCATATCAAGTTAAATCATCATGTTTCATATTTAATAAAAATATAGCTGATATATAAAGAATAATTTTTTCATATTTATAAACAAATTCAACTTAATAAACTGCTTGAAAATCCATCTAAACGACCTCAAAATGCCGAAAACAACATGATTCACTGCATAGCAGTGAGTTTTTCTCACTAGATCATTTTCAATTAACATACAAAGTTTCAGGTCAATCGGAATCCGTCAAATTCATGACCACCAACCTTTAACCAAACTCGGAGAATAACCATTATTAGTAGTTTTATGAATGGAAATAAATATGATATAGATTTCCATTCTCCATATAATTTTCTTCCTATTTTTAAGATACATAATATTCTTTTGCAATAAATTTTCCTTTTATTAAATACACAAGAACCTAAGATATTATATTCTCCTTTTCGGCAAAAAACTTAATATCTCTTCTCGTGGGTGGAGTTGGTATCACTAGTCCCAAAAGATAAAACTCTCTTTCTAGTCAAGAACCCCCGCCAGTAATGTAGATTTATCAATGATTATTTTTACATGGTACATTAAGCAGATTTTAATGACTCAAACAAATAGACCATTTTGTGGATCCTACTTATTAATTATAATGCTCAATCCATGAGTAAACACAAATCCACATGCAAATTTATTTAAAAAAATTCATATGTAAAATAAACAAACCACTTTAATGGTAACTATTTATTTCTCACTGAATTCTCAATTCACGAGTGAAGATACGTGTAGCTCATAAAATTATTATAAGGCTGATTATGGACCACAACTTAAAAGTCATGCCAATAATATAAAACTCATACAAAATACCGTCATATTTCACTTAATCACAACCTCCAACTAGAGAAAAAAAATTTCATTGAAAATCCAAGACTAGCAATCACGCAAGGCATGAAAACATAAACTAAAAATTTGAGAAAAATCTTATGCACCAATATGCCAAATGCTCCAATCATTAGTCATCCAAGATATCAAACAGAGGGTTTCACTTTCTTACAAAATAATTATGTCATTGCACTTTGTAAGACCTAGTGAATGAAATCCTACACCACTATTATTGAATTTAATTCAACAATATATCTATTTACTAGTAGCCAATGTGTAATCCTATTATATCACCAGTATTTAATCATGGAGATCATGGGGAGTCACCCCACCACCATTAAATTAAAAAAAATTAAATTATTAAAAAATAATTTTCACAAAATAGAAAAACGTCCAAAAAATTAATTTTTTAGGGTTTACCTCAAAAAATTCAGTTAATCTCAATCAAATAATCAATAAAACAGATATATCATGATTACAAGAATAATCCAAAAATTTTGCACAGTTAATCCACAAAACAGCAGTACAGTTAGAGAATCACATATACATGCAATTCAAAAACGCGCATAAACACCATATTCTTATTTCATGAAATAATTAGTTATCTAATTAGATGTGAGTGGACTCTGATACCAATTGATGGATTATTATGCAGCGGAGCAATCCCGGTATCAAAATAACATGTAATCTAGACAACTAGCATAAATAGGATTTTACGGGTTACCTCTTGAAGAGTGAACAAAGCTCCTTCATCACGTGAGCTTTCAATTCCACATATACTCAATGAATTCACCACCACTCGCACGGTCACGATCTCCGAACGTTCCATGATCTTCTATTGTGTTACTCAAATAATACCCGAAAAGAACAATTTCATGTGGGCGAATCTTCTAAGGAAAAGGCTGAAATTTTCTGCCACCATGACTTACTCCTCTAGGTGGAAAACCTTATGTATTTATAGCACAAGTTTTAAGGGTTAAAACCATTTTCCAAAACATGTTGGGTTTTCTTTTCCACCAGAAAATGATTCCTTTATTTTATATTATTTAGTGACAGTAGGGACCATAAAATTTATTAACAACGCCCCAATTATGGAATTAATTTCTAATTTTTGAAATTAATATCCACAATAATTAATTACGAATTATTCCACTAAAAATCCGTAATTGCACTCCTTGTTCAATTTCAAACTTTATCCATCAATCTTATTTAACTCCTCATGTTAAGATTCAGATACTAATCAACTGAATTAAATTACTGACGATTTAATTTATTGATTATTTTCTTTATACTTCCGCTTAACTTATTTCATGTGTCGGATACAAAATTCACCGGTCGGGTTTAAACATGAAAACTTATAAGCGTTCATAAAGGTATATATATATATATATATATATATATATATATATATATATATATATATATATATATATATATATATGTATACTTAAATAATTGAATATTCAATTAAGGGAATATTAATAAGTTTAATATCAACAATTATTAGAAGTGGGTATCATTGATTATAAGTTAAATTAATAAAAAAGAAGTGAAAAATGGACCTAAAGCCCATAAAGGGCTAATGGAACAAAAAGGGATTCCAATCTTAAAGAAAACAAAATGTTGTTCTGTTATTCACAATAAGAATTAGAAGGCAAAAGCCTTAGACAAAAATACTCACCAAGCAGAGATCCAGGAAACTCACGCAGGCAACGAAAAAAAAAATCTAGCGTTTCTTACAAATAACTTATTCTCAAACTCGGGTAAATAAATTCTCTATGGCAAATTACCCTACAATAGTAATAGGTAAGAATTGAATAGATAATCTCCTTCTTCCTCTATATCATCAATAAATTTCAGATTTAGGTGTAGTACTTTAAAATTGATTAAAATACACCGGTTGTTGTAGAATCAATTGTTTGATTGGTGTCAATCAGACTGGGGCCTACGTATTGGCTCGAGAAGTTTTGAGATGAGATGATATAACACTTTACTAAAGTTGTATAACTCACAAAAGCACGCATTCAAGTTGTTTGATGAATTGCTTAAAGAGTTTATCTTTATTTAATTAGAACGAGTGAGTACCCATTAATTTAGAATTGTTCTATCAAAAGTTTAGATCATCTATTATGCTATATGTGCCGAAATTTTAAGATTTTTGTGTTATTCATATATGCTATTTTCATGTTGAAAATTATGAAGAAGAAAGAATCTTTAGAAATATTTTTATATGTTTATTTCATTCTTATGCCATGCTTTACATTTAAGGACACCAATATGAGCAGGTACATAATGTTCTATAAAGATTTAGACTTGAAAAGTCACAAGAAGAAGTTTTAGAAAGAAAAGATTTTTGGGGAGTATCCTTTATTCTGAGAAGGGGTCATCGTCCAGGTCGAGGGTCCTAAACAAGGTGTTGACTTCCTGAAACTACTTGTGCCAAAGTAGGGAGCACATGAGCCGATGGTCTCATTGTTGAGAATTTACTTAGCCATGCTAAGGTAAGATACATGAGCACTGAGAACCATGAAGCGAGTGACACCTCGTAGATTGGGCCTATTTGATCAGGTTGGGATCGAACCTGTGCCGATCACACGGTGACTGAGACAGAATTAAGTCAGGTTAGTTGGAACTCCCAAAGCATAAAATGAAGTATTTCTTTTAAGAAAGAAAAAGGAAAGAATTTCTTTTAGAATATTTATAAATTGCTATTATGCAATTATTTTAGAATTATTCTTATAAGTTTTATGTTTTACATACATTTTATAACCTTTTCTCGTAATGTATATATTATTAAAGTTTCTCCCCCTGTTGTTGATAGTCAGTGAGTACAACGGATGGTACTGAAGTTCTCTTTTGGAACCTACGTTGGTATGCGATACAACGTAGGAACCGGATTTGCAGGCGAGCAGGCTACGAGTTAGGACTTCTTTCCCTTCCAGTGATATTGGTGAGCTCCGCTTTTGTTCGTGGGGTATTCTTAGAGTCATTCTCATTTAGCTATTTCCTTGTTTATTTAGAGAACTGGACAGAAAATATCATGTCTTGAGCAGTGCGTCAGTTTATCAGTAAAGGCTTCATAGACGTAGTCTTTGAGTTGAGATTCAAATGTTATTTTATAATAATTTAGCAGTAATTCAATAGTTACTATGTATAAAGCTTTGGAGTTGATTTATTTTATATTTGAATTAATCAAAAGCATTTGGTTAGAGTATTTCTTTGTTGCATATGAAGTTTGGAGTTATAATAGGTTTGATAAGCAGAGATGGTTCGCTCGGTCATGTTTAGTGATCGAGTGTTGGTCTCGGCTTGTTCAGAAATTGGGTCATGACAAACGTAGTATCAGAGCCTCAGGTTTATGGAGTCCTGGGGGTCTATGAAGCCGTGTTAGTAAAGTCTTGTTTATGTGTATGAAGCACTCCATACTTATAAACATGAGGATTCAAGCATTTAGGGAAAAAATCTCATTTTTGTCATACTTTAGATCGTGCAGAAGATCCTACCTCTATGAAATTATCTAATGTATTTGTTCTCCAAAATCGTAGAAATGGATCATACTCGCAACTACTACACCAACACTTAGGATGCTTCTCAAGAAACTATTGCGACTATCCTGGCTCAAGGCAGAACTAAAAAGGTTCGAACTCATAAAAGGAAGGGTAAATTCACATGGGGGATTTAAGTACCCCAGGTTGAGCATGAAGAAGAGGTGGATCATGATCAGCAAGTATCTCAGGATCCAACGCCACCCCCAACAGCAGCTCCGACTCAAACAACTATATCCCCAGAGGTGGGTCAGATGTTAAATAGTCAACAGTGCTATGGAGATGTTTAAGGCCGTTATAGCAAACCAGAACGAGCAAAGAGATAAGATTCCACCTCAAACAAATAGACAGAACGATTTTGAGTCCTCAAGAGTAAATGAATTTTTGAAGTTGAGTCCTCCATTGTTCCATGGTCCTATAGTTGATGAATATCCAATGTTATGGATGGAGGGTGTTAAGAAAGCCCTCCGATTGATGAAAGCATTTGATGACAAAGTTGTGGAGCTGGCTGCTTACCAGCTTAGAGATGTGGCTGGGGCTTGGTTTGAGATGTGGGAAAAAGAGATAGATTAAGATGATGGTCCACCTACTTGGGAAGAATTTGAAGAGGCCTTCATATCTAACTTTATCCCAGAAGAGGATACAGCAGCTAAGGCTACAGAGTTCTAACAGCTCAAGAAAGGGAATAAAAGTGTGCAAGAGTACTACATGGAATTCATATGGTTAGCTAAGCATGCTACTCGCATGGTTAAGACAGAAAAAGAAATGATTCGCAGGTTTGTTGGTGGTTTGGCTTACCACATTAAGGATACAACATCAGCTGCAGCGGTAGGAATGAAAGTTTTCTCATCAATTGTGGGGTTCGCCAAGCACTTAGAAAAAGACAAACAACAAAGGAGAGAAGAGAAAAAGTATAACAAGAAATCCCGGACAACAGGTAGGTTTAATGGTACATCCAGTGGAGGCGGAAGGGATTCCTCTAATAAGGATTCATTAGCACCAGCTCAGTCCAATCACTAGTCAGGTAGTGGGTCTTCCTTCAGACGTACTCGGAGTTATGGAAATCAGTCGCACAAGAATCAAAATTTTAGGACATCATTCTCACATAGCTACAGTCACTCTGAGCAACATTCACACCAACAAGGTATTTGTGGAACATGTAAGCGGCAACATTCAGTTCAGTGAAAGCTCGGGTTTCATACCATTGTGGAGGCATTGGTCATATAAAGAAGTTATTACAGGTATAATTTTAGTCTCCTCATATAGTGCTTATGCCATAATGGATCTAGGTTTAAAGTTTTCATATGTGACTCTATTCTTTGCAATTAATCTTGGTCTAGAACATGAACAACTTAGTGAGCCATTCCTAGTATCTACTCTATTTGGCGAGTCAATGAAAGTCACAAGAGTGTATAGAAGTTGTATAGTTTCAGTCCAATGTCGCAACACCAAGGCCGATCTCACAGAATTAGAAATGGTTGATTTCGATGTGATCATGGGTATGGATTGGTTGTCTTCCTGCTATGCCATGTTAGATTTTAATGCCAAGATAGTCAGGTTCCAATTTACAAATGAAGAAGTCTTAGAGTGGAAGGGTAGTTAAGCATCACTTGTAGGTAAGTTTATTTCTTACCTTAAGGCATAACGAATGATCGGTAAGGGGTGTCTCGCCTATTTGGACCACATTATTAATCCAGAATTAGAACCACCAGCTCTTCAGTCAGTGCTAGCTGTTAGAGAATTTTTAGAAGTTTTCCCAAATGACCTTCCCGAACTTGCTCCCGAAAGAATCATAGACTTCAGCATTGATCTCAAGCCAGGCACTCAGCCCATATATATACCTCCTTATTGGATGGCTCCAGCAGAACTTAATGAGTTGATAGAATAGTTGAAAGACCTTCTTTACAAGGGCCTCATCAAATCAAGTGTTTTACCGTGGAATACCCCGGTCCTGTTTGTCAACAAGAAAGATGGGTCTCTCAGAATGTGTGTCGACTATCAGCAGTCGAATAAAGTTACCATTAAGAACAAGTACTCACTTCCAAGAATTGATGATTTATTTGATCAACTTTTGGGTGAAAAGTACTTTTTAAAAATAGACTTGAGGTCGGGGTACCATCAGTTAAGAATCAGAAAAGAGGATATATCTAAAACAACCTTTAGAACTCGCTACGGGCATTATGAATTTCTAGTGATGTCCTTCTGGTTGACAAATTCTCCAGCTTCATTCATGGACCTCGTGAATAGAATTTTCAAGCCATTCCTTGATACCTTTACTGTCGTGTTTATATATGATATTTTGGTGTACTCTAAGAGCACGGAAGATCATACAGAACACATTGAAGGAGAATGAGCTTAATGACAAGCTTTCAAAATGTGAGTTCTGGTTGCAGTCAGTGGCATTCTTAAGCCACGTGGTATCTAGTGAAAGAATAAAATTAGACCCTCAAAAGACAGAAGCAGTCAAGAACTAGCCTAGGCCGATAACGCCAACCGAAATTAGGAGTTCCTTGGGGTTAGCTGGCTACTATAGAAGGTTTGTGGAGGGGTTTTCCTTACGTGCAGCTCCATTAACTAAGTTGACTCAGAAAGCAGTTAAGTTCCAATAGTCAGACGCTTGTAAGAAGATTTTTCAAGAGTTAAAGAAGTGGTTGACCACTGCACCTGTGTTAACATTGCCGACAGGCTCAGGTGGTTTCACATTGTATTGTGATGCCTCCAGAGTGGACCTTGGTTGTGTTCTTATGCAAAATGGAAAGTTATTTCTTATGCTTCCAGACAGTTAAAGAATCATGAAAAGAACTACCCCACACATGACTTGGAGCTTGCAGCATTGGTGTTTGCATTAAAGATATGGCGACATCACCTTTACGGTAAGCATTCTGAAGTGTTTACAGACCACAAAAGCCTCCAATACATTTTCAAGCAAAAATAGCAAAATTTGAGACCGAGAAAGTGGCTCGAGCTATTGAAAAATTATGACATCAATATTCTTTATCACCCAGGCAATGCTAATGTGGTAGCAGATGCACTTAGTAGGAAGTCAATGGGCGTTTTGGCCCATCTTGCAGAACAAAGGCGATCATTGGGTCAAGAAATTCAAAAACTAGCAAATGATGGAATTAGATTGGATGAGATTGAAGATGGAGATATAATTGCTTATGCCTTAGCGCAATCCTCCCTCGTTGCGCATGATAAGGCTAAACAAGACGAAGATCCGTACTTAGTGAAATTAAAAGAAGGAGTCAGAAACAAAGAAATCACTGCATTCACTCTAGGAAGTGATGGAGTTTTTAAGTTGAATGATCGGTTATGTGTGCCTGATGTAGTGTGCTTAGGAAGGACATAATGGAGGAAGCTCACAGTTCGAGGTACTCTATCCACCTAGGTACTACAAAAATGTATTTGGATTTGAAATAGTTGTATTGGTGAAAAGGCATGAAGAAACAAGTAGTACATCATGTGGCTAAATGTTTAAATTGCCAGCAAGTCAAAGCCGAGCATTAGAGGCCTGATGACCTAGCTCAAGACATAGAAATACCACAGTTGAAGTAGGAGATGATTAATATGGATTTCATAGTAGGTCTACCTCGCACGTACCATAAACGTGATTCAATTTGGGTTATTGTAGACCGACTGACAAAGTCCGCGCATTTCCTACCAGTAAAGACAACTGATTCTGTAGAGCAGTATGCGCAGTTGTACATCAAAGCAATAGTCTGATTGCATGGTTCTCTGGTTTCAATCATATCGTACAGAGGCCCTCAGTTTACAAGGCATTTTTGGCAGGAATTTCATAAAAGATTAGGTACCAAGGTCAATTTAAGCACCGTTTTTCATCCACAGACCGATGGCAAGGTAGATAGGACCATTCAGACTCTCGAAGATATGTTGTGTGCCTGTGTTATAGATTTTGAAGGTAATTGGGATGATCACTTGCCACTTATAGAATTTGCTTACAATAACAGCTATTAGGCCAGCATTGGTATGGCTCCTTATGAAGTGTTGTATGGGCGGAGATGTAGGTCTCCGGTGGGTTGGTTTGAACCAGCAGAGGTGCCGTTGATTGGTCCAGAGTTTGTTTGTGAGGCCTTGGAGAAAGTTCAACTAATTAGGGAAAGACTTAAAGCGGCTCAGAGTCGTCAAAAGTCTTATTCTGGTAAGAAGCATCGTGAGTTAGAGTTCATGGTTGGTGATAAGGTATTTTAAAAGTTTCACCGATGAAAGGAGTTATGAGGTTTGGTAAGAAAGGGAAACCTAGCCCTAGATTTATCGGACCTTATAAAATTCTTGAAAAGAAAGGAAATGTGGCTTATAAGCTAGCGCTACCCGTTGAGTTGTCCTCTATTCATCCTGTCTTTCATGTGTCTATGCTTAGAAAATACATCATGATGAGTCGCATATAATACCTGCCGATACTATAGAAATTAAAGAAGGCTTGACTTATGAAGAGGTAACTATAGAAATTCTCGATAGGCAAGTAAGAAAGTTGAGAACAAAAAATTTATCATCGGTAAAAATTTTGTTGAGTAATCATGATTCAAAAGTGGCTACATGGGAAGTCGAGGAAGATATCAGAAATAAATGTCCATATTTATTTGAGGAAAAAGGTATGTGAACCTAAGTTTGGTTTGACATTTATATTTCATTTATTAAATACAAGTTAGCAAGTGTTTTTGTCATTTCTAGATTATATTTAATTGTTGTAGTAATTTAGTTTATGTCGTAGTATATTTAATTCATTAAAGTGATTTATTTGTGCTAAAGTTGTTGTGCTTTAGATTCTTGTTAGTTATTGTGGTACCTCATTACCGAAGTGTGGATAATTCCTGTTATGGTATATTTGATTGTTGTTGGTGTAGTTGTGATAGGGATAATTTTTTTGGATAGTCCAATTTACAAGGGTAACTCTGCCGAAATTTTTGAAAATTTAGGGAGTTAGCCAAATTTTTGAGTCCCTTGGAAGAATGAGTAGTGCTAAGAAAACTTAAGAGGTTCAAGGACCTAAAGGATGGTTGTTAGCTTAAGAATAAAGCCCTAGCAACATTCGAGGACGAATGTTTTTTAAGGAAAGAAGATTGTAACACTTCTCAAACTTTTAAAAGTTTCGAGACACTCTAACTATATAAATAAATTATTACCTTTTTTATTATTTTTAGCTTACCTATAGTGAAAATATATATATATATATATATATATATATATATATATATATATATATATATATATATATATATATATACACACACACTTAAATAATTGAATATACAATTAGAAGAATATTAATAAGTTTAATATAAGTAATTATTAAAAGTGAATATCATTAATTATTAGTTAAGTTAATAAAAAATGGAAATATTGACCTAAAGCCCATAAAGGGCTGATGGAACATAAAGGGATTCCAGCCTTAAGAAAACAGAACGTTGTTCTGTTATTCACAATAAGAATTAGAAGGAAAAAGCCTTAGACCAAAATACTCACGAAGCAGAGAGCCAGAAAACTCACACGGGCAACGAAAAACAAATCTAGGGTTTCTTACAAATAACTGATTTTTGAACAAAGGTATATAAATTTTCTGTGGTCAATTACCCTAGAATAGTAATAGGTAAGAATTTAATAGCTAACCCCCTTCTTTCTCTATATCATCAATAAATGTCATATTTACGTGTAGTACATTAAAATTGATTAAAATACACTAGTTGTAGAATCGAATCTGACCGGTGTCAATTAGACTGGGGCCTATGTATTGGCTCGAGAAGTTTTGAGCGAGTTGATATAACCCTTTACTATTGTGGTTTAACTTACAAAAGCACGCATACAAGGTGTTTGATGAATTACTTAATGAGTTTATCTTTATTTAATTAGGGCGAGTGAGTACCCATTAATTCAGAGTTACTCTAGTAAAAGTTTAGATGATCTATTATTCTATTTGTATTGAAATTTTCAGATTTTTGTGCTATACTTATATGTTGTTTTCATGTTCAAAATTATGAAGAAGAAAGAATATTTAGAAATATTTTTATATGTTTATTTCATTCTTATGTCATGTTTTACATTTAAGGACACCAATATGAGCAGGTACATAATGTTCTATAAAGAAAAGATTTAGACTGGAAAGTCACAAGAAGAAGTTTTAGAAAGAAAAGATTTTTGGGGAGTATCCTTTCTGAGAAGGGGTCATCATCCAGGCCGAGGGTCCTGACCAAGGCGTTAACTTCCTGAAACTACTTGTGCCAAGTAGGGAGCACACGAGCCGAGGGTCTCGTTGTTGAGAATTTACTTAGCCATGCTAAGGTATGATACATGAGCATCGAGAACCATGAAGCGAGTGGCACCTCGTGGATAGGTCCTATTCGATCAGGTTGGGAGCGAACCCGTGCCGATCATACGGTGACTGAGACAAAATTAAGTCAAGATAGTTGGAACTCTCAAAGTATAAAGTGAAGTATTTCTTTTAAGAAAGAAAAACGAAAGTATTTCGTTTAGAATATTCATAAATTTCTATTATGCAATTATTTTATAATTATTCTTAAAAGTTTTATGTTTTACATGCATTTAGAACTTTTGCTCGTAATATATATGTTATTAAAGTTTCTCCCCCTTTTGTTGGGACTCACTGAATACAATGGATGGTACTGACGTTCTCTTTTGGGAGCCTACGTTGGTCTGCGGTGCAACGTAGGAACCGGATTTGCAGGCGAGAAGGCTACGAGTTAGGACTTCCTTCCTTTCCAGTGATATTGGTGAACTTCGCTTTTGTTCGTTGAGTATTCTTAGAGTCATTCTCATTTAGCTATTTCTTTGTTTATTTAGAGAACTGGTCAGAAAATCGCATGTCCTGAGGAGTGCGTCAGTTTATCAGTAGAGACTTCATAGACATAGTCATTGGGTTGAGATTCAGATGTTATTTTATAATAACTTAGCAGTAATTCAGTAGTTACTACGAATAAAGTTTTGGAGTTGATTTATTTAAATATTTGAATTAATGAAAAGTAATTGGTTAGAGTATTTCTTTGTTGCATATAATGTTTGGAGTTATAATAGGTTTGATAAGCATAGATGGTTCGCTCGGTCATATTTAGTAACCGAGTGCCGATCTCGGCTTATTCAGAAAATGAGTCGTGACAAATGAACTGGGTACGATATGATATTAGCCTAGTCCCGATTTTGCTTGCCTTAAATGTAATCAAATTGAAAAATTGAACTCCAGTTTTTATGACATTTTACTGTTTCTCCTCAGAAAGACGCTGTTAATTAAGACAAAATATTTTCAAGTAAATACGTCCGTGACAAAATAATATTCTGTTCGTTGTGGAGCCTAAATCGTATGTTTTCTTCCCTCTTTCTTACTTCTTGAAGGGTAAAAATTATTAGCCGTACGGCTTTTTGCTCTCTATCGCTTGTTATTCTTTCTTTCTTTTATTTGTTTATAAAACTATCACATGTTATTCGCCAAATATGTTACCACATTTTACGATTTTACATCCAACTGCGTACTTTAAAATGATTTAGGAATTGATTTTTGTAAGCTTAATTATTCCCAATGACAAATAGATGCATTTCGCTCTGTTCCAAGGGATAGTGGAAGAAATACATTATATTATATAAAATAGATCGTTAATTGGTAGTTAAACAATCTTTCTTAGCTAAGTTGGTTAGGGCATCCGTTTAAGCGGGAGGTCTTGAGTTATGTTATTTGATTTCTTGCTCTTTATATATATTCTAGATAGAACTCTGGATTAATTGTTCTCTTATTTCAATCGCTTTCTTATTCTTTTTTCTTTTAATGGCTTTAGGAAGAAAGAAAATACCAATTAAAAGATGCTGATTAAAAAAAAAAAGAAAAAACCTAAAAGCACTTATAACATTTATAAATACTATGTATACACTAAACAACTAGCTTAACAGGAATTCAAGTTAAGCTGGCAATGGTGTAAGTGGTGTAGTAGATACATTCTCCTGTGGCATATCACCATCTCCCTCTACCATTTTCTTACTCATATTCTCAACACAAGGTCCATATGCCCAACTACAAACCATAAAATAAAGCAAATTAAAACCTGTCATAATTGCAAGAAGCCAGTAGTAGTTCTCGTATCGACCTCTGTTAATATTGCTTGAAACCCAACTTTCTTTTCCTTCTCCTTTAGTAAGATTATCCACATTGCTCAGTATCACACTTGCTAGCAGATTTGCTACAGCCATTCCTAGTCCAAACATAGCAGCCGCGATACTTGACATACTTTTCGGGAGCTCAGAATAATAGAACTCGGTTTGGCCAATTGCATTGAATGCTTCTGCTATTCCGTTTAAACAATGTTGTGGTATAAGCCACATTGCTGACATTGCCACGACGCCTTCAGGATTGTTCAAAAGACCTTGCTCGATTGCCTTTCCTCGTCGAATATGTTCTATGATACCGGAGATTAACATGGCCATGCAAGAGAAGAATATCCCAATTCCCATTCTTTCTTTAGTTCCAAGACGAACTGGTTTTCCTCTGATTCTTGATGCCAATGGAAGGATCGCGCGATCATAGAGGACAAGCCAAATTGTTAAAGCAATGATGGTAAACATTCCAAAAGAGCCTGCTGGTATTTCAATGCCTTTAGTTATATGTCTGTTCATGGAATTAGCTTGAAGTAAAGGGAATGAACTTTGGCTTAAGTTTATCGATATCATGATCCCTGTTGACCACAATGGCATCACTCTAATGAGCGATTTTAGGTCCTCAACTTGCTCGACTGGGCAAAGATTCCATGGATCGACTGCAACGCCATCTTGCTTAACATCTTCAGGGCATTTTATGATGCAAGCCTTGTTTAAGAACCTAAAATATAGGAAACATCAGCTTCTAAATAGGAAAACAAAAAAGGGGCAGTCTGGTGCACTAAGCTCCGGCTATGCGCGAGATACGGGAAAGGGCCGAATCACAAGGGTTTATTGTAAGCAGTTTTACCCTGCATTTCTGCAAGACTTGAACCGGTAACCTCCTGGTCACATGGCAGCAACTTTACCAGTCACGCCAAGGCTCCGTTAAATAGGAAAAACAAAAAGGTAATAAATCCTAGGATAAACGAGAGAGTTTTGTCACACCTCAATTTGTTCGTTGGCACGGAAAATTCAGAACCTTTGTTGTGATGGTAACCAGAATTCTCAGAAGGATAAGCAATTTTCCTATTCTTATAAGCAACCACAATTACTTGTACTAATCTGGTAAACAAGTTTTTGCTAGCCTTTTGCTTGATATAAAGTGGAGAAGCAAGAAAAAACAGCAGACCGGAGAAGAACATAATTATCGCAGGAACGCCGAACCCCACTTTCCATCCCATGTGATCTTGTATGTATACAATGCCGGTCATAGCAATGAGAACAGAGATCATAGCTGAAGCATAGTACCAGTTAAAAAATGTCTCCAACACGCGTTTGTTATTAGGATTATCGGGCTTGTCAAACTGATTTGCACCGAATGCTAAAGAACATGGTCTTACACCACCAGCACCAATCGACATTAGCATAAAAGAGGAAACCAAGAGTGTATATTGAGCCGGTGTTGCAGATTTACACGCCTGAACTGATAGATCGCAAGGGAAAGGCCTTGCTTTCGGAATCATTGCTGTTAACCACAATAGAACTGTGCCCTGCAAATTGGACATTAAGGTGTTGAGTTGCAGTGACTGATACAGAATTTCAAGAAGATGAGTGCATCACTATCTTTAACCTATATATATTTAATTTGATTAGATGAAATTCAATGATAAACGATTACTAAACGAGTAACTATAATTAGTTGATACTATCATCTCAACAAATTATCATTCAGTTTACAATAAGCTGTAGAAGTTTATTCTTTTTGATAACCTGTTAGAAGTTTTTTCTTTTAACGGCTAATTAAACACAAGATCTGCTGGTATTGCTCGATATATTTAAAATGCTTAAACTACCTAAACGTAGCTTTTGCTAAAAGATGATATATTTACCAAACCAAGGCTTTATCTTCTGCTAAGTCCTCTTCGGTCCAAGCTGAAGGGGAGGAACTACACGAAGCTTGAGGGAGCTGTTAGACCATATATATCTTTGTCAGACACATCCTCTTATAGAAATATAGGTTATGCTGTGTACGATAGACTTCTGTGGACTGACTCTTCCCGGATCCCGCACCTGGCTGGAGCTTAAACATTATTAAAGGGTGTGACCTAGTAGTCAATAAAGTGGGAGCAGAATCATGGCTCAGGTTCAAATCTTGCACTTGTCACATCGTAGCAACTTTACCAGTTAGACCAAGACTGCCCTTTGACATTTCTTCCAAATAGAATCAACTAATATTAGCAGTAAATAAGATAATCACGCACTGTACAGATCTAAACTGCATTGGATCCTCTGATTAGAATAACCAGTGCTAAGAACTAGTACTTCAAAATTTTGCCAGACTAAAATATTAGATATACTCAAGGTATAGGGATTCAATCACAGCCTTTCCTTGTTCTACCTCCCTCTCCTCCAATATTCATGAGCCCCCAAACAGAAGGAACAAGAAAAGAAAAAAAAAAACAGTACTTTGTCATCCAAAAATTAATATTCCACTATGTAAATAGAAAACAATCATCCGTACTTGATGCTTATATGAACATTATTAATTACCATGACTAAGTAATAAATTTGGGCTGAGAATGAGTATTAATTAAAATTGAAGTATGTAAAAACATGTCTTATATTCATTACTTAGGTGTAAATTCTAAACAAATTTTTCCTGAAAAAATAGAGGTGGCTAAGTGAAGGACATGAATTAAGCAGTATTTAATACTTAAACTTGACAGGTTACACTTAATCTACCTCACACGACATGACAACATTATACAGCTATAGCACCCTCAGATTAACTAACAAACTATGGAGTATATGTTTATTTTAATATATACAGTTAGCTACTACTACATAATAATAATTATATACATACCCAGCTTTTTAAATAATGCTAAACCGAGAAGATAGCAAAAAGTGTCAAAATAAACTACTCCATAAGTGATAAGCCTATTAAATATTGGCAACTGGAAAAATAAGGGGTGAGTGCGACGTTTAAGCAGGAAAAACTTTATACAATACGCGCTGACAGTTAAGAGGACAACAAATCTACAATATATCAAGGCTGGAAACAAGTGTACCTCGTACCAATAAGTAGAGTATAAAAATCATATAAAATTCAGGCTTTCAAAAAAACCAGAAAATGATTTATGTAGTAATAATAATTACCAGGAAACTGAAGATGGAACCAAATCCAATGACAAGGAACCGACCCAGATATGAATCTGCAATGAAAGCTCCAACTAGTGGCAAGAAATTAGTAGCTGATGACCAATAAAAGAGTAAATTTTGAGCTGCGGCGACTCCCATTCTGTAATCTTTCATCAGATAGAATGTCATGTTGGGTAAAAGTCCATAACTTGCCACTTTCTCCAATGACTCATTTGCTGTTCACAACGTAAAAACCAAGTTTGGGTCATGTTAATTAACCACATATAGCTAGTAAATTAAGTTTATTCTAATGTCTAACATATAGTATAAACAAGATTCGGTAGTAAAGAGTTGAAAAGAAGAAAAATAAAAAATTTAAAAACTAATTATAACTCCCTCCGAAGGAAACCTTCGATTAATAGTGAAATTGTCTCGATGTCACCTATAAGCAGATGCGTACCCAAGATTTAGAGGCAACAATACACATTTGCATTCAACCAAAATTTTCTTTGTACTACTAATATACCACTATTTTTTGCCGAACTTTACGGGTACCGGTGACCCTCATTCTATAACATAGGTCCGCCTCTGCCTATAAGTCATGATGGAAGTAGCCACTAATACTTGCACCAGTGATAGGCTATCTGCATCGTATCCCTTTGGTTCAATCCGTCCTCGTACCCTGCATGAGCACATAATACTTTGTGTACCCGGAAGCCCCAATTACTCCTCCATTTTAAATGGAAAACAAACTGATTGGACACAAAATTTAAAGAAGAATGACTTTGGAACGTACATGTAGTCTTAGAAAAAGACATAACATTTTCCATGGAAATGGTTACCTATAATGAATGGCATAGTTATAAGACCACCCTTAGATCTTGTCATAATTCTTGGAACCGCCATTGGAGTAACAGAAGAAGAAGAAAGTTGGTGGTGATGATCCTCCTCCATTTTAGTCATTTGATCTGAAGAAAGTTCCATCATTTCCTTCTCCATTAGCAACAACAAGAAGATGACTAAGCTGGTTACTAACTACTGATGAAAGTAAGCAGAGAATGAGAATTAGGTAAAGAGAGGGGAGGATTGTGTTTTCTTATCATGTGGTGAAGTGAAACTCAAAAACCTCAAAGCTGGATGTATAGTGATATAGTATCAGACAAGTATCGTGGGGATGGGTTGGGGTTGGCTCTGCAGTTGCTTTTTTCCTACGACAAGAAATATTGCCATTATACCCTCTCTTTCTCGCTTTTTAAAAAGTGACTAATAATTCGACCGTCAGACAAGCTGGCAGGGAATTACGTGTGATTCTGTGTTATAGGTTACATCCTTTTATATTTTATTATAATTTTTCTTTAACAATGAGCACGATCAGTTATATAAGGGGAATATTAACGTAACTGATAAAGTTGTTATTATATGACGAGATCATTATTTAGCTCAAAAGTTATTAATATACTTTACAAGTGAAAAACAATCAAAATTAATAAGTAAGGCTAAATCGTAACCAAATATAATATAACTTGGAGACGGAAATAATATTGAGCTTAGTAGATCTGAAGATATCTCAAGAATACTTGCTTAGAGATAGAGAAAGAAATAGAAAAATGGTATTATCAGAGAATAATGGATGCCCTTTTACAGCGTTAGGGTCTCTTTTATATAGTAGGAGACCCTCCTCGAAATAATAAAAAATAGTATAAAAGTAGGTGATACCTCCTTAGTAGGGACGCTGAATTTAAACGACGTCGTTCTTCGCCCCACGCCTAACTCGGCATACGTCTGCTGGTAGTACCCATTAATGCAGAGATGGTGAGGGTCGAATTCAACCTCAAACAGATAGTCCCTCTGTCCGTTGGGTGACGCGTTGGGAGGCGTCCCCACGGGACGAAACTGCAAACCTCGTTTTGTGGGAATTTGACCTTACTTGACGGCGGTAATCTTGAATGAGATAAAACATATGACATTGTTGGGATGCTGACGCGTGACTTCCTTTTCAGAATGACGTCATCGCCCGCATGCGTCATTATTACCTATGTTCCCGAGACGGTTCAAAGGGTGATGTGGCACTTGGTTTGTCGCGCACGTTTCGAATTTTACCCCTTTGATTCCTACGACACCCAACCCTATAAATAGGGGAAGGGTTTAACCTGACTTATCTTGTCGACCCTTTTTGCAAACGTTTTTATAGCTTTTTTCTTCATCTTCCTTCGCAAATAACCATCTTCTTATTTGAGACTTCTCTATTTCTTGAACGGGAATTATGATGAAGCGTTGTCAACATAAAAAGGCTAAAGACACCATTCCATCTAGGGTACCGCCTTCCTCCGGCGACGAAGAGGATAAATCGGAAAAGGTCTTCGTTCCCCTCACTGCAGATAATGTGTTGCCAAAAGAGCTTCTAGTTCAGGGCGACTTTAAAAGGAACTGCCCCGCTCTTCCTTAGGAACACAGGGAACTGAAGCAAAGTCACTTTAACAGCTTTCTTACGATGCACAACATACCGGCTCATGTAGAAATGGTTCCAGCGGGAACGGACAACGTAAATGTCAACAGGCCAAGATATTGCATATTTTATGAGCACCCATTTTTTATCGGTTACCGTCTCCCCGTATATCCCTTGATGGAGGAGTTTTGCCGGTTCTACAACGTGTGCCCATCCCAGCTCCCCATATACCTTGAAGGTATGCAGGATTTTTACTACATACGCGGAACGGGCCGAGTGCGAAGTCACCGTTCATCATCTTTTACATTTGTTTAACACTGGTTACCTGAGGGGTACCATGGTGCACTTGAAGAGCCGTGGCTGAAAAGGTTGGTGGTCAAGAATGATGACAAGGCAAGCCATGGCTTTTGGCGCAAATACTTTTTCATCAGAACGGAGCATCTGGTATCCAACCCTAACGGTTTCCTAGAGAGGTGGAATTCAGAACATAAGTACCTCCATTTGCCAAATTTCTCGTTTTTATGTGGATTTGACGGCCCTGACTATTTGACCACTGTCATTTTTCTTTCTTTGTAGCGAGGGCCTCTCTGCCCTGATTTATCAACACCATTAGACAATGGGTGGCCAGTTTGTTGCCCTACGCGGAGAAGTATCGTACCTGATCTGCATTTCTACAACAATACGGCCTTAAGGGACCGTCAGGTAATTTTTTGGCATTGGTTTTAAAATCCCTTTAGGCTTTAATGATTGACTTAATGACTGCTTGCTTGCATTGATAGGTCAAAGCTTACCCTCAACTAGGTCGAATATGACTCCGATAGTGGAGACCTAGTTTGCGAGTCGGTCCGTGAAGGTGTTTCTGTTGCTTCTCCGCAGGAGGCTGCGCCTGTGACAGCGACTGCAAGTGAAGAGACCTCTCTAGTACCATCTCTACAACCCGTGGATAAGGATTCTGAAGGTGAGAAGGCGCCATAGAGAAAAAAGTGGAAGTTGATAATGGGCAAAGCGGTGGTAACTGATGATGAGAGAGTTAGCACGCCTCGCCTAACGTCTAGGCTCGTTTTCATGGCCGATGCTATTCGTACGGGAATGTCAGCCCCTCAGGTTAGTGCAGCTGCCGACGCCAGCCCAACACGAGTCAAGGAGGGTGGTTCGACGTTTGCTGCTGGCGAGGGGGGGCAGCGATGTTGAGGGAGCGGCCCCAGAGACTACCCACGAAGATGTGGAAGAGGTAGCGAGGGGTGCTGCCCATATGGAGATGACGGTGTGTAGATCTAATCGCTGAATTATGATCCCAGGGGGATATAATTGACAACACAGCGAGCAGGAGGCAATAGCCATGACCTGTTGTGTGCGGCCCCCGTGCTTGAGGTGTTAAGAGGTGTCAATGATGGGGAGCTATCTCGGAGGGTAGCCGGTGCGGCCTTACAGGTAACTTTCCGTTTTCCCTGCATGTCGCGAGTCTAGTTTTGATGTGTACTAACTCGTCTCTTTCTTTCTCTTCTTTTTTTTAGACTCTTATCTTGGAGATAGAGCGGAGCCAACGTGCGCAACAGAAAGCAACCAGTTTTAACAAAATGGCAAAAAAAAATACAAGAACTGTCGCGCCAAGCATCAGGCGGTGGTGGATTTTCTCAAGAAGGACCCAAATTTCGGGTGTTCCGTGAGGGTCTTGAGCAGTCGGAGAAACAGTTAAAGCATAGAGTGGCCGAAATAGAGACGGTTGACGAGGGGTTGATGACGGCGATGACTCATAATAGTGAGCTGGAGTCACTTCTCAAGTCAAGAGAAGAAGAATTGGAGCTCAGCTGTGGGGTAGTGGCGGAGGTTCGTGACCTGCATCGTAGAGTTGCGGACTTGACCGCCGAACTTGAGGCCAAGACGGTGGAGATTGAAGCTCTTAAGCTGGCTGCCTTATCGAGGCCTGGGGACGCAAGCCGGGATGCTCACAAGATATGTGGAGGTTTGTGACCTGCATCATAGAGTCGGACTTGACCGCCGAACTTGAGGCAAAGACGGCACAGATTGAAGCTCTTAAGATGGTTGCCTTATCGAGGCCTTGGGATGCAAGCCGGGATGCTCAGGATATGTGGATGTACTCGGAGGCTCGACTGGATGTACTTAAGGAATATCATGTTGCAGGTCGTGCCACTGAGGAAGAGGTTCAAAGGCAGCGGCACGGCGCTCGCGCCGCCCGCGCTACTTGTGGGTACAGTTCTGACTCCCCTGATCATGAGGTCTATATCTTCGAGGACGTCAACTGGCTTGAGTCCGACTCTTGGTATACTGTATCTTATCGTCCCGAGGGCGACGACGGCCAGGATGGCGGAAAAGCGGAGGGCGATGGTCAGAGTGGCGAACAAACGGGGGGCGACGGCCAGGATGGAGAAGCTCCTTAGAACTTGTATATACTCTGTTTATTTTTTGGATGTAGTAGGGACCTTTTACAAGGTCAGAGGTAAATGTATTTTTTGGTGATAGTGAAAATCATACTTTTGCTGCTATTCCTCTCTTTTTATCTCTTGTTTTTGGAACCTTATTTTTGCCGAGTGGGTGCTCGTTTACTTGTAGAAACTTTGTTGTGTTTATGAATGTTGTCTAAGTGTTATCCGCCGATAGGGTGTAGCTTCGACTATCGTCGGAGCACTTATCTATTGCGGTCGAGCTAGGTCGACGCTAAATGATGGTGGCTTGGCCGATGGAGATATTATTTTGACTGTTGTTGATGTGTCATTTGTCATAGTTGAACTAAGTCGATGCTTAATGTAAATTCGACAGTCGTCGAGTTATTTTCTTGTCATAGTTGAGCTAAGTCGATGTTCTGATGGCGATGGTCTTAGCCGTTTATGGTGCTCGACTGGCGCAGAACTATTTATTGGTCGCAATCGAGCTTTGTCGATGCTTTATGGCAATGGACTTAGCCTGTAGTTCGAGCGAGGTCGAACTCTTTGAGTTTAATGTCGAGGGAGCTTAGCCTGAATCCCAGTTCAACTAGAGTTAAACTTGTTAAATTATATGTAAAGGCGTTTGGCCTTATAGTCCGAGCGAGGTCGAAGTTCTTTGAGTTTTACTCTCGAAGGCGCTTAGCCTGTAACAATGTTTGACTGATGTCGAATTATTTACTGGTCGTGGTCAAGTTAAGTTGGCGTTCTAACAGTGATGGCCTTAGCTTTTAATGATGTTACTTCGACTGGCGTCGAATTATTTACTGGTCGTTGTCGAGATAGGTCGATGTTTCTAACGGCAATGGACTTAGCCTTTAATGATGTTACTTTGACTGGCATCGAATTATTTACTGGATGTTGTCAAGCAAGGTCGACGTTGTAACTGCTATGGCCTTAGCCTTTAATACAATGAAGGTCATGGCCTTAGCCGTTTATACAATGGAGATCGTGGCCGTAGCCGTTTATGCAATAGAGATCGTGGCCGTAGCCGTTTATGTAATAGAGATCGTGGCCGTAGCCATTTATACAATGGAGATCATGGCCGTAGCCGTTAATACAATGGAGATCGTGGCTGTAGCCATTTATAAAATGGAGATCGTGGCCGTAGCCATTTATACAATGGAAATCATGGTCGTAGCCATTTATACAATGGAGATCATGGCCGTAGCCGTTTATACAATAGAGATCGTGTCCGTAGTTGTATATACAATGGAGATCCTGGACATAGCCATTTATACAATGGAGATTGTGCTGGTCCAGTCCCTTTAACATATCGGCCTTGAGAGCACATCGAGCGGCTGGTATGATAAACTTGGCCATAGATACTTCCAGGTGTCCCCTCCGCCGCATCGTTAATAACCTTCTCGAGAAAACTCAATTGGGACAAAACTCGGGTAAGGGTCCCTCCATTGTTTCTAACTGGAATGCTCCTTTACTTGCTGTCGCTGTGATTTTGTATGGACCATCCCAATTTATGCCCAGTTTTCCTTCGCTCGAAATCTTTGATGCCAATGTTTTGGCTTTGAGGACGTAGTCTCCTAGTTTGAGCGGCCTTATTTTGGATTTCTTGTTATAGTATCTTTTGACCTATTGTTTTTGGTCCATCGTTCTTATGTGAGCCATATCCCTTCCTTCCTCAGCCTCGTCGAGGTCTTGAAGTCTATTCGTGTCATTCTCTGCTCCGCTAGTGTATGAATACCTCAGGCTTGGTTCTCCAACTTCGATAGGTATGACCACGTCGGTTCCGTAGACCAGTGAGTACACAGTTTCTACCGTGCTGGATTTGGGCGTGGTCCGGGTGCCCACAATACTTTCGGTAGTAGCTTGGGCCATAGCCCTTTGGCTTCTTCGAGTTTCTTTTTCAGTATGTTCAGTATTGTTTTGTTGGAGGATTCTGCTTGGCCATTGGTGGCGGGGTGATATGGTGTGGAGAGTATTCGCTTAATGTGCCATTTCTCAAATAACTCTGTCGTCTTTTTGCTAGTGAATTGTGGACCGTTGTTGCATGTGATTTCTGTGCGTACGCACCTGCTTCTACCCACTTGGAGAAATAGTCAGTTAAAACTAATAGAAATCGTATCTTTCCTCATCGCACTTTTAGGGGGGCGACTATGTCCATCCCTCAATTGATGAATGGCCATGGTGAGGTGACTGAGTGTAGAGGTTCTCCCGGTTGGTGTATCATGGGTGCATACTTTTGGCATTGTTCGTATCGGAGAACGTACTCTACTGCTTCTTTTTTCATAGTGGGCCAGTAATAACCGCTTGGATGATGCACCGAACAAGGGTGCGATTACGTACATGGGCACAATAGAAACCCTCGTGTACCTCTTTGAGCACTTGCCTCGTCTGGTGCAGCCCGAGGCACTTGGCTAGGGGTCCACCAAACCTCTTCTTATAGAGGTCGTGGTTTATTAGGCAGTACCGGGCGGCTTATACACGGAGCTTCTTTGCTTCTTTTTTATCAAGCGGGAGTGTCCCGTCCTGCAGATAGGATACAAACTGGTTGCGCCAGTCCCAAGTCAGCTTTAAAGAGAGTACCTCAATATAATCGATGGCTGAATGAAGGAAGGTGACCATGCTTTCTTTGTTGATGTTTTTAGTGGCCACGGCCAGTTTTGCTAAGCTGTATGCTTTGATGTTCTGTGCCCTCAGAATTTACTCGAAGTGGCAGTCGTCGAACTCAATCATTAATTTATGGATTTCTAATTGGTAATTTTGTAGCCTCTACTCCTTGATCTGGTAAGTCCCACCCCCAGTGACATGGTTCACTACGAGTTGGGAGTCACAATGGAGAATGAGTTGCCAAGCTCCGTATTTGATGGCTAATTTCATAGCTGCAACCACAGCTTCGTATTCTGCCTCGTTGTTAGTCATCTCGGGGCATCGTATGGACTGGCGAATTGTTTCGCCCATGGGGACTTCAAGAACGAGTCCTGATCCCGAGGCATTAGCGGTGTCGTCAATGTAGAGAGTCCACAGGTCGGCATTGGAGGAGGTGCGACTGGCTTACAGTTCCGCCTCCAGCAGTATCTCTGTGCTAAAATCGGCGACGAAGTCGGCAAGTACCTGCGACTTGATGGTGGTTCTTGGGTGGTACGAGATATCGTGCTCGCTGAGCTCTATGGACCATCTGGCGAGCCTACCTGACAATTCAGGCTTATGTAGTACGCTTCCTAGGGGGGGAAGATTGTCACTACTTTTAGGGGTGGCACTAAAAATAGGGTTTGAGCTTCTGTGAAGCCACGACCAGTGCCAGAGCCAATTTCCCAAGGTGTGGTACCGTGTTTTTGCGTCCACTAGGGTTTTGCTAATATAATAAATGGGAGATTGCGTACCTTTGTTTTCGTGGACCAAGACTGCGCTGACATCGACTTCGGATACCGCCAAATACACCAGCATGGGCTCTCCTGGGTTCGCTTTGACCAGAAGTGGTGGTGAAGATAGATATGCTTTCAATTTTCTCAAGGCTTCGATGCATTCCTCGTTCCAGTATAACCCGTTATCTTTCCGCAACACGTTCAAAAACTTGTGGCACCTTTCTGAGGATCGCGAGATGAACCTGGATAGGGCTGTTATTCGCTCAGTTAGATTTTGCACCTGTTTTTTGCTGTTCAAGATCTCAGGAATTGCGTCTATTGCTTTGATCTAGTACGGGTGGACCTCGATACCTCGTTGTGACACAAGGAAACCCAAGAACTTCCTTGAGGCCATACCAAAAGCACATTTTTCCAGGTTCAGCTTCATCACGTTCCATCTCAGTATTTTGAAGGCTTCCTTTAGACGACCGATGTGGTCTTCTTTCTTTGATGACTTTACCAACATATCATTGATATAGACCTCCGTGGTCTTATCGAGGTGTTCGTTGAACATTTTGGGGACTAGTCTTTGATATGTTGCACCTATATTTTTAAGGCCGAAGGGCATCACCTTGTAGCAATACGTCCCTTGGTGGGTGATGAAAGTTGTCTTCTCTTGGTCTTCCTCGGCCATCATGATTTGATTGTAACCGGAGTAGGCATCCTAAAAGCTCAATAGTTCATGTCATACGGTGGCGTCGATCAGTTGGTCGATATGGGGTAGTGGGAACGAATCCTTAGGGCACGCCTTGTTTAGGTCAGAGAAATCTACGCACATTCTCCACTTCCCATTTTTCTTTTTGACCATGACGACATTGGCGACCCACTGGGGGTACTTCGACTCTCTGATGGAGCCATTAGCCAACAACTTGTCCACTTCTTCACTAACTGCTTCAATGAATACGGCGTTGAATTTTCTTCTAAATTGTCGGGCGGGTGTAGAGGGTCGACGTTCAACTTGTGACTGGCGATGTCTTTCAGAATTCCTGGCATATTTGAATGGGAGAAAGCAAAAAACTATGCATGGTTAGTTAAAGATTCATGCTACTTACTTGGATCGTCGAGGTCGTGCCCAATGTAGGCCTTTTTTTTGTAGTAGGTGCCGTCCAAGTGGATCGGGTCAAGATCCTCGACTGTCGCTTTGCATGCTTCTATGACGTCGGGGTCTCTGATGGCTTCTGTTGTCGGGTCGACCTTAATCCATGACACGAATTATTGTTCTGCCTTTGCACTCGCTATATTCAGATGTTTGGTGTGGGCACAATCTTGGGCTATTCAGTAGCATTCTGGTGTGGTGCGAGGCTCGCCTCGAATGCTAAATAATCCGCAGGGGGTAGGGAATTTGATCACTTGGTAAAAGCTCGAAGGGACTGCTTGCATGGCATGTATCCAATGGCGTCCTATGATGGCGTTGTAAGTTTTTTCATGGTTCATCACGTGAAAGATGGTTTCTAACGTGACTCCTCCAGCCAAAACCGGCAACATTATTTCTCCAGAGGTTCGTTGAACTGCATTATTAAAACCTGTCAGTGTTATGCAACACGGTATTATCTTATCTTCGAGTCTCATTTGCATGAGGACCCATGGATGGATAATACAGGCCGCTTCCGTCGTCAACCATGATCCTTTTAATGTCAGTATTGGAAATACGTAAAGTTATAACAAGAGCTTCATAATGAGGAAAAGACAAACCGACGGCATCATATATCGAAGGTGATACTATCTTCGAGGTCATTATACCGTTCATCGACGATTGTTCGCTTCAATTTATGCATGGTGGTGAACTTGACGTGATTTATTGTTGAGTCGTTTCCGCCTCTGACGATCATGTTTATGGTGCGTGCTGGGGAAGGTGGCTTTGACTTCCCCTAGGGTTGCTCGCGTCCGCATGCGAAGTTGGGTTTCCGTTTGTTGCTGAGTATTTCCCTCATGTATCCTTGATTCAGCATCCTGACCATTGTTTGCAGTAGGCCTATGCAGTCCTCGGTTTTATGTTCTCGTTACTGGTGGAATTCACACAAGACGTTTGACCTCCTTGTGGTGGGGTCTGATTTCATTTTTTGTGGCCATTGCACCTTGGTGCCCAGCTTCTCTAGAGCATACACTATTTCTGAAGGAGACACACAAAAGTTATGGGCAGAAAATAAAGGGGGCATACCTCTTTCGTTCCGGAGTGGAGTGACATGTTGTTTTATGTATCCGTATGTCTTGGAGGTGGCGGATGGGAGGCTCTAACGTAGGGTTGGTGCCTTTTTTTGTTGAAACGTGGGAGTTGCTCCCGCCGCCCCTCGTTGCGTCGATCCCTCCTTGCTTCTGAGTGTATCGTTGTTAGACGTTTGGTTGTCCCGTTAAGGTCGTCCTCATCTGCTCGCATCTCAGCACAGTAGGCATTGTGGATCTCCTTCCATGTTGTAGGGGGGATATTTCATGAGGCAGCTTAATAGCTTTTTGGTTGCTCTTGAACCATCTCTGTTCAACTCGTTTTGGAAAGCTGCAATCGGCATACCTTCCGATATATTTGGTAGGCTCATCCTTACTCTGTTGAACCTTTATAGGAAGTCCTTGAGCCTTTCTCCTGCGGTTTGTCTGACGGTGCAAATGTCGTTAACTCTGGCTTCTGCTTTCTTTGCTCATGTGTGGGCGGTGACGAACTTATCCGCCATTTCCTCGAACGTTGATATGTTTCTAGCTGGTCGCTACGAGTACCATGTTAGAGCCCCTCCTGTCAACGTCTCGCTAAACTTCTTTAGCAACACGGAAGGTACGTGTTCTTTCAATAAATCGTTGCCTTCACAGCAGTGACATAATGGATCAGATGATCTTCGGGATCTGTGCTCCCGTCATATATCCTCAATTAAGGTGGCATCTTAAAGGTTTTTGGGATGGGGTGAGGGGCTGCTTCTTTGGTGTATGGTTGTTCAACGAACCTTCCCACGTCGCGCTTGGGCGGCAACTTGGGAGCACCGGAGATCCTGCCCACTCTTTCCTGATGTTCCTTCATTTGGTCACGAAGTGCTCTATTTTTATTTTCGATTTCTTCCATTTTCTTGAGAACGACTGCAAGTGTACTTTTGCTGGTGGTGGCTTCGATGTGGGTGTTATTTGCTCGTGCAACAGCATGTTCATTGATGGTCGTGGCGATATCTGTTGCTGATGAGTTTCTCATGTTACTTTGGGCTGGCATTTTGAGCAAGCTACCTAGGGTGTTCATTAACCACTCCTCTAGTAGCCTCTTGACCACCGGGGGTGGTGTTTCCTTTACCGCAGAGGTTGATGCCCCTTTTTCGTGCAAGATAGTCAGATCCTCAGATGGAGAGGGTGAGATCTCTCCACCTGGTGTGAAGCTAGGGGTTTTGTTCACAATACCCTCCTCACCGGGGCCCATGAGGCTGGTTGCAACGCCTGTTATTGCTTTGATTCTTGTGTTGTTTTCTGCCATCTTTGTTTCTGTGTGGTGTATTGGGATGGTGGTTGGTTGTTCTCTAGGTGCAAAATTATGATTTTGATTCTCGAAATCCCCACAAACGGCGCTAAATTATTTGGCTCAAAAGTTATCAATATGCTTTGCAAGCAAAAAACAATCAAAATAAATAAATAAGGTTAAATCGTAACCAAATATAATATGACATAGGGACGGAAATAATATTGATCTTAGTAGATCTGAAGATATTTGAAGAACACTTACTTAGAGATAGAGAGAGAAATAGAAAGTTGTATTATCAGATAATAATGGATGCCCTTTTACAACGTTAGGGTCTCCTTTATATAGTAGGAGACATTCCTCGAAATAATAAAAATAGTACAAAAGTAGGTGATACGCCCTTAGTGGGACACTGAATCTAAACGGTGACGTTCTTTTCCTCACGCCTAACTCGGCGTACGTCCGCTGGTCGTACACATTAATGCAGAGACGTCGAGGGTCGAATTCGATCCCATACAATCATGAGTTCGAGCCGTGGAAACAACCTCTTGCAGAAATGTAGGGTAATGTTATGTACAATAGACCCGTATGAAGCATTTCCCTGAACCTCACATATAGTGCGAGCTTAATGCACCGGACTGCTCTTTTAATGAGCACGAACAATAGTCCCTCCATTTTAATTTATATAATGGTAAATAATTAGAAAAACAAATAAGTATTAAAATTTATATTAAATATAAAGTTTAAAGTTAAATTATTTTTAAATATAAAAAAATGCAAACTCTTTTTAGAACAGACTAATAAAAAAAGAATATCATATGGAGTATATAATCTGAAACATATGGAATAACACTTTGTTCATCAGAATTATTTTACATGAAATTAATTGGGAAAGAAAAGGTTTTCGACACAATCTTTTAGCGGATAATGGTAATAGCTTTTAAATATTTATCTTGTACTATTTCCAGTGACAGATAAAAATTGGAATGGAAGATAGAGTTGGTAAGTTGTAACATTCATTATTTGTCTTGGGTTAAATGTCAGTACCTTAAAAGAAAAGAGAGAGGAGAAGAAGGTAAAAGAGTGTGCATGCTACTAATATGTTGGTTACTTTTATTTATGGTCAGAGTTGACATTTGACTTGACGAAGATCATAGGGTAGTTCAAAATTCGATTAATAGTGAAAGGAAAGTATTTCCTATTAAATATTTTTTTTATTTTAATTTGAAAGCTCTAATTAAAGGTGAATAATGAATATCATTCCACCACCATAGTCATGATAGTATTTGTACCATTGCTACTAATCCTTATTACTTACTTCCTCCAATCCACTTTAATTTATTTTTTTAATGCTCCATAATATTTAATTTTTTTAAATATAAAAAAGAATTCAACTTAATTAAAGCTAAAAAGTAAATTCCTTAAATATATGTAAAAACAGTTTTTAAAAAATCAATTAAAGTAAACCCAAAGGATTACTGCTGCAGCTTTGTGCGATCTCCTTTGTGTGCTATGATTATCACAACTCATCATTTCTTATAGGAGTATATTTAACAACAGAATATTCTATTTCAGCTTTGCATAAGCAATTCGAAATTCATTAAAAATAGGGTTAATTGATTGTGTTGAGTTGTCCCGCATCGGAGGAATTTGAGGTCCTTGATTTCCATATATGGCTTGGGCAATTCTCACATCAAGCTAACTTTTAGGGTTGAGTTAGTCTCAAGTTTCATTCCTCTTTTCAGATTGATGCAACGATAACTATCCCATAATTATATAAAATGAAGCTTTTAAATAGGTTAAATTTATAAAGTGGAATAGAACGGAATGTATATCAGGATTTGGGTGTCAACGTGGACAAATTTGGAATTAAGAGATTGTCTTTCTAAATTTCTTAGGGTTTTTTTAAAATTTTGTGACACATAAAATCACATGCCACTGAGGTTTTAAGAAGAATTAGGAACTATTGGCTGGCTGGCACATGGTAGGGCCCCACGTGTTCCTCTTTTTAAAATGTTTACCTTCTACTCTGCTTTCCAGATACGAATTCATCGCATGTTCTGAAGAATAAAATAATACTAATACTATTTATAATGTTTTTGTTATAAATAGAACTCTATTTAAGGTAAATGTTTATATTTAAAGAGATTTTAGAGTTTTACTTTGAGGCTAAGTCTTTTTTATGCCTATAAATAAAGAGGTTTTACCCCATTGTAAATCACCCCTAAGTATCAATAAGAATACTCCTCTCTCTCTACTTTTCTCTCTATTGTTCTTGTTCTTGTTCTTATATTATTTCATAACACGTTATCAGCACGAGACTCTACCGTCTCAAGAAGCACTTTGAGAAGATTAAGGAGAAATTCGCCCACACGAATTTCGCTAATTCCAGGCATTATCCGGGTCACGCTTCAAGAGATAAGTATCGATTTTATGCTCGATTAAATATATAATTATGTGTTGTTATTTGTAAATACAAGTCTGATCCTACTGTAGCATTGTGCTAATTGTATTATGTGTATGAAGTGGCCAGCAAGAGATTATGCACGGTTAAATCACAGTACTGTTTCTTTCTTCAATTACTTGAAACCGGAAACGGCGGCTTCGCGCTGGAATCGCGTCGGCTTAAATGCTTCCAAAAATTTCTATACGGAAAAATAGAAGAGGTATATATGGTATCACAACATTTATTGGTATACCTTAAAGGTAAGTAATTTACTTTTCCCTTTCAAATTCTTGAAATTCTACGATTTGATTTCATATACAAACATAGACAACAAAGTTTGATTATAACTCTAATGGAGTTTGTAAGGAATTATAAACACGTAAAGTGGTAAAATTTCTATGCCTTGCCATGATCAAATTCATGTATGATTGTGGGCAAAGAATTAAAAATCCGTCCAATTGAATTTGCTCCATTCCCTTTAGAGAATGTGGTAGCAGTATGTGATAAGTCTGAAAGAAGACAAAATTATTACCGTGAAGGTATCAATGGATGTGGACGTGGAAATAGACGAAATTATAATCGTCATTATTGTGGTAATGAGAACAATAAGGATTCTCAAAATAATCTTTCACTTTATGAAAGTAATATTTGACATAAGATTGTGTATAGCACATACAGATGTTTATGATCCGTTCCCTGAAGTGAATGTGATAATTGTAATAGAGCCCGTAAGTATGAACACGCTCTTGATGTAATTTTGTTTCATGTCTGACATTATAAAAGGAAAGTTCGTTGCCCTTGAAATTTTGGGCAAGAACTATATGACATGGATGTTGGATGCTAAAATCCATTTGGATGCAATGGGTCCTGGAGACGCCATTAAAGACAGAAATAATGCATCCACCCAAGACTATGCTAAGGCCTTATTTTTCTTGCACCATCACCTTGATGAATGTTTGAAACTGTGCTAAGGCCTTGATTTTCTTGCGCCATCACCTTGATGAAGGTTTGAAAATTGAATATATCACAGTCAAAGATCCACCTATCTTGTGGAATGGCTTAAAGGAGAGATATGACAACCTAAAGTTGGTCACTCTGCCACAAGCACGATACGATGAGAATCCAAAGGCAAATAGTTCAGAAACTATATGTTATCGTTGCGGTGGAAAATGGCACTGGTCAAAAGCTTGCCATGTACCAAGCCATTTGGTTGACCTTTATCAAGCATCTCTAAAGAGTAAAGGCCCTGAAACCAATTTTGTATCTGACGACAATTTTGACATCACCCACTTGGATGTGGCAGACTTCTTTGAGCAACCCGAGGGGAAAATAGACCACTTAATCGGTGATGGATCTGTGATGAAGGAAGATGGAATTGTTTGATTTTACTTTATTTATTTGTATTAGTTAGTGAATAAACTAATAATCATTAGTATCAGCTCGTATTAGTTAGTTTATGATATAATGTTAGTATTAGTTCTTTAGAATGTTTCAATATGCTTAAATTTCGAAGAAATTTTTATTTTCCAGCAAAGTTAGTCGATTAACTAATAAAGTCGACTATCTAATATTTTGTACTAAAACTGGAATTTCCGCAAGCTAAGTTATTCGAATATCTGATTTAGATATTCGAATAACCTAATTTAGTTATTCGAATATCCTGATGACTGTTTACTAAGATAGTCGACTATCAACTTAGTTAGTCGACTATCTAATATTTCGCATTAAAACTGGACTTTTCCGCAAGGCATAATAGTCGACTATCTGATTTAGTTAGTCGAATAACCTCAGCAGATTTTCAAAATATTGTTTAAATATGAAGCAAACAGATTTGTATATTCTCATGTTCATATATTTTCTTTTGTATGTCAAACCATGGGAATTAAATTGATTGAAGGCTCCTGAAGAGCAACTATAACTCTGCCTAAAGGAACAATATTTTAGAGAATGCAATGTTCTCCTCCAAGTCTAAGAGGAACTTGTTGAGTTTTAATGATATCAGTCAAAATGTTCTCCTCCAAGTCTAAAAGGAACTTGTTGAGTTTTAGAGATATCATTCAAAATGGATATCAGATTGAGACAATACATGAGTATAATCTTGAATACCTCATTTACTCATGAAAAGGAGGCTGCCCACTTCGGTTTGGGGTTACGCCATTTTGCATGCAGCAATGCTAGTTCGTCGGCTGCCCACTTCGGTTTGGGGGGTCACGCCATTTTGCATACAGCAATGCTAGTTCGTCTCAGACCGACGAATTATCACAAATATTCCCCGTTGCAATTAGTTTTGGGTCATGAACCTAATATATCCCATTTAAGAATTGTTGGATGCGCAGTATATGTACCTGTAGCACCGCCATACCGCACCAAAATGGGTCCGCAAAGAAGGTTAGGAATATATGTTGAGTTTGAATAGTCCTCCATTATTCGCTACCTCGAAACATTGACAGGGGATTTGTACACTGCACGACTTGCAGACTGTCAATTTGATGAGACACTTTTCCCAAAATTAGGAGGAGAAGTTGGTGAAACCAAACGGGAAATTTTGTGGAAAAATGCATCATTAACTCATCTTGATCCACATACCTCCATTTGTGAAAATGAGGTGCAAAAGATTATCCATTTGCAAAAAATAACAAATCAAATGCCAGACGCATTTACAGATTTAAAAAGGATAACAAAATCACATATCCCCGCAGTGAATGTGACAACATCTTATTCACGAATTCATGTTCATTATTGGAAGAATATGAACATGAAATTGGTATAGAATATACCACACTCACCCCTAGAAGGAGGTTTGAGATGATACCACACTCACCCCTAGAAGGAGGTTTGAGATGATATATGGCATGAATGATCGTTTGTCACGTACCTATTGTACGCCAAGGTATTTTGGAAATATGACTATTAAAGGACAACGATAATGCAAGAAACATATCTTGCATATAAGTTTGACATGACCATAATGGTATAACTTTCTCTTTAAGAAAGATATTCACCACATGGATGTCGATGAATTTGTGGTAGTACAAAATTAATTGAAAGCTCTAGAAGAGCCAATTATTACTATGTTGGAGAAACACAATTGAGTATTGTGCTGTAGTAAGTCTCAGACAAACTTATTCAGTTTCCAAAGTACACGCGAAAGCGCTGATTATATTGAGACTATAAATAAAGGAAAGATTTGATATCTTCTATTACTACAACTTGTAGCGGGATAATTTGTATATGAAAAGCTACCCGCTTTATTCTCCAGTTTGTACTACACAAACAAAAGAATGCCACAATAAAGTGGATATCTATTGGTATAAAAACCCATGTCATAATAAACCTGAAGTATATTAATAAGTGCACATGTCATAGTGTAAATTTGAAGTTTACCAATATTGATAATTTATTCAGTTGGCATTCGGGTTAGCCATCTCATTTTAAGTATGATGTGCAATAATAGAGAATTCACATGGGTGAATATTAAAGAACTAGAAAATTCTTTACAAATTCTCTTGTATCACTTGTTCTCATTAATGAATTAACCAACTAAAGAGTTCGGGTTGAAGCCCATAAATTCTTGAAATTACAAAGGTGAATATGGGCCCATTCACCTGCCATGTATACCACATATGATGCATCTATGATATGGTTACATGCGCAATTGTTATTAACCCGCAGCCTGGCCGGTGCTTGCGAGGTAAATTGCTCAGTAATCTAACTTCGAGCATAATTTCCAGATTTTCTACTCAAGATAGTTCATCTTGATAAGTTGGTTTATATCAAAGTTGGTTTAGCAAGATAATTATTGAGTGCCTCCACTTAATAGCTAAATTGTTTCTTATGAGAACAAAGTTATATATATCAGTTTGATATACGTTGTATACGAGAGTATATTCTCCCCTTACAAGTGGTTCAGGGTCAGGAACCAAATAATTTCATCTTATTATTAATGTGCTGTGTATATTGACATGATAATGCACAAAGATGATTTCTCAAAGTTGAGGAAACAAGTTAGCTTTTCTAACATGAGGGGGAGACATGATAAACAATTGAGAAAAGGTTACATGGGATGAATTATCATTTGTATATGTAGATCCCCGAATATCATGATATGAACCTGAAGTTCATAAAAGGATAATTCAATTGCAACATATTGCAAAGCATGCTATACGCATTTGCTGACCCAAAGAATGTAGCTATATTCTCACTGCAAATGCTCTTATTAAGTCCTAGAAGGACAAAGTGTTGGATACGCCGGAAGCGTATAGACAAATCGGTTTTAAAAGGAACTTCTTAATAAAGAAGATGAGCAAATGATCGAAGTGATCATAATGAGGAGGCAAGTGATCCAGAAGATCACATGACATAACACTTCATAAAATCTCATGAGAGATTCAGGTACCTGACATATGAATGAAGAGATCTCCATGTTATGTCCTTATGAAAATTTTATTGGAACCGATATAAAATGTTCATCGACGACATCTATGATAGCGCTAAATGTCGATGAGGATCTTATGTTTGTCGAATACAAACAAAATATTGGCCAAATGGAAGAGATACAATTCAAGTAGAATTGATTCCATATGAAAGACATGTAGTTTTGGACATGTAGTTCGAATACTTGAAAGTATAAAGTCAATGGATGGCATCGAGAATACCCCTATGGAGATATTGAAGAGTCATTTCACGGCATTATATGAAGATGTTCATATCTATCAAGAATGATAATTTCAAGGTGCGGAATATTTATTCAAGTCAATATGGTTGATTTATTTATCAAATATCTAACAATGATCGTTTTGAAGATGGTGCACAAGATTGGAATGCAAATGCTCAAGGATGTGAATTGATGCTCTATTCAGGGGGAGTTAATGCGCGTTGCACTCTTTTTCCCTTACAAGGTTTTGTCCCAATTGGGTTTTCCTTGCAAGGTTTTTAACGAGGCAACCAATAGGCGCTTATTCAAGCATGTGTACTCTTTTTCCTTTTCTTTAACTTTTTTCCCATTGGGTTCTTGTTTAGTTAAGGTTTTAACGAGGCACATTATTGAATAGACATTCAAGGGGGAGTGTTATAAATAGAACTCTATTTAAGGTGAATGTCTATATTTAGAGAGATTCTAGAGTTTTACCTTGAGGCTAAGTCTTTTCTATGCCTATAAATAGAGGGGTCTTACCCCATTGTAAATCACCCCTAAGTATCAATAAGAATACTCCTCTCTCTCTACTTTTCTCTCTATTGTTCTTGTTCTTGTATTATTGTTCTTGTTCTTATATTATTTCATAACAATTTTATAGTTAATTCTTTTTAAACAGGATAATAAATTCTTTAATTACCTCTCTTTTTCACCAATGAACTCGGACTTGAAAGAACGTACCAATGAAAAACAAAATCGTCATGTAGATAATAATAATAATAGTAATAATTGTTTTATCTTTCATGTTATCAAATTGAACATATAAGCAACTACATAAAGTTACATATCTTTTGATTTGATAAAGTAAAAACTTATATATTTTCAATACGCAAAAGCTCACCGGGCTAGAGAAAGGAGGGTACACTAATCATTAACCTATAACCTTTGTACACTAATTATATCAAGGAAAAAGTTACTCGCATCTGTATTTATATAAAGTTAGTCTTAGGGTACGCGCTTTACGCGTGAATTATATCACTGAATATAAAAGTTTTAAAAAAATAGATTAATATTATCCATCTGCTTTAATTTAGTTTAACTGAATACAGAATTTAAAAAAAATAGGAAAGTAAAACTTTTAAAACTTGTGATCTTGCACGTACCATAATATTTGAGTGGCTATAAAAGTTTATCATTAAAAATTAAATAAAATATTCACGTTTAATTAAGCTTCTCCAATCCTAGAATCACTATTTTTTCCCTCAACAGAAGGTGTTTAGCTAAGCTTTTTTGGAGAAAAAAATATTTTTCAGGAGAAGTAGAAGCAGTTTCTGAGAAGCATAAAAAAGTAGAAGTAGAAGTAGTTTTGATATTTCTTCTTACCAAAATATCCTTAATAATATATGGTATAGACTAATATAACCTTACTTATTTTAAACATAATACTTAGGATATCAATGTAAAAGTATTTCTTCTTTTTTTTTTCAAATTTAAAAGTATTATTAATTTTTTAAAAGTACTAAAAAAAATATTATTATTCTTTTTGGAATGAAGAGAGTATAAAAGATAAATTTGAACACAAAAAAAATAATCTTGCACCACAAAAGTTCTCAGATGCTAAGAGTTTAGTTAATTAAAATATAATATTACTCATGTGATGAATTTGAAAAAGAACTAAATTTAATTTTTTACTAATTAGTTAATGAAAAGATTTAGTTGTTTCTTTTTCAACATTAAAGGTAACTTAATTTAAACACTTGATTATATTTTCCTCAACGTTAAATGTAATAACTTAATTTTCATTATTCAAATTCTAATTATTAGCTCATTACAATTTTTTATAATTTTAACTGCAATTATAATTTTTTCCACTAAGCATGCTACTCTCAAAGAATAAAAATATTTGATTTGACATTTCTCTTTTAATCTTTATTTTTATTGACTCTTGCCAATAACTTTTTTTTCTCTTTTATATTCTTAAATATTTCATTTGTTCTAGTTATTCAATATAGTTTTAAAATAGTCTTACAAAAAATAATAAATATGTAATACCCTAAAAAATTTAAAAAAAATATATTGATAATAACAATAATAACAACAATAATAATAATAAGAAAATAACTACAAAAAAATGAGAAGGCAAAAAGGGCCGAAGCCCATTTGCCAATAGAAAAAGAAAAGGGCAAAGAGGCTGCTGCCTCAAAGAAGCAAAAGCTTCAGCAAAAATCCAAAAAAAGAAAAACGTAAGAACAAAGCAACGAAAGAAAGAAGGAAAAGAGAAAAGAAGGAGGAAGAAGTGGGTGCACTGTATTAGAGCCATAAGTATAATTGTTAAGAAATTTTAAGCACTAATTGTTTTACGGGTATTTTTTGAACTTTTTTTTTCCGGTAGATTTTAATTTCGATTTTTTTGATTGGAAAATTCTACTGAGTAATAGAAATTACACTAGTTCATTCACACAATTGAGAATTTTCTTCCTAAAGAACCAATAAAACTTTAGGAAATTTGGAGTAATAAATTGTATGAATTGGTTGGAGTTGATAAATTAGTAATTACTCATATGGGGGTGAATATAAATCCACAAATTAAGATCCAAATATGAACTCCAATGATTGGGTATTCTAAAATAGCTATGAATCAGCCTAAATAAGAAAATTAACATGAGATCGATATTATGTAATTATAGATTGATTGGAGAAAATTGTACGAGTTGCTTGTGGTGAAGCAGTTGGTGTTCGGCACGAGTACTGTGATTAGTAATCTTACCGCAGTTTGTGTTTCATAACCTGCATGGTTTATATGATTTTGAAAATAAATGTATTACCGATGCTTTAAAATTTGCGTGTGGTACAAGTCATTTACTTGATATGATGCCGAACAGTTTACTTGAGATATTTACCGATTAATCAAAATATTTTTACTATTACTAGATATTTTTTACCGTTACTTGAGACATGATTACTATTAACAAAATAAAATACAAGATTTGAAAAGGAATGATATGCCCTTTATTATTTTAAAAATGCTTTTGTACGGGTATTTATGGTTTACAAGAAAGAATATAAATGGGAGGAGACTTTGAAGGATCCCGTAGCTAGCGGCGGGTTCGTTAGACCTGGTGCACCTTGTATTTACCGATTACCGAATACAGTTATAGACCTCGCTAGTGGGAAGATAGAACTAGCACACAATTACAGTTTTTCCTCGAATAGGGACCTACATTTATATTATACTCCTTTTATGAAAGGGGTCCACACAGTAATACAGATTACATGATCTTTTTCTGGAAACCTCCCAAATATAAGGATTTGCTAAGACACGGTATTTACCGAGTTCATTACTGAATTGTTAAATTGATTTTGTTACAGGAAACACATGAAGAGACTGATTATTATTACCGTTTTAAAAAGGGCATTTTATTTTGTGATTATTATGCAAGCATATTTTCTGACTTGTCCCCAAATAAAAATGGTTGTGGTTAAACATTATTACTCACTGAGCTGGCGACTCATTCCCCGCTAATTTTTTTTAAGAGACAGCAGTTGAAGCAGGCGAGGATTTTGTTAGTTAGAGCGCACAGATTAAGAATTCTTGGTGAGCCTCGCACTTGTTCGCGTGGGTGGATATTTTTATCAATTTTTATAGTATTTTCTTTAAATTCTTAGAGTCGTTCCATAGTCATTCTTTTAGTGTCATGAGTATTAGTTGCTATTAGTCTTATGTTGAGTATCGTTCTTTAGTATTAAAGTTGGAGATAATTAGTATTTCTGGTTGTTAGTTGGTGGTTTAGTCATGGTGGAGACTTGTGTTTGTTAATTGACATGTTGTCAATTGTTTGGTATGATATTTGGATATTTGGTTGTTGATTTGTGACGGAAATTTTTTTTGGGATGGTCCAAAAACAGGAGAATCTCTGCCCGATTTTCTGTGAAATTGCCGATGAGGCTTACTTGGGAGCACCTGCTCCTAAGCACCAGTCACAATCCTAAATTGGGTCGTGACAAAGTTGGTAGCAGACCCCTAGGTTATTCTTGTGACTAATGGAACACGTGTCAGTAGTAGAATCTCAATTATGATTATGTAGTCGGCCATTCCCATAATCGTGATTCTGCGAGAGCGTGATAGGATGTGTTTTGCCTTTCTTTCTTATTCCTACGTACGTATGTGGTGATTAGGACCAAATAAATTGAATCTATCATTACTTATCCTATTTTGTAAGGCTCAGACCAATTACTCTATAATTGAATTTGGCTAGAGCTTCAAACTTCAAAGACGTCAAATTCCACCGATCGACATGTAGCTATCTCTCAAAGAAATGCTACATAAGTAGAATACAAGACCAGTGAAAGGTTCATTATTCCATATAATGTGCTTTTCTATAAGATGCATAATAGAGTGCATTTTAGAAATTTATACTAGTCCACCACTACAGCGATAGAGGAGTGTTATCATAAAAAAGGTACTTAACTCCATGAAAAAAGATTGAGATCTTTATGGATATACTAGATAGACATGAGAAGAATGAGCAACATAATATTGCTCTAGAGTAATCATGCACGTAGAAGATTGTAGGGAATATAAAAGTATCTTTAATAAAGTTTCCGAAGTTAAAATTACCAAGTGTATTGTTCTAATAGTTCATATGATCCTTAAGGGGTTCTGATAAAATATTTACCACATTATGAGCTATAGGATATTACATGGAGGGGTCTATGGAAAAATCAACTTATAGACCGGAATATGTCAAATACATAAATTGATACCGTATTCTTAGGGATTCCAACAAGAGCAACACAAATAAATTGCGAATGATTTCACTAAATTGTTTATGAATCACTTCCTTCTTTATAAGTTTCTAAGATGAACTTCTGCAAGATGGTTAAAAAATTAATTTAGATAATAAGTGTAACGATATATAACATCTCAATTTTTCAATTGTATAGATGAGCAATATATTAAGTTTAGAGGCTTGCCAAAATATTGATTAACCATTTTAACAAGGTAGTAACTATACATACGAAAACTTTGATCTATTCTGTGGCAACTACACTTATATATTAAACTTTGATCTATTCTGTAGGTTGAAGATTTAAAAATCAGGGATATTTGAGATATTAAACGATTATTTTTGGGGATACCATTTTTTTTTTAAAATCTATAGTAGTAAGACATTCGTTTAAAGCTTTTAAGATTCACATTAAGCGGGAAAAAAAATGCTAACTAGCCAAGTTGTACTTGATATGGTTGTCCCTAACGTATTGAGGGGTATGGATTAATTATCTTCTTACCAAACTATCCTAGATTATTATGAAAAGACTATTAAGTTTTATGGAGCTTTAAAAGCCAGTTTTGTCCCAAAAAGAAAAGGAATTATAGGTTTTAGAGATGAGCAAAGTATATATTTTGAAGGCTTAATAGTTATAAAAGAAATTTTTTAGGTCTAATAGATACGATAAGGAGCACAAGAGAAGAAATACTTAGTTTGAGAGAAAAAAATCATAATGAGAGATTATCTAATGTATTCCTATGGATTTACTAGGACTACCTCAAATATGAGAAATAGACTTCGATATTGAGCTGACACCTGACTTACAAATTATATTATATGGAACTAACAGAGTTTAGAGGGCTAAGTGAACAATTGAAAAACCTATTGAATAAGAGTTTTATCTTACAGAGTGTTTCAATATGTGGAGTACCAATATTATTGGGGAAAAAAGAAGGGGGGGGGGGGAATAGGTCCGTAAGAATGTAAATCGACTACATACAGTTGACTAAGATAACAATATGCAATATGTACTAATTATCTCGTATCGATAACTTGTTTAATTAGTTACAAGGATCCTCCCACTTTTAAAAGATTGATCTTTAGTCTTGTTATCATCAACTTAGAATAAGAAAGGAAGATATTTCGATTTAAGCCTCTAGAACTCAGTACAAGCATTATGAGTTACTTGTGATGCATTTCGAACCGGCCAGTTCTTTATCCGCATTCATAGATATAATCAATATGGTGTTCAAATTGTTTCTAGAAAAAAAAGTATCGTTGTCCTTATTTATGATATTTAGTATATTCTTGTAGCTAGAAAGAACACGAAGAATTACTTGAAAAACAAACTATGTTATAGATACTATTGAAAAACTAGATTTTCATCAAGTTTTTGAAGTGTTAACTTTAGCTAGACTCGGTAGTGTTCATAGGACACATGATATTTGATTCTGAGAAGATAGAAGAACTTCCTAAATGGCCGAGACCCATTTCTTAGAGATTGATTTTTATTTTTTGGCTTGACAGGCTACTACAAGCATTATTTGTATATGATTCCTCTATAATAGCACAACTACTCACCAAGTTAACATAGAAAGTCATCAAATTTCAGTGAATGTAGGAATGTAAGACGAGATTCCAGAAGCTCAAGGCATGTTTGACAACCATACTAGTGTTATATCTATTTGAATAGACTCTAGAGGATTCACAATATTCTGTGATACTTCGAGGGTAAGATTAGGATAGTTTCTCATGCATAATAATCGTGTAATAGCTTATGCTTCAATAAAGATTAAGAAACACAAATTGGATGATGCCACTCATGAGTTGGAGACGATCACAATGGTATTTCCATTTAGGATTTAGAGATACTATTTATATGAAGAAACCTATTAGATTTATGCCTAGCACAAGAGCCTGAAGTACATTTAAAACCAACAGCTATAAATATTTTGCAGTGCTGACAGAGGGAACTACTAAAGATATAATTGTACTATTCGGGAAAGATAAATATTATAGCTTATATAAAGAAAAATGGGTGATTTGATGCATCTATATCCTATAGAGATACTTCTGGATAAAGATATGCATATATTAGAGGGTACACGTATTAGATTCAATGTGAAAAAAAGGGCCCGATGTAGAGTGTATAAAGGCTAGCCAATTCGAGGATGAACAATTATTTAATTATCGAGATTAGTTTTTAGCCAATAAAAGCAAGGAAATAACTGTTAATAGCGAGGTTATTCTCCGAATAGGTAATTAATTATGTGTAAAAAATATATATGGGTCGAGACAAGCTAGTCATGATGGAGCTCACAACTATAGATACATTTTATATCTTAGGTCTATAAGATGCACCATGATTATAAAAAAAATTGGTTGGTTGGAAAAGAAAGAAAGAAAAGAGAAATCGTTAACTTTGTTTTTAACTATTTGACATGTCAGTATATTAAGGCAAGCACTTGCGACTCATAGGCCTACTAAGACAACTCAAGATTCTTAAGTGAAAATACAATAGAACAGTACATATATAACTGAAATTACTCAAAGCATTAAAGGTATGATTATATGTGGAAAAGTTGTAAATTAGCTTACCAACTAGGCACGTTTCTTGCTAGGCCAAACCTCTTATAGTGAGGTAAAATATGCATGGATATACATGAACAAAAAATTATATATCTAATAGAGCTCTATTGTCCATCAACTCTAATAAAGGATCGCATTTACTCCACGATTTGAAAACCTTTTCAAGAAATATTGGGTACACGAGTAGATCTTAGTACTAGTTTTATCGCACACAAACACAAAGTCCAAATGTGCTATACAGATCTTGGATGATATGCTGAGAGATTGTATTCTCGAGTTTGGAGGTAGTTGAGACGTTTATCTATCTTTAGCTAAATTTGCTTACAACAATAGCTTCCAGTCTAGTATTCAAATGGCACTGTACGAAGCATTGTGTGGTAGAGGATGTCGTTCTCCTATCGGATGGTTATAAGTTGGTGAGACTAACTTATTAGGACCTGACTTAATACAAGAAGCTATTGACAAAGTCCAATTGATCAGACAGAGATTTCTTACAGCTCAAAGCAGACAAAAGTCTTATGCTGATAAGAGAAGAATGGATTTACTGTTCACAATGGGAGACAAAGTGTTCCAACGAGTCTCATGTATGAAAAACGTAATGCGATTAGGGAAACGAGGCAAGTTGAGCCCCAAGTTTATAGGACTGTATGATATACTAGACCGATTGGGAGTGGTGACTTATCGTTTGGCACTTCCTCCTGATTTGTCCTTTATTCATCCAGTATTTTATGTCTCAATGGTAAGAAAATATATATCAAACTCATCTCAGGTGATTGAAGCACCAACTATACCGTTCTATGAGAAGTTATCTTACTAGGAGGAGCCAATGACTATTGTTGATAGACAAATAAAAAAACCATGGTCAAAAGAAATTGGGTTCGTAAAAATTCTACGGCGAAATCATACAATCGAAGAAGCTTCTTTAGAAATAGAAAAATATATGCAAGCGAAGTATCCCCACTTGTTTTAGTTTACATGTATGTACTTAAGTTAAATTGGGTGACAAAATTTCATAATGTAGGGAGGATATAATACCCTAAAATTTTTAAAAAGGAGATATTGATAATAATAATAACAATAATAATAATAATAATAATAATAATAATAATAAGAAAATAACCAAAAAAAAGATAAGAAGGAAAAAGGGCCCAAGCCCATTTGCCAATAGAAAAGAATGGGGCAAAGAGGCTACCGCCTCAAAGAAGCAAAAGCTTCAGCAAAAATAAAAATAAAAATGTAAGAACAAAGAAATGAAAGAAAGAAGGAAAAGAGAAAAGAAGGAGGAAGAAGTGGTGTGTATTGGAGTCATAACTATAATTGTTAAGGAATCTTAAGCACTAATTGTCTCTTACGTGTATTTCTTAAACTATTTCTTCTGGTAGATTTTAATTTTGTTTGTTTTATTGAAAGATTCTACAGAGTAATAGAAATTACACTAGTTCATTCACACAATTGCGAATTTTCTTCCTAAAGAACAAATAGAACTTAATGAAATTTGGAGTAATAAATTATATGAATAGGTTGGAGTTGATAAATTAGTAATTACTCATATGGAGGTGAATATAAATCCACAAATTAAGATCCAAATATGAACCCCGATGACTAGGTATTCTAAAATAGCTATGAATTAGCCTAAATAAGGAAATTAACATGAGATCTATATTATATAATTATAGATTGATTGGAGGAAATTATACGAGTTGCTTGAGGTGAAGCAGTTGGTGTTCGACACGAGTACTGTGAGTAGTAATCTTACCGTAATTTGTGATTCATAACCTACATGGTTTATATATATTTTTAAAAATAAATGTATTAGCGATGCTTTGAAATTTGCATATGGGACAAGTCCTTTACTTGATATGATACCGAACAGTTTACTTGATATGTTTACCTATTAATCAAAATATTTTCACTGTTACTAGATATGATTTACTGTTAGTTGAGACATGATTACTATTACTGAAATAAAATTACAATATTTGAAAAGGAATAATATGCCCTTTATTATTTTAAAAATGCTTATGTACGAGAATTTATGGATTACAAGAAAGAATATAAATGGGAGGAGACTTTGAAGGATCCCGTAGCTAACGGCGGGTTCGTTAGACCTGGTGCACCTTGTATTTACCGATTACCGAAGACAGTTATAGCTCTCGCTAGTGGGAACGTAGAACTAGCATGCAGTTACAGTTTTCCCTCGAGAAGGGACCTACAGTTATATTTGACTCCTTTTATGAAAGGGGTCCACACAGTAATAGATATTACATGATTTTTTTCTGGAAACCTCCCAAATATAAGGATTTGCTATGACACAGTATTTATCGAGTTTATTACTGAATTGTTAAATTTATTTTGTTACATGAAACACATGATGAGACTGATTATTATTACCGCTTTAAAAAGGGCATTTTATTTTGTGATTATTATGCAAGCATGTTTTCTGACTTGTCCCCAAATAAAAATGGTTGTGGTTAAGTGTTATTATTCACTAAGCTGGCGACTCATTCCCCACTAAATTTTTTTTACAGAGACAACAGTTGAAGCAGGCGAGGATTTCGTTAGTTAGAGCGCACGGGTTTTTTAAGAATTCTTAGTGAGCCTCGCACTTGTTCGCGTGGTCGGATATTTTTATCAATTGTTATAGTCTTTTCTTTAAATTATTAGTATCCTTCCATAGTCATTCTTTTAGTGCCATGAGTATTATTTGCTATTAATCTTATGTTGAGTACTGTTCTTTAGTGTTAAAGTTGGAGAGAATTAGTATTTCTGGTTGTTAGTTGGCGGTTTAGTCATGGTGGAAACTTGTGTATGTTAATTGACATGTTGTCGATTGTTTGGTATGATATTAGGATGTTTGGTTGTTGATTTGAGACATGAAGAATTTTTGGGATGGTCCAAAAATAGGGAAAACTCTGCCCGATTTTCTGTAGTTCGTCCTGGTGTGCTGCTTCCTTTCCTGCCTCTACGTTTTTAGTAAAAAAGTCGCAGTGACCAGGCTCGGGCGACTGTTTACCAAAAACACAGGTCTCCGCAAAGTCGTAAGACCATGTATGGGGGCTGACGGGTGGAGGGGATCCGTATATGTTGTTCAGGTCGATCATCTGTTAGGGTAGCCTAAGAACTGTCCAAAATAAAGATTCATTCAAGGATTTCAAGAAATTGCAGAAATTTGTATAACCGATAAGCAGGAGCGCCCTCATCGATCCGTCACCCTCGTTTACCTTTACTTTAGATAAACACTCGCATTCATTCATAGCAGAAAAAACGCTCACTCACTCGTATCTGAAAAGGCAGGCGGGGGATCGTTAAGCACTGGGGCCAGCCACAAAGGAGTAGGTTTGAATGTTGATATATACCGTCTTTCAGCTGACCTTTCCAACCATGCTTCGCAATCAAGCTAGAAAGGACTAAGCAAGTGTTGTCCTAATGAAATGGCGGATAGTTTAGTATAACATTCATTCCTGACCGCCGCTGCCTGCTTAAGGCAGGGGATTGGTTTGAATAGCCCTATTGACCATGACAGTCTGACCGATAAAAAAATGAAAAGAGAAGGGGAGTGGTTAGTGATGAGTTGTTAAATCTCTCTTTGATTAATCAATGTGTGATATTCCTTTCCAAGATAAATCATTCTATCGATGAGGCTTACTTGGGAGCACTTGCTCCTAAGCGTCGGTCAGAATCCTAAATTGAATCGTGACAAAATAAAAACTCCTTTTGAATGGGAAAATAATTTGTTTGATATGATCGTGTTAAGTATTCAATTTATCAATAATTAAAGAGAACGTTGAACCATGAAATAGAAGTCGTTCGATAATGAACTGTTATCGTATTATCTTTCTCCATAATATGTTCATGTGCTTTTTATTCCTTCTCGTAGTTCCTAACCAATTTCATCTATTTATTGATTTCCTACTAATTCAACTAATTCATCTTTTAGTAATAAAGGAAATAAGTTAATTCTAAAGTTATAATACTAAAAAAATTATTGTGGAATGGTTAAAATATGGCAAGGTTACAGGTAAGTTGAAATCTTTTACAAATTTTAAGGTCCTATACTCTAGAACTTTCTGTATAATTCAAATAAAAAAAGACTTAATGCTTAAATTGTAGTTGCTCTTTAACTTCGAAATTTTAGAAAAAAATTATCAAATTACAGTTTTGTCTAATGTGATATTTATTTTTAAGGATAGAAAAGGCAAACGACATTTCGATAAAGACCTTCGTACTTTTACTATAGTATTGATAGATAAATGATTATACTAATTTACCTGGTTAAGTAAGTTAATGTATTATTTAACTATTACTATTTAGTGATAAAAATATATGTGAAGACATACGCCCTAACTGCAATAAAAAAGCAGGGCGAACGAGCAAGAAAGGTCCCGTACTGTGTTATGTATTTGTTGGCTAGGTAAATTTTATCAATTATCTATTGGGCCCCCTCCTAAATTTGAATTTTTGTTTAAAATCTGTTTCCCTATCTTTCAATCTTCTTAATTTTCATATCAAATAGTCTTGTGATGGAATAAGGCTGGAAGGTCTCAACATCACAGATTATGTTGGACAGCTAAGTTAGATAATCCTAGCAAATAATGCCTGGTAAGAATTGGACAAAAACAAAATAATTACGAGCAATTATTCTTTCATTTTTAGTTGGATATTTTTGGCACCTCGTCAAATGGTCAAAAGTGAGACACAGAAAACGTTTTGTACAATCAGCTCAGCTGTCTATACAACTATTATACACAGTAGTTTATTTCTAAGCAAATGGGGGTACTTATTACGTAAAAAGGATTATTCTTTTCATATGGTTGTTCTAAGCTTTTCCGAACATATCAAAATTAAATAGTTATTACTCATTTTAAGCCCTGTGATTAACGATTTCATGATTTCTTTTAAATAGGTGTCAAAATCTTAAACGATATTTAAAATGGACCCCAGGTAGTAACTAAGAAAGAAAGGTCTAATTTTACTTTTATTTCCATCAATTTTGCTGTCTCGTCTTATGATGATTACTACTATCGCCTAAGTAATTTTTTTATTATTAATTGCTCATTTAAGGAGGGTTTCGGCATTTCCTAAAGGACCAAACTTGATAGATTTTGTGTCCACCTTGATACACTAGTATCTAAGGGGGGCAAGAATCAATTGTGAAGCCAGTTACATATATAAAAAGAAAATTTTGATTTATGTAACCAATATAAATTTTTATATGAGCTGTATAATTTTTTTAGGAAGGATATTAATTAACCATCATTTATTGCATGTGGCTACGCCATTAACACTTTATTGGCAGAAGTGGATCAAATACTATAAGTTGAGAATTAAATTCCACAATTACTCCCGTCAGTCAAACACTACAGCACATTAAATGAGGCCTTTATTTTTACAGCAGCAAATTAGCATCACAGCAAGTACTCAAGGAGTTGAATTTGAAATCAAGTTTGAGTAGGGGACGGCCGAGAACCCTTTTCTGGATTGTCGTGTCGTCAGAGGAAAAAATAATTTTGTGGGATAGTGTAGAAGTGTGTATAACTAGGTTAGGTTGCCGTGGGGTAGGGGGTGAAGCGAGGAGGCGCAAGGGGATCGAATTAACACCTTCGTCAAAAATAATATTACTCCGTTCTAATTTATGTGAACATGTTTGATTGAGTACGAAGTTTAAGAAAAAGATGAAGATTTTTATAATTTATAGTCCTAAATAAATCCAAATGAGCCCAAAGTATTTGTGTGATTATAAAAGCTTCTCATTAAAGGTAGAGTTGTAAGTATAAGCTAAATTATTACCAAATTCAGAAAGGGTTCATTCTTTTTGGAACGAACAAAAAATGAGATAGGTTCACATAAACTGGAACAGAGGAAGTATTATTATATATCTGTATATGATCAAACTCGGGCTTGCCTAGGAATGTGGCAGACCAAGGTTATGTTGGGTTTTTATGTATTTAAGTATATTAAATACTTAAAAGTGTGTGAATGGAAAATGGAGGAAAATAAAATTTTTGAATGAAATTTTAAGTTTCCTCCCTTGGCAAAGGGACATTGTCCTATATTAGAAGATGAAGAGGTCTTTTATGGGTCTATAAGCAATTGCTCTTCTTCTAGCTCTTAAAGAGTTGAGAAGAAGGCAAGCCTTGTGCCGCCGCCGTCGTCGCTCGGCTCGGCTTCGGCTTCGGCTTCGGTCAAATGATCAATTGATTAATTTTTTTGACCAAATTTATTTGTTTGTAGTAAAATATTTATAAAATATTATTAAATATTTATTTTAATAACATAATATTAATACTAAAATAAATATTAATATTAGATCCAATTCGTTTTTCTATTTTGGTAACAGAACGTTAACTAGCCTCTTCAATTTTCTCTATTTATTGTTGAGTAAATAGTCATTTATGTAATGACATTTATGTTGTGACCGTTTTGCATAAACAACCACTCTAAAAGGTTGCACCTCTTCATATTTCAGCCCAACTTTGACTATAAATACAAGACTATTTTGCTTAGAATTTCCATAAGAATTTTCTGAGTTCTTCTCCTTTTTTATGCATATTTAAACTTCAAAGAAAGCAGCAATAAGTGTGATTTGCTATCGAATTGTGCATTCGCTAAAACACTAGGGTTTGAAATACCACTATACCAGTGTGTAATTCGTTCTATCCTGGGAGGAAATAATCTATAACCTTGGGTACTAGGAAGAGATTAAATTCCTTAAGAAAACACTGTGAATTTAGTGGGCTCGAATTAGTTTTTTGTTATTTCGTTGTTCATTTCTGTTTATGTTATTTTATTTTCTCCAAAATTGTTTTACAAATACAAATTGCTAACAAGCTTAAGGAATTTAACATATATTTTCTGTATTTGTACTCACTGTTTCTGGAGAATAAACCTTTGTGGTTTTGTACTATATTGGAGATTAAAATATACGTGATTTTAACGTTTGTGTTATTCTTTTACAGAAATAACTAATGGTAATGTGAACCAAGTTGTTCCACTGGTAGCTGCCAATGCCTCAACGAGCCGAACAACACTGGCAGCATTGGCACCGGCAGAGAAACCCAAAAAAATTTTCGGGAAGCGCTGACAGCAAAAGATGTTCTTCTATTTGACTACTCTAAGTCTCCAGAAGTTCAACTAGGAAGATGTTCCTATGTTGTCCGATGAAACTCCAGAAACTGAACACTTTCTCAGGATTGAGGTGTGGAAGCATTCATATTTTTGTGCAAGAATTATATTCTAAGTGTGCTAAAGGATGCTTTGTATAACGTCTACAGTGGCGTGGAAACATAAAAAGAACCGTGGACCGCGCTTGAAAAGAAATACAAAACTGAAAATGCCGGGTTGAAGAAGTTTGTTGCTGCAAAGTTTATGGACTACAAAATGGCAGATAGCAAGTCTGTTATTACCCAAATCCAAGAATTACAAGTGATTGTTCATAATATCCTTGCTGAAGGTATAAATCGAATTAATATCGATGTTGAAAGTAGTAATCTTGGAATGTTTACTAACAAAAATTTTATTGAAGATCTCGTCATCAATGAAGCATTCCAAGTAACAACGATGATTCAGAAGTTGTCTCCTTTGTGGAAAGACATCAAAAACTACTACTTGAAACAAAAACGCAATGAGATGTCTGCTCACAGACAATTGTTTTATATATTTTATATGTAAAATACCTTTCGAAATAGCATGTATATGCATATATAAGTATTTTTCAAGGCTACTTGAAACACAAATGCAATGAGATGTCTGCTCACAGCCAATTGTTTTATATATTTTATATGTAAAATACCTTTCCAAATAGCATGTATATGCATCTATAAGTATTTTCCAAGGCTAGATAATTATTTTAAATATTTTTTAAAAATATTTCTAAATCAATTTACTGCCCTATTTTATCAAGAAAAACCTAATAGTTATCCCAAAATTATCATTTTTGGTGATTTATTTATTGAAGTCTCATGTTTATATTAAGATATAGCTAAGGTATTTACAAATTTATTTGGTATTTTTAAAGGATAGAATTGCGTAATTGCAATACTATCCCTTTCTAAGTTTAAATTCGTCTCAGATTCATAAAATGAGATTTTATATTTTTTATTGATAATTAAGTATTATAAATTATTTTGATGCTTTCAATTTATTTCAAGAAATTAATTACTATTTTTTATAATTTTAAAAGGGAAAACTGCCATTTAAATAATAGCCGAATTCGTTTCAAATTAAGCCTAAAATCTGACCTCTAATTGGACCCCAATTTCAGCCCAATTTCAATTAAAATCCAACCCACACCCATTAGTCCGGAATCTCACCTACCCATTTAATCTCGATCGTTGATCTCCTAGATCAACGGTACCTATTTGCTTTTACCATTTTAATTCCAAACGACCCCCCAATACCCATCATTGTCCACTCTCGTCTCTATCTCTCTAACTCGGGTTCTCTCTAGAACCTTCCCCTCCCCTCCTCTCCGATAAATTATGTCCATCTTCTCCGTCCACTTTCTAACCTAAATCCACCGTGGTTTCACCACCCACCAAGCCACCTGTGGCTGCCCACATTTGATTAACTGAAGCTTTATGATTCGGCCATGAAGAGTTGGGTCCAAATCTTTGTCGACTCACGTTCCACGGCCATCTCTGGGCCTGTTCCGGTAAGCTATGTCAATTTCGAAGCCTGGTATCGGCTCCTCTTGCTTAGATCCAAGCCTTTCTCATCGTTTGTGTTACTCTAAAAACCCTATTTTTGAGGTTTTTCTGATCTCTTTAGATCTCTTCCAAATCTATGCTTTTTTTAAGTTTTTAAACAATTTTCTGGACTTTTCTTTCAAAAACTACTTTCAAACCCGTTTCTTTTCCGATCTAGGGTTTTTTCTGAAAATATTTGAATGTTTCTCTAGCTTTCTCTTTTTTTCTGTGTTTCTTATACTGTTTTTTTCTCTACTGTGGTATTGTGTATTTCTTCTACTATATTTTCTTCTACTGTGTTCTTGCGTGTGTTTCTTATTAAGTGTTCTAGTTAAGTTTATCCTAATATGCTTCTCCTACTATTCTTATTAATTTTTTCCGTTATGTTTCTTATTAGTCTATATTCCTTTGAGTTTCTCTACTGTCTTTCACATGCTATTCTTTTACTATGTTGTTCATGAGTTTCTGCTAATTAAAGACGTGTTAAGGGCCTCAGTTCTTTTTTGAGATCCCTGAACCTATTTTCAAGTAGTATCTTTTCCCCTTAGTCACCTGTACTTTCGTCTTTGTACTCAACTAATGACAAGAACCCTAAATGTTGGGTTCAGCGAGTTTTGAGACTCCTGGCTACGTGATTTGTTGGCTCTTCATCTCTATACTTGCCTGATTTTGAAAAACCTAATTTTTGGACCTATTTGAGTTCCTGGAATTGTTTCATCTACTACTTCATTAGGTTTTAGAATCATTGTTTCCATTTTGTTTCTTCATATGACTCTGACTTTTGCCAAACTCTACAAGACATTTTTCTTGATCCCTTCTCGCATGCCTGATACTTGTATAATCTTTATATGTGCTAGATTCCCCCCATCTAAATGTATTTCAAATCTTGATTATTTTCAGACTTCCTTCTGTATAGGTTGATTGGCTTTTTTCCTTATTTGCTTATGTCCCTATGACTCGATTTAAGTTACTTGACTTTCCTTAACTTTTCTGGCTTGGTTGTTCATGGACCATTGATTACAACATATCTGGTTCTTGATTTATTGACTACGAATTAATTTTCTTACCTTATTCATGCAACTATGTATTTTAAAACTCTTCCCCTAAAATAAACTTCTATGTACCCTTAATTGCTTGCTTTGCGCAAAGTGCTTGTTTGATTTCTTTCCTCAAATAACTCTTACAGTTTGAATCTTAATTCCTTAATTAAAAGAAGTCTTGTGTGATTGATTCTTAATTGATATTCAATTCCTTAACTGTTTTCTTACCTTATATCTGCCTGATTTACACACTATAAATGCACGACTCTTTCATAAACACATGGCACTGATTCACAATATTTCTGAAATCACATTTATACACAATAATATTCTCTCTTCTTGTCTGTACTGTGGCTTGTTTACAAGACCTACTACTTTTATCAATTTGTCTCTTTGAAACTGGTAAGCCTAGATTTAATCTTTAGCACCACAATAATGTGTATTCACTGCTTTTGTATCCATATCTACTTACTGTTTTTCTGTATAGTTCAACATTTAAATTAGCATGCTAATTTCCTTCTGCTTGTTTCTATTATGACTCCCAAAACCCCTACCCCTATATGTTAGGGCTATGGTTTAAGGCATGACAATATTCAAACTATTGTCCATGAACTGAACTTGATCCCTTGGGATCCTAGCCTATAATAGTGTGTTCTAGCAGGCTTAGGGGTATGCTAGCACTCTCCATTGCTGCGTATGCCCACAACCTGCCTTGCCTCTTTCTATTTTCCCTTCCCCCAGAACCACATATGTGTATTTATTTGCAACTACATCCCCTCCTCTTTCCCCTCTCAGAATTCTATTCCTGCACTTGCACTCCCTCATAGTCTTATGCTATGCCCCCTTCTTGTGAGCCTTGCCATAAGACCTTGAGCTCCCTCTGAACTTGGACACTTGAGGTCTGGCCCTTTCTAGACTGCACTTGTCTTAATCTGTTAGTACATTTTGGTGTGAACACTACCCGGAGTTCATTTGAGACTCTTAGGGAACTCTAACATACTCAAATGGGAGAAAGGCTTTGGATCATGATCTCTTGGAGTTGGTTTACCTCATATTTCAGACATGAATCCTGAATCAGGTTCTCTTTGGTTGTACTTTTTTAATTTTTAATTTATTCTTTTATTCATTCTAGACTGTAATAATTTTGTAATAAGCACTCGGGGATGGCTAGTCAAAAGGGGAGGGATAACTATGTATGCAAATGGTAGATATCCTACCTATAGGTATTTCTGAAATTATGCATTCTCACATAGATATCCTGCCTATAGGTACTTCTGAAATTCTGCATTTCAGATAGATATCCTACCTATAGGTATTTATGAAATTTTGCATTTTCTCACACAGATATCTTGCCTATATGTATTTATGAAATTTTGCTTTCTCACGTAGATATCCTGCCTATAGGTATTCTCTATTTTCTCACATAAATATCATGCCTATAGGAATTCTGCATTTCTCTCATACATAAATCATGTCCATAAGTATCGAAAAATCTAAATTCTGCATATGCATATAGAAAATATGCCTATTGGTCCTTCTAAATCTCTTATATCCAGTCTTCATCAAGCGATCATATTCAACATCTAGATATCATGTCTGTAAGGCTTCTGCATTTTTTTACCATGTCTATACAAAGGTTTAAAATCAACAATGCATATAAAGCATGTCTATAGTGTCGACACACCCTTTTCTGAAACACAGAGTTCGGAGTCGAGTATATGACATTCAGGAGGACAACTCTATTCCCTTGCGAGAATTGGGTTTTGGAGTTTGAAGAGTCACCACCTAATGATTATAGTGCATTAGGAAACTTTTTAGGAATTGCGATGAAGAACCAGTTTGGGTAGGGATAGAAATTATCTTGAGGGAAACGTTTAGGCATCCCTCAAGATCCACTAGTGTGGTTACCGGCCATGCTACAATTATGGCTTTAAGCAATGAAGAGGACAAGTAGAAATCTCAAATATAGAAAAGGGTTTTCACATAGTATTGCAAACAAGTTTAAACGTTTGAGAAAGAAAGGAGTATAAAGTATAAAAAGTTAGTTTAGAAGAAAACTTTAAAAAAGAAGTTAACAAGTAAAGGGGAGAGGGGGTCCTAAGTTTATAAATAATATAAATCACATCAATGCAATATCCAGCAATCACTCCTCAAAAGAGGGGTCGCACGTGATATTAGCGCACCAGTCATCATATCCATATTCTACCCTTCCCACCTCGTTAAGGTATTAAAGAACGGAAAGTTTCATTACTTATTGCATGCTAGTACTCGTCCCGATCCTATTAGTCCCGGAGGAACTTGGGACTACTAGTCCTAAAAGGAAAGGGATTTGGGGTCTTTTGATAGTTTTCAAAGGATAAAATACTAAGGCGTCAATCAAAACACATAATGCAAGTAAAAGGGAAAGCAAATAAACAAGTAGGGCTCAAGTAATTGTCCTTAAATCAGATAAGCCAGAGTTTAGCATGTCTTAAATTTATTGGTTTGGTCTTTAAAATTAAAGTGATAAGCGGACTGGTTCAATACATACATTTAGATAGGAAGTCCGCATTAGGAGCGCTCGAATGCAGTTGTTAAACACTGGTCTACTTGATTAATTAACACACTTTTATATATGTGTTGAATAGAACTAACGATTTTGAAAACAAACTGCTATAAAAAAGTTGCAGGATTAAATAAGTTTCAGGAAAAGATTGCAGACTTGATACAGAAAAGTGGTTTTAAACGAGTTTCAGAAAGTTGGCTGTTTAGGAAAAGTAATTGCCAAATTAACAAATAAACTGAGTTGCAGACTTATTAAAAAGAGGTTTGTCAGATAAATATTAAAAAGTAAGTTTAAGTTAGTTTAGAAAATGTTTACGAGAGTTAACAAAAAGAGAGTAAGTTTCAGAGAAATGCAATGACTTGATTATGAGAAAAAGTCTTTGAAACTTCGAAAGGGATGCAGAAAGTTGTTTGTTTTAGTGAAATTGATACTTCTTTTTTAAACGAGTGAGGCAAGTCTGATTCGAGATTTTCCTATAGGCATGCTCTTTATGTGTTACTGATTACAAAGCCTTTTCAATTATTAATAGGAGCCTTATGAACAATGATATCTATATTCCCTTTGTTATTATTAACTCTAACAGTTTGCCTAATGACATTATGCAGAAATGTAAACCTTTATAAGCATGATATCTACATGCATAGTTGCAAAATTCAGAAGTTGAATCCTATAAACATGTTTTCTACGTGTGAAATTGCACAAATTAGAAATTAAATCCTATAGGCATGGTTTCTACCCTTTGTGTATAAAAGTAATACCCCTCCTTTTTCATTAAATCCTCATGAGTTTACACAAATTATTACAGACCAGTGAAACAAATTGAAATTAGAAGTACATCAGAAACTATCAGCTGCATCCAATGAGCCTAATTCAGACTTAATTTGTAACAATATGAGATTGCACCTCTTCCGAGATCAAGATTTCCAAAGCCTTCTCTTATCTAGGGTGTTTCAGAGTTCCAAGGAGTTTCAAGAACTTCAGACAGTTCTTACACCCAATATTTAATCAGAATGAGTTATAGTGGAATGTGGAAGAGCCAACCCTCTGGTTTGCAAGTTCAGAGTGAACTCATGGATCCCAAGGCAAGGCTCATAAGAGGGGGGAAAAACTTAATGTTTTAAGAATGAGTGCAACCGCAATAGAGGGGGTTAGGGAGTGCCAAAGCAGGCTGGTGGTCATACCTAGTCATAAGGCAGACTAGCACACCCCTAACCAAACCTGTTCAGCAAACAAATATGAGCACACACCTATTGAAGGTCAGGCTATGGTCCAGACAATGATTAGGGCACTGTTAGACCATAGTCTTAAACTTAGAATACATGTAAAGGGGAAAAAGGAATAGGAATTGAAAGAGTTTGGACTCCAGGAGTCCAGCCCATATACATGAAAAACAATGTCAAGTACTGTCATGTTTTCTAAACCATAAACCAAAACAAAAAGGGATTAGGGATAGGGATTCATGTAAACATAGAGACATGGAAGTAAGTAAACTTGCAGAAAATTACAACATAGAAACAGTAAGGCAAACAAAGGAAAGGCTGAAGAATAAACATATAGTGGAGAGGCAAAAATTAAACAAAGAGAGGCATACCAGTTGCAGAAAAAGTTATCAAAGAAGAAGCAGTATTTCTTTCAGCCAAACCACAGTTAGAGAAGAAAGCTTTGAACTTGTGAGTTCAGAGAACTCGAATGCTTAAGAAATTATAAGTGTATTTGAAAGAAGAAGTAGCTTGTTCTATTAGAACTTGTTTTTTGAAAGAGAAGAGGTATATGTATTTATAGTTTTTGAAAAAACAAATAGAGAATAGGGTAACAAGCAAGGTTTAACACAAACATGGAAATAATCATACTCAAAATCAATTAACATAGGTATTTCCCTTTAATCAAGGGATTACTGCTCAAATGGACACTAACAAGATTAATATAAGGGAAGAACATTAATTTGTAAGCTGAATGATTATTGTCATAAAAGGAGCAGTAAAACCATATAGTAAGTGATTAAGTCTAAATTCGTGAATGTGCTTATTTTTGAAAGGATCTGGTAAGGCCAAACAAACAAAGATAATCAATTGCCCCTTAACAGGTGAGTAAAATAAAAAATTCACAAAGGAAAAGATTTGAAAATCAATCACGAGTTTGAAAATCAATCACAGAAGGGACTCAGTACATAAATGAAGTACACAAGTAATAGACATGTGAGGCCAAGCTATAACAAAAAGAAACAACATATAGTTGTAGCATAAAGTTAGTAGACAACAAGCATTCATAGCATGATAGTCACGTAGGTCAAGCTCATTGGCTTAGTAATATAGAGAAGGATCATAAGCATGCAAAGAGTTAAGTGAAAACTTTTCTGAAAACGTAGTCGAGTTTAATAGATATCAAGAACTTAGAACAAAATGAATCACATAAAGAAAATGAGATGCTAAAGTAAAAGAATCAGATTGAGCAATTTCAAATAGACGAGTTGCACAAATAAACTCAGGAACTCTAATAGACCCCAAAGAACATAGGGTTTTCAAAATCAGTAGAGTTTAGAGGTGATAAAGAAGTGAAATAAATAAAAAGTCACATAGTCTCAAATAAACCCCAAAAATTAGGCTTTACAAAACTAATCAGGTGTAGACAAAGTAAATAAAACAGGTAGACTCAGAAACTCAAACAAATCTCCAAAAATTAGGTTTTTCAACACCAGTCAAACTTAGAGATGATAAGCAGATGAATCGAACAAAACATTAACAAACAGACTCAGAAACCCTACTTTGAAATTAAAAGTTTTTTGAAAGGAAATTTGGGGAAAACGCTTAAAACACCAAATATAGTACAGATCAAGCACAGATCTAAACAAATAAGCAAAAAAGAACCTCGAATAGGCTAGGGTTTCTGAGAACCCTAGAAAAGAGAAAGGCTTGGAAGAAACAAGATCAGATCTGGAGTCGATAAGGTCAGAATTAGGCTCAGGAGGCTAATACACGCCGGAGCAAGGCCGGAGATTGCTGAAAACCTCGAATCGATGAAGGTCTTAGCATAGACCCTTGATGTCTGGCCTCGAACCTTCAGGTATCAAACACGTGAGAGTAGCAGGGGGTGAGAATAGGTCGTCCATGACTTGAATGGCCATGGATTAAGGTAGGTTTTTTGGTTGAAAGAGGTAGAATATAATTAGGATTTCGAGAGAGCTCGAGAGCATTTGAGAGAAGAGAGGAGTTTGAGGCGGCATTTTTGAAAGAGTGGGGTAGGGTTTAAGGGTCGTTAGAAATTAAAAAGGAAAGAAGAGATCTTGGCCGTTGATAAAAAATTATCAACGGCTCCGAAAAGGGCGGGTTTGTCAAATAAGTATTGGGTCGGGTAATTGGGTCTGAATTTATTTAATTAAGGGTGCCGAGCCAGGTTTTAAATAGCCACATTTTCCCATTTTATTTTATAAAAATAATAAAAGGTTTTTATGAAACAAATTGAAGATACTAAATAAATAAATAATATATAAATATTATGTTAAAAATATTGGAAGCCGTAAATCATAAAATAGGCTATAATTGCGATTACACACAATTTAGCTTTGAAAATGCCAGATAAATTTGTAAAAATATGGAAACATTACCTCAATTATATTTTGATGTAAATATGAGAATAAAATGAGTTGTTCACCAAAAATGATAATTTTAGGAATAATTATTGAATTTTGTGGTATTAAAATAGGATATTAATTGGTTTTAAAATCATTAAAATATCAAAACTCTTGGGCATGCTTATATATGGACATATATGTCATTTTGGAAGTATAAAAAATACCTAAGAAAAAATTGGTTATCAACATATAGGAACTACAAATCGGATCTGAATCGCTTCATTCACTTATAAGTTCAAAATCAGTAATAATGATGTGTCATCATTTGCAAAAGTTATAACTATTTGCAAATACTTGCCTTTCTTTAATAAACTGACAACCTTTCTTAACTAGTATGTATTCAGTTTATTTCATTGCTTTCTTAATTCATTGGATACATTGACTATAGGATCATTATCCAACACTTAGGCAAGCCTTAGGGTAAAAATTATAAACTGAATCTGTTGTTATAAACTACAACCATTAGGAAAGCCTATTCATATTTCTTATCTAAATTTTGTAATACATCAGTATGCATCAACCCTTTAAGTTCTTAATCGAATCCTAAACAGTATGTGAAATTCATGCTAAATTACGTGCTTCTTTGTTTAAAAGAGGTCTATCTGAGCCCTTTTACGTGTTATGTGCTTTCCCCCAACTCGTTATATATGATTTTGTATGTCACATTAGAATTTTACCTTTGAAACTACAAATAAGCCTAATACCCTTCTACTTTATGATTAGTAGTCCTAAATGCCTCTGGGACTGATAGGACTGGGGTGGGTAATATCATGCAATAAGTAAACAAGACTATTTCGCGCTTTAATACCTTAATTGGGTGGGAAGGGTAGATATGGATATGATGACCATGCGATAACCCCTCATCAAGGAGTGATTACCGGACATTGTGTGGGGTGATCCATATTATTAGTAAACCTAGAACCCCCTTTCTTTTATTTTTTTCTTTCTTACTTCTAATGAATTTCAAACTTTTTCTTTTAAGAAAAATCAAGTCTTTATACTTCTTTTAACTTTTCTTATTTCTAACCATTACGTGAAAATCCCCTATTATTTGAAGTTTTACTTGACTACGTGTTGTTTGTACCTAAAGTCACAATAATATTTTGGTCGGGAACCACAGTAATGGATCATGAGGCGTGCCTAACACCTTCCCCTTGGAATAATTTCAAGCCCTTAACTAGTATCTGGTTGCTCAAATCAAATCCTTCTTAGTGTCCTAATGCACGTAAATTATTAGGTGGAGACTCTTCAATTCAAACATAACTCCCAAAAGGGAAGAGTTTTCCTCCCAAATGTCATAAATATGATTTCACGAGAAAATGGGGCGCGACACCATGGTGACTCTGTCAGGGAGTATCTTTCAGCCTTTTACCATTTGATGCTGTTATTGGGACTTTACGCTTCTTTATATTCGTTATTTGCTTAAAGTATTTAATTCCCTCTTCTACTATAAAACTGACTTGTCGTTTAGTCACTCTCCTTTATTTCGATTAATGATTCCTTTTCCTTCATTACCGCTTTAAATTATGAAGCATTGTTGTAATTATTTCTTTATAACGTGCAAATACGTGACAACTTGTTTAAATTATTGCATATGCATGTTTTAAACATCATATTCCTCTCGTGCCAAACAAAATACCATATCAACGCTTATAATGAGTGGTTGTGCTCTTCCGATATTATCACCCCTAAATTCGGCAAAGGCTTATTTGCGATAAATCCAGTCGATCAATGGTGTAGTCGATGGTTCCGCGCCTTTCCCTTTTGAGTTGTCCGCTCAAGGGTACCAGTCTAACATCTCATAGAAACCTTACTCTGTTTAATTTTGCATGCATCATGGTCAAGCTTAGCCGAGTTAGTTATGTTGTCCGCATAATGACTCTTTAAGATAGCCTTGTCCAAATTTCCACTGGGATTCCCTAAAATCCAAACGGACACTACCACATTCTGTGCATTTATTTGGAGAACTAAATGCTTTTATGCCAATTATTGATATTTAATAGTCGAGTCAAGTGGGGGTAAGGGTCTAACCCTTTTGTCTTTGCACAAACATGAGGCACAAAGTCCCCAGATTCGGCATGGTCACCAACATCCACACAAAAATGCTAAGATGGTGGGAGGATCTTCATTCCAGTGGTTAGAATCTTGTCCGGAAATACCTAGGAAATCTACCTTCTCTCTTGGAAATCTAACCCACTAACAAGATCATAGAAATGCTACTCTATTATGGGATTGTGATAGGTCTGTGTTATGCTTTGGATACAATGAGATGACACCCCTGGTAGAGGAAATAGGAAGATCAGATGGTATACCTTAGGAACTGGGTTTGTTAATGCCGGAAAATTGCAAGGGTAGATGTTTCCTCAAGATGATGGGTCTAAAGAAGAATCCAGACTTTACATGCTTGAAAGAGTTGTATATTCCCTTTGACTATTGTACGAGAGGTACGGTCATAACAAATCTCACCATACTTATCCCTATGAGTTCTCCCTTACATCATTGGGGTATATTCATCGAAGGGTCTTGTTCTTCATGTTCTGCTTCTTGGGGATGATAGTGTTTTCAATTATGAAAACAAGGATCCATACCAGGCTAGATATGGTAACCAAAACTTTGATGAAGGGAATTGGTAAGCAACCATTTAGCATAGTGCACATGATTATTGCAGAGATATACCGAGCCTTGGAGAAGTGTCAACAAGGAGCCAAACACTTCGAGGGCTGCAATTTGCTACTCCAGCTCTGGCTCATGGAGCATCTCCAAAGGGGTGAATATTGTCAAGAGATTTAACGAAGGGATTGGGATGACCACATAGCTTTCCATCACCCGAGGCGAATGAACTACTTTTCCAACATGTTTTCCCAGCCAAAAGATCCCAAGGGGTGGTTAGGGTTGTTTGAAAATCTAACAAAAGACCAAGTACAATGGATGTTCGAGTGGTTCCCTACTGAGGAATGCATTTCCCGATCCGTGGATGCACCATTTCTGATACTGATCAGTTTGAGTGGAACCTACCCTTACGTCCCTCTCCGAGTTATGAGACAGGCTGGTAAGAAGCAGGTTATACCAAGGGTCGACATGATGAGTCACTTCCGGGCTGAATTTCAGGATGATGATAGTCTTTATAAGTGCCAAACTCAGCATATGTGGCACTAAAAATCATCATGGGAAGGGATACCATCTTGCCAGATAGATACCATGATGGTTGTACTCCATACTATTCGAGTTGGCTGGAGGACAATCGTAATGGTCTAGGTCAAGCTGGATTTATTCGAGGTCACAAGATCATAAATGAAAAGGTTAAAACACAGGTCAAATACAACAAACTGCGCAAGATGATTCGGGAATGTGAAAGCAAGCATTGTGAGATACAAGAAGCCAACAAAAAATTGATTGAAGAGCGAAAAGATATTGCTGTCAGTGCCAACAATCGACTGGGTACTTGGAACAGGATTTATTGGAACTGGAAAGAAAGTTTCTCAAAAGAATCGAGGACTGCAAGAATGCTGAAGAAAATGAGGGCAGACACCTAGACAAAGCCTATCTGTTGTTGAGATTTGGCGAGTTGGTGAAGCTATTCGATGGAGCCAAATATGCTGAGTCCGGGGAAGGTCCTTCTACGACCAAGTAGATAGGAATTTAATTTTTCGTTTTATGAATGTAATAAAGCCAATGGACACTTGTGACATTTTATCTCCTGTTATTTAGTGTTGTTTTGGAATTCGTCTACTTTTATCAATAAAATGAGGCATTTAGTATTCTAAGTTATCCAAATCAATTTGTCACTAGACCTACCTCGGGCACAAAGAGGCTCCCCAAATTAGGACACGATTTACATTCTTGCACTATGTGTTTAAATATTGCAATGTTTTCTTAAAATCTTCACTAACTTGTTACCTTTCGTTTTTTATTCCTTTGTTTTATTCCCTCCCCAAAGGTTAGTTCGTGCACTCTTTCATCATCATCCTATTCCACTAGATCCAAGGGCCTTCACCCACTCGTCCTCTCAGTCCAGTCAGAAACAAGAACAAGAGGGAGATGGAGGATCTGAACAACGCCAGAAAGGAGAATTCAACTGAATAGATATAGGGCACTCACGCCCCTAGTATTCAGGTTTGCAAAGAGAATGCATCCCAATTGGAACAAAAGCTATTGAAATTCTAAGAAGAACTTGACCATGTTCGGAATCTGGCAAATTTGTCATTTTCCCTCACCATTAGGAACGTCAACTTTACAAGTGCTTAGAACCCCACACCTCCACTAAGCATCCCAAAACCGCAAAACCATCCTGTTCCTCACCACCACTACAATACTTGCCACACTTCCAACAATACTCCACTGCTCATCGTAGAGCCTTTGAACTCCACAAATAACTATTTTCACATCCATCATAACACCCCTATATACGTGGAGACCAAACAACACTCCACCCAACCCATCTCAAGCATACTCGAGTATGATGATATATAGCTGGAGAACTTAAGAAATTGACTATCTGAATTCAAGGCGTTGAAGGAAGTAAGGGAATTGAGGGGCTGAACTATGAACATCTTTGATACAGCCCGATGTTGAACTGCCCGAGGGGTACAAACCTTCGAACTTCGAAATTTTTGATGGTACGGGGCATCCAAGAATACATTTGAGAACGTACTATGACAAGTTAGTTGGAGTAGGGAAAGACGAGAGAACCTCGATGAATCTGTTCATGAGGAGTTTGAAGGGAGATCCTTTGTCTTGGTACATTAGCCAAGAACTGAAGAAATGGTTGTACTGGGTGAGTATAGCATCTGAATTTATGGAAAGGTTCAGGTTCAACACAGAAAATGCACCAGATGTGTTCTACATTCATAATCGAAAGAGTAAGCCCATAGAAATATTTCGCGTGTATGTCCCCGCTGGAGATCAGAAGTTGCTAAGGCCAGACCCGCTTTACAGAAGGAACAGATGAAAAAGTTTTTCGTCCAGGCTCAAGACCCCCAGTACTATGTAAGGCTGATGTTGATTGAAAGCCATAATTTCCCGACATCATCAAGCTAGGTGAGAGTATGGGTGTGCATTTGATTTATCGATTCGATTTTGACCCTTATCAATAATTACTTATCGATTATCGATTTGTACATATGCTTATCGTTATCAATTCAATAAGGTTTCGATTTTTTCAATTTCGATTTATTAATTTTGGGGGCTTATCGATTCGGTTATCGATTATACCAATAAGAATATTTGCGGGATGTCATGGAAAGTATATCGCTAGAAAGATGCCTAACTTAGATGGAGAAAGAAACTAAAACAAGAAAAACACCATTTCTAACATAAAAATTTTATCAACAAGCACATGCAACAAAACTAAACTAAGGGATAAAATGTATGTCACCAACACTCCAACGGTATAAAAAAACAAAACAAAATAAAATACATCATCGCGGCTAATTTTGTTTTCCATTAATTTGAACTTCATTCCCTTGATCTTTAAAAATGATCATTCCTTAAATGTGGTAGAGGAAACAATATGGTAAGGGACTTAGGGTAAAGGAAAGGGTATAGCTTAGGGAAAATGATATTGTATAGTTGCTTTCAAAATAGTAGCGGAATATATATATGTTCTGCATGTTATATTAATCTACATAAATTGGTAATTACTCATTTTACAAGTGTCTACAGTCTAGGGGTGTGGATTCGTTTTATCGATTCGATTTTGACCCTTATCGATAATTACTTATCGATTTGTACATATGCTTATCATTATTGTATCAATAAGGTTTCGATTTTTTCGATTTTGATAACAAATAATCGATTTGATTTATCGATAAACCGATTCAAATGCACACTCCTAGGTGAGAGGACAAAAGAAGGCATCAAAAGCGGTATGGTTACAAACTTTGAAGCATTGCAAGCTACCAACATGGCTCTAGAGTCTGGTGGTACGTCCAAGAAAAGGGGCGAAGGTGGCGTAATAGTTTCACAGAGAACCAAATCCGCTATCAAGTACAAAACGTATCCATTGCCTCCATTCACATATCACCCTACTCTGAACTACCAAGCACCCTCACCCTCCTACCAAACTCCACCACCCGCTTATCAATCACCTCCACCTCCCACATATCAACCCTCATCACCAAGATATTCCCAACCTGCACACGTCTATCAAGCCTACAATGCTCAACCATCCCACTATCAATCACCTCCCGCACGCCAAATCTTTCGTACACCTTGACCAAAATTTGACCACAGACCTCCCAAACAGTATACCACCATTGTTGAGACAATTGACCAATTGTACGAGAGACTCAAAGCTGCTGGTTATGCTACCCATATCCCTACTATCCCTACTATAACCCCTAAAACCTTTCTTAATGGGTCAATCCAAATAAATCATGTGCATACCATTCCGTCATGAAAGGACATACCATTGTTGAATGTTGCTCTATGAAAGATAAGATCCAGACTTTGATTGATAACAAGATTATTGTGGAAAAAGATCATGCTCCGAATGTCCGCAATAACCCTCTACCAGACCATAAGGGCAGAGGCATTCACATGATTGAAATAGAGTATGATTGGGACCCCAAGGGGACAATCGGTTTGATCACAGAAGGCGACGAACAAAAGAAGCCAATAGTCACCCTCAATCCAATCGTAGTCCAGATTCAGCCTTCTAGGTATGCCGAGGTAAACATGTCTGTACCACTCGAGTTTGAAGCATCATCCTCGGCAAAGACTCCAGCACCAATTGAGGTCGAGTTTGGGTCTCCAGCAAATGCACATGTACAATTTGAAGTTGTGGTTTACCTTCCAAAGCACATGCTCTATTCAGAGTAAAGGTGTCTATGCTAATCCCAGTAGCAATGTCGGCCATAACACCATTTCATACAAATGCCATACCATGGGACTACACAACTGAGGCAAAAAGAAAGGGAAAGTTTGGGGAAGCCGTTGCGGCATAAGGTATGACAAGAACCGGTAGGGTTTATTCCCCAGAACATTTAGATAAGTCAAGCAAGCAGGCCTCTGGTCGGCTAGCCATCATTGAAATCGGGCCCGATGATCTATGGAGAAAGATACAAGCCAAGGAATACTCGGTCATTGACCAACTGAACAAGATACCGGCACAAATTTCTATCCTAGCTTTGCTACAAAGTTTCGATGCACACAAGAATACCTTGTTAAAGGTGCTAAGTGAGGCATATGTACCGAGCAACATCACCGCAGGAGAGATGGCAAACATGGTAGGGCAGGTATTGGAAAGTCACAAGATCACTTTTCTCGAAGATGCGTTGCCACAAGAAGGGTTGAGTCACAACAAGGCATTGCACATCACCGTGCAATACAAAGATTATTTTATCACCAGAATCCTGATTGATAGAGGGTCGAGCCTCAACATTTATCCGTTGGTAACACTCAGAACATTGGGAAAAGGGTTGTATGAAATCAAGGATGGGGCCATCAGCGTCAAAGCTTTTGACGGTTCCCAAAGGTCCACCATTGGGAAAATCAACATGTGTTTGCAAATGGGGACTATATGGTTCGATGTTAGTTTTCCAGTGATAAACGTGCCATCATCTTACAATTTGTTGTTGGGACAATCGTGGATTCATGCCACTGAGGCTTTTGCATCAACACTACTTCAGGCAGTGAATTTTGAGTGGAACCACCAAGAGGTGATCATTCACGACGACTGTATCAACCCCATATACAGTCGCCAGACTATCCCAACAATTGAAGAAAGAAGAAAGATAGGCGGGGAGATCTATTACCACATCGAGTGAGTAAATGATGTTGACAAGGAAAATGGTGGAAAAACAAGATCGAAAGCATACCAAATTGTTGTGGGTACGAACCTGGCAAAGGGCTTGGCAAGAATCTCCAAGGAATCGCTAAGCCCATTAAACTGAAGAATCATGGCACCACTTTCGGTGTGGGATATAAGTACACTTGGGAGGCGTTAAACAACTGGTTGCCACCATGGTTCAATCCTTACTATCCAGTTGAGCAGCCAATACCAAATTTGGAGTAAACTTTCTAGCGAGCCGATAATATTTATGGGTTAGAAAAGGAGGAAGCATTGACAACAGTAAGGAATTTGTTCCTAGAAGATGATGATATGGATTGCTGTGTCATTTTCGAGGAGGATGGGGAGGAAGTCCCTTCCATACAGGCAGTAAGCTGAGGAGCATGCGTCAACAACTGGAACATCAGAACCACGAGAGCCCGACGAGCCTCGGGCATTACTATTACGTATCTTAATGAACTGATGATTATGACATGCAATGAGACAATGCAACAAATGGACATAGATTCAGAGAAAGATGATATACTTGAAAAGATTGTTAAAGAGGTTAAGAATATTGAGAACAGACCTAAGTCAAACCTAGAAGAGACTGAGATTGTTAACCTGAGAGATGCAAAAAACATCAAAGAAACACGAATCAACATTCACTTGTCACCGTCAGAAAAGGAAGAGTACACAAAATTTCTAAGATAATATGAGGACATATTCGCTTGGTCATATGATGACATGACTAATCAATGTACATCTATTATAGTACACAAACTGCCAACTGATCCGACATGTCCACTGGTAAAGCAGAAGCTCAGAAAGTTCAAGCCTGATATAAGTATGAAAATCAAGAAAGAAGTCACTAAGCAGGTCAAAGCTAAGATTCTCAGGGTAGTAGAATATCCGACATGGTTATCCAACATTGTGCCAATATCGAAAAATGATAGGAAGGTCTTAGTTTGTGTCAACTATCGGTATCTCAACAGGACCAGTCCATAAGACGACTTCCCCTTACCAAACATACACATCTTGATTGACAATTGTGCCAAGCACGAGTTGCAATCATTTTTTGATTTTTTTGCTGAATATCATCAGATCTGAATGGATGAAGAAGATGTTAAGAAACATCTTTCATTACGATATGGGAAATGTACTGTTACAAGATGATGCTGCTTGGGTTAAAGAATGTTGGGGCCACCTATACAAGGGTCATGACTACTATTTTCCATGATATGATACATAGGAAATTGAGGTATATGTAGATGATGTCATCACAAAGTCCAAGAAAGCCATTGATCACATGGAAGATTTGAGGATGTTCTTCAATAGACTGTGAAGGTCAACTTGAAACTGAATCCCGCAAAGTGTTCATTCGCGGTTCCTGCTGGAAAACTACTTGGGTTTATTGTGAGTCGTCAAGGAACAAAACTGGACCAATCAAAGTTCAAGGCTATTCAAGAATTGCCACCGCCAAAGAACAAGAAGGACGTAATGAGTTTCTTAGGGAGACTTAATTATATCAGTCGGTTCATAGCATAGTCTATATTTATTTATGAATCGATCTTTAAGATGTTGAAGAAGGATGTCTCTACCAAATGGACCGACGACTGCAAAAAGCCCTTCGACAGAATAAAAGAGTACCTCTCAATACCACCAGTTTTGGTCCCACCCGAGCTAGGTAGACCTCTATTACTCTACCTGGCATTATTGGATGGAGCGTTCGGTTGTGTTCTAGGGCAACATGATGAAATAGGGAAGAAGGAGCAGGCCATCTATTACCTCAGTAGGAAGTTCACCCCGTACGAGGCCCGATACTCTATTTTAGAATGCACCTGGTACGCATTGACTTGGGTAGCTCAGAAGTTGTGGCACTACTTATGTGCATATTCTACATATCTCATATAAAGGATGGATCCTTTAAAGTCATCTTCAGAAGCCCATGCCCATTGGCAAACTAGCAAAGTAGCAAACCCTGTTGAGTGAATTCGACATCATCTACGTGATTCAAAAAGCAATTAAAGGACAAGCACTAGCAGATCACCTTGCTTAAAACCTCGTGGACGGAGAATACACACCCGTAAAAACATATTTTCCTGACGAAGAGGTATCATTCATAGGAGAAGATATTGCAGAGTCCTATAAAAGTTGGAGAATGTTTTTCGATTGAGCAGCAAATTTCAAAGGGGTTGGCATAGGAGTAGTCCTAGTATCAGAAACCGATCAGCATTTTCCGGTATCTACCAAACTCAGATTTCTGCGCACCAACAACATGGCCGAGTATGAAGCATTCATCTGCTAAAGATAGCCATTGACATGAACATTTAAGAATTACTAGTGATCGGAGATTCGGACTTTCTAATACATTAGTTTCAAAAAGAATGGGCGACCAAGAACTCCAAAATACTCCCTTATCTGCATCATGTACATGAGTTGAGAAAGAGGTTCACAAAGACAAAATTCCAGCATGTTCCTAGAGTCTAGAATGAATTCGCTGATGCACTGGCTACCCTATCATCCATGACATATCATCCAGACAAGAACTTCATTGATCACATTCCAGTGAAGATCTACGATCAGCCAGCTTACAATGCTCATGTCGAAGAACAAGCAGATGGAAAACCTTTGTTTCATGAGATCAAGAAATATTTGGCAAAAAGAGAATACCCAGAACTTGCAAACACTACTTAGAAGCGCACACATCTGAGGTTGTCTAATAATTTCGTTCACAGCGGAGGAATTCTGTATAGGAGGGCTCCGGATTTGGGATTACTGAGGTATGTCGATGCTAATGAAGCTTCTAAACTACTAGAAGAGATCTATGTTAGGACTTGCGGTCCACATATAAATGGTTCTGTCTTAGCAAAGAAAATACTCTGGGCTGGTTATTTTTGAATGACTATGGAAACAGACTGCATCCAGTATGTCTGAAAGTGCCACCGACGAAGAAAGTCGTGGCAGACTTTATCCACGACCGCATTATTTTTCTATTCAGGATTGCAGAGACATTCATCACTGAGAATGGCTCCAACCTCAACAATGACCTGATGAAAGCTATGTGTGAAACCTTCAAGATCAAACAAAAGCATTCTACATCCTACAAACCTCATATGAATGGAGTCGTAGAAGCCACCAACAAGAATATCAAGAAGATATTAAGGAAAATGATAGAAAAGAATAAACAGTGACATGAGAAACTATCATTTGCTTTATTAGGGTACCGCACCACAGTTTGCACATCAATTGGGGAGACCCCCTATATGCTGGTTTATGGTACAGAAGAGTCATTCCCGCCAATGTGGAAATTCCCTCCTTAAGGGTCATACAGGAAGCAAAACTCGATAATGCAGAGTGAGTGAAGATTCGTTATGAGTAGTTGGATCTTATAGATGGAAAAAGAATGAATGCAGTTTGCCATGGTTAGCTTTATCAGAACATAATATCCAGAGACTTCAACAAAAGAGTCAAGCCAAGACGGTTCATACCAAGGCAGCTGGTGTTAAAGAGAATTTTTCTACATCCAGATAAAGCAAAAGGGAAATTTTCTCCCAACTGGTAGGGTCCGTACATGGTTCATCTGGTTCTAACAGGGGGAGCCCTCATACTTGCCGAAATGGATGGAGAAGTTTGGCCAAAGCCGATCAATTCAGACACAGTCAAGAGATACTATGTGTAATCTTTATGCTTTTCTTTATGATATAATTTGAACTACGCCTGACCTTATTCCTATTTCAGAGGGTATACGTAGGCAGCCCTATGGGTTCGGTCACGATTCCATATAAACTTTCATCCCCCCCCCCCCCCCGTAATTGGAAACTAGGGTAGAATGTTTAGGAGGATCCCCAAAATTTTGAGGTGATTTCAGCCATTCACTGCAAGAAATCATCAGAAACGACAGCCCAGTAAACAATGGCAGAAGGAGGACCCTCAAAATTCCTGAATAAGAAAAGTTTCAATGTCTTGAACCACATCGCACTCGCCGGTTCACCTAAAGAAAACTATTCTCGATTACATATTTATGTTATATTTTTTACTAACTCATGCATGTCTATTTTGGAAAACCCTTTGTTTAGCAACGGTACCCCAATGATACAAGCAGTATCACCAAATCAGAATTGAGCAGGTTCCGAAAAGCCAGCAGGGGACACGAACTAACCTTTCCCCTTTACAAAACTCACAATTTTTCTTTGGATGCAGGCACCCAAGTCGCAAAATCATCGAATATATTATACACTCATATTGTTTAGGAATCAAACTCTCAGAACTGTCACACCTATTCTTAGTTTCTATACGCACACAATATCCCCAGCAGCCACAATATTGTGATCAGCTATCAGCTAAGAAACCTATATTACCATTTGTTTTTTATCTCTTGCAGAAGGCTACCATTCTGCCTTCCGGAACTAAGAACTATCTCCATTCGCATTTGCTGCATTGCATAGGGCTACTATTCTGCCTTCTGAGACTAAGCACTATCTTCATCTGTATTTCCTGCATTGCATACGTCTACTATTCTACTTTTTGAGACTAAACACTGTCTCCATCTTCATTTCTTGCATTTCATAAGGCTACCATTCTGCCTTTCGAGACTAAGCATTGTCTCCATCATTTTTCCTGCATTGCATAAGGCTACCATTCTGCCTTCTGAGGTTAAGCTCTACCTCCATCTGCTTGGCTGAAATATCACCGATTCATTTACATCTACATGGCTAAATATCGCCACTTCATTTACATCTTGCGTGGCTGAAATATCGCCACCGTAATTTACATTTGCACGGCTAATATTGCTACCTTTTACATTTCATGGGCTGAAAAATCGCCAAATACTGCATCTCATGTGCTGAAAGATTGCCCTATCCAAAGGTGTCATTGTTCTGAGGCACCATTTTCATAGTCCGAGAATGCCATGCCATGGCCCGAGGACCCCTCTTATCTTTTGCATAACATTATTCAAAGGCATCATATTTCGGAGACATAATTTTTATAGCCCAAGAGCATCATTTCATGGCATGCGAGTCCTTTATTATACACTTCATGGCCCTGGACGTCATGGTCTGAGGACGTCATCCTAATCGTCCAAAGAAAACATCCGTAGTCCGACGGGAAATTGCATCATGTTTACATTTATGCACAATATGCACTTATGTTACTTATTTGCAAGTAAAACGGTGAGAAACGGCCGTCTTGGCAAGAGCTATTCCGCTCCAGTTCCTGCAGCCCTATCAGAATTCAACCATTCACCCCGTCATAAAAACTGCGCCCGTTCTTGAAAGTCTCCACCGGCATACTCCATCGACGGATCCTGAAAAACATATGCACTGATTCATGTAAGACAAGGGATATGTAGGCAGCTCAAAAACTAGAGCACATCCAAACATCTTCAAACCATTTTGTTCGGTCAAAATTGGCCATCATATCTTTACCCGACAACTCTTTCATCCTTCCCAGGTAAAAAGGGCAGCTGTTGACATCCAATTTGTTCTATATTTTTTATATGTAAAATAACTTTCAAAATAGCATGTATATGCATATAAAAGTATTTACCAAGGCTATATTTTTTTTAATTTTACAAAAGATTTATAAATCAATTTACCACTCTATTCTATCAAGAAAAACCTAATTATTATCCCCAAAATTATCATTTTTGGTAATTCATTTATTGGGGTCTCATGTTTATATTAAAATATAGCTAAGGTACTTTCACACATTTTTAAAAATTTATTTGGTTTTTTAACGGATAGAATTGATAATTATGGATTATAGATCATTTTGATGCTTTCAATTTATTCTAGAAATTAAATTTCTATTTTTTATAATTTTAATAGGGAAAAAATAGCTATTTAAATAATAGCCCAACTCAATTCAAATTTAGCCTAAATCTGACCCCTAATTGGACCCCAACTTCAGCCCAATTTCAATATAAATTCAATCCGCACCCCTTAACCCATACCCAAGACCCGGAATCCCACCTACCTCTTTAATCTCGACCGTTGATCTCCCAGTTCAACGGTCCCTATTCCATATTAATTCCAAACGACCCCCCTAATGCCCCTCATTCTCCACACTCGTCTCTGTCTCTCTACCTCTAGTTCTCTTTACAACCTTCCCCCTCCCCTCCTCTCTGATGAGTTCTGTTCTTCTTCTTCAGCCACTTTCTAACCTAAATTTACGGTGGTTTCACCACCCACCAAGCCACCTCTGACTCTCCACGTTTGGTTAGCTGAAGCTTCATGACTTGACCACGAAGAATTGGGTCCAGACCTTCGTCGACTCAAGTTCCACGGCCATCTCCGGCCCTGTTTCGGCAGGCTATTTCTATTTCGAAGCCTAGTCTCGACTCCTCTTGCTTAGATCCAAGCCTTTCTCATCGTTTGGGTTCCTCTAAAAACCCTAGTTTGGAGGTTTTTCTAATATGTTTAGATTTGTTCTAGATCTATGCTTTCCTTAAGCTTTTAAGCGTATTTCTTTACTTTTCTCTCAAAAACTACTTTCAAAATCGTTTCCTTTATGACCTAGGGTTTTCTGAAAATATTTAAATGTTTCTATTACTTTCTCTTTCTTTTGTGAGTTTCTTCTACTGTGTTTTCCTCTACTGTGTTCTTGTGTGTTTCTTCTACTGTATTTTCCTCTACTGTGTTCTTGCGTGTGTTTCTTATTAAGTGTTCTAGTTAAGTTTCTCCTAATACGCTTATCATACTATTCTTATTAATTTTTTCCATTATGTTTCTTATTACTTCTTCTACTATGTTCCTTTGAGTTTCTCTATTGTGTTTCACATGCTATTATTTTACTATTTTGTTCATGAATTTCTGCCACTGAAAGACGTGTTAAGGGTCTCAGTTCTTTCTGATACCTCTGAATCTATTTTCAAGTAGTATTTGTTCCCCTTAGTTACCTGCACTTTCGTCTCTGTACTCAGCTAATGACAAGAATTCTAATTTTTGGGGTTCAGCCATGTTTTGAGACCCCTAGCTACATGATTTATTGGCTCTTCATCTCTGAACTTGCCTGATTTTCAAAACAATAATTTTTGGACCTATTTGAGTTCTTAGAATTGTTTCTTCTACTGCATCATTAAGCTTCAGAATCATTGTTTCAATTTTGTTTCTTAAGACTTTTTCCAAACTCTACAAGACCTTTTTCTTGATCCCTTCTCACATGACTGATACTTGTGTACTCTTTATATGTGCTGGATTCCCCCCTCCAAATGGCTTTCAAATCTTGATTATTTTCAGACTTCCTTCTGTATAGGTTGATTGACTTCTGTCCTTATTTGCTGATTTCCCTATTACTTGATTTAAGTTACTTGACTTTTCTTAAATTTTCTGACTTGGTTTATTCATGGACCATTGATTACAACATCTTTGGTCCTTCATTTACCGGCTACTAATTGATTTTCTTACCTTATTCATACAACCGTGTATTTCAAAATTCTGCCCCGATAATAAACATCTATGTACTTACCCCTAATTGCATGCTTTACGCAAAGTGCTTGTTTGATTTCTTTCCTTAAATAACTCTTACCATTTGAATCTAAACTCCTTAATTAAAGGAAGTCTTGTGTGATTTATTCTTATTTGATATTCATTTCCTTAACTGTTTTCTTACCTTATTTCTGCCTGATTTTAAACACTATAAATGCACGATTCATTCACAAACACAGGACACTCTTTCACAGTTTTTCTAAACTCACATTTATTAACAATAATATTCTCTCCTCTTTTCTGCACTGCGGCATGTTTACAAGACCTACTATTTTTTCAATTTTCTCTTTGAAACTGATATGTCCGGATTTAATCTTTTGCACCACAACAATGTGTATTCGCTGCTTTTGTTTCCATGTCTACTTACTATTTCTGTAAAGTTCAACATTTAAATTAGCATGCTGATTTCCTTTTGCTTATTTCTATTATAACTACCAAAACCCCTGCCCTCTATGTTCTTGAGCCATGATTTAAGGCATGACAATATTCAAATTATTGTCCATGAGCTGAACTTGTTCCCTTGGGATCCTAGCCTCTAATAGTGTGTTCTAGCAGGCTTAGGGATATCCTAGCACTCTCCACTGCTAGGTATGCCCACACCCTGCCTTTTCTCTTTCTATTTTCCCTTTCCCCTGAACCCCTCTATGTGTACTTATTTGCAACTACATCACTTCCCCTTTCCCCTCTCAGAATTCTGTTCCTGTACTCGCACTCTCTCATAGTCTTATGTTCTGCCCCCTTTCTTGTGAGCCTTGGCTTAGGACCTTGAGCTCCCTTTGAACTTGGACACTTGAGGGATGGCCCTTTCCACACTATGTTTGTATTAATTTGGTAATACATTTTGGTGTAAACACTGCCTGGAGTTCATTTGAGTCTCTTAGAAAACTCTGACACACTCAAATGGGAGAAAGGCTTTGGATCATGATCTCTTGGAGTTGGTTTACCTCATATTTCAGACATGAAGCCTGAATCAAGCTCTCCTTGTTTGTACTTTTTAAATTTTTGATGTATTCTTTTACTTTATTCTGGGATGTATTGATTTTATAATAAACTCTCGGGGATGGCTAGTGAAAAGGGGAGGGATAACTATGTATGCAAAGGGTAGATTACCTGCCTATAGGTATTTCTAAAATTCTGTATTCTCACATAGATATCCTGCCTATAGATACATCTATAATTCTGCATTCTCACATAGATATCATGCCTATAGGTATTCTGCATTGTCTCACATAGATATCCTACTTATAGGTATTCTGCATTCTCTCATATAGAAATCATGTCCATAGTATCAAAAAATTTGAATTCTACATATGCATATAGAAAATATGCCTATAGTTCCTTCTAAATCTTGCATATCCATTCTTCATCTTGCAATCTTGTTCGTAGGTCTTACACAAAATTCAGCATCTAGATATCATGTTTATAAGGCTTCTGCATTTTTTAACCATGTCAATACAAAGGTTTAAAATCAACAACGCATAGAAAACATGTCTATAGGAACTACTAATTGGATTTGAATCGCTTCATTCACTTATATGTCTAAAACCAATAATAACTATGTGTCTTCATTTGCAGAACTTATAGCCATTTGCTAAAACTTGTCTTTCTTTAATAAACTGACAGCCTTTCTTAACTAGTATGTATTCAATCATTTCAGTGCTTTCTGAATTCATTAGATACCATGACTATATGATCATTGTCCAACACTTAGGAAAGCCTTAGGGTAAAAATTATAAACTAAATCTGTTGTTATTAATTACAACCAGCAGGAAGGCCTGATTCGGGTTTCTTATCTGAATTATGTAATACATCGGTCTCCATTAACCCTTTAAGTTCTTAATCAGACCCTAAACAATATGTGTAAGTCATGCTAAATTACGTGCTTCTTTGTTTAAAGGAGGTCTATCTAAGCCCTTTTACTTGTTATGTGATTTCCCCCAACTTGCTATACATGTTTTTCTATGTCGCCTTAGAAATTTGCCTTTGAAACTATAAATAGGCCTAATATTCTTCCCCTTTAGTATTAGTAGTCCTAAATGCCTCCGGAACTGAGAGGATTGGGGCGGGTAATAGCATGCAATAAGTAAACGAGACTATTCTGTGCTTTAATACCTTAACAAGGTGGGAAGCGTAGATATGGATATGATGACCACGAAATAATGCCACGTGTAACCCCTCATCGATGAGTGATTACCGGACATTGTGTGGGGTGATCTATATTATTAATAAACCTAGGACCCCTTTCTTTTATATTTTCTTCTTTCTTTCTTCTAAAGAATTTCAAACTGTTTCTTTTAAGAAAAATCAACTCTTTTTAGTTCTTTTAACTTTGCTTATTTGTAACCATTAAGTGAAAATCCCCTCCTATTTGAAGTTTTACTTGCCTGCATGTTATTTATACCAAAAGTCATAATAATAGTTTGGCCAGGAACCACATTAGTGGATCCTGAGGGGTGTCTAACAACTTCCCCTTGGAATAATTCCAAGCCCTTACCCAATCTCTAGTTTCTCAATCAAACTCTTCTAGTGTCATAATGTACTTAAATCATTAGGTGGTGACACATCAAAGTCAATTATCAAAAGGGAATGAGTTGTCCTCCCAAATTTCATAAACCCAATTTTGCAAGAAAAAGAGGGCCCGACAATGTCCCTTGAGGATCTCGTTGTTCGGTTAAGAATCGAAGAGGACAACAAAGCTGCTGAAAAGAGTGGCTGTAGAAACTCAACAATAATGGGAGCAAATATTGTTGAAGAGAACCAAAAGAGGAAGAAGGCTTCTGGACCAAAATACAACCCAAGCAAGAATCGGTTCACTGGAAACTGCTACAACTGTGAAAAAATCGGACACTAATCAATGGAGTGACGTGCTTCGAAGAAAGACAAGAAGCAGAGTCACACAAACATGGTTGGAAAACACATTGATGTTAATGAATTATGTGCCATGATTTCGAGTGCAACTTGGTGGGCAATCCTAATGGTTGATTGATTCTGGAGCCACTCGTCATGTTTGTGCTGTTAGTTTTTTCTACTTATGCTCCTATTGGACCCGATGAGATGATTTCTATGGGAAATGCTGCAAAGGCCAAGATTGAAGGATGTGGGAAGATATTTATAAAAATTACTTTCGGCAAAGTGGTGACTTTGGACAACGTCATTCATGTTTCCGAGATTAGGATGAATTTAGTCTCTACTGGACATCTTGTTAAGAATGGTTTTAAATGTGAATTTGTATACGATAAGGTTGTAATAAGTAAGAATGATATGTTTGTAGGAAAAGGTTACCTCACTGAGGGCCTTTTCAAGCTGAATGTAATAGTTGTTGAAAATAATAATAAAACTTCAATTTCGTCTTACTTACTTGAGTCAAATGAATTATTGCATATACTTTTGGGTCATGTTAATTATAGAACCTTACTGAAAATGATTAATTTGTAAATATTGCCTAAGTTTGAATGTGACAAATCAAAATGTCAAGTATGTGTGGAATCTAAGTATGTTAAACATCCATATAAGTCTGTTGAAAGGAATTCAAATCCTTTAGACTTAATTCACACAAATATTTGTGAGAAGAAGTCAATACCATCTCGCGGTGAAAATAAGTGTTTCATAACTTTTATTGCCGATAGTACTCAATATTGCTATGTTTACTTACTTAATAGTAAAGATGAAGCAATAGACACATTCAAGCAATACAAATATGAAGTTGAAATGCAACTTAGCAAGAAAATTAAAATGATAAGAAGTGATAGGGGTGGTGAATATGAATCTCCTTTTGAGCAAATATGTTTAGAATAGAGAATTATTCATCAAACAATGGCCGCTTATACGCCCCAATCCAATGGGGTTATAGAAAGAAAGAATCGTTCATTAAAGGAGATGATGAACATATTATTGATAAGTTCTGGTTTGCCACAGAACTTGTGGAGGGAAGCCGTTCTTACGGCTAGCTGAATACGAAATCGAGTATCCCATAGCAAAACACAATCCATTCCATATGAAAAATAGAAAGGAAGGAAGCCCAACTTGAATTATTTTAAAGTGTATAGGTGTTTGGCGAAAGCGTAAGTTCTTAAACCCAAAAGGGTAAAAATAGGACCAAAAACCATTGATTGTGTTTTCATAGGATATGCGACTAATAGTAAAGAATATTTATTTCTGGTTCATAAATCAGGAAATCTCAAAAATCAAAAAAATATGGTTATATAATCAGATAATGCTGAGTTTTTTGAAAATATATATCCGTATAAAAAGGAATGTGAGTCGATTGATGAAGGATCTAAACGACCTCGGGAAGAAACAAAAGAAAATACACTTAATCGGGAGGATCCAAGATGTAGTAAACGTCAAAGAACGTCTACTTCATTTGGACCAGATTGTGGCTTTCTCATTGGAAAATTAGCCAAAGACATTTAAAGAAGCTATGTCATCATATGAACTATTATTTTGGAAATAGGTAGTCAATAGTAAAATAAAATCCATATTGAACAACCATACATGGGAATTGGTCGATTTTCCTCGTGGAAATAAACCGTTGGGTTCTAAATGGATCTTTAGGAGTAAAATGAAAGATGATGGCTCTATATTGACAAATTTAAGGAAAGACTTGTGGTCAAAGGGTATAGACAACGAGAAGGTCTTGAGTATTTTGATACATACTCTCCAGGTACAAGAATTACGTCTATACGAATATTAGTAGCGATAGCTGGATTTTATGGCCTTGAAATTTGTCAAAATGGATGTTAAGATGACCTTCTTAAATGGAGAGTTGGAAGAAGAAATCTACATGGAACAATCTGAAGGGTTTGTTGTTCCAGGTAAAGAAAAGAAGGCCTGTAGACTTGTTAAGTCCCTTTACGGACTAAAACAAGCACCCAAACAGTGACATGCAAAATTTGACCAAACAATATTGTCAAATGGTTTTAAAATAAATGAATGTGATAAATGTGTGTACATTGAAAATGTTCCAAATCACATAGTCATTGTTTTCTTATATGTGTATGGTATGCTGATAATGAGTAATGACATTGCCAACATAAATACGACTAAGTGCATGCTAACTGGAAAATTTGATATGAAAGAATTGGGAGTTGCTGATTTAATTTTGGGAATTACGATCCATAGGACTTCTCAAGGTCTTACATTGTGACAATATCATTACATAGAGAGGCTACTTGAAAAATTGAAGCACTTGGGTTTTAAATTTGCAAAGACTCCAATTGACGTAAATCTTACATTAGCAAAGAACAAAGGCCAAAGCATATCACAATTGGATTATTCTTGTGTCTCGGGTTGCTTAAATGTACATTATAAAGTGTACACGACCAGATATAGCTTGCACTATAAGTAAATTGAGTTGATATACGAGCAATCCAGGTCAATCTCATTGGATGGCCATGAAACATGTTTTGGGGCATTTAATACATACCCTGGACTTTGCTTTGCACTACAATAAATATCCGGTCATTGAGGGATATTGTGATGCAAATTGGATCACCGGATCAATTGCTTTCAAGTCCAAAAGTGGATATGTATTCACTATTAGTTGAGGAGAGGTATCTTGGAAGTCGTCCCAACAAACTTGTATTGCCCACTCTACAATGGAGGTTGTATTCATATCCTTAGTTAAAACCGGTGAAAAAGCTGAATGATTTCGGAATATCTTGGAAGACATTCTATTTTGGCCCAAACCGTTGGCACCAATATGCATACATTGTGATAGTCCAACGGTAATGGGAACGACTGTAAGCGTTATGTATAATGGTAAATCTTGTCATATATGACGAAGACATAAAACTGTTAGGAAATTACTCTCTAGAGGAATTATCACGATTGATTATGTAAAATCAAGTGATAATGTGTCTCATCCACTTACAAAAGGTCTGACTAGAGAGGTAGTTGAGAAATCATCTAGGGGAATGGGATTATGGACGAGAATAATTCGTAGTGGCGGTAACTCTACCTAGAAGAATGGAGATCCCAATATCTAGGTTCAAGGTGATCAAACAAAGTCACTAATGATGGTTCAATATTACAACTAAACTTTTGGTCCATTATCGCGATGAGGCAATGTTCAGTACCAAGGATAATTTATTACAGCTTTTTAATAATTTCTAAATTTGATACGGGGTATATCAAATAGTGTATCTGCGAGATGACACAAATAGGAATCTCCTATGTAAGTGTGAAGTGTTAGCATCTTCAAGGAAAATTTTTCAAGGCCAGTTCTCTTAGCACCTATGAAATCAGGAGGTGTTCATGGCTGAAACGAACACAACAATGAGAATCAAACACGGTTAAGAGTTGATTGTGAGACTTGTGGTTGTCTAGGCATATACCAAAGTTCGACGGTTCAAAGATATCACATCTACCGATTGATTGAGTATATCTGACATAAGTTCACTATGAAAATTTCAAAGGGAAACCTACTTATCCAAATGCAATTAACCTTTGCTTACAAATCACACAGTTTTTATGCATCTTTCCGTGATATAGCCATTCCCCATTCATACGGGGGATTGTTGAGTTTTTATATATTTAAGTATATTAAATCCTTAAAAGAGGTTGAATTGAAAATTAAGGGAGATGAAAATTTTCAGTGAAATTTTAAGTTTCCCCCGTAGCAAAGGGACATTGTCCCATATTGGAAGAGCAAGAGATTTTTTATGCGTATATAAGCATTTGCTCTTCTTCTAGCTCTTAAAGAGTTGGGAAGAAGGCGAGCCTCGCGCCGCCGTCGTCACTTGCTCGACTCGGCTTCGGATTTGGATTTGGATATGGTCAAATGATCGATTAATTGACTAATTTTTTGGACCAAATTTATTTGTTAATGGTAAAATATTAACAGAAATGTTATTAAATAATTATTTTAATAACAGAAATATTAATATTAAATCCAATCCATTTTTCTGTTTTGGTAACAGAAAATTAACTACCCTCTTTAATTTTTCCTCTTTATTGTTGAGTTAATAGCCATTGATGTAATGGCATTTATGTTGTGGACATTTTGCATAAATAGCCATTCTGAAGAGTTGCACCTCTTCAAATTTCAGCCCAACTTTACCAATAAATGCAAGATTACTCTGCTCAGCATTTCCACACAAATTTTCTGATTTCTTCTCCTTTCTTCTTGCATATTTAAACTTTAAAGAAAGCAACAATATGTGTGATTTGCTACCGAACTTTGTGTTCGCTGGAACAATGGGGTTTGAAGTACCACTACAACAGTATGTAATTCGTTCTATCCTAGGAGGAAATAATCTATAACCTTGGGTACTAGGAGGGAATTAAATTCCTTAAGGAAACAGTGTGAATTCAGCGGGCTCGAATTGATTTTTGTAATTTCATTCTTCATTTTTGTTTATGTTATTTTATTTTCTCAAATATTATTTTACAAATACAAATTATTAACAGGTTCGATCCTATGCTATATCTGGCCGTGGTGTAAAAATAGATTGTCGAGCTCGTGACTCAATGATCGATCAAGATCGAGGTAGGACAAGATCGAAACAAGGAAGGATAAATATCGAGCAAGATTGAGGAAAGCTTATGCAGCCAAATAACGGAAAGGCAAAATATCCGCAAACGGATGAGGATCATGACGAAAATTTTGGCACGTATCTGGAAGAGGCCGATTAAATAAATAATAATGAGATTTCTTACTGTATTTAGAATTTTACCAAGGGCATGACTCACCTACTATATAACTGAGAGTTGATCATTTGTAAAGGGCATCATATTCACGCAATACAAAGCAGAATAGTGCCTTTACTAAACCCCAAGCTCGGACTTGCCTTATTTATAGGCGTTTCAATTTTATGAACATTCATTCAATACTTAACTTCAAGCATACATTCATACTTCTCTCTTCGTCTCATCAATAATTGTCATACAATGTCTGAATTGCCAAAAATAAGGGTTTCACTATATTGGGAGGGGGGGGGGGAGTGAGGTTGTCGTGAAGAATAACTCTGTGAGGTATAGATCACTTCCACAGTGTCATGTTAAATTTACGCTTACTATAGAGTACGATAAATTGGTATCGTTGTTACGTAAAAAAATGAGTGAGAGAAGGCGTTTGGTTAACCATAAAGTAACTGGTGGATTTTCGTATTCAGTAACTCTGCAGAGGTTTGCTTATTATTTTGAGTTTAACATCGAGGATGATGAAACCCTTAGAGATTTTTCGTGGATTCCTGATGAGTACATGGAATTTATTGTAATAAAATTATTGAAAATGTACGTCAAGCTGGAAAATATTTCCACTAATGAGGGCGTGCATAGCAGGGATAACCCCCAGTCATCGGGTGGTTATTCTGGAGCAATTTTTGCCGGATAGATTGCTGATGAAAGAGCCACCGACGAATAAGCAGCCACACAATAATTTTTTGACTTTTATATAATCAACAAGACGACTGGTAAACTTCAATTTTACTACGCTTTAGCGATTTATTTTATGTTTTAATTGGATTTGTATTAACACTCATATTTGTCATATGGCGTACCGTTCGGATATCAATTTTACAAGTTATGACCCCATCCCTAGTTGGAATATGCATATTTATGGAGTATTGGACCACGATGGTCCCTCGGGGAGTCATCACCAACACGAAAATATCCACCATGAAACATCAAGACAGTATGACTTATAAGTAAAATGATATAGCGTTATCTAAAGTATTTTTTTTTTTGATTTTTGGGTAACTTATATTTTTGTTCTTTTTGTGCAGTGAAAACGAGCTTCTTGAAGCTACTGACCTCACACGATTGCCCATAGACGACGTAGTTACTCGAGATTTGGCAGATGCACAGAGTAGGGAAGATGATAGTGATTATGGAAACAACGCGGATGAGTCTGGGGATGACAGACCCTTCCATGATGAGGGTGATAATGAGGAGGAGGAAGTGAATGTTGAACCTGAGCTGACGAGGAAGCCTGTTCCCCCACCTCCCGCTAGACCAAGAGTGTACGAGTCCCACGTGCCATTTCACGAGCGGAATATTCCCTACCTTGATAATTTGCCAAGCATGCCGAACGTGGATGCCCTCACAAGGGATGATGATGAATTTTGGTCATAGATGTGAGACGAGTCTAGACCAGTTTTTCTGACAAAGGGAATGTATTTCCCTGATAAAGATAGCTAATTAGGGCTGAAAAAACAATAGTATAAGAGAGTGCCTTGAGATGACGGTAAATGAGTCAACTACGGAGAAATACAAGGTTGTATGTCATAGGTGGTTTTTGGGTTGTCACTGGATGTTGCGTGCCACCAAGAAGAAATCCGGTTTGTGAAAGGTTGGTAAATTTATTAGTGAGCAGAGATGCTAAATTGACACATACAATGAGTATCACTTCAACTTAGATGTGGACTTGATTTATCTTGTCTTGATTCCATATTTGGAAGGGTCCATTAGGTTCAAGATTAAAGAGTGTATTACAGCTGTCCACCAATAGTATGGTTGTACTATAACCAAAAGAAAGACATATCTCTGACATAAACGTGCCTTTGAAATTATTTATGGCGACTGGGATAAGTCTTTTTCAAATCTCCCCAGGTACATGGCCGCACTGCAACATTTTAACCCCGGGACTGTTGTTGAATGGAGGTGTGAGCGGAGTCCGAACATACCCGAATATATTGATGGTTTTGTTTATTTTCATCCTGTTATTTTCATAGATGGAACTCATGTCTATGGAAATTATGATATTAAGCTTTTGATTGAAGTTGCAGTAGATGCCAAAGAGCAAATATTTCCATTCTCTTTTGCTATATGTGCCAATGAAATCAAAGATACGTGGACGCTTTTTTTGAACGACTTGAAGTAGCACGTTGTCAAACAACATTAAGGTATTTGTCTAATATCTAATTGGCATGGTGGTATTTTAAGTTCTGTACGTCACTTGCCTGAGTGGCAGGAACCATATGCATACCACCGTTATTGTGTGCAGAACCTGAAGGCTAATTTCCAGAAGAAATATCCTGATAAGGCCCTACATGACTTAATGTGGATGGCTGCAACTCAGCACCAGTAGTGCAAATTCATGAGCCGCATGGAAGGGATCCGGCAGTTAGAACCAAGAGCCTATACTTGGTTGATGGGGAATGAGCTTCACATGTGGACATTGCATGCTGATGGCGGTAGACGACGGAGAGCCCCCACAACAAATGTGTCAGAGTCATTCAACAGCTTATTGAAGTCTGCCCGTGGACTACCTGCCACTGCCATGGTCCGCATGACATTCAAAGAGAGAGCAGAGAGGTTTGTTTAAAGGCATGCAGCTGCATCAACATTGATGGACCGGGGTGTTGAGTTTATGCCAATACCCATGAGAAGATTTGAAAGGTCAAGGAGGCGAGCACAGTGGCAATCATTTCTTGAGTACGATTATGCACGGGGTGGTTTTGAAGTTAAAACAGCTATCAACTGACACCATGGGAATAATCTACAAAGGGTGAATAAAAATAGAAAGTTGTGTTCATATGGGAAATGAACCATCTACCACATGACGTGCGCACATGCGTTGAAGTGCTTTCAACAAGTTGGATATAGGGCAGCAAACTATATTGATAGGCAATACAATATTGCTGCATACTTAGACACATATAGTGGAAAGCTGCAGCCATTAGGTGCTGAGCATTATTGGCTGCCAGAACCTTTTAAGATGGTTTGTAACAAGGACTATTTAAGCAAGCTGCAAGTGAAAAAGAGAACGTGCATAAGAAATCAAATGGATGTTGGTGACACCATTTATGCACGTAAATGTGGCATATGCTCTCAAACAAGAAACAACCATCATAAATGTCCTTCCGCTAGTGTGCGTGGCGGTGGTAATCCTTGTGCAAGTTCGTCCAATGTACCCAACTATCAAGAATACCCCTAATATTTTGCTTTGGTAATGTTTTTTGTAATACTTGTTTGTACTTGTGTATGTTTCAATTTATATGAAATAAAATAATTTCCACAATCTTGTTATATCTTATTGATTAGCGTTATATTTTGAAATGGTTGTTCAAATATTAAACTTTTTTGTATTAGCAAAGATAACCAAGAATGAGGTATAAAAGAAAATTTTTGTATTAAAGAATTGTTTTTAAAGGCTAAAAACCATGTGAAACCCCTATTTTTTCCCAGAAAAAGTAAATATGTAATTCGCAGTAAAATACAACATTTTGTTGCATTGTCATGTCGTTATGAAAAAGATGAAAATCATGTGAAAACCTTATTTTTTTACAGAATAATTTAATATGCAAATCGTAGTATAATACTACATTTTGTATGAAATCTTGACTATAAATAGTCGCACGCTACTTATTTTCTTCACTTAACAATAACCAAATTTTTTCTTTAAGAAATGTCTGAACAACCCGTTTATGTCCTAAGGTACTACTTCGGAGAAAAATGCAGTTTGTTCAAATGTTGGCCAGATGGTGGACGCTGCTACTGGGCATGTAAGAACAAGCTTGGCGAGCAACCCGACCAGCCTACATGTGAATTTGAGGTATGGATGGATGAAGAGTGTTCACAAGAGTACTACAAAGGCAGAATTTATGATCTTCATATTATGTGTTCGAGGAAAGAGGTACAGGAGCGCCAAGCCAACTAACAAATTGAAGAGTTGAAGGTGAAACTCAATGAGGTAGAAAAAGAGGAAAAAAGACCGGAAGACCAACTCGAGTGGTTGGATAAAATTGTAGGAAGCGGATCGTGATTAAGCAGTGGCTTGTACGTGATAAGCATAGTAGTTTATCTTTATGTTTCCCTTGTCTAGTGTTTTTATTAGTTTTATTGTTTGTATCTTTAAATTTATCGTGTTTGAGTTTGTGTTAAATCGTTTGAATAAAAATGTTGTTCAAATTCTATAACAAAAAAATATGTTGTTAAAATACAATTGTTGTCATTATTTACATAATGCATTATTTTCTTCATAGATTGTTTAAATATTCAACTTATTATTGTCGCTAAATAACACCAATCTTAAATTTTTTTTTAAAAATGTGTATGTAAACCGCATTGTAATACTACATATCGTTGAGTAGTCATGTCATTCTGAAAATGCTGAAAATCATGTGGCAAAAGCTATTTTTATAATACTACGTATCGTTGAGTTGTCATGTCTTTCTGAAAAGGCTGAAAACCATGTGACAAAAGTTGTTTTTTCAGAAAAATGTATATGTATATCGTGGTATAATACTACGTATCGTTGAGTTCTCATGTTCTGAAAAGGCTAAAAACCATGTGACAAAAGCTGTTATTTTTCAAGAAAATTGTATATGTAAATTGTATTATAATACTACGTATTGTTGAGTTGTCATGTCGATCTGAAAAGACTGAAAACCATGTGAAAAAAGCTTTTTTATTATAAATTTAATATGTAAATCGCGGTATAATACTATGATCTATTGCAATTTCTTGACTATAAATAAATAGAACATTCTAGTTATTTTTTGCACTTAACAACAACCTATAATCGAGTTTTCCATAAACCCAAACTTCTCTTTAAGAAATGTCTCAACGACCCCTTCATTGCCTAAAGTGTGATTGTGGAACCAAAAGCATGATGTACGATGATTGGGAAGAAGCTGAAAACCACTATTGGGGTTGTATGAACAAGTTTTATAGGCAACCTGACGTACCTATATGCAATTTTAAGGTATGGGTTGACAAACCATATGAACATGAATACTACAAAGACAAGTTGTATCATCTTCATGACGTGTGTACGGGTCAGTAGAACAGAGACCGCTAATCGAAGCAAGAATTGAAGATTTGAAGGTGAAGATCAAGGAGGTGGAAGAAGAGAAAAAAAGTTGGGAAAAAGCTCGAGAGGATGAATCATGGAATACTAGGAGGTCGTACTAAGCAATGACATTTACATGTTGAGTGTTATAGTGTATCTTCATGTTTCCTTTGTCAAGTGCTTTCGTTAGTTCTACTATTTGTATTTGTGTTAGGTTTGTAAGGTTTGTGTTTGAGTTGTACTATTTAAGTAAAATTACAGTTCAAACACAATTAAAATAAAATTGTTAGCATTATTTACATAAAGCACTATTTACACAAAGTTAATACATAAGTAAATCAGTGAGTGCCGCAGCCTGTGTGCTTCAGTTCTGCTACTGGCCTAAGTCGCATCCCCTGTTGCTCGTGCACACTATCTGGATTATAATCATCAAGCCACCTCTTTATGTGAGGATATGCAGCAACATAGACACTACAAATGGCAGGATCGGAAGAATAGGGCGTCAGGCCGTCAACAACGTACAAAACAAGAAGTAATCTTAGCCTGTAAAAATGTATTATTTTGATTTTTGTTTTGAAGTAAAAAAATATTCTCACCGAGGTCTCGTCGGCCTCCTTGGTATATGCATCACCACATGCAGTGTCCTAAACATGGGCTAGTACGAAGACTGCATAGGACCATTAAAATTAATTAATGGAAGCTCATTATGGAAAAGAATTTAAATTGAAATAATAAAGTAATACAAACATACTATCTCCTGTGGTAGATCCGCAGGAATCACCGGGGATGAGGGATAACTCAACCTGTGCCTGCTATCCATGTCCCGGGTCGACCGATCCTCAGCTATGGGCATGTGAACTACTGATCTACATCCCCGTCGAATGTACCCGTGATCGACAATGCTCCTGACAGGGTGACCTGTGATGCTGGCAAAGATAGCTGAAGGCTATATGAAAGCATGCTGCTGGAAGGCTCATCTACATGAGGCATATAACCCTGATGATCTTCTCCAAGCGCCTAAACTCAAAATTCGTCATCATGTCCCTCAGCAGGTGGGTCGACAGGTGCCTTAACGCCCCCTTGCTGGGAACCACCTCCTTGCCATCCCCCTCGACCCCGTGGGGCACCCCTGCCTCGTGGGTCACCCATCCCTCGTGCCCTACCCCTGCCTCGTGGGATTTCCGTACCTGATGGTAGGCTCTGGGGTCACATACTGAGCCTCGTTATCCAACCTCGAGGCATCTATCGCTTGCAACAATGTCAGACAAGCCATCTTTGCCACTTGTCAGCCATATTCAACCACTTCAGGGATGTCGGTATGCTACTACATCTCCTGTCCCAACTGGTATAGGCGATGATGCACAATAGCCTGTGAAAAATTTAAAATATTAATTAAATAATGCTATGTCACAATTATATGATATTAATAAGCCACAAAAACATTCCAATACCTCGTGCCTCCCGGTGTACGATCTGTAGCGGTCGCCAAGTACATGAATGGGGTTCCCGATCAGCACTCGGGTGTGATGGCAGTACCACTTAGCATACAGATGAATAGTGGCATCTTGGGTTAATATAGGTAGTGGCAGAAGACGCTAAACTCGCTGATCCCAATAAACTATCTGCTGCTATAACCATCCCATATACTACTGGTCCATGCTGGCACGATCGTCTCGCTGATATTGTGTAGCCTCCCATCCAGTCTCCCTCGGTATAGGCTGGGGATAGTGAAACTATCGAAGCACACACTCTATGGCATGATACTCAACATGATCGAATAAGATCATCGAGACGGAGGTTCTCCAAAGCAGCTAGTCGACTGAGCAACAAGCGGGCATCTCATCAAGCAACTCGACATTGTACGACATCCAGATGAACTACCAAATAATAACATAAAAGTGAGTACAAGCAACACAACTCAATTTACGACAAGAAGTGTAGATATATATACCTTTTCGTCCACCAACATATCTAACACATTTCTGACAAGGGGGAGATAATGATGAGCATCGGTCCCTTGGTAGTTCCCATACCGGAGAATCCACCTGACAGCTAGAGGGAGAAACGGATAATCCTCACTGGGCGAAAGTGGTAGTAGAGGTGGCTACAACGGCATGATCTGCTGCCAGGCCCAAACCTAAGAAATAAGGTTTATGTAAAATTTATGAGTCATTTCAGGATATAGAATTGGGATTAAAAAACAAAGTATTCAAAAATTTTATCACCTGTAGGAGGGGCAAAAAATCACATATATACACCGCTGGACCTATGCTAGCCCGACACATGCTCCTATGTAGGTATGCAAGAAAAGCAACACTCAAGCTGTACTGGGGTAACTCATCTAGCTGCTGAAGATGATGGAGAAAGCACATAGTCACTTTACTCCTCAAAGTGTCCGGGAAGTAGACACACCTGAAAAGCAGGAGCAATGCCAACCGTGTGTACCTCTCAATCCAAAGATCCTCTGTCTCACCAGTAATGTCTGGGTGCAAGAACACCATCTAATCTCTAATGGATGACAATACAACGCGACTGCCCCCAGTGTCACCCTGAAGTCGAAAACCAGTCAACTGCCCCATCATATAAAAATATTGTGCACCCGTCATGCCTCTAATTTAATGGGTCAATGCCACGGCACGTCCATCTACACATAGCTCGTATAAAACCTGAACATCCTCCAGCGTGATGGTGGCCTCTCCAGTGGGCAAGTGAAAAGTATGCGTCTCCAGTCGCCACCGCTCTATCAAGGCCGTGATAAGAGACCAATCAAGCTGCATCCGTCCAAGATCAAAAATTGTATATAACCCCGTAGCCTGGAGGCGTGCTACTACGTGATCATGGAAAGGATGCTCCGCGATAAACTCCCACAAATCGTCAGGTCTCCTGGGGCAGAGAGCCTGCATCGATAATTGTCTATCACATACGAAAGAGGACATATGTGACGACTCGACCCGTCGTCTCATGAGTTACTACCCTGTTATTCCCAATTTCTATTTTCTTATATTTCATTATCGGTATTGGGTGCGTTAAAATTGATTTGGAGTGATTTTGGTAAGAAATGAGATAACTAGTCTCTTTAAGGAAGAATTAATTTGGAAATGTCAACCAAATATTTACTTATAAGTTAGAGGGCTCAAAATTGAATTTCGATGATTCGGTTAGTTCTTGTGGGATGATTTAAGGCTTAGGAGTGCAATCAGAAGTAATTTTGGAGGTCCGGTGAAGAAGTTAGCCTATTTTGGTGAAGTTGGTATTTTGGCGATTTCCGGTTGATAGGTATAATTTTAATCCAGGAGTCAGAATGAAATTTAGAGAGTTTCTGTAGCTTCTTTATGTCATTTTGGACTGGTGTGCAAAATTAGAAATCAATCGGACGTGATTTGATATGTTTTGGCGTCGGAAATAGAAGTTGGAAGTTCTAAAGTTCATAAAGCTTGGATTGGAGGTTGATTCATGATTTTAGCATTGTTTGATGTGATTTGAGGCCTCGAGTAAGTCTCGTAATATATTTTGGGGTTGGTTTGTGTGATTGGTCGGGGCACCGGGGGCCTCGAGTGTGTTTCGGATGCCCAACAGGTCATTTTTGGAAGATTTTTGTCATTTTAAGTATAAATGTAATGATCTAAAGGTTCATTTTTAGTTTTAGAGATCCAAATTTGATATTGTGACTTCCAAAATTTAAATCCTAAATTATAGGACTGATCTGGAAATTTTGGTTTAATTTCTTCAAGTTGCGATTGGGTTTTTCACGCGAAATGTGAGTTAATTGTTTAATAAGTAAAATGAGTATCGCAACGGGCAAACGAGTTTCGAATTGAGTTTCCATTGAAGGGTTGTGTTTGTATTATTATTTTTGACTCATAGGAATAAGAATCGTCTAATTCCGAGTTCGTATGACGAATTTAGAGCAATTTTAGTGAAAGAAAAGGTGCTGCAAATATTTGGGTAATTTCTGCATTTTTCGTACGTGTGAACAGTGATCGCACTTGCGTGAACAGTGTCATGTACAGTACCCGTGTATAGTATAGATGAATAGTAGTTGTGTACAGTATCGTGTACAGTATATGGCCCATGAACAGTGACGTGAATATTGCCTGTGAACAGTGACGTGAATAGTGACGGATAGAATGTTAAGTTTTGGAAATGGGACTTCGAACCCATTTTCCATCTTTTCTATTTGGATCTCGGATATGACTATTTTTTGGAGAGATTTTCAAGGAAAACATCGGGTAAGTGGTCTTAACTCAATTTTGGTTGTATAACTTGAATCTATTGCATGTTTTGGTGTTTACTTTTAGAATTTTTGTTGAAAAGGGTAGAGAATCCTCTTGGATAGAAATGGCGATTTGAGGGGTCAAATGAACTCCGATTTTTGTGGTTTTGGTATGTATAGACTTGTGGCGAGATAAGGATCGTATTTATGTAAAATTTCTGAATTTTGAGACGTGGACCCGGGGCTCGAGTTTTGCAACTTTCATGATTATCGATATATTTCGAGTCTTTTTGATTGGGTTCTGTTCCTTATCCTATTTTTATGTATTCGTTCTGGTTCTGGATAGATTCGACGCACGTGGAGGCCGTTTTGAGGGGCAAAGGCATCGCGGGCTAGAGATTTCACCGGTTTGAGGTGAGTAATACTTGTAAATGATAACTTAATGGTTTAATTTGCACATCATAGTGGTGTATTGAGGTGACTTCCACGCTGGATAACGGGCGCGGGGCAAAGCACTATTGGAGATTGTGACTTGGTCCGCCCCGAGAGATGTTTTCACCGTGTTTTATACTTGTAGTAAATGGAGAATTTATCCTTACTTGGATTTAATTGTTACATTTGGGCTTCTTGCCAATTATTTGAATCCTTCAGGGATTGATATCATTTTTTGTGCATATGTGTGCATATCATTTTACCTCAGTCCACGGTTTTGAAAAGTGTTTAGCAAACTCAGTCATCTTTCTATGATTTGATACTCAAATGATATTCTAAATGATATATTGGGATGAGAACAACTGTTTTACAAATGCACGAGGCGCTTAAAATGATTTTTGGACTGAGCATGGATCGGGCTGCACACCGTAGTAGTGTTACATTGATATTGAGGCCGAGAGTATGGTTGATCATACTGATATTGATATGAGGTCGAGAGCCTAGATTTGATGCCACGAGATGGCTTGATATTACGCTTGGGATGTAGGAGCCCTTCCGGATTCTGTACACAAACCCAATAAGCGCCATCGACCATAAATAAATAGAGCGGGTTGCACGCCGCAGTAGGAACTAGAGTGTACCGTCATATGTATTGCATTGTACTCATGCATTTGTTCTTATTTTGTATTGTTGTCATGACATTCACCACTCATATCATTGGCATCCATGCTACTTTTTGCACTGTTTACGAGATACCCTGGTGTTATTTGTTAATAGAGTGATGTGTTCGGGAGGCTGATGTTGTACTTTGTGAATTGGCAGTGAGCCCGAGAGGTCGATGTTGTACTTTGTGATTTGGGAGTTAGCCTGCGGGGCTGATACTGTACTGAGAGGTTGATATTGAGCCCGAGGGGCAAATTTCTTATTATTCCCTACTTGTTGAAATTGTTTTCGCAACTGTTGAAAGGAATATTTTCGAAAGAGATTTTTTACTGAGCTTGATGTTTTCCAAAGGATTTTCATGATTTTACTATTTCACCTCAGAAAGGGTTGTACTGTTCTATATAGCATGATGGAGTGCCTTACGTGATTTCTTATGATGGAGTGCCTTACGTGATTTCTTACTTTCAGCTATTATTTACTCTTATTACTACTGCGTTGGAAGTACTCACTTTACTCCCTGCACTTCTCGTGCAATTGCATGTATTGTTTGCCCGGTAGTGGGTTTTTAGCGGATTGAAGAATTGTTATCGTAGCTGAGCCAGGTGATCGCTAGCGTCCGCGACACTGGATCTCCTCCATTATTTTATGTTGTTCATAATATTTTTTTCAGACTTTGTTCCTATTACCGGACTTGTAGTACATTAGTGGACTCTATAGTAGCTCATGACTGGTGACACCCTGATGTCGGGCTGTGTTGGGTTGTATTCCACGAACTCTTGTTATTTACTTTTCTTGAAACTGTTTATTCATGTAATTTATTGTTTAAAAAGGTTGTTTAAATGGATTGGTTGGCCTTGGCTTCACGAGAGGCTCCATCACGATCGATTTGGGATTTGGGTCGTGATTAGTTGGTATCAGAGCCTAGGTTACTAGGTCTCATGAGTCATGAGCACGTTTAATAGGGTCTCTCAGATCGGTACGGACACATCTGTATTTATCCTCGAGAGGCTGCATAACATTTAAAAAAACTTCACATACTTGAATTCCTATCGTGCATTCTTGATTCAGCTTGAAAAGTAACTCTTTAAATTCCTTCCACGTGTTTGCATGCGCGCATGAGTCCTAGGTATTAGATGTTCCTTGATGGCTTGTAATTCCTCAATCGAGGGGCGAGAGGTGATTTCTATGAATATGTTAGTACCATGAGATGTGTCTATATGACTGGATGTGGCGAGAAAGGTCTGCTGGATGATATATAAACCATTAACTGTTTGATTTGCATCGTAATTGGATGTGTTGCCCGAGCTATGGGTGTGTGGAAAATCTTTTTATGTCTCCTATTTGGAGTGAAGTAAATTTCATGTTACTGTATGAGTTTATACTGAGGAATATTAAGTGATTGTGTAATGTGTATGGCAGTGGAATGTATACAAAAATATCAACTAAAGGTAAAGCTAATGGGTAATTGGCTTATAAGGGAAATCTATTTGTCATACTGGTTAGATAAGTATGGGAGCAGGGATCGCTTATGTAAATGTATTATGATGAAATCGTTGAGTCAAGGAGACCACCTTGAAGGTCGAAAACATTTAAAGAAAGAATATGTTCTTACTCAGTTGAATAGCCCAATAATGGGGGATTGAAAGGTATTTTCTATGTGTTATGATTCAAATAGGTGCAACGCATATCCATGCATCAATTCTAATAGTATAATACATGTAGTATTGAAATTTATGTAATTGATATGCACTATGATACATTATCAAGTTTTGTACGTGTTGTTAGGATAGTTTTGGTGATTCTCTGCCAGGTAGATAGGCCCAATTACAAAGTAATTTCTGCCGAATTTTTTGAAAAATTTGGGACTTAGTAAAAATTTTGCCGCCTAAAGATTGGGCTTAACTATTGTGTGAGTGAATGCAAAAATTTCAAAAGAGTTAAAATTTCCGATGATTCTTGTTTCCACGAGTTTATGATGGATGGAGTTTAATCTCACCACAAAATTATGACAGCAATATAGTATATAGCTTTGAGCCAAGTTTGGGAGTTTGCTATTACATAGGGTGATTGCACGATTATATGCTATATTGGTTCGATTTTAATGCATGTTGGTGAATTAGTTCTGGTTATGGAAATTGGGTCGAGAATGGCACGAATGAAGGAAATGTTTTTGACAAGATGTCATGAGCTCAAATGAGCAGGAGATGAGTTTCGATGTTTACGGTAAGTTGGAATTGTTTTCAGTTTCACCTAAGATCGGTGATTTGTAAAAAGGGTTTTGCGTCCTGGTTAATGATTCTTGATCGCTCTTCAGCGTTAGTGCGACGGATGATTTGGAGGTACACTCCAGATATTGTTATGGTAGGTTGTTGGAGGGTGTCCCTCGGAAAGATTATATAAGTGTGGCATGTGATCACTTGATTGATTAAAGATGTAAACCAAATATGAAGTTTGTGATGGTGTCATTAAATTAAAGATTCATGCTTGGAGGGCACTTGGCATATTGGGTTGTGAACTGGGGAGGATTACTCCGATTGTAAAGTTTGTTCTTGTGCTATATGAAGAAAATAGAAGTTATTATGGGCCTTTGAAAGGTTATCAGAGTAGTTCAGTGTGATCAAAATCATCTTAGTTCAGTGTGATCAGAATCATCTTTAAGTCAATGAATGAATTTTATGTAAATAATGGCTCTATATCAAGCCAGATGTGTTCATTTTAGTAATGCGGTCCTCATGGAGGAGCAGTTAGGTTGATGTTTCCTGTCAGACATTTCGCGTATGATGCATTATGCCGTGTGAGTTGTGAGATGACATGAGAAATTACTATGTGTTGAGAATCTGTGTAAGAATGATGTTATATGGGCATCTTGTCTCTTGAAATGCAGATTGTACATCGCACCTCAGTTGTGTTTGAGTGTTGTAGCTTATAACGCTATATGTCCCTCAGAGATGTTATTATGCACTTATCATGCTTTTGACTGATACGCGGTATTTTGTTTTAATAAGAAAATTTGGCTCGATGTGCATCTCTTTATGTGAGATCTATATGTGGATCGAGTGGCACGCTGCCACGGGTATGTTATCGGGATCGGGTTGCACGCCGCAACAGTTTGATGATGAGTATAGTTTTCTATATGCTATTTTGTATGCTTTGCTTCCTATTTTTTTTTGGAAAGTTTGCATTAGTGCGTGGGATTGGTAATTCCTTCTTGAGATCATTAAATTCGAGATCAGTGCAATATGAGTATATGAATTAATTTAAGAGGGCTAAGACCATTGTTTGGTTCAGAATGAGGTGATAGTTCTTGCCGGAAGTATAGACCCAATGAATTGTTGATTCAACGGTGTTATGAATTTATACAGATCTTATCTATCGTGGTGGTATTTTTCTTCTAGATGGAATCAATGGAAGTTCTTGACTAGTTGAGTACGTAAACGTTCATGTTTCGGAAGGGAGGTGAAGTCCTCATGTTACCTTAGGATATTATAGTATATGCGATATGTTGTGAAGGATTGAGAATTGCGTGTGTAAGGTTATGGTTTAGTTCTAAATGGAAATTCATTATATTCTTAGGTAGTACGGGCAGCTTTGGGTGATTATAGAAATGAGCTTAAGATTATTAGGGTGAAGAATCTTCAAATGATTAAGGAAATTTTATTTCTAATCATCGAGATTTGTAGAGGTTACATGTTTCAGAAAAAGGCCAATGTGATTAAGTTGATAGCACTTCAATAGTATTGGGGTCAGGTATGATGATGCGTCTGCTATATGGAGTTGGAGACTGGGAGTTCTCATGTACAAGCTATATTGTGGTTGTAGATCGTGTGCGTCGGTACTGTTTAATGACCATCAGGATTTGGAGGCTCGAGTGGATCCTTATTTGCTGGGTATATCAGATTTTGTATGTGATGTCATAGTTTAGACTGGTTGTCTTATCGTTTGGCAATTCTGAACTATTGTGACATGGGCTATGCCGAAAATGCCACGGGGTTAAGTGGCGAGGTGAATTGGATTATGTTCTATCATGTTTGCGTGGTATGTGTTATTTGTTTCACCGTAGGTGTAATGATTTGCTCTAGATCCATAGTGACTTGAGGTGTTTAATGTGGAGTAGTATTTGGATAAGATCGCGCGTTGCAGCAAAGCCGTTTGGAAACATGACCTTGCAGGTCAAATTTGTGTGTCCTATTTCTATGATGTGAGACAGGGTCTCAGCCTTAAGTTGTGGTAGTACTAGTTAATTTGAGGTACAGCTCTCTCAGTTGAGTATTTTCATGATATGAATATGTTCGAACCATTTCTTATTGGTGCGTGTATTATGCAAGTTGTGGCTTAGGCATGTATTGTGGTGTTATATCACTAGCGTTGTGTGTTGGATTTGAGGTGATCGTTGGGCGCAGTGATAAATACGAACAGATTTGATTTCGGCTTTTTAGAAGGATAATATAGAGGTTCGGCTCAGGAATTTGTTGCGGTATTATTCAAAAGGGAAGTTGCTTCATAAGTGGTTGATCTGAAAAATGGTTATGGTTTGTCGTGTGTCTCATTTATTATTGGCAGTGTATGAAAGTATTGGAATAAAACTTTAGCTAATAAGGGATTTTCTATTGGTATCTGGTTGTTGTGGGCAACTGTTGTGAATAGAAGTTATCGTTTTGAGTGCTTGGATTATGCAGTATATCATATGAGTTCACCGAGGTTGCAGGTATGGGTACTACAGCTGGTTCGAGACTATTCAAGTATAGGTGTGAGATTTTGCTCATATTGATGGTTTCATAATTAAAAAGGAAGTTCTACGATTTATGGGCGAGACTGGATTGTGTAAATTCGATTTAATTTTGTTATCGGACCTATATGAGATAGGGTGACATGGAATCACCCCTGGATTTATACATGGTAAGGTTATTCAGCAATTGTTTAGGCTTTTGGAACAACTATGGGCACGTTCGAGGACGAACGTTTGTTTAAGTTGGGGAGAATGTGATGACCCGACCCGTTGTCTCATGAGTTACTACCCCATTCTTCCCATTCTCGACTTTCTAATGTTTTATTACCGGTATTGGGTGTGTCAAAATTGATTTGGAGTGATTTTGATAAGAAATGAGACAACTAGTCTCTTTAAGGAAGAACTAATTTTAAAAGTAAACCGGATGTTGACTTATGAGTTAGAGGGCTCGAAATTGAATTCCGATGATTCGGTTAGTTTCGGGGGATAATTTAAGGCTTAGGAGCAGAATCGGAAGTAACTTTGGAGGTCCGGTGAAGACGGTAGCCTATTTTGGCGAAGTTAGTATTTTGGCGATTTCCGGTTGATAGGAGAAACTTTTATCCGGGAGTTGTAATGGAATTCCGAGAGTTTTTGTAGCTTCATTATGTCATTTTGGACTTGTGTGCAATATTTGAAGTCAATCGGACGTGATTTGATAGGTTTCGGCATCAGAAATAGAAGTTGAAAGTTCTAAAGTTCATAAAGCTTCGATTGGAGGTTGATTCATTATTTTAGCGTTGTTTGATGTGATTTGAGTCCTCGAGCTAGTCCGTAATATATTTTTGGACTGGTTGGTGTGATTGGTCGGGGCCTCGGGTGTGTTTCGGATGCCCAACGGGTCATTTTTGGATGATTTTTGCCGTTTTGAACATAAATGCAATGATCTAAAGGTTCATTTTTAGTTCTAGAGATCCAAATTTTATTTCAATACTTCGATAATTTAAATCATGAATTATAGGACTGATCTGGAAATTTTGGTTTAATTTCATCAAGTTGCGATTGGGTTTTTGACGCGAAATGTGAGTTAATTGTTTAACGGGTAAAATAAGTATCGCACTGAGCAGATGAGCTCCAAATTGAGTTTTGATTGAAGGATTGTGTTTGTATTATTATTTTTGACTCATAGGAAGAAGAATCGTCTATTTCCGAGTTCGTATGACGGATTTAGAGCCATTTTAGTGAATCAAAAGTTGCTGTAATTTTCTAGGCAATTTCTGCATCTTTCGTACATATGAACAATGATTCACCTGCGTGAACAATGTCCTGTACAGTTCCCGTGTATAGTATACATGAACAGTACCCTATGAATAGTGCCTGTGAACAGTGTGTGTTAACAATGACATGAATAGTGACTGACAGAATGTTAAGTTTTGGAAATGAGACTTCGAACCCATTTTCCATCTTTGCTATTTGGAGCTCGGATATGGCTAGTTTTACAAATTTTCAAGGTAGACATCGGGGTAAGTGTTCTTATCTCAATTTTAGTTGTATAACTCGAATCTATTGCAAGTTTTGGTGTTTAATTTGAGAATTTTTGTTGATACGGGTAGAAAACCCTCTTGGATAGAAATGGTGATTTGAGGGGTCGAATAAACTCCAATTTTTGGGAAATTGGTATGTATATACTCGTGGCGAGGTAAGGATCAGATTGATGTAAAAATTTCTGAATTTTGAGACATGGGTCGGGGGCTCGGGTTTTACATATTTCGTGATTTTTGATATTTTTCAAGTCTTTGCGATTGGGTTATGTTCCCTTAGCCTATTGTAATGTGTTCGTTGTGGTTTTGATAGATTCGACATGCGTGGAGACCGTTTTGAGGAGTGCTAGAGATTTCAACGGTTCGAGGTGAGTAATACTTGTTAATGATATCCTGAGGTTTTGAAACCTCGGATTTGCGCATCATAGTGTTGTATTGAAGTGACTTGCACGCCGGATAACGGGCACGGGGTAAAGAACCATCAGGGATTCTGACTTGGTCCCTTCCGAGAGATGTTTTCACCGTATTGTCTACTTGTATTAAATTGAGAATTTATCGTTACTTGGATTTAATTGTTACATTTGGGCTTCTTGCCAATTATTTGAATCTGTCATGGATTGATATCATTGTTTGTTCATATGTGTGCATATCATTTTACCTCAGTCCACGATTTTAAAAACTGTTTTAGAAACTCAACCATCTTTCTATGATTTGAAACTCAAATGATATTTTGGGCTGAGAACTATTGTTTTACAAATGCCCGAGGGGCTTATAATGATTTCTGTATTGAGCATGGATCGGGTTGCACGCCGCAACAGTGTTACATTGATATCGAGGCCGAGAGCATGGTTGATCATACTGATATTTATATGAGGTCGAGAGCCTAGACTTGATGCCACGAGATGGCTTGATATTGCGCTTGGGTTGTAGGAGCCCCTCCGGAGTCTGTACACACCCCTAGTGAGCGCTGTTGACGATAAATAAATGGAGCGACCTGCACGGCGCAGCGGGTACTAGAGTGTACCGTCATATGCATTGCATTGCGCTCATGCATATGTTCTTATTTTTCAATATTGTCATGACATTCACCACTCATATCATTGGCATCCATGCTACTTCCTGCACTATTTACCAGATACCCTAGTGTTATTTGTTAATGGAGTACTGTGCCCGAGAGGCTGATGTTGTACTTTGTGAGTTGGGAGTGAGCCCGAGAGGCTAATGTTGTATTTTGTGAGTTGGGAGTGAGCCCGAGAGGCTGATGTTGTACTTTGAGAGTTGGGAGTGAGCCCGCGGGGCTGATACTGTACTAAGAGGTTGATATTGAGCCCGAGGGCCAAATTTCTGATTATTCCCTACTTTTTGAAATTATTTTCGCAACTGTTGAAAAGGAATATTTTCAAAAAAGGTTTTTACTGAGCCCAGATGATTCCCAAAGAATTTTCACGATTTTATTGCTTCTCCTCAGAAAGGGTTGTATTGTTCTATATAGTATGATGGAGTGCCAGATATGATTTCTTACTTTCAGCTATTATTTACTCTTATTACCGCTGAGTTGGAAATACTCACTTTACTCCATGCACGCCGCGTGCAGTTGCAGGTATTGTTCTCCCGGTAGCGGGTTTTTAGCGGATTGAAGAATTATTATCGTAACTGAGCCAGGTGATCGCTAGCGTCCGCGGCACCGTATCTCCTCCCTTACTTTATGTTGTTCATAATATTTTTTCAGACTTTGTTCCTATTACCGGACTTGTAGTACTTTAATGGACTCAGTAGTAGCTCATGACTGGTGACACCCCCGATGTCGGGCTGTGTTGGGTTGTATTCCACGAACTCTTGTTATTTAATTTTCTTGAAACTGTTTATTCATATAATTTATTGTTGAAAAAGGTTGTTTAACTGGATTGACTGGCCTTGTCTTCACGAGAGGCTCCATCACGACCGATTTAGGATTTAGATTGTGCCATATGGTCACCCTGCAGCACTAATAACTGATCCTCGGCAGGTCCAGGATGAGCAGGTGGAGGTAAGGCCATGTCGTTTACTATAATTTAAATAAAATTAATTGTTTATATTAGTTTAATAAATTAAATAATTAATTATGTTTAATATTAGAGAGAATAGTTATGTATGGGTTTCGGACTTGATTTTTGAGGCCCGGTAGCACCGAGTTATCCTTAATAATTATGCGTCTCAATTTCAATATTTTTAGAATTTTGTTAACTTAAAGAATTAAATTATAAATTTTTGAAATGGAGAGAATAGTTATATATAGGTTCCAGGCTTGATTTTGAGGTCCGGTAGCATCGAGTTATCCTTAATTATTATGCGTGTCAATTTTAAGTTTTTAGAATTTTGTTACCTTAATGAATTAACTTATATATTTTTGAAATGGAGAGAATAGTTATGTATGTGTTCCAGGCTTGATTTTTGAGGCCTAGTAGAATCGAGTTTCCCTTAATTATTATGCGTGTCAATTTCAATATTTTTAATATTTTGTTACCTTAAAAAATTAAATTATAAGTTTTAATATTGGAGTGAATAGTTATGTATAGGTTCCAGGCTTGATTTTTTAGGCCCGCACCACCAAATCATCCTTAATTATTTTGCATATCAATTTCAATATTTTTATAATATTGCTACCTTGATAAAATAAATTATAAGTTTTTTAATTGGAGTGAATAGTTATATGGGTTCCCGACTTGATTTTTGAGGCCCGGTAGCACCGAGTAACCCTTAATTATTATGTGTCTCAATTTCAAAATTTTTAGAATTTTGTTAGCTACTGAGACTTTACGCTAAAAGGCTGTACATTTTACTATGCTAAAAGGCCTATATGTTACTACGCTAAAAGATACTATATTTTACTACGCTAAAAGGCTCTTCATACAAATTTATCAACAACAATATGAATATAACATTAACAAACAAAATTAACAATACAAATTATTTATCAAATTTTAATACAAATTATTTATCAAATTTAAATTATTTTTGGTCTCAAAGCTAATAAATCGATCCGGGTATATAAAAGATATAAATTTAAACACAAACATAACATAAATTCACATAGAAACACACTAAACAATACAAATATGCAAATACTATACGAGTTTTGGCATGAACTAAATCGAAATATCTCGATTTAATTGTTTTGAATATTATAGAAATCGAATTTCCACCCGAAAGATGGAATCCAAAGCTTCTTTTATATATGGGGACCTTCTCTCCTTGCCCCTTAGGTGACGGGTGGGGCCGAAATTTTTTATTTTTTTAAATGGCAGGGGTGGGGGCCAGATTTGGAGCAGTGGGGTTTTTTAATGGGGGAGGGAGTTCTGACGTTGTCTTGGGGAAGAAGACCGGCCTTATTTTATTAAGGCAATTCGTAGTATAGTACTGTAAATTACTAATTCGCAATACTATATTGCGAATTGCCTTAATAACATAAGGCTGGGTCCAACTCATAAATGAAACGATGCGTTTAAGCAATTCGCAGTATAGTACTGCAAATTAAATTTTAATAAAAATTTAAAATAATTTGTAATACTATACTGCGAATTGTTTTAACGGAAAAATTTTCATTAAACTAATTTGCAGTACAGTACTGTAAATTATCTATTTGAATAATTTTTTTTAACATTAAAAATATGCTTTGTGTCCAAATAATCATCATTTTAGTTTTGGACTCCTAGTGAGTATGGCCTGGTCCCTTCAACAATATTTGAGTTTGTGACTATGTTTTAATGAGTCTAAAGTTAATTGGAACAATATCTTTATCTTTACAAAGTATGTATTAGATTTGCATATATATTAATTTTCAAACTAGATTTTTTTTGGTTGCTGTGGCGAATATGGCATAGGAATTAGGATTAGGAAAGGTGAGTCGTGCATCTTAGTGTGTGCGTGTAAGAGAGAATATTTGACTGACGACTCTACATAGAAAGAGTGTGTGTGTGACCAAATCATATCTATCTGTCAAAGGAGAATTAATGAACTGAATCTTTTGAGCAAAATGAGGCTTGAGCAAAGTCGGTGACAATTTGGCGAATTATTATAAGCAGCAGGAATTGACATTCGACATGTTGCTTTATGCCATCTTTCACTTTTTTCTTATTTCTCATTCATGTGCAACTCAACTCACAATTATCAACAATCAACTCAGCCAACAGCACCTTTTGGCCTAGTTGGAGAAACATCAATTTGCAATGTCAGCGATATATACCATAATCCTACCTTCTGAGTTTAATGTTTGTATTGACAAAATACGTACAACTATTACTCTCTAATTCGTTTCAATTTATCTGTCTTAATTAATTTTCTCTTTAATCTACTAAAAGTGCTTCTTTTATATTTTAGTAATTTTAATTTTCATGTTACCATTTCATCATCAATGACACTTATAGGAATTAAAAACATGATATGTTTAAGATCATATGACTCAAAGGATACTTTTGATATGTTTATGCATACATTTAATTTAAATTCACAGGATTGAAAACAGTTCTTTATATTTTAAAATTTGTAAACTAAGACAAATAAAATGAAATCTGAGGGAGTGGTTAGAAGGAGCTAGTGAGTGAACGTCGCAACCCTTGGCCAAAGCAATACAATAAATCATCCCTTTTTTGGGTCCAAAGCAGTAATATATATATGCTCAGCGTTTATGAAACAACATTATTTTGCTAAATATATAAGCTGTTATTATCATATAATCTATATTACTATAGAAAATATAAAGAATCACATAGAATATAAAAAGACATTAGAACTACAACAAAGTATTTTTAGTAAACCAGAACTAAGTGATTTAAACACTAATAATTTTAAGAATTTCCTTCTTTTTGAAATACAAAGAATTAATTCAGAAATAGAACAACAAAAGAACTATCTTAGAATAATTAAGAATAAGATAAAATATATCCCATTAAGGTGATACATATGTTAAAACAACATCCGTTAATTAAAGAAATCGCATTTCACTATTGGATTTTATGAAGGGATATAAAGAGAAAGCATGAATTAAAGAAAGTATTAAAAAAGACTAATACTCTATTAACATCAATTTTAGAATTAGCTAAACAAATAAAAGAATTAGAATTAAAAATAGACAGAGAACCAAGTTACATAGTAAAGTGTTATTAGTCCAGAAACTATATCAGCTCTAGAGTGGGAAATACAATATACAGAAGGACAAATATATTTCAAAAATCAAAGAATAAAATTCTATAAGAATAAAAATATTTGGATACCCTTAGGTTAAAACAAAATAGCTAATTTAAAAAAAATAGAATATTTAGACTTGAAAATCCATCCAGAAAAGAAATATAGAATATTAAAAAATAATACGGTAATAAAGTGTAACTTTAGTAGTGGAGAACATATATGCCATACTGAAGATAAAAAATATAATAATCTAATTGATTTAATAATAAACTTTGGAGAAAAAACCCAAGACAACAGTAAAAACATAATAACAATTACGAATGATGATTTTAAGTCTACTCAAACTTCTAATACTGTTAAATCCAATGTGAATGTTTCCAGTAAACAGTTGGTGTCAAACATGCCAGGGATTCCTCCTAATGGGAGTGCTGATGTACTTGTTTCTGGTCAAATGGTTCCAGCTGCTGAAGCTAGTTCAACACTAAATGATAATATTGCACAGCTGTGTAAAAGCACTTCTACAGTTGCATCCAAACTGAATTTTCCCAGTGAACAAGTGGTGTCAAATATGGTAGGGATGCTTGTGACTGCTGATGTAATTGTTTCTGGTCAAATGGTTCCAGCTGCAGAAGCTAGCTCAACAATGAATGAAGATATTGCATAGATGTGTAAAAATATTTCTACTGTTGCATCCAAATTGAATGTTTCCAGTGAACAAGTGGTGTCAAATTTGCAGACTGCTATGATCAGTAGTGTATCAGATGTTTCACAGGTAGCAGCTCCAAAGAAGCCTATTGACGAGGTAATGAATTTGGACAATCGACCTCCTAATTTGGCTATGGATGTACCTGCATCTTATGTGGAGAGTGCAGGGACAATTCAAACCTCTACAGCTTTTACCACATCAAGTGCACGCACTGGACAGGTCATTGATCTCGCTGGACAGTCTGATAAGGACAAAACCATTGAGCAGCAGATTCCAAACTCTCATGCTGCACATCTTAGTAAAGCCTCTAATAATTTTCCACAGCAGTCTCTTCAAAATGCTTTGCCTAAAAAACAGTCAGCTATGGTTACATCAAATTTGAAACATTCAACTGCATCTTGCATACCACCAGATGAAAACACCAAAAGGACAGATCAAGTCTGGACAAATTCCTCAATGCAGAGAGTAGCTATCGAACAGCAGTATTTGATGCAGAATGAAACAGTTGTGGAATCTGATGAATCACAAGGGAAGTTAACACAGGCCAAGTATCAAAATGCTCCGAACAGTTTATTGCTTAATGAAGCAGTCACTGCAGTTGCTGTAGTGCCAAAGTTGGATTACTCACTTTCAACTCACAGTCTTGCTGATCAACAGTACATGATGTAGAATGAAACAGTTTTTGAATCTGTTGAATCACAGGAGAAGTTAACACATGCCATGGATCAAAATACTCCTAATAGTTCACTGCTTAATGAAGCTGTCAATGCAGTTGCTGTAGTGCCAAAGTTGGATTATACTCTTCCAACTCATAGTCTTGCTGATCAAGGAGTTTCAACTGAGAGCCAGGATACAAATCAGGCAGCATTTTCAGTTAAGTCGATGGAGGAGATATTGAGGGAGGAAAAAATGCCTGCTAAGCCTTCCAAAGATGTACCTAAATCTGGGGAAATGCAATCTACTGAAGTCTCCAGTAATCAGTATGGGCAAGCGAATGATCAGGAAGATGACACAGTACAGTGGAATACAAAATAATTTTGGTTACTTCTGATCATACCAGAACAGATGAATCCAAACATCAAGATAAATGCTACAATAAACATCAGTTAGGAGGAGAGGACAGACAGTTACTCATTCATGTAGCTGATTCAAATGGAGTATCAGAATCTAATCCATCTGGTGCAATAGAAGATGGCAACACAAAAATTCAACAACATATGCTACATGAACAGCTCTATACTCTGCAGAATACAACCGACAAGAATACAATGCAGGTCAGTCAAGAAATTGATACAGAGGTAGAGGTCTCGGACTCCAATATCAGAACATGTTGTGTTGATAACAGTCCAGTTTTACAAACATCGCAAAACAGAATTACTGCTTTTTCAAAAGTCGACATTAAGAAAGGAAACTTCACTGGACAGAATGAGCAGATGGCCAATGTTCAATTTTTGCCACCATCAAATTCTATTGGAAATAACAAACAACTAGTTGTTAGCATGAGGGACATGGTCACTAAATCAAAATTGTGGAAAGACCAACGAGATTATGACGACGATGAGAGCTGGGGAGAATGATTTGCTGCTTTTTCATCCTCAGAAGATTTTGAGGATGACACTGCTGGACAGGACGGTGAGGGTCGGTCATAACTTAAAGGAAGTTTGCGACAAGCAAGTATACTGGTAATATGCAAACAGTAGCACTCAGAAAAACTAATTTGAACCATAATGCTCCAGTATTTTTGCCAAGAAATACTATAAAACTAGGTGAAACTTCAGCTGCCAATCGAAGCACAACAAATATAGCTATCCAGAATCAGATTATGCCAATTAAGACAACCACATCAATGGGAAAGGGACAGCAACAGAGTGTTTTAACTAATTCAGCAACCAATCTCCAAAATCAAAATTTTTTCAAAGAGGACATAGGAAGGCATATATATGAAGAAGATATCCTATCGCATTATAGAGCAGAAGCGTCAAGAAATGGAAATTTATCACCAATGCATAGCAAAACATATAAGAAGTATTGTCAAAGAGATACAAGTGGAGATAGCAGGATTTATGAAGATGCTAACATTCGGAGACCCCCAATGAGAATCGCAAAGCAGAAACAACTCTTGCAACCATCTGTTACAAAGCCTAATCGTTCGAGGAACAAATGTGAATTTTAAAGCCATATTGAAAAAATAGTTCACATCACATTAGTAGTTCTTGGTGTTTTTTTATACAGGTGTGATTTTTAAGAGAAGCCTCAATAGGATGAATACGGTAAGGTTAGACCGGTTGTGTTATATGCATAACAACTCCGGAGATATTGTCTCCCTTAATAGGATTTATCCTAATTGTTGTAATTTACTTTTTTCTATTAATAAAAAACTAGCCCTAGGCTTCGCCTAGTGGATTGCCAAAGAAAGAGAGTTAGTAGAGGCTGGACACATTAAACAAAAAAGGATTTTAGAAAAATTAGAACAAAATTTAGACTTTATAAAATCACAAGAACTAGAAATAGACAGAAAAGATAAGATATACAATAAAAGAAATCGCTCTTTCATGAGTGATATACAACTAGAATTAGATCCAATATATGAAGAAGTATTAAAATTAACAGCAAGACTCCAACCCAATCCAGAAGGACTAAGTAATTATATTCCTCAAGGAAAAGCTGATCAAACAATAATAAACAAAATAATACATTAATGATATTATTATTAGAGGTTAATAAAAAGCAAGATAAAATTATTAAAGAAAAAGAAATAAAGACTGAGATCCCAAAGGTAGACGATTTAATAGAACAATTAAAAAGAGTTGAAATAACACCACAAAAAGAAAATTTTAAAATAAGAAAGCCACAAAAATGGACCTTTTTCCAAGTGAGTCAAGAAGAACAAATCAAGAAAGATCAAGGAAAAGTTTTTCAGAAAATAGAATAGGAAACAATATGCTAACCAGAATTCTAACTAGAAAAAGACAAGAGGAAGATCAAAAAATTAGATAAAATAATAGATATAGATAATGATATACAAAATTTTCAGTAAAATCAATTAAGATTATTAGATCCAAAAATACTATATAATACATGATATTTCTTGACCAATTCTCAACTATAGACATTATTGAGAAGAACAATTGTCAGCTATAGGAAATAAAGTTGTGACATTAAACTTAATCAATCCAGAATCAGTAAAATAAATAAAAAATTATAAAAAGAATTTAATGCATATGTGATTAATAGAAATTGGATTAAAAGGATTGACAAGATAAATTTTAGGAACTAAAGTATTAATAGTAGTACATGATGACAGATGGTCAGATCAAGAGAAATCTATAATAGGTCTAACAGAAGTAGACATGACAAATAATGGAGGAAAATTTTATATTAGCCCAGGTTTTATGATAAATCTAGCAGAATTTGGAAAAAATATAAATATAGGAATACAGACTAAAGGATATGAAGAAATGAATAATGGAAATAATCTATTTATATGGGTAGGTTGCATAGAAAAAATGGAAACAAATAGCAATACAAATTTCAAAATGAAAGTAGTTGTTGTAGTTGAAGTAATGGAAAATAAAGGGATAAAGTTATTAAAACCTATTAAGATAGACCCAGAAGAATACGCGGGATTAGAATGGAACATAGAAGATTTATCAAAACAAAAAATATTTAAACCAGAATCTCATTTGATGTATACAAATTCTAAAGGAGAAACGTCAATTAGGTTTACTGATTATAATTATTCTACTCATAAAGAAACAGATGACGAAGATGAAAATAAGGTAGAAGAAACGGAATGTATGAATATTGAAATAATACAAGAACAATTAGAAGCAGATATAGCATTAGAAGAAGCAAGAAAATTAGTTAAAGAAAACAAAATTAACACTTTCCAATGCAAAGGATGTAAACTAGGAAAATTGACTTTAAGAAATGTGGAAGAGCATTTTAGAAAATGCGAATTAAGAATAGATAATTTGGGATATAAAAAAGAAAATAGGTTACAAGAAAAATCGGATAAATTCGATCAAGTTTTTGAAGAAATACAAGATAGCTATGAAACATAAACAGATTCAGTAATAAGCTTAAAAGAATTAATGGAATCAGTTAGTTATAGCCCAAGCCCATTTCAGAGAACAACGTACCAAAGTACAATAGATACTAGTACAGGAAATGTACCTTGAAGAAGAGTATACAGAATAGACCAGGAAACAGAAATAGAAAATGTAAGACCATCAGGAAAAAAGATGCCAATAGAAGAACATATAAGATTACAAGAAGGAGGAAGTAAAGGTAAAATGTTAAATATAGCAGCCCATGATCCACAAATGTGGAACTCAGTAATAGACCTATGGAAATGAATAGTAGTAACAGACTTCATAAAAACCTATAATGACACAGATGCAGAAACAATGTATAAATATATGAAAACCTTCCTAGGAGAATCAACAAAGGGCTTATGAGAAGCCTATAAATCAGAATTTTCTCAAGATTTTCAAAATTTAATAGCAATGAGCGCAAATCCTTATAATTTTACAAATAAAATACATAGTCTGATCACAGGAGAAGATCCAAATAGTGGATTAGTAGTACAACAAAAGAATGCTTTAATAAAATTAGAAACAATTAAGTATAAGTAGTTGGTTTCATATAAAAAAGTTTTTAAATGATTACTTTTATTATTGTACTATTAGTGAAAATGCTTTTGATCAAGATTTGGGTAAAAAATTATTCAATAAACTACCAAAAGTCATAGGAAGAGAAATAGAAGAACGATGGTATAAAAGAGATGGTGTAATACAAAATTGTCTATAGGGCACAAAGTACAACATATTATGAAAATATTACAAGAAAAATGTACAAACTTACAAGCTAAAATAGAACAATATGAGTTTTTGTAAATCAACGGTACATACAACACAAAGTTATGACAAAAATGAATACAAAAAGAAGAAATATAAAAGATATAAACCCCAATACAATAAAGAATATAATAAGAAAAATTATTATCTTAGAAAGTCATCAGCTAGAAAAGCCTATTTAGATAGAAATGGGCATGTTAGAAAATATAGAACATATAGAAACTATAAAAATAAAGTAGAATGTTTTACTTTGTGGGAGTGTAGAACATTTAGCCAACCTGCCCAAAAAGATCAATAGTAACACAAGAAATTCACAGTAAATAGAAGATTTTCAAGAAACCCTAATAAATGTAGATGAATACATGTCAGACAACGAAAGTATATTCTATAGTAAGTGTAGGTATAGACGAAACACAAATAGAAACCTCAGAGTCTGAAGAGGAAGAGTTAATAAATGAGATAGCACTAGAAAAACTAGATCTAGAAGAAAATAACTTTGTAAATATATTAGAAGAATGTACCCATAAGTTTGAAATAAATAAAGTATTAGATAACAACCAGTGTTTGAAATGTAAATGGTATCCCAATAGAAATAAAAGAGCTAAATGTAAATTATGCTATCGAGAATGATGTATTTCATGTATAGAAAAAGATTTTGAAACAAAAATAAATAAAGAAGAAATCTATCAAGAGACAAATAATTCTATTATAAATCTAAGAATAATTACACTAGAAAATAGAATAAATGAATTAGAAAAAAGAATACAAAAAATGGAAAAAGGAAAAGAAAATTAGAAGATATAAGAGGAAATATAGCAACTGAAGAAGATAAAGAACTAATGAGTATAGAAAATTATGATGCCTTAATATGTAATGAAGATAAAAAAATTAACTACGATAATTGTTTTAGCAAGAATTAGAATAGAAGACTACGAAATAGAAACATTAGCTCTAGTAGACTCAGGATGCACAAGGTGTACAATAAATAAGAGGATAGTTCCACCTAATTTAATAAAAACGTTAGACAAACCAGTAGCAGCCATGCAAATGGATGGAACACATATCATTTATAAATATTATATAGATAAATCACAAATTAGTTTTGTAAATACATGCTTAGATTGTTACAAACCTAGCTATAAGATAGATAAAATTTGGTTAAGAGATTTAAATATAAATGTAGATTTTGTATTAGGATTGAGCTTTAAATTACATAATAATGGTAGTTGTTTGCTTAATAGAGATGAGGTAATATTCTTTAAAAATATTACACAAACACCAGTACAAACAATAGAAGCCGCAACTAGGATAAGGACAAGATTGAATGAAAACCAGAAAAACTCGCAAGAAAGTGAGAAAGAATGTTGTAAAAAAATGTAAATATAACAAAACCTGCTGTAGGACTAAAGAAGAAACTAAAAATTTAATATTAGAAGAAAACGAAGATAGAGATATACTAGAAAAGGACTATACATTAATAGACATCGAAACAGAATAATACAATTTCAAAACAGGATTACAACGAATAGGAATAATAAAGAATGAAAAAGATCTAAAGAATATAATAAAAATTCTTGATGAGATAGAGATAATCGGAGAAAAACCGTTAAAGCACTGGGAAAATAATAAAGTGATGTGTAAATTAGACATAATAAACCCAGAATATATAATTAAAACGGCTTCAATAGAAGCTACAAATGAAGACCTTGAAGACTTTAAAACTCAAATTAAAGAACTTATGAACTTAGGTGAAATAAGGAGAGCTACTTCTAATCATAGGTCAGCAGCTTTTATGGTTAGAAATTACAGTGAAATAATAAGAGGAAAAACGAGAATGGTAATAAACTATAAAAGACTCAATGATAACACCAGAATAGATGAATATATGCTACCTGATAAAACAGAACTAATAAATAGAATACAAGGAAAAAAGATATTTAGTAAATTTGATTGTAAATCAGGATATTGGCAAGTAAAAATGCATGAAGAATATATCGAATGGACATCATTTACATTTCCAGAAGGTCATTTCGAATGGTTAGTAATGCCGTTCGGAATAAAAATAGCTCCACTAATTTTCCAACGAAAAATAGATAATATATTTGGAGAATATAAAAGGTTTGTGTTAGTATATGTAGATGATATATTAGTATTCAGTAAAGATATTAAAGAACACTTAGGACATCTACAAACAATATTTAGATTATTTGTAGATAATGGAATAATCATTAGTAAAAAGAAAATGTAATGGTGTAAAAATTATATAAACATTTTAGGAGTAGTTCTAGGGGATGGGATGATTAAGCTACAACCCCATATAGCTAAAAAAGTTTTAGAAATGTCAGATAAACTAGACAATATTAAAGAACTACAAAAGTTTCTAGGAATAGTAAATTATGCAAGAAATTTAATAAAAGACTTGGGAAAAATAGCAGGACCATTATATGCTAAAACATGATCTACATGATAAAAAATTTTAATACAGAAGATATTAAATTAGTACAAAATTTAAAAAAAAAATTAAAGAATATTCCTGATCTAACTATGGCACTAGAAACTGACTATTTAATTATAGAAACAGATGGAAGTTTTGAGGGATGGGGAGCAATTTTAAAAGCAAAACAAAATAAATATAGTGATAAGAATACAGAAAAAATGTGCATACCAAAGTGGAAAATATAAGGAGAAAGGAAATATGAGCAGTATAGATGCAAAAATTTTAGTCATAATCTATGGATTAAACAGTATTAAATTATATATATTAAACAAACAAGAAGTAATAATTAGAACTGATTGTGAAACTATTGTCAAATTTCACCAAAAGATAAATGCAAAAAATAGTAGTAGAAGAAGATAGTTAAATTTTATTGATACAATATCAATATATAATTTAGTTTTTGGACATATTAAAGGAAAAGATAATAATTTAAGAGACCATTTAAGTAGGTTCAAAATTATTGTCAATTAATAAGAATATTCTACATGTACAGAATGAGACCAACAGTTTCCAAGATTGAACACAAGGAAAAAGGCGTTCAAGCCTCACCCTCACAAATACTTGAAGACAATATTAGGCATCCTTCATTTTAAGCCACAACCCATTACATAACAAAATAATATAGAAATGATAATTTTTGGGAAGTATAATTTAATATTTTTTTCACCATCAAATATGTCATTTAGAGTTTTACCAGAATGTGTTATAGATAGACCACAAAGATGTTTAATTGATAACCTATGGATAACATATAATAAGAAAGACACTAAATATTTTATAGCAGCTCTTAATGCCTTGGGGCAATATTTTACAGATAAAAATCAAGAAAAAAGGTTTAAATATTATGTGGTTGTACACAGTAAGACAAATGGTATTTTTCAAACATGGATAGAAGTATTAGACTCTATTAAAGACATACAAAAACAACTTTTAAAAGGTTTTAATGATTTTACTAAAGCACTAGATTACGCAAGAGGAATACTAGGACCAAATTACTATATTTCCCCAGCACCAAGAAAAAATCCAGAAAAAATCCAATACAACATCCAAAAAGACACAGATAAAATAATATTTTACGACCACTGCTCATCAATGACTGAAGCTTTCAGAAGGTTAAACCGGAAGAATGAAATCTTAGAGAAAAAAAAACTTATGGAGAATGTAAAGGTTTTAGAACAACGGGTGCATTCTTTAAAAATTTGAAATAACGCAATCTCAAACTCAAGTGGTTCCTCAACAAGATACAGAGATGAATAGTCTGAAGAAGAGTTCTGGATGAGAAGGGTGTGCATTCTCCAATGATTGTAGAAAAATCCACTGTATCGGATGATGATACAGCTAGTTCGGTTCAAACGGTGACCGGTAAAGACAAATCAAATCTTATGGCTGTTACTTTGCCAAAAAGTGAAGAAGAAGGCTCATCAAGATGAAGGCTACCCTGAACATTAACACACGGAGAAACATTAAAGAAAAAGAGTACTATTGTTAAAAAGAAAAAAAATGACAAAATAGAAGATGTAATTAAACAAACACTAGAGAATTTCTTTCAAGAAAAGGAAAAACAAGATAAACATATGATAAAAAATTCTAGTCCTAGTCCAGAAAGGTCAAGGTCCAATCCAGAAAGGTCTCAAAGCTCAAGAGGAGACGAAAATGAAGATCACCTGAATTATCAGGATGCTGAAGATCCATATGAAGACTACGATTCAGGGATGAGTTTTGATTCAATAGCACTACATAACTTAGACACATGAAAAAAGTGTTATTCCTCAGAAACAATGTATCAAGAAAAGACAAAGAATAATAATGGTGGAGACAACAGGTAAGGACCAGACATGACATAAAGAAAGATGTGATAGAAAGAAAAAATGTAAGTGGAAAGAAAAACGTGGACGACTAAATGAAATCTCTGAACAAGCCATGTGAAGATGGGGCCCAATGAAGTACTCTACAAGGCTAGAAGACAAAGATTTCTAAAAATGTTTGAAGGCCATATTTCAAATCCGCTCCAAAGTTCAACTATAAAAGCAAGACAAAGTAGAAGAAAGTATCATTGACAAAAAGAAGGAAAAGAAAAACACTCGAAAAAAAAGCCTACTCAACCGACCTTTCCATGAACCCAAAAAAAAAACCTTTCCCAAACCACTTTGTAAAATATTTCCCTTATGAATATCCTAGTAGTTCCTCATCTAAGCTTGTAAAATAAATAAAGATTGTATGCTTATGTGTGATCGTTTTTGAATCTCGAAGTTCAGCAAACTCTTTTCGGGTTTCCCGAGAGGGAAATCTCATCTCTTGTAAACATGTAAGATACTTATGTTTATCTAAGTTGTGTTTTAAGATATTACCCCTTTTTTTTACATGCTTATGATATTATGCATAGTTTTTATCATTCTGTAAATAATTAAATATCACTCTTAGTATATAGTTATCTTTCCAATTTCGTAGCAATTTTGATGAATTAACCTGTAAATTCCTAGGAAAAAACTGGTTAAGATAAACCAAGGGGTATGTATGCTTAACCATGACCAGGGTGAGGTTAAAGAAAAAAAAATTAAGAATAAATTTAAATATATAAAGAATTGGAGAGAAGAGATCGAGTTACAAATTGAACCTCATAAATATGAAAAAACTACATATTTTCTAATTATGTAATATGAATTCTTGTCCAATTTAAAATTATAGACCTTCCACCTTCCTAATATATTAATGTAACAGATTTTCTCAAGTCTCGTTAGTATAAATGACAGGACAGTAAAAGACCAGGTCTGTCTACAAACAGGCACATGAATTTAAAATTAATTCATTACACATACACTGATTGAGGAAATTAGCACTTTGTTGTTATAGGAAATTAATTTTCTCCAGAAATTTAACCAGTTGGGGTGTTTGGTTGCATTTATATGCCCTGCAGGCTGCAGGAACAGTTTATCCTATATCCCTAGGCTAGCATGAGATATATGAGTATGCCCTCACGCAACACTCAATACTTAACTTCATCATGCTATTGCTTCTACTTATGCCCTCACGCAATAGTCAATACTTAACTTCATCATGCTCTTGTACGTAAAAGAATGTGTTGCAGGTTCAAAATATATAAATATATCTGCTATTATACTCCATTCGTTTTAATTTATGTGAACATATTTCCTTTTTAGTCCGTGCCAAAAAGAATAATTTATTTTCTTATTTTGAAACAATTTACCTCTGCACAATGATTTATAGCCACACAAATAAAGGTGTATCATTTTACACCACAAAATTAAAAGTCTTCTCTCTTTTCTTAAACTCCGTATCCAGTCAAATGAGTTCACATAAATTGAAACGGAGAATGTATATCGGTTTACCTTTATAAAGTGAGATGGCACACAAAATTCAACAAAAGAAGTGTTACTCTTAGTTCCTTTTACAACAATATTCCGATTGCCATTTGTAGGCTAAAGTGGGCTAGTTGATTTCCAGGAAAATGGGCCATACAACAATGGTGTTTGGACCTTTGATATCTACGGGTGAAATAGCACCGGCTAGTTGATTTTTGGACTGATAATTAAAAAATAATTATCATTTGCAAAGTTATTAAAAAATAGTTACTATTTGCTACAACATAAAAAATTTCAGCATAATATACTGAAGATTGGTGTACCTGTGTATGAACTTCTAGCATATTATGCTGAAACTCTAGTACACAGAAAATTCCAGCATAATATACTGGAAATTAAAGCACATGTGTATGAATTTCCACATATTATGCTAGAACTCCAGTATATTATGCTGTAAGTTCACATGTATAAAATTTGAACTCTATTATATTATGATGGAATATTTTTCGAATTTTGAACAGTGTTTTCGTTCAGATTTATCTTTATATGAAAATTGGCTAAATTTCAATTACTTTTGAAATTGTAGCTATTTTTCAATTACCACTTGTAAATCTGGCTATATTTGAATTTCATGCTATTTACGGGCAAATATCACTTGTGTATAAAGCATACAAAAATATGTATATATAAAAAATTAGCTATTATTTTAAGAGCAATTATACAATATTATTTCCCAGACATTTAATACCCAAAGTTTCCTCCGACAATTATCTTCAGTTTCACCATTACTAAAGCCCCCAGACTTCGAGTTCTGTAATTTAATCGATTGTCCCTCTTTGAGGAATTAACCTTTTTTTGTTAATTTCTAAAATAGGGTGAAATTCATTGGGAATGCACTTGAAAGCCATTATGAAAATTATGATTATGCTACTTTTTTTGGCAGTCTATAATTATTAAGAGTGATGCTATTCGGCCAAATTCAGCGTGGCCCAAAAATGATCATACTCGTAAAATACCAGTAAAGCTCTTAATTTTCTGTTTGGCTTAATGGTCCTTTTTTTCCCTCCAAAATTAGTTAATAATTTTTAATTATTCCAAAATATTGATCCCATAAATCATTATTCTCTCAGCATACCGATGAGAAGCCTGGTAGCCTTCGTATATACGCTCAAGACGTATTTTTTTAAGAAATACAATTACATTTTTTTAAAATATAATTACGTATTTTTAATTAAATGCAATTTGTACGGATGGGAAGATCAAAGGTCTATTATGTATATATCATACCATATACTTATGTTAAGATAGCTTTCATTAAACACATAATTCACCACACTTCCCTTAAAATAAACATGAATACTAACCGAGAAACTAGTTTGGATCCATTCAACACGAATAATAGTTATCAACTAAGGAATGCATTACACACATCATTAGGGATGAATTCAGACGGTAGTTTGATGAATGAAGATGAATCGATCGATATTGATTCAGATGTCAACTTCAATGATTGAGAAAATCCCGTTGACGATTTTGCTGCTCCTGATGATGATGATGATGATGATGATGATAATAATGATTATGACGGCCATTATTTAGAGGAAGATGGAGAAGTTGGAGAGGACAGGGGAAATGCCTAATGAGTTCAGTGAAGAAGCTTATAACTGGTCCAATTACTGGGATGCGGTTCAGTAGTAAGGATGTTCTGTTTGATTTTACAAAGAACATGTAAGATTATCATGTTTTTGCATTGTCAAAAGAACATCCAACAAAAAAGGTAGTGATATTGTTAGGTATGTGCAATATAATTGTGATAGGTCTAGGAAATCAAGGAATAAGCATGTTACCAAGAGGAGGAACTGCCGTGCTAGAATAAATGGAATTTTGGAGGGTAATGGTTCATGGCATATTTCAAAGGTGGTAAAAAAACATAATCATCAATTGGAACCAGCACTATCGCGATTGATGGCTGGACACAGATCGCTTAGCAAGTCTCTTAAGAGAACTCTTGCAGCCAAAGATATTGTTGGCTTAAGACCCTCAAAAAATATAAGAATTGCTGAAGTGCTTGCCGGTGGCCCCGAAAAACTGGGTTGTACACCAAAGGACTGTAGAAATTATATCTTGAAGAGTAAAAAGCATCAGTTGCAAGAAGGGGATGCACAGTCATTACTCAAGTTCTTCTTAGGGAGTTTTACTACTCCGTAGATGTGGATAGTTTTGGTCGAATTTGTAATGTCGCATGGATTCATTCACCCTCTAAGGTTGAATATGAGGAGTTCCATGATGTAATAGGCATTGATACCACATACCTTGTGAATCGATACAATATGTCATTTGCTTCATTTGTTGGTGTCAATCAGCATAGGCAATCCATACTTTTGGTATGTGCTCTTATGTCTGCTGAGGATATAGCAAGTTACAAAATGGTGCTATCTACATGGCTTGGGGCTCTAAAAAATATTTATCCATTAGCTATTATGACTGACCAATGCAATAGTATTAATGCTGCCATCAGTGCTGTGATGACAAATACTATACATAGATATTGTATGTGGCACATATTCGCAAAGTTTCCTACAAAGTCAAGCAGAGTTCCTGATGCAAATATTGCAAAGGCATAATTTAAGGCATTAGTCCTTGATAGCATTAACGTTGCTGAGTTTGAGAGACGATGGACTGATTTTATTGAAAAATATAACTTAGAGGAAAGGGATTGGTTTTATAAGCTTTATTTGGAGAAGGAGAAATGGGTTCCAGTATACCTAAATGACCACTTTTGGGATGGGATGTTGTCCACACAAAGAAGTGAAGGAATACATGCTTTTTTTGACGAATTCATCACCCGGCAAAGCACTTTGAAGCTATTTGTTAAGCAATATAAGTTAGCCATAAGAGCTAAGTTCGAGAAAGAATTGGAAGCTGAATATAGGTCATGCTTTCAACCAAAATGTTTATCTGAATTTACATGGGGGGGGGGGGGGGGTGGGGAATTTCAATCATGTTATACTAGTGAAATGTTTGAATTTTGTCAAGTACAATTAGTGAAACTGTACCACTGTGAAATCAGTTCCCTGAAGACCATCAAGCAACAGCTGGGGTGGAGAATTACATTATCTCTGATTATTTGTTCAGGAGTTTTAACACTATAGATCCATTTGTATTCACGGTTGAATATACCCATATTGGCGAATATCTAAGTTGCAGCTGCAAGTGGTTTGGAATAAGAGGTATTCTATGCTGCCATATACTTAAGGTGTTGTCTCATAAGAGGATTAATAACGTTAATGAGAGGTATATATTGAGAAGGTGGAGAAAAGATGTTGTTCGTCCGCACTTGAAATGTTTTCTTTCTTGGAGGTTACCCACGTATGACTTCTGAATACATGATGTACATGGAACTATTAAAGCATTTTGACCGAGTTTGTGATATTGCATAAGACACTGAAGTGATGAGGCGATATATTAAGTATCATTTGAACAGATTGGAGCATGAACTTTTGAATTGCGATGATGATCAAATGATAATTCCTGATTGGGAATTTGAAGATACACCTGATGGTGTGGGTGAGGGTGGGGGTGGGGATGAGGGTGAGGGTGAGGGTGAGGGTGAGGCTGAGGGTGATGGTGATGGTGAAGTAAGAAATATAAGAGATCCTAGATGCGTACCTTCTCGCGGACGTCCAAGGTTGAATAGATATAGAGGGCGAATTGATTCATACTTTAGAAATTTACAAAACCGTGATAGAGACCGTGATAGAGGCCGTGGTAGAGGCCGTGTTCGAGGTCGTGGTAGAGGTGGTGATAGAGACACTGATAGAGGCCATGGTAGAGGCCGTGGTAGAGGCCGTGAAAATACTGGGCTAGCGGAAGGAATTGAGGTAAACTAAAACAAATTATTATTATATTTTTTCCAAAAAATACATTGCTTATTAGTCTTATTTACTCTATACAGCAAGATGATGCAACAGTACAAGCACACAGTAGCTTGCCTGATCTTAACAATGAAGCAAACTGTGAGATAGAAGACTTGACCGTTTAGTTTGAGATGATTTAAGATTGAATATTATTTAATTTGATTTGATACAGATGTTTTTGAATTTTTTGACGTTGTTTTGTAATAATTTAAACGTGTGATATCATTGTTAATTGTTTTTTCATTTTAATGTTACTTCATTTTATCGGACTACACTAACAAAATGTGATTAGAAGTGAAAGACTTCATAATCAGTTCAAACTAGGGCTCGTTTGGTTGTGGGAGAGGCATCCATAGTTTTGGTTAATGTTAGTTCAATTGTATTTATTCAGGGGAAATTTGGTAGTTGACTTGCATTTATTTTTTGGTTACCAACCCTATGTTGAACTAAAAACTATTCACATTCCAACTATATATTTAAGGTTTGTAGTTAGGGTAATAAAATGATACCACGTGATATACAAATTTGATAACTGGCAGGGGTAGAAAAATCAAAAGATTCTGAAATCAAAATACACATTACATTACCAAAATGGAAAATAAAAGCACATATTTCCGATTTAAAAAAAAGCTTACAAAAGTAAAAAACAACACAAAGTGGGAAGACAAAACATAACTAGTTAATTTCAACGTGATCTTGGAGAGTTCCTCGGCCTGTCACGTGCAATTGGAAGATAACACAGAATTCTGTAATTTCGACCAACTCAAAGTTAATTAACCAACTTAATTGATGTTATTTTCCATCACGAAATATTTCCAACCTTCTTTGAACCATCTCCGCTTACCCATGTTAATTTCCATAAAGCAAGGTTGGCCATCATAGTGAAGAACCGCTAAGCTGTGTGATTTAGGTAGGTGTTCGTAAAAATATTTTGGAATATGCTGCAAACAAAAAGAAAAAAATTGAAATAATGGAATATGTATACCGTTGGTTGAGAGATTAATAAAAAAATAGCTTTTTTGATATTTTATTACAACCAGATCTGTTTTTTTCAAACTTGATTTGGTTGAAACTCAATTTTTTTATGTTACTTGGTTGGTTGAGAGATTAATAAAATAAATTAGAAAAATAATTTCTTTAATATTTTATTACAACCAAATCTGTTTGTTATAAACTGGATTTGGTTGAAACTCTTTTTTTTTTGTTGAAACCAGATGTGCCCCTCTTCAAAAATCAAATCGAAACATCACTTAGTTTGTTTATGATTCTTTTGCAAAACCAAGTCGAAAATCACAAGCATTAAAAAAATTAGAATTTTAAATCAAAAAGAGCTCATTTACCATATAATCTTGCGTTATGTATGAATCCTTCATCAGAACTTCAGAAGATGGATTCATATCTTTGTCAGATGGGGATCGTTTGGTTCAAGGATTTTGGTAAGAGTTAGGGTTTAAAAGTTGTGTGTAGTTGGGTATGTAGTTTGAGATCCGATGGACTATTACATATATATAGTGGTTGGGTATTGACTATTATATAGAGTAGTTGGGTATGGACTATTAAATATTTCTAGAATTTGATTTATTGATTTTGCATAAATTTAAAAAAATATCCTTTAACTATATCTTTTAGAAATTTTTATTATTTATGTGACCTAATGTTAAATATAAAATTACGGATATTTTGTTACTCCATATACTTTTATCACATTTTCTCAAAGTTTTATCAGTTAATAAAAATAACTTACTATATGAAAAATGACATTAAGTCATTTGGTGAATTTAGTATGTAGGTGAACACAATGCCATTAGATTTGGTAGGATATTTAGTAGACATAATTAGGTGTTCATAGTCTTTAAACTTGTTTCCATTAAACAAGATCACTATCTCAGTTAATGCAAAAGTAGGAAATTCAACTTAATAAACACATATGGCATTATGAAAGATTCACATCATAAGAAAATTAAAACTAGCAAACAAATATAGTTGTCAAAACATGGCATTTAACAGAACTATTTAAAAAACTACAACTGTAACAGGCAATAAACCGTGCCATGTACTAGAATTTGTCCAAAAATACAATTTAAAAAATTGTTTAAAAAATATCAACTATAACAGGCGATAAACCATGCCATGGTACATGCAATAAACAATGCCATGCACCAGAATTTAGCCAAAAATGCAACCTAACAGAATTGTTTAAAAAATATCAACAATAACATGCAATAAAACCATGACATGGTACAGGCAATAAACTATGTCATGCACCAGAATTTATCCAAAAAATGAAATTTAACAGAATTATTTTTAAAAACTACAATTGTACTAAAATTTCAGTACCCATTCAGCAACAGGTGATGCACACCTAAATTCAGAATTCAAAACTGCTGATCTGAGAACTTCATAATCTGCACTCGTCATGGCCACGATTGTGATTTTCGCAAGAGCCGGAGAATCTTCCACAAGAAGATTCACCAGTTGCATGTGTGGCCTTATCCCTCGAAGCCTCCTAATCATAATTTTTCTGAGGTTGATGAATGTTGTTTCTACAAAACTTGCTTCCAAATCAATGTTATCATGTACCATTGGTACAGAATAAGGTTCCACCTACAAAATAATTAAAAAGAAATACCAAATGATTTCAGCACCTAAGAATTCACTATCTTAAGTAAACATAAGAATATAACCAAATGATTAAGTAAAAGAATAACATTGATTTCCATAAGTTCTAAACATGGAAATCTTTTCATCAAAGACAAAGCAAATGCAGCGTAATACAATTCACCAAGATATAGACAAGAAAGGTAAAGATTTTTGACACTGGCAACACGAAAGGGGAGACTAGTTGGTACATCTCTTGCACCTGAAGCTAATAACTAGAAAGAACATCCCAAATAAAAATGATGGCACATAGAGCACAATATAATCCTTCTATGAAAAAGCACTAGACTGAAGTTATGAAGCACATTTACGTTGAGGCCATGGTTATCCAAATGGACATGTTCCACCCCAGATAAAGATTGAAGAACCCTAGTATAGTGAGGTATCACTTCCACGACAAAGCCTCCGCTAAAAGCAAGCGTGGCTTGTGCCAGAAGAGGAACATTTCTTAAACTAATTATTTCATGCTTTGCCTGTGAAGTCAACGGACTTCAATTTGGGGGAATCAACAAAAATGATACCATCATGATCAAATTGTATCACAAGCACCAATTGCTTGAGCAACGGGCATAGAGAGATGAAGGCTGAAAACAAATTATGCTCCATTAAAACATTGTACAACTTTAGGCAAACTAACCTCTCAAAACCTGCGAAGGGTGTTGGATGGTCTATTGTACAATCTTCTTGAGATAGGTGCCTCAAACTCACACAACTGAAAAATAATAAACCATCCAACTTGTAGGGTGTCCTCCTATAAGGAAATTTGATATTGAGATGTTCAATACCACTTCGATTGAAGAACCCTAACAACTGGTTAAAATAAGAAAATTCCTCTGCATATGGAATTAAGAGGGTAAAGTGTTTAATAGGCCCTCGATGATGGTTTAAAATATGACGGATTATAGTAGCAAAGTAAGTAGGTTGGTGCATTCTCCAAAGGGTTCAATCAAGAGTTACCTGTGGAATTCTACACAAAGTATATCGCCACTTCCTACTTAAGATTCTTGTTCGAACAACATCTGGTAATGGAATTCGTACCAAAATATTATCAATAACATCATCAGGAGGTTGCCTAGTATATCGAAGGGAAAATTTCTAATGTAGTTTCTTCTTACGACCGGAGCCATTGTTAGACTTAGATAATAGGCAAAACAAAGAAGATGAGGTAAAACGAAAGTGAAGATTGCGATTATGGAAGAAGAAGAAGATGAAAGAAACATGTTGATAACTTGAAATTTTGAAGATGGAGCGCCAAAAGACCATGGACGTATCAACTCCTAAACAGAAAATTTTGTGGCTATCGATTAAACAATTCCAAGGTAGATATGTATAGAGCCCTAATTTAGAATACCAATATATATAAATGAACGTCTAAAAAGCATCAAAGTTATAATTGGTTCGTTTGTTAAGTAAGCGTATCTATTAAGCAGCCGTCTCGAGAATGAATCTCACCTTTAACATGGTGAATTCTAATTTTTTTCCAATCAACCCAATTACTTTTTTTTAAAAAAGGGGCAAACCAGTAGTACATTTTTTATCTACTTAATTTACATTTTGAAAAAATAAAAAGTTAAACCATTTTTTTTTTTAAAAGGTTAAACCGGTAGTTACATTTTTTTATCTACTTTATTTACATTTTGGAAAAAAGGGTTAAACGAATATTTACATGTTGGTTGTAGTAATGTAATTATATCGTTGTGGTTCATAGTAATGTCGGCCGTCTAGATAATAGTCGTTTATAGTCAGGTCATACGTATCGTCCTATAGCAACCATACAAGTCCATTCAATACTATGATTGTAGTAAGGTAATTATATCGTTGTTGTTCGTAGTAATGTCGGCCGTCTAGATAATAGCCTTTTATTGTAAGGTCATACGTATCGGCCTATAGTAACCATATAAGTCCATTAACTACTATGATTTTAGTAAGGTAATTATATCGTTGTGGTTCGTAGTAATGTCGGTCGTCTAGATAATAGCCGTTTATAGTAAGGTCATACGTATCGGCCTATGGCAAACAAATAAGTCTATTTAATTCTATGATTATAGTAAGGTAATTATATCGTTGTGGTTCGTAGTAATGTCGGCCGTCTAGATAATAGCCGTTTCTTGTAAGGTCATACGTGTCGGACTATAGCAACCATATAAGTCCATTCAATATTATGATTGTCATAATGGAATTATATCGTTGTGGTTCGTAGTAATGTCGGCCGTCTAGATAATAGCTGTTTGTAGGAAGGTCATACGGATAGGCCTATTGTAACCATATAAGTCCATTCACTGTTATGGTTGTAGTAAGGTAATTATATCCTTGTGGTTCATACAAATGTCGGCCGTCTAGATAATAGCCATTTATGGTAAGGTCATATGTATCAGCCTATAGCAACCATATAAGTCCATTAACTACTATGATTGTAGTAAGGTAATTATATTTTTGTGGTTCGTAGTAATGTCGTCCGTCTAGATAATAGCCGTTTATAGTAAGGTCATACGTATCAGCCTATAGCAACCATATAAGTCCATTCACTGTTATGATTGTACTAAGGTAATTATATCGTTGTGGTTCATACCAATGTCGGTCATCTAGATAATAGCTGTTTATAGTAAGGTCATACTTATCGGCTTATAGCAACCATATAAGTCCATCCACTACTATGATTGTAGTAACGTAATTATATCGTTATGGTTCGTAGTAATGTCGTTCATCTAGATAATAGCTATTTATAGTAAGGTCATATGTTTCGGCCAATAACAACCATCTAAGTCCATTCACTACTATGATTGTAGTAAGGTGGTTATATCATTGTGGTTCGTAGTAATGTCGGCAGTCTTGATAATAGCCGTTTATAGTAAGGTCATACGTATCAGCCTATAGAAACCATATAAGTCCATTCGCTACTATGATTGTAGCAAGGTAATTATATCATTGTGGTTCGTAGTAATGTCGGCCATCAAGATAATACCGTTTATAATAAGGTCATACATATCGACCTATAGCAACCATATAAGTCCATTCACTACTATGATTGTAGTAAGGTAATTATATCGTTGTGGTTTGTTGTAATGTCATGCGTCTAGATAATAGCCGTTTATAGTAAGGTCATACGTATCGGCCTATAGAAACCATATAAGTCCATTCACTGTTATGATTGTAGTAAGGTAATTATATTGCTGTGGTTCGTACTAATGTCGACCGTCTAGATAATAGCCGTTTATGGTAAGGTCATACTTACCGGCCTATAGCAACCATATAGGTGCACTCACTACTATGATTGTAGTAAGGTAATTATATTGTTGTGGTTCATAGAAATATCGGCCGTCTAGATAATAGCCGTTTATAGTAAGGTCATACGTATCGGCCTATAGCAACCATATAAGTCCTTTCACTACTATGATTGTAGTAAGGTAATTATATCGTTGTGGTTCGTAGTAATGTCGACCATCTAGACAATAGCCATTTATAGTAAGGTCATAAGTATCGGCCTATAGCAACCATATAAGTCCATTCACTACTATGACTGTAGTAAGGTAATTATATCGTTGTGGTTCGTAGTAATGTCGGCCGTGTAGATAATAGCCGTATATAGTAAGGCATACGTATCGGCCTATCACAACCACATAAGTCGATTTACTACTATGATTGTAGTAAGGTAATTATATCATTGTGGTTCGTAGTAATGTCGGCCATCTAGATAATAGCCGTTTATAGTAAGGTCATATGTATCGGCCTATAGCAACCATATAAGTTCATTCAATACTATGATTGTAGTAAGGTAATTATATCGTTGTGGTTCTCAGTAATGTCAGCTGTCTAGATAATAGCCGTTTATTGTAAGGTCATACGTATTTTGGCCTATAGAAACCATATAAGTCCATTCAATACTATAATTGTACTAAGGTAACTATATCGTTGTGGTTTGTAATAATGTCGGCCGTCTAGATAATAGCCGTTTATAGTAAGGTCATACGTATCGGCCTATAGAAACCATATAAGTCCATTCAATAGTATGATTGTACTAAGGTAACTATATCGTTGTGGTTTGTAGTGTTGGAAACACGTTTCAAATGCAATATACTAAACGTGTGTTCTTTTGTAGGTTTTGATGAATGTCAAACAAAGCAATAAGCGATATATAGCAGTGCTCAAGGACAAGCACATAATGGATGCATTACAAGAAGCTCAAGACAATGCTTGGAAATGTTATAATTGAGTCAATATTAATTGTGATCTTGATTCCTCAATCTTGGCTCATAACATGGCTTCTCTACTAAAATTATTTTTCCAAAATCATGCATATTTAAAGTAAGTGTCAAATGATTTTAAACTATGCATATTTACATTTGTTAAAATGTTTTCCAAACATGCCTCAAAAATCTGGGCTAAGATAATCGATTATGTACTTATGATAATCGAGTATCTCTAAGCCAAGACTGCATGACAATCGATTGTGAATTAATGATAATCGATTGTGAGTAAGCCAGTTAACATCAGGTTTTTGCAAACTGCATAACAATCGATTGTGTACTTTCGATAATCGATTGTTAACTGAGGCAAAGTTTTCAAAACTCATAAAAATCGATTATGAACTAATGGTAATCGATTGGAATGAGAAAAATGTCTCCCAGTGATTTTAAGTAAAATAATAATCGATTGTGGCTTTTGATAATCGATTATATATGAGACAGTAAGTTTTGAAATTAATTAATAATCGATTGTGGCTTTTGATAATCGATTATATATGAGACAGTAAGTTTTGAAATTAATTAATAATCGATTGTGGCTTTTGATAATCGATTATATATGAGACAGTAAGTTTTGAAATTAATTAATAATCGATTGTTCTATTTGATAATCGATTGTTGAAGCTGACCGTTGTCATACTATTTTTTAAATTACCTTCAGGTAATCGATTGTGATATTTAACAATCGATGTTTTAGCGTAAAATCTGGAAAAGATTTTCTGAACGTTGTTAAAATAATCGATTATTGATTTCCTGATAATCGATGTTTTATGCCAAAAATTGGAAAGGATTTTTTAACGTTATAATTAATCGATTATTGATTTGAAGTAATCGATTGTTAACGTAAAATCTGGGATTGATTTTTTGATCTGATAGGCAAACAATCGATTGTTTAGTCCTGACAATCGATTGTCACTGAGTAATTTCAGCAATCCTTAATTGGCAATTAGACAACGGTAAGACTGAGTTTTTCACCTATAAATACAGGTTTAACTCAGTGTTTTCACAACAACAACACATACAATTTAAGTATTTTCATTGCTAAAAGCTTTCTTACATTGATCATCATTTTCATTCATCTATAAAGCTTTTTGAAGAGCCATTCTATTGAGCTAAGTTGTTGTGATCTTGAGCGTACTATTTCTACTCATATCTACTCATTGAGGAGTACTTTGTAAAGTGAGTGTGTCTTTGTGTTTGTAAGAGAATTGCGATTCTCGTTTGTTGAGGAACTTGTGTTTCCTCGGTTGAAGTCTTTGGGATTGTTATCCCCGAGCAATTGAAGTCTTTGGGATTGTTATCCCCGAGCAATTGAAGTCTTTGGGATTGTTATCCCCGAGCAATTGAAGTCTTTGGGATTGTTATCCCCGAGCAATTGAAGTCTTTGGGATTGTTATCCCCGAGCAATTGAAGTCTTTGGGATTGTTATCCCCGAGCAATTGAAGTCTTTGGGATTGGTATCCCCGAGCAATTGAAGTCTTTGGGATTGTGATCCCCGAGCACCTAGGTGAGGCTTGTGTCCTCAGCTGTAACGGTTTGTTAAGCACCCGTAAGCTTGACAAGTTTAGTGGAAATCTCGAGAGAGTCTCTCGGGGACTGGACTAACCACGTTTGTGGCCAACCAGGATACATCTTTGTGTAAGTTTATTTTACTGCACTTGTCTTAATTTCTGCAAAGTTTTTAAATTCCGCACTAAAACGCTTAATAATTTTAAAACGCTATTCACCCCCCCCTCTAGCGTAAAGCGTTATTTCCAACAATTGGTATCAGAGCCATACTCTCTGAAAGACTTAACCGTTTGAGAGAATCTTTCCATGGCTTCTACTCTAGACTCTTTTGCAGGTATTGATGAAGGACAGTGCCCCACAAGACCTCCTTTGTTCAACGGGACAAATTATTCATATTGGAAAGAAAGGATGCAGATATTCGTCAGATCAAACAGCCCTTACTTGTGGAAGGTATACACCAAAGGAAATGAGGTTCCTGTCAAACAGGTGGAAGGAGTATGGGTGCCAAAATCAGAAGAGGAATTCAACGCCGAGGATAATCGAATAGTCCAAAATAATTTTAAAGCTATTAACTTATTACTTTGTGCTGTTAATGCTAATGATTACAGGAAAATCTCCTGCTGCAAAACAGCGAAAGAAATGTGGGACAAGCTTGAGGTCACTTACGAAGGGACTGACCAGGTAAGAGAAGCTAAAATTGACTTTTTGACTCATGCTTACGAATTGTTCCATATGAATGAAGGCGAAAAGGTAGACGAGATGTTTGAGCGGTTCTCATCAATAGTGAATGATCTCCACGCGCTCAAGAAGACGTTCACAGACAAAGAACTAGTTCGAAAAATCCTTAGGAGCCTAACACCGGCATGGCGATCAAAGGCTGATGCGATTCAAGAGTCAATTGGAATCACGAACGTCACCATAGACGCTCTTAGAGGTAATCTTAAGACTTATGAATCCACTATTCTTAACCCTGTTATTGATGAACAAAGAAGGCAAAAGATTGCTCTAAAGGCGAGCACAAGTCAATCACCGATTGAAGAGGATGGAGATAGCGAATTTGGACTCATCATCAAAAAGTTCCAAAAATTCATGCGAAAAGAATATGACCGCAAAGGGAAAAAGCAAGGTGAGCAAGTTAAATGTTATGAATGTGGTGAAACAGGGCATATCAAAACAAACTGCCCAAATCTTAAAAAGGAGAAGAAACCCTTCAAGAAGCAACGAGCATACATATCTTGGGGAGGAGATTCCGGAGACGAATCCAGTGAAGAAGAAAATGAAGAAGCGGCAAATCTCTGCCTCATGGCACAGGAAGAAAATCAAAGTGAGGTAAGTCAAATCTCTTCTCAAAATTTTTATACTCTTGATGACATGAGAAATGCCTTTGATGAATTGTATGCTGAATTTCTCAAAGTTACAAAAACCGTCACTAGTTTAAGAGAAAGTGCTTCTCTAAAAGAACAAGATTTTCAAAAACAGTTTTCATTAAAAGAAAAAGAATTAGAAAAATTGGTTTTGGAAAATGAGAAGCTACTAGAACAAAACAAGTTTTATGGGAAAAGAAGTTCTGACAAGCCCGAGAGTTCTACAAAAAATTGTGCTTCTTGTGTAGTCCTTAAGAATGAAGTAGGTAGATTAAAAGGCACACTAGACAAATTCAACTCCTCTCATAAAAACTTGAATGTGGTGCTTGATAACTTGAAATCAACCAAGCATGGAATAGGCTTCATAAATGAAGAAGAGGTTGATGCAAAAACCCAACCACCTAGAGCTCAACCTAGGATTAATAACAAAAATGTCTTTCCTAAAACTAACATGCATGCTAGACAAAATATTAGGAGACCTAGACATGACCTTCCACCTAGCAATCGTCACAACAATGCTAGAAGATCCCGAAATGTTCAACCTAGAAATGATTATGGTGCTCAAATTAGGAGAAATGAAAATAGAGAAAACAATGTGCATTATTCCAGCTACTATGAGCCTAGACGCATGCATAATCCAAATGTGACATGTCATTATTGTAGACGAATTGGTCATATTGCTCCCGCATGCTTTACTAGACATAGACATGCTACTCAAACATATCATTATAGTATGCATAACCCTCAAGGACCCAAAATGGCATGGGTACCAAAAGAGCATTGATTTGTTTTGCAGGTGTGCTTGAAGGAATCAAGTGTAGTGGATGCTCCAAACACTTGACGGGAGACGAATTCAAAATTCCTTCAATTAAAGCACAAAGAAGGAGGAAGAGACGAAAAGTCGGTTTAGAGACTTCTTTAAATCGGAAGTATTTTCGAATTTTTCTTAAAAAAAGACAAAATACAAGGAAGACAAAGGCAAAATTGTGAAAGAAGCTTCTCAAATTGAAGAATGAGCCAAAGGACCAAAATGAACGGAGGATGCTCAAAATCAGGTAATTGGCAAAGTCGAAGGGAAGGTAAGTACCCTAAACCCTCTTAAGAACATCCTAGGACAAAATTCTTAAGAGTTCACGTTCTTCACCCGACTACACAAGTTTCAAAGTTATCATTTCATTTATAGATTATTGACTTGAGCGTCGGAGATGTTTAATTCTATTTTGCAGGCATCCCCCCAAAAAGGTAAGAGGAAAGTATGAATTATCTTGATACAAGAAAAATCGATCATAATCGATTATTTATGCTTACAATCGATTATCAGTATCAATAATCGATTATTTGTTGATTCAATTTTCTGCCATGAAATCTTGTTGACTATTTACATTGCCTGATAGAATTAAGTTTCATCATTTTAGCATCCCCCTTCCAAACAATCGATTATTTGTTCTGCCAATCGATTATTTGCCAAAATTCAAACTCTCTGTGAGTAAACAATCGATTACTATATACTGACAATCGATTATCTGTTTTAAACTTATGTTACCGTTTTGGCTCTATAATCGATTCCTGTCAGGTCATAAATATGACAAACAATCGATTACCAAGTTTGACAATCGACTATCTCTTTCAAATTTTTACCGTTCTGGCGTGTAATCGATGTGTCAGATCATCTTCATTAATGACAATCGATTATTCCATTCAAACAATCGATTGTCGAACGGTCAGTGAATTTATTTTTACCGTTTCAGACTTCACATCCCTTCAAATCTTTTCCAATAAATGTAAGACTCATTCCTTCTCTATATATAGGCTGCACATATGCTCTTGTATACTCACTCAAGCTTCCAAGCATCAAATTCTCTTGTTTTCTTTGAAAAATCCTAGCACATTCTTTTCAAAAAAAAAAAAAATGTCAAGCCGCAACTCCAAACGTGCTCGTTCCAAACAAGGTGCCTCTTCTTCTCGCCATCCATATCAAGATGGATCGGTTCTATTTTTTGAATCCAATGAAGAGCTCACCCGGTTCGTAACCAAATTTGAGAAACGCCTTATTCTCCCTCCTCGCTTTTCAACAAACGCTCTTATTGCACCATTCATTCCAGCCGCGAATATGCTAAGAGAGTGCCATCTTTTCAACTTCCTACTCCTTACTCACCCCTACTACAACATTTCTTTGGTTGAAGCTTTTTACTCCAACCTTCACAAAAATGATGAGGGTGAACTTGTTACCAATGTTAACGGCATTCCCATTCTAATTTCTGAAGATAACCTCCACCTCATTGCCGGCATTCCGCATGATGGTGAAGACATCTACCAATACATAAATGATGCCGGGCACATGCTTGATGAAACAAACCTCTTCCGCCAAGCCGGAGTCGCCTATGATGAGTCTTCTTCCCGTCGTCCCACCATAAAGGGTATGGACCCGAATTATCGTTTCATTCTTTATTTCATCACTCGTGTTCTCAAACCCCGTAAACTCAATCACACCACCATTTCCCAAGAGGATGCCAAATTTCTTTACGCCATTGTCACCGGGGTTAACATAAATTGGTGCAAGCTTATTCTATCCCATATGTTCAATGCCACCAGAGATGACATACCTCTCCCCTATGCCCTCTTGATAATGAAATTTCTTGAAGCTTCCGGGGTCAATACTGCTAATGGTCCTCTCAAAAAGAGCACCAAAATCTGGGAAATTTCGGAGTCTTCCTTTCATCATGATGGTGATCATGCTCCCGCTCCTCCTCAAAATCGACAAGCCCGTCGTGCTCATCCTCCTCAGGAGCCTACCCTCCGGACCATTTCTGACCAAATTACTCAATTAACACGTGAGGTCCATGGTTACTTTGATCACGTGAATTATGCCTATGCTCAGATGGTGCCATATCAAGCGCCTCCAAATGATGATGAAGGGGATGGGGGTGATGAATGATGAAATTGCTATTTTATCTATGTGAAATTGTTGAATGATGAATGTGAAATTGTTATTGTTATTGGTTTATAATTTATTTTTCCAATAAATAAACTTGTGTTTATTTCATATTTGTTATTCTTCCCTTGTGTACATTTTTTTGCTAATGGCAAAAGGGGGAAGAAACGGGATATCAAGAAGTGTGCTATATTATGCTATATGCTCTCAACTTCATTCATGCTTAAAGTGAGGGGGAACATGAATTGAGGGGGAACATGACACTTGTCTTGGTTTATCAAAATAATTATTGCATATATCCCGCCTATGTTTGCCATTATCAAAAAGGGGGAAATTGTTGGAAACACGTTTCAAATGCAATATACTAAACGTGTGTTCTTTTGTAGGTTTTGATGAATGTCAAACAAAGCAATAAGCGATATATAGCAGTGCTCAAGGACAAGCACATAATGGATGCATTACAAGAAGCTCAAGACAATGCTTGGAAATGTTATAATTGAGTCAATATTAATTGTGATCTTGATTCCTCAATCTTGGCTCATAACATGGCTTCTCTACTAAAATTATTTTTCCAAAATCATGCATATTTAAAGTAAGTGTCAAATGATTTTAAACTATGCATATTTACATTTGTTAAAATGTTTTCCAAACATGCCTCAAAAATCTGGGCTAAGATAATCGATTATGTACTTATGATAATCGAGTATCTCTAAGCCAAGACTGCATGACAATCGATTGTGAATTAATGATAATCGATTGTGAGTAAGCCAGTTAACATCAGGTTTTTGCAAACTGCATAACAATCGATTGTGTACTTTCGATAATCGATTGTTAACTGAGGCAAAGTTTTCAAAACTCATAAAAATCGATTATGAACTAATGGTAATCGATTGGAATGAGAAAAATGTCTCCCAGTGATTTTAAGTAAAATAATAATCGATTGTGGCTTTTGATAATCGATTATATATGAGACAGTAAGTTTTGAAATTAATTAATAATCGATTGTGGCTTTTGATAATCGATTATATATGAGACAGTAAGTTTTGAAATTAATTAATAATCGATTGTGGCTTTTGATAATCGATTATATATGAGACAGTAAGTTTTGAAATTAATTAATAATCGATTGTTCTATTTGATAATCGATTGTTGAAGCTGACCGTTGTCATACTATTTTTTAAATTACCTTCAGGTAATCGATTGTGATATTTAACAATCGATGTTTTAGCGTAAAATCTGGAAAAGATTTTCTGAACGTTGTTAAAATAATCGATTATTGATTTCCTGATAATCGATGTTTTATGCCAAAAATTGGAAAGGATTTTTTAACGTTATAATTAATCGATTATTGATTTGAAGTAATCGATTGTTAACGTAAAATCTGGGATTGATTTTTTGATCTGATAGGCAAACAATCGATTGTTTAGTCCTGACAATCGATTGTCACTGAGTAATTTCAGCAATCCTTAATTGGCAATTAGACAACGGTAAGACTGAGTTTTTCACCTATAAATACAGGTTTAACTCAGTGTTTTCACAACAACAACACATACAATTTAAGTATTTTCATTGCTAAAAGCTTTCTTACATTGATCATCATTTTCATTCATCTATAAAGCTTTTTGAAGAGCCATTCTATTGAGCTAAGTTGTTGTGATCTTGAGCGTACTATTTCTACTCATATCTACTCATTGAGGAGTACTTTGTAAAGTGAGTGTGTCTTTGTGTTTGTAAGAGAATTGCGATTCTCGTTTGTTGAGGAACTTGTGTTTCCTCGGTTGAAGTCTTTGGGATTGTTATCCCCGAGCAATTGAAGTCTTTGGGATTGTTATCCCCGAGCAATTGAAGTCTTTGGGATTGTTATCCCCGAGCAATTGAAGTCTTTGGGATTGTTATCCCCGAGCAATTGAAGTCTTTGGGATTGTTATCCCCGAGCAATTGAAGTCTTTGGGATTGTTATCCCCGAGCAATTGAAGTCTTTGGGATTGGTATCCCCGAGCAATTGAAGTCTTTGGGATTGTGATCCCCGAGCACCTAGGTGAGGCTTGTGTCCTCAGCTGTAACGGTTTGTTAAGCACCCGTAAGCTTGACAAGTTTAGTGGAAATCTCGAGAGAGTCTCTCGGGGACTGGACTAACCACGTTTGTGGCCAACCAGGATACATCTTTGTGTAAGTTTATTTTACTGCACTTGTCTTAATTTCTGCAAAGTTTTTAAATTCCGCACTAAAACGCTTAATAATTTTAAAACGCTATTCACCCCCCCCTCTAGCGTAAAGCGTTATTTCCAACATGTAGTAATGTCGTCCGTCTAGATAATAGCCGTTTATAGTTAGGTCATATGTATCGGCCTATAGCAACCATATAAGTCCATTCACTGCTATTATGTAGTAAGGTAATTATGTCGTTGTGGTTCGTAGTAATGTCGGCCGTCTAGATAATAGCCGTTTATAGTAAGGTCATATGTATCGGCCTATAGCAACCATATAAGTCCATTCACTACCATGATTGTAGTAAGGTAATTATGTCGTTGTGGTTCGTAGTAATATCGGTCGTCTAGATAATAGCCTTTTATAGTAAGGTCATACGTATCGGCCTATAGAAACCATATAAGTCCATTCAATAGTATGATTGTACTAAGATAACTATATCGTTGTGGTTCATAGTAATGTCGGCCGTCTAGATAATAGCCGTTTCTTGTAAGGTCATACGTGTCGGACTATAGCAACCATATAAGTCCATTCAATATTATGATTGAATTATATCGTTGTGGTTCGTAGTAATGTCGGCCGTCTAGATAATAGCCGTTTATAGTAAGGTTATATGTATCGGCCTATAGCAACCATATATGTCCATTCACTACCATGATTGTAGTAAGGTAATTATGTCGTTGTGGTTCGTAGTAATGTCGGTCGTCTAGATAATAGCCGTTTATAGTAAGGTCATACGTATTGGCCTATAGCAACCATATATGTCCATTCACTACTTTGATTGTAGTAAGGTAATTATATCGTTGTGGTTCGTAGTAATGTCGGCCGTCTAGATAATACATCGTTGCGATTTCATAATAATTGATCGTCTATTTATTGTCATTATTAAGGTCATTTGTATCGGCCTATATCAACCATATACGTCTATTCACTAATATTATTGTAGTCATATAATCTAAGTTAATTATATCATTATGATTCCTAGTAAACTCCACCTTTTATATAATAGGCGTCTATATAACTTCATTAATTAAGGTCATATATATTACCTTATTTATATAAGTAAATATATAATTATATATATTTTTATTTATTATTATTAATTATAATATTAGTTAAATCATGATACTTTAAGACTAATGTATTCTAGCTTCTTTTTTTGGGTGGGAAAGCAAGAAGATATTTTTTGACTAAAATGTTAAGTATAAATTTCGGAGGGAAGCAAAGAGAAAAGTAAAAGTACAATTGGAGGGAAATTGAAAGTTTTACTCTTTGTATATCTCTTAAATACAAGAACAACATCTCCAACTCTCTAAACAAAGTAGATACCTTAAACATGAATGCTAACGTATGGATTAAAAAAGAATTCTATCCATGGTTTCGGATGAAGGTGCCCAAATAATACATTAAGCGTGATTTTCTGGCAATTTTATTTTTCTTAAATTTTCATGATTTGATAATATTTTATTACCATGAACCCTGAACCCTATCTATACATTATGTTCTTGCAGTTTATTCCAATGAAATTATGTGGCTATCTTCCTCATATCTCGGTAAAAACAATACTTCGATGTAATGGAAAGGGGTGGGCTGTGATTCTCAAAAGTAGTGTTCGTAGAAGACTCGTCAATGGGTGGAAACAATTTGTTGTCGAAAATAATTTGAAGAAAGGGAATGTCCTTTTCTTTGAACTAGTTGAGGCTACATCAGGGGCCGTGATCTTTTTTGTTGAAGAGTTAGGATTAACTAATGCTTAGCTTGATAATTTCATCTCTTTAGTTATATGTAAGGACTTCAAATGGATCGTAGTATGATTGTTCTCTTTAGTAATGATTAATATTATTATTCTTTATAATATTGTTTGTGTTTTTTTCATTTATTGTTGTTATATATTTTTGTATTTCAAGAAGACTAATTTTTTATAAATAGCCAATTAAAATTCGGAAGTCATTAAACATTGCAGAAGTCCCAAATTTTTTTCTATCATTTTACAAACAAGAACAAGACTACGAAGATTCCTTTTTTCCAAAAAAGTTTAAAAATCGACATCAAAACCTAAATATAAACGTAAACCTAAACGAACTTAAATCTAAAGCTAAACCTAAACAATGATTAAATAATCTTTGTAAGGATAGAATATGATGGAGTTACGCTAGGCATAGAGAGTGACCATTAGTTATTTTCCACTTTCCATCAAAGTGGGTTAAGGGGAGTTATAACCATAATTAACTTCCCCTCATTGATTCAAATATTAATTTAACAACAAAATATATTTATATTAAACCAAAATACTCACGTGGGCCATATTATACAATTTTTACATGGATTAATCAAGTCTTCTAAGGTAAGACTATATGAGAAAAAACCTTTGAAGTGCACTGGCAGAATTTTAAAAAATAAAATAAAGAGAAACTGTCAAAATCTGTATAAGCTGATGGATAAATTAAAGACAAGCTTCTATTATTTATTGTAGTCATGGAGGAGTGTAATGGTGCATAGAGGAGTGAAATATACTACTGGAAATTGTAATGGTTGCATGAAGGAGTGTAAAGGGCTACTGGGAAGTGCAATGGATGCATGGAGGAGTGGAAGGGGCTGCTATTGGGAAGAATAATGATTGCTAGGGTATCTACAAAGAGACTTTAATACCTACCGGGAAGAGGAAAGAGATTATAATCTTCCCTATATATTTTTCTGAATATATGCTACACCTACATAAGAAAATCAAACAATAAAAATACTACTAAGCATAACGATGGATAAGACCCCGACAAAGAAACCTGCTGAACATCTGCTGCATGGCTCACCTGTGAGTCTTAACATCTTGTACCAAGATCTGAAGTGTGATTACACCAAGCTGATGCGTGAGGTTACAAAGTTGATTGAGAGGGTGGTTCGTGATAGTAACATTGACTACCTCAAGAGTGTCATGTTGGAAGAGCTTCCCTTTACTTCACTCAATACTATGCTTGACGATACGCCCACACCATCCGTCCAGAGTGGAGCTAAGAGCAATTCTATCATTGTTATCACTAGTGATACCGAGTTCGCCTCAAAGACCTCAATGTCTCTTTTAGTGAACTAGAATATTGAGTTGTTATGAAGATTTGTTTCATTTATTTTTGACTATGTGTTTGTTCGTTTATAAAGTTTTCTACCCCCCTATATTGATGTTTTTATTTATCAACTTATGTAATTGTGATGTTATTGTCATGACCCAAACCCCGGTCGTGATGGCGCCAAACACCTTGTAAGGCAAGCCCGACCATTTAAACATATCCAGCCAAAAAATTAACTTAATTACCATTTAAAAGATAAGATCTCAATTTGAAAACAATAGAAATACTGCGGAAAACATAATCAACAACTATAACAGCACAAAAGATCCGTCGTCAGAAGTCTGAGCCTCTAAGTACACTGAACAGTATCCTAATCATAGAAAAGTCTAGACATGGAAGCAAAAGATAGATAAGAGGAGACATCAGGTTCTGCGGACACCACCAGCTACCTTGATAACTCCGGAACCGATCTAGGCAACAACAAATAAGCACGCTAAGCCTCCGGGATACCTGTATCTGCACATAAGGTGCAGGGAATAGGGTGAGTACTTCCAAATCAGTGAGTAATATCAATAAATAATAACTGAATGTAAGAAATCCGGCAAAAACACTATACAGTTCTATTTTCAATAGCAAGAACAGTAAATGAGTACCAAACAGGGAGAAGAATCTGATAAATGCTTTCCTTTCCCCGACCAGTTACTAACACTGCTGGGTGCGCAGCCCAATCCAACACCAGGTATATATACTGCTGCGGCGTGTAGCCCGATCCAATATAATATTTATAATGCTGCGGCGCACAGCCCGATCGAATAAATATAGCTGGTTGCCCTCATTGGGGGTGTGTACAGATTCCGGAGGGGCTCCTTCAGCCCAAGCGCTTAAATATTGCGACGTGCAGTCTAATCCATATATCTATCACTGCAGCGTGCAGTCTGATCCATATAATATACTACTGCGGCGTGGCAATCCGATCCATATAATATAATAATGTGGCGTGCAGTCCGATTGGATACATGTATATGTATATACTGTTTCGGCGTGCAGCCCGACCCGATATATATGTATATATTTCAAATAACCTCACTACAGGGTCCTTGACGCCTCTTACTCAGTATAGACCTAGCCACTCGGGCCGACTCAGCTAAGAAAGGGTATTCAACCCTAGGTATATTGCTCATATAGGGTGCCAGTTACAAAATCCTATTTATTTCATGATTTACAGTCAAAGTCAGGACAGATGGTATATGTCGAATAGGTAAAGCGAGGTCAATCAGCTCAACATGCCCCCTAGGAGTTCTATAGATCGGCATTAGGCCCCAAACATGGAAACTAGCCCAAAATATACAAGCACAAGCTCAGACTTAGTCAAGAAGTATAGTAAGTCACCAATCAGGATGGACCAAGTTCGAGTCCCCAGCAGATACATCACCACGCTCATCACGAGACGCGTGTCTCATCTCAACATAGCACCGCATAGTGCAAATACGGGGTTTCAAACCCTCAGTTTATCATTCATATCCATTACTCACCTCAAACCGGCCAAAATCCTAGCCCGCCTTGCGCTTTCCTCGCAAATCGACCTCATCGGGTGCAGAATCTGACCAAAACCACAAGGAATATGTTATAATAAGCTAATGGGACATAACCCAATAGAAAGAACTCGAAAAACACCCAAAAACACGAAGTTGGCAAAACCCGAGCCTCGGGCCTACTTCTCGAAAAATTACAAAAATTACATCACCGGAATCCTCGTCTCGCCACGAGCCCGTACATATCAAATTTTCAAGAAACGGAGTCCATTTGACCCCTCAAATCAACACTTTACATTCACTTGGGTTTCAAGCCCTAACCACCACTTTTAACCTCAAAAACCTTGAATTCTTTGTGTTTAATCCATGTTTTAACACCATTCCAACATATTCTAGGTCCAAGATTCCATACCTGATGTTTTCCCCAAAATCCTCTCCGAAATCGCTCCCAATTTTTTCCTTAGTCCGAAGTCCAAATGTTCTTCTCTTTTTCAAACTTATGAAAAATATTGTTCATTAAACCCTGCCCGATTTCTGCTTACGCGGTCAACTGACCGCTTTCGCGGCCTTCGCTTTTGCGGCCACACGACTGCTTACGTTGTCCCACGTATATCCCGTAGATCGCTTCTACGGTCAAACTATCGCTTCAGCGGTCAAACTATCGCTTCAGCGGCAACCGCCTACGCGGTCTTCTATCCACTTCCGCAGTCCAAGATTTCCCTCAGTTTCCACTTTCGCGGCTCATACGCCGCTTCTGCGGTCACCGCTTAAGCGGCTCCTCTTCCGCAGAAGCGGAAATACCAGAAGCATTCAGCTATTTTCATGCTATAAATTTCCAAAACCTCCGATCAACCAACCGGAAACACCCCGAGGCCTCCGGAACCCCAACCAAAACCACCAACCTACTCCAAAACATCATACGAACATGTTCCAATCATAAAAAAACAACCTTTAACACAAAAATAATCAAATCATGATGGATTCAAGCCTATGTGTAACTATAACTTCCGAAACCTACATTAGATCAAAAACCCGACCGAAAGACGTCCGATTGACTTGAAAATTTGCAGACATATCCAGAATCATCTAACGAAGCTACTACAACTTTCTCAATCCTATTCCGACCCCCGGATCAAAATCTCACCGATCAACCGGAATTCACCAAAATTCAAAATTAGCCAATTCAAGCCTAGTTCTACACCGGACCTCCAAATTCAATTTCGATTTCAATCCCAACTAATAAATCTCCACCTGAAACTAGCCGAATCGTTGGAAATCCATTTTGATCCCTATAACTCATAGTCAAGATCCGGTTGACTTTTCCAAACTAGCATTCTATTAAAGAGACTAATTGTCTCAATTCCATCCAAACTCTGTCCGAATCACTTCAAACTCTACAAATACATATAATGAAGCATATAGAAGCATTAAACGGGGAAAACGGGGTGGTAACTCACGTGACGACAGGCCGGGTCGTCACATCCTCCTCAGCTAAAACAAACACTCGTCCTCGTGTGGGTCAAGAAACATACCAGGAGCCTCAAACAAATGAGGATATCTGCTCCGCATCTCCTACTCGGTCTCTCAAGTGGCCTCCTCAAGGGCCAACCTCTCCAGTGTACCTTCACCTAAGCTATGTCTTTTGATCTCAACTTTCGAACCTATCGACTCAAAATAGCCACAGGCTCCTCGTCATAGTTCAAATCCTCATTTAACTGGATCGTTCTAAAGTCTAATACATGAGACGGGTCCTCAAGATAATTCCTGAGCATAGACACATGGAACACCGAGTGAACCCCCGACAAGCTGGGTGGCAAAGCAAGCATATAGGACACCTCCCCAATCCTCCTGAGTATCTCAAAAGGTCCGATGAACCGCGGACTTAGCTTCCCTTTCTTTCCAAACTTCATCACGCCTTTCATAGGCGAAACCTTCAACAAAACCTTCTCGCCCACAATATAAGATACATCCCAAACCTTCCGGTCCGTATAACTCTTCTGCCGCGACTGAGTCGTACGAAGTCTCTCCTGGATAACTTTCACTTTATCCAAGGCATCCTGAACTAACTCTGTCCCCAGTAGTCTCTCCTCGTCGGGATAAAACAATCCAACTGGAGATCTACACCGTCTCCCAAATAAAGCCTCATACGATGCCATCTGAATGCTGGACTGATAACTGTTGTTATAAGAAAACTCCGCAAGTGGCAAGAACTCACCCCAAGAACCTCGAAAATCAATAACATAGGCACACAACATGTCCTCTAATATCTGAATAGTACGCTCGGACTGCCCGTCCGCCTGAGGATGAAAAGCCTTGCTCATCTGTATCTGAGTGCCCAACTGATGATGAAAATTCCTCCAGAACTGGGAAGAAAACTGAGTACCCCTGTCCTCAGACAATAGAAACTGGAACCCTATGGAACCGCACAATCTCTCGGATGAAAATCTCTGCTAACTGCTCCGAAGAATAGGTGGTACACACCGAAATGAAGTGCACAGACTTGGTCAGCCTATCAATAATAACCCAATTAGAATCAAAGTTCCTCGAGGTACGATGGAGACAACTCACAATTTCCATAGTAATCCTCTCTCATTTCCACTCTGGAATATCCATTTGCTAAAGTACACCACCGGGTCTGTGATGTTCATACTTGACATGCTGACAATTGAGAAACCTAGCCACATAACTCACAATGTCCTTTTTCATCCTCCTCCACCAATAATGCTGCCTCAAGTCCTGGTACATCTTCGCGGCAACCGGATGAATAGAATATTGCGAGCTGTGGGCCTCCTCTAATATCAACTCTCGGAGCCCATCCACATTAGGCATGCAAATCCGGCCCTGCATCCACAACACACCATCACTACCAATAGTCACATCTCTGGCATCATCATGCTGGACCCTGTCCTTCAGAACAAGCAAATGCGGGTCATCATACTGGCGCTCCCTGATGCGATCATATAAAGAAGACCGGGAAACCACACAAGCCAACACCTGACTAGGCTCAGAAATATCCAACCTCACCATCCGATTTGCCAAGGCCTGAACATGATCTGCAAGGGGCCTCTGCCCAACTGGAATGTACGCCAAGCTACCCATACTCACCGCCTTCCGGCTCAAAGCATTGGCCACTACATTGGCCTTCCCTAGATGATACAATATAGTAATATCATAGTCCTTGAGTAACTCAAGCCACCTCCGCTGCCTAAAATTAAGGTCCTTCTGCTTAAACAAGTGTTGAAGATTGCGATGATCTGTGAACACCTCACAGGACACGCTATAGTGCCGCCAGATCTTACAAGCATGAACTATAGTAGCCAACTCCAAATCTTGAAAATGGTATTTCTTCTCATGAGTCTTAAGCTTACGCGAAGCATACGCAATAACTCTACCCTCATGCGTCAAAACACATCCAATCCCAACTCTCGAAGAATCACAATATACCGAATAAGAGCCTGAAGCTTATGGAATTACTAGCACATGAGTTGTAGTCAACACTGACTTGAGCTTTTGAAAGCTCTCCTCGCACTCATCTGACTGCACAAATGGTTCATTCTTCTGCATCAACTTCGTCAAAGGCGAAATAATATATGAAAAAGCCTAGACAAACCTGTGGTAATAACCCGCCAAACAAAGGAAACTCCGAATCTTAGTAGCTAAGGATGGTTTGGGTCAACTCTACACTGCCTCTATCTTCTTTGGGTCAACCTGAATACCATCCCTGGACACCACGTGTCCTAGAAAAGCCACGAAACTGAGCCAGAACTCACACTTGGAGAACTTCGTATAGATCTTCTCCTCTCTAAACCTTTGCAATACCACCCTCAAGTGCTGCACGTGCTCCTGCTAGCTACGCAAGTACACCAATATATAATCTATATATATGGTCACAAAAGAATCCAGATACGACAGGAATACACTGTTCATCAGGTGCATGAATGTGGCTGGGGCGTTAGCCAGCCCAAATGACATAACCAAAAACTCATAATGCCCATTTCTCGTCCGGAAAGCTGTCTTCATAATATCAGAATCTCTAATCTTCAGTTCGTGATAGCCTGTACGGAGATCAATCTTCGAGAATACCTTTGCTCCCTGAAGCTGGTCAAACAAATCCTCAATACGAGGTAGTGGATACTTGTTCTTCACTGTCACTTTATTCAATTGTCTGTAATCAGTGCACATTCTCATTGTGCCATCCTTCTTATTTACAAATAACACTGGTGCGCCCCACGGTGACACACTCGGGCGATTGAACCCCTTATCTAGGAGTTCCTGTAGCTGCTCCTTCAGCTCCTTTAGCTCTGCTGGTGCCATACGATAGGGAGAAATAGAAATTGATTGAGTGCCCGGCACCAAATCAATACCGAAGTCAATATCCCTGTCTGGCGGCATGCCCGACAGATCTGCTGGAAACACATCAGGGAATTCCCTCACCACGGGGACTTCATCAAGACTAGGAGCCTCAGCTCCAACATCCCTCACAAATGCCAAATACGATAAACATCCCTTCCCAACCATCCGCTAGGCCTTTAAGAAAGAGATTACCCTGCTGGGTATATAATCGTTGTACCACGCCACACGAACCTCGGGATGCCCGACATAGCCAACGTGACTGTCTTATTTGATCCTCAATTTACAATTCTATTTTCAACAGCAATTACAGTAAATGAGTACCAAACAGGGAGAAGAATCTGATAAATACTTTCCTTTCCGTCCTACCAGTTACTAACACTGCTGCGGCGCGCAGCCCGGTCCAACACCAGGTATATATATTGTTGCGGCGTGCAGCCCGATCCAATATAATATATATAATGCTGCGGCGCACAGCCCGATCCAATAAATATAGCCGGCTGCCCTCACCGAGGGTGTGTACATTCTCCGGATGGGTTCTTTCAACCCAAGCGCTAAAAAACTACGACGTGCAGTCCGATCCATATAATATAATACTGCGGGGTGCAGTCCGGTCCAATACATGTATATGTATATACTGCTGCGGCATGCAGCCCGACCCGATATATATGTATATATATCAAATAGCCTCACTACGGGGTCCTTGACCCCTCTCAGTCAATATAGATCTGGCCTCTTGGGTCCACTCAGCTAAGACAGGGTATTCAACCCTAGGTATATTGCTCATTTAGGGTGCCAGTTACGAAATCCTATTTATTTCATGATTTACAGTCAAAGTCAGGACAAATGGTATGTGTCCAATAGGTAATGTGAGGTCAATCAGCTCAACATGCTCCCTAGGAGTTCTACATATTGGCACAAGGCCCCAAACATGGAAACTAGCCCAAAATATACGAGCACAAGCTCAGTCTCAGTCAAGAAGTACAGTAAGTCACCAATCGGGATGGACCAAGTCCGAGTCCCCAGCAGATACATCACCACGCTCATCATGAGACACATGTCTCATCTCAACATAGCACTGCATAGTGCCAATACGGGGTTTCAAACCCTCAGTATATCATTCATAACCATTACGCACCTCAAACTGGCCAAAATCCTAGCTCGCCATGCGCATTCCTCGAAAATCAATCTCCTAGGGTGCAGAATCTGACCAAAACCACAAGGAATATGTTATAATAAGCTAATGGGACACAACCCAATAGAAAGAACTCGAAACATACCCAAAAACACGAAGTTGGCAAAACCCGAGCCCCGGGCCCACTTCTCGAAAAATTACAAAATTCACATCGCCGAAATCCTAGTCTCACCACGAGTCCGTACATGTCAAATTTACAAGAATCGGAGTCCATTTTACCCCTCAAATCAACACTTTATGTTCACTTGGGTTTCAAGCCCTAACCACCATTTTTATCCTCACAAACCTTGAATTCTTTGTGTTTAATCCATGTTTTAATACTATAACGACATATTCTAGGTCGAAGAATCCATACCTACGGTCATCGCTTAAGCGGCTCCTCTTCTGCAGAAGCGGAAATACCATAAGCCTTCAGCAATTTTCATGCAATAAATTCTCAAAACCTCCGATCAACCACCCGGAAACATCCCGAGCCCCCGGGACCCCAACCAAAACCACCAACCTACTCCAAAACATCATACGAACATGTTTCAATCATAAAAAGACAACCTTTAACACAATAATCATCAAATCATGAAGGATTCAAGCCTAAGTTTAACTATAACTTCTGAAACCTATATTCAATCAAAAACCCGACCAAACAATGTCCGATTGACCTGCAGATTTGTAGACAAATCCAAAATCACCTAACAAAGCTACTTCAACTCTCGTAATCCCGTTCCGACCCGGATCAAAATCTCACCTGTGAACCGGAATTCACCAAAATTCAAACTTAGCCAATTCTAGCCTAGTTCTACACGGGACCTCCAAATTCAATTCAGATTTCACTCTTAAGTCATAAATCACCACCCAAAACTAGCCGAATCGTCGGAAATCCATTCAGAGCCCTATAACTCATAGTCAACTTCCGGACTCTTCAAAACTAGGATTCTCTCAAAGAGACTAATTATCTCAATTCCATCCAAACTCTATCCGAATCACTTCAAACTCTACAAACATATATAATGAAGCATATAGAAGCACAAAACGGGAAAAATGGGGCGGTAACTCACGTGACGACGGGCCGGGTCATCACAGTTATCACCCAATATCGTATTAATGAAGCAAATTATTCTTATTATGGTTTGAATCTTTTTTATATTTTATATTTTTTATGAAATTTTTCCAGATGATAACCTGAGGTCTTGTATTTGCAAGACTAGAGTTTGTTGATACAGCATAAGGGTATAGAAAACTCTTCTAAAAATAGCGAGGCCTAATGAACGTTTGATTAAAGTTAACAAAACAGTCCTATTGTCTTCAATATTCCAACTGTTCGTTTGATGCCTAATGAAATGAAAGTACTAATAATAACATTTGTAAAGATTAATTAAGTACTCTAAAAATATTTAATTTATTTTCCAAATTAATATATCACATGAAACTTATGACAACAACACTTGACAAATAGGAAAATGTATTGTCAATAATTATGAAGATAGTTTAGTACTTCAAGATGATAAATATAACACATATTGAACTTATGGAGATAGTTGATGAGTACTTGAAGATAGTTGAGTGCTTATGAATGAATGTAGTAGGGATTAAAACTAGTTCAAAATGATAACACCTTTGCACTTACAAGGTTCTAGCATTATAGACAAATTAAAACATTCAATTCATTTCAAAATATTTTGAAAAAATTTATATTATTTCATTCCGACACAGAGTACAGAAGACAAAGGCTTTGGCATCCATTCTACAGAGATTGAATGTGACAACCAGTAACACATCAAACTAAACAATCAAACTAATAATAACCAAAATAAACAATAATCAAACTGAACAATTTTTTGAAATTTTCATCTCTACAAACATTCCAGCTAACAACACAGATGATATATCACTTGCTCCAACACAACTTTTATCAACACACGAACTTGAAGATTGTTTTTCATTGTAAATATTTTCTTTTTGGAATTCATTGAATGCTGCTACTGCTTCATTATAAGATTTGTAAAACTTGAAGATGCTTCATTTGAAACCTATAACCATATGAGCACACTCACACCAAAAGTTATATTATCCTGGCTTTTTACCACGAAATACTACATACACCTTTGATGCTGATATATTATAAGCTTGAGATCCATTTCTAAACTCATTAAAAGCTGTTATGGCTTCATCATACGTTTTGAAGGCCTTGAAGATGTTGCCCTTGACGCCAATAATGGTAGGAGCACACGATGCCAAGAGTTGTATAATCCAAGACTCTTACCACGAGACACTACATAAACTTTCGAAGCATTATTCCTCTTCCCGTGGTCCATTTATTAATCTAACCCTAAGAAAGGTAAGAGATGAAGAAGGAGAAAACAAAGATAGAAAAATGGGGGCTGGAAAAGGTCTTTAGGTTTGGCCAAATATATTATGTGTTTAGGGTTAGAAAGTGACCACTTTAATCATAAATATCAGTAGTATAATTTTTATGCGTATTTTCTCTAATATATTATCTATATATTTTAGTGTATTTTGATTAATTGGACAAGAGGGGTTGCTCTGCTGGTAAGCAACCTCCACTTCCAGCCGAGAGGTTGTGAGTTCGAGTCTCCCCAAGAGAAAAGTGGGCAGTTCTTGGAGGGAATGATGCTGGGGGTCTATTTGGAAACAGCCTCTCTACCCTAGGGTAGGGGTAATGTCTGCGTACACACTACCCTCCCCATATCCCACTAAGTGAAATTATAGTGGGTTATTGTTGTTGTTGTTGTTGGTATAGTATATGTAAATTTTAGTGTATTTCATTTTATTAGTGTAGTAGATGTATATGTGCTTTATGGAAATTGATGAAGCATGCATCTTGGGAAGGTAAGACAAATAAATTAGTGAGACAGAATTATTGAAAAAATGAGTTTAAACCGAAAAATCTGTCAAAGGGTATATGGAAAACGAAAATACACAAATATCCATTATGCCCTCAAAAGCCGTGCCAAATTACCATTATACCCCAATTTGGGACGTTTGGGCCAAACAATTTCTCATATGATTATTTTCGTGAATTCGACGTAGAAGAAGTTCGCCTTGGCTAAATATATTTTCCGAATTATTAAATGGACCAATATCCGAATTCAAGCAAAAAGTTAAATGCTTCGGTCCTCGTATTTCAAACTTCGTCACTTTTATTGGGGTGAACAAAGTAGCATAACGAGTCAGATATGGTTCTTTTATATTTATAAATATCAAATCTGTTGGGGAAAATGCATATAGTAGAAAAAATAACCAAAGAGCCGTACATCAAAATAAGATTGCAATTGGCATTTGGATATTTACATAAATCGGCGGCAAGATTCACTATTTATTGTTTTAACCGACATGCATAAATTATATATTAATTAAAGTCATATTATATATGAATTATCTATACATATATATATTTTCGATTATTATTAATTTAGACGGTTCGATTAGTCTAATTCTACTTTCTTTTCTTTATTCCAAAGCGAACTTTGTAACATAATCAGTTTTCAATGACTTTCAAGTCCCTTTCCAATGAACTTCAATCCAAATCCAAATACTACTATTCAAGCAAATGAAAAAGAAAATTATATATACACTTCTGTGTGTAAAGAATATAGCAGAAGAAAAGTATTATTCGGAAATCTTCTGCTAGCCCAAGATCGTTAACTAAGAATGGAGGATTCAACTAAGAAGAGGAAGCTTGAAAGAGAAGAGAACTTTTTGAAAGGAGAACTTTGTTACTGAAGGCTTTCTTGATTTTGGCTTGCTTACAAATGAACAAGACACCCCCTATTTATACTAGCATATGGATGATTCTAGATATGATTCTAGATAATGTACACGGAAGATTCTAGCAAAAACATTCTAGAATATATATAGATATGTCTACTAGATAAATATTAAGGATACTACACTAGGACATTCTTGAGAATTTTATATTTTTCCAAAAATCAACTTTATTTTCTTCACACTCCCTCTTAATGTGATTTTTTGGAAACTACTCCAAGCTTGTCACGGAAGAACTCGAACGAAGCTTTAACAAGTGACTTGGTGAAGATATCAGCGATATTCTCCTGACTTCGTACTGCCAAAGCTTTGATAGTTCCATCAAGAACCTTTTACCAAATAAAGTGATGTTCCACCTCAATGTTTTTAGTTTTAACATGGAATACTGGATTGTATGCAAGCTTGATGGCACTTTGATTATCTCCATAAATCACGGTTGGCTTTGATATAGGTAGATACAAGTCTTCAGCAAGTCTTTGTAGCCATACACATTCTTGAGCAGTGAGAGGAGCTGCTTTATACTCCGCTTCCATGGTTGACAGTGAAACCGAGTCTTGCTTTTTTCTACACCAAGAAATACTTGCTCCCACATAGAGAAAAATATAGCCCGAAGTTGATCTTCGTTCATCCAAATCACCAACTAAATAAGACATCCGTATAACCAGCTAACACCAAATCATTCTTCTTCTGGAAGAACAAGCCCATGTCTGATGTTGAGTTGATATACATTAGAATCCTCTTTGCAGCTTCTAAGTGAGGCTTTCTTGGCCTTTGCATAAATCTGCTGACATATCCTACCCACAATGCAATCTCCGGCCTTGTATTAGTCATATACAAAAGACTTCTAACAAGAGCTCGAAAAGGCTTGGTATCTGCAAGAAGTGAGCCTTTGTCCCGCCTTAACCTTGTACTTATCTAAAGAGGAGTAGAACATGTTTTGTTTTACTTCAATCCAAATCTGTCAACAAGTTTCTTGGCATATCCTTCTTGACTGAAAAGATTCCTTTGTTCATGTTTGTCACCTCTAAGCCAAGAAAATGGTGTAGCTCTTCCAACTTCTTGATGTTAAATCTTATGGAAAGCTCATCTTGAAGACTAGAAACTTCATCTTCATTGTTTCCTGTTATTATCATATCATCCACATACAAAGAGCAACCATATGCAAGTCTCCTTGTTTTTTAACAAACAGGCTAGGATCTGATTGTGATGCATCATAGCCACAAAAATGTAGATACTGAGCAATTTTTCCATACCATGCTCGTGGAGCTTTCTTGAGGCAATAAAGTGCTTTCTAAAGTTTGCAGTGATAATCAGAATGTAAGATAGAGACACACCCTGGTGGTTGCTCCATATAAATATCTTTGTCCAGCTCTCCATATAAGAAAGCATTCTTCGCGTCAAGTTTCCATAACTTCCAATTATGCAAGGCTACCGTGGCTAGCACAACTCGGACGGAGATCATTTTAGCCACCGGACTAAAGGTTTCTTCATAATCTTCACCGTAATTTTGAGAAAATCCCTGAGCAACAAGCCTTGCTTTATATCTATCTGTGCTGCCATCTGCTCTTCTTTTTATTTTGTAAAACCATTTACAAGAAATGGGTTGTACATCCTTCGGCTTTGGTACAAGGATCCATGTTTGATTTTTCATCAGAGCCTCTATTTCGTCATCCATAGCAAACTCCCACTCTTTGACTCCTTTAGCTTCTTAGAATGAGGAAGGTTCTTCATCATCAATTGGTCCTGCAGAGAAACAGGAATACGTACTGACAACATTTTCATCTCTAAAGCGAGTTGGTTTGATAATAGTTCTTTTTGGACTTCTCGAACCACTTGAATCATCTTCTTCTTGAGTTTGATGTTGTTGAGGTCTAGGAATCCCCCTTTCTCTTAACTCCTCGGCATCGGTATTATCTAGAGAAGTACCTGCAATGGTCAAGCTTGAATCTCCATTATTTAAGGTTTTTGAACTTTCTCCATCCAATGCAGCTCCATAATACGATGACACTTCATCGAATACGACATCCCTTGAGACAACAAAGAGATGTGTTTTAGGATCCATGCACTTCCATCCCTTTTTCCTTTCATCATATCCGGGAAAGATGCATTTCCTTGCCTTGGCATCTACCTTGCTCCGTTGGGAATCCGGAATGTGAACATACCAAATAGAGCCAAAAACCTTAAGGTGTTTCACGCTAGTCTTTTCTCCAAACATTAATTCATAGGGAGACTTCATATTGTTAGGAGAAAGCGGCATCCTTTTAATCACGTACACTGCACATTTCATGCCTTCAGCACACAAGACTCTAGGTAAATTCTTGGCATGAAGCCAGCTCTTACATGTATCAGTTAAGTGTCGGATCTTCCTTTCAGCCACTTAATTTTGTTGTGGCGTATCAGCGCATGTCAGCTCTCTTTTAATGCCATGCTGATGACAAAAGGAAAGAAACTCATCTAATGTGAACTCACCGCCATTATCAGTTTGCAGCCGCCTTATTCTGGAATCGAGTTCACCTTCAACTGTTTCTTTGAACTCCATAAACTTACTGAAAAATTCTGACTTGTTCTTCACAAAATAAACCCAAGTGAATCTAGTAAAATCATCAATAAAAATTAGTATATAAGAATAGCCTGAAAATGAAGGAGTTCTTGTTGGCTCCATCAAGTCACTATGAATAAGTTCTAGTGGGGCATTACACCTTGACAAGGATCTTTCGAATGGAAGACGATGTGCCTTTCCGTATTGACATCATTCACAAACCTCTCCTCCACCAAAAATTTTAAGTTAGGCAAACCTTTTACTAGATTCAACTTTACCATGACTTTTAATTTATCCATGCTTAGATGTCCAAGTCTAGCATGCCAAAGATGTGTATTATCATTGCTACTCATCTTCTCAATATATGAATTAGAGGCAGATAAGACATATAAATCGTTAACTCTCTTACCTGAGTGAACGATATCTGCCTTGAGCACCTAGATATTTCGAAGGAACTTCACATCACGTGGGCCAAATAGCAAATAGTTTCCAGCATCTACATCGTTTGCAACTGAAAATAAATTTTTCTTCATTCCTGGAACATCAAAGACACTGTTGAGGGTGATAGTACCTTTTTGTTTCTCGTTGATCACAACAATGCCTTCCTTCTCAACATTATAGACTGTATTATCTGATGTAACAATGACATCACGTCCTTTGTATTCTCGAAAGGTGGAGAATTTAGATTGATATCCGGTAAGATGGTGCCCACATCCTGAATCTACGATCCAGTCTTTTTCAATATTTATGGAAGCCATGGCATTTATTGCTCGAGTCTCCGCTGTGAAGCACTGTCCCTAGTCTTCTTCTTTTTCTTCTTCTTCAAAAACTTCCTTGGTTTGAGCCATATTGCTCTCTTTTGCTCGATAGTATTTTTTTATATGCCCGACTTTTCCACAACGGTAACATTTTAAAAGCCTTTTACCGTTACTGGAAGACTACCCCTTCTTTCCCGACGAGCTTGAACCACTTGAGGACTGAAAGGGCATGCTATCTCTTGATTTCCCTATATAGTTTCTATTATCGCCAATAAGAGCATTTCCTTCCCTTTCTTTGATAGATACACCAACCATCTGTTTGGCTAGTAGCTGATGTGACAACAACAAATTCTCAAGTTCTTCCAAAGATGGTTGTTGAACCCATCCTTGAATCGATGTAACAAATGGAATATATTCTGCCTTTAAACCACGAATAATGATTCTTATTATTCGCGCTTCAGAGATAGCCTCGTCCAGATTCAATAGAGAAATTTTGGAACACATATTTTTAACCTTAAAGAAATACCCAGCAATAGAAAGATTACCTTGAGTAATGTTAGCTAACTCATTCTCTAAAATTTGTAGCTGAGTATCATCTTTCTTGTTGAACAGCCGATCGATGGTCCTCCATATTTCATGAGCTGATTTACATCTTATAATATGATCAAATAAATTAGGAGAGATAGATCTCTTTAGGATAAATTCCGCCTTAGCATTAATCTGCTTCCACTCTTTACGCGTATAGTTATTTTTCGGTGCTTCAGCAGGAGGACTTGTGTTACTTCCATTGAAAACTTCCCACAAATCCTGACCAACAAGGTATGACTCCATACAAGTCTTCCATACCTTATAGTTAGAGTGGATCAATAACTCCATCCCAGTCCATTAGCACGACCACCCAAATCCATTTGAGAAACAAGTTTTTTCAACCTAACCCGACCCTTAAATCTAGAAGCCGACTTATGGCTCTGATACCATGTAAAGAATATAGCAGAAGAAGAGTATTATTCGGAGACCTTCTGCTAGCCCAAGATCGTTAACTAAGATTGGAGGATTCAACTAAAGAAGAGGAAGCTTGAAATAGAAGAGAGATTTTTGAAAGGAGAACTTTGTAAAGAATACTTTCTTGATTTTGGCTTGCTTACAAATGAACAAGACACCCCCTATTTATACTAGCCTATGAATGATTCTAGATAATGTACAAGGAAAATTCTAGCAACCTTATCTTATAACAACACTCTAGAATATCTAGATATTTTCTATCTTCCCACAACATTTTAGAATATCTATAGATATGTCTACTAGATAAATATCAAGGATACTACAGTAGAACATTCTAGAGAATTCAATATTTTTCCAAAAAACCAACTTTATTTTCTTCACACTGTGAATAGAAGAACGTATAGGTCCAATTTTTTTTTTAATTTATAAAAATTGTGGATGTCTTAATTAGTTTGAAGGTTTAAAATCAGAAGTGAATGAACCCCGGCTTTCAATTATAAAACATGTTTTTGAGGTATAAGTGTCTGACTTTTTTTTGGGTCAAATATTTTTAAATCAACCACACTCCCTCTGGTCCAAAACAAATATTTTTTGGCCGTTTTCTTGTGGTCCAAAATAAGTGATTTTTTCTGATGTCAAGAATGAATTAATTATTTTTTTCCTACATTGTCCTTGGACAAAATAGTGTTGGAATATGTGTTAGGAGTGTTTATGTGAGATAGTAAAGGTTAATATGGTCAATTCTATTGGTAATTAATGCTAAAAGGTGGATTTCTTAATTTGTGTAAAAACATCCAAAAAATCACTTATTTTGGACCAGAGGGAGTACTATTAGAACGAATTTTAATGTGAAAATAGCACATGTTAGCCAGTTTTCAGACTACTAATTGAAAAATCACCAGCGTTTGTAAAGTAATTAAAAAATAGCCACTATTTTGCTGCAACACAGAAAGTTCCAGCATAATATACTGGAGATTGGAATATCTGCGTATGAACTTCCAGCATATATGCTGGAACTGCAGCGCACGTAAAGTTCCAGCATCATATACTGGAGATTGGAGCATCAATGTATAAACTTCCAGCATATTATGCTGGAACTCCAGTATATTATGATGGAAGTTTACCTGTAAAAAATTCAAACTCCAGTATATTATACTTGAATATTTTTTGAATTTTAAACAGTATTTTCGTTCCAATTTATCTTTACACTAAAAGTTGCTAAATTTTTTTTTTTAAGCTGTGACTATTTTTCAATTAATATTTTTCAATTACTATCTTTACACTAAAAGTTGTTAAATTTTAAATACTTTTAAAACAATACTCGTAAATATAGCTATTTTTGAATTTCACCCCATTTTTATCCAAGCGAAGCCCACAAAAGTTCCGGCCCAACTAAACCAGACCCCTGAATTGTTAAGGGTTAAGAATCCCAATGGGTAAGGGGTAGACATCATGGGAAGACCTACTCATAGGCCTGAGATTTTTTGCCCAAAGGAAGGAGGTTGAGGTTCTTTTTCCTTTCAAATTCATTTTTATTCTTATTAAATTTATTGTCAACAATCTCATAGCAGCATTTTCTTTTTGCCTTATTTTCTTCTTGTCCAGGTTCCATAAAGTGTGTACTTTGTGTCCATGGCATATGTACATATTAACATTTTTTTATATCATAATGAAGCGCTCTCAATTTTGGAATAATTAAATCTGAATATGTTTTCAATAGCTATATTTTGTTGATGTAACGCCCCAAAATGGGAAAAAGATTGTAGAAAGAAATAAATTTAATGAGAATATTAAAACTTTAAGTCATTATTTTTCATTCAAGCATAAGAGTCAAGTAAAACTAGAGTAGAAAATAAGTGAGTAAATAACATACGCAAGTACTATACAAGGGGACAAATAGTGGCAGCTAAAATTTTATTTGAAGGGTAAGCAGTGATGTTCTAAATTAATTGAGGGACGTCACTACAAAAAAAAAAACTCAATTACCAACAAAAAAAAATATTGGTAAATTGATCAAATTGGTTGGTATTTTGATTTACTAACCGATTACCAACGGAAATTGGCCTGTTGCTAAAAGGCTCGATGGTAAATTTTATCAACCATATTGAATTGGTTGGTAAACTTACCAACTAAAAATTAGTTAGTAAACACCAAATAAATTTGTTGGCAATTTTTGAATTTTGAGTCCAAGATTTTCGTTGGTAAATATACTAACAAAAATTCAGTTGGAAGTTCGTTTGTAAATTTACTAATATATAGAAATTGAGTTAGTAAAGTTGATTCTTGATTATTTAAATTGTGTTTGTAATTGGTTGGTAAATATAGTAACAAGAAAAATTCCATTAGTATTATGTTAGCAACTATACTAATGGATACCAATTTGGTTGGTAAATCCGATAGTATATTTTTAAAAATACATTAGCAATCGGTTGGTAATTTTGTCTATAGAAAAGTTCTATTTAGTAAATTGTAGGCAATTTACAAATAAATTTCAAATTCGTTAACAAATATGGTTATAATAATTGTATTAATATTCATTTGCAGGTGATATGTATCAAGAACTCTGCAAGTGTTCTGTACCAAGAAGATGGCAATCACTTCAATTGGATACTGCGCATGGGACATTTTAAATGTTGCATATGTACCTTTAGAAAATGTGTATCCATTCTATTTTGGTTACTGTATTTCCTATACTTCATTCGAATCATGTCCTATAACCTTATGAGCTCCAGGAGAACAAAAAAGACATCAACCATATTTTACACAATGCAGAAACAACCTACAGGGTTTGAGATCAACAAAAAACCACTACTTGAGGAACAGAGAAGCAAGCCTATATGGTCATGCTGTATAGTTGCATATGATAATACTCATATCTGCAGGTACAATTGTGTTTAACTCTGCAAGTGTAGTTTTCATCAGTGGTATTAGCACTTATGTGCTCAATCTGATGAAACTGTACCATTTGCACCAATTATTCATCCATACATGCCTCTAGGAATACAAAAATACTACTGAAACAACATAGCAATCTCACCAGATACTACTTTGAATTACAGCTACTAAACAGTGATTTGAAGGAACCTAAGAAACATACTGCAGTGCACTACCAGCATTCAACCTTCATGGAGCCTTTCAAGATGGGCATCTGTACAATATTATCCGGTTTTCTTCCATATATAGAGGGATGAGCATCAATCCTATAATCTGACGAACCAGTTATATTCAAAAAGATAACTGGAGTCTTCATCTTCCTATCATTTGTTCCACTATCATATTCTTCTTCGGGTATTCGCCTTTGTAAGTCTCAGGAAGAGGTTGAGAAGCTTCTCTGCAGTGGCCACCAGTGTTCCTCTGACCTCCGCTATCCAATTTAAGAAGTGTCATGAGTCATACGAAGATTTGAAGCCAATACTTAGTTCAAAGCAAATTAAGGCATACCTGAAATGAGAAGGAGCAGAGCTTAGGAAGAAAACTTGTGTTTTGGTTGGATTGACATGTCTATCAACAAACCTCTAAGGCCTGTCTTGAAACCATCAGACCTGAATCTGCCTATAGCCCTTAATTCCCCACACCTAAATGTCTTCTTGATGCAAGCTATATTGGTTCCCCACACTTGGTTCCTCATTGTAGCATGCCTTGTCCCTATTGATTCATTCAAGAGTCATGGGTTATTAATGTATTCCTTTTAATTCCCATGCTCTTATGTTATGTTCCACACTGATAATTAAACTAATGTATCTAATTAACCACTTGGCATCCCCCTTAAGTTAGTCTTAACTATATGAATGTAAAATCCCCAAATTACCCCTTAACCCCCATGTATTACTGTCTTAACTGAACTCTGTTAGCCTTGAGGTTAAACCTATATAAGCTACAACCCTAACACTGATTTCTGGTTGATCTATCTACAACTATAAACCAACTCCTAGTTATCAAATTCACACAGTGACTCATAGCAGGATAATAGATTAAATCAAAAAAGGGTGTCAATCAAATGGAATGAGTTGGTCATATTGGGAACCAATCCTGACCAACTCAAACCAACTGATCAATCAAGTATTTGCTAATGCAAGCTATGATTGAAGCAGTACCAATCAGGGCATGTCAATACAAGTTTAACACAGAAAAGAGAAACATGCTGATAATCGTATTTGGAATGAAGAAAATCATGTTTCTCTAATTTTTAAGCAAATTTAATTGAAGACACTTATTTAGTCGATTGCATATACACAATTGATAACAAACAAACAGAGTCAAACAGAACAACATGGTGATTTATGTGGCCTTGGAAAAAACAGGGGAATTATGAAACTAACTATTCGACGACATTATCAAATAGAATATATAGTTTATATCACGTATTTAACAATGGAAAAATAAGAAGTCGACCAAATAAAACGTCTGGATATGGACAGAATAATTGATACAAAATTGAAAAATCAATTAAAACTAAAATCACAAACAGATATTAATTAGAACATAAATAGAAACAAGGGGAAAGGAAAAAAAAATACCTCAGAGACACTCAGAAACTGACAACCTCGACTCGAACAAGAACTAGAACACTATGAGGTCGAACGGACCTCAGTTGAAGTGTTCTCGACTGAGAACACTTCGACTAAGGTCGACTAGACCCCAAATATTCCTTTAGTTTGGACAGATTCCATGGTTTAGGTTTTCTAGGGTTCTTACATTTGATTTTGGGCTCGAACTTTTCTAGCCAGATTCGAACCAAACCAAAGGCATTTAGGGTATGAGGGAGGTCAGGAGATTTTATAGTGTAAGTTTGGGGCCGGTTGGGGTAGGTTCATGTTTGGCTCGAATCCTCATTTGAAGATTCGAGAAGTTCCAGGAATATTCTAGCTAAGCGGTTGGTAGATTTGGAACCAGAGTGGTCAGGTGGTTTAGGGGTGTTGGTTTGGTGACCGGCGGCGTTGTTGCCATCGAGTTTTAGGTGGAAGGGTGCCATGACGGCTAGGGTTTGGGTGAAGGAAGCTTGTCTCTGAGAGAGATGATGGTGAACAGGAAAGAAGGGGGGTGTTTAGTTTGGGGGGCTGGGGTAGGAGATTAAGTTTATATAGGGGAGTGGTGGCTTGATCTTGGCCGTTGGATCAATCACGATCAACGGCCTGGATCAATTCACTTAAGGGGGGCGACGTCGTTTGGTCTAATTAAGAGATTAGGTCAACCCCGGTCGAAGTGGACCGGGTTGTGAAGGAAGCCTTGGACCGCTGGATCAACAGAGATGAACGGCTCAGATTGACTCACGTGAAACGACGTCGGTTTAGCTTGGACGGGAGCTGAACTGGACCGTTCGGTCAGTTTGATCAACGACTCAGATCTGAGACGCAGAAACAACATCGTTTGGTTGGTCTGAGAGATCAGGGAACTTGGACTGGATCATTTGAATGTTTTGGGCCTTATTTTTGGTCTAAATAAAGTGGCCCAGTCCGATTTTGTTTCATATATTTCAACTCTTTCTTTTTCTACTCTTAATTTATAATTAACAAAAATTCCTAATATAAATTGTAAAACCAAAATTAACCTACAACATATTAATTAAACCTTAACAACATTAACATACAAGTTAAAATATTAATTAAAATAAAATCACACAATCGGACAATAAATGGCAAAAATACAACAAATACATCTTTTTTGTGATTTTCTTCCTTTTAAAACCAAATCGCGGTTTAAATAATTCCTAAGTGAACAATTAGATCCTAAGTGTGCATGCAACATATATTTTTGTATTTTTAATTAATTATAACAAGATAAACATTTACTGACAAAACATAGATAATTATCCAAAAAATGCCACACAACAAATTGTCAAAATTGTACACACGACAATTTGTTTTATTTTTGATTTCTTTTGGATTAGTTTTTGTGAAGCAAAAATCACGTGCTCACACCCACATCGACGTTATGATATACTAACAACAAACATGGAATAAATTTCGTTTTACTAAAAGGGAGAGAAATACCTATTTTAAGAATGTTAGATTTCATCCAATACAAACCTGCAATGTACATAATAAGAAGACTTGTCTCCTTGTAATAACTTCTTGATAAAATTAAATATAGATAATCATTGGATATTAATTAATTAAAAACGCAACATGAAAAAAAATTAATTGTTTCTCTAATCTCATACTTAATTATTATTATATTTTATTTTTTAGTACCATTCTCCCCAGTGTCATAGATCCTAATAGTGAGAATCGAATAATAACTCATATTTATCACAAAAAAATCAAAGGTTTTAGACTATGAAGGACTCTTATATATACGACTTGAATCTTTTACTACTACTTAAACTCTTATCGGTGTCATAACCCATTTTCATAATAGGTCATGATGGCGCCCATCAACCTTGCCGGACAAGCCAAGTGCGGAAAATATTTCCAAGTTTATCAAAAATTATAATTTTTAAGAAAATATAAAGGATCCCAATGGGGTTTTAGAAACCGAATACAGTAAGAAATGTAGGAAGCATATAATGATACATCCCAAAATTAATCTACTAATGTGTGTGCCAGAACCTTGTGTCCCAAGCTACGGGAACTAGTAGAATATACACAAAGAATACTATACTATCATACTGTCTGAATCAGGATAGACAGAAAACAAATTACAAATTAAAGAAGACTATTCTTCGGCTGCAGATCGTCATGAAGGGGAAGCAACTCACCATAGAAGTCCCAGATGGCCCACTGATGCGCACCTGAGTGATAACCAGATTCACCTGCCTCAGATCCTCTACATTTAAGTACAGAAGTGTAGCATGAGTACATAAGTAACATGTACCCAGTAATTATCCCGTCTAATCTTGAAGAAGTAGAGACGAGAGGTCGACTTGATACTTACTAAGGTCAAATAATATATGAAATATTTTATAAGCATAGAAAGCTACTAGTATCAGCAGTTTATGGCAAGATGCATTCTTACAATGATTTACTATTTCTATTTTTGTGTATAATAATGAACAATGTGAGTATGAGTTTTCACAGAATAATCATCCGCACGTTATGCCAAGGCGACTGCCCGAACCAATAGAAATAAATTGTGCACTTGCCGAGGTTCGACGGCCGCCTATAGATGCATCTGTTCATACCTAGGCGATCGGCTCGATCCACAAATATCAAGCAAATATCATGTATATATACACACGAAGGCACATAAGTATCCAATTATGCCATACAAGAGTTCAACAAGTATACAAATTTACTTTTATCCTCTTTCAAGTCCCTAGTATATCCTAGGCGATATCATTGACATAGAGATTTCATAAATTAGGCATGATGTCGTGGGTCCTAAACTACCCGGATAATTAATATAGTAGTAGCTAAGCACCAACTCTCGTCACGTAGTGCGCACGTATCCCCCGCATTTAGCAACAATTATTCATTTATAAATCCTATGGGGACATTTCCCTCTTGTAAGGTTAGGAAAAAGACTCACCTCGCTTCGAATTGAAGCGCACCTCCAATATCAAGAATAAGCCAAAACCCTCAACACGAAGTCGAACGAGCACAAGCTAGTTAAACAACGTAAGAACTAGTCAATAAAGGCTCAGAAGCAACCCTAAAAACATATATATACATACAGAAAGAAATAGAGACAGAGAATTGAATATAACACTAATTAAAGCGTATACTTTAAATTGAATTTAAGAAATAAGTAAAAATAATACCCAAAAATATTATTGATAATTTCAAAATAATAAATGTATTTAGAGAAATCGAATAAACGTCTAAAAGATATATAATTTTTTTGTTCTTAATTATTGAGATGAATTGATTTTTAATTTATGATTTTGTTAAAATGTATGATTTGATGTACTCGAACAATTCAGATCGATCATACTTTCCCTTATTCTTTAATTAATAATATAAGTATCATAAGTAATTTTAATAATTAATTTCAACCTCTTGATAAATTACAAACCAAAATTTTGATCTATTAAGAAAGTTTTCCAACCGATTAAGTATTAGTTGGCAAGTTTACTAACAGATACCATTCGGTTGGTAATTTACAAACGCATTTTAAATTAGTTGGTAAAATTAGCAACAAAATCTTTCTGTTGGTAAATAATTGGTTGGTAATTCGTTACTAATCTGTTAATAAATAATACTTCATTTTTTACATCATATTTAGCAACGGGTATGTAGTCCGTTGGTAATATTACCAACAAAAAATATTTGTTGGTAACATTTGAGTTGGAAATCCATTAGTACGCAGTTGCTGTATTAGCCGCCTATTTTTCCCGCCATATTTACCAACTAAATTATTTAGCTAGTAACATTTTGGTTGGCAATTCGTTAGGAATCTGTTACTAAATTCTGAAAAATAAATTAGTTACCATTTAGTTAGCAATTTGTTGCTAATACACCAACAAATTCAGGGCGTTGGTAAAATCCGTTAGCAATTGTGATTTTTTTTGTAGTGCGTTCTCAAACGAAATGCAACGAACAAGTTAATTGAGGTAAAAAGCGAATAGTTACAAATTCATTCAAAAATAATTTTCATCCCTAAAAATTACGAGAAATATAGAGATTTAACTTATATATACTGACAATATAATTGGAATACATAACTGGAAATGTTGCATAAAATATCAAACGCGACCAGATAAAAGAAAAAAGTTATAGAACATATGCAATAAGGATAATTACTAAATTTAACTGATCAATTGCTGTGTAGATTGGCACCATTCTTCCAATGTAGGGGTTGCTACTCCAATATTTTTCATGTCAAGTATGTTTGCTGTTACATAGAGAAGAGCAAACTAATTGTTAGTAGGCCAAAAGCCAGGTTCAAGAAATTAAAGTGAGCAGTTAAAAAAGGAAAATAATTAAAGCATATAATTTCAAGCTTGATTTAATTTACCTAATAGTCATAAGCTACACTAGATCGAACAAATTGCTAAATTTGATCAACCGGTAGATATATAGTGTAGGAGAATAAAATAAAGAAATTAAAAGGGATTGCCTCTTGTATTTTGATAAGATAATTCATGCCAATGTGTATATCAGGTGTAGCAGCAGCTGTGGCGTCAGTAATAACTGTCACTTGTTTATAGTCCAATGATACTACATCAAACACAGTTTGCCGTATGCAATTTGGTGTTTGGACACCTTGAAAGAGACACAGCAGATACAAACATACGAAATAATCAAGATTTAACTTTTATAAAAGAACAGTATAGTACTTTAGCATGTTGTAATTGTTACGTGTTTGTCCTGATTTTATTAAGATGTTTAATTTTCTACTTGTTGAAAGACGGACAACATATTTACCATAATTCTTGTTTTATTTACGAAAAGAAAAATATAATTCTTCCATATTTAACTAGTCATTTTTTAAGGAAAATTTTAGACTTCTCTAAATTGATGATATCCTTTCTTCTATTCAGCGCCATCCACAATGTTGGCATAAGGGGTTTGAGAGTCTTGTTTATAGAAAGAACTTTCGGGTCAAGTGTCAGTGTATCACTTGTGATTGCCTCTTCGAGAGTTATTCTCTCGATTCTTTCTTTTATATAGTGGATCGCTCATATCCGCTTATGGGTTGTGGAGTGTGGACGTAGGTCAATTGACCGAACTGTGTTAAATGCTTGTGTCTCCTTTGGTATATTTTTTTTTGTTGTTGTCTGATTTATCGTCCTTCAAGACTTGCTTTATTACTAGCTTCCACATAACAGTTGATTATCTCGATTCTAGCAATAATAAGTTACCTGAAATATAGGGTAAAGCCGCGTATAATATACCTTGTGGTCTAGTCTTTTTCCGGATTCCATACAAGTGGAAGCTTAGTGCCTAAGGTTGTTCCTTTTTATATTATTTATTTTTATATTTATATAATAGGTAACGTGAAAACTCTTGTACTAAGAAATGTAATTTTCGCCATAGTAATATTTTAGCATGTTATAATAGGTAACGTGAAATGTAAGGTTAAGTTGTGTATAATAAATTTTGTAGTCCGATCTTTTTTCGGCCCTCATACAAAATGAGAGTTTAATGCATATGGCTGTCCTTTTAAAAACAAATATAACTAGGTAATAATGTGAAAATTCTAGTACTAAAAATGTAGTTGATTTACCAGTGAAGACCAAATCAGTAATGCCATTGGTCTGAAGATATAAGTGAAGGTGAGTGTTAAGAAATGCACTGAAACGTGTTTTCACCAACTTGTAATCCTCTTCTACGTCCATAATGAGCCCATCAACTAGTTCAGCCCCTAATGGATCATTCTCCCGTACAACCTACACAACAAAACAAAGTGGCAATTTCATTTGTTGGTCATAACTATATGTTCTGTGAATATATAATCGACCTCAGAGGCGGTCACAAGATTAGAAAGTGGCGGGGTATATCTGCAGATTGCTCAACCAGTATTCACATCAGACTTTTGATTTTAAGGGTTTTGTATTGGGTAAAATTTGGTTCGTAATGTTCCTGCGCCAAGTTAGCACGTTCATTACGGTAAGGCCGGCCTGGGTGAGGGCACGACCCAGCCAATAAAACAAATGCTACGTCGTTTAGGGTCTTACTTCTTGAGTAAGAAGAAGCCACCTACCGTTGTACTTTTTCTTTAATTATTTCGAGAAAAGTCTTCTACTATATAAATGAGACCTTTACATTGTAACGGGAAGATGTGTGTTGTTTTAAAGAATACAATTCTCTTACTCTCTCTATCTCTAGCACATATTCTCTCTCTCTCTCTCTCTCTCAAGCTCTTGTTATTTCCTTACATTATCAGATCTACGGTGATCATATCACCACAATCATCTCTAGGACTCATTATATTTGATTACGATTTACTCTTGTTCATTTTTGATTGTTTTTAAGCTTGTAAAGTACATAAATAACTTTTGAGCCAAACAATTTGGCGCCGTCTGTGGGGATTTCTAGAATCAAAACCATAGTTTGCACCTAGAGAACCATGGAAAACCCTTCTGTACAACACACAAACAAAAGATGGCTGACAACAACACAAGAATGAAAGCGATAGCAGATGTTAGAACCGACCTCATGGATCCTCTCAACGAAGTCGGTGTAGAGGGTGTCTTGAATGCAACCCCCAGCACCATATCGAATGGGGAGATCGCACCTCCCCCACCTGAAGATCTGGCTATCTCACGCGAAAAGGAGGCTGGTACATCTGCAACTAAAGAAGCACCCCCAGATTTCAAGAAGCTACTAGAAGAATGGTTAACGAGCACTCTAAGTGGCTTGGTTGAAAAGTCACCCCAAAACAACGTCAGATGCATGCCAACAGTGGACCTTGTTGCAGCTGAAGGTGAACCCGAGATCGTACGAGCAAACAATATGCTCCTCGATACTCAGGCCAATGGTGGCACGCTCACAGCCATCCTCAAGAAGATGGACAAAATGGAAAACGAAAATAAGTCACTTTTTGACCAGATGAAGGAACACCAGGAGAGGGTAGAAAAGATCCCTGATGCTCCCAAGCTGCTGCCAATGCGTGATGTGAGAGGTTTATTTAACAACCTTACACGAAAGAGGCTGCACCGTACTCCATCGCAAAAAACTTCAAAATGCGTCCTTATTTAAGAGTGTACGACGGAGTTCCAGATCCCGAGGATCACGTGATCGACTACGTCACGGTTGTAATAGGTAACGACTTGTCAAAAGAACAGGTACCATCTGTGCTACTGAAGAAGTTTGGTGAAACACTGATAGTAGGAGCACTAACCTGGTATTCCCAGCTACCGGCCAAGATCATTTCTACGTTACAGGAAATGGCGAACAAGTTTTTACCGCCCATGCAGGAGCAAAGAAAGCAGAAGCAAGAGTCAACGACATCTTCGCTATTCAATAAACCAAAGGAGAAGGACTCAGGGACTTCCTAGCCAGATTTAACAGAGTAAGGATGAGCCTATCAAACGTGTCGGAAGGCATGGCGGTCACCGCTTTTCAGAACACGTTAAGCAGGGACGGCTCAAGAGCAACCAAAAATACTACTAAGTCATCTCATGAAGTATCCTCCCACTACATGGGATGAAATCCACAATGCCTACTGCGTTGAGGTACGTTCAGATGAGGACGACCTCAACGGGCCGACCCAACGTTTAACAATAATACACCCTGAAATCAGGAGGGACCGATGCAACGAAGGACGATGTGAACAAGTCCCACGTCCCAATAGGGAGAGGCACAAACCCTATGTCAGATCTTCTCATCCACCACCGCCAAGGCACGCGGACGTACTACAGCGACATGTCGCCCCACAACGAAATGAAGAGGTATGTCTCTTTTATTATTTGCACATAACTTATGTGTGTCCCCTTCAGAGATAGTGTACGCACTGGAGAAGCTGGGGACCAAAGTACAGTGGCCCACGAAGATGAAATCAGATCCCGCCACCAGAAAATCAAACGCCTCGTGCGGGTTCCACCAGGAACAAGGGCACAAAATTGAAGACTGCATAGGCCTACGGCAAAATGTGGTCAGGATGCTGAAGCAAGGATTCCTGAGGGAACTACTCAGTGACTAAGAAAAAGTCAACTTTGCACGTGGAAGGGAACAACCCCACGGGCCACCAAAACCACATTCACCAACATGCACAATCAACATGATTATCGAAGATGGCAACGACTCGATGATCAATCACGTCAAATTCACCACTACACACAAACTGAAGCGAACCATCGCCCATGAAAGGTATGACGACTTCGAAGATAGTATCACCTTCGATAATTCTGATGTCGACGGTTTGTCTTTCCCTCATTACGATGCTTTAGTTATTACTTTGCATATCGCAGATGCAGAAGTTAAAAGAATCAGGGTTGATGAGGGTAGCGGCGCTTGTATAATCCACCCAAGAGTCCTCCTACTAATGGGACTCACGGATAAGATAATACCGCGCTGCGTAACACTAACTGTTTCGATAATGCAGTGGAAGGAACCTCGGGAAGATATCACTACCCATCCTAGTACGAAGGGTCCACGTGATTGACCAGGAAATGACATACAACGCCATCATCGGACGCCCGTGGATACATGCCAGGAGAGTGGTCCCGTCAAGCTTCTATCAAATAAAAATTTCCCACCCTATGGGGAGTATTCAGCATTAGAGGTGAGCCTCACACCGTTTAAGAATGCTATGAAATAGCTCACCACTGCGCCCACACCAAACAGCTCAAAAGGGCTAGTGCAGAAGCATAACAATCAGCTATGTCGGGGACTAAGGTCGACCCGACAACAGATGCCGTCAGAGGCCCCAACATCGTGGATGCTTGTGAGTCCACGATTGAGGATCTACCCCATCCAATTAGACAATGCCGATCCTACAAAGAAAGCCTACATAGGGCACGACCTCACCAATCCAAGTAAGTACCTAAGGGTGTCTTCTGGCCCGGGCCCGGGCCTAAACGGGCCTGACGGGCCGGGCTTCGCGGTATCGATCTTTGTGTGCCGGGCCTGGCGGTCCTGGTGGTTGAGACCGTCCCGTGATGGGCCTAAGCCCACCGTAGTCCTGGGCCTGGCGGGCTGGGCCTAGCGGGCCTGACAAGTTTTTTTTAAGGCAATATCTTGTATAGTAGTTATTAGTATAGTGTAGAATATATTTTATATGGTGTACTAAGTTATTAATATAGTATATATAATATATATTTCATTGTATATTGTGTTGTAATAATTAGTATATATTGTATATTATGTATATATTGTATTGTAGTAATTAGTATATATTGTATATTATGTATATATTGATATATATTATGTATATATTATGTTGTAGTAATTATTATATAGTGTATATTATGTATATAGTGTGTTGTAGTAATTAGTATATATTGTATATTATGTATATATTGATATATTTTATGTATATATTGTGTTGTAGTAATTAGTATATATTGTATATAATGTATATATATTGTGTTGTAGCAATTAGTATATTGTGTTGTACTAATTAGTATATATTGTATATATATATTATATCTCTTATGTATAATTTATATATATTCTATGTTATGTATATATGTTATTACTTATATATTTTCTTGTAGTTTAGGTTGTACATTATGTATATATATTCTCGTATATATTTTATTGTAGTATATATTGTATGTTATATATATTGTATGTTATATATATATATAAATATTCAAGGATTGATATCGAAGTAAAGACAAAGAAATATTAAGAAAAAAGATATTCAAGGATATGATAAAGAGCATTTTTATTGACCAAAATGGCATATCTTTCTTAGTCTTCCTTCCCCCAATGGAATGAGCACAGCAAGGTACTAATACCACCATTAAAGAAAGCACATAACAGTAATCATTTTTGCTAATTCTTCACGATCTCTATTTGGATCGTAACATAAAATACCTCCGGTGACACTGTTAATTCATGGTTGAACTAGATTTGAACCTGTACTAGGGTTAACTTGAGAATCTACACTTGTCCCCTCTTGCTGCACTTGCATTTGAAAAAATCTAGCCCTATCTCTAGGGTGTATATTTATGTGCCTAACCCAACTACCTGTGCCGCTATGATCTCCAGTAAATTTATGAACAAGTAATTTCCCACAAGTTTTACACTTAGCCTTATTTTATTCTCTTACTTGAGTAAAAAAATGCCAAACTAATGATGTTTCTGCACGTTTAGCAGGTTGTCTACTAAAAGTTGGAGTTTCTACAGGTGGGTGTGCCGGTGCATTACTTGAGTTATGAACAGGACTAGTATGTGTATCACCTAAATCTGGTGCTTGGGTTTCATCATCATCATTATCATCCTCATATTTATCTAAGATAGGTTCATTAGGATAAAGATCATTCATAATTTCATCATCTAATCTATCACCTACTGCAACATCATGTAGAAATTCACTATCGGTAAATTCAAAACAAGGGTGATCACTATCAAGCATTATGGGAGGCGGAGTAGGACGTCTAGGTTGGCGACCACTTTAAATTTGCTTATCTTTTGTAGGTCGGGGAGCCGGGGGAAGGGTAGTATTATGGCCACTACTTTCACCGGTTTTACCTTTTTCTTTACCGAACATTTTTTTCAAAAGAAATGCCATACTAATTAGAATTATGCAAACTAAACAACACAAAAATATATTATTAACACGTAAGAGTTGAAACGAGTTTACCGGATTGCTGAACAACTTCTTGAAAATTGAAAATCGTTGAACACTTGAAAACTTCAATTCAATAACTTCACAATTTTTCACGAATTTTCAACAATAAATTAAGCAATTGTATTAGAAAGATTGAAAGAGCGATTGAGAGATACTGATGAATTGGTGAATAAAAATAAAAGAATGAGGGGGTATTTATAGTTGAGAAATGGGAAAAGTGTAATAATATAAAGTTTGGGGGCCAAATGACTATTTTACAAAGTTCAAACGGCTATTTTTTAAAATAGCCGTTACTGATTTAAAAAAAAATTTAAAAAAATAGCCGTTGGGCCCGCCAGGACCGGGCCTGACGGTTCGAAGCTGAAAATTGGCCCGTCACAGACTTAATGGGCCGGTAGGACCGGGACCGCCAGGACCGGCCTACCAGGCCCGCGGTCCCGGTTCTGAACCGGCCCGGTTGCGCCCTTATAAGTACCGTAAATTTCTAACTAAGCATCCAGATCTTTTTGCTTTTTTCCATTCAGATATGCCAGGAATTCCTCGAGACATCGCCACTCACAAGCTGAATGTTGACCCATTACACCCGCCTGTATGACAAATGAGAAGAAAATTCAACGCCGCTATCAATGAAGTGGTCAGCTAAGTAGTAGAAAAACTTCTGGCCAACGGCTCCATAAAGGAATCAAAGTACCCTCAATGGGTCGCCAATGTCGTCATGGTCAAAAAGAAAAATGGAAAGTGGAGAATGTGTGTAGACTTCACCTACTTGAACAAGGCGTGCCCAAAAGACTTGTTCCCACTGCACCACATCGACCAACTAATGGATGCATTCGCAGGGCACCAGCTGCTAAGATTCTTAGATGCTTACTCCGGCAACAATCAAATCATGATGGCCGAGGAGGACCAAGAGAAAATGACTTTCATCACTCACCTAGGTAATGCCCTTCGGGCTTAAAAATGCGGGAGCCACGTACCAGAGGCTGGTCACCAAGATGTTCAAATAACAATTCTGCAAGACTATGGAAGTCTATATCGATGATATGCTCGTAATGTCATCAAAGAAAGAAGACCATATTGACCACCTGAAGGAGGCCTTAGAAATATTAAGGAGGTACAGAATGAAGCTAAACTCCGAGAAATGTGCCTTCGGTGTGGCCTCAGAAAGTTTTTGGGATTCCTCGTATCACAAAGAGGAATTGAGGTCAACCCAGACCAGATCAAGGCAATAGATGCAATCCCTAAAGTGTTACGTCGCAAAAAATAAGTGCACAAGCTGACGGGGCGGATAGACACCCTATTCAGATTCATTTCATGGTCCTCCAATAGGTGCCATAAGTTTTTCAATGTGTTGACAAAAGACCAAAGGCTACAGTGGAACGAGGAGTGCATCGAAGCCTTGAGAAAGCTGAAGGTGTACCTTAAGGCGGAACTCAAGGCAAAATGTGCCTCCTCCAAAAATGAACTATGGGTTCTCTATACCGATGGCACCGCCAATACATTGCGATCGGGATTGGGACTCGTCCTCGAGGTCCCCATGGGCGAAACAATTTTCCAGTCCTTACGATGCCCTGAAATGACTAACAACGAGGCCGAGTATGAGGCTGTCATTTGCAGGTATGAAAGTAGCCATCAAATATAGGGCTCGTCAAATCGTCCTCCATTGCGACTCTCAACTCGTGGTAATCAAAGTCACTAGGACTTACCAGGTCAAAGAACAAAGGTTGCAAAAATACCAGTCACAAATCCATACATTAATGGCCGAGTTCGACGAATGCCGCTTCGAGCAAATTCTGAGGGCACAGAATATTGAAGCAGACGGTCTAGCAAAGCTGGCCGCGGCCACAAACAACTTTAACAAAGAAAGCGTGGTCACCCTCCTCCATTCAGCCATTGATCACACTGAGGTATTCTCTATAAACTTGACTTGGGACCAACGCAACCAATTTGTATCCTATCTGTAGGAGGGAATGCTACCACTCGAAAAAAAAGAGGCAAAGAAACTCCACGTGCAAGTCGTCCTGTATTGCCTGATAAATAATGACCTCTACAAAAGGATGTTTGGCGGACCCTTGGCCAAGTGCCTAGGGCCGCACCAAACGAGGCCAGTACTCGAAGAAGTGCACGAGGGCCACTGCGGCGCCCATACAGGCAACTGCGCCCTCCTACAATGCATCATACGGGCCAGCTACCACTGGCCCACCATGAATAAAGAGGCGGCAGAATACGTTCACCGGTGCGAACAATGCCAAAAACACGACCCCATGATACACCAACCAGGAGAACCCCTCCATTCAGTCACCTCCCCATGGCCTTTCATCAAATGAGGAATGGACATAGTCGGTCCTCTACCCGCAATACGGGGAAAGGTATGATTTTTACTAATTTTAACTAACTATTTCTCTAAGTGGGTGGAAGCAGGTGCATACGCACAAATATGCAAACAGAAGGTCATCGCCTTCATATGGAAAAAAATTATATGCCGCTTCGGCATCCTCAAAGAAATCAGCTGTGACAACGGACGACAGTTCATCGGTCAAAAAATGACCAAATGTTTCGAGCAACGGCGCATAATGAGGATACTCTTCATGCCATATCATCCCGCCGCTAACGGCCAGGCAGAATCCTCCAACAAAACAATATTAAACATACTGAAGAAGAAGCTCGAAGACGCTAAAGGGCTATGGCCCGAGCTGCTACCCGAAGTGCTATGGGCTCATAGGACAACACCCAAATCCAGCACAGGGAAAACACCATACTCACTAGTCTACGAAACCGAAGAAGTCATACCCGTCAAGGTCAGCAAACCAAGCCTAAGGTATTCACACACCAGTGGAATAGAAAATGACACAAAAAGGCTCCAAGATCTCCATGAAGCTGAGGAGAAGAGAGAAATAACCCACATAAGAATGGTGGCCCAAAAACAGCAAGTCGAAAGATACTATAACAAGAGGTCGAAGTGGGAGACTACGTCCTCAAAGCCAATACATTGGCATCCAAAGATCCAAGAGAAGGAAAATTGGGCACCAACTGGGAAGGACCCTACCAAATCATAGCAGCAGCCAACAAAGGAGCATTCCGGTTGTAAACAATGGAAGGAAAAATGCTACAAAACAATTGGAATGTCACCCATCTCAAGTATTTCCACTTTTGAAAGGCATATCCCTAGTTGTACTCTTCTTTCCCTTACCTTAGTTTTGCCCTGAATGGCTTTTCTCGGGGAGGGTTTTTACGAGGCGACAGAGGGGACATCTGGAAATATTTGTGGAACAAGTTTACCATATCAGCCTCTCCATACGCTCTCCAGGCCGACATGATAAATGGACCGGACTAGATTGATCTCCAATGTATAAAGGGCTACGGCCATCTCCAATGTATCAAAGGCTACGACCATCTCCAATGTATAAAGGGCAACAGACATCTCAAATGTATAAAGGTCTACGACGATCTCTAATGTATAAAGGGCTACGGCCATATCCAATTGTACAAAAGGCAACAGACATCTCCAATATATAAAAGTCTATGGCCATATATCAAGTGCATAAAGGGATAAGTCCATCAACTTTATCATGGCTAAGGCCATCGACTCTATTTTGGCCAAGGCCATCTCCGCCAATAGTCGACCTAGTTTCGACTACGGCAAACAAGTGATATGACGACTGTCGAAGTTACCTACATGGCTAAGGCCAACAACTTTATCATGACTAAGGCCATCGACTCTATTTTGGCCAAGGCCATCGTCGCCAATATTCGACCTAGTTTCGACTACGACAAACAAGTGATTGGACGACAATCGAAGTCACCTACATGGCTAAGGCCATCAACTTTATCATGGCTAAGGCCATCGACTCTATTTTGGTCAAGGCCATCACTGCCAACAGTCGACCTAGTTTTGACTATGGCAAACAAGTGATTCGACGACAGTCAAAGTCACCTACATGGCTAAGGCCATCAACTTTATCATGGCTAAGGCCATTGACTCTATTTTGGCCAAGGCCATCGCAGCCAATAGTCAACCTAGTTTCGACTACGACAAACAAGTGATTCAATGACAGTTGAAGTCACCTACATGGCTAAGGCCATCAACTTTATCATAACTAAGGCCATCGACTCTATTTTGGACAAGGCCATCGCCGCCAATAGTCGAACTAGTTTCGACTACGGCAAACAAGTGATTCGACAATAGTTGAAGTCACCTACATTGCTAAGGCCACCAACTTTATCATGGCTAAGGCCATTGACTCAATTTGGCCAAGGCCATCACCGCCAATAGTCGCTCTAGTTTCGACTACGTCAAATAAATGATTCGACGATAGTCGAAGTCACACACATGGTAAGGCTATCAACTTTATCATGGCTAAGGCCATCAATTCTATTATGGTCAAGGCTATCGCCGCCAAATAGTCAACCTAGTTTTGACTACGGCAGACAAATGATTCAACGACAGTCGAAGTAACCTATATGGCTAAGGCCATCGATTATGTCTTGCCAAGGCCATCGTCACAATTTGCCAACCTAGCTCAACTACGGCAGAAAGCACGAAGGCGGCAATCAGAAACACGATAAAAATCTAAGGAGCAAAAGAAGAATAGCAATGGCAAAAGGTCATATTTCATTATCTCCAAATATATATATATATATATATATATATATAAATATATATATATATGTTTGACCCTAGAAAGAGGTCCCATTTACATCCAAAAGAGATATATATACATGTACACACTAAGTGCTACTGGCCTACACCACTTCGTCCATCTCGCCCCGCCCGATCACCGTCCAGTCTATTGTTATCACCATGCTGATAAGACTTAGAAATCCAAGAGCTGGATTCCAAGCGGTCGACGTCCACATAATTGTATCCCTCCCCATCTAGTGATTCAGACTGTAATCGGCCACTTCACGGGCAACATGAGCTGAATGTCGCTGTGCCTTGACCTCCGCCTCAGAGGCTCAACTAGACTCCAAGTAATTCTCAAGTACGATCAATAAACCATCTTCATAAACCCACATCTCATAAGCTTTACGATGCACATCATCTTGTGGGGTAGTTCGTCTGAGGACTTCAAACTCAGCCGTCCTAGCATCAAGCTCAGCAGTTAAAGGCGTGACCCAAGTCCGTAGTTTGGTAGCCTTCACAGCTACTACACGGCTGATTTCGAACTCTTCATCCTTTGACTGAAGAAGGATCTCTAACTCGGCGTTCCGTACAACAGCGGGCATGAGCTCTCATCAACCTTCTCCAATTCGGCAACTTGCCTTTTTAAATGCTCCACAGATTGCGTGAGGCCCTCACGGAACAACCTAAACTTACAGTCCTGATTGTACACATCATCCAACGTCTGATGCGCCTCATGGGTCCGTTTGTACTTTTGCAACAATTTATTGAAGGCACCAAACTTTTTCTGCGAGTATCGCCCCCTCTCTACCTCCAAAACGAGAGTCCGAAAAATACCAAAGAAAAAGTAAGTACATGGTTAAGCCACCCCCGCAACACAAAAAAGAAAAGGGTTAAAAGGCTACCTGTAAGGCCGCGCCAGTGACCTTCTGGGATAAGTCCCTATCACTAACTCCTGCCAACGCCTCACTCTAGGCGCCCGCACACAAAAGGGTCATTTCCGCAAAGGCCTGCTCGGAATTCTCCAATAGATTGTAGCAACTCGGAATCACGATACGACAGGTAGACCTACCATCCTTCATCTCCACACAATCTGAGGTTCCTCCACCTTCACCCGCGTCCCCAGCGGCGGCCTCCGGGCTCGCCCTCTCTACATCTCCGCCCATCCTTTCCGTAGCGGCCGATGAATCGCCATCCTGGATTTGAGCTAGCTGGCGTCGGTAGCAACCCTCCTTCGAAGAGCAGGCCTCCCCGAACGGATGGCATCAGCCATGCAAACCGGCCTCGACTCATGAGAGGTGAACTAACCTTCTCACATTGAGTCGCTTTTGCTTTTCCAGTTAGCAACCGCTGCCTCTTCCATTCTAGTGGTTCTTCATCTTCAGAAACCCCTTCCACAGGTTGTAGGGTCAGCTCTGAAGGAACCACGTCAGTAATAGATGCAATCTCAAGCGTCGTCTTGGGTGCGGCCTTAGGTACCGCCTCAGGCACCTCCATGGGCGTCATTTCCAACACAGTTTCAGGCAACGCCTCAGACTCCACCTGCGGCTCAGCCTCCTACTGCGAAGTCGAAAGAGCACTATCTCTAGGCAAGCCTCCGAGGAATATATCTTCCCCATCAGAATCAGACTCCACCCTAGATGGGCCAGCAATGGAATTCGGCCCAAGTATAGCACTTCTCCGCACACGTTATCAACCTCCCCACCCATGACCTAATGTCGTCAATCGTTCGAGGCGAGTGAGCCGCCACTACAATAAAAAAACAAAGAATCCATAATGGTTGAGCCCTCAGAAAAAAAATCATCATAAAATCACACACAAGGGTACTTATATTCCGAGTTCCACGTTTCTGGGAACCTTACGGGGTTAGACACCAAGTGCTCCGTCCTGATATAGAAGTAGCTTTTCTAGAAGCCGCGATTGGCTTTATCGTCGGACTGCATTACGAAGCTCTTTATACTACAACGCGTCAAATGGAGCATGGTACCCCTCATATAGCTTTCATTGAACATCTGCAAAAGATGGTAAACCGAAACCACACTCCTGAATTTTGTCACATATGTGGTAAGAATTCTACACACCTTCAAAGTATAAGGCGTGAGTTGATCCGGGCACGCCTTAAAAAAGCAGCAGAGCTCCTCCGCTAGATGGGTAAGTGGGAAGCTGTATCCAATCTGAAGCGGATATTCATAGATCATGCGGAATCCAGGTCTATGCACATTGCTGTCTTGACGACTTTTCGCCATGGTGTGATTTATGAAGAAAAGTGTTAACGACAAGAGGTACAACCCCCAGAAATGGTAATTCTCAAATGAAGCAGCGATTGCCAGAAAAAGAGATGAAGAAAGAAATCGAGAAACTCTCCAAAGGTTCGAAAGATGAATCTTATTGAACCGCTCTTCTATTAATTGGGGTAAAATATGCGGAAGTCGAAAAGCCATGATTCGAAAACTGACGTGGGAAACCAAAACGTCACATCATGCTCTGGATCGTCTCGGGAACAAGTATAATGATGACACATGTGACTGGTGACGTCACTCCAAAAAAGGGGCCGTATGTCAACGGCTCAACCATATCACACGTGTTCATATCCTTTGAAAGAACGCCTATGGGTGCAACCAAATTTTCGCAAAAACGAAATATGCATTTCTGTCCATTGAAGATGGCCATCGAACACGTCTCCAATGGACGGAGGGACTAACTGTATTGGATAAAATTTGGCTCCTAACGTCCCTACGCCAAGTGGGTACGTCCATTATGGCAAAGCAGACCTGAGTGAGGGCACGACCCAACCAATAAAATAAAGGCGACGTCGTTTAGGATCTTACTTCTTCAGTATGAAGAAGTCACCTACCGTTGTACTTTTTCTTTTATTATTTCGATAAAGGTCTCCTACTATATACAGGAGACCTTCACATTGTAATGAGGAGATGTGTGTTATTCTAAAGAATACAACTCTCATACTCTCTCTATGTCTAGCACATACACTCTCTCTGTCTCTCAAGCTTTTGTTATTTCCTTACATTATCAGATCTACGATGATCATATCACCACAATCATCTCTAGGTCCTTTTATATTTGATTACGATTTACCCTTGTTCATTTTTTGTTTTTAAGCTTGTAAAGTATATAAATAACTTTTGAGCCAAATATGTTCCAAACAAAATATATAACCGTTTCAATATATATACATATATCCAAAATATTTGTCGAGGTTACGGGGCCCTGGGACCCCTCTCCTCAATGCATATGACCGCCTTTGAGTGACTTCTAACTAGTTCAGAATTGAAGCATAATTCATTGATTGACATATAAGAAAAATAGAAGAAGCCGAATGAAAAATAAAAAAGAAGTAGTTGCGTTTGGATAAAATACCCAAACGATGTGAATGCCACAGTTTCTTGGAACCTCAACAGCTTTGATAACGTTAGGGACGATAGCTTGATCTCCTTTTACTTGCATAGGGCCAAACATGAAGTCTTTCTGGAAATTAACAAGAGTATAGTCAATGCAAAATTTAAAATAAATACTCTGTATGTTTCAAGAAGATTGATAATATTTTTTTATTAGTCTATTCCAACAAGATTGACACCTTTCAATATTCTTTAATAAAAAATATTTATAGCCACACAAATGTTATGACAAGTTTCAGACCATAAATTTTAAATTTTTTACAGCCACACAAATGTAATGACAAGTTTCATACTACAAATTTTAAAATTTTTACAGCCAAACAAATGTTATGGCTTATTTAAGACCACATATTTTAAAAATTTTCATTTCCTTATTAAAGTTTGCGTCAAGTCAAACTAAGACAATTTTTTTCAAACGAGTAAGTAGAACTTGTCATGCTGATATAATTAGAAGAAATCAAAATTGCCAAATAGTCACCTGCATGTCTATGACAAGGATAGCTACGTTCTTCCATTTGCCAACATTTAATTCGGAGGCCATTATTTTTGCTGTTACAATCTTTGAATTTCCAGAGAGCAAACTGTGGACAGGGTTGCTCAGGAAGATTGGATCCAGTTTATATTCAAAGTTTGTACCTCAATTATTGATGGGGCCTTAATTTAATATTGTGAAAATAGTTGGGCCTAGCGCTGGTTTGGGCACGTCGCTTTAAGGACTAGCAGGCTTGGGCACTTAACGACTACATTCTTTAAATAAACAATTATTTTTACTTATATCAATAATAATGTAGATAAATTCTACAATATAAATGTATTCAACAGATTATAACGTATTAAATAGTTTATTCGATCTACTTTATCTAGTTAGGAATACGACAAAGTGAAACAGTAACCCGTTGTATGTCATGTTAACTTTATGCATGTTATTAAAAAAAGTATATATATCATTTAATGCATACAAGTTAAAATTCACTAATACTTTTATCTTTAATTCATTAATAATTTAGTTGTGGAGTAGTTGGTTCTTGGTCTGGGGTTACCATATGGTTTTGCTTCACCGTTGATGTATTTTGCGAAGAAAAAACAAAACCCAAAGGAAATTGTTCTGCATAGCCTTTTACTATTTAAATAGAAAAAATAATCCTGCAAATATTTCTTGTTTCTATTTTTGAAGTTTCTTAAATAAGCAGTACGGGTAAATAAAAGGCAAAATGGTTTTCAGGCTACTCAAACTTGCGGCCAATTTTAAAGACGATATATGAATTTTTGATTTTCCCATTTGAACACTTAAACTCCTGAAACCTAAAACTAATAAACACATTTGACCGTTGACCCAACCTATGTAGCGTCAGTTGGTCCTAATCAGCCTCCTACATGTATGTCACAAATTATAGGAGCGTGAGAGAACCCCTTCCCACGCCCTACGGTCAAAAATAGGGATATTTAAGTGGAGCCTTATCCTTTTTCAATTGGAAACACATAGTCCCTCTATTATATTCATCTTAACTTTTCATTTCGCCTACTTTCTTTCTTACTATCTGAAGCTTTTTTTTTAAATTTCATTTTCCAGTTTGTGATAATGAATCAAAGACCTGCATTTTGTCATTGTGGAGTTGAAGGTTATATCACCTGGAAGCCAACAAATCCAGGAAGGAAGTTTTATAGGTGCTAAAACTATGGCCGAGCCAATTCTTGTAATTATTTTAGGTGGTTTAACCCACCTCTTCCAGATCACTACTAACAAGCGATTTCAGGGCTGCTATCAAGAATTAAAGAGAGAGAGAGATCGATTACAGAGTAGGAAAAGGGTGAAGATCATTGTAACGTTAGTTGTTGTAGTAGCACTAACAATTGTAATTTTCTTCTTAGTGTAGTTAGCACTACCATCATAACCCTATGTACAATGATAATGATAGAATGACTGATGTTATCTTTTTGTGGAATGAAAAAGCAAATTATAACATAAACAAGCACACATATATAAACAACCAAGATCAGCCTTCTTGTTTGACAAAATCAGCACTGAACTGCTGTCTAGTAGCAGAAATAGTTTCAACATTATTCCAAAAGAAAGTCAGAGTTAAACAGATTTAAGTTAACTACAAATTTAGTTCTGCAACTAACATCCTTAAGTTACCACAAAACAAATATTTAGTCAGCTTCAAGGTTGAGATTGGTTGATGTTAACTAGAGATTTGCTTGGCTGAGATGGACATGAAGATTGGCTTGGCTGAGATGAAGAATGAACTTGAGGTTGGCTAAGGCTTGCTTGAGTTTGTCTTCTCCTCAACTGTTGTTGAAGTTTCCTTTGTGTTATAGCATTTCTTCCTTGCCACCATAGTCCAGGTGCACTGTATCCGAGATTGATATTGGTCTGCCCAGCATCCACAACTTTTGTAGAAGCAGAACGTACCCTACTACATAGGAAACCAAATTAGTACCCAAACTACTAATATATAAACAAAAATTCAAATCACCAATGATCTTACCCTTTCTATCACTGTTCTGAAATCACTAAACAATATACCAAATTCAGTAGTTCTTGATTTTCCTCGTAGTCCACTACCTCTTGGACTTCCTCTACCACTAGCTATAATATCATCAGAAGTTCTTGATCTCTTACTTCCAGTATCGTGATGTAAGATAAATTACTAGCTAGTAAATTAAAAATTTTGGTCCTAATATAGATTAACTAAAATGAATACTTACAGATGCACTTGCAACATCTGATGGTTGAGTATTTCTGGCCATGGCAGTTCAAGAATCACTTGTAGGACCTGATTGTTGACTTGTTGTTTCAGCAGCCTATGATGGTTGAGTAGCACCAACATTACTGTTTCCGGCTGTTCCAGATTATTGTCCTCTCTAAAATTTTCAAAATAGAAAATGAGATATAGAAATTAAAAAAGTATAAGACACAATCAGACACAAATTAAATACATTACCAGGATAGGACACCCCTTCTTGTTATAGCCTAATGCATTACAATTAGAGCATGTCATTGGTGTCCCTTTCCTTGATCCCTTACCAAACTTCTTCTTAGGTTCATTAACAACTTTTTTTCATATTTTTATTTGGTCTACCAGGCATCTTGGTAATCACAGGAGTCTCAACAGTTGGATTTTGTATTGATGGTCACATCTCCATGTTGGTTACTGACTGTATGTAAAAACTAAAAGCCTTCAGATATGTTTCTCTCTTGTACCAGTGGGTTACATAGTTAGCAGGCTCAAATTTCATAAAAAATGTTGCACATATATTGCATGGGAGCATGGTAGTTCTTTGGGCTGCCATGATCTAGATATGCATGTATTATTGGAGAAGTCAACAATGTATTTGTACACCCCATGTTCTAGCTCATACCCTGTATCCACATTCCATTTATATTCATGCTTAACAACATATTGAGATTGTTCTTCTATGTACCCCATTGCCATAGGAGGTATATAAGAAATCCACCTTGTTGCAAATTCTCTCATTCCAGTCATCCTCTCCATCACCTTCACTCTAATCTCTTCTAACATGGTTATGATAGACTTGTACCTAGCAGACAAGATCCAACTGTTAAAGGTCTCACACATGTTGTTCTCCACTGAATCACACTTACTCCAATCTTTGAAGAATGCTCTACACCAAGACTGTTCTGGGTATTTTAGCACCAAGTCCGCAACAATCTTACTATGACCTAATACTATCAGCTCATCTAACTTAGCCTTCAAATATGCTTCAAACGCAGCCCTTGCATAGGCCCAAAACTTCTTCCTTCTTTCCTCTCCTTTCCACTTTTATTTCCAGTTTCTCCATATGTGTCTTGCACACATTCTATGTTCAACATTTGGTAACAACTCAGAAACAGATGCAACAAGCCCCTTAAGCAAAAAAAAAAAAAAGAAAAACATTTAGAATATCAGAAACATATATAAAGTAACCAAGAAAATAAAGAAAGAACAGGGGTGTATACCTTCTGCATATCAAAAATGATGGTCAGCCCCTCCCTTTCAGATTCAATAAGTTGCATATTATGTGTCAGACACCTAAAGAACCATGACCAAGTGTGCTTTGTCTCCTTTTGCACAACTGCCCAGGCAACATGGTACATTTGGTTTTTACCATTTTAGCAATGCATGATAGTAGCTCCCCCTTACACACATCCTTCAGAAATGCTCCATCAAAGACAATAACTTTTCTACATCCTTCCAACCAACCAACTTTGCAAACATGTAGACAAATGAAGATACACACAAATACCTCCTTACCAGTTATGGTCTCCTTGGAGGTCTTCACAACAATATTGCTGCCAGGATTTGTAGACCTTAGAATATCAGCATAATCATACATTCTAGCAAACTCCTTTGTCTAATCACCAAGATACTGACCCGTGACCTGATGTTTAGCCCTAGCACACATGGATTTTCCCACATAAACACCATACTTTTTCCTAATAAAATCTTGCAACTTCCTAAGCTCAATGTCAAGTTGGTTGATAATCTTGCCATTGAAATGTTTATCTACCCATATTGTGTTAGCCATCTTGTTTCTAGTTGCTCTAAAACAATTATGAACATGATGGTAGCTCTTGACAATGAAATTCCCTATGTGCCCCTCCATACTGCCCAAAATATGCCATCTACGTCTTGTGGAGTTACATATTTCGCCCTAACCCTATGTTGCTCGTTAGGCCTCAACTTAATTTGAACTGTTCTCTATACAGCATAATCTTGCAAAGCCATTCTGAACCGTTTCACATTTTCAAACACCATTTCCAACTGGAAACAAATTTTCTTACTAGCAGTATCAAAATATACTACTGTTGTATCTTCTTGGTTGAGGGTTATGCACCCCATCTTCTTATTCATATGTATCCTCACTACCTGGATCTTAACTATCCAAATGCTGAGATTAGCTATGCTGAAATTATTTTTTATCCATTGATTGGTGTTTTGTATTAAATATGACAATTGCACAATTTGTAAGAAGAATGTATTAGTTATATCGGTGCTAATTACCCTATCCTCTATAAGGTATAAGTTATTCCGGTGTTAATTTTAATTCTGGAATAACTTATACATGGTTTGCTAACCAAATGAAGTATTAAGGTGGTATTAAATTTTTATACCAGCACTATACATTCTTATGCCTCATACCAAACAACCCATTAATACCTCATACCAAACAACCCATCAATACCTCATACTTTTTTAGGGGTCGTTTATATTGCTCATCCCCTCCCAATGTTCCAGCATATTTGGATCCATTATCTTTGTACATGTCTTCAAAACAAGGGTCTATACCTACAGTCCACTAGGTATCTCATTAGTATTAACTTCAGAAGATCTTAATTTACTACTCTTTGCATTCACTTTAGCTTGCCTAGAAGCAACAACTTCAGGTTCTAGGTCACTTGTCTCCCCAACAATATCCCCATTAGAACCATATAATGACTCATCTATATCATCATCATCATCTTCAGAAATAGCTCATTCTCTTTATCACTCTCAGTACTTTAATCATCACCCTCAGAATCACCCTGGACATCACCCTCAGAATCAATTGCTAGATAAAAGGTATAGAAGTCACCTTCAACTTCACTAAAATCTTCAGCTGCAGAAGAAATTTCAGTAGAAGAACTTTCAGCAGCCCTCTTTTTACCCTTCCTATTAGTGTTATCACCCCTATTTATATCACTGTTAGGTGAGTGTGTTGCCCTAGAATCATAATCACTTGTCTTCCCATGTGGTATTTCATTAACAACAAGCTGAACATTAGTGGGAACCACATTTAAACCACCACTACTTAGCATTTTATCTAGTTCCAAATCAACACATCGTGTATTAATTGTGTGACATATATATACATCAATAAAATCCCCATCCCTAAGGTCTAGACACAAAGCTAACACATCAGCATCATATTTCAAAAATCTAAAATCTCCCTTTTGGTTAATTTTACATGCATATTTATCTACTGTTAAGTACCCCATATCCCTTGCCCAATCATGAAATTGAATTATATGTAATTCATCAATGCCAGCTTGAAGAACAACTGGCCAAGTTTGACCATTTACATACCTCATAATTGGGTCAGCCACTAAACACCATGAGTGATGAAACTGTAATTTCACATAAGCGGCCATTGAAACCTATAAAAAAGGGGGCAAGTCAGATACATTTTAACCCTTAAACGGAATAAACTTTAACAAAATGGGAGACAAGAATATTTGGATATTAAAAAAAGTCCTAAATTCCATATCACTCATGAAAAATACAAACCCCTAAAATAAAGTGAAGATTCCATAATTTGTGCATGTAGACAAAAGCCTTATGTTTTTAACCCCAAATTTTAGATTATTCGTGAAAATGACAAAACAATTGAACATTCGAGTGTTTTCCCAAATATAAAAACCCTAATATAAATTCCCTAATATCAGATGAAGAAAATAAGCATGCATAAATAGATAATTTTCACTACCAAAAATTACCCACATTATTTCGCAAGAAAATAGTAGTAGAAGATGAAATCGACATCGAAATAAACCCACTAACCTTCAGATATAAACATTACATAAACTAAAAGATCCCACAAAACTTGAACAACTTTTAATTAAAGGAGGGGGGACTAAAATCGTATGGTTTTGGAGTGATTATGATTATTTTGGAAGGAGGGAACCAGGTTAATCGACCATCGTTTAAAAGAGGTAGGGTTTGGTTAGAGAAAAAAAAATAGATGAAAATTGGGGGAGGGTTTTTCGGTGCGTTGATTAAAAGAGGGGAAACCAAAATCTGTTGGGTTTTATTTCCCTCCATTGACGTGTATCGGTATTATTGGTCATTTGCTGACTCGATGGACACGTTGGTGAATGTATAATACACGCACGTAGGGTCAAGGATAAAATGTGTTTATTAGTTTTAGGTTTTAGGATTTTAAGTGTTCAAATGGGAAAGTCAAAAGTTCATATATCGGCTATAAAATCGGCCAAAAGTTTGAGTGGCCAGGAAACCATTTCGCCTACATAAAAAGAGTGTCTTATTAGACTTATTTCTTTTGTCACGGAATTGAATGAGGAATAAAAGATTTATCGAACCCTCTAGTTCAACTTTTAATATTTGATTGAAAAGAAAAAGAAGAAAAGAGTGTGTGCATGATGTTTAGTGCAACTTGCAAAGCATATGGAACAACATGGTGCTTTGTTTTTTTCACGCAACTTGGTGCTAAATATTGGACAAGTTTTGCAGGAGATACAATCCATATATTGTTGATGCGACAAATACTGTGAGAATTTTCTAGTGATGATTAATAATATTGTTATACGACAAATAATAATATATCGGTCTTAATATGGTGAGCAACATGTGATGACCCGATCCGTCGTCTCATGTGTTACTGCTCCGTTTGCCCCGTGTTATGCTTCTTCACAATTTATTATCGGTATGCGGTGTGTTAGAGTTGATTTGGACTGGTTTTTATATGAAATGCGATGCTTAGCCTCTTTAAGGAAATCTTAGGTCGGAAGAGTCAACCAAATGTTGACTACTTAGTTTAAGGGCTCAGATGTGATTTACGGTGATTCGGTTAGGTTCGTGTGACTTAGGAATGCAATCGGAATTGATTTAGGAGGTCCAGTGTGAAATATGCTTGAATTGGCAAAGTTAGTATTTTGGCGAATTCCGGTGGATATGTGATATTTTGATCCGAGGGTCGGAATGGAATTATGAGAGTTGCAGTGGCTCCGTTAGTTAATTTTGGATATGTGTGCAAAATTTTAGGTCATTTGAACGTTGTTTGGTCGAGATTTTGATCGAATGTGCAATTCGAATGTTTTTAAGAAACTTAGGCTTTGATTTGATGAAATTTGAGGATTTTTATGTTAACGATAGAGTTTTGATGGTTCAAGAAAGTTTGAATAAGGTAATAGATCATGTTGGTGTTTTTTGTTGAGGTCCCGGGGGCCTCGGGGTGAGATCGGGTGTTTAAACGAGAGTTTTTGAAGTTTGCTTCTGGTCTTTATTGTTGTTATCTGGTATTTCTGCTTATGCGGAAAAGGGCCGTAGAAGCAATTCCGCAGAAGCGGGTGAAGGAACGCAAAAGTGATTCTTGGCCTGGTGAGGAGTTTCCGCAAAAGCGGAACAGTGTCCACAAAAGCGAGTACGCAGGGGCGGACTTTCAATCGCAGAAGCGGTAATGGGTAATCTGCATAAGCAGATATATGGATGCAAAAGTGGAAATTTGTGAACTTTAATGAAACATGCCAAATAGGAGTTTTGGCCACAGAGCGGTCCCGCATAAGCGGAAACGAGACCTCAGAAGCGAAAAATCGCTTTTGGCAGAAGGGTTTTATATCATTATTTCATCCGTGAGCTTATGTCATTTATCCTCTATTGTTGAGCGAATTTTGGAGCTTTAGGCGAGAACTTTCGAGGGTTTTGATTGAGAATCGAATGGAGGTAGGTTCCTTGGCCTAATTGTTCAAGTTTATGGTAGAATTACCATGGAAATTAATTTAAATTTATTAAAAAGGGGTAAAGCTAGGGCTTGACTTTAAATATTTCAAATTGGGATTTGATAAGTTATTTGAGCTCGGATTTTGGAGTTCTTGGTATGTATGGACTCGTGGCGAGGCGAGGAATCTGGTAATGTAAGTTTTATAATTTTTTAAATAGTGAGCCCGGGGTTCGGGTTTGCTAGTTTCGAGATTTTTGCTATATTTTGATTGTTTTTGATTTGGTATTATTTCCTTGTCATAGTGTGATGTACTCGATCCAATTTTGGTTAGATTTGACGCGCGTGGAGGCCGGTTTGAGGGGCTAGAAATTTCGCCGGTTCGAGGTGAGTAATACTTGTAAATGATATCCTGAGGGTTTGAAACCCCGGATTTTCATATCATCGTGCTGTATCGAGGTGACTTGCATGCCGGAAATAGGAATGGGGTAGAGCACCGTTGGGGATTGAGACTCTATCTATCCCAATTGATGAAATTACTACGTTTTTGACTGAAACTACTTGATATTATTATGATTTGGGCCGATTTCCATGTGTTGGGCTTCGTGCCGATTATTCGAATCCTTCTGGGATTGATATCACTGTTCTTGCATTACTCTGCATATCATTTGATCTTGGCCAAAAGTTTTTAATACTGCTTCGCAAACTCAGACATCTTTCTAACATTTGGAAACCGTCCAAAGTTTTAAGTACTGCTTTGCAAACTCAGCCATCTTTCTAAGATTTGGAAACCTAAATGATATTTTACTGATGTTTTGAGTTGGGAACAGATCTTTTAATATTGTCCAAGTGGCTTGTGTGCATTTATGGACTGTGAATGGATCGAGCTACATGCCACATCGGTGTGATATTGATATTGTGCTTGGGCTGTTGGAGCCCCTCCGGAGTCAGAACCCCAATAGTGAGCGCGGGTACACAAATTGATCGGGCTGCGCGCCGCAGTAGTTATGTGCATTGCATTTCATTCATATATTTGTTCATGTTTGTACTACGTGTCATGACATTCATCATTCTCATATCATTGGTATCCATGCTATTTCTTGCACTGTTACCAGATACCACGGTGTTAATTGTTCATAGAGTGCTGTGCATGAGGGGCTGACTTATGTGCGCACTTGCACTATCTGATTATGCATTCATTTGCTTGACTGTTGGGAATTGGGTATTTTCAATAGAGGTTTTCAACTTAGCCCAATATTTCTAAAGGATTTCCCAGATTTTTTTTACTATTTTTCTCAAAAGGTTGTGCTGTCCCATATTGCATGATGGAGTGCTCTTACGTGATTTCTTGCTTGTCAGTTATAATTTGCTCTTATTACTCACTAAGTTAGAGTACTCACATTACTCCCTTCACCTCGCGTGCAGTTGTAGGTATTGCTCGCCCGGTAGTGGGTTATTATCGGGTGGAAGCTATTTCTACTGTAGCTCAACAAGGTGACCGCCAGCGTTCGCGGCACTGGACTTCATCTTTTGAACTCCAGATTTTATTTTATATATATCATTGGCCTGTAGTGGTGTTCAGTCTTCTTTGTAGGCTCGTGATTTGTGACTCCATGGTCGGGTTGTGTTTGGTTGTAATTAATAGTTTTTAATGCAGTTAAGTTGTACTTTCTGTTCCTTTATGTTTAGTAATGGTTAAAGAGAGGATTTGCGTTAGTTAGCTGGCATTGTCTTCACAAGAGACGCCATCATGACCGGGTATGGAATTGGGTCATCACAAGTTGGTATCAGAGTCTAGGTTACTAGGTCTAACGATTCATGAGCAGGTTGGTAGAGTCTCACAGATCGGCATGGAGACGTCTGTAATTATCCTCGATACGTTGCAGATACTTTAGAAAAAATCTTCATTTTCTTGGAATTCTTATCGTGCAAACTTGATTCAGCTTGGATAATAACCTTTGAAATTCCTTCTACAAGTCTGTGTACGCACGAGAGCGCTCAGTATTATATGTGTCTTGATGGCTTGTGATTCCCCGATCAAGGGGAAAGATATGATCTTCGTGAGTATGCTGGGCCAGTCTGGAGGACTTGAGGCCGGATCTTTTTCTATGGCTTGAGCACCGAGGTGCTGATTGTTGGAAGAAGTGTTTTGAACTTATATGCTCGTTATTATCCCCATTAGCCGGAATGACGGCTTGGTATTTGTGTGATGAGAATGTTAGTGCTGTGAGATGTATCAATATGACTTGGTACTGGTAAAGAAGTCTGCTGTATAATAGATGAACTGTTAAGTGATTCAATTCCTATTGTAATTTGACGCGTAGCTGAATATGGGCACGTGAAGGATATTTTTTGTATCTCCTAGTTTGGGAGTGAAGTGCATTACATGTGGCCGAATGAGTTCAGACCCAGGAAGACTACAATGACTGTGAAGCGTATATGATGGTGGAAGGCATGCTGAAATTTTAATTGAGGCGAAGCAGGTGGGATATCTCCAGCGGAGTGTTCTTAAATGGTATGTTCCCTATGTTTATGTTAGAAGATCTCATGTGTAAGTGAAGGGTACATGTTGAAATTTGAGAATTTGGGGTCGCTTAAGAGAGTGGACTCAATTGATGTAGAGATGGATGCGAGAAATAAAGAGGATTACAATACTAGATGATCTGTGTTTTCACAAACTTGTAGACGAATTGAGTTTAATCTCACTATGGCATGGTGGTATCATTAGAGTAAAAATATTTTTAGTTGATGAGTGTATACTGATATATGGCTTCGATCCAAGTTGGGGAGGTTGCTGTTGATTAGCTAATTGCACGGTTATGTGCTATGTAGTTTCATTTCAAGGTTCGCTAACAGATCAGTTCTCTTTGCAGAAATTGAGCCGAGGGTGGCACGAGTGGAGAAATTTATTTGACAAAGGTTATATGGTGTTTCGTAGATGTGTGGAAATAATAGGATGTCTTGAGCTGTTGATGATAAAGAATGCTCAGTGTATATAGAAGGAAGATGTTTTTTTTTTGTATTGTAATGAGACCATATCCTGCAGTGTCAGAGTGTTAATAAGGCACGAATGTTCTGTCCATTGAGTCAAGTCATTTGCAGTTATAAGAGAATGATTCTATTGTGTTCCAGATTTTACATGTAACGATAAGGTGTTTTAAGGTTGTGTATGTGGTTAGAGATAGTATTTTCATTGGAAAATGTCAAGAATTGTGGTATTTTTTATGTTAATTATGGGATTCTATGCATCAGTATCGGGAAAAAATAAAGGTAACAGAGTTGGATTCACAAGAAATTCTTCCTTGTATATTATTTTGGGAACGTGGTGTTCCTGGGAATATTTAAAAGAGTATTCAGTTCTGTCTTAGAAAATGTGACCTTGTGCTTGGGTCTCGTGTAGTAAGCCTAAATTGAGGAACTGTGGTGCTTCAACAAGAGGGAATATCAAGTTGAAAATGCATCAGAAGGAAACCTAGATAAATGAAGTAGCTTGTTAGTGGACCAAATTAGTATGGTAAGGATGTGATTAATTCTTTGTGTGTGTTCGAGGCAATGAGTTCGTACAAGTATTTTGCAGCAAAGCTCTTGAGTTCTGACATCTTGTTTATCTTGGTCTTGTTATAAGGATTCAATCCTGATAGTTTAGCCTATGCAGATGGAATGGGAGAGAATTCTTGTTGGTTTTCTTCGTGGTTTGGAGATGTATATTTTCTATGGACGTGCACAACATGGAGTGTGTAATGATTTTCTTCTAAGTGGGATCAATAAAAGTTCTTGATTAGTTGAGTGCGTAGATGTCTGTTGTTGGGAAAAAGGAGATGGAGTTCTCATGATTATCCTCGTGCGGTATGGTATATGTGATATGCTGTGGAGGATTGGGATTTGCGTATGTAAGGTTTTGTTTCTGATCAGAATGGAAAGCCATTAAATTCTTAAGAAGCACGGACAGCTCCAGGTGATTTAAGATTCGACTTTCAGATGATTGAGTAAATGGTATAACTATTCTAGTGATATTATGGGGGTATATGTTCAGTAAAAGGGGAAGGTGATGTAAACTGATAATACTTCGGTGGGATTGTGGCATTTTCTTGTGGATCGACTGTTAATGTTCAGTTTGTTGATGGCACATGAAAACTTTAGAATATTTTTCGTGGAATGAATGGGCACTTGATGTGTGATAGGTATTCATATGGCGGAATGTGGGATCAAGTATAGTGATTTGTATGTTATATGGAGTTGGAGACTAGAGTTCTCCGATACAGTTTATGTCGTGGTTGTGGATCGCGTGTGTTGGTATGATTAGCAGCTATTGGGAGTTGAGGCCCGAGTGGATCATTCTTTGCTTGGAATATTAGATTTTGGACATGGTATTCGGGTGAGGGACTGGTCGACTCAGTGTTGGGTTATTCTAGACTATTGTGCTATGGGTTATGTCAGAAAATGCCACATGTTGCGTGGTGGAGTGCATTAGATTATGTTCTAGCAGAGTGGTTGTATTCCAAAGACCAGTGGATGGTTGGGAAGGATTACTTTTCTTAATTAGGCCTTCGTGATGGATGTCATTGCAGAGGTTTCTACCATTGATTCAGTTACGGTATTGAGGGACTTTTTAGAATGCGTTTCTTGTGGTCGGGCATATCGTCGGGCGAGATTATGGATTTCGGTATATATTTGGTGTCGGGCACCATATTGTATGCCTCCGGCAGGAGGTATAGTAGTGGGAGGAGCAACTTCAGGCTTCTTGGTATTGAGTTCGTTGGCAGGCCAATGTGGCTACGTATTTAGCTTAAGTTAGCTTGGATAGTCCCGAATTGTATTGTTGAGGGTTAGGATGAATCAATCATATTGAGCTTGTTAGTAATCTAAAGAGATCTGTGAGTTGCATTTCTGCACTGTGAGATGTTATGATTTGTTGGATATGGGCACATATGGTGCGGTTCAATTAAGGATTCAGAAAGGATGTCGAGTGTGAAGAGAAATTGAGTGTTACTCGGTAAATGGAGTATTGTTTATGACCTATCGGGTTGCGTGTCGTATGTTATTTATTTCACCGTGGGTGTAAAATTGCTTTGGCTTCAGACATCAATTGTGCGTGGCTGGCGAGTTGAGCATAATGACTTGAGGTTCTTCATGTGTAACAGTGTTTGGATAGGATTGCGCATGGTTGTGAGGCCACGCGAAGTTATGACCTTTCAAGGAGGATTCAGGTACTCTGTTTCTATGATGTGAGACGGGGTCTCAGCTTTGTGTTGAAATGGTATTGAGGAGCTTGAGGTACGACTCTTTCATTTGTGCAATTTGTCATGATTTGAGTAAGTTCAGACTGTTTCTTATTGGCGCGTGTATTATACAAGTTGTGGCTTAGGCCTGTATTGAGGTGTCATATCACAAGAATGGTGTGTTATATTCGAGGTGGTCATTGGAGTCATTAATGAATACAAACATATTTGGTTTCAGCTTGTTGGAAGGTTAATATCAAGGTTCGACTCGAAAATCTATTGTGAGAGTATTCAAAAGCAAAGTGACTTCATGAATGGTTCATCTGATTGTCAAATTTTATTGCGTGTTCCATTTATTGCTGGCAATATATTAAAGTGTTGGAATGATATTTAAGACAGTAAGAGGTTTCTACCAGTATTCGGGTGTTGTGAGCAACTACTATAGATAGAAGTCATCGTTTAAAGTGTTTGGGGTATGTAGTGTATCTTATGATTTCACCTGAGGTGGTAGGTAGGGGTTATTTTAGCTGGTTCGGTCTTACTCTGAGCATATATGTAAGGTTTTGATCATATGTATGATTTCGGAAAAGTGCAATGCAGTCCAACAGTTTATTTGTTAGATGGACTATGAAATTTCAGCTATATTGTGTTATCGGACCTATGCGAGATGGGGTGACGAGGGATCACCCCGGGTATGTGCTTGGTAAGGCCATTTAGCTATTGGGTAGCTTCTAGTACAACTTTGGGTACGCTCGAGGACGAGCGGTTGTTTAAGTTGGGGAGGATTTGACGATCCGACCCGTCGTCTAATGTGTTACTTCTCCGTTTTCCCCATGTTATGCTTCTTCATATTTTATTATCGGTATGTGATGTGCTAGAGTTGATTTGGACTGGTTTTGATATGAAATGAGATGCTTAGTGTCTTTATGGAAAGCTTAAGTTGGAAGAGCCAACCGAATGTTGACTATTGAGTTTAAGGGCTCGAATGTGATTTCTGTTGATTCGATTAGCTTCTTGTGACTTAGGAGTGCCATCGAAATTGATTTTGGAGTTCCGGTGTGAAATTAGGCTTGAATGGGAAAAGTTTGTATTTTGGCGAATTCTGGTGGATAGGTGAGATTTTGATCCGAGGGTTGGAATGGAATTCTAAGAGTTGCAGTAGCTATGTTAGGTTATTTTGGATATGTGTGCAAAATTTGAGGTCATTCGAACGTGGTTTGGTCAAGCTTTTTATCGAATGTGTAGTTCAGATGTTTTTAAGAAACTTAGGCTTAGAATTGATGAAATTTGAGGATTTTTATGTTAACAACAGTGTTTTGATGGTTCGAGCAAGTTTGAATAAGGTAATAGAGCATGTTGGTGTTTTTGGTTGAGGTCCCGGAGGCTTCGGGGTGAGATCGGGTATTTAAATAAGAGTTTTTGAAGTTTGCTTCAGGTCTGTATTGTTTTCAGCTGGTATTTCCACTTCTGCGGAAATGGACCGCAGAAGCGGGTGAAGGAACGCAGAAGCAATTCTTGGCCCGGTGAGGAGTTTCCACAAAAGTGGAACAGTGTCCGTAAAAGCGAGTCTGCAGGGGCGGACTTTCAACCGCAAAAGCGGTAATGGGTAAGCCGCATAAGCAGATTTTTGGACGCAAAAGAAGGAATTTGTAAACTTAAATGAAAACTGCATAAGTGGAGTTTTTACCGCAGAAGTGGTCTCGCATAAGAGGAAGCGGGACCGCAGAAGCGAAAAATCGCTATTGGCAGAAGGGTTTTATATCATTATTTCATTCGCAAGCTTATGTCATTTTTCCTCCATTGTTGAGAGAATTTGGGAGCTTTGGGCGAAAATTTTCGAGGGTTTTGACTCAGAATCGAATGGAGGTAAGTTCCTTGGCCTATTTATTCAAGTTTATGGTAGGATTACCATGGAAATTAGTTGAAATTCATTAAAAAGGGGTAAAGGTAGGGGTTGAGTTTTAATATTTCAAATTGGGATTTGATAGGTCATTTTAGCTCGGATTTGGGAGTTCATGGTATGTATGGAATCGTGGCAAGGAGAGAAATAAGGTAATGTGAGTTTTATATTTTTTTGAGTAGTGGGCTTGGGGCTCGGGTTTTGCTTATATTTTGATTGTTTTCGATTGGGTATTATTTCCTTGGCATAGTGTGATGTATTCGCTACGATTTTTGTTAGATTCGATGCACGTGGAGGCCGGTTTGAGGGGCAAATTCATCATGGACTAGAAATTTTGCCGGTTCGAGGTGAGTAATGCTTGTAAATGATATCCTGAGGGTTGAAACCCCGGATTTGCACATCACAGTGTTGTATCGAGGTGACTTGAACGCCGGACATGAACATGGGCTAGAGCACCATTGGGGATTGAGACTCGGAGAATCCAGATTGATGAAATTACTATGTATTTGATTGAAACTACTTGATTATGTTTTGGGCTGACTGCCATGTGTTGGGCTTCGTGCAAATTATTCGAATCCTTCAGGCATTGATATCACTGTTCTTGCATTACTCTGCATATCATTTGATATTGGTCCAAAGTTTTAAATACTGCTTTGCAAACTCATCCATCTTTCTAAGATTTGAAAACCTAAATGATATTTTACTAGTGTTTTGAGCAGGTAATTAATCTTTTAATATTGCCCAAGTGGCTTGTGTGCTTTTTTGAACTCTGCATGGGTCGGGCTGCATGTTGCAGCGGTGTGATATTGATATTGCGCTTGGGCTGTAGGAGCCCGTCCTGAGTTTGAACTCCCACAGTGAGTGCGGGTACCCAAATGGATTGGGCTGCGCGCCACTGCGGTCCTTTGCATTGCATTGCATTCATACATTGGTTCCTGTTTATACCACGTGTCATGACATTCAACACTCTCATCTCATTAGCATCCATGCTATTTCTTGCACTGTTACCATATACCTTGGTGTTAACTGTTCATAGAGTGTTGTGCCTTGAAGGGCAGACTTATGTGAAGACTTGCACCATTTGAATATGCATTCATTTGCTTGATTGTTGGGAAAAAGGGTATTTTCAAAAGAGGTTTTCAACTGAGCCCAATATTTCTTAAGGATTTTCCTGGATTTATTTTCACTGTTTTTCTCAAAAGGTTGTGTTGTCCCATATTGCATGATGGAGTGCTTTTATGTGATTTCTTGCCGCTCAATTATTATTTGCTCTTATTACTCACTGAGTTGGAGTACTCACTTTACTCCCTGCACCTTGTGTGCAGTTGCAGTTATTGCTCGCCCGGTAGCGAGTTATTAGCGGATTGAAAGTATTCTAATGTAGCTGAGCAAGGTGACCCCCAACGTTCGCGGCACCGGACTTCATCTTTTGAACTCCAGATTTTATTTTATACATATCATTGGCCTGTAGTGGTGTTCATTCTTCTTTAGATACTCGTGACTTGTGATACCATAGTCGGATTGTTTTGTATTATAATTAATAGTTTTTAATGCCATTAAGTTGTACTTTATGTGTAATAATGATTAAAGAGAGGATTTGGGTTAGTGGCGGGCCTTGTCTTCACGAGAGGCTCCATCACTATCGGGTATGGAAATTGGGCCGTGACCCAACAATATACTAGCAATTATATGTAGAGACCAATGTCGGAGCCACATTGAAGCAAGGGGTGACAATCCTTTGCTGGAAAATTACACTATTTTGCTAGATACTCTTTTTATTTTATGTATATTTACTATACATTGTTTTTTCTTGACTTTTCGATATATCTAATGATTTATATTTTGACACCCCTGATGAAAATTCTGGATTCGCCACTGGTACAGACTAGGTATCACCCATTTTAAGGAACATTATTTATATTTTTGTACTCTTTTGTCTATGTTGGGTTTATGTATTTAATTAATAAATTAAATACTTAAAAGAGGGTGAATGGGAATTGGAGGGAAATGAAATTTTTGAGTGCAATTTCATGTTTCCCCCTTGGCATATGGACATTGTCCCTCATTGGAAGAAGAAGAGATTTTATACGGGTATATAAGCAATTGCTCTTCTTCTAGCTCTTCTAGAGTTGAGAAGAAAGCGAGCCTTGCGCCATCGTCGTCGTCGCTCGCTCGGCTCGGCTTCGGATTCGAATTTCAATTGATTGATTAACTTTTTGGACCAAATTTATCTGTTAATAGTAAAATATTAAGAGAAATATGTTATTAAATATTTGTTTTAATAACAAAATATTAATATTAAAATAAATATTAATATTAAATTCAAATTAGTTATCCAGATTTTAGTTTTCTTTTTTTTTGTAAAAGAAAATTACCTACCCATCAATTTTTCCTCTTTATTGTTGAGTAAATAGCCATTTATGTAATAGAATTTATTCTTTGGCCATTTTGTAGAAATAGCCATTCTGAAGAGTTGCACCTCTTCAGATTCCAGCCCAAATTTTGGCTATAAATACAACACGATTCTGCTCAGAATTTCATTAGAGATTTATGAGTTTCTTCTCCTTCTTTTGAATACGTTTAGCACAAAAACAAAGCAAAAAGTAAGTGTGATTGGCTACTGATCTTTGTATTTGCTGAAACACTGGCGTTTGAAGTACCACTACACCATTGTGTAATTCGTTCTATCCTGGGAGGAAATAATCCATAAACTTGGGTGCTAGAAGGGGATTAAATTCCTTACGGGATCATTGTGAATTTAGTGGACTCGAATAGTTTTTTTCATTTCTGTTTATGATAATTTCTGTTCATATTCATTAATCTTTCCAGAATTGTTTTACGAATACAGTTTACTAACAAACTTAAGAAATACTCCCTCAGTTTAATTTATGTGAACCCATTTGACTGGGCACAAAATTTAAGGAAAGGGAGAAGACTTTTGATCTTGTGGTGTAAAATGAGGCACATTTATGTTTGTGTGGCTATAAATCATTGTGTAAAAGTAAATTGTTTCCAAATAAGGAAAGAGGTCATTCTTTTTGGCACGGACTAAAAAGGAAATAGGTTTACATAAATTGAAAAGGAAGGAGTATATTTTATATTTTTGTATTTGTATTATAATTTCTGGGGAGTAAAACCTTTGTGGTTTTGTACTCTATTAAAACCTTTGTGGCTTTGTACTCTATTATTTCACGAATACAGTTTACTAACAAGCTTATGGAATTCAAATCCTTTAGAATTAATTCGCACAAATATTTATGACATAAAGTCAATACTATCTCACGGTGGAAAGAAGTATTTCATAACTTTTATTGACAATAGTACTATATTGCTATGTTTACTTACTTAATAGTAAAGATGAAACAATGTATGCATTCAATCAATACAAGAATGAAGTTGAAACACAACTTAACAAGAAAATAAAAATGATTAGAAGTGATAGGGGTGGTGAATATGAATCTCCTTTTGAACAAATATGCTTAGAATACAAAATTATTCATCAAACAACGATCCCCTATACGCCCCAATCCAGTAGGATTGCAGAAAGAAAGAATCGTTCATTAAAGGATATGATGAACGCATTATTGATAAGTTCTGGTTTGCCACAGAACATATGGGGGGAAGCCCTTCTTACGGCTAGTCGAGTACTAAATCGAGTACCCCATAGAAAAACATAATCCATTCCATATGAAAATGGAGAGGAAGGAAGCCGAACTTGAATTATTTTAAAGTGTGGGGGTGTTTGCCAAAAGTGCAAGTTCCTAAACGCAGAAGGGTGAAAATAGGACCGAAAATCGTTGATTGTGTTATTATAAAGTATGCAACTCATAGTAAAGCATATTGATTTTTGGTTCATAAATCAGAAAATCCCGACATTCATAATAATACGGTTATAGAATCAGATAGTATTGAGTTCTTTGAAAATATATATCCGTATAAAAAGAAATGTGAGTCGATTGGTAAAGGATCTAAATGATTCGGGAAGAAACAAAAGAAAGTAACTTAACTAGGAGGATCCAAGACGCAGTAAACGTCAAAGAACATCTGCTTCATTTTGACCAGATTTTGTAACTTCCTTATTGGAAAATGAGCCTCAAAATTTTAACGAAGATATGTCTTCTTCGGAGTCATTGATATGGAAAGAGGTAGTCAATAGTGAAATAGAATCCATACTGAACAACCATACATGGGAATTGGTTGATCTTCCTCCTGGAAATTAACCGTTGGGTTTTAAATAGATCTTTAAGAGGAAAATTAAAGATTATGGCACTATTGAAAAATATAAGACAAGACTTGTGGTCAAAGGGTATAGACAACGAGAAGGTCTTGATTATTTGGTTACATACTCTCCAGTTACAAGAATTACGCCCATACGAACGTTGGTAGTGCTATCTGCTATTTATGGTCTTGAAATTTATCAAATGGATGTAAAGATGGCCTTATTAAATGGAGAGTTGGGGGAAGAAATCTACATGGAATAGCTTGAAGTGTTTGTGGTTCCAGGTAAACAAAAAAAGGTTTATGGATTTGTTGAGTCCCTTTACGGACTAAAACAAGCACCCAAACAATGACATGCAAAATATGACAAAACAATGTTGTCAAATGAGTCTAAGATAAATGAATGTGATAAATGTGTGTACATTAATAAAGTTTCAAATCACATAGTCATTGTTTGCTTATATGTGGATGATATGCTCATAATGAGTAATGACATTGAGAACATAAAATCTACTAAGCTTATGCTAACTAGCAAGTTTGATATGAAAGACTTGGGAGTTGCTCATTTAATTCTGGGAATTAAGATCCATGAGACTTCTCAAGGTCACAATCTCATTATCTTAAGACGGTACTTGAAAAATTCAAGCACTCAGGCTTTAAAGTTGCAAAGACTCTAATTGATATAAATCTTGCATTAGCAAAGAACAAAAGCCAACGCATATCACAGTTGAATTATGCTCTTGTGTTGGGATGCTTATTGTATGTACACGACCAGATATAGCTTGTGCTATCAGTAAATTGAGTCGATATAAGAGCAATCCAGGTCAATCTCATTGGATGGCCATGAAACTAGTTTTGGGGTTTTTAGTACATACCCAAGACTTTGCTTTGCACTACAGTAAATATCCTGTAGTCATTGAGGGATACTGTGATGCAGATTGGATCACTGGATCAACTGATTCTAAGTCCACAAGTGGATATATATTCATTATTGGTGGAGGAGCGGTTTCTTAGAAGTCGAACAAACAAACTTGTATTGCCCGCTCTAAAATGGAGGCTGAGTTCATAGCCTTGGATAAAGCCGGTGAAGAAGCTGAATGGATCTGGAATTTCTTGGAAGATATTCCCTTTTGGCCCAAACCGTTAGCACCAATATGCATACATGTGATAGTCAAGTGGCAATTTGAAGGGGTGGGAGTTTTATGTATTGTAAATTTCGTCATATACGACGAAAACATAAAACCATTAGACAATTACTCTCCAGAGGAATTATCACAATTGACTATGTAAACTCAAGTGATAATGTGTCCGATCCACTAGTCCTAGTTAGAGAGGTAGTTGAGAGTCATCAAGGGGAATGGGACTGTGGCCGAGAAAATGTCATAGTGGCGGTAACTCTACCTAGAAGACTTGAGATTCCCAGATCTAGGTTCAAGGACATCAAACAAAGTCATTTATGACGGTTCAACATTACCAACCGAACTTTTGGTCCATTCTCGTGATGAGAAAATGTTTAGTACCAATGATAAAGCATTAAGACTTTTAATGATTACTATGTTTGATACGGGATATATCAAATAATGTATTTACGGGATGGCACATGTAGAAACCACATATGTAAGTGTGAAGTGTTAGCCACTTCAAGGAGAACTTTGTAAGGCCAGTTCTCTTTGCACTTATGAAAGCAGCAGTGTTCATGGCTGAAACGAACACACCAATGAGAAAAAAATACGGTTAAGTGTTGGTTGTGTGACATGTGGTTGTCTAGGTATACACCAAATTTTAACGATTCAAAGATATCAAATCTACCGATTGATCGAGTATATCCGACATAAGTCCACTACGGAAAGTTCAAATGGAAACCTACTTATCAGATTCAATTAATCCTTGCTTGTGAATCACATAGTTTTTCATGCATATTGTAGTGATATAGCCATTCCCCATTCATGTGGGAGATTGTTGGGTTTATGTATTTAATTAATAAATTACATACTTAAAAGAGGGTGAATGGAAAATGGAGGAAAAAAAAAATTTTGGGTGAAATTTAAAATTTCCCCCCTTGGCATATGGACATTGTCCCTCATTGGAAGAGGAAGAGATTTTTATGGGTATATAATCAATTGCTCTTCTTCTAGCTCTTAAAGAGTTGAGAATAAAGCAAGCCTTGTGCCGTCGTCGTCGTCGCTCGGTCGGCTTTGGATTCGGATTCGGATTTGGTCAAATGATCGATTGATTGATTAACTTTTTGGACCAAATTTATCTATTAATAGTAAAATATTAAAAGAAATATGTTATTAGATATTTGTTTTAATAACATAATATTTATATTAAAATAAATATTAATATAAAATTCAAATCAGTTATCGAGATTTTAATTTTCTATTTTTGTAACAGAAAAGTAATTACCTGTAACGACCCGGCCGGTCGTTATTGAAATTTACGCCCCTTCTCCCTATTAAATGCTTCCCCTAAGTTCATTTATGCTATTTTGGTTTGTCGGGACATTCGGTATTAGGACTCGGAGTGTTTTGAGACACTTATTCCGTAATTGAGAGCTTAAGTGTTGGAAAGTGGTCCATAATCGGGACAATGTGAAGACGGCATCTTAATGGAAATATGATGGTTTTGTTAGCTCCGATAGGTGATTTCGGGGTCGGGAGCATGTTTGGAAGGTGTTTTGGATTTTCTAAGCTCATTTAGGATAGAAATACCGAGGGTTAGAATTTTGAAGTGTCTGGTAAGATAGTGAATTTTTGATTCGAGGGTCAGAACGGGATTCTGGAAGATTCCGTAGCACCACCATGTCATTTGGGACGTGCGTGCAAAATTTCAAGTCAATCGCACGAGGTGTTGGTTAGGTGTTTGATCGAAAGCATATTTTGGATGAGCTTGAAGCTTTTAGGCTTGAATCTTTGATTTAGTCAGGTTTACGGTGTTGTTTCAGATGTTTCAAGGATTGTTGCAGGTTTGAATTAGGTATTAGGTGGTATTGGTGCTTTTGTGAGGTCCCGGGGGCCTCGGGTGTGTTTCGGATGATCAACGGGCAAATTTTGGAGTTAGAAGAAAAATTTGCAGCATCTGGTATTTCCGCTTCTGCGGCTTGGGAACCATAGAAGAGGAGCCACAGTAGCGGCTTTGGTTCCGCAGAAGAGATTGGAGTAAACTCAGCAAGAACCGCAGAAGCGGTAGATCTTCCGCAGAAGTGGATCCGCTCCTGTGAGATGGGAACCGCAGAAGCCGAAATTGGGAAGGTTAATGAAACCGCAGAATTGTCTCATGGTTCGCGTGTGCGCGATCCCTGAAGCGGTCTCTTGTCCGCAGAAGCGGAAAACACTATTATAAAAAGGGGAAATCTGAGGGTTTATTTCAAAAGTTAGAGAAATCAAAATTTCGCTCAAGATAAGGCGATTTTGGGTGGATTTAGATGAGAAGATCACTGGGTAATGTTATTAACCTCATTTAGTTGTTTTTATTAGTATCTTGTTAAATCCACCATTAGAATTTGAATTCAACGTCAAAATTGGGGAAAATTGGTAGAAACTTCTTAGACTTAATTGTTGTGTTTTGAGTGCGCATTTGACCTCCGATTTGGGTGACTTTTATATGGTTAGACTCGTGAGTGTGCGAGGGTTCTGAAAATGTTAAAATTATTTGATTGTGAGCCATAGTATTGAGGGCCGTGTTGGTCATTTTACTTATTTTCACACCATACCAATGATTTTAATAGTGGTATTAGTTACTTATGATGTTATTTACGTTATGTAATTGGATTGAATAGATTTGGACTATTTGGAGTCAGATATTCATCGCAAAGGTGTTGTTCGTAGTTGCTTTTGTTACTGGTTCGAGGTAAGTGGCTTGTCTAACTTTGTGTGGGGGGACCTCTCCTCTTAGGATATATTACTTGTTATTTTAAATTCCTTGTACGCGAGGTGACGAGCATGTACTTGGGCTAATTATTGAAAATCCATTTTACTTAGAATATTTAAACTTTATTTGCTTGCATATTTGCCTAATCTAAATGCCATAAAAACAGTGTTAGCTTAAGAAAAACATGTTTAGCTGACTTACTTTCTTATTTGCCTAAACTGTATTATCTGTCCTCCGTGAAGCATGCTAGACTAGAGATTCTATTAGTTGTTCTTACTTAGCATTATATAATATTTGAATTTTTGTGGTGTGTCTACAATTTGGGACTACGAGATGGCATCCCGTAAGTTTCCCCTGCACGTGTTACATTCTAAGACTGAGAGTGCGAGATATCAAGATACCCCTGGCACAGATATGACTATAAAATGGAGGATACCAAGAGATCTTCGGGATACTAAGAGATCCCTTGTGCATAAATGGAGGATACTAGGAAATCTTCGGGATACTAGGAGGTCACTCGCGTATATGATGAGGATACCAGGAGATCCTAGGGATACCAGGAGATCCTCGATGATAAATATCCGGTGGTGATTTGTACTTCTATTTATTTACTGCGTAGGTTCTCGGTTACAGTCTTATTTATTATCTTGCTAGATTCTAACAGTAGATTATATCCATGTTGTCTTTTCCTTATCATATTGATTATTATGTTTGTATCTCAGTAGGGCCTCGACCTTCCTCGTCACTACCCGACCGAGGTTAGGCTTGGCACTTATTGAGTACTACTATGGTGTACTCACACCTCTTCTGCGCATGTTTTCCATGTGCAGACCCAGGAACTTCATCCCAAGCGTATCATCCTCGCAGCAGGGAGCATTAGTGGAGACTCGAGGTGTATCTGCTACGTCCGCAAACCCGAAGTGTCTATTTTATTCCAGCTATAGCAGATAGCCCCCCCTTTTCCTTCTATTACGTTTCATTAGATACTCCAGTGTAGAGCGTATTATGATACTCTTTTAGCCTATGTTAACCGTGAGATTGCGGGTCTTTGGGATGGCAGAATTCTAGGTGTTAACATGTATGTGCCAGGCGGCAACTATATACATTACTCATTTTATTTAGCATTTGATTATAAATTTCATAAATGTTGTTACTTCCGCAATGTTGTGTTAGGCGTACCTACTTGTGAAGACTAGGTGCCGTCATGAAAGGTTCACGATTGGTGAACTAGTGTCTTGACACTACCCATCAAATTTTTCTCTTTATTGTGGAGTAAAAATACATTTATTTAATGGCATTTATGCTATGGCCACTTTGCAGAAACATCCATTATGAAGAGTCGCACCTCTGCAGATTCTAGCTTAAATTTTGGCTATAAATACAACACTATTCTGCTCAGAATTTAACTATGAATTTATGAGTTTATTCTCATTCTGCTGCATACTTTTAACATAAAAACAAAGCAAAAAGTAAGTGTGATTGGCTACTGATCTTTGTGTTTGCTGAAATACTGGCATTTAAAGTACCACTACAGTAGAGTGTAATTCGGTCTATCTTGGGAGGAATAATCCATAAACTTGGGTGCTAGAAAGGGATTAAATTCCATAAGAAAACACTATGAGTTCAGTGGCCTCGAATTATTTATTTCATTTCTATTTATGTCATATCTATTTATGATAATTTCTATTCATCTTCATTAATATTTCCAGAATTGTTTTACGAATACAGTTTACTAACAATCTATGCATGTATTATATATATATATATATATATATATATATATATATATATATATATATCAAAATTATTCGAACACGTGTAGTGTATGTTGGAAACACGTTTCAAATGCAATACACTAAACGTGTGTTCTTTTGTAGGTTTTGATGAATGTCAAACAAAGCAATAAGCGATATATAGCAGTGCTCAAGGACAAGCACATAATGGATGCATTACAAGAAGCTCAAGACAATGCTTGGAAATGTTATAATTGAGTCAATATTAATTGTGATCTTGATTCCTCAATCTTGGCTCATAACATGGCTTCTCTACTAAAATTATTTTTTCCAAAATCATGCATATTTAAAGTAAGTGTCAAATGATTTTAAACTATGCATATTCACATTTGTTAAAATGTTTTCCAAACATGCCTCAAAAATCTGGGCTAAGATAATCGATTATGTACTTATGATAATCGAGTATCTCTAAGCCAAGACTGCATAACAATCGATTATGAATTAATGATAATCGATTGTGAGTAAGCCAGTTAACATCAGGTTTTTGCAAACTGCATAACAATCGATTGTGTACTTTCGATAATCGATTGTTGACTGAGGCAAAGTTTTCAAAACTCATAAAAATCGATTATGAACTAATGGTAATCGATTGGAATGAGAAAAATGTCTCCCAGTGATTTTAAGTAAAATAATAATCGATTGTGGCTTTTGATAATCGATTATATATGAGACAGTAAGTTTTGAAATTAATTAATAATCGATTGTGGCTTTTGATAATCGATTATATATGAGACAGTAAGTTTTGAAATTAATTAATAATCGATTGTGGTTTTTGATAATCGATTATATATGAGACAGTAAGTTTTGAAATTAATAAATAATCGATTGTGGCTTTTGATAATCGATTATATATGAGACAGTAAGTTTTGAAATTAATTAATAATCGATTGTTCTATTTGATAATCGATTGTTGAAGCTGACCGTTGTCATATTTTTTAAATTACCTTCAGGTAATCGATTGTGATATTTAACAATCGATGTTTTAGCGTAAAATCTGGAAAAGATTTTCTGAACGTTGTTAAAATAATCGATTATGGATTTCCTGATAATCGATGTTTTATGCCAAAAATTGGAAAGGATTTTTTAACGTTATAATTAATCGATTATTGATTTGAAGTAATCGATTGTTAACGTAAAATCTGGGATTGATTTTTTGATCTGATAGGCAAACAATCGATTGTTTAGTCCTGACAATCGATTGTCACTGAGTAATTTCAGCAATCCTTAATTGGCAATTAGACAACGGTAAGACTGAGTTTTTCACCTATAAATACAGGTTTAACTCAGTGTTTTCACAACAACAACATATACAATTTAAGTATTTTCATTGCTAAAAGCTTTCTTACATTGATCATCATTTTTATTCATCTATAAAGCTTTTTGAAGAGCCATTCTATTGAGCTAAGTTGTTGTGATCTTGAGCGTACTATTTCTACTCATATCTACTCATTGAGGAGTACTTTGTAAAGTGAGTGTGTCTTTGTGTTTGTAAGAGAATTGCGATTCTCGTTTGTTGAGGAACTTGTGTTTCCTCGGTTGAAGTCTTTGGGATTGTTATCCCCGAGCAATTGAAGTCTTTGGGATTGTTATCCCCGAGCAATTGAAGTCTTTGGGATTGTTATCCCCGAGCAATTGAAGTCTTTGGGATTGTTATCCCCGAGCAATTGAAGTCTTTGGGATTGTTATCCCCGAGCAATTGAAGTCTTTGGGATTGTTATCCCCGAGCAATTGAAGTCTTTGGGATTGGTATCCCCGAGCAATTGAAGTCTTTGGGATTGTGATCCCCGAGCACCTAGGTGAGGCTTGTGTCCTCAGCTGTAACGGTTTGTTAAGCACCCGTAAGCTTGACAAGTTTAGTGGAAATCTCGAGAGAGTCTCTCGGGGACTGGACTAACCACGTTTGTGGCCAACCAGGATACATCTTTGTGTAAGTTTATTTTACTGCACTTGTCTTAATTTCTGCAAAGTTTTTAAATTCCGCACTAAAACGCTTAATAATTTTAAAACGCTATTCACCCCCCCCCTCTAGCGTAAAGCGTTATTTCCAGCAATTGGTATCAGAGCCATACTCTCTGAAAAACTTAACAGTTTGAGAGAACCATCCATGGCTTCTACTCATGATTCTTTTGCAGGAATCGGTGAAGGAAACTGCTACACCATGCCTCCAATATTTGATGGAAACAACGAAGAAGAGGTAAGTATCTCTAACTCTCACTCGTTCGAAGAATTACAAAATGCATATGAAGACTTGTATGGTGAATTTTGTAATGCTGTCAAAATGATTAGAGATTTGAAGAAATCACTTTCCCAGCAAGAATTAGATTTTCAGAAAAATCTCTCTTTAAAAGAAAAAGTTTTTGAAGAACGTCTCTTATTGAAAGAAAAAGATTTCAAAAATCAACTTTCTTTAAAACAAAAGTTTTTTGAAAATCTGTCTCTTGATAACGAGAATCTTGTAAAAGAAAATCAGTTTTTGCAAAATGATAGTGTAGAACTTAGACAAGTCGTTAAGACTATGCATGAAGCTTCTTATGTTGATAAATGCTCTACTTGTACTTCCTGCGATTCTTTGAAGTTAGAAAACGCAGAACTTAGGAAAACTTTAGAATCACGAAGTATAGATGTCCCTAAGGTTATTGAAGAAAAGGAAACGTCGAGGAACAATCAACGGCATAAAAGCAGAAATCCCATTAGAAATTTTACTGATCCACCTAGAAATAATTCTAGGGCTGTAAATGAGTCTAGGACAAATTCCTTTAGACCACCTAGACATTACGCTAGGATGTATGAAAACAAGTCTAAAACTAACGCCTTTAGATCACCTAGATACAACTCTAGAAATTGGAATAATGAATCTAGAGTTAATCACTTTACATCGCCTAGAATCAATACTAGGACTATTGTTGATAAGCCTAGAACGAACTACGTTAGACAACCTAGAAATGACTCTAGGATTCTCAACGCCTCTAGGAATGACTCTAGATCACCTAGAATGTATTTGGCGCAACCTAGGCATTGGCACAATCCAAACGTAGTATGCCATTATTGCAATCGGATAGGTCACATTGCACCTGTGTGTTTTGCTAAACATAGAAATTTATCTTGTGGTTATAATTATCATTTGCCTAACCCCAAAGGACCCAAAAAGATATGGGTACCAAAAACCTCTCCGTAGATATTTTTGCAGGTGTGCTTGAAGACTACAAAACTGTAGTAGATGTGCCAAGCACGACACCCAAAAGGCATCGAAAGGAACTTCGGTTAGCTATTTTTTTAAAACTGAATATGTGCAAATTATTAATGTTGACAGTTTTGTTGATATATGGCAGCTGGTGTTATTAACATATAAGTTGTCAACTTGATTCTCACCCTGAAAAACGTTGACATGCGTTATTTGTAAGAATCAATTTGTGAAATTTCTTGTTGACTATACTTGTTGATTGACATGCTGAAAATTCATTTTTGATTACTAGTATCAACTATTTAAATGCTTGATCCATGCTTTGACAAATGTTGATTTGTGCATTGAATGAGTACCTACTAAATCATGTTTAGTTGAATTATGTCTTGACAATTTTTTTAAAACAGCAAAGTGTTTTAAATCATGCTTTAATATATGGTTTGATAAATGCCTTTAGCATACTCTCATAATCGATTTTCAGAACTTAAAACCTTTTTGGTCTAGTCCACAATCGATTGTTCACAGGCACAATCGATTGTTCGTGTTTTTCTGAGTTTTCAAAAACTCTCTGCTTCTTGCAGATTTTTCAGGAACTAAGTGTCAAATAGTTCAACAATCGATTGTCCCCTTTCAACAATCGATTGTCAATCGGTAAAAATCTCAAAGATTTGTTACCATTCTGAATTCTGAACTCAACAGCTATCATTTAGCATCGTGTCAGTTCAAAATAGGCATAAACGCTCTTGAAATTTTTTAAAGGCTAGGCTTTCATTTTTATCATGCCCAATTGTATGTGTTGATATGTCTTTGTTAACCATCCGTATCAATTCTCCTTGAATCATGCTTTGTTTTGGTTCTCATTGTTGCAAATGCGCTAAATGGAAATATTTGACATTTGTTGCAATATGGATTACTGAAAATAACCTTGTGCATCACTGTTAATAAAATAACATTTGATGCATTTGTTATGCTCTCCGTCAAATGGATCTTTCATTGCTTGTGTAACAATCGGTATTTCCTGTAAAATGTCAAATTGATGTGTTTTGCTTAAACAGGTGATAAGATGGTTGATTCATGATTTGACTATCTATTTGAAACAGCATGCGATATATGTTTTGACAAATGCCTTTCAAAATAACAATAGTTTTTTTTTTGATAAAATTGATAAATTTATAGAAGTCGTCATATTTTATATTCCTCAATATCCTTCCTATTCTTCTGTGAATATGGTAAAAGGAATTAGCCTTAATACAATCTTCTTATCAAAAGAAGAAATGTTTTAGGCAATTTGTTACAAGTAAGAGGGAACTTGTGCTTTGAAAGAATTGATTGCATAAATTTTATTGATGATATTTTCTTAACAAATATCTGTTTGGTTTTTGAATTGTTATTATGGTGATAAATTGTTTATATATATATATCGGAAATGGCTTCACTTGATTAAATGTTGGAAATGCAAATGTGCTCGCTTGAAGCATTCAATTCAATTTCTAGCAAATTGAGATGTCAACGATGGAGGATGACATCAAGACAAACCGGGTATGATCGTTCCTTACTCTACCCTTTAGCTAGTTGAATTGGCATTATATGTCACAAGTATTGATATGAATGTTATTTTGATAAATTGCATAATTGATTAAGTGCATAAATTGTATTGAGTTTTGATTTTCTAAATTGGTATTTATAACAATTGGTGTTGATTATATGTATCCATGATGGAAAATCTATTTTCATAAAAACGTTTTCATCCGAAGAATCATTATCTTCCTCCATGTGTTGATGACGTTGTTTCATTCATAATCAATTGTCATAATTCCAAAATTGATTATAATATATTCAAAATTGATTACCATACTTCCAAAATCAATTTTCAGGACTTAGACCATTTTTTTTGCCCAGTAAACAATCGATTGTCAAATTCAACAATCGATTGTCAGTGATTTTCTGAAATTTCAAAAACATTCTGTTTCAAGCCAATTTCTCAGAATCTAAGTGTCAAACTTGACACAATCGATTGTCAGACGGTATTAATTCAAAAAATTCTTACCATTCTGCTCTGCTGACCCCCTTTAATCGATTGTCAGTTTCCTTTTCAGAATTCCAACGGGCATATCTGCTCAACAATCGATTGTCTCCAGCAAACAATCGATTGTCTCCAGCGGTCTTCTTAAAATCTGACCGTTTTTGAGTCTTCAATTCAGCCATGAATACCATATCTTCTCCGATATATATACTTTCTTCCTCCTCGTTTTTCCACAATGAGGTATCTTGAAAATTTTAGTCTTGCTATACACTTTCTTCAGCAATGCAATCTTCTAAACTTCCTTCTCCTTTCTTTTGACTTTATAAATGCTACACTCGTTCGGGCATTCTATTCAAATCTCCGCCAGAACGATCAAGGTGATCTTGTCACCTTTGTAAATGGTGTTAAAATTATCATTTCTGATGAATCCCTAAACACCATTGCCTATCTCCCAAATGATGGAGAAGACATTTCTCAATATGTTGGAATAGAAGGAGAATTATTTGACGAAACCTCCTTTCTTCGTCAAGCTGGTCTTGTTAACTATGATCCACGTCTCACTTCTCGTCGTCCTACGATCACGGGAATGGATCCGAACTATCGGTTGATATTCTATTTCATCACCCGAGTTCTCAAACCCCGAAAAAGCTGTCACACCACTATTTCCCAAGAAGATTGTAAACTCATGCATGCCATTTCTTCCGGAGCTCGATTAAATTATTGTAAATTAATCAAGCTTCACATGTGTGATGCTCTCGCCGAAGACAAACATCTTCCATATGCACTTCTTGTCATGCATTTTCTTGAATCCGCCGGCATTATCACGGCAAATGGTCCACTTAAAAATCGGACCAAACTCTGGGAAATTTCGGAGTCTTCCTTTCATCATGATGGTGATCATCCTCCCGCTCCTCCTCAAAATCGACAAGCCCGTCGTGCTCATCCTCCTCAAGAGCCTACCCTCCGGACCATTTCTGACCAAATTACTCAATTAACACGTGAGGTCCATGGTTACTTTGATCACGTGAATTATGCCTATGCTCAGATGGTGCCATATCAAGCGCCTCCAAATGATGATGAAGGGGATGGGGGTGATGAATGATGAAATTGCTATTTTATCTATGTGAAATTGTTGAATGATGAATGTGAAATTGTTATTGGTTTATTGTTTTGTTGGTTAGTCATGTTTTGTTCCACCCTTGTACTGTTATAATTTTTTTTCCAATAAATAAACTTGTGTTTATTTCATATTTGTTATTCTTCCCTTGTGTACATTTTTTTTGCTAATGGCAAAAGGGGGAAGAAACGGGATATCAAGAAGTATGCTATATTATGCTATATGCTCTCAACTTCATTCATGCTTAAAGTGAGGGGGAACATGAATTGAGGGGGAACATGACACTTGTCTTGGTTTATCAAAATAATTATTGCATATATCCCGCCTATGTTTGCCATTATCAAAAAGGGGGAAATTGTTGGAAACACGTTTCAAATGCAATACACTAAACGTGTGTTCTTTTGTAGGTTTTGATGAATGTCAAACAAAGCAATAAGCGATATATAGCAGTGCTCAAGGACAAGCACATAATGGATGCATTACAAGAAGCTCAAGACAATGCTTGGAAATGTTATAATTGAGTCAATATTAATTGTGATCTTGATTCCTCAATCTTGGCTCATAACATGGCTTCTCTACTAAAATTATTTTTTCCAAAATCATGCATATTTAAAGTAAGTGTCAAATGATTTTAAACTATGCATATTCACATTTGTTAAAATGTTTTCCAAACATGCCTCAAAAATCTGGGCTAAGATAATCGATTATGTACTTATGATAATCGAGTATCTCTAAGCCAAGACTGCATAACAATCGATTATGAATTAATGATAATCGATTGTGAGTAAGCCAGTTAACATCAGGTTTTTGCAAACTGCATAACAATCGATTGTGTACTTTCGATAATCGATTGTTGACTGAGGCAAAGTTTTCAAAACTCATAAAAATCGATTATGAACTAATGGTAATCGATTGGAATGAGAAAAATGTCTCCCAGTGATTTTAAGTAAAATAATAATCGATTGTGGCTTTTGATAATCGATTATATATGAGACAGTAAGTTTTGAAATTAATTAATAATTGATTGTGGCTTTTGATAATCGATTATATATGAGACAGTAAGTTTTGAAATTAATTAATAATCGATTGTGGTTTTTGATAATCGATTATATATGAGACAGTAAGTTTTGAAATTAATAAATAATCGATTGTGGCTTTTGATAATCGATTATATATGAGACAGTAAGTTTTGAAATTAATTAATAATCGATTGTTCTATTTGATAATCGATTGTTGAAGCTGACCGTTGTCATATTTTTTAAATTACCTTCAGGTAATCGATTGTGATATTTAACAATCGATGTTTTAGCGTAAAATCTGGAAAAGATTTTCTGAACGTTGTTAAAATAATCGATTATGGATTTCCTGATAATCGATGTTTTATGCCAAAAATTGGAAAGGATTTTTTAACGTTATAATTAATCGATTATTGATTTGAAGTAATCGATTGTTAACGTAAAATCTGGGATTGATTTTTTGATCTGATAGGCAAACAATCGATTGTTTAGTCCTGACAATCGATTGTCACTGAGTAATTTCAGCAATCCTTAATTGGCAATTAGACAACGGTAAGACTGAGTTTTTCACCTATAAATACAGGTTTAACTCAGTGTTTTCACAACAACAACATATACAATTTAAGTATTTTCATTGCTAAAAGCTTTCTTACATTGATCATCATTTTTATTCATCTATAAAGCTTTTTGAAGAGCCATTCTATTGAGCTAAGTTGTTGTGATCTTGAGCGTACTATTTCTACTCATATCTACTCATTGAGGAGTACTTTGTAAAGTGAGTGTGTCTTTGTGTTTGTAAGAGAATTGCGATTCTCGTTTGTTGAGGAACTTGTGTTTCCTCGGTTGAAGTCTATGGGATTGTTATCCCCGAGCAATTGAAGTCTTTGGGATTGTTATCCCCGAGCAATTGAAGTCTTTGGGATTGTTATCCCCGAGCAATTGAAGTCTTTGGGATTGTTATCCCCGAGCAATTGAAGTCTTTGGGATTGTTATCCCCGAGCAATTGAAGTCTTTGGGATTGTTATCCCCGAGCAATTGAAGTCTTTGGGATTGGTATCCCCGAGCAATTGAAGTCTTTGGGATTGTGATCCCCGAGCACCTAGGTGAGGCTTGTGTCCTCAGCTGTAACGGTTTGTTAAGCACCCGTAAGCTTGACAAGTTTAGTGGAAATCTCGAGAGAGTCTCTCGGGGACTGGACTAACCACGTTTGTGGCCAACCAGGATACATCTTTGTGTAAGTTTATTTTACTGCACTTGTCTTAATTTCTGCAAAGTTTTTAAATTCCGCACTAAAACGCTTAATAATTTTAAAACGCTATTCACCCCCCCCTCTAGCGTAAAGCGTTATTTCCAACAGTGTAGGCATATATTAGCAATATTGAGTTTAAAACTACCGAGCATATGTTGCATGTTTATGCGCGTTTATGAGAATCTTATAGAAATTTACCAAAAAAATAAAACTATTACCAACAAGTAGCCATTTTAGTTGTGCTATAAAAATTAACCAATGATATACAACATTCAAAAAATATATTGTTGTGATTCGTTGAAAACATATAGATAGGACAATATGCAAATTAGATGACGTATTGTCACGATCCAAAATCAGCAGTCACGATGGCACCTAACTTAACCCGCTAGCTAAGAGAACTAACAAATATAAACCACTTATCTAAGATAATAAGAAAATAGAGAATAGTTAACTGAACATTTGCAAATCCATCCAAGACCTGGTGTTACGACTCATGAGCTTCTAAGACTTGGAATTTACAAAGCTAGTATGAATAAATACATGTTATATTTCAATGATACATAAACATGATAACAAAATCTAAGCTACCAAGGACAAGAGGTAGTTATAATCAAAATGCACGAACATCTTCAGAATCGGCACCTGGCATCACCGGTAGCTCAACTTCAGAAATCTGTACACATCGTATAGAAGTGTAGTATCAGTACAAACGACCCCATGTACTGGTATGTATTTTGTCTAACCTCATCGAAGTAGTGACGAGGCTTTTAGTTAAAAGATACTTATTGTTATAACTGTACATTAGATTAACAGTAAAAGCAGTTCAAAACATAACAGATAAAAGTACCATGTACAACTTTAAGAGACAGTCAACAATTACTAAAAGGAGTCACAATAGTAGATTTACTTTTTTTTCTTGGTATAAGAAGTATGTCCAAGATATCACGTCAAACGACATAGTAACACCCTTTGTGTTTCTATCTCTGCCTCACCATATATGCACATAAAATGTTTTTGTGATAAATCAATTAGCACGGTGACACCTTTCATGTATTTAACTCATCCTCCCAAATGGAAGAGTAACAAAGCCAACCAGATGATAAAAAAATTGACAACAAGAATTATAAAGTAGGAAATACACAAGTACAACAATGGACAACGATACTCATGTGGGAAGCACTAAAAGACTAAGTGAAAAGAACTTGAGTAATAACAACAATTAAAACAAAAGAATATCAACTTCAATTATATAGCATATTTGAGCCCTAAGGATAAATATAATAAATAATACGAAAATACATAATGTTTTACAAGTTAACAGGTAAGGACATGAATGGCTAACATGGGAAGGATTATACTAAAGTGCAATAGAATAGATGCAACATGCATATGATTATAAAATCAAGAAATAAGTATGGTATTTATAAGTTAAGTAAGTACAAGGTATGAGTAATACAACAACAATTGAAACAGAGATCAATGACAAAACAATTTCAACAAGCCACATCAGATCTATAATTGTGAGAATAACAGTTCAAGGTAAAGACATGAACGTATACATGAAAGCTGATATTAAACATAATTCATTTGCCTCATCCTCGCGTGCACATAAAACCCATCGTGCCATGACCTCACGATAACACACAATCATATAAAGATATATGAAATGGCACGACATCACCCTTCGTTATTTTACTCTCAAATGATATGGCACGACATCATCCTTCGTGCATTTACTGTCAATAACATGTCACGGCATCACCCTTCTTGCTTTTACTCACAAATGATATGACGGGACATCATCCTTCGTGCTTTTACTGTCAATAAGATGGCACGTCATCACCCTTCATACTTTACACTATTCCTCATATGATAATGAATATAAAATTGTACCACATCACGCTTGTTTTGCTTTACACTCTTCCTTACCAAGCATATGTATATCAATAAAATGGCAAGGAAGGAAGTATAAATAACATCGAGGAGAGTGGTCAACGAATATTCCAAACAAATTCTCAATCACTGCTTTACAAGCCAACAATGATTAAATGAACCCTCAAAGGCCATATAATTCAAGTACTTCCACAAATCCCAAAATTTATCAACATCACAACTATGGAATCTAGCATCTCAATATATCGATCGTAGCAATGTATTAATGACTATGCATATAGATGACCGAATTAGACACATCAATGTATTTTCAGATTTCTATCTAATTTGATCATGATATATTAGCTATCTAATTTGATCATGATATATTAGGCTAAGTTTCGATTCTAACATTTAATACTATGTTCTCAATATCAAGAAGTCAAGTGAGGCATGAAGTTAGAAGGTCACAAAATTCTAAAAATACAAATGTATCCTAATCCACCCCCGAGCTTGATTATCCGGGTCACACATACACACACACACACACACACATACACACACACACACACACACACACATATATATATATATATATATATATACGCTCGTCACCTCATGTATGTATCACCCCCGCATGAAACAAACAATGAAAAATATGAGGAAAATTTCCCTCAACAAAGTTAGGCAAAACACTTACCTCGAACATGCCCATAACAATACCGAGCAAGCTAGGGGATGCTCCATAAATGTCATCACGCACGTAATGACCTCTGAACGGCTCAAAACTAGACAAAAGCAACTTAAATACATCAAACAAAGCACAAGGAAATAATTTTAAACGATAAAGATCGAGTCCTAAATCAAAAATCAAAATCCGGCCAAAAATACACCCGGGCCTACGCCTCGAAACCCAAAAACTCATAAAATCTAACAACCCATTCAATTACGAGTCCACCTATACTATTTTCGCTCAACTATGACTTCAAATCAATGTTTAAAACTTAAAAATTCATATTATGAAACTTTACGCCCAAACCCCCAATTTCCTCTTTAAAATTCATCAACCAGAAGTAGAACATCTACCTCGTCCTCACACCGAGCAGCACTCGACTTGATCCTTCTTTCTTTCTCCTTCCACTCTTGCCTTCACACTTGTACAAGTCCCCTTTCAATACCACGGAAAGCATCTCTATTAATCAGGTAAAGGATAATATAATTAATATTAAGGAGGTGGGAAAGGGGTCGAATCGAAGGGAACTTTTTTAGCATTAGGATTCACACTTGTGCATGTCCCTTTCAATATCACGAAAGCCTTATTTACAAAGCTCGGGACTAGAGGATCAATTATGGAATTTGAGGTATCGCTGCCTATTTTGTTTTGTGCCAAAAAATCTCGGAACTCGCGTTTGATGACTCCAATGGATTCTTGTGAAATTCTAATTAAGTTAGGCTCTTGAATTACTCTATTTGACCTTATATTGAAGGAGATATGTTAGTTTCAATATTTGGATATAGTGCAAAGTTTTAAATACGAAGTCAGTGGCATTTCGTAATTAATCTAAAAAATCTCGCAACTTATATCATAGTATAATGACCATAAACTCCTCATATGATGTCCAAATTTGAGGATTCTTTTTGCTATGGTTCTGTAATTACGATATAGATCTAATGGTTCAATAAAAATAGAATTTAGAGCTCATTTGCTTAATGTGGTACCATTTATGCTTGAAGAAACAACGTCGAAACATTATAAAAATGAGCACAACACAACCCAAACATATCTGAAACTTAGCCGAGCCGTCAATATATTCCAACAAGTCGCATAACATAATTTGAACTTACTCGAAGCCATAAAATGCCCATAACAATATCGAAACGATGAATCACACTTCAATCGAAAAATCACTGAGCTTGAAACTTCAAACTTCCACAAATGATGCCGAAACCTATCAAATTATGTATGATTGCCCTTAAATTTTGCACACAACTCAAATATAACATTACGGGCCTGCTCCAACTTTTTAAATTGAAATATGGCTCCGATATCAAAAAGTCCGCTCTTGATCAAACTTTCCAAAAAATCCAACTTTTGCCATTTCGAGCCAAATTCAACTACGGACCTCAAAATTACAATTCGGACGTGCTCCTATGTCCAAAATCACCCAACAGATATAATGAAACCATCAAAATTAATCTGAGGTCTAATACTAATAAGTGAAACTCGGTCAACTTTTTAAATTTAAAGCTCCCTAGTTGAGAATCATTTTTCCAAATTAGTCCTGAATATCCTGATAACCAAAATCAATGATTCACATAAGTCAAAATACATCATATAGAGCTACTCATGTCCGTAAACTTTCGATATAAGTGCACATACTGAAAACGATTAGTCAATTGTTACACCCTCCACCACACGTTCATCCTCGAAAATGCTAGCAGTTGTTCCTAACTATCAAATCATGGTGTCGGTAGCAAACCTCATATAAATTAGAACCTCGTTCAAACCTCCATACCCTACGAATGATGAAAGAAACATGCATAACCGCTTAACCACTCATATGCTCAATTACCCAAGAAACTCATTCGCCCGACCAGGGCCATTGTCTACATACTCAACAAAATATAGTGTTTTTCTTTCAAACCTTCCTTATCCCAATACAATAGCGCAAATCTTAGGTCTAGAAACCTCATCTCGTCCAATACGAGCAGCCGCATTGACAAGTATCAACAATAATCATATGGAACCACACACAACCCCGTTCCCTACACTAACAAGTAATAATTCAGAAATGACAGATAAAAGAAATAAGAAAGAAAACTACTAATCAAGTTAAGCATATAAGGAAACTTTAGCATTTTACTATGAACTATTCTCAACAAGGTGAAAGCAAAATACACGAAATAGAATTAAGGAGACACATTTCATGTTACAACCCATATCCACACGCATTAGTTCATGTCATATGTTAGTTAACATAAATCCAAAAAGTAATTATTTTTGAGATGATAAGAAGTTAGTCCTATTGGTCTTAAGTGATACAAGAGTGATTAACAAGTATTAGAAGTTAAACGAATGAAGGATGTTGTATGTGACGAACCAAAGGGATCATAACCATAATTCTCCATTTTTTTTGACCTTCCAAGGCCTTGAAAACCTCTTAGTTGGTTGCCTCAATTTGCATGCGCAGTCCGGGCGCGAAGCCGGAAAATCTTTATTTGGAAATATTTGAATCCTGTGTTAAAAATTATGATTTTTGATAATAATATTGCTATAGTTGACTTTGGCCAAAATTTTAGGTAAACGGCCTCGGACCCGTGATGTGACGGTCCCGGAGGGTCCGTAGGAAAATTTGGGAACCTGGCATATTCCCGAAATCTAAATCCGAGGTCCCAGGCTTGAGTACGGAATTTTCTGTGAAATTGTTTTCTGAAATTGCTTAAGGAAAAATGAAAATGAGATTTGATCATAAGTAATGGTATCGGGCTCGTATTTTGATTCCGACGGCCGGTACAAGTCTTATATGAGCGTTAAGCGCTATCTGTAAAGTTTGGTTGAAAACAGATGTCGTTTGACGTGTTTCAGACTAAAAATGGAAAATTTGAAAGTTTTGTACTTTGAAATGTAAATCATGAGTTTTGGAGGTTGATTCATTGGTTTTATGTTATTTTAGCGATTTTATCGCACAAGTAAGTCCGTAGGATGTATTTGAGGTTGGGTGCATGTTAGGGTTGGAGCCCCGAGGGCTCGAGTGAGTTTTGAATAGGTTTTAGACTCATTTTGAATCATTTTAACTGCTGGTATCTTCAGTCTTTGCATTTGCAAAGCAATCTTCAAAAATGCAAGCATTCCCCTTTGGCCTTCTTCTTCACAAATCCGAGGAAGATCTCACAAATACGACACCTCTCTTTATGGGTAGTCTTCGCAAATGCGAAGATTTTTCAAAGTTTCCTTCTTCGCAATTGCGATAGTTTTCTCGCAATTGCGACCCCCGTTATTTTCTGCATTCTTTGCAATTGCGAACCAAATCTCTTGCGACATCTACGACTATGCAACCTATAGTTAGCCGATTTTAAACTTTATTTTTCATATTTTCAAAATGCAAACCTCCATTGGCGATTTTCTCTCGACTCTTTCTCTCCCAAATCACATGTAAGTCAACCTTTATTCAATTTCTTCAAACTTTAACATCTTTTATCATGATTTCATCTTAAAATCAAAGATTTCAATGGGTAAAAATGGGGATTTGGGTAGAACCTAGGTTTTCTTAAAATTAAGGATTTGGACCACAATTTGGGGTCCGATTTCAAAACAAATTGCATATATGAACTCGTGGGGAAATGAGTAACCCGGTTTTGGTTGGAACCTCGAGTTTTGACCACGTGTGCCCGGGGGCATTTTGGAAATTTTGGGGTAAAACTCTAGGAATTCCATTCTTATGCATCCAAATTGATTTAATTAGTATTGTTGGTACGTTTGAGTAAATTGTGATTAGATTCAACCAGTTTTGAGGCGAATCGAGGGGTAAAGCCATCCTAGAGGCGTGTTTTGCGTTTGGGAGCTTTCGAGGTAAGTGTTCGATCTAATTTTTGCTTGAGGGATTAGGACTAGGTTAATATGAACAATTGTGATAATTACCTGTTAAATGAACTATGAAGTGATAACTGAGAAGTGACACCAGATACTGGGTAGAGGCATGTTACTAATTTTTGCACTTTATCATTGCTACTGTTGCTAAAAGTCTTCCGCATGGTTTTGATTAATCTATTAAGCATTTATATTGTTTTAGATTAAGGTCTTCTGGTAAAAATGGTTAAAATCGTTGGCTTGCCTAGCTTCGACAGTAGGCACCATCACGACTCCCGATGGTGGAAAATCTGAGTCGTGACATTGTAACTCGTATTTTGATGTAAACCTAGAGGTGCTTGATACACTCAAGAGGTCATGTTTTAAGGTATTTGAATTATATAATATCTGTATCATAAGTCTTGAAGTCAAACGAGTTATGAAACATGGTGATATGCAGATAATGTACATGTCCATAATGCGTTGCATACTCTTGTAAGGCCATATGTTGAGTTAACTGCTTGCAAGTTCGTCCTCTATTTATGGGAGAAACTCGGCCGTAATCCATGATAGTTTAAACTCCCCATGAATCCTAACATTCGAGGACGAATGTTCCCGGGGGAAGGGTTTTACAACCCCACATGTGTTAGTTCATGCCATATGTTAGTTAAAATAATTCCAAGAAGAAATTATCTTTGAGGTAATAAAAAGTTAACCAATTGGTCTTAAGTGATACAAGGTTGTATTAAGGGTGATTAACAAGTATTAAAAGTTAAATGAATAAATGATGTTGTAAATCGTATTGTCGGGTAAACATAGAGGTGCTTAATATACACAAGAGGTCATGTCTTAGGTATTTGAATTATATAATATCCGTATTATAAGTCTTGAATTCAAACGAGTTATGAAACAAAAGTCGACAAAAGTTGTGGCAACTTAGGTTAATAATTTTACTTAAACATTAGGTCAAATGTTTCTAAGCTTTTCTCCCAATTTAAAAGGAATTAAGGGGTCATATACCTACCAAATTAAAGATCAATGAGTGTAGTTTCCAACACATTAAACCGTTTTTCAATGCAATCTTGGTGTATAAAGATATTCATATTTTTGCAAGCCTGCACAGATTGGTAGGTGACAAGTAGGTGCATCACCTAGTTGCCAAAATGAGAGGACAAAATAAAAAACCCAAAGTGAACCAACAGAGGACTTATAAAGGATTATAAACTCAGTTAATTCACCTATATTTCATACCTTCAAAATAAAATTAAACCCCTGCAACTCCTGCCCAATAATCCCACACAAACCCTAATCGATTTCTCCCATCTTTCAAGTTCTAATTGGGGGTAAAACCTAGCGTTTGAAGAACCAAGAGAAGGGCTGAGTTATCCAGAAAGTTAAGTTAGTTTACTTCTCTCTTTCATACATTTATTTCTGCAGTTAATTCATGGTAATTCGTTATATAAATGTAATAACTCGCGGGACGGTGATTGAAAGCCGTGAGTTCGAGTTATTTACTTGTAACGGACTGTTTAATGAATTGTTTTGTATTGCTGTTGGGCTGCATGTTTTACTGCTATTTTGTGGATTTTTGGAGGAGGAATGGATGGAGAAACACCATATATATATGTAGGGTTGTGGGGTTGTCGTTCTTCGTAACGTTTCTAGGTCGTTTGACACAACTACGGTGGCCTTCATATGTATGAAGTGATTAGGTTGTGCGTGAACTATTTTGGGAGGCTCAATATGATTATTGTTAATATTGTGTGGGATATTTGTTGGTTGTTTTAAATTGTGTGAAGTCATATATATAAGGGAGATGCTATCCGTTTCATCGTAAAATAGGTCGATACATAATAGTTATGACGCTTAAATAATAACGATCATATCGTTTTTCTTATTGTAGACAAGCATCCGTGACATTTTCATAACTTGAGGTTTGGCATTATATACACGGTATGTGAGGCTATCCCTTTCCTTCTTGTGCATGACTTCGATTGTACATAAAGTAATGAACGAGCTTCTAAAGATGCTCTACTCTTAGAAGCTAGCAATACATACATTGTTCCATTTCTGATGTACTGATTGATGTTGATATTGCTTCTCTTATTCTTATTTTATAAATGTTGTTGGCACTTCCTAATTCTTACAAAATTCATGATGAAGAGTTAGTCCTAAAACGTGTACAGAGGATATCGACCTTAAGTCACTCCGAAAGGTTTAGAACGTGATTCCATGAGTTGAGCATGCATTATATATACGTATCTATTTTACTCTTCAGAGCCACACTATATTCGGTAGGTTACGACACGTATTATGCAACCACTGATTAGCTGGGTTTTACTGAGCTCCACGTGGCCGGGTACGATTCTACCGAGCCTTATGATAATCGGGTACGTTTTTACCGTGCCTATTATGGACGGGTATGATATGATAGCTTATGCTTTATAAGATAATGTGTATATACATATGTGTCATGCATTTCATGTTTGTAGCCCTCAGAGATACCTAGATGTTACAGGTTTTATATTCACTATCCCTACTTACATTACTATTCGTACTTCTGGTTCCCAGCCTTACATACTCAATACTTTATTCGTACTGATGTCCTTTTATTTGTGGACACTACATGTCGTGCTGTAGGTCCTGACAGACAGGAAGCACAAATCCCAACTATAGTAGGATGTCCAGTTCATCCGGATTGGCGAGATCCCTTATCCGGACTTTCCGTGGTCTTGGTATGCATTTTTTATAAATATTATGGGTATGTCGGGGCCCCGTTCCGGCAATGTTGGTGCACTTATGTTCCTTTAGAGGTTCATAGACAAGTGTCGACTCATGTATAGTTTCGTATGCCTTGTCGGTTGATTTTTGTTGTATAGTCTTTCATGGTAGCATGGTAGCTCGTACTTTATATATAGTTTCTTGATTTTCTGGTCATCCAATGTTATGTATGTTCATGCCATCATCTTGTATTGTTGGTTATCCATGATCCATATCTACCATTATTATTTATCTCGTCAGCCCTAAATGATAATAAAGAAGGTTAGATAAAATGTACATTGGTGGTAAGTAAGTATGGCCGGGTGCTAGTCACGGCCCTCCAATTTGGGCCGTGACATATCATTACTGTACCATTGCGGAGGCATACAGCCCGATCCCATTATATCAATACATATAGGGTACCCATCGAGCTATTATACTTGAGCTTACTGATCACATGTGCGTCAATATCAAGAACAATCGAGTGCACAAAAATATAACCCTGGGAAAAATTATTAGGAACAAACAATACTGAGAAAGACAAGCATAACTATGGTGCAATGAGAAAATCAACATCACAAAGGACATCTTGTCCGTAATGCCATGATTCTTCAATTGAATCACAATATGCGTGCGAAGAATCATGTAACCCTCACATCCCGCCATAGTATAAAAGAGAAAGATATAACATAAACCAAGGCGCGAATGACATCCATTCCACCCGATGATATACATATGGTAACTGCGCAAGAACAAACATGTTCGATTCGATACCGAATACACATTCTCATTAGGCTCAAAATAATCCCAATACAAAATTCCGATCTTCCTCAAACATGTAAGAAACCTTCCAAATGTCTATGAAAAACTTTGCACAACCCCTACCATCAATCATCCAATCCTATGCATATCTTCTCAATCGTAATCAGCGAATTGTTTGCCAACAAGTACATTCCGTCTTTAAGCCTCACGAATAACAGAATTTTCATATCCAATATCAACACCACTACTTAAATAGCTGACACATAATTCATACTCCATCATATCATGGAGAAACACCCATAAGTCGAAACACAATGTACCTGCCAACATGTGAACTCTACTTTGATGGGAACACATAGTGCCAACAAGATGCTAAATGCCCGATATTGTCCAAGACAACAAGAACTCATATCCTTCTCTTAGAAACTATCTCTTGAACATGCAATGTTTCAACCCACATGGTGCATCGCCTCTAACATGCTAACTCGCACCTCTACAAAAATCTTGTAATCAACTCTGAACCTTACGCAAATCGAAAACATTCATCAACCAAGAATATTTCATTTACCTCAACCCAGAAGAACACCATCATAGGCAATATAGTTTCTATTCTGGTAGAAAACATCAACTCCAACCGTGGTCATAACCATGATAAATTCTTTGGAACTCAATAACACATAACTGAGTAATCAGAACAAATTGCCTTTCACTCAACCGAGTAACGCAGACCGCCAACCCAAAAGTAACTCAATCTGATATGACTGCTATGAGGGAACTTCCTGGGAATCCGAAGACATTTCTTGCATCACCGCAATATTGATTTCTAGATCTTTCTTGACAAGGAAATATGACCGATCCGATTACTATTCGCTACTGCTTTCAAGCCCACCCATATACAAATTCACAGTCCTTAAAGGCTACATAAACTTGGAACTCACTGGAGCCTTCTCGATAACCACTCACCTTATTATGATCTTCGATACACAATTAATATGCATCAAGAAACCCATGTTTCACAAGCATATGCCTATTCAAAGAAATAACCTAGCAATCTCTCAGTTTGGAAACTGATACGGCCTATGATCCTACAATTCGATTGTCATTAGCAGCCTCCACCAATTAGCTCGAAGCCATAAAATACTCATGACCAACCTAAAGTACCACATATTCATAACATGGCCCGATATTGCATGACTATTTAGCTGAATACATCAAAACTCATGCAATTCTAATCATATAACACCCCAATGACGCTAATATGCGCTTCACCATCATTGCAATATTCAATCAACTTTCCCAAATGCTTTGAAATGATAACATATGCACTCCACAAAATGAAAACTTCATACAAGACACACGATCCAAACCCATCATGCAGGAGATGATCCACCGATTATACTCAGATCGACACCTTCGCATAAACTTTCCATAATCAAAATAGCCAGGACAATAACCAATTTTCCTAAATCTGCGCTTACCAACCAGATATATGAACCCTCCTCATAACCCAAATGAATGACTATAAGATTTAACAATGCATCTGCTTTTGAGGCTAGACAACACATCACTATTATAATCAAGCATCCATTACCCGTCATAATCTATCTGCACCATCACCGATCATCGGCACATAGCGAATACTGAATGCACAACATCACATACGATCGAACGAGAAGATTCAAAGTCATAGGTTTCAAGCTAAGAAAAGGTCGCACAATAAGGAAAAGACGTGGAAATTTTTCCTAAATGCCATATAGCCTCTCGAAGATAGGTATGGTCGTCATCATATCGATCCGCATGACTCTAATAGACACTTGCTCATGACTCGTAGAACCTGCGAACCTAGTGCTCTGATACCACCTTGTGACGACCAAAAATCAGCAGCCGCGATTGCACTTAACTTAACCCGCTAGGTAAGCCAACTAGCAGATAAAAACCACTCATATAAGATTATAAAAAAATAGAGAATAGTTAATTGAACATTAACAAATCTATCCTAGACTTGGTAATATGACTGATGAGCTTCTATGACTTGGAATATACAAAGCTAATATGAATAAATACACGTTAGATTTGAAAAATACATAAACATGATAACAAAACCTAAGCTACCAAGGACAAGAGGCAGCTATATCCAGAATGTGTGAACATCTTCAGAATCAGCACCTGACATCACCAGCAGCTCAACTTCTAAAATATATACACATTGTACAAAGGTGTAATATCAGCAGAACCGAACTCATGTACTGGGAAGTACTTTATCTAACCTCGTCGAAGTAGTGACGAGGCTTTTAGTTAAAAGATGTGTATTGTTATAACATGTACATTAGATTAACAGTAAAACCAGTTCAAGGCATAATAGATAAAAGTAACCTATATAATTCTGCAAGACATGCAACAATTACTAAAGGAATCACAGTAGTAGATTTACAATCTTTCTTGGTATAAGAAGTATATCCAAGATATCATGTCAAATGACACGGTAACACCCTTCGTGCTTCTATCTCAGCAACATCCGTTGTGCGTTCAACTCATTCTTTCAAATGTACGAGTAACAGAACCAACCAAATGATAGACATATTATAGGACTAACAAAGTAATAAATACAAAAGTACAACAATGGACATCGATACACATGTGGGAAAGAATAAAAGACTAAGCGAAAAGAATATGAGTGATAACAACAATTGGAAAACAAAGAATATCAACTTTAATTAACTAGCACATTGGAGGCCATACTACAAATATAATAAATAAGATGAAAATACATGAATTTTGTAAGTTGATAGGTAAGGTAATGAATGACGAACATGATAGAAGGCTTATATAAAGTGCAATAGAATAGATACAACATGAGTATAATTATAAAAGCACAAAATACGCATGATATTTGCATGTTCAGCAAGTAGAAGGTATGAGAAACACAACAACAATTGAAATAGAGATCAATGAAAAAACAATAGCAACAAGTTACATCAGATCTATAATTATGACAATAATAGTTCAGGGTAAAGACATGAACGTATACACGAAAGACTAATATAAAACATAATGCATGTCCCTCATCCTCGCATATACGGAAACATCCATTATGCCGTGACCTCACGATAACACACGATTATAACAATATAAATGAAACGGCACACCATTACCCTTTGTTCTTTTACTCTCAAATGATATGGCACGGTATAACCCTTCGTGTTGTTACTCGCAATAACATAGCACGACATCACCCTTCATGCTTTTACTTTCAATAACAAGGAATGACATCACCCTTCGTGCTTTACACTCTTCCTCACATGATAATAAATATAAAATGACACTGTATCACCCTTTGTTCTTTACACTCTTCCTTACCAGTCATACAAATATCAATAAAATGGCAAGGAAGGAAGTATAAATAACATCGAGGAGAGTGTTCAACAAATATTCCAAGCAACTTCTCAATCAGTGCTTTACAAGACAACAATGATTCAATAAACCCTCAAGGGACATATAATTCAAGTACTTCCACAAATCCCACAATTTATTAATGATTATGCATAGAGATGACTGAAAAGGACGCATCAATGTATTCTTAGAATTCTATCAAATTTGATCAAGTTATATTAGGCTAAGTCTCGATTCTAACATTTAATACTATGTTCTAGATATCTAGAATTCAAGTGAGGCATGAAGTAAAAGGTCAAGAAATTCAAAAAATACAAATATAACATAATCCCTCCCGAGCGTGATTAACCCTGGCACATACATAGACGCTCGTCACCTCATATATGTATCACCCCCGTATGCATCGACCATTGAAAAATAGGAGGAAAAATTTCCTCGTCAAAGTTAGGCAAAATACATACCTCGAACAAGCCAATAACAATACCAAGCAAGCCAATCAATGCTCCAAAAATTCTATCACACGTGTAGTGACCTCCAAACAGCTCAAAACTATCCAAAAGAAACTCAAATACATCAAATAAATCCCAAGAAAATTATTCAAAAAGATAAAGATCGAATCCTAAATCAAATTCCAAATACGGCCAAAAATTACACCCGGGCCCACTCCTTGGAACCCAACAAAACTCACAAAATCCGAAAACCCATTCAGTTACGAGTCCAACCATAATAGTTTCACTCAATACTGACACCAAATCGATGTTCAAAACTCAAAAATTCATATTATGGAACTTTAGGCCAAAATCCCCTATTTTCTCTTTAAATTCATCAACTGAAAGGTAAAACCAAAGATAGAATAATGGAATATATTTAAAACCGAGTAGAGAATACTTACCGAAATTCATATGGTAAAAAACACCTGAAATATTACACAATTCCGTGCTCCCCAACTCAAAATATGTTAAATAAACAAAACCCTCGTTTAAACACTGTCCTGCCTCGTTTGTTGTGCCAAATGATCTTGAAACTCGCTTTTGATAACTCAAATGGATTACTTGTGAAATTGTAATCAAGTTAGGCTCTTTAATAACTCCTTTTCACATTATGTTCAAGGAGATATGTCGGTTTCAATATTTGAAAATTGTGCAGATTTTTAAATACAAAGGCAGTGGCAATTTGATAATTAATCTAAAAATATTTAGCATCCCAATTCTTAGTAAAATGACCATAAACTACTCATTTGATATCTAAGTTCGACGATTCTTTTTGATATGGCTCCGTAATTATGATATAGATCTAATGCTTCTATAAAATCATAAATTGGAGCTCATTTACTTAATGTGGTACCATTTATGCTTGAAGAAACAACGTCGAAAAATAAGAAAACGAGCGCAACACAACCCAAACATATCCGAAACTCGCATGAGCTCCTCATAACATACCAACAAGTCCCAAAACATAACACTGACTTACTCGAGGCCTCAAAACACACGTAACAACATCGAAACGACGAATTACACCTCAATCCAAAAATCAATAAACTTCAAACTTCCATAGCCGATGCTGAAACATATCAAATCACGCCCGATTGTCTTTGCACACAACTCAAATTTGATACTACAAGCCTGCTCAAATTTTTGGAACTGAAATCCGACTCCGATATAAAAAATTCCACTCTCGGTCAAACTTCCCAAAAAATCAAACTTTGACCGTTTCGACCCAAATTTAACTACATACCTCCAAATCATAATCTTGACGTGCTCCTAAGTCCAAAATCACCAAAAGAATCTAATGGAACCATTAAAATTTCAATCTGAGATTATATCTAAATAGTCAAACTCGGTCAACTCTTTCAAATATATAGCTCTCTAGTTGAGAATTATTCTTCCAAATCTGTCCCGAATAACCTGAAAATCAAAACCGAAAATTCACATAAGGTAAAATACATCATACAGTGTACTCATGCCCGTAAACTATCGGGCCATGTACAAATACTCAAAATGACCAGTCGGGTCGTTATATGTATGGAGGCGAGTTAGACTAATTTGCAGTCAAAATTTATTATTTAATAATGTAAAATAAATCAGGCAAAAAGGATCTTTTTCAATGGGTTTAATTGATATTCATTGAAAATATATAGATGATGCATTACACCAAAATTGAGCAAGATTGGAGGCGATTTTGGACAAAAAATTCTTACGCGACACCTGTAACAAACATGTTTCATGCATGTATCTCACACACATGTATACATGTATATACAAGTGATACACATATGACACATATCTGATACACAAATGATATATAATGTGATACACATATAATCTTTTTTATGTTCATCTTCTACTTTGAAATTTCAATTCAAGCCACCTCAAAACGCTACCAAATCCTCTCAAAATTGATATTCAAATTCTTTAAGATGTACCCAATCTATTCTAATAATACAAACTCAAAAGAAATGTCACTTAAGAAATGTTTGACCAGCTTCAGGGCGCATAGGTGTTTTCTAAGATTGACTTGCACTCAGGTTACCATCAGTTGAAGATTCGGGAGCCAGATATCCCGAAGACTGACTTCAGGGCTCGGTATGATCATTACGATTCCTTGTCATGTCATGTGGGCTGACCAATGCCCTAACACCTTTTATGCATTTGATGCACAGTGTGTTCAGGCCATATCTTGACTCATTCATCATTGTCTTTATTGACGATATTCTTGTATACTCCCGAAGTCGCGAAGATCATGAGTAGCACCTGAGGACAGTGCTTCAGACTTTGAGGGAACATATGTTATATGCAATGTTCACGAAATGTGAGTTATGTTTGGATTCCGTGGCTTTCTTAGATCACGTGTTGCCGAGTGAGGGTATGCGGGTGGATCCGAAGAAAGTGGAGGCAGTGCAGAGTTGGCGCAGACCATCCTCCACTAAAGAGATCCGTAGTTTTCTTGTCTTGGCATGTTATTACCATCGATTTGTTGAGGGGTTTTCGTCTATTGCATGACTTATGACAAGGATGACCCATAAGGTTGCTCTGTTCTGGTGGACGAAAGAGTGTGAGACGAGCTTTCAGAAGCTCAAGACATGTTTGACTACAACCCCAGTTTTGATATTGCCTACCGGTTCATGTTCTTACACTGTCAATTGTTATTCCTCGAGGATATGCCTTGGGCCGATTTTGATGCAGGACGGTAGGGTGATTGCCCGCATCCAGACAGTTGAAGGTACATGAGAAGAATAATCCTGTCCATGATCGTGGGTTAGCTGTTATTATTCACGCCTTGAAGATCAGGCGTAATTATTTTGAAGGTGTGCCTTGTGAGATTTATATGGATCATCGGAGCTCGCAACACATTTTCAAGAAAAAGGATCTAAATTTTTGCCAGAGGAGATGGCTTGAGCTGCAAAAGGACTATGATATCACTATTTTATATCGCCGGGGCAAGGCCAATGTGGTAGCCGATGCCTTGAGTCTCTGGGCGAAGAGTTTGGAGAGTTTAGCATATTTACCAGCATCAAAGAGGCCCATTGCAATGGATGTTCAAGCCTTAGCCAGTCTGTTTGTGTTATTGGATCTTTCGTAGCCAAGTTGGGTTCTAGCTCGTATGGTTTCTTGGTCTTCCTTATTTAATCGTATCAGGGAGCGTCAGTACGATGACTCTCACTTGCTTTCCTCAAGGACAAGGTTAAGCATGGTGATGCAAGAGATGTTACTATTGGTGATGATGGGGTATTGAGGATGCAGGGTCGTATTTGCGTACCCAATGTTGACGGTCTTTGAGAGTTGATTCTAGAAGAGGCCCATAGTTTACGGTATTCCATCCATCCAGGTGCCGCAAATATGTATAGAGATTTGAGGCAGCACTTTTGGTGGAAGCGGATGAAGAAAGACATAGTGGGATTTGTAGCTCGGTGCCTCAACTATCAGCAAGTGAAGTATGAGCATCAGATATCGGGTGGGTTGTTTCAACAGATAGAGATTTCGGAGTGGAAGCAGTAAAGGATCACCAATGGACATTGTAGTTGGACTCCCTCAGACTGCAAAGAAGTTCGACACCATTTGGGTGATTGTGGATGGACTGACCAGGTCCGAACATTTTATTCCTATGTGTACTACTTATTTTTCATAGTGGTTATGAGATTTATATCCGGTAGATTGTTCGTCTGTATGGTATTCCAGATTTTATCATTTCAGACGGAGGTACTCAGTTCACATAACGGTTCTGGAGGGCCATTCAGCGTGAGTTGAGTATCGGGTGGAGTTGAGCACATCATTTCACTCTTAGACGGACGGAAAGTCCGAGCGCACTATTTAGATTTTGAGGATATGCTCCGTGAGTGCGTGATTGAGTTTGGAGGGTCTTGGGATCGGTTATTTCCACTTGCGGAGTTTTCTTACAACAACAGCTATCAGTCCAACATTCAGATGGCTCCGCATGGGGCGTTATAAGGTAGGCAGTATAGATCCTGGTGGATTGTTGAGCTGGGGGAGGCTAGATTATTTGGCAAAAACATGGTTCAGGATGCATTAGAGAAGGTCAAGGTGAGTCAGCATAGACTTCGTACAGCCTATTCCAGACAGAAGAGTTACACGGACTAAAAGGTTCGTGATGTTTCCCACATGGTTGGAGAGCGGGTTCTATATTAGGTTTTGCCTATGAAGGGTATTATGAGATTTGGGATGAAAGGGAAGCTGAGTCCGAGGTTTATTGGGTCATTTGAGATAATGAGTCATGTTGAGGAGGTTTCTTATAAGCTTGCCTTACCTCCGAGCTTTGGAGGAGTTCATCCGGTATTTCATATTTTGATGCTCCGGAGGTATCACGGTGACCCGTCGCACGTGTTGGATTTTATTTTAGTCCTGTTGGACAATAATATATCTTATGTTAAAGAGCCAATGGCTATATTTGACAGGTAAGTCATAAAGCTGAGATCAAAGAACATTGCTTCAGTGAAGGATCAGTGGCGGGGTCAGCCGGTTGAGGAGGCGACCTGGGAGACCGAGCAAGATATGCGCATCAGATACCCTTATCTTTTCACTACATAAGGTATGTCTCTATGCTCATTCAAAGACGAATAAATGTTTAAGTGTGGAAGGATGTGGCGACCCTGACGGTCGTTTTTAGAATTTATGCCTTGATCCCTTATTAACTTCTTCCCCCGTGTTTATTTCTGCTATTTTGGTTTGCCAGGACATTTGATTTTGAGTTTCATAGAGTTTTGGGATACTTGGTCCCTGAATGAGAGATTAAGTGTTGGAAAGTTGACCATAGTCATAGCAGTGTGATGACAACATCGAAGTAGAAATTTGATTGTTTCATTAACTCCGTTGGGTGATTTTGGGGTTAGGAGAGTGTTCGAATTGTGTTTTGGAGGTCCGTAGCTAATTTAGGCTTGAAATGCCAAAAGTTGAACTTTTGAAGTTTCCGGTTCGATAGTGAGATTTTGATATGAGGACCGAAATGGAATTCTGGAAGTTGGAAAAGCTCTGAGGTGTTTAATGTGATGTGTGTGTAAAATTTCTAGTCATTCGGACGAGGTTTAATGGACTTTTTGATCAAAAGAGTGTTTTTAGAGTTTTTGGGATTCTTATGCTTCAATCCGATGAAAAATAAGTGTTTTGATGTCTTTTTGAGCATTCCAAAGGTTGGAAAAAATTTGAATGATATTTTAAGATTGGTTTGAAGGTTGGTCGAGGTCCCGTGGGGGCTCGGGTCTATTTGAGATGCTCAACGGACCAATTTTGGACTTGGAAAGATTGCAAATTTTCTGATGTTGTGTTTCAGAGAAAACATTCATCGCATTAATGTAGAGCATCTGGGTGAAGCAACTGAAATATGCTTCGCGTTTGCGATGATGTCTCGCAATTGCGAAGGGAAGGACCCGTTGTTCTCCACGTTTGCGACATGGTCCTCGCGCTCGCGTAGGGTCTGCCAGTGTAAGCTACGCGTTCGCGAGTGGACCTCACATTTGCAAAAGAGGATATTGGCCGGCAGGTCTTTTGCGAATTACGTTCGCGATTGTAGCCTCACGTTCGCGAAGAAGGACGCGCCTGGGCAGATATAAGATATAAGAATCGATGGTTTAGCCATTTTTACCAAAACTTATCTTAGGAGCTCGGATTTGAGCGAGATTTCGAGGAATTTTTAGAGATAACGATTGAGTAACGATTCTTAACTTATTTTTTCTTGTAAACCATTAATCTAAACCTTAATTCATCATGTTATTTCGGAATTGGTATGAAAATAGTGGGAAAGTTATTTGACCATGAATTTGAGTTTTGATTAGGGATTTAACATTGGATTGGGATAATTTTGATATGGTTAAGACTCATGAGAGTGTGGTGATTCTGAAAATAAAAATTTTACCTGATTTCAACATGTTGGGCAGAGGGGTATTTTGGTTATTTTACCTAATTTTGTGTATTAGCTTAGAATTTAATTGTAGAATCAATTACTTGAAGTGTTATTTACATTATGAAATTGAATTGAATGGATTTTGGCCATTTGGAGATGAATACTCGTGGCAAGAACGTGATCTCAGGTTGATTTTGAGCCAGTTCGAGGTAACTGGCTTGCCTAGCCTTGTGCGGGGGACATTCTTCTAGGATTTGGTATTAATTTTAATTCAAAATTCCTTATACGCGAGGTGACGTGTGCGTAGTTTTGGTAATTGTTGGCAATCCGATTTTCATTAAGTATTTACTAGTATGATTCTTTTCCTGTTTTTATTACTTGCATTATTAAGTCTATTGTTAGCTTAGGAAAGCATATCTATGTGATTTAATTGCCTTATTTGCTCAAACTGCCTTACCTGAATTCTGTCCCGCATGCTAAGTTAGAATTACTTGTTTGCCTTAATATGAAATTTGTCATTTCTGAATATTTTCCTGTTGTTGCTGTGTATTTACATTGGGACTACGGATGTGGTAGCTCCCCCTTGTCCATTTTTTGGGAATACGGATGTGGGATTCCGATAGATTCCCCTACATATTTATATGGAACTACGGGACTGCACCTGGTAGATTCCCCAGTATTGGGTATTTATATTTGGGACTACGGATTGGGATTCCAGTAGATCCACGCGCATTGATAGTTGGACTACGGGATGTGATCCCGGGAGATCCTTCGGATATATATGATAGACTACGGGACGATATCCCGGGCGATTCACTGGATAGATGTAATTGGGACTACAAGATGGTTTCCTGGAAGATGCCCCAGTTATTATCTATGTGTTAAGCTGTGTTTCTTTTCCATGATTTATTTTGTCTCTGTTCTAGTTGTTATTTTTCTTTCAATTCTATGTTATTTCTTACTGTTGCAGTTACTTATACTGTTTTATTCCACAATGTTACCCTTATATCTTATTTAATTCAGTAGGGTCCTGATGTTCCTCGTCCTTACCCGATCGAGGTTAGATTTGGCTCTTACTGAGTACCGCTGTGGTATACTCATGACCCTTTCTGCACATGCTTTTCATGTGCAAATCCATGTATTTTGCTCGCTCTTATCATCCTTGAGGCAAGGCGCTTCTATAGAGACTTCGAGGTATATCTACCGCATCCGCAAACACAGGGGTTCCTTTCTATTCCAGCTTTTGAACATTTTCCCTTTTGTATTTATTTTTTAGAGGGAAACCCTCGCATATAAAGCATACCAGTGTCAAGCAAGAAAGAAAAGATCGGCATAAAAAGTTTCAAAATCATAGGCTAAAAGCAAGTTTCAGTTCAATATATAAACTCAATATGAGTTTCAGAGCCTAGGGTTTCCAAAGTAGAACCCTAGAACCAAAAGCTTGCAAAAATCACAAACACAGGGCATTAGTCCGAGTAGGACACATAAAGGAGAAGGAAAGCCCTTACAATAATCCTAGGGAACTCTTTCAGAGTACTCTGAGGAAATACAAAAACACATGTAGCAAGTTAGAAGCAGTAGAGTGACAAAAGTGCAAAGGACGTGCTTAAGAGAAAGCTTAGAACTCAAATGAAGTCAGAAGAGAAAAGAGATGCCATAGAATTTCAGTAAAATAAGCAAGTTAGAAACCAAATGAATCCATTAAAGGAAAAAAATCTTAGTAGGAGAAATAGCAGAAAGTCATACAGGATAAACGTGTAAATCATACTTGTAAAAACCAGTAGAAGCAATAACGGAGCAAAAACATGCTTAAGAACAGAAGAAAACACATAAGTCACGGCACGAACACACGGATTCACATAAAGAAAGAAGAAGAAGAAGAATCATTTTAGGATTTTTTTGAAAACTCTAATTTTGAACAACTTGATTTTAAAAGGAAAAATTGGGGAAAATCATTAAAACGTCAAATAAAGCACATATCTGTTACATATCAAAGAAGACAAGGGAAGAAGAACCTCGAACAATTTTGTAGGGTTTCTCAAAAACCCTAGAAAAGAGAAAGCCTGGAACGATTAGGTCTTTGAACAAGTCTGGGCTATGGCTGAGCTTTTCAGAGCTTGAACACGCCGTGACGGAGCCAGAGAAGCTAGAGAAACTCATAAAGGCGGAGAACCTGGACAGGTCTGTTGAAAAACGGACCTTGAAAGGTTCGAATATCATGGTTTGGGGTGAAGGGAAGAGGGTATAGGCTGTCCATGGCCTGGGAAGCCATGGACGCCGGTAAAAACTGGTCGGAGACGAGATATAGGTGGCTAGGGTTTCGAGTGGTTTTGAGAGAGTTTAGGAGGATGAGAGAGTTTGGGGGCGGCTACTTTGGAGAAATGATTAGGGTTAGGGGCTGGGGAGGAATTAAAAAGGAAAGAACGAACGAGGACCATTTATTAAAATAATCAACGACCAGGATTTAAAGATGGGAAGTGGGCGGGTTAGATTAATTGGGTTTGGTTCGGGTTAAATGGGAAATGGGTCGTCTAATTGGGGATTGCAATTGAGTTTTAAATGAGGTCAGTTTGGGCTAAAATTGAAATAGGAATGAGCGAGATTTTAAATAGCCATTTTTCTCGTTTTTAATTAATTAAAATATCTAAAAATGATTTTAAAAAAATTTAAAACACATAACTAATTAATAATATATAAAAAATAATCTAAAATATTAGGAACAATTTTATATTTATAAAATGTGGTTAATTATATCATAGGCTATAATTGCAATTTCATGCAATTAAGGTTTAGAAATTCCAAATAAATTTGTAAAAATATGTAAAAGTTATATTAATTATATCTTGTTGCAAATATGAGAACGAAATACGTTGTTCACAAAAAATGATAATTTGGGAATAATTTTAGGATTTTTGCTGTAAAAAAATAGACAATAAATCAATTCTAAAAACTCATAAAAATTGAGGAAAAATACCAAAACCTTTGAGCATGCTTATACGTGCATACATATAATATTTTGAAAGTATTTGAGTATATATAAAAATATATAGGGTAAAATTTGGTATCAACAGCTTCCCCTCTTTACCCGATAAGGATGAAGGAGTTGTCGGATAAAGATAAGAAGACCAATTTTAACAGGAAGTGGCAATTGTTAATGAATTTTGACTGCGCTCTAGTTTCTAAGCTGCCTACATATCCCTGGTTTTACAGGATTCATGCCATATGTAGTTCAGGAACCATTGAAGGAATATGTCGATGGAGATTCGAAAAGATGGATGCGATGGTCTGGTTTGAGAAAGGTTTTGAAATCGAACAGGTTTCGGAGAACCGGAGCGGGAGCGCTCCTGCTGAGATGGCCATTTTATTAGCCGGTGCACCTGTAAATGAGTAATGTAGTGTATATTTTGCATAATTTATATATGATGTAAGTTACCGTTGGACCATTAATTGTGTCTTCGGACAGTTAAGATGACATTCTTGGTCAATGATGTCCTGGGCCATGAAAAGCATAAAAGTAAAGATTCGTAGGCCATGAAATGGTGCTCTTGGGCTATGCAAATTATTCCTCCAAACTATGACGCCTTTGAATAAGTTGGCGATCTTTCATCCTATGAGATGGTGGAAATCTTTCAGCCAAATGAATGCAAAAGTTGGCGATCTTTTAGCCGAAGCGTAAATTTAAAATTCAGATGCCGATATTTCAGCCGAAGTAAGATTTTAAATGCAGGTGGCGATATTTTAGTTGTTTGAAAAAATAAAGTGGCGACATTTCAGCTAGGCAGGATGGAGAAAGAGTTTAGTCTTGGAAGGCAAAAAATAGCCTTATGATGGAAAAAAAGCTTAGTCTCGGAAGGCAGATGAGTAGTCTTATGCAGAATGCAGATGGAGACAGATCTTAGTCTCGTAAGGTAGATAAGTACCATTATGCAAGATGGAGGTAGAGCTTAACGTCGGAAGGCAGAAAAGTAGCCTTATGCAAAAAAATGCAGATTGAGACAAAGCTTAGTCTCGAAAGGCAGATAAGTAGCCTTATGCAGGATGAAGGCAGAGCTTAACCTCGTAAGACATAAAATAGCCTTATGCAGAATGCAGATGGAGATAGTGCTTAGTCGTGAAAGGTAGATAAGTATCCTTATGCAGGATGGAGGTAGAGTTTAACCTCGAAAGGCATAAAATAACCTTATGCAGAATGCAGATGGAGAGAGTTCTTTGTCTCGAAAGGCAGATTAGTAGCCTTATGCAGGATGGAGGTAGAGCTTAACCTCAGAAGGCAGAAGACATCCTTATGCAAAATGCAGATGGAGACATAGCTTTGTCTCGAAAGGCAGAAATGTAGCCTTATGCAAAGCAGAGAGATGTAGGCGGAGACAATGCCTAGTCTCGGAAGGCAGAAAAGTAGCCTTATGAATTGCAGAGAAATACATATGTAGACAATGCTTAGTCTCAAAAGGCAAAATAGTAGCCTATGCAATGCAAAAAATGCAGGATGGAGAAAATGCTTAGTCTCTAAAGGCGGAAAATTAGCCTTATACTATGACAGAAATGCAAAGACACAAACACTAGTAAGTTCTCTTAGCTGATTGATGAAAATGGTATCATGGCTTCTGGGGATGTTGGATGCAGATTGTAAATCTGAGAATGAGCGATCGCTCTGAGAGTTTCAATCCTGAAAAGTACGAGTGTGTGAATGTATCAAATGATTTGCGCCTGGGGGCCTCCATCTAAAGAAAAATTGTGAATTATGTAGAGGGGGAAGGTTAGTTCGTATCCCTTGACTCTTGACGTCGTGTATTATTGGAGGTAGTGTAACTAAATGAAAATGATGCAAATGATATTTATGCATGATCTAGTAAATATAATGTAAGTATATTTTGAAAAATTGTTTTATTTTTGATGAACCAACAACTGCAACATGGTACAAGACAGGCCAACCTTGTTCATTCTGGAATTTTGAGGGTCCTCCTAAAAATTCTGCCCCGGTTTACTGGCTGGCGCTACTGATGGCTATGCTGAATGGCTGAACATGGATTGATCAAAAATATTGAGGACCCCTCTCAAAATTTTGCCCCAGTTTACTGGGTTGATGCCGAAGAGGCTGAAAAACTGACTTCGAAATATTAAGGGTCCTCCTCAAAATCCTGCCCCAGTTCCAATATTGGGGGAAATGGAATTTTTATTAAAATTTGACCAAACCCATAGGGCTGCCTACGTATCTCCTCTTAAACGTGAATTAGATCAGGTGTAGTTCAAATTACATCATGAAGAAAACATATGATCAAACGTAATATCTCTTTATGGCATCTGAGTTGATTGGCTTCGGCCAAACTTCCCTGTCTATTTATGCGAGAATAAGGACTGCTCCAGTTAAAACCCGGTGAACGATATACAGACCCTTCCAATTAGGAGAGAATTTTACCTTGGCTTCATCTTGGTGCGGAAATATTTTCTTCAACACTAGCTGCCCTGGTGTAAACTTCCTTGGCTTAACCTTTTTGTTTAAGGATCTGGACATTCTGTTCTGATATAACTGGTCGTGGCATACTACATTCATTCTCTTTTCATCTATAAGGGCTAACTGCTCATAGCGACCATTTACCCATTCTGCGTTATCTAACTCTGCTTCCTGTATGATCCTCAAGGTGGGAATTTCTACTTCAGCATAAATGACCGCCTCTGTACCATAAACCATCATGTAGGGTGTGGCCCAGTTGATGTGCGGACTGTGGTACGATAACACAATAAGGCGAATGATAGTTTCTCGTTCCACTTCTTGTTCCTTTAATTCATCTTCCTTAGTATATTTTTGGTGTTCTTATTGGCTTCTTCTACAACTCCATTCATTTGAGGTCTATAAGTTGTTGAGTTCTTGTGCTGGTCTTGAACATTTGACACATCGCTTTCATCAAGCCGCTGTTGAGGTTGGAACCACTGTCAGTGATGATTGATTCTAGAATTTCAAACCGACAAACAATACTATCGCGGACGAAATTTGCCACAACTTTCTTGGTAACTGCTTTGTATGATGCTGCTTCAACACATTTAGTAAAGTAATAAATTGCCACTAAGATGAACCAGTGCCCATTTGATGCGGCTCGCTCGATTGGTCCAATAACATCCATTCCCCTAGCGGTTACGACCATGGTAAGCTTGTTGCGGTAAGCTCATTTGGAGGTACCTTTATCATATCTACATGTATCTGACAGCGATGGCACCTTCAGACATACTGGATGCAGTCTGTTTCCATGGTTATCCAAAAATACCCTGCTCGGAGTATCTTCTTTGCTAAAACAAAACCATTCATGTGCGGCCCGCAGGTTCTTGCGTGCACTTCCTTCAATAGTTTGGTTGCTTCCCTTAAATCGACACACCTTAACATACCTAGATCGGGAGTCCTCCTATACAGGATTCCTCCACTGTGAAAAAAGTTGTAGGATAGCCTCCGGAGAGTGCACTTCTGAGTAGCATTGGCAAGTTCCGGGTATGCTCCTGTTGTCAAGTATTCTCTGATATCATGGGACCATGGTTTCCCATCGGCTTCTTCCTCAACATGAGCATAATCGTGAATCTTGAACTTGATGTTGGATCAATAAAGTTTGTATCGGCGAACTCATTCTGTATTCTGAGAATGTGATGGAATTTTGTCTTTCTGAATCTCTTCCTCAACTCCTGTATATGATATAGATAAGGGAGTATCTTGGAATTCTTGGTTGCCCATTCTTCTCGAACCTCATGTACTAGTAGGTCCGAGTCTATGATCACTAGTAACTCCTGAATGTTCATGTCGATGGACAGCTTGTGCCCTAAGATGCAGGCTTCGTACTCAACCATGTTGTTGGTGCACGGGAATCTCAGCTTGGCAGATACTGGGTAATGCTGATCGGTTTCAGATACCAGAACTGCTCCTATACCAACTCCTTTAAAATTTGTGTCTTGATAGAAAAACATTCTACAACCATCATAGATTCTGCAATGTCTTCTCCTATGAAAGCTACCTGTTCATTTGGAAAATACGTCTTTATAGGTTCGTATTATCCTCTCATAGGATTCTCGACGAGATGATCTGCCAAAGCTTGTCCTACTGCCTTCTAGGTAAAACAAATAATTTCAAACTCACTTAACAAGATTTGCCACTAGGCGAGCTTGCCGGTAGGCATGGGCTTCTGAAATATATATTTCAACGCGTCCATTCTAGATATAAGATTAGTGGTGTAAGCATAGAAATAATGCCTTAGTTTCTGAGCTACCCAGGTCAGACCACAATAGGTGCACTCTAATAAGGAATATCGAGCCTCGTACGGGGTAAACTTCTTGCTAAGGTAATATATTGCTTGCTCATTTCTTCCCTTTTCAGCATGTTGTCCCAAATTACAGCCAAATGCTCCATCAAAAAATTGCGAGATAAAGCAAAAGGGGTCTTCCTAGCTCAGGCTGAAACAAGAATGGCTGCATTGACAAGTATTCCTTGATTCTATCAAAAGCCTTTTGACAATCATCAGTCCATTTAGTGGAGGCATCCTTCATTAGCATCTTGAAGATGGGTTCACAAATGATAGTAGACTGAGCTATGAATCGGCTATTATAGTTGAGTCTTCCCAGAAAACTCACTACATCCTTCTTGTTTTTTTGGCGGTGGCAACTCTTGAATGGCTTTGACCTTTTACGGATCCAATTCTATTCCCCCGGTGACTCACAATGAAACCCAATAACTTTCCAGCAGGAACCCCAAATGCACACTTGGCGGGATTTAGTTTCAAGTTGTACCTCCTCAATCGGTTGAAGAACTTCCTCAAATATTCCCTATGATATGCGGCTTTACTGGATTGGATGATGACATCATCCACATAAACCTTGATTCGTTTATGTATCATGTCATGAAAGATGGTGATCATGACCCTTATGTAGGTAGCACCAACATTCTTCAAATATGGCCTTATTCTGCAACAGTAAATTCCCCACGACGTGATGAACATCATTTTCTCTGAATCTTCTTCATCCATCCATATCAGATGGTATCCAGCAAAACAATCGACGAATGACTACAGCTCATGCTTGGCGTAGTTGCCAATCATTATGTGTATATTCGGCAAAGGGAAGTCATCTTTGGGGCTAGCGCAGTTGAGATCAGGGTAGTCGACACAAACTGTAACCTTCCCATCTTTCTTAGGTACTGGCACGATGTTGGCTAACCATGTTGGATACTCTACCACCCTGACAACCCTAACTTTGACTTGATTTGTAACTTCTTCTTTGATTTTCAAACATGTCTGCTAAAATTTTCTGAGCTTCTGTTTTACTTGCAGGCATGCTGGATCTGCGGGCAACTTGTGATCCACAAAGGATGCGTTGAGACCAGTCATATCGTCATAAGACCATGCAAAGATTTCCTCACACTCTTTTAGGAACTCTATGTACTCTTTCTTTTCTAATGGCGACAAATGTATGCTGATACGTGTTCCCTTGACATTATATGCGTCTCCTAAATTAACAAACTCAGTTTCATCCAAGTTAGACTTGGGTCTATTCTTAAAGTTCTCGACCTCTCTGAAAACCTCTTCTGGTAATAATCCTCTTTTGAATGTACGTCTGTTTGTTGCATTGCCTCATTGCAAGCCACAGTCGTTGATTCATCATCAAGATATGTAATAGTAATGCTCTATAAAATAAAGTAAATGATAGAGAAGAGTAATAAGAGCGAGATATAAAAATAAACTTGGTAAATGCTTTTGATTAAATTCATAACTGTTCAATACATCGAAGCTCTTTTTTTCAAAAGTAAAGACAATGCAGAAAAGTAAAATAAGCTACAAGTAAAATATGATGAATAGTTCATCATTTAGCCTTGCTTCCTTGAACCTCTCCGGGAACTGGTGGTCCTAACTGACCAATTGGAGAGGCGTTCCCCTTGGTTCACAGCATGAATGGAAGGGCCTTCCTCTCATTCCTCCTTGAAGATAAAACAACAGTTCATATCATCTTCCAGAAATTGGTTCTTCATTGCCGCCAGTGTTTCATCCTCCTCTGATCCATATATAATGTCAGCTGGCTGAAAGGCCTGTTCTAGTTGAGGTATATGGTGCTTTAATGCATAGTAGGGACCGCGCCATAATGGTGACCAATGGTTGAACTTCTCCCAAGTGTACTCATACCCCAGGCCGAAAATGGTACCATGCTTCATCAACTTGATGGGCTTGGTGATGCCCTGGATATTCTTACCAAGTCTTTTTCCGGGCTCATACCCGCTCAAATTCAGAATGCTCTAAATTTTTTTATCCCATCACTTGTCTTTGTCTATGTCGTTGACTTGCTCAATGTGGTGGTATGTTTCTCCGCCTATTCTCCTTCTACTCCCGATCATTAGGATGGTTTGGCGACTGTATATAGGGTTGCTACCCTCGACATGAGTGATCACTTCTTGATGATTCCATTCAAATTTTACAGCCTGATGCAAGGTTGATGCCGCAGCCCTAGCGGCATGGATCTAGGGTTGCCCCAACAATAGATTTAAGATGCTTGCACGTCAATAACTTTTTAGTCCACATAAAACCAAGTAGGTCCCATCTGCAAGCACATGCTAATTTCTCCAATGGTGGATCTTTGAGACCCATCAAAAGCCATGAGTTGATAGCTCAACCTTTAAATTCATGTAAACCCTTACCCAATGTCCTCACAGTTATTAGCGGGCATATGTTAAGGCTGGATCCCTTATCGACCAGGATCCTGGTGACTAAATAATCTTCACATTGCGCCATGATGTGCAATGCCTTGTTGTTACTATGCCCTTCGGGTGGTAACTCTTCCTCATGGAAGGTGATCTTGTGCCTTTCTAGAGCCTTCCCTACCATATTTACCATTTTGCCTCCTGTTATGCTGCTGGGAACATAAGCTTCACTCAATATTTTCATTGAGGCATTTATATGTGCCTCAGAGCTTTGTAGAAGAGCCGAGATGGAAATATGCGCTGGTGTTTTATTCAGTTGCTCAACAACTGAGTACTCTTTGACCTGTATCTTCCTCCAAAGATCATCAGTTCCAGTTTCAACATCCCGTCCAGAGGCTTGCTTGCTATACTTAGCTAAATGTTCTGGGGTGTATACCCTAACTGTCCTAGTCATGCCCTGTACGGCAATCGCTTCCCTAGTGTGTATTTTCCCTTTCTTTCTAGCCTCGACGGTGTAATCCCAAGGTATGGCATTTGATTTGAACAGGGTTACATCTTCCATGGAAACCCGAATTGGCATCCTGAGAGGTAACACAGTAACTTTGAATGGTTTAGGTGCCTTTGGAATCCCGAACTCAACCTCAATTTTTGGCGCCTTTGTAGGAGGTTCTTCAAACTCGAGTGGTATAGACACATTTACCACATCGCCTTCAGAGGGTTAGATCTGAACAAAAATGGGATTGGGGGTAACCGCCGGCTTCTTAGGTTCTTCTCCTTAAGTAATGAATCCAATTGACCCTTTGGGGTCCTAATCAATCTCAATCTCGATCACATGGATGCCCCTGCCCATGTGGTGAGGCAGAAGGTTGTTGCGGACATTGGTAGTGGGCTACTTTGATATATTGACCTTGTTATCAACCAAAGTCTGAATCTTGTATTTCAACGAGCGACACTCGTCGATGGTATGACCTTTCATTCTGGAATGGTATGTGCAAGGTTTGTTGGGATTGATCCATTGGGAAGGATTTTCTAGAGTTATGGCTAGGATAGGTGAAACGTAACCGACTGCTTTGGGTTTTTCATGTAATTGGTCAATTGGCTCGGCAATGGTGGTATACTGCCTGGGAGGTCTTCGGTTGAAATTTGGTCTGGGCCGAGGAATGTTTTGGCGAGTGGGTGGTGATGGGTAATGAGAAGTTTGGGAGTTGTATGCTTGATATAAGGTGCGGGTTCGGAATATCTTGGTGAAGTGGGTTGATATGTCGGTGGTGGAGGTGATTGGTAGGAATATGGTGGCATTTGGTATGTAGGTGAGGGTGCTTGGTAATTTATGGTAGGTTGATATGTGAGTGGAGTTGAGCGATAGGTTTGGTACTTCATAGGAGAATTGTTCCTTTGCGCAGCCACTACGAAATTTATGTCCTTTTTCTTTGCCGAGCCACAATAGTGTAAGGCCTTGTTGGTTGCTTGGAATACCTCGAGGTTAGTGGCCATACCATTTTTGATACGTTCTTTGATCCTTTCTCCCAACTTGATGATGTCAGAGAATATTTGACCCTCTATTAGCATCAGCCTTTCATAGTATTGCGGATCCTAAGCCCGAACAAAGAACCTGTTCATATGCTCTTCCCCAAACGTCGGCCTTACCTTAGCAGCTTTTGACCTCCAACTAGTAGCATACTTATGAAAGGATTCTTTGAGTTTCTTCTTGAGATTCTAGATATAGAACACATCTAGTGCGTTCTCAGTGTTGAACCTGGATCGGTCCATAAAGTCAGATGTCATGTTCACCCAACTTGTCAATTTCTTTGCATCCTGGCTGATATACCATGATAAAGCACGCCTTTCAGACTCCTCATGAACAGCTTCATGCAGATTTTCTCATCCCTTCCAACTCCTACCAGCTTATCACAATACATTCTGAGATGGACCGTAGGATCACCTATACCGTCAAACATTTCGAACTTGGGAGGTTTGTACCCCTCCGGGAGCTCAACATCTGGCTGAACACAAAGATCTTCATAGTTCAATCCCTCAACTCCTTTGCTACCTTCGAACCCTTGGACCCATCTAGTTAGCTTCTTGAGATCAACGGCCAAATTCTGAATGAGGGAGTCCCTGCCATCTGATTCGGGTGCACTTGTGATTGGCTAGGTATAGTGGGGTACAATGTCACCAAAGATGGGATTGTTGTGGATGTGGTCGTATATGGGAATGAGCAGTGGAGTGTTGTTGCATATGTTGCACGCTTGGGTATGAGCAGGTTGTATTGGCGGTTGCGGGGTATTTTGTGGAGATACAGGGTTCTGAGTGTTATCATCAGGAGCGAAAAGAGTGATTTACAAGCTTTCCAGGTTACGGACTTTGTCCAAATCTTCCCGAAATCTCAGTAAAGTATGCTCAAGATGATCAGTAGTCTCCTTGGTAATTGAAGTGTTATGAGATGTTTCCTAAAGTTCCTTTCTAGCGCTTGCATCTCCCATTTTGCCTTTGTTCCTATTTGTTGTAGGACTCGGAGTAGGAGGTGGTGGAGGACCCTTGGATCTTGTTGAGTATGTTGATGGTGCCAGAATTAATGAACTAACCTTTAGGGAGGGGAATAAAAATAAAAGAAAAACAAAAAAGGTAAAAAGTCACTGCGGATTTCGAGAGATAAATATTGCGATATTTAAACACATTGTGCAAGAATATAAATCGCTTCCTAATTTGGATGCCTCTTTATGCCCGAGGTAGGGATAGCGACAGATCAAATTTAGAGAACCTGTAATGCTAAATGCCTCATTTTATTGATAAAAACAAGATGAGTCTTAAAACAACTGAATGATAAAAGATGCCACTAATGGCTAGTGGCCTTATTACATTACGAAAGCAATAAAAGATCCTAACTACTTGGTCTCAGAAGGATCTTCCCCAGATTCGGTACTCTTGCCTCCCTCGTACAGCTGCATCAACTCACGCAGGCCTAACAACAGATAGGCTCGAGCTAGATGTCTGCCTACACTTCCCTTGGAATTCTGGCAATCTTCAATCCTCTTCATGAATTCCCCTCCAACTCAACTAGACCTTTCTCCAGATACCCCATCCGAGTGTTGGTGTTGATAGCCATATCCTTCCGCTCATTGATTAGTTTCTCGTGAGCTTCCTGTATTTCCTGATGTTCATTTTCACATTCTCACATCCTTTTGCGCAGTTGGTTGTATTTTACTTGCGCATGTAGTCTTCTCATCAATAAGCGTATGACCATGGAAAAACCCTGGGCGACCCAAACCAATGTGATCATCTTCCAACCAATCCGTGTAGTGCGGCACACACCCGGCATGATACTTGTCTGATTTAATAGATTCCTTCCCTAAGACGAGCTTGCAGTGCCACATGTGCGGGCTATCATCATTTTGAAAGTTAGCACTAAAATGACTTGATCTGCTTTTTTCCAGCTTACCTCATGGCTCGGAGAGGGACATATGGGTGAGTTTCTCTTATGCCGATGAGTATAAGGAATGGTGCATCCTGAGAAAGAACAATAAATTCCCCAGTTGGGAACCACCCATACGTCCATTGTACCTGCTCTTCTTTTATATTCTCAAATAGCCCTACCCATCCACTGGTGTCTTCTAGTTGATCAAAAATGTTGGGCATGAAGTTCATTCGCTTTGGGTGATGAAAAGCGATATGGTCATCCTAATCCCTGCGTATGATTTCCTGTCTGTAGTCACCTCTCTGAAGGTGTTCTATTAGCCAATGCTAATGTAACAGATTGCACCCTTTCAAAGTGTGGGGCCCCTTGCTGACATTTTCCTAGAGCTTGATACATCTCGGCTATGATCATGGGCATTATGTTGAAAAACTGCCCATCAATACCCTCCATAAGGGTTTGGTCACCATGGCTAGTCCGGTGTGGATCATAGCCTTCTTCATGGGAAAGATTATCATACCCAAGAAACATAGCATGAAAACAAAGACCCTTCTATGTATGTGCCCCAAAGATGTAAGGGCGAACTCATCGGGGTAGGTGCGGTAGGACTTTCTGTGGCCAAACCTTTCATATAGGAAGTCAAATGGTATGTAGGACTCCTTCAGACAAGTAATATCAGGATTCTTCTTAAGTCTCATCATTTTGAGGAAACCCCTTCCTTAGCGATTTTCTGGCATAAGTACACCTAGAGTCTCCCAAGGTATTCCAGATAGACCCCTTATTTCTTCCAGCAAAGGGTTCATCTCGAGGATCTTGAATTGAAAAACCGACCTATCAGTGTCTAGAATAAGGTAGCAACTTCGATAATCTTGTTGTCAGGCATAACTTCCAAAAGTGAAGGAAGTTTTCCTAAGTATTTGCGGACAAGGTTCTGATCACTGGCATGAAGGTCCTCCCACCAGCTTAAAAACCTCGGGTGAATGTTGGATACCATACCGAATCTGGGGGCTTCGTGCCTCATTTTCTGCAAAACAAAGTGTTAGGCCCTTAACCCCACTAGACTTGACTATTTAAATCAATAATTAGCAATAAGACATTTAGTTATCCAAATAAATGCACCTAACGTGGAGGTGTCCGTTTGGGTTTCGGGGAAACCTGATGGACTTTGGTTTAGGCTATCATAATGAGTCATTATGCGGAAAACATAACTGACTCGTCTAAGTTTGACCATGATGCATGAACAGTTTAACGGAATAAGGTTTCTACTCTAGTTGTGCTAGACAAGGTACCCTTGAGCGGATAACTCAAGAGGGAAAGGCAAAGAACAGTCGACTACACCGTTGATTGACTGGTTTTACTGCAAATATGCCTTTGCCAAATTTAGATATTATAATATCGGAAGGTCACAACAACTCATTATAAGCGTTGCTATAGAATTTGTTTTGACACGAGTGGAGTATGATGTTGAAGAATGCAGTTACAAAAATGAAATAAACTGCATGTATTTATACGTTCATAAAGTAAAGATTTTAGTAAATGCTTGGAATTGAAATAATAATAAGGAAGTAAAAGAAGAAAAAGGAATGAAAAACATGAACTGTCAAGTTAGTAATTATGATGAAATAATTGAAGAAAAAAATAAATATGATTAAGGAAGCAATAAAGTCACAAAAGCACGTAATGATAAAAGCCTTAAAGAAATCCCCAGCAGAGTCGCCATGTTGTCGACACCCTCTTTTTCTAAAGGCGAAATCGGGTTTACGAAATTATAGACAAAGCAACTCTTATTCTCTTGTGAGGAATCGGGTTATGGAATTTAAGAGTCTCCACCTAATGATTTTAGTGCATTAGGACACTTTATAGAAAAGAAGAGGGGTTTTTAAAGAAAACTAGAGTTCGGGTAAGGGATGGAGATTATCTCGAGGGAAAGGTGTTAGGCACCCCTCAATATCTACTAGTGTGGTTCCCGACGGGCTTAATTGTGACTTTAAGGAGAGTAGAAAGAAACACATAGAGTTTGCATATTGGGACTACAAATAAGTTGAATGTGTCGAAAGAAGAAAGACATAAGTGATTTTGAAAAGAGAAAGATTAATTGAAGAAAAACATTATTTTTTAAGAAAACATAACCTCATATAATTAAAGAAGAAAGGGGGTCCTAGGTTTAAATACAATATGGATCACTTTGGTGTAATACCCAGTAATCATTCTCACACGAAATATTAGCGCACCAGTCATCATGTCCGTATTCTACCCCTCCCACCCCGTTAAGTTATTAACCGCAATTAATCTCGTTTACTTATTGCTACACTCATCCCAACCTATCAGTCCTGCAATTTTGTGACTTCTAATCCTAAGGGGGAGGCAAGGGAGTATAGGTATATATGAAGTTTCAAAAGGATAAAATACTAGGGCGTCAATCGAAACAAATAGTAGATAAAATGAGAAATAAAACAATCACACAAAATGCTCATGTAAACCTCATAAATCACAATGCAATAAGTTTAGCATGTCTTGCATATAATGATTTGGTGTTTGATATTAAACGGCAGACAGATTAGCTTAACACATAGAGTTGGATAAAAAGTCTACATTAGGTAACCCGTATCCAATTTTTAGAAGTTGAGGTATTTTATACAAGTTACTAATTAAGAACCTAATGCAGAAGAGTTAAAAAATAGAAGGTTGGAAATTACAGAAGTTCAGAGAGGTCTTGAAAAATCAGCATAATTGTTTAAGTAAAAGTACGTTTGAATTGAAAAGTAGAGTTTTTAGAAGTAAGAATGCTTTAAAAGTAGAGTGAGTTTGAAACCTGTTTTGAAGGAGAGCTTCATGATACGAATAAAAATTCAGGCAGAGAGTTGAAAAATGTTCAGAAAAAGAAATGCAAGTTTAGAAAATTGCAGACAAGTTGGGACGTGCTTTGTTTGAAAACGCTGAAACCAATGGCCAGGTTAATACTTACACAGAATTTAGGCGAGTTTGAAACCCTATAGGCAGGATATCTATACTTTGATTTTTTTAAAACTTGTGACTGTTATTAACCGTTATGAAAACGAGTATTTAATTACCCTACGGTTTGCCTAACGTTTCATGCATTTCCTATAGGCATGATTTCTATATGCAATTAGTTGATTAGTAGGTCCTATAGGCATGCTTTCTAATGACATGACTGAATATTAATTCCTATAGTCATGATTTCTAGATGATTAAGTAAGATAGTGCAAAAGCCTATGGACATGATCTCTAGATGATTTAAAACATTGAACATATAGGCATGGTATCTACCCATTAGCATATGCAAGTAAATATAAAACCCTCCCATACCCTTCACTAATATTTCCCCCAGTTCCTTTTTTACAAGATTATTACAGAACCCGAAGAAAGAAGGTCAACAAAAATGCATCATAGCCTACAGCTAGATCCGAGCAGGCTAATTCAATCTTATTATTCAATAACATGCGTTTCAACCAAATCCTTATTCCAGATTCCAAGGCCTTCTCTTATTTAGAGTGTTTCGGAGCTCCAAGGAGCCTCCAGTACCCCAAGCAATGCATACACTCTGAAGAGTAAATATAGTAACATAATAGTGCATGTGTGGAATAGCCGCCAGGCATCCAAGTTTAGAGGGAACTCTAGGGTCCCAAAGCAGGGCTTACCAAAAGGGGTAGAACTTAGAAAACTAGGAATGAGTGTAAAGTGAGGGAGTTACCATAGCAGAGGGTGGTCATACCCATCCATGGCATAAGCTGGCACACCCATGACCCTTTTCTTAGGTTAAACAAATAAGAGCAGACTCTGGAGAGTAAAACTTTGGTCTGAATGGAGATTAGGACACCATCAGGCCCTAGTTAAAGCTCAACACATAAAGGGGAGAGGGAAAGGGAGATGATTTTGAGTAGAGGCTCAGGGAACATTGTTCCGAGTCATGGATAGTAATATTGGATGTTGCCATGATTCAGGACAGTACTCACACACAAAGGGGTTAGGGGAAAAATATTTTCATACAAAAGCTTGCAGTGACATTAATGTAAATATTAGAAAGCATAGAAGAGTGAAGATGCAAGGACATAGAAGAAAGAATAGAACATGCTACAGTTACAGGGCATAAACATATAGTGAAGAATGGGTAGAAGAAGAGAAGTGAATACACATAGTAGGAGGGTATTATTTAACTTAGAAATACATACCGGTTGCAATTCTAGTATAACAGAGAAATAACAATAAGTAGACAGCAAGACAGTTAGCAGCAACAACTCGGATACTTCAGCAAGCACTTGGGAATTCAGAGGAACACTAGAATATTTAGACAGTAGGATAGAAAGGAGTAGAATGCTCAGTAGTAGTATAGAAAGCACTAGCAGAGATAGTAATAGTAGAGAAAGTAGTAGTAAAGAGAGTAGTAGCCAGTATATTTCAAAGACAGAAGTGATTGTGTATTGCAAAGGTGCAGAAAAAATTGAGTTCAAGAGGGAAATCTCTAGAGTTGAAAAGGTTGTCTCTCTTTAAAGTGAAAAAATGAGTAAACAAAAAAGAAAGAAAATAAACTTTTGTCAATCAATTAGAATCTCCCTTAGTCAAAGGGATTTGATTTCAAACGGGAATGAGTAATTAAGGAAAGAAAAAAATAGTAAAACCCTCTTCACTGTAGCATAATAGGGATAAGTTCATAGTCTATTTAAGTTAAGAAGCCTATAGTACACGGTTTTGAAAGAATAAGGAAATAAAGTAACCAAACAACCGAAAATTTAAAAATCTTGAATGAACTTAGTCAGCAAAAGAGGGGAAGTGGTTAAGTTGTAAAAATCAATAGCAAATCAATCGAGCCTTAGTAAAAGAAGATTGAAATCAATCATACGCTTACAGAATCAATTTAGAGGGAAACCCTCGCATATAAAGCATACCAGTGTTAAGCAAGAAAGAAAAGATCGGTATAAACAGTTTCATAATCATAGGCTAAAAGCAACTTTCAGTTCAATTTATAAACTCAATATGAGTTTGAGAGCCTAGGGTTTCCATAGTAGAACCCTAGAACCAAAAGCATGCAAAAATCACAAACACAGGGCTTTAGTCCGAGTAAGACACACAAAGGAGAAGGCAAGGCCTTACAATAAGCCTAGGGAACTCTTTCAGAGTTCTCTGACAAAATACAAAAACACACGTAGCAAGTTAGAAGCGGTAGAGTGACAAAATTGCAAATACGAGTTTAAGAGAAAGCTCAGAACTTAAGTGAAGTCAGAAGAGATAATAGATGCCATAGAATTTCAGTAAAATACGCAAGTTAGAAACCAAATGAATCCATTAAAGGCAAATAACCTTAGTAGGAGAAATAGCAGAAAGTCATACAAAGATAAACGTGAAAATCATACTTCTAATAACCAGTACAAGCAATAACGTAGTAAAAACATGCATAAGAACAGACGAAAACACTTAAGTCACGACACGAACACACAGATTCACATAAAGAAAGAAGAAGAATAATCGTTTTACGATGTTTTTGAAAACCCTAATTATGAACAGACTGATCTTAAAAGGACAAATTGGGGAAAATCATTAGAACGTCGAATATAGCACATATCTCTTACAAATCTAAGAAGACAAGGGAAGAAGAACCTCGAAAAAGCTTTTTAGGCTTTCTCAGAAATCCTAGAAATGAGAAGGCCTGGAACGATCTGGTCTTTGAACAAGTCTCGGCCATGGCTGAGCTTGTCAGAGCTTGATCGCGCCGGGACAGAGCTGGAGAAGCAAGAGAAACTCGGGTCGGCGGAGTACCTGCATAGGTCATTTGAAAAACGGACCTTGAAAGCTTCGAAAAATCATGGTCTAGGGTGAAGGAAAGAGGGTATAGGTCGTCCATGGCCTGGGAAGCCATGGACACCCGTAAGAACTGGCCGCAGATGATGATATAGACGGCTACTTTTGAGAAATGATTAGGGTAAGGGGCTTGGGCGGAATTAAAAAGGAAAGAAAGAACGAGGGTCGTTGATTAAAACAATCAACAGCAAAGATTTAAAGATGGGAAGCGGACGGGTTAGATTAATTGGGTTTGGGTCGGGTTAAATGGGAATTGGGTCGTCTCATTGGGGATTGCAATTGGGTTTGAAATGAGGTCAATTTCGGCTAAAATTTAAATAGAAATGGGCTAGATTTTAAATAGCCATCTTTCTCTTTTTAATTAATTAAAATAGCTAAAAATAATTTAAAAAATTGAAAACACATAGCTAATTAATAATATATAAACAATAATCTAAAATATTTGGAAAAATTTTATAATTCTAAAATGTGATTGATTATAACATGGGCTATAATTACAATTTCATGCAATTAAGCTTTAGAAATTTCGAATAAATTTGTAAAAATGTGTCAAAATTATATTAATTATATTTTATTGCAAATATGAGAATGAAATACGTTGTTCACCAAAAAAATGATAATTTGGGAATAAATTTTGGATTTTTGCTGTAAAAAATAGACAATAAATCAATTCTAAAAACCTTTAAAAATTGAGGAAAAATACCGAAACCTTTGGGCATGCTTATACGTGCATACATATACTATTTTAAAATTATTTGAGTATATATAAAATATATAGGGAAATAATGGATATCAACAGTAAGCAAACTCACCCAAAGGTAAAAATCGATCCCACTGCTCTCGAAAGTCAATCGAATATGCTCTAAGCATGTCTTCCAGGATGTGAACTATCCGTTCCTACTGCCCGTTGGTCTGTAGATAAAATGTTGTGCTGAGCTCTACACGGGTCCCCAACTCACTCTATATGGCTCTCTAGAATATGTGAAGTAAATTGAGGGCCTCTATCATAAATGATGGGAACAAGCACACCATACAACCAAACTATCTCCTGAATATAAATCTGGGCCAACCTCTCTTAAGTATGCGTAGTTATGATTAGAATGAAGTGTGCCAACTTGTTCAACTTGTCGACAATGACCATAACTTTATCAAACTTCTGCAAGGTCCGCAAAACCCAATAACGAAATCCATAGTAACGCGCTGCAATTTCCACTCTGGTATAATCATCTGCTGGTGTAGGCCACCTGGCCTCTGGTGCTCATTTTTAACCTGCTCAAAATTTAGGCACCTAGATACATACTCAACTATATCCTTCTTCATCCGCCATCACCAATAATGCTATCTCATGTCACGTTACGTCTTTATAGCACATAGGTGAATGAAATACCGAGAACTGTGTGCCTCCTCTAGAATCATTCCTCTGAACCCATCGACATTAAGAACACATACAAGACCCTGGAGTTTCATAACACCATCATTTCTAATAGAAACTTCCTTGGCACCACGTTGTCGTACGCTCTCTCCGATAATTGCCACGTGCAGATCATTAAACAGTCGAACCTTGATCTGCTCTAATAGTGAAGACTAAGCAACAATACATGCAAGAACTAGGCTGAGATCTGAAATGCCAAACCTCACACGTTTGTAAGCCAATGACTGAATGTCCAAAGCTAATGGCCTCTCCTCTACTATAATGAATTCCAAGCTACCCATACTATCCGCCTTTCTTCTCAATATCTGCGACTACATTCGCCTTTCCTGGATGATAAAGAATGGTGATGTTATAATCCTTCAGTAACTCAAGCCATCTATACTACCTCAAATTGGGATAACTTTTCTAGAACAAATGTTGTAAGTTGCGACGATCAGTGTAAGCCTCACATGACACCCCATAGAGATAATACCTCCAGATCTTAAGAGCATGAATAATCGCGGCTAACTCTAGTTCATGTATATGGTACTTTAGCTTACATGAATCATATGCAATAACTCGCCCCTCCTGGATCATTATACAACCCATGCCAACGCGTGAAGCGTCGCAATAAATTGTATACATCCCCTGATTGGAAGGAAACATTAGAACCGACGCGTAGTTAAAGGTGCCTTGAGCTTTTGAAAGCTCGCCTCACAATCATTGGACCAACAGAATAGAGCACCTTTCTTGGTACATCTAGTCAAAGGTGCTGCATGGATGAAATTCCCTTCACAAACCGGCGATAATATCTTGCTAACCCCAAGAAACTCCTGATCTTATTCACTGAAGTAGGACGAGGCCAACTCTGGACCGCCTCAATCTTCTTGGGATCCACCTTAATACCCTTGCCTGATACAACATGCCCAAAGAATGCCACATAATATAACCAAAACTCACACTAGGAGAATTTGGCATATAGATTCTGTTTCCGCAAGGTCCGAAGCACCACTCTCAAATGACCTTCGTGTTCCTCTATGCTACGTGAGTACATCAAGATGTCTTCAATGAAATGATAAATGAATCAATATATGACATGAACACCCTGTTCATCAAATCCACAAATGCCGCTAGGATATTAGTCAAGCCGAAGGACATTACTCGAAACTCATAATGGCCATATCTAGTACGGAAAGTAGTCTTCAGAACATTCGAGTCCCGAATCTTCAATTGATGGTACCCTGACCTTAAGTAAATCTTAAGGAGCACCCTAGCACCATGTGACTAATAAAATAAATCATTGATACGCACCAACAGGTACTTGTTCCTGATGTTAACTTTGTTCAATTGGCGGTAATCAATGCCCATCTGCATAGGCCCATCTTTCTTCTTTACAAATAACACTAGTGCACTCGAAAGTGATACACATGGTCTGATACACCCCTTTCCTAACAACTCCTCAAGATTCTCCTTCAACTATTTCAACTCTTTCGGAGCCATAGGATACAGTGTGATGGATATATGCTAGGTACCTGGAGCCAAGTCAATACATAAATTGATATCACGATCTGGTGGCATGCCTGGGAGGTCGGAAGGAAACATATGGACGAATTCCCGAACTACTAGTACTTAATCAATTGTGGGAGACTTTGCATTGGTGTAAGCAAGTATTTTGACCCTCGCAACTTTTAAAAGTAGTATTTACTTTCTTTTTTTTTAATAGATTTCAATCAACTTTTAATTTTAATTTCAAAAACATAAGTTTAAAATCCAAAAATAGTTTTATAATACCTCTTCTCTTATTGATTACTATTTTTTAATAGTATTTTTATTTTAATTTTTTTTAATTTTTTTCAGAGAAAGAACCGAATTGGGCCAATTGGGAGCTCATATTCAGATTTTAGTGGCCGATCAAGACAAAGGCCCATTCTTCAAAATCCATTAACCCACTCTCCACTTAAAATGCAGGATTTAATCTTAGACATCTATTTTCTTCTAATCCAATAGTCATCATCCTTTTCTACATCCATATAAAATACCCAATTATAGAAACCTATCATAATACCGACACCCTAAGTTAGCCACAACAAGCAAAACCAGAGAACGGAAGTCCAAAAGCTAAGAGCCTCACCCAATTCCTCATTTTTAGAAATCAGTCTCAACTAGACTTTGAAGGATTTCAGTGAAGAAAGAGTACTACAATCTTGGATGGAGGCTCACGTTATTGATTCCAATGTTCAAAGAGATTTGAGACAATGATGTGGCAGTTTCTTAATATACAATTAATGTACTTATTTCCTTGAAGAAAGCTCTTGAATCAACAAAGGAATTGCTCAAATTTGGCAGCGATGGAATCGTCCTGCAGTCCTAGCCGCGTCTCTTTCTAACACTCGTCCAGAGTCGAGGGCTTGTTTGAGGTACCGATTCGTAATTTTGATGTTTTAGTTCAACAATTGTTACTTTGTTATTTCGATTGGGTAGCAAATTTTCAGCTTTGTTCATCAATACGAAAGTCCATTTTCATCTCATTTCGATATTTCTAGATTGATTCCATGATTAAAAGCATGACTTGATTTGTTTAAATATTTTTGAGTTCGCCATTTATGTTTGATATATGATTTTGGACCCGTTAATTATTCTTATGGTGTATAAATTCTTATTTTGCCTCTTTGAATGTTTTAAGCATTATGTCACTAGCAGATGGTTTATTCAGTTGCATTTGCTTACTTGCTTTATGTTAGGCTTTTTTTAGAATTATTCTGTCGTATACCATGTTAGCCGTCCCTACAATAATTTCAAAGTAGTCTTAGGAAAATAATTTATGAATTCTCGTAGTTTACTCTAGGGTGTAAATGAATCATCGTGATTATGGGTATGATTCCCGTGGCATGGTTACGATACGTAAATTCCGATTCGGGTGTGCATTTGATGCAACTCGACCATAACTTCAAAAAATTATAAAATAAACACGTCTTAAATTGCAGGTGCGTTTCACGTGACACGATTTGCAAGGTGTATAAACAATAAGTGTACGACAACGTAACTCGTCTTAGATTAATTACACGAAAGTTTAAAATGCAGTAATGTAGTAAAAGCAGTACAAGTAATAAAAATGCACATAGATTTAAAATACATATTAAATCAGATAAATAGGCCAATTATTAATTAGTTGAGCGACCCTGCTAAAATCACGAAACTCGGGTGTGCCTCACTTATTCTCCCGGATTAACAGAATTCCTTACCCTGTTTTCCGTGTTCGCAGACCAAAAAATCTAGTCAATTTCCTCGTTTGGAATTTCAAATACACCGGTGACTTGTGACAACATATATTATTCTAAGTGGCGACTATAAATTGAATAAATAGTTCTATTTCGATTAATGACACTTTAACTGGAAAAACGCTTTATTTGATATACAAAGAATTTGGGGATGATTCAAAAAGGAAAGTTTTAGATCCTCGAATCTAGTTTTCTGCAACATATTATACTATGCACTTAGACATCTGTAGCAAAACATATGTCTAAAACGCTATAACCTGTCACTGCAGTCAAAATCCACAACGGGGACAGACGATTTTTTGAGGCCAGCATTGATGGAATCCGGGAGGTGAACTATAAATACGAGGTTTAGGGTTTTATTTCATATTTTGGCCTAGAGAGCTCGGATTTTAGCAATGTTTTGAAGGTTTTCAATAAATTCATCGGGGTAAGTGATTAACTCGAATTTGACTAGAATACATGAATATATCATTTTATTCATCATTTGATTCATGAATTGGGATGGAATTTGGGAAGAATTATGAAATCTTTCAAAAATTTAAAAGGATGATTTGAAGTACCAAATGGTATGGGAATTGGATAATTTTTGTATGGTGAACTCGTATCGGAATGATATTCGATTTTTGCAAATTTTTTCGGGTTCCGTCGTGCGGGCTCCGGGAGTTGACTTTCGTTGACTTTATGCAAATTGTATTAGAATCATAGTTTTATTAATTGAAATTATTTTTTCTTGCATTGTTAGATGTATTCAAGTTATTTTTGGCTAGATTAAGCTAAACATTGATGAACTGGAATAAGGAAAAGCTAAATTGAGTATTGAATTGGCCAGATTGAGGTAAGTAGCTTGCCTAACCTTGTTTGGGGACCTCCCATTAGAAATTGAGTCTTCTATACTAATTGTAGTCCATGCATGCGAGGTAACGAGTGTGTGTTCGGACTTTTTTGTGAAAAAAATTCCTATAGGATTCTTAGGTCCTTATGTGAAAAGTATCTTGTTATGATTGGGCTTCCTAGTTGCTTAAATAGCCCCTATATGCTCCATGTGATGTTGCTAGCTTTCCCTGTACTTCTTGGTTGTGAATTCCTCTATGACTTCGTGCAAATAGGTTACATGTCCAATTTTTGTAGTTGCTTGTGTAGTTATCACATGCTTATTACCTCTTGTTGTGTAGTGGAGGTTTCATTGTTAAGTTAATTATTAGCACAAGTTTGGTTATAGCTGATTCCCTTGTCGGGATTAAATTGTTTACTTGTGTTTTCCCTTGCCGGAATTTCTATTATTGGTTGTCTATTCCCTCGCCCCATAGTTTGTGATTGTTGTTTTGGTGAGGAAGAGTGATAAAGCACAAAGAGTGATGTCGTGCATGATTGTGATGAAAATATACTAATGTACGAAGGAACATTTCGTGTCATGATATGAATGCTAATGCATGAAGGAACATTTCGTGCCATGATATGAATACTAAATCACGAAGGAACATTCCATGCCATGATATGAATACTAATGCACGAAGGAACATTCAAGGCTATGATATGAATACTATTTAATCATTTCATTGTTGTGATCCTTTATGTTAGAACCCATACTGTTTTCAATACTTCATTGTATTTATATATATATTTATATATTCCAATGCTTCAAACTTTAATATTTATTATATCCTTAATTAAATTAGCTTCTCAATTATATCTGATTAAACCGTCCCGGGTTGTATTTTACTCAAAAGGATATTTTTACTAAGTTTACGTTTTCAACTCCCCTGTTAAAGGTAATAATCCTTCCGATATTTTATTTTAAATTTAAAGGGGTATCTTTTACAAGAATGATTTCTAAAAATAACTTTATCTTTTCTCGCCGATTTATCCAAACATATTTAGAAATTTAAATCTAATTTATATTATTCAAAATAGTACTTCTTAAACATCGTACGTGCATCTGTAAGGAAATTTGGTATTGTATATCATGAGGATTTTATTGTTAAGTGTAAGACGGATAATATCTGGGCACGAGGTGCCATACGTGCTAAAAGTTCGAAAGTTGAGACTATGATATGAGAAATCGAGGATTGAAATGGCTGGGATGGTGTATTAAACTTGATGGGATTGGTTGAGTTATCATTATTTTCTTTAGCTGGATGCATTCTTACTTGTCTCCATCTCTGCTATATAAGTATTGAATTGTTTAGTTATCTGATTTAGTTCGTTACTATCTGTGTTCATCCTTTATTGTTATAATGTTTGTACTTAAATTTTCTCTCCGTAGCTGATATTACTTTGTTATCTTTATCTTGATTTTAATTATCATATCCTGTTAATTTTAAATGACTAGTAGGTGTCCTTACTGTACCTCGTCACTACCCCACCGAGGTTAGTCTTGATAGTCACTGGGCGTCGCCTTGGTATGCTTATGCTACACTTCTGCACATTTTTGTGTGCAGATCCAGGTATTGCTCGGTAGTAGATGTGTGAGTTATTGCCGAGGAGACTCAAGGTAGTTCTACTGCTTCGTTCGCATGCTTCAGATGCACCTTCCTATTTTATACTCACATTGTTGTACTTATTTCCATACGGTTTGTTTAGGAGTTGCAGCGAAATTTTGTAGAGTTTATGACTTGTACTACTAGCTTTTGGGAAGTTATTCATTGTGTAAGGGATTCATCTCAACAGAATTGCAGTTGTTATTAATTATTATTGTTATTTTCCATTATTGTAGGCTTACCTAGTTCTTAAGACTAGGTGCTATCACGAAACCCAACTGAGGGAAAATTGGGGTCGTGACAAACTACTGCTAAGAAACATCAGAAATTTGATGTGTTTTTCATCCGTCCACTGTCTGAAACTCACCGAGCCCTCGGAGCTCTACACCAAATACCCACACAAGTCTAACCACATCATACAAATTTACTCACGTGATTGGAGCACCGAAATAACATCAAAAACTACAAATTGGACACCACGCATGAATTAACTCATGATCTTTAAAACTTCTAAAAACACCTCCGCATGTTCGATTTATATCAAATCAACTCGGAATGAAGCCAAATTTTGTGTGCAAGTCTTAAATGACATTACTGGCCTAATCCAATTTCCGGAACTAGAATCCAAGCCCGATATCAAAAAGTCCACCCTCGGTCAAACTTTCCAATACATCAAATTTCTAACTTACGCTAAATGACTCCGAAACGACCTAGGGACCTCCGATTCTACTTCTGAACATGCTCCTAAATCCACAATTACTATACAGAGCTATTCAATGCATCAAAATCCCAAACAGACGTCTAGAATATAAAAATCCATTTCAATTTATTAGGCACCGAAATGCTCCGGGGTCATCCAAAATCCGATGCGAACATACGCCCAAGTCCGAAATTATAATACAAACCTATTGGAATCATAAAATCCCGATTATGAGATCGTTTACTTAAAATATTGATCGAAGTCAAACTTAACATTTTAAAGCCAATTTAAGGAACCAAGTAATCCGATTTCAACCCAAACCCTTCCAAATCCTGAACTAACGATCTCTGCAAGTCTTAAAGTATTAAAAGCACGTACAAGAAGTCTTATTTAGGGGAACTTGATTCTAAAAAGTAAAGAGATCAATCAGGTCATTCCAATTTCTCTATGTCCTATTCTATATAAACGCATACATACTAAATATTAAATTTAATAGCAACATAATATAATATATTTTATTATAAATTATTAAAATTGTAGAAGCATAGTAAAATTTAAAGTGAAAAAAGACTTTTACAATGCAAACTGGGTCATCTTAGCAAAGTCCAATTGTTATTCAAGGTGACCTTATATTTTTAAAATAAATATTCTAGATTTTTTTATCCAAAAAGAAGAAAAATCATACCAAACAAACCAATAAAATTTTCCATCTCCACCAGACCATCTGCCTAACTCTTTTATATATATATATATATATATATATATATATATATATATAGACTCCACATTAGCGACATAAGCCCCCACATCAGCGCCACATAGGCACCAACAATCCAAAACCCATGAACGACACACGCCCTTCTCATCCCTTTACACTCTGACCCCACATCTTCTAGAGAATTTCAAAATAAATGCTATCACTTATTTAATTTATTATAGGTTATTTACTTTATCAAGATTAATCTCAGCCATTAGATGCATCTAATCCAACGGTTAGATTTTTTTCTAGAACTAAAATCAAAGTTTTATTAGGGTTCCATCTCTTTCCCTCTATCAAAGAAAACAACGTCTCTTTTCCCTCTATCGTGATAGAGGGTGTTGGTTTCTTACCTTTTCTTAGCAATATTTTACTTCCATATCTTATAATCCGAAATTTTTTTGGTCATTCTAAGGAAATTCTCCGCAAACTCAAAGCAATTTGACTGAAGAATTCAAAGTTTATTTTCCATTTGCATTGAAGTTGACAAATGTAAAAAGATTCTTTTTTTATCTCTTCACAAATTCAGCAACCAAATCTTTGCTCTCTCTGCACATATCGTCCTTTTCTTCCTGCTACACGCCATTTCAAATGGTTCTTTAGCCATTTGAAACTCTAACCCTCAAAGAATTTCGTCCAAACTAACCCTTGAAAAGCCCTTGTAATTCTTCTATCAATACCGAGATTTTTTAATAATTGCTAACAAATTTTAAAAGCCATCTTCAAATAATTTTATTCTTAAAAATACTCTAAAATCTTAGTTTTGATGCCTCTGTTACTCCTTGCTACAACAACGCTATTTTTTTTGCACTTTTCAGGGCTAGTAGAGTCTGTGGTTGTAAGCTCGAGTTCAAGTTCGAAGCCAGAGTTTAGTAGATATGCTCGCAGACCCTTGTTCCTGCACCACAAAAGGCTTGTGACTGAAATTCTTTTTTTCGCTTTCTCTTTGAAGTTTTAAAATGGTTGTATGTTTTTTTGAATGAGTCTTATTTGTTGCTTGTGAAACTCGTGAATTTGAGCCCTCTGGTTAAATGAAAATAAGAGTCGAATAAAGCATGAATAGGTTTTTGACAATTAACACATTAGTAGAAATGGCTTTTTATTTTAAGTATATTATAATTACCTCTTTTCTTTTGTCAAAGTTACGATGTTGCATTTTGTCTAGCATGTACTAAATTTTGCTCTTCACTCCATGTATTAAAGTTACGATGCCTACTCTCTCTCGTTCATGTCTCAAATATATCCCAAGTTTTAGTGTTTTTAGTGTAAATGCAATAGAAATATATTGTTAGAAATTAACTATTTGGGTGCTTAGTTTAAATGTTTTCGTGTTAAGCAATAAGTTTTAAAAGTGATTTGCTTCATAGAATTTGTGTCTTAAAAATAATAAGATTTTATATATATATATATATATATATATATATATATATATATATATATATATATATATATATATATATATATATATATATGTTACATGTATAGAAGTCACTGCCTTAAGATGAACATTTGAAGAATGCTTCATGATTGAAATATTTCTTCTTTTGTGAGTTAACAAACTGTATTTATAATAATAGATTTATACACTATTTATGAAAAGAACTTAATTAACTATCTAGGCCATTTAAACTAGTGATTTGTAACGACCCGATCAGTCAATTTGAGCTTTACAGTTTTCGGGCATGACTAGCCCAGTAAAATGTATTATGACTTATGTAAATCGTTTGTTTTGAATTTCAAGATAATCAGAATAGATTTAAAAGAACAATTCTCAATTTGAAGCTTTAAATTTTAATGGGTTGTCCAAGTTTTGACCTTTATAGTATTCGATCTCAGATTTAGATTTTTATAAATTTGTTAGCTCAATTGGATGATTTGGGAATTAGGAGCGTGATCAGAATATGTTTTGGTGGTCTGGAGTAGAATTAGACTTTAATAGGCGAAATTAAAATTTTGGCGTTGTGTGGTTCCTGAATGATATGCCCAAACTCGCTTCTGCGGCTCCGCTTTTGCGGTTCCCAAGCCGCAGAAGCAAAAATAGCAGAAGCAGCAAAACAGATACCTTCCAACTTCAAAAATTCTTCCATCGACCATCCGAAATCATTCCGAGGCCCCCGGGACCTCAACCAAAAGCACCAATAACACCTAATGCCCTATCAAAACTTGTAACAATTCTTAAAACACCTTACTCAACTGGAAACCCGAATTAATCAATGATCGGAACCTAAGATCTACAAATTTCATCAAACTACGCTTTCGATAAAAAACATAACCAAAACACGTCCGAATAACGTGAAATTTTGCACACACATCCCAAATGACATGACGAAGCTACTGCAACTTCCGGAATTTCATTCGACCCTTGGATCAAAAACTCACTATCGGACCGGAAACTTCAAAAATTTAAACTTTGGCATTTCAAGCCTAAATGAGCTACGGACTTCTAAAATACATTACGAACACGCTCCCAACCCCTAAATCACATTACGGAGCTAACGGAACCATCGGTTTCCGTCCTATGGTCAGCTTCACAATGTTCCGACTACGGACCCTTTGTACACTTAAGCTCTCATTGAGGGACTAAGTGTCCCGAAACTCTCCAAGACCCAACACCGAACCTCCTACCAAACAACAATGGCAGAAAAAACTTAGGTGAAAAAGTTAATGGTGGATTAGGGCGTTAATTTTTAAGACGATCGGCTAGGTCGTCACATCCTCCTACACTTAAACATTCATTCATCTTCGAACGAACATAGAGAACATACCTTACGTAGTGAAAAGGTGAGGGTATAGGCTGCTCATATCTTGCCCAGTCTCCCAAGTCGCCTCCATGGCCGGCGGACCCCGCCACTGAACCTTTACTAAAGTAATGTTCTTTGACCTCAACTTTCTGATCTGCCTATTTAATATAGCCATTATCTCCTCAACCCAGGATAGATCCTTGTCCAACTGGACTGAACTGAAATCCAATACGTGCGATGGATCACCGTGATACCTCCGGAGCATCGAAACATGAAATACTGGATGAACTCCTGCCAGGATGGGAGGTAAGGCAACTTCATAAGCAATTGAGAGTAAGCATTACACAATATCCAAGATGATCTTTTTGAAAAAAAGAGAATAGATCATCCATTTTTCTACCGCATATCCTAGTTTGACACCAAGCAATGAAGCTCTTTCTCTAAAAGAATTTTCCTAAATTCTTTTTTACTAAGAGTTTGTCATTAATCAAAATTTTTATATATACACAATTAGGTATTGTGAGGAGCCTAATAAGCTCTTTCACTGGAAAGGAAAGCGTCAAATCTCAAAAGGGCCAATATATCTCGGACTCATATTTCCTTTCTTTCCAAACATCATAACGCCCTTCATAGGCAAAACCTGAAGCAGAACCCGCTCTCCGACCATATATGACACGTCACGGACCTTCCTGTCCGCATAACTCTTCTGTCTGGACTGGGTCATATGGAGTCTATCTTGAATCACCTTGACCTTCTCCAATGCATCCTGAACCAACTCTGTGCCCAAAAGCCTAGCCTCACCCGGCTCAAACCAACCCACCGGAGATCTGCACCTCCTACCATATAAAGACCCATACGACATCATCTAAATGCTGGACTGATAACTGTTGTTGTAAGAAGACTTAGGCAATGGCAAGAACTGATCCCAAGACCTTCCAAAGTCAATTACATAGGCACGGAGCGTATCCTCAAAAATCTAAATAGTGCACTCGGACTATCCGTTCGTCTTCGGTTGAAAGTTCACGTTGTGATCATCGTCACATGAGTACCCAACTCCTTTTGAACGGCTCCCCAGAACATTGGTGTGAACTGAGTACCTCTATCTGAAGTCATTGAAACTGGAATACCATGTAGATGAACAATCTCCCGGACATAAATCTCCGCTAACCGCTCTGATGAATAAGTAGTAAACAGAGGAATATAATGAGAGGACTTTGTTAGCCAATCCGCAATCACCCAAATGGAAGCAAACTTCTTCGTAGTCCGAGGGAGACCAACTACAAAATCCATGGTGATCCTCCCCCATTTCCACTATGAAACCTCTATCTGCTGAAGCAACCCACCCGGTCTCTGGTGCTCATACTTCACCTGCTGATAGTTAAGGCATCTGGAAACATATCCAACTATATCCTTCTTCATCCGCCTCGACCAATAGTGCTACCTCTAGTTCTGATACATCTTTACGATGCCCAGATCAATATAATACCACGAACTATGAGCCTCTGCTAATAACAACCCTCGAAGCCCATCATCATTAGTCACAAAAATGCAACCCTGCATCATCAATACACTGTCATCTCCAACGGTCACATCTCTGGCATCACCATGTTGAACTATGTCCACGAGGACAAGTAAATAAGGGTCATCATACTACCGTTCCCTGAACCTAGCTGGGCTCCAAAAGATCCAATCTCACAAGCTAACTAGCTAAGGCTTGAAAAACCGTCGCCATATGCCTCTCCGATGTGGGTAAATATGCCAAACATCCCAAACTCTCCGCCCGACGATTCAAGACATCAGCTACCACATTGGCCTTGACCGGGTGATAAAGAACATTAATATCATAATCCTTCAGTAACTCCAACCACCTCCTGTGCCACAAGTTTAGATCTTTTTGCTTGAACAACAGCTGCAAACTCTGATGGTCAGTGTAAACCTCATGAGGCAGACCGTACAAATAATGATGCCAGATCTTCAAGGCATGAACAATAGCAGCAAACACGTGGCCATGGATAGGGTAATTATTCTCATGTACCATCAACCGTCTGGACACGTAGGCAATTACCCTTCCATTCTGCATCAACACCGCTCCAAGGCCAACCCGTGAGGCATCAAAATGAACTGTATGGGACCCCGAACTAGTAGGCAATATCAAAATAGGGGCTGAAGTGAAAGTTGTCTTGAGCTTCTAAAAGCTCGCCTCACACTCGTTTGTCGACTGTAAAGGAGCACCCTTCTGGGTCAATCTAGTCATACGGGCTGAAACTGATGAGAACCCCTCCACAAATCGATGATAATCACCTGCCAGGACAAGGAAACTATGGATCTATGTAGCTGAGGAGGGCGTTGGCCAACTCTGCACGACCTGAACCTTCTTTCGATCCACCCGAATGCCCTCACTCGATACCACGTGTCCCAAGAATACCACATAACTCAACCAAAATTCACATTTTAAGAACATGGCATATAACTTCTTGTCTCTCAGGGTTTGAAGCACGGTCCTCAAGTGCTGCTCATTATCTTCCCGACTCCGAGAGTATACAAGAAAATCATCTATGAAAACAATGATGAACGAGTCGAGATATGGATCGAACACACTCTACATCAATTGCATAAAAGTTGTTGGGCCATTGGTCAGCCCATATGACATAACCAGGAACTCCTAATGACCATACTAAGTCCTGAAGGCAGTCTTCGGGATATCCGGCTCTTGAATCTTCAACTGGTGGTAACCTGAGCGCAAATCAATCTTATAATACACATGTGTACCCTGAAGCTTGTCAAATGGATCATCAATACATGGCAAAGCATAATCGTTCTTCACTATGACCCTGCTCGACTGACAATAATCGATACACATGCGCGTAGAACAATCCTTTTTCTTCACAAACAAAATAAGATAACCCCAGGGTGAAACACTGAGTTGACTATAACCCTTATCAAGCATTTCTTGTAACTGATCCTTCAACTCCTTCAACTCAGGGGGAGCAATACGATACAGAGGAATGGAAATGGGCTGAGTGCTCGGTTACAAATCAATGCCAATATCAATGTCTCTATCAAGTGGCATACCCGGAAGATCAGCTGGAAACACATCGGGATAATCTCGTGCCACTCCACTGGCGTGTCAATCAAGAATAGTATATTGGGGCAACAACCTGTCCATGCCCAAACTAATATCAAAATCAACCATACCAAGTAATAATAAATCCTCTCTGGTCAAAAAATAATGAAAAGTAACCAAACATGACTGATAAACGCGGTCCACAAAAAGACAATCCACCAAAGGAGTAGAAACATATACATGAGAACTCAGGGAATCTCAGGGTACACCCAAATGCGGAGCAAAATAAGAAGACACACATGGATAAGTAGAGCCTGGATTGAATAGAACTGATGCCTCTTTGTGACTAACCACTATAATACTTGTAATGACAGAATCAGAGGAAAGAACCTCAGTATGAGCAGGAATGGCATAATATCTGGCCCGGATAATCATGGCCTGAGAACTCTGAGGAGCACGTTGTGCCTGAGAAGTCTGTTATGATGCGTCTGTTATGATGCACACCTACCAAGTCTAGGGCAGTCCTTAACCATAGGGCATGTATCGCCACACTCAAAACAAGCTTTGCGTGGACGTGGTGGTTGTGACTGGCTAGGGCTAGGTCTTATAGACTAACCTCTGAAAGCACCCCGCGCAGCAGGCGCCCTAGAAATTAGATGTGCATAGTAAGGCTCCTGAGGTCTAAGAGGAGATGGAGCACCGCTGGATGCTTGAAGAGCTGAGAAAATGTGGCGGACCATATAAACCCTACTATGTGGACCTGTTGCTGGGCTACGAGCACCAGAGCAGTGGCCCAACTCTAGAGATCTCTTGGCCTCTCTCTCCTCTCGCTCCCTAGTGAGCATACCCTAGATCCTCGTAGCAATGCTCACCACCTATTGATAAGGAATGCCCATTTCCAACTCCTGATCCATGCTAGATCTAATGGGTGGGATAAGACCCTCAATGATACGGCGAACTCTCTCATGGACTATAGCAACCAAAGCCGGTGCATGCCTTGCCAATTTGGTGTAACAGATGACATACTATGAAATTTTCATAGCACCCTAGTGCAAATGCTTAAACTTTTCTTGCCACACGTCCTTGAGGCACTGGGAACAAAATCTCTCAAAAACATATCCGAGAACAGGGTCCAAGTTAGTGAAGCAGCTTCGCTCGGACTGTCTAACTCATATGTATGCCACCAATCATAGGCGGCTCCCCGAAGATGGAAGTAGTAAGGAGAACCCACTATACCTGATTATGCCCATAGTGCAAAGAATATGGTAACACTCCTCTACAAACTCAAAGGCATCATCTGTCGCTAATCAACTAAAAACAGAGGATCATACTTCTTGAATCTCTCCAGCCTCCACGGTTGATCCTCAGAAGCAGCTCCCCCATCCTCAGGCTGAACTGATACTGTAGGCTGTATAGAAACGATCTCTGGGACTTGATAAACATGCACTCGCTGCTGAGGAGTGTGGGCGGTGGGAGTCTGTGCTCCTCCCCCGGCATGGGATTTGGCTGAAGAGTGCAGAAGCAACCCCACTTGAGCCAGAGTGGTGTACATAGACATGAACTGAGCTAACGTCTCATGAAGGGTTGGACTAGTTGTGGTAGTAGGCGTGTCTGGTGCCTAAACTCCGGCTGGATCTTCTGGCGGTACCTTAGCGGCAGCTCACGTATGTGCTCTCGCTGCACCACAGGCGCTTCAATGGCCTCTGCCCCGGCCCCTACCTCTGATGGTTCCAATAGGTGGCGCGGGTGCCTGATCATCTCGGGTGGCACGTGTCCTCACCATCTGTGAGAACATATAAGACATAAGTGTAAAAAACTATTGCACAACAAGGAAATCAATTGAAGGGAAATTTTTTCCTAAACAGTTACATAATATCTCGTACATAAGTACATACGCCTTCATGCCGATCAGCGAGACTCTAATGAACCGGTCTGTGTTCTGTGACTCATACAAACCTAGTGCTTTGATACAACTTGTCAGGACCCCAGTTCGCCTTCCATGAACTTGATGTGACGGCACCTAGTCCCTACGACTAGGTAAGCCTAACATTGCGAAAAAACAACGTAATTTTTCGAAATTTAAGAAATTAAAAATAAACAGCTAGGAGAACATAATGTATATAAGTGGCTCTCGGCATATACAACTTAATAAAGCGGAAATATACAATTTACCCAAAACTCGGAAACTCACGGGCAACACAGGCTGGTGGAAAATACAATAAGAACTCTAAACTCTAGAATAGTTTATATCAAAGTATGACAGAAGTCTAAACACTACAAGATATAATAACAAGGAGAGTCTTGAGTCTGCGGACGCGACATATATACCTCAAAGTCTCCATAGCTCTCCATGTCTCACTGATAGTGCACCTGAGTGGAGATACCTGGATCTACACATGAAAAACATGCACAGAAGAGGCATGAGTACACGACCGCAGTACTCAGTAAGTGCCAAGCCTCACCTCAATCAGGTGGTAAAGAGGAAAGTTAGGGCCCTACTGAGGATAAACAATATAATAAGTATGTACAGTATGAAAATACTTGGAAATAATGTGAGCAACAGTGAAATAAAATAGAATTTACAAGGCAACAACGTATAAGCGATGAACAAGGTAAACACATAAAGGGACAGCTCAAACCAAGTTCCCAAATGAGGATCTCTTAGGATACCGTCATATAGTCCTTTCTTAACTGTCCTGTGGATCTCTCGAGATACCGTCCCACAGTCCATCATATGTGTATATACGAAGGATCTCCCGAGATACTATCCCGTAGTCCAACTATCAATATACAGGGTGATTATCGGGAATCTAACCTGTAGTCCCAACATAAATGTGCAAGGAGATCTATCGGGAATGTAACATGTAGTCCCAATGTAAACAAGCAAGGGAGAGCTACCGTAATCCCACATCCGTAGTCCCAATATAAATGCGCAACCACAACCAGAAAATATTCAGAATTGAATTAATAAAACACAAGCAAACAAGTAGTACTAGCCATACATGCTTCACGTAGTACAATTTAGGCAACTTGAACAAGTAGGCAGTTTCATTAACTAAGCATGTTTTTCTAACTAATACAGATTAAACTTGCATTTCGAATAATAATATAAGCAAGAAAACTCAATTTGAATATTTCAGGTAAAAACGGATTTTTTATAATTAGCTCAAGCACGCACTCGTCACCTCACGTACAAGGAATTCAAATATCAAATATCATGTCCTAAGGGGAAAGGTTCCCAACACAAGGTTAGAAAAGCCACTTACCTCGAACTGGCACAAAATCAACTAGAAACCACGACTTTGCCACAAGTATCCGACTCCGAATGGCCCAAATCTATTCAATTCAATTACATATCGTAAATAACATCACAAGCAACAGATTCTACTATTTGATCCAAAGCAAAGGCATGCAAATAGGTAAGATGACCAAAATGCCCCTCAATACAACATCTTGGAATTGGATAAATTTTACATTTTCAGAACCCTCGTACTCTGACGAGTCTAACCATAAAAAAATCTCCCAAATCGGATACCAAAACCTGCTAAAAACGCAGAATTTCGGCCTAAGAAGTTTCTTCAAATATTTCCCAATTATGATTCTCAATTCGAATTTAAATGATGCATTTGACTATATATTGACGGAATATAACTAAAAATGATTTAAAAAACATTACCCAATGCTCTTATCATCAAACTAACTCAGAATCACCCTTTTCCGAGCTCCCAATTGATTTTTCCAACTTTTGAAACTAACCCTCGAATATGATATTTCACCCTAGTGGTTTCCGCTTTTACGGCCAAGGGACCGCTTCAGCGGTCTCGCTTTTGCAGCAAAAATGGCATTTCTAGTGTTCCAGAAGGATATGCCCAAACTCGTTTCATCAATGCCATGGCCGTTTGTGCGATTTCCAAGCCGCAGAAGCAAATATACCATAAGAAGCAAAATAGATACTTCCCAACTTCCAAAATTCTACCGTCGATCATACGAAATCATCCCGAGGCCCCCGGGACCTCAAGCAAAAGCACCAATAACACCTAATACCTTATTCAAACTTGTACCAACTCTTAAAACACCTTACACAACACTGAAAACTCGAATTAATCAATGATCTAAGCCTATGAACTTCAAATTTCATCAAAACACGCATTTAATCAAAAACATAACCAAAAGAAATCCGAATGACCTAAAACTTTCACACACATCCCAAATGACATGACTAAGCTACTACAACTTCCGAAATTCCATTCCGACCCTCATTTCAAAAACTCACTATCCGGCTGTAAACTTCAAAAATTCAAATTTCGGCATTTCAAGCCTAATTGAGCTACGGATTTCAAACATATATTCCGAACATGCTCCCAACCCCGGAATAACCTAATGGAGCTAACAAAATCATCCATTTTCCATATCGGGGTCATCTTCATACTATTCTGACTAAAGACCACTTTTCAACACTTAAGCTGTCATTTAGGGACTAAGTGTCCCAAAACTCACCAAAATCCAACAATGAACATCCCGACAAACCAAAATAGTAGAATCAAACTTAGTGAAAGAAGTTAATAGGGGAACAAGGCAGTAATTCTTAAGACAATCGGCCGAGTCGTCACATTTTGATATAGAGGTCGGAATGGAATTTCAGAAATTGGAGTAGATCCATTGTCATTTATGATATATATGCAAAATTTTAGGTTATTCGGACGAGGTTTGATAGACTTTTTGAGCGAAAGCGGATTATGAAAGTTTTGGAATTCTTAGGCTTGAATTCGAGATTGATTTTGTTTTTAGTGTTATTTTAGGTGATTCAAAGGCTAGACTATGTTTGAACGAGGTAATGGGATATGTTGGCGTGCTTGGTTGGGGTATCGAGGGCCTTGGGTGAGTTTTGAATAGTTAAACGGATCAAGTTAATGTTTGAAAAGTCAGACCAAACAAACCCATAAAATTATCCATATCCACCAGACCATCTGCCAAACTCTTTCATATATATAGACTCCACATTAGCGCAATATAAGCCCCCACATCAGCGCCACATAGGCACCAACAAACCAAAACCCATGACCTACACACGCCCTCCTCATCCCTTTATACTCTGACCCCACATCTTCAAGAGAATTTCAAAATAAATGCTGTCACTTATTTAATTTATTATAGGTTATTCACTTTATCAAGATTAATCTCAGCCATTAGATGCATCTAATCCAACGTTTAGATGCCTTTCTAGAATTAAAATCAAAGTTTGACTAGGATTTCATCTCTTTCCCTCTCTTAAAGAAAACAACGTCTCTTTTCTCTCTATCGTGATAGAGGGTTTTGGCTTCTTACCTTTTCTTAGCAAAATTTTACTCCCATATCTTATAATCCAAAATTTGTTTGGTCATTCTATGGAAATTCTCCGCAAACTCAAAGCAATTTGGCAGAAGAATTCAAAGTTTATTTTCCATTTGCATTGAGGTTGACAAATGTAAAAAGTTTCTTTTTTTCATCTTTTCGCAAATTCGGCAACCAAATCTTTGCTCTCTCTGCACATATTGTCCTTTGCTTCCTGCTACACACCATTTCAAATGGTTCTTTAGTCATTTGAAAATCTAACCATTAAAGAATTTCGTCCAAACTAACCCTTGAAAAGCCCTGGTAATTCTTCTATCAATACCGAGTTTTTTTAGTAATTGCGAACAATTTTTAAAAGCCATCTTCAAATAATTTTATTCTTAAAAAATACTCTAAAAATCTTAGTTGTTATGCTTCTTTTACTCCTTGCTACAACAAAGGTATTTTTCTTTGCACTTTTCAGAGATAGTAAAGTATGTGGTTGTAAGCTCGAGTTCAAGTTCGAAGCCAGAGTCTAGTAGATATGCTCGCGCACCCCAGTTCCTGCACCACAAAAGGGCAGTGACTGAAATTTTTCTTCTCGCTTTGTTTTCAAAGTTTTAAAATGGTTGTATGTTCTTTTGAATGAGTTTTATTTGTTGTTTGTTAAAATCGTGGATTTGAGCCCTCTTGTTTAGAAACCATGAAGTAATACGTATCTGGTTAAATGAAAATAAGAGTCGAATAAAGCATGAATAGGTTTTTGACAATTAACACATTAGTAGAAATGGCTTTTTATTTTAAGTATATTATAATTAACTATTTTCTTTTGTCAATGTTACGTTGTTGCATTTTGTCTAGCATGTACTAAATTTTGCTCTTCACTCCATGTATTAAAGTTACGATGCCTACTCTCTCTCTCGTTCATGTCTCAAATATATCCCAAGTTTTACTGTTTTTAGTGTAAATGCAATAGAATATATATTGTTAGAAATTAACTATTTGGGTGCTTAGTTTAAATGTTTTCGTGTTTAGCAATAAGTTTTAAAAGTGATTTGCTTCGTAGAACTTAAAATAATAAGATTATATATATATATATATATATATATATATATATATATATATATATATTACATGTATAGAAGTCACTGCCTTAAGATGAACATTTGAAGAATGCTTCATGATTGAAATGTTTCTTCTTTTGTGAGTTAACAAACTGTATTTATAATAATAGATTTATACACTATTTATGAAAAGAACTTCATAAACTATCTAGGCCATTTAAACTAGTGATTTGTAACGACCCGATCAGTCAATTTGAGCTTTACAGTTTTCTCGCCGGTTTTCGAGCATGACTAGCCCAGTAGAATGTATTATGACTTATGTAAATCGTTGGTTTTGGTTTTCAAGATATTCAGAATAGATTTAGAAGAACAATTCTCAGTTTGAAGCTTTATAATTTAATGGGTTGACCAAGTTTTGACCTTTTTAGTATTCGATCTCGGATTTAGATATTTATAATTTTGTTAGCTCAATTAGATAATTTGAGACATAGGAGCGTGATCAGAATGTGTTTTGAGGTTTGGAGAAGATTTAGACTTGAGTAGGCGAAATTAAAAATTTGACGTTCTGCGGTTCCTGAAGGATATGCCCAAACTCGCTTCTGCGGCTCCGCTTTTGCGGTTCCCAAGCCGCAGAAGCAAAAATACCAGAAGCAGCAAAACTGATACCTTCCAACTTCAAAAATTCTTCCATCGACCATCTGAAATCATCTCGAGGCCCCCAGGACCTTAACCAAAAGCACCATTAACACCTAATACCTTATCCAAACTTGTAAAAATCCTTAAAACACCTTACACAACAATGAAAACCCGAATTAATCAATGATCTAAGCCTAAGATCACAAATGTCATCAAACTACGCTTTCGATAAAAAACATAACCAAAACACATCCGAGTAACGTGAAATTTTGCACACGCATCCCAAATGACATGATGAAGCTACTGAAACTTCCGGAATAACATTCGACCCTTGGATCAAAAACTCACTATCGGACCAGAAACTTCAAAAATTTAAACTTCGGCATTTCAAGCCTAAATGAGCTACGGACTTCTAAAATACATACCGAACACGCTCCCAACCCCTAAATAACCTAACAGAGCTAACGGAACAATAAGTTTCCATCCTATGGTCAGCTTCACAATGTTCCGACTACGGACCCTTTGAACATTTAAGCTCTCATTAAGGGAAATGTCACAAAACTCTCCAAAAACCAACACCGAACCTCCTAGCAAACAAAAATAGCAGAAAAAAACTTAGGTGAAGCAGTTAATGGTGGATCGGGGCGTTAATTCTTATGACGATCGGCTAGGTCCTCACATCCTCCTACACTTAAACATTCATTCGTCCTCGAACGAACACAGAGAACATACCTTAAGTAGTGAAAAGGGTGAAGGTATCGGCTGCTCATATCTTTCCGGGTCTCCCAAGTTGCCTCCATGGCTGGCTGACCCCGCCACTGAACCATTACTAAAGTAAAGTTCTTTGAACTCATTTTTCTGATCTGCCTGTCTAATATAGCCACTCGCTCCTCAACCTAGGATAGCTCCTTGTCCAACTGGACTGAACAGAAATCCAATACATGCAATGGATCACCGTGATACCTCCTGAGCATCGAAACATGAAATACTGGATGAACTCCTGCCAGGATGGGAGGTAAGGCAAGTTCATAAGCAACCTCCCCAACACGCCTCAAAATCTCAAAAGGGCCAATAAATCTCAGACTCAACTTTCCTTTCTTCCCAAACCTAACAACGCCCTTCATAGGCATAACCTGAAGCAGAACCCGCTCTCCCACCATATATGACACGTCACAGACCTTCCTGTCCGCATAACTCTTCTGTCTGGACTGAGTCATACGGAGTCTATCCTGAATCACCTTGACCTTCTCCAATGCATCCTGAACCAACCCTGTGCCCAATAGCCTGGCCTCACCCGGCTCAAACCAACCCACCGGAGATCTGCACCTCCTACCATATAAAGACCCATACGACATCATCTGAATGTTGGAGTGATAACTGTTGTTGTAAGAAAACTTCGGCAATGGCAAGAACTGATCCCAAGACCCTCCAAAGTCAATTACATAGGCACGGAGCATATCCTCAAGAATCTAAGTAGTGCACTCGGACTGTCAGTCCGTCTTCGGGTGAAAGTTCACGTTGTGATCATCGTCACATGAGTACCCAACTCCTTCTGAACGCCTCCCCAGGACCGTGATGTGAACTGAGTACCTCTATCTGAAGTAATTGAAACTTGAATACCATGAAGACGAAGAATCTCCCGGACATAAATCCCCCCTAACCGCTCTGATGAATAGTAGTAAACACAGGAATATAATGAGAGGACTTCGTCAGCCAATCCTCAATTACCCAAATAACATCAAACTTCTTCGCAGTCCGAGGGAGACCAACTACAAAATCCAATGGTGATCCTCCCCCATTTCAACTCTGGAATCTCTATCTGCTGAAGCAACCCACCCAGTCTCTGATGCTCATACTTCACCTGCTGACAGTTGAGGTATCTGGCAACATATCCAACTATATCCTTCTTTATCCGCCTCGACCAATAGTGCTACCTCAAGTTCTGATACATCTTCACGATGCCCAGATCGATATAATACCACAAACTACGAGCCTCTGCTAAAAACAACTCCCGAAGCCCATCATCATTAGGCACAAAAACGCGACCCTACATCATCAATACAATGTCATCTCCAACGGTCACATCTCTTGCATCACCATGTTGAACTATGTCCACAAGGATAAGTAAATGAGGGTCATCATACTACCGTTCCCTGAACCTGGCTGGGCTCCAAAAGATCAAATCTCACAAGCTAACTAGCTAAGGCCTAAAAAACCGTCGCCATATGCCTCTCCGATGTGGGTAAATATGCCAAACTTCCCAAACTCTCTGCCCGACGACTCAAGGCATCAGCTACCACATTGGCCTTGACCGGGTGATAAAGAACATTAATATCATAATCATTCAGTAACTCCAACCACCTCCTGTGCCACAAGTTTAGTTCATTTTGCTTGAACAAGTGCTCCAAACTCTGATGGTCAGTGTAAATCTCACGAGGCAGATCGTACAAATAATGATGCCAGACCTTCAAAGCATGAACAATAGCAGCTAACACATGGCCATGGATAGGGTAATTATTCTCATTTATCATCAACTGTCTGGATGCGTAGGCAATTACCCTTCCATTCTGCATCAACACCGCTCCAAGGACAACCCGTGAGGCATCACAATAAACTATATTGGACCCTGAACCAGTAGGCAATATCAAAATAGGGTCTGAAGTCAAAATTGTCTTGAGCTTCTAAAAGCTCGCCTCACACTCCTTTGTCGACTGTAAAGGAGCACCCTTCTGGGTCAATCTAGTCATACGGGCTGAAACTGATGAGAACCCCTCCACAAATCGACGATAATCACCTGCCAGGACAAGGAAACTATGGATCTATGTAGCTGAGGAGGGCGTTGGCCAACTCTGCACGACCTGAACCTTCTTTCGATCCACCCGAATGCCCTCACTCGATACCACGTGTCCCAAGAATACCACATAACTCAACCAAAATTCACATTTTAAGAACATGTCATATAACTTGTTGTCTCTCAGGGTTTGAAGCACGGTCCTCAAGTGCTGCTCATTATCTTCCCGACTCCGAGAGTATACAAGAAAATCATCTATGAAAACAATGACGAACGAGTCGAGATATGGATCGAACACACTCTACATCAATTGCATAAAAGTTGTTGGGCCATTGGTCAGCCCATATGACATAACCAGGAACTCCTAATGACCATACTAAGTCCTGAAGGCAGTCTTCGGGATATCCGGCTCTTGAATCTTCAACTGGTGGTAACCTGAGCGCAAATCAATCCTATAATACACATGTGTACCCTGAAGCTTGTCAAATGGATCATCAATACATGGCAAAGGATAATCGTTCTTCACTATGACCCTGCTCGACTGACAATAATCGATACACATGCGCATAGAACCATCATTTTTCTTCACAAACAAGATAGGATAACCCCACGGTGAAACACTAAGTCGAATAAAACCCTTATCAAGCAATTCCTGTAACTGATCCTTCAACTCAGAGGGAGCCACTACGATACGGAGGAATGGAAATGGGCTGAGTGCTCGGTTACAAATCAATGCCAAAATCAATGTCTCCATCAAGTGACATACACGGAAGATCAGCTGGAAACACATCAGGATAATCTCGTACCACTCCACTGGCGTGACAATCAAGAATAGCATAATGGGGTGACAACAAGTCCATGCCCAAAATAATATCAAAATCAACCATACCAAGTAATAATAAATCCTCTCTGGTCTCAAAATATTGAAAAGTAACCAAACATTACCGATAAACGCGGTCCACAATAAGACAGTCCACCACAGGAGTAGAAACATATACAAGAGAAATCAGGGAATCTCGGGGTACACCCAAATGCGGAGCAAAATAAGAAGACACATACGAATAAGTAGATCCTGGATCGAATAGAACTGATGCCTCTTTGTGACTAACCACTATAATACTTGTAATGACAGAATCAGAGGAAAGAACCTCAGTATGATCAGGAATAGCATAATATCTGGCCTGGCTAATCATGGCCTGAGAACTCTGAGGAGCACGCTGTGGCTGAGAAGTCTGTAATGATGCACCCCTACCAAGTCTAGGGCAGTCCTTGACCATAGGGCATGTATCGCCACACTAAAAAAAAGCTCTGCGTGGACATGGTGGTTGTGACTGGCTAGGGCTAGGTCTTCTAGACTGACCTCTGAAAGCACCCCGCGTAGTAGGCGCCCTAGAAATTGAAGGAGCCTAGTAAGGCTCCTGAGGTCTAAGAGGAGATGGAGCACTGATGGCTGCTGGAAGAGCTGAATAAACGTGGCACCAGAGCAGTGGCCGAACTCTAAAGATCAATTGGCCTCTCTCTCCTCTCGCTCCCTAGCGAGCATACCCTAGATCCTCCTAGCAATGCTCACTATCTACTAATAAGGAATGCCCATTTCCAACTACCGCGCCATGCTAGATCTAATGGGTGGGTTAAGACCCTTAATGAACCGGCGAACTCTCTCATGGACTATAGCAACCAAAGTCGGTGCATGCCTTGCCAATCTGGTGTAACGGATGACATACTATGAAACTCTCATAGCACCCTAGTGAAAAAGATAAAACTTTGCCTGCCAAACGTCCCTGAGGCTCTGGGAACAAAATCTCTCAAAAACATATCCGAGAACTGGGTCCAAGTCGGTGAAGCACCCTCCCCCAGACTGTCTTACTCATATGTACGCCACCAATAATAGGTGGCTCCCCGAAGCTGGAAAGTAGTAAAGGAGAACCACTATACCCGATTATGCTCATAGTGCGATGAATATGGTGGCACTCCTCTAGAAACTCCAAGGCATCATCTGTCGCTAATCAACTAAAAATCGGAGGATCATACTTCTTGAACCTCTCCAGCCTATACGGTTAATCCTCAAAAGCAGCTCCCCCATCCTCGGGCTGAACTGGTATAGCGAGCTGTATAGAAACAATCTCTGGGACCTGCTCAACATGAACTCCCTGTTGTGGAGTGCGGGCGGTGGGAGTTTGTGCTCCTCCCCCCGCCTAGGATGTGGCTGCAGGAAGCAGAAGCAACCTGCCTGAGCCAGAGTGGTGTACATATACATGAACTGAGCTAACATCTCCTGAAGGGTTGGACTAGTAGTGGTAGTAGGCGTGTCCGGTGCCTAAACTCCGGCTGGATCTCCTGGTGGTACCTTAGCGGCAGCTCACGCAGGTGCTCTCGCTGCACCACAGGCGCTTCCATGGCCTCTGCCCCGGCCCCTACCTCTGATGGTTCCAACAGGTGGCGCGGGTGCCTGATCATCCCGGGTGGCACGTGTCCTCACCATCTGTGAGAGCATATATGACATAAGTTTAGAACCGGTGTAAAAAATATTGCACGATAAGGAAATCAATCGAAGGGAAGTTTTTTCCTAAACAGTTACATAATCTCTCGTACATAAGTACACACGCCTTCATGTCGATCAGCGAGACTCTAATAAACCGGTCTGTGTTCTGTGAATCATACGAACCTAGTGCTTTGATACCAACTTGTCACGACCCCAGTTCGCCCTCCATGAACATGATGTGACGGGACCTAGTCCCTACAACTAGGTAAGCCTAACATTGCGGAAAAACAACATAATTTTTCGAAATTTAAATAATTAAAAATAAACAACTAGAAGAACATAATGTATATAAGTGCCTCTCGGCATATACAACTCAATAATGCGGAAATATACGATTTACCCAAAACTCGGAAACTCACGGGCAACACAGGCTAGTGGAAAATACAATAAGAACTCTAATCTCCAGAATAGTCTATATCAATGTATGACAGAAGTCTAAACACTACAAGATAGAATAACAAGGAGAGTCTTCAGTCTGTGGACGCGACAGATATACCACAAAGTCTCCATTGCTCTCCATGTCTCACTGGTAGTGCGCCTGAGTGGAGATACCTGGATCTGCACATGAAAAACATGCATAGAAAAGGCATGAGTACAACACCGCACTGCTCAGTAAGTTCCAAGCCTCACCTCAATCAGGTAATAACGAGGAAGGTTAGGGCCCTACTGAGGTTAAACAATATAATAAGTATGTACAGTATGAAAATACATGGAAATAATGTGAGCAACAGTAAAATAAAATAGAATTTACAAGGAAACAACGTATAAGCAATGAAAAAGGTAAACACAGAAAGGTACAGCTCAAACCAAGTTTTCAAATGAGGATCTCTTAGGATACCGTCCTATAGTCCTTTCTCAAATGTCCCGTGGATCTCCCAGAATACCGTCCCGTAGTCCATGATATGTGTATATCCGAAGGATCTCCCGGGATACCATCCCGTAGTCCAACTATCAATATACATGGGGATCTATCAGGAATCTAACCTGTAGTCCCAACATAAATGTGCAAGGAGATCTATCGGGAATCTAACCTGTAGTCCCAAAGTAAACAAACCAGGGAGAGCTACCACAATCCCACATCTGTAGTCCCAATGTATATGCGCAACCACAACCAGAAAATATTCAGAATTAAAGTACAAAAACACAAGCAAACAGGTAGTACAGCCTAACATGCTTCACGTAGTACAATTTAGGCAACTTGAACAAATAGGCAATTTCATTAACTAAGCATGTTTTTCTAACTAATACAGATTAAACTTGCATTTAGAATAATAAAATAAGCAAGAAAACTCAATTTGAATATTTCATGTCAAAACGGATTTTCAACAATTAGCTCAAGTACACGCTCGTCACCTTACGTACAAGGAATACAAACATCAAATATCATGTCCTAATGGGAAAGGTCCCTAACACAAGGTTAGGCAAGCCACTTACCTCGAACCGGCACAAAATCAACTAGAAATCACGACTTTGCCACGAGTATCCGACTCCAAATTGCCTAAAACTATTCAATTTAGTTACATATCGTAAAAAACAATGCAAGCAACAGATTCTACTATTTGATTGAAAGCAAAGGCATGCAAATAGGTAAGATGACCTAAATGCCCCTCAGTACAATATCTTGGAGTTAGATAAATTTTACATTTTCAGAACCCCCGTACTCTGACGAGTCTAACCATACAAAAATCTCCCAAATTGGATACCAAAACCTGCTCAAAACGCATAATTTCGGCCTAAGAAGTTTCTTCAAATTTTTTCCAGTTTTGATCCTCAATTCGAATTTAAATGATGCATTTGACTATATATTGACGGAATATAACTAAAAGGATTAAGAAAACATTACCCAATGCTCTAATCATCAAAACCAACTCAGAATCGCTCTTTCCTGAGCTCCCAATTGATTTTTCCAACTTTTGAAACTAACCCTCGAATATGATATTTCACCCTAGTGGTTTCCGCTTGTACGGTCAAGGGACCGCTTCAGTGGTCTCGCTTTTGCAGAAAAAATGGCGATTCTACTCTTCCAAAAGGATATGCCCAAACTCGCTTCCGCAATGCCATGGCCGCTTGTGCGATTCCCAAGCCGCAGAAGCAAATATACCATAAGAAGCAAAATAGATACTTCCAAAATTCTACCGTCGATCATCCGAAATCATCCCGAGGCCCCCGGCACCTCAAGAAAAAGTACCAATAACACCTAATACCTTATTCAAACTTGTACCAACTCTTAAAACACCTTACAAAACACCGCAAACCCGAATTAATAAATGTTCTAAACCTAAGAACTTCAAATTTCATCAAAACACACTTTTAATCAAAAACATAACCAAAAACTTCCGAATGACCTAAAATTTTGTACACACATCCCAAATGTCATGACTATACTATTACAACTTTTGGAAATCCATTCCGACCCTCATTTCAAAAACTCACTATCCGACTGTAAACTTCAAAAATTCAAACTTCGTCATTTCAAGCCTAAATGAGCTACGGACTTCAAAAATACATTCCGAACGTGCTCCTAACCACGAAATCAATTCACGGAGCTAATAAAACCATCCATTTTCCATATCGAGGTCATCTTCATACTATTCTGACTACAGACCACTTTTCAACACTTAAACTCTCATCTAGGGACTAAGTGTCCAAAAACTCTCCAAAACCCAACGCTGGACATCCCGGAAAACCAAAATAGTAGAATCAAACTTAGTGAAAGCAGTTAATAGGGGAACAAGGCATTAATTCTTAAGACAACCGGCCGAGTCGTCACATTTTGATATAGAGGTCGGAATGGAATTTTGGAAGTTGGAGTAGATCCATTGTCATATATGATATATATGCAAAATTTGAGGTCATTCAGATGAGGTTTGATAGAATTTTTGAGCGAAAGCGTATATTAGAAGTTTTGGAATTCTTAGGCTTGATTCGAGATTGATTTGGTTTTAAGTGTTATTTTAGGTTATTCGAAGGCTCGACTATGTTTGAACGAGGTAATGGGATATATTGGCGTGTTTAGTTGGGGTCTCTAGGGCCTTGGGTGAGTTTCGAATGGTTAAATGGATCAAGTTAATGTTAGAAAAATTGCAGATTTTTCGTTGAGTTCTGTTGTAGATATTGCTTCTTCGCGATACCGTGAGGAGGCTCGCGGTCACGTAGAGTAATATTAGGGGCAATCCAGGTAGTTCTTCACATTAACGTACTTGGAGCTACGATTGCGTGAGTTGTTCAGGGAAAAAATTGTAAACGCATAAGTTAGATCACATTTGCGTAAGATTATGTGCACCAGATGTTGACCACGCATTTGTTCATCGCGAACGCGGTCCCTTGTTTGCGATCGTGTAGGTATAGGGGTATTGTGTACCGCGTTCATGTAAGAAGCGATGCGTTCGCGTAGAGTAAATTTTGGGTCAGCAAAGTTTGTGCTTCGTGATCGTGATAGTCTTCCCGCGATCACGATTAAGGAATTTAAATGGCAGGGCGGAATGTTTTAAAAGCCATTTTTGCGATTTTTGGCCATAGTTCACCATTTTTTAGTCGGTTTTGGAGCTTCTTGGGGGAGATTGAAGGGAGAATTCAAAAGAAATTCTTGGAGATAAGATTATTGAACCTAAAACTCGATCTTATGTTGATTCTTACTTGTTTACACATGAAATTGGGGGGATTTGAAGCCTAAAATTGGGGAGTTAGGGCTTGGAAATGGATACCTTAATATAGGGATATAAGGGGTCATTTGTGGCTGGATTTTGGTATTTTGGTATGTATGAACCCGTGAGAGGATAAAGATTCCGTTTTATCGAATTTTGACACGTGGACCCAGGGGTCAGGTTTGGCCAATTTTGGAGTTTTTTATATAAATTGATTATTTTTGCATGGCTTCATTCCCTTAGCATATATTGATGTTGTAATTCTGATTTTTCATAGATTCGACATGAGTTGAGGCTGAGTCGAGAGGGAACGGAGTGGTAAAGTAGTATTTTGTCCAGTTTAAGGTACGTAACCATTGTAAATATGGACCAGAGGGTATGAAACTGGTGTTTCGTATTGTTTTCATAAATTAGGTGACACACATGCTAGGTGATGAGCGTGTAGGCATGCATCGGTTGGGATTGTCACTCGGTCCATCCGGTAGCAACTATTAAGCCGCATATTTGATTTGAAATCTCATGATATCCTGTATTTTAGAGATTGATTCTATATGTTGGGATGCACGCCATGTTTGGGGCCTTGTGCCAACTTGTTTAGACCCATAGGGGTATTTTCACTACTTCTCTAACTCTGTTTGATTTGAAAGCATATCCTAAGTCTTGTATTACCTGTTATTTATTTAAAACCGGTTTTATCACTCTATTTCTTAATATATGAAAACTTTTTGGGCTAAGTTCCTTGATTTTTTACTGATATTCCCGAGTGGCCGTGAGGTTAATGACTGAGATAAGATTAGGACCTTGGTGAGGATTATATATCTATAATGGATCAGGCTGCATGCCTTATCGATATTATATATATGGATTGGGCTACACGCCGCAACAATATACATATGGATCGGGTTGTACGCCATAACGATATATATTGGATCGGTCTAGGAGCCGCAGCAATATGACGCTTGGGATGTAGGAGCCCCTCCGGAGTCTATACACCCCTACTGAGTGTAGTCGAATATAAACTATTGATCGGGTTGTACGTCATAGCGGTTATTATGATTACTATTAATATGAGAAATTATTAAGTTGGAGTGTTGAGTATGAGTATGGATTGATGAGATCTGAGTCACAAGTGACTGAGAGGCTTGCCCGAGAGGCCTTATTTATGAGCGATACCTTTCCCGAGGGGCTTGTTTATGAATTTTTTTATTTCTACTCTTATTTTATGCTGAGCTTGGATTTAAAAATGTTGGATAAAAATTTTCAAAGGATTTTCAATTGAAATTGAAGTTTTACAAGATGAATGGCTTGTAAATTGCAAAATTTGATGTGATATTTCTGTTGAGACTTATTATATTATTTTAACTTCTCGTCACTTCACTCAAACCTTATTTACTTTAGTTACTTACTGAGTTGGTGTACTTACGTTACTCCCTCCACCTTGTTTGCAAATCTAGGTGCCCGAGCATCAGAGTTAGAGCTTCCAGCACTCTCAAAGTTTTTTCGGAGATCGCAAGGTAGCTGGACGGTGTTTGCAGCCCTGCCTTCCTCCTTCGTATTTTATTCTTTCGTTTTTTGGACTTATTTTGTATTATTTATATAGTGTCTTGGTTGTATTTATAGGCTCATGACTAGTGACACCGGATTGTTGGGCTGTGTTGGTATATTTTGTACTGATTTTTGCATATTTTCTTTTATTTATATATTTCATATGAGAACTTGAGGCTTCACCTGTTTTAAAAAAATGGTTTTATAAAATGAATTTGCTTTGGTTAAATGTTGGGTTGGCTTGCCTAGTACTGTGATAGGCGCCATCACGACTGGGGTATTTGCGGTCGTGAAAAGTTGGTATTAGAGCCTAGGTTACATAGGTCTCATGAGTTATGAGCAGGTTTAGTAGAGTCTTGCGGATCGATACTGAAACGTCCGTACTTATCCTTGGTAGGCTGCAGAGCCATTAAGAAATCTCACATTCTTGAATTCTTAACGTGCGTCATTGATTCAGCTTGAAAAGTAACTCTTGAAATTCCTTTCACACAACCGTATGCGCACATTAGCGCTCAATATCACATGTACATCGATGGCTTGTGATTCCCTGATTGAGGGGCGAGATGTGATCTCTGTGTGTCGATGTGTGTCCAGTCTGGAAGACTTAAGGGCAGGTTTTGCCTGTACCTCGAGTACTGAGGCATTTATTGTGTGAGCGCGTTCTTTTGGATTTATATGTGACAGCGAGAGGTATCTGTATGATTTGAATGTGATGAGAGGGGGCTGTTTGATGGTATAAAGAACTATTTGGTGCTTGATTTCCATCGTGATTTGATGTATAGCCCGAATTGTGCACGTGTTGAAGGATCTTTTCATTTTGTCTAGTTGGGGATTGAAGTAGATTTCATTTTATGATATGAGCTCGTACTCAGGAGGATTAAATGATTGTGTGATGTTTATGATGATGGACGAGTACAAAGAGGTGTTAGCTTGAAGCGAAACAGGTGGGTTATCTCCTGCAGAGTTATCTAAAGTTGTGTGAACCTTATGTTATTTTGTAGAGGGATCTTTATTACCAGTGAAATATATGTGTTACAAAGTGAATTTAAATAGCTAAGAGTGAGCTTGTCTGTTACGAGGATGAATACGAGATTTGCAGATGGTGTGATGTACTAGAGGGTTTGTGTTGCACGAGCTTATGAAGGATTTACTTTAATCTCATGACTATATTATGGTAGTAGTACAGTATGGCCGTTGTGAGTTCTGTGTGTGTTTTGACCTATGGCTTCGAGTTAAGTGGGGAGTCCGCTATTGATGAGTCGATGACATGGTTATGTGTTGTGTTGGTTACAGTTTGAGTTATACTAGTGAATCAGTTGTGGCTCGCAAGGGTTGAGATTGGGAATAGTTCGAGTAGAGGAAATTTGAATAAAGTCTATGTTATGCTTTATAGATGTATGAGAATAACTTGAGTTCTTATTGATGAAGGATGTACGATGCATAGAGTAAGAATTTATTTTGTTGCATTAAGGTGGGGTTACTTCCATATGTGTTGCTATTCTCATGGGGCATAGTCCGTTCGGTTCGCTGGATCAGTGTAATTGAAACATGAGAAGAGTGGATGACTCTCGAGAATGGTTTTAATGGATTCAAGACTTATCTATGATAATTGGATATCTTCAGGATGTGTATTTGGCTGGAAACTGAGGTTTGCATTGAACGGTGTCAAGACTATGGCATTTATATATCATTATGTGTTTTACACATCAATATTAGGAAGGCGAAGGCAATTCCTTTAGATTCGCAGGAAGTCTCTTCAAGGCAATTATTTTGAAAATAGTACTTTTGGGAATATTTAAGAGAGTATTCAGCGGCTTATGAGCCTTAGACTGTGAGGTTTCTTGCTTGAGTCTCATGAGGTGAGTCTGGGTTAAGTATTGCGGTACTATGACAATGGGAAATATGAATTTGAAGGGAATTTAGAGTAACTTGGATAAATAGGAAGACTTGGTAGTAGGCCGGATCAACATGGTAAAGGATATGGTTAGTTCTTTGGCTGCTTATTAGCTAATGTGTTTCTACAAGTGTTTTGTGGCAATGCTCTTGGGTTTTTGGTGACTCATGTAGCTTGGTTGAGTTAGAAGGACTTTGTCCTCACGGTATGGTTTTGTGCAAATAGAATTCCGAGAGTTTGTGATGGTTTCTACCACGGTTTGAGATGAATAATTTCTACTTGCGTAAGGAGCATGTGATGTATAGCAATTTTCTTCTATATTGGATCGAACTGGAGGGGTTCTTGGATGGTGAAGTACGTGGTTGCTTGTGGATCGGAATAGATTATGAAGTTCTCATATTTTTCATAGGATGGCATGGTATGTGCACTTGTGTTTTGTAGGGTTGGGAATTGCTTGTATGAGGTCACAGTTCAGTTTTGGAAGGGAGGACATAAGTGCTTATGCAGCATGGACAGTTTCAGATGACTAGGTAAGTGATATCATTAATTCGTGCGGCTAATGATGGTATATATTTCAGAAAGGGAAATGTGTTTGAGTTAAGGATACTTCATTAGTATTTCGACACTCTCCTATTTCATTGGCTGCGGATATTCGAGGTCGCTTGGTGGTGCAGGAGAACAATAGGAGTATCCCTCATGAAATGATTGTGTATTAGAGGTGTGTTATGTATTTTGACAGTAGAGTTGGGATCGGATATGGTGATTTGTGTGCTATGTGAACCTGGAGACTGGGAGTTATTATAAACTGGTTATGTTGTGGTTATAGGTCCCGTATATCGGCTTGGTGTAGCGACTATCGGGGTTTGGATTCCCGAGTGGGCCTTTTGTTTCTTACATAGATTGTGTTGTGATGCTGATTACAGATTGGTTATCTCTATGTCGTGTTAGTCTGGACTTTTACGCTATGAAGATGGCGTTGGCTATGCCAGGGATTCCACGAATTAAGTGGCGAGGTTCGACGGGTTAGGTTCCCAGTAGATTGATTCCATTTTTTATGACCCAACTTATGGTTGGGAAGGGTTGTCTTTCTTATTTGTCCTTCGTGAGGGATACCAGTACAGAGACTCCTACCATTGATTTAGCCTCGCTGATGAGGGATTGTTCCGGATTTGTTTCCTGCTGCCATGCATGCCGCCAGATAGGGTTGTTGATTTAGGTATTGATTAGGTAATCAGGTATCGTATTGAATGGCCCCCGCAGAGTTAAAGGAGTTCAAGGAGCAGCTTCAGGAACTCCTTGATAAGGGGTTCATTAGTAGACCTATATGTATGTGTGTTGTACATTGAGACGACTTTGTTGAATTTGAGTTGTTATTATTGAGGGATGTGTTGATTCGGTTGTTATTTAGCTTATTAGTGTTATGAGGTTATCTATGAGTTACTTTTTCATGTTGAGCGGCATGCTATTTGTAGATTATATGCACATATGGTGTGGTTCTATTTGGGTCTCATAGTGGGATTCGAGAGGGAAGAGTATCAGGTACTTCCCGGTGGATGGCGTATTGGTTGTGTACTTTCGTGTTTGTGTCGTGTTATGTCATTTTCTTCGCCATGGTTATGATGATTTACTTTTAGTACTAGGCATCAAATTACGTGTGGTTGTCGATTTTGAGCATAGTGACTTGAGGTGTTTCATGTGGACCAGTGTTTGGATAGGGTCAAGCATTGCAGCAAAGTTATGTGGAGGTATGATCCTTCGGGTTAGATTCGGGTGTTATGTTTCTATTATGTGTGATGGGTTCTCGGCAATATGTGTGGTGGTACTGGTGAGCTTGTTGTACAACTCTCCCATTTTTCATGATTTTAGTACGTTCGGATTGTTGCTTACTTGGCGCGGATTGCACGAGTTGTTGCTTTAAATTGTATTGATGTGTCATGCCACTAGTGTAGTTGTGTTGGATTAGATGAGATCATTGGGATCTAGAACGAATACAAATAGATTCGGTTTCAGCGTATTGGAAGGTTAATATCGATGTTCGGCTCAAATATTTGCTATGGTCCTTGCCAAAGGAGAAGTGGCTTCATGAATGGTTGATCTGGAGAATGGTTGTGACTTTCTACGTGTTTCATTCATCATTGGCAGTATGCATAACTTCTGGAATGAGGCTTTATTTGATAAGAGGTTCAATATCGATATTCAGTTGTTCTAAGCAAGTGCTGTGATTAGAAGTTAATGCTATGAGAGTTTGAGCTATGTGGTATATCATGTAATTGCATCTTAGACTGCAGGTATTGTTTGTTACAGCCCGTTCAGACTTATTCGGTGTGTAAATGTGAGATTCTAATCTTATAGATAATTTCGGGAGTGGAAATTTGGTTCTAAGGTTAATAGGCAAGGTTGCGTTATGAAATTTCAGTTATGTTGTGTTATCAGACCTATATGGGATAGGGTGACGTGGGATAACCCCTAGGTATGTGCATGGTAGTTACACATGATTTGAGTGTTTTCAGAACAACTCTGGGCACGTTCGAGGACGAACATATGTTTAAGTGGGGGATGATGTAACGACCCGAGCAATCATTTTGAGCCTTTGCATTTCGCTCGCCACTTCTCAGGCATGACTATCTTCATGTGATGTATTATGACTTACGTAAATTGTCAGTTTTTGTTTTCAAGATATCGGAATAGATTTAGAAGAACAATTCTCAGTTTGAAGCTTTAAATTTGAATGGTTTGACCAAGTTTTGACCTTTTTAGTATTCGATCTTGTATTTGGATTTTTTTTGATTTGGTTAGCTCTTTTAGGTGATTTGAGTCTTAGGAGCATGATCGAAATGTGCGTTGGAGGTCCGGAGTAGATTTAGGCTCGAATTAGCGAAACTGAATTTTTGGCTTTTTTCGGTTGATAGGGGAGATTTTGACATAGGGGTCGAAATCGAATTACAAAAGTTGCAGTAGATCCATTGTGTCATTTGTGACGTATGTGCACAATTTCAGCTTATTCGGACGATGTTTGATAGAATTTTTGATCGAAAGCAGATCTTGGAAGTTATGGAATTATTAGGCTTGAATTAGACGTTGATTTGGTGTTTTAGTGTTATTTTGAGTGATTCGAAGGCTCAACTAAGTTTGAATGAGGCTATGGGATAGGTTGGCATGTTTGGTTGGGGTCCGAGGGCCTCAGGTGAGTTTTGGGTGGTTAAACAGATCAAGTTCACGTTAGAAAAGTTGCAGATTTTTCCTTTAGTTCTGTTACACATATTTCTTCTTGGCGATCGCGTGAGAAGGCTCACGATCACGTAGAGCATTTGCAGTGGCAATCTAGGTTGTTCTTCGCATTCTCATATTTGGAGCTGTGATCGCGTGAGTTTTCAGGTAAAGAAACACGAACTGGTAGGTTAGGTCGCGTTCGCGTAAGGTTGAGGAGACAAGAGTTTGAGCACATGTTTGTTCATTGCAAACACAGTCGCTGGTTCGCTATCGCATAGGCATAGAGATGCTATGTATCGCGTTCGCGTAGATTAAATTCTGAGCCAGCAAAGTTTGTGTTATGCGATCGCGATGTTCTTCCTACGATCGTGATTAAGGAATTTAAATCGCTGGGTAGAATGTCTATAAAGCCATTGTCATGATTTCTGGCCGTAGTTCACCATTTATGAGTCGATTTTGGAGCATCTTGGGGGAGATTGAAGGGGGTATTCAAGAGAACATTTTGGAGGTAAGATTACTGAACCTAAAACGTGATCCAAATGTTGATTCATACTTCTTTAAACATGAAATTTGAGGGATTTGACGAGCGTGTGGGCATGCACCGGTAGGGATTGTGACTTGGTCCGTCTCGTAGCGACTATTAAGCCGCGTATTTCATTTGAAATATTATGATATCTCGTATTTTAGGCACTGATACTATATGTTGGGTTGTACGCCATTTTTGGAGCCTTGTGCCGACCTGTTTAGACCCTTCAGGGTATTTCACTACTTTCCTCACTCTATTTGATTTGAAAGCATATCAGTCATATTTTAACTATTATTTGTTTAAAAGTTGTTTCACCACTCTGTTTCTTCATATATGAACGTTGTTTGGGCTGAGTTCCCCGATTTTTTACTGATATGCCCGAGTGGCCATGAGGTTAATGACTGAATAGGTTTAATGTGACAACCTGGCCGGTCGTCTTTGGAATTTAGATGTCGTTCCCCCATTAACTGCTTCCCCTAAGTTCATTTCTACTAGTTTGGTTTGCCGGGACATTCGGTGTTAGGATCCGGAGTATTATGGTACACTTAATCCCTAAATGAGAGCTTAAGTGTCGAAAAATGTTTTATAATTGGAACACTGTGAAGACGACCTCAGAATGGAAATCTGATGGTTCTGTTAGCTCCGTTAGGTGATTTCAAGGTTGGGAGCATGTTTGGAATGTATTTTGGATGTCCGTAGCTCATTAAGGCTAGAAATGCCAAATGTTAGAATTTGGTGGTTTCCGGTTCAATAGTGAATTTTTTTATCCGAGGGTCCGAACGGGATTCCGGAAGTTGCTGTAGCACCATCATGTTACTTGGGACGTGTGTGCAAAGTTTTAGGTCAGTTGGACAAGCGTTGGTTATGTTTTAGATCGAAAGCGTGTTTTGGATGAACTTGAAGTTCTTAGGCTTGAATCTTTGATTTAATCGGGTATTAGGTGTTTTTTGGAGGTATTAAGGATTGGTACAAGTTAATATAAGCGTTGGTTATGTTTTTTGAAGAGTTTCAGCAACTGATGTTTTCCCTCCTGGTATTTTTGCTTTTGCGGTTGGTGAGTCGCATAAGCGGCTTTGCTCACCGCAGAAGCGATATGGGCGTGGACTTCAGAGACCGCAGAAGCAGTCAATTACCCGCAAAGGCGGAATCGCAGATGCGGTTGTACGTACGTAGAAGCAGACTCTAGGCCACTTAATGAAATCCACAGAAGCAGATCTTTGTCCGCATGTGCGGGACCGTAGAAGCGGAAATCGCTATTCTGATAAGGGTATATCCGAGGCTTAATTTCAAAAGTTGGAAAATCAATTGAGAGCTCGGGAAAAGGCAGTTTTGAGTGGGTTTTGAAGAGAAGATCATTGGGTAACGTTTCTTTGATCCTTTCTTGTTATATTTTCATCATTTGCTAGTTAAATCAACTATTAGAATTCAAATTCGAGGTTTAAAATTGGAAAAAATGGGTGAAACTTCTTAGACTTAATTAGTGATTTTGAGTGGGCATTTGACCTCCGATTTGAGAATTTTTTATATGGTTAGAATCGTGAGAGTACTAGGGTTATGCAATTTTAAAGTTATTCGATTCCGAGCCGTTGGCTTGAGGGGTATTTTGGTCATTTTACCTATTTTCACGCCCTAACTTTAAATTTAATAATTAAATCAGTTGCTTATGATGTTATTTATGTGACGTAATTGGGTCGAGTAGATTTTGACCATTCGTAGTTAGATACTCTTCGCAAAGGCATCGTTCCTTAGTTGATTTTGCACCGGTTCGAGGTAAGTGGCTTGTCTAACATTTGGGGGGGGGACCTCTCCTATTAGGATCAATTACTTGTTATTTTAATTGCCCAGTATGCGAGATGACGAGCGTGTACTTGTACTAGTTGTTGAAAATCCGTTCTACTTAGAACATTTAACTGTATTTTCTTGCGAATTTGACTCTTCTAAATGCAATTTAACTTGTGTTAGCTTAGGATAAGAATGATTAGCTGATTTACTTGCTTAATTGCTTAAATTTTATTATCTTTCCTACCTAAGGCTGTATCCGGTTCCGGTTCTGGGTCTATTTGGGTCTACGGTTCCGGTTCTGGCGGTTCCAGTTCCGGCGGTTCTGGCGGTCCGGCGGTTCTGAATTTTTTTTTTTAAAACCAATATCTTGTATAGTAGTCATTAGTATATTGTAGAATATAGTTTATATGGTGTACTATGTTATTAGTATAGTATATATTGTGTATAAGTAGTGTATATTTTGTATATAAGTAGTATATATTGTATGTAAGTAGTATATATTGTATATAAGTAGTGTATATTGTGTTGTAGTTAGTATTTAGTATAAATTGTAGATAAGTAGTATATATTGATAAAGAAATATTGAGACAAAAGATATTCAAGGATATGATAAAGAGCATATTTATTGACCAAAATGGCATATCTTTCTTCGTCTTCCTTCCCCCAATGGAATGAGCACAACATGGTACTAATACCACCATTAAAAGGAAAAAAAAACTAAAAGAAGACATGCCAATGTACAAGTTACATCATAATTTATGTATTATTTCTAACAAATCTTATAAAACCTTCAAGGTTTGGAGGTGGTTGTGTTGGCGGTGGTGGAAATGAAGCTTGTTCATCACCACTTGCGGGTGAAGATGTTTCCTGAGCAAGTTCTGCTAGCATTTCTTCATAGCACTCATCTATTTCTGGTTGTGGTTCAGCTAGCCCAAAGTTCCTTCTTTCTGCGCGGATCCAATCTCGAAAAAGCACTGATTTTTCCAAGTTGTCCCGCATCGATGCTCTATGATCACCTATTTGTAGTCTTGCTTGACTAAAGGCGCTCTCCGATGCAACAGTTGACGCTTGAATCGACAGAACATCCCGAGCCATCCTTGCAAGAACGGGAATATGCTTTTCCCTTGTCTTCCACCAATCCAAAAGGTCGAAAGAGCCGTCTGGATTCTCATTCTGTAGTCTCTGCGACAAATAAACTTGAAGCTCATTTAGATAGGAAATTTTATCTAAATTTTCCCCTTGAGTACCCCTGAACTCCATCCACGATTTAAGAGTTGTTAAGCCTGCAGCTCTTTTAGAGGACTGTGATGTAGACGAAGTAGGGGTTGGAATATTAGGCCTAGCATGCTCTAACGCCTGTTTATAAGCATTATAATCAGTGAGCATTCACTTTAATTGATGCTTTCGCATCAGATAGTGTAGCCATTTCTTCTTCTGAAAGATCTAAAGCTTGATAAATAGTAGAATACCAAAAGCGAGGACCTCCTAATTTCATAGTAGGATTTAGCATAGCAGACACACCAAATATAGGAGGGATTGGAAAAAAATATTTTTTAAACTTCTTTTTCATTTCAGTTATTGCAATTACATAAATTTCCCCTCCCTCGTTAAAATCAACAAACAAATTAGCAAGTGCGGCAATATAAACTAAACAGTTAGAAATAGTTGGATAACATTGGCCAGATAAAGCATTTGTAGCCACATGAAAATGTTCTAAAAAATCTAAAAGAATTTTAGCGTTAGTCCAATCTACTGTAGTTAGCATGTCATTATCTTCCTCTACACAATACCGAGAATTATACGTAGCGTTAATTGGGTTCCTATATTCGTACGCTACTACTAATCTTTCGTACATGTAGTTCCACCTAGTCGGGCAAGGTTTAGGAACCTTTCTTTCTCTAAGGCTATATTTGTCACACCTTTTAAAATATTCTCTAAGTCTACTTCTACGGTTTGAATAAAAAAGCCAATTAAGAGCCATTTTAACCTTTTCAATTTCTATGTTTAATATTCTCATGCCATCACCAACAATTAAATGATAAATGTGACAAATACATCTAATATGGAAAATATTAGTAAAAGCAGGATTAAGTGTTCTAGTTATTATACCTATTGCACTAGTGTTGCTAGAAGCGTTATCCATGGAAATTGACATTATTTTATCACTAAAACAAAAATATCTGCATACATCTGAAACAGTGTTCGCAATAAACCTACCCGTGTGCCGTGAATTAATTATCCTATATGCAATAATGCGTTTTTGCATAGTCCAGTCTTCGTCTATCCAATGAATGGTTACGGTTAGATAATCACAATTATTATTACTTCTACCAATATCAGTTGTAATAGACATACGGTCAGTTATATGGGTAAATAAATAGCGCAAGTATTGTTCATATTCATGCTTGTATTTATAAATATCGGCCTTAACTGTGGCACGAGGCCAACCTTTATAACTTCTAATATAGTGAATCCATGCAGGATTAGAAGCAAAAGAATAAGGCAAACACATAACAGTAATCATTTTAGCTAATTCTTCACGATCCTTATTTGGATCGTAATATAATATACCTCCGGTGACTGTGTTTATTCCTGGTTGAACTAGATTTGAACTAGTACTTGGGTTAACTGAAGTATCAGGACTTGTCCTCCCCTCTTGTTGCGCTTTCAATTGCAAAAATCTAGCCGTATCGCTAGGGTGTAATCTTATATGCTTAACTAAACTACCCGTGCCGCTACGATCTCCAGTATACCTATGTACAAGTAATTTCCCACAAGATTTGCACTTAGCCTTATTTTGTTCTCTTAGTTGAATAAAAAATTACCAAACTAATGATATTTCTGTACGTTTAGGAGGTTGTCTACTAAAAGTGGGAGTTTTTACGGGTGGGTGTGCCGTTTCATCACCTAAGTTATGAGCAGGACTAGTAGGTGTATCATCTAAGTCTACTGGAGCTTGGGTTTCATCATCATCATCATCATCCTCATTTCCCTCTAAGATAGGTGCATTAGGTTAAAGAGCATTCACAATATCATCGTCTATTCTATCACTAACTGCTACATCATGTAGAAAATCAATATCGCTAAATTTTAAACAAGGGTGATCACTATCAAGGATTCCGAAGGTTTCATTTGGATTTATAGGTTGGCTACTACTTTGAACTTGCTTATCATTTCTAGGTCCGGGAGCCGGGGGAGGGATAGTATTTTGGCGACTACTTTCACCGGTTTTAGATTTTCCTTTACCGAACGTATTTTTCAACGAAAATGCCATAGTAATTATAATTAAGCAAAATAACAACACACAAAATATTCTTAGCACGTAAGAGTTGAAACGAGTTTACTGGATTGACGAACAACTTCTTGAAAATTGAAAATCGTTGAAATTGAACACTTGAAAACTTCAATTCAACAACTTCACAATGTTTCACGAATTTGCAACAATAAATTAAGCACTTGCACTAGAAATATTGAAAGAGAGCTTGAGAGAGATTGAGAGAGATTGAGAGATATTGATGAATTGGTGAATAAAAATGAAAGAATGAGGGGGTATTTATAGTTGAGAAATGGGAATTATGTAATTATATAAAGTTTGGGGGCCAAATGGCTATTTATTAAAATTCCAAACGGCTAATTTTGAAAAAGAGCCGTTTGGAAATTTTTAAAATTTTTTTTTTTTTAAAATCTGCCCGTTACTGGAACCGTTTGGAACCGCTTGAACCGGTCCGGTTCCGGTTCTGGCGGTTCCGGTTCCGCGGTTCTAACGGGTAGAACCGCCCCGTCACGGTTCCGGGGAACCGCCAGGACCAGATCCGCCGGAATCAGGCCGCCGGAACTGGCAGAATCGCCAAAACCGCGGTTTCGGTCCGGTTCCGGTTCGGAACCGTGAATTTTGCAGCCTTATTCCTACGTGAAGCATGCTAGACTAGAAATTCTTTTAATTGTTCTTTCTTAGCACTTTATCTTCTTTGAATTGTGTAGTAATACGAATAGGACTATGGGACGACATTACGATAACTCCCTTTGTATGTATTTCATTCCATGACTGAGAGTGCGGGATACCAAGAGATCCATGGAACGGATACGATTATAAAATGGAGGATACCAGGTAATCCTCGGGATACTAAGAGATTCCTAGTTTAAAATGGATGATACTAGGAGATCCTCAGGATACTAGGAGATCCCTCGCGTATATGATGAGGATACCAGGAGATCCTCGGGATACCAGGAGATCCCTGATGATAGATATCCGGTGGTGATTTGCACTTCTACTTACTTATTGTGTAAGTTCTCGGTTACTGTCTTATTTATTATTTTGCTAGATTCTCGCAGTAGATTATATCCATATGGTCTTTCCTTATTATATTGATTATTATGTTTTTATCTCAGTAGGGCATCGATCTTTCCTCATCACTACCCGACCGAGGTTAGGCTTGGTACTTACAGAGTACCGCTGTGGTGACTCGCGCCTCTTCTGCGCATGTTTTACATGTGCAGATCCAGGTACCTCTACGCATGCGCATTTTTAGTAGCAATAGGGAACATTTAGGAGACTTGAGGTATATATGCCACGTTCACAGACATGAGAGTCTCCCTCTCACTCTACTTCTTTAGCTAGTAAGATGCTATTCTGTTCTTCCTTGTTATAGACTTTTTTTTCCGGATCGTTAGAGCAATATTATGTATTACTCTTAGTCTGTGTTTTCCGCGGGTTTCCGGGTCTTTGAGATAATTTCAGGATTAAAAGTGTTAAAGTGTATGTGCCAGGCGGCAACTATATACATTACTCATGTTATTTAGTTTTGATTAAAAATTTTCGTAAATGTTGTTACTTCCGCAATGCATTAGGCTTATCTAGTCATGAAGATTAGGTGCCCTCATGACATGTTGAAAATTGGTAAGCTAGGGTCGTGACATTTAAGACCTATAGTGAGGATTATATATCTATTATGGATCGGGTGCCGCAGCAATATTATATATACGGATCAGGCTGCACGTCGTAGTGATGAACATATAGATCGGGTTGTACGCCGCAACGATATATATTGAATCGGGCTGCCTGCCACAGCAATATGACGCTTGGGTTGTAGGAGCCTCTCCAGAGTCTGTACACCCCCAGTGAGCGTAGTCGAATATAAACTATGGATCGGGATCCATGCTGCATCGGTTATTATGATTACTATTATTATGAGATATTATTGAGCTGGAGTGGTGAGTGTGAGTATTGATTGATGAGAGTTGAGTCATGAGTAACTGAGAGGCTTGCCCGAGAGGTCATATTTATTAGTGATACCTTGCTCGAGGGGCTTGTATATGACTTTTGTTGTTTTCACTCTTCTTTTATACTCAGACTCAATTGTAAAAATGTTGGATAAAGTTTTCAAAGGATATTTAATCAAAATTGATGTTTTACTAGATGACTGGCTTTTTAAATTGCAGAATTTCACTTGATATTTATGTTGAGACTTATTATATGATTTTACATGTTCATTATTGCACTCAAACCTTATTTACTTTAGTCACTTACTGAGTTGGCATACTCACGTTACTTCCAGCACCCTATGTGTAGATCTAGGTGCCCGAACATTAGAATGAGAGCTTCCAGCACTATCAAAGTTTGTCCGGAGATCGCAAGGTAGCTGCACGGCGTTCGCAACCCCGCTTTCCTCCTTTCTATTTTAGTATTTGGTTATTTTTGGCTTATTTTGTATTATTCACATTGTGTCTTGGTTGTATTTAGCGGCTCATGACTATTGACATCGGATTGTGCCGGTATATTTTGTAATGATTTCCGCATATTTTCATTGATTTATATAACTCATATGAGAACTTGAGACTTAATCAGTTTTACAAAAATGGTTTTATAAAAAGAAATTATTGTGGTTAAATATTGGGTTGGCTTGTCTAGTACTGTGTTAGGTGCCATCAAAACTGAGATATTTGGGGTCATGATATGAATACCTAAAGTTATTTTGCTAGATAGCTCTGTACTTATGTTTGCCTAAGTAGTTAAGTTTTTCTTGCTAGGAAATAACATAGATTTATTATAAACTTAGGTCTAGTTAATGCTTAAACTGTGTATTGTAGACTAGAAATTGTAGAAAAGATAATATTCAGGAAGGTTAAACTATCATGTGCAAAGGACTTGATGCTTAAAAAAACCACCTGCTATTATTAAGGTTTTTGTATGTGCGCTTAAGAGAAGTTTATTCTTAACTAAGTGCAGGAGTTTGACATTGATGAACCTTTCAAATTATTTTCATTTCCTTACTGTTACTATCGAATGTGCCACTAGGATATTTTAATATTTGGTTCTAATACTTCAAATAAAGCAAGAAATGTCTGTTGCTGCTTCGTCATTTCTTTTAAAAAAGCATGCTACTGGCACTTTAATATCTAATTTTAGGACTTAATATGGAAGTGGGAAACCATATTGTTCTGAGTTTCAAGGATTATATTGACCATATTAATCTGTTCGACCCTTTAGATTTCACATGAACATAGAAAGTTAGTATTCTGACTTATTATTTCAGTTAGAGAACACGTATAAAAGACCATAAATCTGTTGGCATAAGATTGTTAAACCATTAAAAAGAATTTGTCTTATTAGAGTTCATAATCTTGCTGTAAATTTTGTCCAAGTCTATTTCTAAATCCCCCTTTTCTAAGTTCTTGCTTTTCTGTTTTTTTTTGCTTGGCATATGCACTTGGAGCAATCTATATATACCCCTGTTTGAAAAAATGCTATACATGGCACCCGAAATCAACAATGTCGGTATGTAATTCGTTCAAACTTAATCTTCACCAATTATGCTTAGTAATTCTAATCTAATCAACTGATATATTTGCCTACTCTATTTCTATTGAAACTTGAAAGAGCATTATTGGCGTCAAGTATATTAGTAATTGGTAATTCATAACTACTGTTTCTGAACATTTGGTAACTACTGCTCTGAACATTCTTAAAGTCTACTTATTACCATTATTATTGTCCTAATGAATACCTAACAAAAGATTATCGGAAGAAACAAATATGTATATTAAGCGGTTATGTGGGGTAATTTCAGGTTTAAATTGCAAAAAAAAACCTTTTATCTTTGTGTGCTTTATGAGAATAAAATGGAACCTTGATAGTTTTTCTCCTTTTTACCTTGATATTTCACGGCCGAACAACATATCTTTCCCCATAATACTAACAAACTGATTCAGATATCCAGCCGTCTCTTCCCACGTCGATTCTTTACTCCCTATTTTGCACATACACATCAGTTTATTCCCATAATGATTTTTTTACTCTCTTTGCATATCCTTCCAAGTACTTCATACTCATTCATCTCTCTTTTTACACTATTTCTCTCTACTTTTTACACTATTTCTCTCTACTTTTGCGGAATTTGTCTATACTCCACCCTCTCTACCTTCATTTTTTTGTTCATTCTCCCCCAAAGTTTTAATTTCGTTCACTCCCTGCTAATCTCTATATTCTTTCATACATTTGTGTGCAATCGTGTATCACATTGTAGATTACTAACCCCAATCTTTAATACGAAAACAAAACTTCTAAATAACATATCTATATGTGCAATATACTGTACTACTCATTTGATTCAAATGTTTATCAAAATGCTGACTGCAAACTTTTACCGTCAACTGATTAAAGATTTTAAAATTTTTTTCCTTTTGCTAATTGCAGAAAAATTAATAGTGACTTAAGAAATAAGGATGCATTCCTTTTCAGGCAAGTTTCTATTATTCTATACATTATTCCTTACTGTTAATATTTGAATTTTCTAAATATCTTTTAGCCTTCCTATCTTTACCGTCTTTCTACTATTTCACCAATTGAGAAAGGACGAATGAGAATGAAAAACAGAAGAAGACATGTTGATATCTTTTTCTCTTTACTTGCTAAAGTTCTTTTCTCTAAAATCCTTTAAGACCTCAAAGGTAATCAATTCTACAAAGAGAGCTTGTAATTGTTTTACAATATATGACTTTGTTACCAACTTGATATTCTTTAGAGAAAGAAAAAAAAGGTTTTTTAAGATGAAAGATTTCCTATTGTTTGCAATTTTTTTTGTTTTTTTGCCGATGCTTAATTTTTTCCTCTCCATATGTTTTCTACTTTCAGGAATTTTAAAATGAGCTCAAAAGTGGAGAATATGAATTACTAAAGACAAGAGAAATGGATATTTGGTGCTTTTCATTTGAGAAATTCACTGCAAGATATGACTTTTCATATTAATGGTAAATGCTAGAGTAACAGTCCTTGAATTGGAATCCTTACCTTCATTCTTTCGAATAAATAAATAAAAAGAACTTTTCAATAGCCTTTTTAACGGTGAAGATTGAGAAGGATGATAATCTTATTTATGGTTGTTACCACAAATGACTGTAGTTGTAGCGAAGACTTACCTTACCGTCAGATGTGAATCCAGAATTGAAACATTATGGATTCAATTGTTTAGATTTTTAGCATTAAAACTATTTTTTTTATTAGGTTCATCTCTACTATCTATTACAATTTTAGTGACGTTATACACATAAATTTGTAATTCTCCTCGAAAGTTATGGGTCCAATCGAACCCGTAACTATAGTGGTACGTCCTCCCCAACTTACTGTCAAAGCGATTGATAGCAATGATTTACTTGGTTGTGCGAGTGACTTGATTCCACATGCGGTATTTCGTTACAACATATCTTGAGTCTCAATATATTGTCATGATTTCCTTAATCAAGATTTCAGCAGCCATAAGTCCACTTGTTATTACCTTTAATATCTTATTCGTTCTGTGTCTCTTCTAGGCACATCATGTCTAAGCAGGTTGAATCTGTTGTTCCCAATGGAGGATATTGAAGTAATGGGCATTTAAAATTGCAGGCTCAAACAAACTACAAAAGTTGTTTTCTCTTTCAAGCCTCATGACTTTAAAGGATTCTCCTTTCGTTTCTTAAAGCATTTGCAAGGTGATGATATGCACCTTATGAGTTTGAAATAGATTTTTACTTTTTTCTAGTGCAGGGAGAAAATAATATATAGAAATAAATGTTTGCTACAAGATTCATTCAACAAGATGATGGTTAGCTCTGTGCCTACCAACAACATTTGTTGGTCATCCTGCCCTTGAAGATATATTGCAATTTCAATCATCTTAATAATACCTTTCCTTTTTCATTTTTAATCGCTCTTCTTTTTAATCATTGTTGCAGTATTAAATAAGACTCACTCTATTTCTTCTTTAAACTGTGTACCAGTGGGTCGATATGTATTAACAAATGGCGCTTGAGTTCGAGTTTTTTCATTATTCACTTGTATCAAAGCTTTTCAGTATGGTTTTCATATTTTGATCAACTTGAAAATTCATATAAGAAGAGTATGATAGTAATAAGCGACAGAGACGCAAAAAAAAAAAAAAAATAGAAAGTTTTCCTCAACTTTTAGTTAGAGGATGAAGATGAACTTCCTAAGTTGGACATTAAATTGAGCCTCTTTACAAGCTAAATCTTTAGTGACAAAATCTTGAGGGAAGACAACCTCTTCAAGAAATGGTTTTGTTCTTAGAAATTATTTGACATAGATGATGAAGACTTCAGTAAGAGGCGAAGATACCTCAAAATAAAATGTTGAACTCTGCAGCGATCACATAAGAGACGCAATGATTGTTAGTCTTTTTTGCAGTAACCAACTTCCATTGTTTCGTTCTGAAGGTGTTTCATAGTCTTTAAAATAGTTATTTTTATTTTAACTTTAGATTCTTGATTCTCCTTTTTTTCTTTTTATGTGACTACAAAAGTTGAGTTCTTTGTGTGTTAGTTAAAACTTTTGAACTTTAGATTCTTGATGCTTGAAGGGTAACACAAATAAATGGGCTATTCATTGGCATAAAAAAAAAAGAGAGAATTAACGTATATGATGCAATTTACTCAGAGCTCTATTTTATAAAAAAATTGATTTTGTAATATACCACATTTAATTATTTTTTATGAATATATACTTAAAAATTATCTATTCTATTTCAACTAAATTTATAAAAAGTTTATTTCTAAATATACATTGCTGTTATTTAGCAAATTCCCTAGTATGCTTCTCAATGGAAGACTCGCCCCATACGAGCATGAGTCATTACTATTGAGTCCTAGACTATAATGGACATTTACTCTGTTTTTGAATTTTTAATCAATTTGATTATATTCTTTTGATTAGTTCTACACTTAACTTGGTAATGTTGATTTGGTTTTGACTTCTTCACTTAGTAGTCTCATTTAGTTATTGGCAGATATTATCTATCTTGTATGATAGTGCTCCTAAATAATTTTTGAAGAACGATTTAAGTTTCAGGTTTCTATTACATAAGTTCGGAATTGGATCAGCTTTTTTGAAAAAAAAAACGTGCTCCTGTTGAAACTGACAAATTGTTTCTTATATGAACATGAAAATGCTAATACCTTTTTATTTAAAATAACAAAACGTGATTTTTTTGACTTTGGAGGTGGCAGACGTTTTCTTAGGTGAAGAGATCATTAGATCTTTTATCTTGATCACTTTTCTTGAAGACAAGCAAAAGGAAAGGTATTTTTTTACAATAAAAAATATTTTAATCAGTAGCAAATGTCTTTCTCAAAATGGCCATTTCCTTTCAAATCTATATATGTATATTAAATAGTTTAAGCTTTGTTTACGTAATGATGTTTTATCAAAAGTTTTTAACGTCTTTCAAAGTTAAACTACTATATTCTAAGTTATATTTGTTAGAATACCTCAAACGATATTTCTAAATATTTTTTGTGCTAATTTTTTATTAACCTAAGTTTGGCCGGTTAATCATTATTAACAAATTTTAAAAAGTGCTTTAAAAGCCTTTCTTGTACAATATTTAAAACCCTTACTTAGAGTCTTTCGATTATTATCATAAAAACAGAGTTTGACATAAGCTTTTAAATAAAGGTGTCCTAATTCACCTTAGAATTAATCAGGTGGTGACTCTTTTAAAATTAATTGAACATCGGATTTTTAATAAATTATACTCTAATTTGACCCGTGTTAAAATAGTTGGGGACTCTACTATGGACTTTAAGTTTTAAACCATAACAAACTTAGGTTAATAAAATTGCTTTTGTATTTTGTGAATGTTTTTCTTTGTTGCCTTATGTGAAAATGTGCTACTTCTTGTAATTACTATCTTTTATAAATTATCATTTCGTATTCACTTCGTCCACTTTTGAAAAATTCACACTAAGTACACACTTAGCGGTTACGTGGTTTGCGACCGTGCACTTTTCAATAAATACCCTTTACGAAAAAGTTCGTGGGTAAATCGAACAGTGGTGAAAAAGCGGAACCGCAGAACCGGAACTTTTTATTTAGGTGAGGAGTCCCAAAAGCGGCTCGTGTTTTGCATGTGCGAGACCGAAGAAGCTGTCCCTTGTCCGCTGAAGCGGAAAGCACTGTTCTGAAAAGGGGAAATCCGACGGTTTATTTTAAAAGTTAGAGAAATCAAAATTTAGCTCGGGAGAAGGCAATTTTAGGTGGATTTTGAAGAGCAGATCACTGGGTAATATTTCCTCAACCCTATTTACGTTTATTTTATCAATATCTAGGTAAATCCACCATTAGTATTCGAATTTGAGGTCAAAATTGGAAAAAATTTGATGAAACTTCATAGACTTAATTGTTGTATTTTGAGTGGGCATTTGACCTCTTATTTGGAAGATTTTTATATGGTTAGACTCATGAGAGTAAGAGGTTTCTGAAAATGTGAAAATTGTTCGATTCCGAGCAGTTGGCCTAAGGGGCGTTTTGATCATTTTACATATTTTCAAGCCGTAGCTGTAATTATAATAGTGTAATTAGTTACTTGCGATGTTATTCATGTTATCTAATTTGATTGAATAGATTTGGGCCATTTTGAGTCTGATACTCGTGGCAAAGACACTGTTTCATAGTTTATTTTGCCCCGGTTCGAGGTAAGTGGCTTGTCTAACCTTATGTGGGGGACCTCTCCCCTTAGGATATATTACTTTTTATTTTAAATGCCTTGTACGTGAGGTGACGAGCATTTACTTGAGCTAGTTGTTGAAAATCCGTTTTGCTTAGAATATTTATACTGTATTTTCTTGCGTATTTGCCTATTCTAAATGCTATTTAACCTATGTTAGCTTAAGAAAAGCATGTTTAGGTGACTTACTTTCTTATTTGCCTAAACTATATTATCTGTCCTCCGTGAAGCATGCTCGACTAGAAATCCTATTAATTGTTCTTACTTAGCATTATACAATACTTGAATTGTTGTGGTGTGTTTACAATTTGGGACTACGGGACAACATCCCGGGAGCTCCCACTGCACGTGTTACGTTCCAAGACTGAGAGTGCGGGATACCAAGAGATCCCCGACACAGATATGATTATAAAAAGGGAGGATACCAGGAGATCCTCGGGATACTAAGAAATCCATCGTGTATAAATGGAGGATACCAAGAGGTCCTCGGGATACTAGGAGATCCCTTATGTATATGAAGAAGATAGCAGGAGATCCCCGAATGATAAATATCAGGTTTTGGTTGTACTTCTGATTTACTGATTGTGTTGGTTCTCTGTTATTGTTTTTACTTATTATCTAGCTAGATTCCCGCTGCACATTATATCCATGTTGTTTTTCATTATCATATTGATTATTATGATTTTATCTCAGTAGGTCCTCGACCTTCCTCGTCACTACCCGGCCGAGGTTAGGCTTGGCACTTACTCAGTACCGTTGTGGTGTACTCACGCCTCTTCTGTGCATGTTTTTCATGTGCAGACCCAGGTACTTCTTCCCAGGCGTATCATCCTTGCAGCGGAGAGCATTAATGGAGACTCGAGGTATATCTGTTACGTCCGCAGGCCCGAAGTATCTATTCCATTCTAGCTATAGTAGATAGCCCCCTTTTCCTTCTTTTCGTATTGTTTAGACACTCTAGTGTAAAGCATGTTATGATACTCATTTAGCCTATCTTTCCCGTGAGATTCCAGGTTTTGGGAGTTGCTTCATAATTTTAAATGTTGAGGTGTATATGCCAGGCGGCAACTTTTTACATTTCTTATGTTATTTAGCTTTATGTTGTTATTTTCCGTAAATGTTGTTATTCCCCAATGTGTTAGGCTTACCTAGTTGTGAAGACTAGGTGACGTCATGAAAGGTTCACAATTGGTGAACTAGGGTCGTGACATCTTTCAAATCCAGCAACCATCAAACACAGCAACATTGACATCCGGGATCTACACGCAATCTACAGGAGGTGCAATATGATTACAACCTACCCAATCACTTGGCAATCGACACTCGGCACTCGCACTCAGTAGGTACTTGCGCTCACTGGGGGTGTACGATTCCAAAGGAACTCTTTCGGCCCAAGCGCTATAAAAAGGAAATCATTGCATAACAATGAGGCCCTCGGCCTCACTCAGGCATAAATCAACAAAACATGTTGCCCCGTGCAGCCTGATCCTATAAATATCCTCACAATCATGCCCTCGGCCTCACTGAGGCATATATCAATAGAACATGCTGCAATTTGCAACCCGATCTCATAAATATCCTCACAATTAGGCCATCAACCTCACTCATTCATCAATCTCTCCAGTCTCTCGGGCCCTTAATATCATGAAACTATCCTGACAATAATGATATGATGTATCAATAAATAACAACTGAGACGTAGATATGATATGAATGCATGAATATGACTGAGTAAGAAAAATCGATAAAATTAATGAGATGACAACAAGAAACGACCACTATGGATCCTAACAATATCAGCATAAAGTCTACACATGATATCTAACATGACTGACAACGCAATTAATTAATCACATGGTGAAAACACAGATATCAACAAACTAGAGCCGCTAAAAAGTGCCACGAAAACAACAAAATCACAATTCACAGGGTGCACGCCCACACGCCCATCACCTAGCATGTGTGTCACGTCAACCCCAGTCACATAGTACATAATTCAGGGTTTCATACCCTCAACACTAAGTTTAAAAGAGTTACTTATCTTGAACAACCCGATTCTATTACCGAGCATGCCAAGCGATACTCCAAAGATGCCATCACGCGCGTTCCGACCTCCGACCGGCTCAAAACTAACCAAAAGACAAATCAAATACATCAGATAATGCTAAAGGAAACAATCCCAATAGAAAAAGGTTAAATCTTTAATCAAAAGCCCAAAATCGGCCAAAACGCCAAACCCGAGCACGTACCTCGGAACCTGACAAAATTTAAAAATTCCGACAACCCATTCACTTACGAGTCAAACCATACTAGTTTCACTCAATTCTCACTCCAATTTGATGTTCAATACTCAAAATTTCATATTATGAAACTCTAGGCCAAACTCCCCCGATTTCACTTTAAAAATCATCAACAATTGCCAAAAGTAAAGATAGATTCATGGGATATACACAAAATTTATTAGAGAAAACTTACCCCAATTCATACGGTAAAAATTGCTTCAAGAATCGCCTCTATCCGAGCTCCACAGCTCCCAAAACGCAAAAATGGTCGAAACCCTTAAAATAGAACACTTTATAATCATTGTGCTAAGGAATAAATTGCAATCGCGGAAGCAACCTTGCGATCGCGAAGAAGGAAATGCACTGCCCCTTGAAAATGCATTACGCGATCGCGATCAAAGGACTGTGAATGCGAAGAAGAAGCAGACACTGCGTAGCTCAGCCAAACACTCTATGCAAACACGTGAAAGCATACGCGTAATGATGCTCAAATTACAGCACCCTATGCGATTGCCTCTAAAGACTCGCGAACGCGATGAAAACTTTCTCCAGCCTTCAAAATAACTCTACGCAATCGCGATCCACACCTCGCGATCGTAATTAAGAAAACCAGATACTCAGTTACTGCAGAACAAGTAATGCAAATTGAAGGAAAAATAGTCCGAAACCCGTCCGAAACTCATCCAAGCCCCTCACGACCACATCCAAATATACCAAAAAGTCTAACACCATAATATGGATCTACTCGAGGCCTCAAAACATTCATAACAACATCGAAATGATGAATCACACCTTAATTCAAAAACAATGAACTTTGAAACTTCAATCTTTCACAACCAAAGTCGAAACCTATCAAATCACATCTGATTGACCTCAAATTTTGCACGCAAGTCACTGTCACATTTGACATTACGAACGTGTTCCAACTTCAAGAATCAAAATCCGGCACTGATATCAAAAAGTCCACTCTGAGTCAAACTTTCAAAAATTCTAACTTTCGTTATTTCAAGTCAAAATTCTTCTACGGACCTCCTAGACAATATGGATTCGCTCCTAAGTGTAAAATCACCCGACGGAGGTAACTGAACCATCAAAAATCCAATCTGAGTTCAAATACTAAATGTCAAAACTTGCTCGAACCTTTTAAATTTTAAATCTTCTAGCTCAGTATCATTCTTTCAAATGAATTCCAAATAACCTGAAAAACAAAATCGACGGTCCACATAAGTCATAACGCATCATACATAACTACTCATGCCCTCAAATAATCGATTGAAGTGCAAATGCTCAAAACGACCGATCGGGTTTTTACGTTCTCTCCCGCATAAACATATGTTAATCCTCGAACATTCCAAGATCAAATCACCGTAAAAAATTTATCATGCACACACAGGATGATCCCACATCACCATACACCATATAGCCTTGGCAACACGACATAACTGAAGATCATTACTTCGACCTTAGTCAGTAAAACATAAAATCCAATTTCAAACATTCGGAATTTACTACAAGACTTGAACTTCACATCTACACACTGTATAAGTCAGAACAAGTTGTATCAAGTTATAACCACAATCCAAGATGTAATCACCCGACATACCACACGACTTGCATACTCGTAGCAAAATTTCTGATCACATTAGATTCTCAAAATAACTGAATACCGATAATAAACCTCATGTCAAACAAAACCTCATTCTAAAGACTTTGTGAATTGCATATGATGAAAGAAACATGCATAAACTCATAACAATTCATCGGACAAACAAGCAATGGAACTCCCTTCCTTCAACAAGAACTATAGCCAATTTCGAAGATGATCAACGAAATTATCCTTACAAATATACAACAATCAAATCTGAAAGCACCCATTCTAGGTCCGACGACCTCATCTTATCAAATACAATACTAACATGGCTCACCAATACTATCGGAGCCACAAACCGTGAAATCTTTGCACCAATACGCAAACATTCAAACGCACTCAAACATAGAAAATGACTGCAATGAGAGAACCATCCTGAAAGCTCAACAAGTACCACCACAACACAATGCTACGAACTCATCATACACCATAGAACCAAAGTATACAAATCTAAAGAAAAGGATCATATCCCAACATAACGTCATTGCAATGCGCGACCCCATCCAAATACTGCTCCACATGAAATACCTAAAGTCGCAATGCTTAAAATCAACAACCATACGCAATTTGATGTGTAGTACCAAAAGTGCATGACCATACCTACTGTAGGAAATAACTAAATACCACAGTCCAGAATGAACATATCAAATGTGCAATCTATCATGCAACACCCAAATACCCATCTCACTCTAATTCCGCTATAAAGCCCAAATGGAACCATACCAGGTGTGCATATAACCAACGAATCACAACCCCCCCCCCCAACGTGAAAGAGTAACACATAGAGTATATCCGATACTAATAAAATTAACTCTAACCAAATGGAATATCCTTCAACAATAGTAATATGGATCCAACCAATCTGGCTTGGTGTAGAATACACGACAAAATTAGGCCTCCTAGTAGACCCCCAAATCAGTTCTAGTCACCTATAGATAGATATATAACACTTTGAAAGTTCACAATTACTGAAATAACCTGTTTATGAGAATTCCCAGTCTCCAAATCCATAGAATATACGAATCACCAAATCTGATCTCAACCCCACCGCCTGAATGTTTAATACATATCATACACGCGACCATCCCACGCGGAGTACTTGTAAAATTCTTATGTGCCTCATAGGAGAATTGAATATCAACAGTCGATCAACCAGGAGAGTGCCACAATGCTAATGGATTATCCATAAATTAAAACATGTTTCCCCTTCTAAATGTATACTCTCATCAAGTCATACCAGATAGTAATTTCATCACCTAGTCATTTGAAATTTTCCATGCTACCTACAAACTCATGACCTTCCATTCTAAACTGCCGCGACCTTGCTCATGCAAATCTCAATCCTGCAGAACATGATGCATATACCATGCCATCATAAGAAAAAAAAAAATGAGAACTTCGCAATCCACTCCTGGTCACAAACAACTAGTCACTCAATCAGCCAAAAAAATACCATTTAATTTCATCTAAAGAGAATCACCATACATCACATGCTCCTCATGACAGTAGAAAACATACATCTCAAACCGTGGTAGAAACCATCAAGAAGTTTTCGATATCCATTTGAAGATAACCAAACCGTCATGACTGAATTCCTCTAATTCAACCAATCTACATAGGCCATCAAAACCCAAGAGCCTCGCCAGAAAACACCCGTATAAACCCACCACATCATACGTATCTAAAGAATCAATCATACGCATTACCATGCCAATCCAAACTACTACCAAACTATCTTATTTCTTCAAGTTCCTCTCGAATTACCTTCAAGTTGATACTTCACCTTTCCATAATACCACCATTCTCAACCAACACTCATCAAATGAGAGCCTAGCATACAACTACACTACTCCAAGGCTCATAAGCCACTGAATTCCCTCTTTATGTATACCAAAAGTACCACAACCAAAATATTTAGTCCGAAGAGACATCTCGCAAATCTGAAGCTGTTACCTTTTATTTCCTGATACTGATATGTAGAATCCATAATGATACAAAGATGCCACAAGTTTTGACATCCTCCAATCTAAGTTTCTAGTAAAATACACATCCTGATGATTCCCGATATTTACATATAAATCTTGAATCCATCAGAACTATTCTCAAGAGTCATCCACTCTACTCAAATCTCAATTAAATTGATTAAATAGACCGAACGACTTGTTCTCCATTCGCACACCAACACCCTAAGAAGCAACCAACACTTTTAAGCAATCGAGTGAATTCCCTAATCCATGCACCCTATACCTTTTACGGATAACAACTCAATCATTCAGTGTTTCTCATATACCCACAAACATGACACAACTCATATGTAGAAATTCATTTACTCGAGTCATCCTTGAAATCAACCTCTGCCAGTCATAACTAATTCACCAGTATACCTCAAACTGAACCAATACAATATATAATCGTGCAATCATTTTATCCATAGAAGACTCCCCTACTTGGCTCAAATCCAAGGAATAAAGCATTTGATAACATGTAATACCCATACTCTGTGGCCCCAAAATCCCGTACTGAAATTCAACTAAATCCTTCATAAGCTTATGTAACACAAACAATCTAATATCTCAAATCATCTGCAAATCTAGCATTCACCCTAATAACTGTCAAGACAACTATCACAAACGATCCAAACTCAAACTAGCTACAAAAAAACATTGAGATCACACTAGACTTAGAAACCCCCATAGGAGATAACCCACCTACTTCGCCTCAAACAAACATCTCTTTATACCCTTCCACAATAATAACTATACGCAATCATTTAATCTTCCTGAGTCTAAACTCATATCACGACATGAAAATCTACTTTACTCCTCAACCAAACAACATGAAAAGATTCTTCGACACACACATAACACGAGACTATACGCCAAATCAAGATGGAAATCAAGCACCCATTGGTTCTTTCTACACCTCAAGCAAGTCTTTTCTGTCACATTCTAACCATATAAACACATCTCAGAGTCACATCATCCTCATCACGTAACCATCCAACCAAAAATTCTTCTAATAGGTATACTACCAGACATATAAATGCAAATGCATGTGCTCAAGCTACAACCAAAATCTTTCCTCAAGTCCTCCAGACTGGTCCATCATCAATACATACAAACCGCATCTCGCATCTCATCCCGAGAATCACAAAATATCGAAGCACAAATGATACTAATAGCTCAAGTGTGCGTACGAATGCGTGGAAGGAGTTCAAAGACGCTTCAAATTGAATCAATGATGCACGATAAGGAAAGAAAGATAGGAAGTATATTCTAAATTCCATGTAGCCTCTCGGAGATATTTGTGGACATCATCTTACCGATTCGCAAGACTCTACTAGACACTTGCTCATGAGTAGTAGAACCTTTGAACCTAGAGCTCTCAAACCGATCTGTCACGACCCAAAATCAACTAGTCGTAAGGGCACCTAACCTAACCTGCTAGGTAAGCCAACTAATAAATATCACATTTCAATAATGCTAATAAGTCAATTAAATAAAATAAAATATCTAAATCTATTACATTACCTAAGGACTGGTAGTACAAATTATAAGATTCTAAGATTACAGTTTACAAAGCTGATATGAAGAAAATACATCTTTTATTTGAAAAGTACATAAATAGAATTTCAAAATTTAAGGCTACCGTGAACAAGAGCCAGCTGTAGCAGGAATGCAGGTACGCCTTAAAATCCAACAACCATCAAAACCAGCAACATCGGCATCCAGAATCATCACTGAATGCATGGGAAGTTTAGTATGAGTTTAACTAACCACATGTACTCTTTAGGTAACAAACCTTAACATAAGTTGAATGTAGTAACGAGTAGGAACACAGGTCAAGTCCAACAACAATACCGAATACCGACTCAATGAGTAATAAGTATAAATAATGACTCAGAATAAGAAAACACGTATACACGGGGTAATCTATAGTGAACCAGTTAAATATGTAATTTGAAAGTAGTAAACCAATGAAAAGCAGAATGAGATACATTTAAAAAAAATAAGCAAGTAAGTGACAAAGAGTTAAAAAGAAGTAAACACATAGAACAATACTAGCCCCTCGGGTTCACTCTTAGAACAACATCAGCCCATCGTGCTCACTCTCAGATCACTATGGGTACCCGCGCTCACTGGGGTTGTGCAGACTCTGGAAGGGCCTCTTACGATACAAGCGCAATATCAAGTCATCTCGTGGCATCAAATCTAGGCCCTCTGCCTCATATCACTCAAGCTACTTCGTGGCATATATATCTATCTCAGACCCTCAGCCTCATAGCAGTATCACTGTATCCTCAGGTCTGGCCCTCGGCCGTACACAGTCATAAAATCACATAAGCCCATCGGGCATTGGTAAAACAGTAGTTCATAGCCCAAAAAATCATTTAGAATATCATTTAAGTTTCAAAACTGACTAAATGTGGCTGAGTTGTAAAATAGTGGAAAACAGCATGACTGAGTTTAAGTAATAAGTCAACACAGTGAGGAAATATGATCAAAATCCGTGAAGGGTTCAATTAGTTGGCACGAACCCCAAATACGACAATTATTCCAAATCATGATGATACAAATAAATTTCAGTCAAATGCGCGGTAAAATCATCAATTGGCATGGACCAAATCACAATCCAGAATAGTAAATTACCCCACGCTCATCATCAAGCGCGTGTCTCACCTTAATATAGCAATACGATTTGTAAATCTGAGGTTTCGAACCCTCAAGATATCATTTACAATCATTACTCTCCTCGAATCAGCTAAACCTCTAGCTCGCGGTGCCTTTGCCCTTCGAATCAGTCTCCACATGCGTCGAATCTATCCAAAACCAGAATGAATATGTATGCTAAGGGAACAAAGCCCAAGCGAAAACAATCGCAAAATATCAAAAATACCAAAATTAGAAAAACCCGAGCCCCGGACCCACTTTGAAACTTAAATTTTTTTACATCTACGGGCTATTTATCCTCCCATGAGTTAATGCATATTAAAAGTTCTCAAATCCAACCTCAAATGGTCCTTCAAATCCAAATTAAAAAGTTTAACATCCCAAGCCCTAGTTCTTTCATTTTTTGTCTTATGTTCCATGATTTCCTAGGTTGATTTTACAGTAGAATCACTTTTTAGGTTCAACAATCTTACCTCCAATCACTTCTCCTTCAATCCCTCTTTAATCGCCTTAAAAAATATCTCAAAATGATCAACTATGGAGGAAAAATGATCCAAAATTGCGGATGAAATAACTTAAAAGCATTATGCCCAATTTTGATCCTTCTTCAACGTGATCGCGATCGTGAAGCAAAATTATTAAATTTCAAAAATAAACCTTTTGCGAACACGACTCACTCTCTGCGAACATGATGCACCAGCCTTTTACACCTACGCGAACGCGATCCCTCACACGCGAATGTGAAGAACAAATGCTCTTGGACCTCATTTCTTATACGCGAACGTGGACAATCTCATGCGAACGCAGAGAACATACTCCCAGCCTTCCGTGAACGCAAGGCAACCTATGAGAACACAAAGGTCTAAATTATGGCATTCCAAATTTCTTCTACGCTCGTGATATACCCCACTTGATCTCGAAGGCATAATTTCTGCAACAATTGTATCCAACAGTCTGTTGGAACATATGTATATGTTCATACTTATATGTTTTGATAATTGATAAACCAATTTAATGGAAAATAATATATGCCAAATAAATGTGAGTTATTATTGAATACACTTTAATTTATATTTTAACTAAAGTGCTATTCATTTTGTAGATATGCAAAAGGAAGATAAAGAATTGATATGCAAAATTACAATGAGCATAGAGGAAGAAAAGGCTATGCAATGTTATTTGAGCGGACAAGAATTGGAGTCCAAGAAGTTCAAGACAAGATCGAGAGAAGCAATGAAAATAAATGAAGACCTTTTGTTGAGTCTTATTTATATTGTCTTTATTGTAATCTTGATCCGACTTTAAGTTTGAGTCTTGGCTTCTCTCATAAAATGATTTTACAACATATGCATATCATAAATGGTTTTACAATATATGCATATCATAAATGATTTTACAATATATGCATATCATAAATGGTTTTACAATATATGCATATCATAAATATTTTTATTTGTGATAAAAATATTTTTATTGGTTTTAAATGTTGTATAATAAATATTTTCAATACATTTAAAACAAAATGATTTTAAATGTTTTTATTGATCGGAATGGTCATTACAATTGTTTTTCATGATTAAGATATTTATATCTTCAAACAAAGCTTTGAAAAACATTTTATAACTTATTTTCAATAAGTTAGTTGTTTTAAAAACGGACCATTTCCGCAGGGTCAGATAGTCGAATATCTGATATTGGATAGTCGACTATCCTGATGACCGTTGCCAAGGTAGTCGAATATCCATATCAGATAGTCGACTATCCTTGTGACCGTTGCCAAGATAGTCGAATAACCATATCAGATAGTCGACTATCTAACAGATTTTCAGAATCTGTATTTATGATCATAGCAACGGCTAGGAGTGATTTTGGAGCTATAAATTCGTCTCAAAATCACTCATTAAACACACAACTTCTGACCAAAAACATTCTTAAGCTTTCATACATTTCCAATATCATTTATTGATCATTTTTATCATATTTTGAAAGCCAAGGTCTTGAATTTATTGTTGTGTTCTTGAGCGTATTTGTTTACTCATATCCACTCTATTAAGAGAGTCTTGTTTAAGTGAGTGCTTAGTGTTTTGTACACTTGAAGAGAATTGTTATTCTCTTGTTGTAAGAAGGAACTTGTGTTTCCTTGGTTGAAGTCTTGGAGTGTTGTATCTCCGAGCAAAGGTGTTGAGGCTTGTGTCCTCTGGTTGTAAAGGTTTGTTAGGCACCCGTAAGCTTAACAGTGAAGTCTTGGGGTGAGGTATCCTCGAGCAAGTGAAGTCTTAAGGTGTGGTATCCTTGAGCAAGTGTAACGGTTTGTTTTAGCACCCGTAAGCTTAACGAAGTTAGTGGAAATCTCGAGAGAATCTCTTGAGGACTGGACTAGCCACGGGTTGTGGTGAACCAGGATACATCGGTGCGTTCATTCTTGTTTATTTACTTATCGCACTTATTTATTTCCTGCAATTTTCAAATTCCGCAAGTTTACGCTATTTTTTATTATAACGCTATTCACCCCCCTCTAGCGTTAAGCGTATTATCTAACAATTGGTATCAGAGCCTAACTCTCTGAAAGACTTAACAGTTTGAGAGAATCCTTCTATGGCTTCTACTAGTAGTGCTTTTGCAGGAATAGGTGAAGGTCACTCTATCTTTTTGCCTCCAATATTTGATGGAAGCAATTACACACATTGGAAAGATCGGATGACAATCTTCATCAAATCAAACAACTTTCGTCTATGGCAAATCATCAAGTATGGTGAACAATTGACGAAACAAGTTGGAAAAGCCATGGTAAGTGAATACAATACCAAGGCTATCAATATGTTGTATAGTTCCTTGAAACAGGAGGACTATCAGAATATTTCCCAATACAAAACTGCTAAAGAGTTGTGGGACAAGCTTGAGGACACTTATGAAAATGCGGCTCAAGAAGTAGACGGTTCATGTGATGAACCAACTGCCAAATGCCTCATGGCCGACGAAGGAGAAGAGGTAAGTACATCTAACTCTCACTCTTTTGAAGAATTACAAAGTGCCTATAATGAACTGTACGGTGAATTTGTTAATGCCTCCAAAATGATAAAAGATTTGAAGAAAACATTTTCTTTGCAGAAAACACTTTCTTTGCAAGAAACAAATTTTCAGAAAACACTTTCTTTACAAGAAAAGGATTTTGGAAAATCCTCCTCTTTGAAAGAAATAGATTTTGAAAAATTAACTAATGAAAATGGTGTTCTAAAAAATAAAATTGATGTTCTAGAAAAAGAAAATGATTTCTTGAAAAATGACATTTTTGATCTTAGAAATAAGATTAAAGCAATGAATGAATCTTCTTCAATTGATAAAAGTTCTATTTGTTTATCTTGTGATTCTTTGAAACTAGAAAACATTGAACTTAGGAACACACTAGAAAAATACAATGTAGATGCTCCTAAAACTATTGAAGTGATTAAGAAGAAAAAGCCTAAGAAAAATAGAAGGCGCAAAAAGAATAAGAATCATGCTAGAAATTGTGATGCACCACCTAGAAATAATTCTAGGATTTTTAATGAGTCTAGAATTAATAATTTTAGACCACCTAGAAACGATTCTAGGAATTGTGCAAATGAATCTATAAATAATTATTCTAGACCGTCTAGAAATAACTCTAGGAATTTCAACGCTCCTAGGAATGTTGATTTTAGATTACCTAGAACGTATTTGGCACAACCTAGGCATATGCACAACCCGAATGTGGTATGTCACTACTGCAACCGGGTAGGACACATAGCACCCACATGTTTTGCAAAACATAGGGATTTATCTTGTGGCTATAATTATTATTTGCCTAACCCCCAAGGACCCAAAAGTATTTGGGTACCAAAAACCTATGTTTAGGTACTTTTGCTGGTGTGCTTGAAGACTACAATATTGTAGTAGATGCACCAAGCACGGAACCTCATTGCATCAAGGGGGAATTTCGGTTAGTTATCCTTTTCGATAAAAACCGAATTGTTGATATGTGCAAGCAACCGATGTTAAAATATTTGTTGTTAATTTAGTTCTTATACTGTTGAAATTTCTGATTTGCTTAATTGTAATAGTTGTTAAATAACAATTGATACGTCTGTTATGTTTTCCAATAACAATTGATTTTAAATCATGCATATTTACTTTAGTCAAAATGATTTTTAAACATGCCTCTAAAATCTGGACTAAGATAATCGATTATGTACTTATGATAATCGATTATGTTAAGCCAAGACTGCATGACAATCGATTGTGAACTAATGACAATCGATTGTGTTAAGGCAGTGAGCATCAGGTTTTTCAAACCTGCATGACAATCGATTGTGAACCTTATGACAATCGATTGTGATGAGGTAGTGTCCATCAAAGTTTTTCAATGCTCAAAATAATCGATTGTGAAGTTAATGACAATCGATTGTGAAGAGACAGTGTCCATCAGATTTTTCAAAGTCACAAAATAATCGATTGTGAACATATGACAATCGATTGTGTTGAGGCAGTGTCTTCTAGACTTTTTCAAAGTTATTAAATAATCGATTGTGAGTATATAACAATCGATTGTCACGAGGCAGTGTCTAAATTGATTTTTCAAGACTGATAAATAATCGATTGTTAACATTGCACAATCGATTGTGAAGCTGACCATTGTCGTAAAGTTTTAAAATACCATCAGGTAATCGATTGTACATTTGTAACAATTGATTGTTTTAATTAAATCTGGAAAAGTTTTTTGAACGTTGCCAGTAATCGATTGTTGATCTTAGATAATCGATTGTTAAGCGTAAAATCTGGGAATGATTTTTGGAATGACTGGCAGACAATCGATTGTGGTAACTTGACAATCGATTGTCATAGTGCAAAATCAGCAATTCTTAATTGGCAGTTAGGCAACTGTTGTGTATGTTTTTCAACAAATAGTTTTATCACTGTTTTATAACAATTGGTAGATCTATGTTTTGTTGGTATGTCTTGATAAATTTCTATAAATCTCTATACTGCATACTCCTCATAGTTTTTCCTTAATATACTCTCTTCTTGCTAAATGCCAAAAAGAAGAAGTGTTTAGGTGATATGCTTCAAGTGAGGGGGAATTTTTCATTAAGGAAATTGCATGAATGTTATTGATGATATTTCTTGTACTTTAAAAATAATTTTTATTGATGATATTACATTTGGATCAACTAATAAATTTGTATGCAATGAGTTTAAAACTCATGACTAGCAAATTCTTGAAATATCATGATGGACGAACAAAATTTCAACTTGAGGTTGCAAGTGAAACAAATGAAAGAGGGAACTTTCATTTGTCATGCTCAATATTGCAATGAGTTGCTAAATCGCTTTGAAATAAGTAACACCAAAGCAATGGCCAATTCAATGAATTCATATGACCGTCTTGACAGAAATGTGAAAGGTAAGGAAAGCAATACCAAGAATTACAAAGGTATGATCGTTCCTCACTTTACCTTATTGCTAGCAGAATTGATATAATATTTAGCGGTTATTAAAGTGCTAAATATAAATCATGTTCAAAGGAGTCACGTCCTAATGTGGTTAAACGTTGATCTAAATGCATACATTTTTTTCTTTTGGTTGCATTTATATTTTGAATATTACTGACTTGAGCGTGGAAGACACGTATTTTCTTTTGCAGGTATCGCCCTAAATTCAGGGGGAACCAAGATAAAGTTTCAATTTAAGTCAATATTATTTTTCTTACTTGACTTGTGAATTTAGAAATAGCATATTTGATTTGATAAAATTATGTTCATAAAATTATGATATATACTTTTACCAAAAATATAGTTTATTTTTAATAAACGAATTCCATAAAATGAAAATTGTTTTTCCAACATTTTCTGCTTAAACGATTTTTCAAAGTCGTCGAAGTTAATCGACTAACTAGAAGTTATTCGAATAACTTGATTATCCAGAAAATCAAGCTATTTCTCCAGGTATTCGACTAACCAGAAGTTATTCGAGTATATCTGTTTCCAGATATTCGACTATCCCAGAAGATATTCGAATATCGTTCCCAGATAGTCGACTACTCAATAAGTTATTCGACTATCCTCAGTCAAATTTCAAAAATCTGACCGTTTTATAGCCGTTCCAATTAGTCCAAAAATCTGATTTTTTGTCATTCAATGCTATGTTTTCTTGAACTCTATAAATAGGATTATTGTGCACTCTTTGTTTCACACCAAAATCATTCTTGTTCAAGAAATTTTCTTCAAAAATTCTATTCCAAAAGTTCTTCCAAAAGTTCTTCTTGCCTACAAATTTCAATGGAAAATAGAAGTTCTAAACGCTCTCGTGCCGGAAAGAATATCCCTTCTTCTTCAAATCCTCCTCCATCTCTACATTGTTATGACGATGGATCCGTTCTTTGGTTTGAACAAGAAAATGAGCTTCAACGATTTATTAGAAAATTTGAAAATCGAGATATTCTTCCACCTCGATTCACAACCGCAAGATATCTAGCGGATTCTAATTATTCCAATATACTTCTACAAAGTTCAATCCTTGACTTTGTTTATTTGAAGTATGATTTCATTCATCCTCTTTTGATTAAAGCCTTCTATTCGAACCTTATGAAAGATGAAGATGGAGTTCTCTCTACCAAAGTCAATGGCATTCCTATCCTTTTAAGTGAAGAAAATATTCAAGCTATCACAAATCTTCCTCGTGATGGCCAAGACATCGAACAATATACCGGTGTCGAAGGAATACTCTATGATGAAAATGTCCTCTTCAACCTTATTGGAATTGGACAATTTGAATTCTCTCAAAAGCAAAAGAGAGCTCCTATTAAAGGAATTTTTCCGGAATTTCATTTGATTCTCTATGTTGTCACTCGGATTCTTAAACCGAGAAAAAGCAATCACACGACAATTGGCCGTGAAGATGCAAAAATCATGCATGCTATTATTTCCAAAGCACGCATAAATTGGTGTAAATTTGTTCTTACACATATGTTTGACTCAATAGGAAGTGACAAACCCCTTCCTTATGCATTACTTATAATGCATCTTCTTGAAGCATCTCAAGTCAACACCAATGTTGGTATCAAGAAAACTCGCACCAAACATTGGGAAATTCAAGAGACCTCTTTTCATGGTCATGACCAACCACATGATCAAATTCCAAATCCTCCTCCTCCAATTCAAGCTCGTCGTCCTCGTGCCCAACCAGATGTGTCTCAAGCCATCTTGGATCAACTTTCCTCTCTATCGACCTCAATTAATCGAATCGATAGTAATGTGTCTCGCACGGAAAGAAATGTGCGTAGGCTTAGTGACGAAATCCACGGATATTTTGACCATGTCAATTATTCGTATTCTCACGTCTATTCCGCAAGTACTTCTAGCGATGACGATGATTTCGACGACGATGAAAGTTCTTGATTTGTACTTTCATTATTTGAAATGTATTTTCATTTATTGAAATATATTTTCAATTACTCTTATTGTAATTTTCCTTCTTCATTAATGAAATTATCTTTTGTTAATGTCAAAAGGGGGAAGATTAAGGGTATATGCATATTTATCTTTAATCATGCTTTTGGGAAGATTAAGGGTGTAATCATGCTTTTGGGAAGATTAAGGGTATTTTTATTTTCCATGCATTGGGAAAGATAAGGATATATTCATACTTATTTATTTATATGCATATTTATTTGTTTTAAATATTTATTGCATAAATTGAGGGGGAACTCAATAATAACTTGTCTTACATTTGACATAGTCTTTTATAAAGGGTATATGCATATTCCCATTAAGGTATGCCATTATCAAAAAGGGGAAAATTGTTGGAACATATGTATATGTTCATACTTATATGTTTTGATAATTGACAAACCAATTTAATGGAAAATAATATATGCCAAATAAATGTGAGTTATTATTGAATACACTTTAATTTATATTTTAACTAAAGTGCTATTCATTTTGTAGATATGCAAAAGGAAGATAAAGAATTGATATGCAAAATTACAATGAGCATAGAGGAAGAAAAGGCTATGCAACGTTATTTGAGCGGACAAGAATTGGAGTCCAAGAAGTTCAAGACAAGATCGAGAGAAGCAATGAAAATAAATGAAGACCTTTTGTTGAGTCTTATTTATATTGTTTTTATTGTGATCTTGATCCGACTTTAAGTTTGAGTCTTGGCTTCTCTCATAAAATGATTTTACAACATATGCATATCATAAATGATTTTACAATATATGCATATCATAAATGATTTTACAATATATGCATATCATAAATGGTTTTATAATATATGCATATCACAAATATTTTTATTTGTGATAAAAATATTTTTATTGGTTTTAAATGTTATATAATAAATATTTTCAATACATTTAAAACAAAATGATTTTAAATGTTTTTATTGATTCGGAATGGTCATTACAATTGTTTTTCATGATTAAGATATTTATATCTTCAAACAAAGCTTTGAAAAACATTTTATAACTTATTTTCAATAAGTTAGTTGTTTTAAAAACGGACCATTTCCGCAGGGTCAGATAATCGAATATCTGATATTGGATAGTCGACTATCCTGATGACCGTTGCCAAGATAGTCGAATATCCATATCAGATAGTCGACTATCCTTGTGACCATTGCCAAGATAGTCGAATAACCATATCGGATAGTCGACTATCTAACAGATTTTCAGAATCTGTATTTATGATCATAGCAACGGCTAGGAGTGATTTTGGAGCTATAAATTCATCTCAAAATCACTCATTAAACACACAACTTCTGACCAAAAACATTCTTAAGCTTTCATACATTTCCAATATCATTTATTGATCATTTTTATCATATTTCGAAAGCCAAGGTCTTGAATTTATTGTTGTGTTCTTGAGCGTATTTGTTTACTCATATCCACTCTATTAAGAGAATCTTGTTTAAGTGAGTGCTTAGTGTTTTGTACACTTGAAGAGAATTGTTATTCTCTTGTTGTAAGAAGGAACTTGTGTTTCCTTGGTTGAAGTCTTGGAGTGTTGTCTCTCCGAGCAAAGGTATTGAGGCTTGTGTCCTCTGGTTGTAAAGGTTTGTTAGGCACCCGTAAGCTTAACAGTGAAGTCTTGGGGTGAGGTATCCTCGAGCAAGTGAAGTCTTAAGGTGTGGTATCCTTGAGCAAGTGTAACGGTTTGTTTTAGCACCCGTAAGCTTAACGAAGTTAGTGGAAATCTCGAGAGAGTCTCTCGGGGACTGGACTAGCCACGGGTTGTGGTGAACCAGGATACATCGGTGCGTTCATTCTTGTTTATTTACTTATCGCTCTTATTTATTTCCTGCAATTTTCAAATTCCACAAGTTTACGCTATATTTTATTATAACGCTATTCACCCCCCCTCTAGGTTAAGCGTATTATCTAACACAGTCTTCAACTCTTAATCTTCAAAAGCACCCGAGGCCCCCGGGACCTCAACCAAAAGCACCGACACATCCTAATACCTCATTCAAACTTGTTCCAATAATCAAAACACCTCAAAAAACACCATTCCACCAATTCACATCGAATTCAAGCTTAAGTTTTCTAAAAACATCTAAAACGTGCTTTTGATAAAAAAAAACGAACCAAACCATGTCTGAGTGACCTAAAATTTTGAACACACATCCGAACTGACATAACGAAGCTATAAAATCACTTAGAATTCCATCCCGACCCCCAGATCAAAATCTCACCTATCAATCGGAAATTGCCAAAATCTCAACTTCGCCAATTCAATCCCACTTCTACACCGGACCTCCAAAACCAATTCCGATCACATTCCTAAGTCATAAATCACCTCCCGAATCTATCCAAACCATTTCAACTCTCATCCGAGCCCCCTAATACATAAGTCAACATGTAGTTGACTTTTCCAACTTAAACCTTCTTAAAAGAGACTAAGTGTCTCATTTCTTACCAAATTCACTCTAAACGCAGACTACTCAACTTGATCACAATAAACACGGTTAACAAAACATAATGAAGTAGAAATGGGAGAAATGGTGCGGTATCTCATGAGATGATTGGACGGGTCGTCATACCCTCCCCTATTATTATTAACGTTAATACCACACAAGAGGGGGGTGATTTGTGTGGTACCTATTTTTTGCATTACAAGAACCTGGTTCTTCTAAGTGCTCTAGCTACAACAGTTTGCAGAATAATAAGAATTGAAAGTAAAGTGCGCAGAGCTTTTTACGTCGAAAACACCTGGCTTAAAAAATGAATAAACCATGATCTACTACTCAATAGGACTTTCCCAAACTCCACTAAAATCATTGAGCCAAAAACTGCATTTAGAAAACTCTTTGTAAACCTAAGGATTAACTCTAATCCTAGAGTGGCACACAGCCTCAACTGTTGTGACACCTTTATGTTAACTCTAACTTGAATACTCAAAGTACATAGTACAATTGCTTCTAAGAATGATGAATGGTACAATATTAAAACCAACTACAATTGAACTAGACTTGGAACAAACACAATGATGAAACTAGTTCTTCTGTCTTAGTTCATGTAGCTTCAGACGCGCACACTTGTATCTCGCATATATTGCATGCAAATCAGACATGCTCTTTTTTCTCTCAAATATGCTTAACTTCTGCGTATGTGCATTACCTGTAAAAGAGAACAACTAGGTTGTTTAATAGATTAGCAGTTAGAGTTTGATTGAGACTCCAATGCTTATATTTAGTCGATTTGAGTCCTTAACCAATATAATTTCCCATCATTATCCTAGATTAGGATTGTGTTCTCTTGTCATAAAGAGACTGTCCTTCTTAGACCTCAATGCAACCTTTTTCGATTCCGTTCAGAAGATATTTGCTATATGATCTTGAATACATTCTTCCTCACGTGCCTTCCATGTTCAATGGTTATGACTAACTGTGTCTTTCAAGTTTGAACTGGTCGTTCCCTGAGTTCATTTGTCAATCTTCAAAACTTCAACTGAACTTGGGCCAACAAATTCCCCCTTTTTGATGATGACAAACTCTGTGCTTTTAGAGATCAGAAAACATGTGATACTCAGCTGAAATATCAACACTTAGAAAATTGTCAATTTTTCATAAAAGGGCCAGATTTAAGTTAGGTCAGAAACATCACTAGTTCAGATAATGAATTTAATCACAATATCTTCCCCTTTTAGCATCATCGAAAAGTTGCATAACTAATGTGAATCCTAGTAATGTAATTAGTGCTCATGGCCACTGGGGCAACTGCAAATGAACACATGCTTTAGTTAATCAAAAATCAACTCATCAAAAATAACTATGAAGAACATAATTAACAAAATGTAAGAAAAGCTGCATTCATTGATTAGTGGGGTGTTTCTACACAGCAGTCCACAAAAAGAAAAATAAAATTACCAAACCATGAGCAAAAGATAAACAGATAGAATCCCAAACTGGGTCACTGAGGGGGTCTAGACTGGTCGCACTAGGACAAGACACCTCAGGCTTAGAAGAGCTAGAGGGTTGGGTTTGTAACGGGTTGAGCATCTCTTGGAGCATTCCTTTATTTTTCTCCTTCCCATTAGCTAGTTCAGCTCTCAACCCATTCCGTTCTCCCTCCAATTTAGCAACTGTGGCCTGAAGCCTTGCTATCTCAACATCTTTTGCCCCAACCTCCTGAACTAAGGCTTTGACCTTACTATTCACAGGAGTTTTTGCTGAACAACCAGGTTTAACAAGAGCTGTACTGAGCATATAATCACAGGCTTGAAGGGTTTTGCTGCCGAAATGCTCTTTGCTTGAGTCTAGTTCCCACTTTTTTAGGGGAACATTCAGTCGTTCAAGCACAGTTATCAAGATAAATCCGTAGGGAATGGCATGAGCTTTTGAGCCATTGATAACCCTTTCAAGCAGCTTTACAATAAAGGCAGGCCAGTTGATCTGCTTCCATTCATTCAATCATTGCATAAGTACCAGATCCATGTAATTTGTTGTATGGCATCTTTCCTGTCTGGGCAGAAGGAATTTGTTGACAAACTTAAAAAACACTTTGTGGTCTGGCCTCATTTCACTCTTCTGAACCGCCCTGGCCTCAGGTACCTCTTCATCTGTTGTGGTGTGAAAAAATTTCTTTGTGATTTGAAGATCATTAGGCAACCCATCCAGGCAAGGCCACCTCTACCTTGTGTAGTAATCATATCCCTTACTAGGGATGTCTTGAATCTTGCCCAGCTTTACTGCATTGAACTTCACTTTGACACCTTTCACCGTGCTAGTCACCATCCCATTCTTCACCATCCCATTTTCCATGAACTCTATAAGTTCTTTCCTGGCCAATTTTCTATCCATATGAAGGACCATATCCTTCCAGCCCTTTGTTTCTAGTGCGGTAAGAAGCCTTATGATACATGGCTCCTCCAGGTCCTTTTGAAGTCTCCTTTTCAAAATCGTCCTCTTGCCAAAAATGGCATATCTGTCCTGTTCCTTCTCTGACTCATCTTCTTCATCATTACTCCATTCATCATCTTCTTTAGTAATTGTCACTTGCTTTCCTTTGGCAGATGACCTGGTTCTCTTGGCAAGAACAAGTTCAGCAGGCTTAGAGGGCTTCTTGATAGAAATCCTAGGTCCCTTAGATTTGGCAGTAGGAACATCCACAGATGTACTCTTTTCTAGATGGACCTGCTCCATCTCTTCTTCTTGTTCTTCAGCCACAACCTCCGAGCTTTCACCTATCTTTGCTTTCCCTTTCTCTTTTCTCTTTTTATTACTTTCTTCTAAAGCCTTTTTCGGTTCTGCTTCACATTCCTTCACCCTACTTCTGGTAGCTCTAACCCTAGGAACACATTTGGGTGATGATGGTTTGCTCTTCTTGGTTGGCTTTGATGCAGCAGGGGTCCTTTGTGAGGAAGGCTTGCGTTTCTTTGGGTCATAGCTGGTCCCCACTTTCTTTAACTAGTCGGCCAAGTTCTCCTCCCCAGATGAACTTGGTTAATCCTGTTGCTTGCTCATATTCACCAACCCCTCAGCAGCCTCACCTGATCCACTTCCCCCTGACATCGAGACTCCCTCTTCCCCACCCACACATATGGCTAAAGGCTCCATTTTCTTTTTCCTTCTCATTTCAGAATTAAACCCACCTACATCTCTAGCAGCACCTATCATAACAAATTGATTTTTCCCTTTCATTAGAAAAAGCAGAGCAAGGTTTTACCTCTCCTTCTTGAGTTTTGGCCTTTTCAGAAGACCCAGGTTCATCTCCTTCACTAGCGGAGTTATGATCATCAGATTCAGGGCTAGAGTTGGTCTCAGCTGCTTGGACTGGTTTCTTCTGGCTGGACTGAAGTTTTTCATTTAAAGATGTCCTCAGAGAACTAGTAGCAATAGTTTTTCTTTCTAGCATTTTATGGTGCCGGAATCTAGGTTTTAGGGTTTCGACTGGTGGTGTGGAAGATAAGGTGTTGGGAGAAATGGGTGGTGGAGTGTCGGGGTTATCTTGGGGATTTGTCATGGTGAAAATTTTATGAAAACCCTAAGAAGATTTTGATTAGGTGAAGAAATTTTGAGTGTTTCATAAACGAGAGAGATGATTACCAGGGATTTTGTAAAGAATTGACGGTTATGGAGTGATTTGGGGTTTTTAAAGAGGGTAATGATTACTCAGAACCTGCAGCCTTTTCAGAGGTTACATAGAGGTTTAATCTAATAAGAGTTCCGATCTCCTTAGATATTAATTATAATTGCTAAAATTTAGGAGAAGGTTCCGCTACAGTTATACTTATAGTTTTAATGAAACTGGTTCAATTTGCCCAACGGATAGAATTGTTAAGATGTTTTGTATATCTAGGACTCTTGCCCACGATTGATAATTACATTTTTTTAATAGTGCAAAGAATAGAAACATACTGAACTTTCTCATGAGCATAATTTGATGAACCAGGTTCTTCAAGTGAAACTTCTCTTGATTATGCCTCAAATGCCAAAATAGAAAATTTGTAAGAGATTAATGAGTCGCATAGCGCATGTCACAAGAGTATACTATTTACAATATGAAACAAAGTAGGAATTAGTCTGATATTTACAAAATATAAGAACTCCTAGACAAGAAATAATTTTTTTTAATATATACAAAATATTTTTTTTCATTGTGCATTCTGAACTAGACCTTTTAGGTGATCTTAATCATCCCTAGCTCCAAGTTGTTCCTTTCAAAATTTTCTCTACTCAGTGCCTTACTGAAGATGTCAGCTATTTGTTTATCAGTAGCATAGAATTCTATGGAGATTAGCCCTTTCTCATTGTTCTCTTAAGAAGTGGTGTCTAACATCTATATGCTTAGTCCTTTTGTGATGAACATGGTTCTTTGTCATAATAATATCACTGGTGTTATCACAAAATATTGGTATGCACCCTACTTCATTTCCAAAGTGTACCAGTTGTTGCTTAATCCAGAGTAATCGAGCACGACATGAATCAACATCAACATATTCAGCTTCAGCAGTAGAGAGAGCCACTGAATTTTGCTTTTTGGTAGCCCATGATACAAGACAAGACCCTAGGAAGTGTGCCATACCTGAAGTGCTCTTCCTATCCACTATAAAACGTGCATAGTCAGCATTACCATATGCAATTAAGTCAAACTTTCTACCTTTGGGATACCACAGACACATATCAGTTGTGCCTTTCAAGTATCTCAATATTCTTTTGACAGCAGTCAAGTGTGAGTCTTTTGGATTTTCCTGGAAACGAGCACAAAGTCCTACACTAAAAATAATGTCAGGCCTGTTGGCAGTAAGGTATAAAAGTTAGCCATTCATACCCCTAGACAACTTTTGATCAACTGATGAACCTGGTTCATCAATATTTAGCTTTGTGTTAGTTGCAATAGGTGTATCTATTTACATGGATTCTTCCATTTTAAACTTCTCGATTAGTTCCTTTGTATTCTTCTACTGATGGATCATCGTTCCATCTGGACTTTGTTTAATCTGTAGCCCCAAGAAAAAATTAAGTTCTCCAATCATGCTCATCTCAAACTCACTTCCCATTAGTTTAGCAAAGTCCTTACTTAACCTATCTGTAGTGGCCCCACATATTATGTCATCAACATATATTTGTACAATAAGAAGATATTTTCCCTTAGGAACAAAGTGTTGTCACTTTTGCATCTTTTGTACCCATGCTCCAGAAGGAATAATTACAATCCAAGCTCTTGGGGCCTGCTTGAGACCATAGAGAGCATTATCTACCTTGTATACATGATCATGACATTCTTTGAATTCAAATCCTTGAGGTTGTTTCACGAACACTTCTTTTTTGAGATACCCATTTATGAAGGCACTTTTGACATCCATTTGATGAAGAGTGAATTCTATCCGTGCCGCAAAGGCTATGAGGAGTCTAATTGCTTCAAGTCTAGCAACTGGAGCAAAAGTCTCATCATAATCAATGCCTTCCTCTTGACAGTAGCCTTAAACCACCAACCTAGCATTGTTTATAGTAACTGCTCCATCTTCATCTAGCTTGTTGCTGAAGACCCATTTTGTACCATTTAGTGACTTGTCCTTAGGTCTTGGAACCAAGTGCCAGACCTGGCTTCTTTCAAACTGATTGAGCTCACCTTACATAACAATAATCCAATCTGCATCTTGTAGAGCTTCACTTACATTCTAAGGTTTAATGAGGGACAAAAAGGCATCAATTGCACACATATTCTTCAGTTGTGATCTAGTCTTGACTCCAGATTTTGGATCATTGATGATGTTCTATATGGGGTGAGAACTCAGGTACTTGTAAGATTTCCCCACCAGCTAGTTCCTGCTAGTTTCTCCTTCATTGTTATTATACAGAGGAACAGGTTCAGGTATAGGATTATTCAGAGAATTTTGTACAGTTTCTCTCAGATTGGTTCCCCTGTCAGGTTGCCCTTGGTGAAAGGACATGTTCCATCACCTGCTCCTTCCTTTGATGCCACCTTGACTTGTGATGTGGATTCAATCAATTGTCTCACCAGTCCAATGGTTTCATCTTCATGTTCTTGTCTCTCAAAAAGAGTGTTATATTCATCAAAGACAACAAGTAAAATTTCTTCCACGCATAGAGTTCTTTTATTAAACACTTTATATGCTTTGCTATGTGAAGAATATTCCAAGAATACTCCTTCATCACTTCTGGAATCAACCTTACCTAGGAAGTCTTTGCCATTATTGTGCATATAGAACTTGCAACCAAAAGCCGTAAGATGGGATATGTTCGGTTTTCTCCCTTTAAGTAACTCATAAGGAGTTTTCTCTACAAGAGGTCGGGTCATGCATCTATTTATTATATAACAACCAGTGTTTATAGCGTCTGCCCAGAAGCTATGAGGTAGTTTACTAGAAAGTAGCATGGTTCTTGCCATATTCTCAAGGGTCATGTTCTTCCTCTCAACTACCCCATTTTGCTAAGGAGTTCTAGGGGCAGAGAAATTATGATCTACTCCATTTTTATCACAAAATTTAGCAAACTTTGTATTTTAATATTTAGTTGCACGATCAGACCTAATGGATACAAGTTGATTTCCTAATTATTTCTGGGTATTTCTAACAAAGGTAGTGAGCATTTCAAATGATTCATCTATAGAAGTTAGAAACAACACCCAGATAAATCTAAAATAATCACCATCAAGCACCATTACATGTCTTTTAGCACCTCTACTCATGGCTCTCATTGGACCACAGAGATCCATATGAACCAGTTCCAACGTCTTGGACGTACTTACTATTTTCTTAGGATTGAAGAATGACCTTACATGCTTCCCCTTGCACATGCGTCACTAACTTTGTCTTACTTTAACTTGATATTAGGTAACCCTATCATCAAGTTATTGGGGACTAATTTTTTCAATTGATTTAGAATGGCATCGCCATGTCTTTTGTGCCAAAGAAGGGGATCATTAATTAACACACTCAAGAAGGTCAGTTCATTTTCTGAGAGAGTTGACAGATATACCATGTAAATATTGTTAACTCTCCGTACCTGCAAAACAATCTTTTCAGTAGTAAGGCTAATCACAAAACATTTTGTGGAATTGAAAGCCACAAGGTTACCTCTATCACACAGTTGTGACACACTTATCAGGCTATATTTTAAGCCACCTATCAAATAGACATTCTCATTTGGAATGAAAACCTGTCTTTCCTACCTTTCCAACTCCAATGATTTCACCATTCTTTCCATTTGCAAAGGAGACATTACCTCATTTTAGGTTCTCAAGTGAAAGGAATCGGTCCTTGTTACCAGTAATATGTTTTGAGCAGCCACTATCCATGTACCATATTTGTCTACTCCCCTTCACTTGGACCTGCAAAAATCATGGATAATTAGGAACCCAAACTAGTTTAGGTCCCTTTTTATGGGCAAAAGTATGAATTAGATTTTTCTTTTCCCAACCAGGCAGTTTGTGCTTTTCTTTGAACAAAGGCTTTGTTCTTTTGACTAGCCTTTTCTCTTGCAATACATTAATTTTTGTAATGGCAAGTATTACCACAGTGTGTGCATATCTTATTCTCAGGAAGTGTGAGATACTTGGTTTTGGGATCCTGTTTTGGACCTTGTGTCCCAAATCCAAGTCCTCTCTTATTGCTACTATGATAGTCTTGCAGCCAGGAGAATGCATTGGAAGCCTTGTTCCATTTGCATGTTTTGTCTAGGTCATGATTTACCTTTCCTAAATCTTCTTTTAACACTTTAATCAATTCATCTTTCTTGTACAGTTCAGCATTCGTTTTTCCTTGATTTTCTTCAATAGTGAAAAATGATTGACCAGCCTTTTTCTTTCATGTCCCTAATTTTAGTTTAGTATTTTCAGATCTATGTTTTACGATCTTATTTTCATATTGATGAACCTGGTTCTTCAACTCAGTATTTGTGTTGTCACTCTCTTCAGCCCTAGACTCTAACCTTTTACATTTTTTTTCTAGGATAAGACATTCCCTAAACAGAACATCCTTCTCACTGTTTATTATTTCAGATTCATCTATGAAGTCCATCAGTAGATCAACCAATTTTTGTTTAGACAAGAACTTAGTCTTTCCTTTAAGGTGTAGAATACTTACCTCCTGTTCATCTTCTGATTCTCTTATGGCCATAAGAGCTTGCTCATCTTCAACTTCATTTTCTGAGTCCTCATATGATGTTTATCCCCATGCAGCAACTATATCTTTAGTTTATCATTTGTTCCTTCTTGGTTGAACATGCTCCTTCTTCCTATTTCTTCTATCTACTCTATCTTTCTTTCATCAACCTCCCATTGAGGGCATATTTTTATATGGTGATCAGTCTTCCCATACTTGTAACACCCCTCATTGGTTTGTTTCTCAGGAGACATAGGTCTGTTGAATGTTGTTCCCCTTTCCTCTCATAATATATTTCTTGAAATCTTTGGTTATCATAGCCATTTCATCATCTTCAAGATCTGATCCTTATGAAATTCGGAGAGCCCGACATCTTTATTTATTTGGATCATCCATCTTCATTGTTTGCCGTCTCAATTCATAGGCAGTAATATTTCCAATCAGTTCATCCAATCTTAAAGTAGCAATGTTTTTTGGATTCCTGAATAGCAGTGATTTTGCTTTCCCAGGAGATTGGCAGAACTCTATTAGAATCTTCTCCACCTTTTCTTCTTCCAGGATAATCCTTCATAGAGACTCAAGTTCATTTTTCAGTGTTGTGAATATTGTATACATCTCTTGGATAGTTTCTCCATCCTTCGTAGTAAAATTGTAATATTTAGAATACAGCAGTGTTCCTCTTGACCTCTTCACTTGAGGTGTTCCTTCATGAGCCACTTGTAATGTGTCTCAGATCTTCTTGGCAGTAGTACAACCTTGAATCCTGTTGTACTCATCGGGACCAAGTCCAGACACTAGCCATTTCTTGGCTTTTGCATTTTTCTCCCATTTCCTTAGATCTTCAGCAGTACAATCGGCTCTTGTCTTTGGAACTTCCAATCCTTTAGCATTCTTCTTGGTTGTGGCTAAAGGACAATCAGTGATGATATCCCAAAGCTTATAGTCTTCGCCCATGATATGGTCCCTTATTATGTTTTTCCACTAGGAGTAGTAGAGGCCATTGGAGAGTGGAGGCCTGGCAGTGGATTGCCCTTCCCATTTCTCAGGTGGTGCACTCATGTTGATCTTTTCCTAAGGTGTTAACCTTTTCAAGGATAACCTGATCTGATACCAACTGATGTTATAAACGTCAATACCACACAAAAGGGGGTGATTTGTGTGGTACCTAATTTTCGGGTTAGAAGAACCTGGTTCTTCTAAGTGTTCTAGCTACAACAGTTTGCGGAATAATAAATACTGAAAGTAAAGTGCACGGAGATTTTTACGTGGAAAACACCAGGCTCAAAAGGTGAAAAAACCACGACCTACTACTCAGTAGTATTTTCCCAAACCCGACTAAAATTACTGAGCCAAAAACATCATTTACAAAACTCTTTCTAAACCTAAGGATTAACTCTAATCCCAATGTCGCACACAGCCTCAACTGTTGCGACACTTTCAAGTTAGCTCTAACTTGAATACTCAAAGTACCTAATACTATTACTTCTAAGAAAGCTGAAAAGTACAATATGAAAATCTACTACAATTGAACTAGACTTATAATAAACACAATGATGAAACTAGTTCTTCTATCTTAGTTCATGTAGCTTCAGACGTGCAGACTTGTATCTCGCATATGTTGCTTGCAAATTAGACTTGCTTTTTCTCTCAAACATGCTTAACTTCTGCGCATGTGCATTACCTGTAAAAGAGAACAACTTGGTTATTTAATAGATTAGCAGTTAGAGTTTGATCAAGACTCCAATGCTTATCCTTAGACAATTTGAGTCCTTAACCAATACAAACTCACATCCTTATCCTAGCTTAGGATTGTGTTCTCTTATCACATGGAGACAGTTCTCCTTAGAACTCAATGCAATCTTTTCGATTTCGTTAAGAAGATATTTGCCGCGTAATCTTCAATACATATTTTCCTCACGTGCCTTCTATGTACAATGGTTATGACTAACTTTGTATCTCAAGATTGACCAGGTCCTTCCCTGAGTTAATTTGTCAATCCTTAAAACTTAAATTGAACTTAGGCTAACAGTATTGACAGTTTTTGACAAGATACTCTTAATTTCTCGGTTGGAAACTTCCACCTGACCACTAGCTTGAGGATGTTTGGTTGGTCACTTTGTGATTTACTCCATACTTGGCAAGAAATGAATCAAAATCCTTCTTGCAAAAGTGAGATCCCCCATCACAAGTGATAGCACGGGGGGGGGGGGGGGGTGCCAAACCTTGTGAAGATACACTTTTTCTTAAATGCCACCACACTTCGGGCCTCATTGTTGGGCAAAGCCACGGCTTCAACCCACTTCGAAACATAATCCACCGCTACCAAAATATAAGTGTTCCCACAAGAGCTCACGAAAAGACCCATAAAGCAAGACCCCAAACATAAAAAATGTCCACCATTAGAATTCTATTAAGAGGTATCTCATTTATTTTAGAAATCCCCCCAGCTCGTTGTCATTCATCATATCTCTTAACAAGGTCACCTGTATCCTTGAATAAGGAGGGCCAATAGAATCCGCAACTAAGCGCCTTACAGGCTGTCCTCACCCTTCCATGATGGCCACTAAGGGGAGAGGAATGACAAGTACTCAACTGTTCGTCTTCTGGGACACATCGACAAATCACACCATCGGTGAAAATCTTGAACAAATATGGATCATCCTAATAAAAATCCTAACTATACCGCTTGATCTTCTTCCTTTGGTCAGAAGAGAGCTCATACGGGATTATACCGGTCACAAGGTAGTTGCGACATCAGCTAATCCACGGCATATCATGCATTGATACCGCGAGGAGTTGTTCATCCGGAAATGCATCATCGATCTTAAGGCCAACACAACGCCTCCCCTCCTCTTCCAAGCGAGACAAGTGGTCTGCTACTTGATCTTCACTCCCTTTTCAGTCCACAATTTCTAGATCAAAATCTTGAAGAAGTAACACCCAGCTCATCAATCTTGCCTTCGAGTCATTCTTGGTCATCAAATATCTAAGAGCGGCATGATCGGTATGAATAATCACATTGGCCCCCAAACGCTATGGTCGGAACTTTTCCATGGAAAACATAATAGCTAGCAATTCCTTCTCGGTGACTGTTTCTTTGATCGTCACTCATGGTTTTACTTGAGTAGTACATCGGATGTAATATCTTGTTGATTCTTTGGCCCAAGACTGCCCCTACCGCAACGTAACTAGCATCACACATGAACGGTAAAGGCAATCTCCAATTTGGTGCGGTAATGATAGGGGATGTTGTCAACTTGTGTTTTAGAAGCTCAAAAGCCTCCATGCATTTCTCATCAAAAACAAACTTGGCTTCCTTCTCTAGCATCTTGCATAACGAGTTAACTACCTCAGAAAATTCTTTGATGAACCTTCGGTAGAAGCCCGCGTGCCCAAGAAAACTCCTCACCCCTTTGACAGAAATGGGGGGAGGTAGCCTTGAAATAACTTCGATCATTGCTTTATCATCTTCAATTCCCCGACTTAAAAGCTTGTGACCCAACACAATACCCTCTTCTACCATAAAATGGCATTTTCCCAATTGAGAACTAGGTTTGTGTCTTGACATCAGGCCAACACTCGATCCAGATTTACCAAACATTCATCAAATGAATCCCCAACCATTCAAAAATCATCCATGAAGGCCTCCAATATATCTTCCACCATGTCAGTGAAAATAGCCCTCATGTATCGTTGGAAGGTCACCAGAGCCTGTGAAGTGGCTGGTGATGTGGTGGCAAAAGCTGCCGGAGCCAGTCCAGTACAATCTGATAAGATCTGTGCCAAGGCCTCCTATAGATCCCGTATCACGATGGGTACAGTTGGTGCCTGAACTAGTGTTGCTGGAGCATGATCCAAAATTGGGGCAGCTGGTGGATAACCAGGTGCTACCCTTTATGCTCTGCTTGTGCCACAACCACGACAGCGTCCTCGTCCTCTTGTGCTCTCGATGGGTGGCACTGGTGATCGTTCACCTTGTTCGGTAGCTCGTGTCCTTACCATCTGTGAGATAACAGAATATTATGAGCCTAATACTCGGATAAATAAGTTCGCACAACAAGAATTTCATGAATATGAAGTTTTTCCTAATGGTTCTGCAGCCTCTCGAGGATAAATACACACATCTCTGTACCAATCCTCGAGACTCTACTAAACCGGCTCATGAATCGCTAGACCTATGTAATCTAGGCTCTGAGACCAACTTGTCACGGCCCTAATCTCAGTCGTGATGGTGCCCAACACATTGCTAGGCAAGTCGGACAAACTATCAACCACAATCCATTTTCTTATAAAATCCATTATTAGCTAATATAGTTTCATTACCAATTTAACATAATAAATGACTAAAAGAGCAAGTTAGATATGCGGAACACAAAGAGAAGTAATAACTACATAGCTCACACAATCTGGTGTCACAAGTCTAGAGCCTCTAATACAAGTTCAACAATCTATTACATAGATAGTCTAGGAAATGTAGAAAAAATATAATAGAAGGGAGAAAATCAGGGCTGCGGATTCCATGCATCTACCACGATATCCCCGACAAATGCTGAAAGACTGGAAAGCTCTCACTCAACCTCTAGAGCACCTGGATCTTCACGCAAGGTGTAGGGAGTAATATAAGTACTCCAACCTAGTGAGTAATAAGCATAAATAACGACCGATAATAAGAAAACAAGTATACATAGGGTTATCTAAAATGAAACAGTTAAATAAGTAATTTGAAAGAACTAAATCAATGAAAAGAAGAATTAGATACATTTACAACAAATAATCAGATAAATGACAGACAGTTAAAAAGAAGTAAACACATAGAAGAGTACCAGCCCCTCTGGCTAACTCTCGGAACAACATAGACCCCTCGGGCTCACTCTCATATCACTATGGGTACCCATGCACACTGGGGATGTGCAGACTCCGGATGGGCCCCTTATGGCCAAGCGCAATATTTTACCGACATGGCTGCACTTTGGTGGTGCAGGAAACGAGCTGACATTGACAGAGCGCTTGTCTTCATTGACACTTGGGAAGCCCTAAAGAAAGAGCTCAAGGAGGAGCTCTACCCGGTGCACGTAAGTTGCGAGGCTAGGGCAAAAATGAGTTTACGTTATCAAATCTGGGCCCTCGGCCTCATATCACTCAAGCCACCTCGTGGCGTACATATGTATATTAGGCCCTCGGCCTCATATGAGTATCAGTGTATCCGCACATCTAGCCATTGACCGTACTTTGTCTGAATATCACATACATTTGTTAAACAGTAGTTCTCAACCCAAAACATCATTTAAGTTTCAAAAACGAGTAAAAGTGGTTGAGCCGTAAAACACTGGAAAATAGCACGATTGAATTTAAGTGATAAGTCAACTCAGTGAGGAAATAGTGATAAAAATCCACGAAGGGTTCAATTAGTTGGCACGAAGCCCAAATATACAATCAGTCCAAATCATGATGATACAAATAAGTTTCAGTCAAATACGTGGCAAAATCATCGATCGGGATGGACCAAGTCACAATCCCCAATAGTAAACGTCTCCACGCTCATCATCAAGCACGTGTCTCACCTCAATATAGCTCTACGATGTGCAAATCCGGGGTTTCAAACCCTAAGTACATCATTTACAATCATTACTTACCTCGAACCGTCTAAACCTCTAGTTCGTGACACCTTTACCCCTTGAATCGGCCTCCATGCACATCGAATCAATCTAAAACCAAAAGGAATACGTCACAATATTCTAAGGGAACAAATTCCAAGCAAAAAATGAAAAATATCAAAAATCCCGAAATTAGCAAAACTCGAGCCACGGACCCACTTCTCGAAACTCAGAAATTTTTGCATCAACGGGTTCCTTATCCTCCCACGAGTTCATACATATCAAAAGTTCTCAAATCCGACCCTAAATGGTCCTTCAAATCCTAATTCAAAAGTTGCAAATCCCAAGCCCTAGTTCTTTTTTTTTATTTATTAAATTCCATGATTTCCATCGTTGATTTCACAATAAATCACGTTTTAACTTCAAATATCTTACCTCCAATCGATTCTCCTCGAATCCCTCTTTAATATGCTTCAAAAAGCTATAAATATGATCAATTATGGAGGAAAAATCACCCGAAGCACATGAAATAACTTAAAAGCATTTTGCCCAGTTCTGATCCTTCTTCATCGCGATCGCGGCCTTAGCCTCGCAATCGCGAAGCACACTTTTAAATTTCCCAAATTTAACCTTATGCTAACGCGGCCATCTCTCTACGAACGCGATGAACCAGCCTTTTACACTTACGGGAACGCGATCCCTCACACGCGAACGCGAAGAACAAATGCTCTTGGACCCCATTTCTTATACGCGAACTTCGGACAGACTAATACGAACCCGAAGCACAAGCTCCGAGCCTTCCGCGAATGCGAGGACACCTATGAAAACTCAAAGGTATAAATTATGGCCTTCCAAATTCCTTCTACGTGATCAAGATATATCCCACGCGATCACGAAGGCTTAATTTTTGCAACACCTGAGCACAAAAATCTACAACTCTTAAACTTCAAAAATGGTCCAATTGACCAGCCAAAACTCACCCGAGGCCCCCGGGACCTCAACCAAGAGCACCAACACATCCTAAAACATCATTCAAACTTGTTCAAATAATAAAAACATCACAAACAACACCAAATCCACTAATTCACATCGAATTCAAGCCTAAGTTTTCTAAAAACTTCTGAAACACGCTTTTGATAAAAAAAACCCAACCAAACCACGTCTGAATGACCTGATATTTTGCACACACATCCCATATGAAATAATGAAACTACAGAAATTCTCAGAATTCCATTCCGACCCCCCGATCAAAATATCACTTATCAATCAGAAATCGCCAAAATATCAACTTCGCCAATTCAAGTCTACTTCTACACCGGACCTCCAAAACCAATTCCGATGAAAATCCTAAGTCATAAATCACCTCCCAAAGTTAACAAAAATATCGGAACTCACATCTGAGTCCCCTAACACAAAAGTCAATATTCAATTGATTTTTCCAACTTAAACCTTCTTAAAAGAGACTAAGTGTCTCATTTCTTTCCAAATCCACTATGAACACCAACAACTCAACTTGATCACATAAAATATGGATAACAAAGCATAATGAAGCACAAATGGGAGAAATTGAGTGGGAACTCATGAGATGATTGGTCGGGTCGTCACAACTATCCAATGCCTTCGCTTATATATCAGCCTACTCCAATTTACGAAGCACCCTCACCGTCTTACCAAATGCCACCACCAACTTATCAATCACCTCCTCCTATAATATATCAGCCTACTTCACCCTGATATTACCAGCCAGCACATGTTTACCAAGCCTATATTTCTCAACTATCCCACTATCAATCACCCACCAAATGCCAAAACTTCCTTAAAACTCAACTAAATTTTGATTGTAGACCTCTTAAACAATACACAGCCATTGCTGAACCTATTGACCAGTTGTATGAAAGACTCAAAACAGCTGGCTATGTCACCCCCACCCCTGCTACAACTCCTGAGAACCCTTCTTATTAGGTTAACAGAACAAATCATGTGCATACCATTCCAACAAGAAAGGACACACCATCAACGAATGTCATTCTCTAAAGAAAAAGATCCATACTTTAATGAACAAAAAGATTATTGTGGCAAAAGAAACTGCTCCAAATGTTTGCAATAATCCTCTGCCAGACAATAAGTGTCAAGGTGTCCACATAATTGAAATAGATGATTATTAGGATCCCGAGGGATCAACCGGGTTGATCGTAGAGGTGATGGGCGAAAGAAGCCAGTAGTTACTCTTAATCCGATTGTAGTCCAGATTCAGCCATCCGGAGACACTAAGGTAAATATATCTGTGCCACTTGAATTTGAAAAAACATCATCTATAATGTCAAATTTGTGTCTCCAACAAATGCACCCACACTGTTCAATATTGCAGTCTTACCACCCAGGGCACATGCTCCATTTGGAGCAAAGATAGCTATGCCAATCCTAGTGGGGATGTCGACCATGATGTCATTCCATACAATGGATATACCCGGGGACTATATAGTCGAGGGAAGGAGTAAAGGCAAAGTTAGGTTTGATGAAACTATTGCAGCACAGGGTATGACGAGAACTGGTAGAGTTTATACCCCTGAACATTTAGCTGAGTAAAACGATCAGGCTTCTTATCGGCCACCCATTATTGAGACAGGTCCAGACAATCTTTGGAGAAAGATACAAGTTAAAGAATACTCGGTCATCGACGAGTTGAACCAAACACAGGCATAGATCTCTATACTTTCTTTGCTACAAAATTCTGAGGCACACAATAGTGCTTTGTTGAAGGTACTTAGTGAACCAAATGTTCCAAGAAGTATCACTGGTGGTGAAATAGCAAACATGGTAGGATACATATTGGAAAGTCAAAAAATTACTTTTCATGAGGATGAGCTACCTCCTAAAGGGTTGGGACACAACAAAGCACTGCATATCACTATGTAATGCGAGGACTACTTCATCACCAGTATCGTGATTGATGGGGTTCCAGCCTCAACATTTGTCCACTGGTAACACTCAAGAAATTGGGCAAGGGATTACATGAAATGAAGGATGGAGCTATCAACGTGAAATGCTTCGACGATTCCTAAAGTTCCACAATTTGGGAAATAAGTTTGCACTTACAAATGGTGCCAACTTGATTCGAAATTGATTTCCAAGTTATAGATGTGCCAACATCTTAAAATCTATTGTTCGGACGATAGTGGATTTATGCTGTCGGGATTGTAGCATCAACACTGCATCAGGCAGTAAAGTTCGAACGAAATTACAAGGAAGTGATCATTCACGGCGACAGTAGCAACCCTAAATACAGTCTCCAGACCATTCCATCAATCACTAGGAGATTGAACCTGGGGGAGAGGCATACCACCACATCAAATGGGTAAATGTTGTTGACAAAGATAAATGGTGGGATAAGAAGATCGAGAGCATACTGAATTGGGTGGGTACAAACCTGGCAAAGGGATCGGCAAGAACCTCCACGGGATAGCTAAGCCTATAAAGATCAAGAATCATGGCACTACTTTCGATATGGGATTTAAGTATAACTGGGAATAATTTAACAAGTGGTTGCCACCATGGCGCGGTCATTACTATCCGTTGGAGCAGCCAATACCACACTTGGAGCAGACTTTCCAACCGACTGATGTTATCTATGGGTCACAAGAAGAGGAGGCACTAGGAGCGGTGAAGAATTTGTTCCTAGAAGACAATTATATGGATTATTGTGTAGTTCTCAAGGAGGAAGGGGAGGAAGGCCATTCCATACAGGCTGTAAGTAGAGGAGCACGCCTCAACATCTAGACCATCAGGACGACCAGAGCCCGACGAACCTCAGAGTAGCAAGGCTAAAACAAGCATCATGCACTGTTTTACTTAATAAATGATCTTCTTTTCGCATTTTTCAATTCCTGCAATAAGATCTTCAATGTTCAAAATAATTATGCAATTTATCAAAGCATTTTGACTTTTCTTATGAATCAACACTTATTACTATTGTTTTATCTCATTACTTTACTTATGCAACATTACTATTACTTATCTTGATGAAGCAATGATTGTGATATGCAACGAGATAACACAACAAACGAGCATAGATTCAAAGGAAGATGACAGGCTATAAGAGATTGTTAAGGAAGCAAAGAACTTTGAGAACAGGCCTAAGTCCAACCTGGATGAGACTGAGATTGTTAACTTGGGAGATGCCGAAAATGTCAAAGAAACACGAATCAACGTTCACTTATCACCATCAGAAAAGAAGGAATACAGATTTTCTAAATGAATATGAGGACATATTCGCCTGATCATATGATGACATGACTGGTCTGAGTAGATCTATTATGGCTCATAAATTGCCAACCGATCCAACATGTCCGCCGGTAAAGCAAAAGCTCAAAATATTCGAGCCTGATATGAGTGTTAAAATCAAGGAAGACGTCACTAAGCAAGTCAAACCTAAGCTTCTCAGGGTGGTAGAATATCCGACATGGTTAGCTAACAACGTGTCAGTACCAAATAAGGACAGGTAGGTCAAAGTATTTGTCGGGTACCGGTATCTTAACCGACCAAGAATGAGTTGCAATCATTTGAAGATAGTTTCGATGGTTATCATCAAATTTGGATGGATGGAGAAGATGATGATACAACGTCTTTGATATTGCCGTGGGAGATGTATTGTTACAAGATGATGCCGTTTGGGTTAAAGAATACTAGGGCCACCTACATGAGGGCCATGACTACCATTTTCCATGACATGATACACAAGGAGACATAATTGTACGTAGATAATGTTACTATCAAGTCGAAGAAATCTACTGATCACATGGAAGATTTGAGGATGTTTTTCAATAGATTGCGAAGGTACAACCTGAAACTAAATCCTGTGAAATATACATTTGGGGTTCCTACTGGAAAACTACTTGGGTTTATTGAGAGTCACCGAGGAATAGAGCTGAATCCATCAAAGGTCAAAGCTATTCAAGAGTTGCCACCGCCAAAGAATAAGAAAGACGTGATGAGATTCTTCGGGAGACTCAACTACATCAGTCGATTCATAGCACAATCTATAGTTATTTGTGAGCCAATCTTTCTGATATTAAAGATGGACGCCGCTACCAAATGGACTAAAGACTGCCAAAAGGTTTTCGACGGAATCCAGGAATACATGTCAACACCACCATCTTGCTACCGCCCGACCAGTAGATCTCTGTTGCTCTACCTTGCAGCATTGGATGGAGCTTTCGATTGTGTCCTAGGGTAGCATGATGAAATGAGGAGGAAAGAGCAGGCCATTTATTACCTAAGCAAGAAGTTCACCCCGTACGAGGCCTAGTATTCTCTGTTAGAGAGAACCTGTTGTGCTTTGACTTGGGTAGCTCAGAAGCATAGGCACTACTACTGTGCCTATACTACATATCTCATTTCAAGGATAAACCCTTTGAAGTACATCTCCAGAAGCCCATGCCCGCTTGAAAGCTAGCCAACCGACAAATCCAGTTTAGTGAATTTGACATGTCTACGTAACTCAGAATGTAATCAAGTGAGAGGAACTAGCAGATCACCTTGCTGAAAACCCCGTGGATGGAAAATATGAACACCTGAAAACATATTTTCCTGACAAAGAGGTATCGTTCATAGGAGAAGACGTTGCAGAATCCTAAAATGGTTGGAGAATATTTTTCGATGGAGCGACAAATTTCAAAGGAGTTGGCAAATGAGCAGTCCCAGAATCAAAAACCTGTCAGCATTATCCAGTGTCCGCCAAAACTCGCGATTTTTCTTTGGATGTAGGCACTTGGATTGCGAAAGCATATTACATATGTTAGAAACTACGCTTTACGCTAGAGGGGGGGGGGTGAATAGCGTATTAATAGAATTTAGCATTTTCTTGCGGAATTTAAACTTTGCAGGAAGTAAAATAAATGCAGAAAAAGTAAACTTACACAAAGATGTATACTGGTTGGCCACCAACGTGGTTAGTCCAGTCCCCGAGAGACTCTCTCGAGATTTTTCACTATCTTGTTAAGCTTACGGGTGCTCAACAAACCGTTACACACTTGAGGACACAAGCCTCAAACAGTTGCTCGGAGATCGCAATCTCAAAGACTTCACCCAAGGAAACGCAAGTTCCTTGAAACAAGAGAATCGCAATTTTCTTACAAGTATATCAAATACTTGGACACTCACTTAACTAAAGTACTCCTTATTGAGTAGATATGAGTAAAAGAATATGTTCAAGATCACAACAACTTTAAGCAATAATATGGCTCTCAAAAGCTTTATGAAATGAGTAGAAAATGAAGAACAATTGAATGAAAGCTTATAGCAATATAATGATCAGTTTGTGTATGTTGTTGTTGTTAAAACACTGAAATGAAGCTGTATTTATAGTTGAAAAACTTGGCATTACCGTTGCCTAATTGCCAATTAAGAGTTGCTGATTTTACTCACTGACAATCGATTGTCAAACCCCAACAATCGATTGTCTGCCAGTCAGATCAAAATTCAATCCCAGATTTAACGCTTCACAATCGATTATACATAATCTATAATCGATTACTGGCAATATTCAAAATCAGATAATCGATTACACTAAGTTCATAATCGATTACTTTAGCAACGTTCTAAAAATCATTTCCGGATTTTAAGCAAAACATCGATTATATAAAATCAATAATCGATTACCTTATGGTATTTGAAAATTATTTGACAACGGTCAGCTTCAACAATCGATTGTCCTTTGCAACAATCGATTACTTGTTATTTTCTGAAAATCATAAAACTTACTGTCTCAGTGATAATCGATTATCTAAAGACATAATCGATTACTTAATTAAATTTAAAATCACTGGAAGACATCAACTCACCACAATCGATCACCATTAGTTCATAATCGATTATTTTGAGTATTGAAAAACTTTACCTCAACAACAATCGATTGTCATTTGTTCACAATCGATTATCATGCAGATTTGGAAAAACCTGATGTTCACTGTCTTACTCACAATCGATTACCATTAATTCATAATCGATTGTCATGCAGTCTTGGCTCAGAAACAATCGATTATCATAAGTACATAATCGATTATTTTAGCCCAGATTTTTGAGGCATGTTTAGAAAACATTTTGTCTAATGTAAATATGCATGATTTAAAATCTTTTTGACACAGAATTAAATATGCATGATTTTGGAAAATAGTTTTATGAGAGAGGCCATACTATGAGTCAAGTTATAGGATCGAGATTACAGTTTTAGAACAACTCAATGACAATTAAAAGCTATATCTTGAACTTCAATCTTATTCGCAACCATTGTGCGCTTGTACTTGAATTCCGTCATATATCAATTTTTGCTTCGTTTGTCATTCATCAAAACCTACAAAAGAGTACACGTTTAGTATATTGCATTGAGAACGTGTTTCTAACAACATATTGTACACTCACGAGACAAACATTGTTCAGGAACACAACCCTTAGAACTATTGCACTCACCAACATTTTCTATCCACACGCACCAGTGGCATTCCATATGTCACCGCGTCCCCAGCTATCACGATACCGCAATCTACTATGAGCTAAGAAAATTCTATTACCATTTGCCCTTTTTATTTCTTTCATAAGGCTACTATTCTGCCATCCAAGACTAAACGCTATCATTTTTTGCATTTTTTACATTGTATAAGGCAACCATTTCGCCTTCCGAGACTAAACGTTGTCTCCATCTGCATTTCATATTGCATAAGGCTACCATTCTGCCTTTCGAGGTTAAGCTCTACCTTTATCTACATTTACATGTCCAAGAGATCGACACCTTATCTACATTTGTATGGCTGAAAGATCGCCACTTATCTATGTTTTCATGGCTGAAAGATCTCCACCTTATTTACATTTGCATGGCTGAAAGATCGCCACCTTATTTACATTGCATGGCGGAAAGATCGCGCATTATTTACATTTGCAAGGCTGAAAGATCGCCACCTACTGCATTGGGCTGAAAGATCGCCAAATACAGCATCTTATGGGCTGAAAGATTGCCAAATCATCCGAAGAAATCATTGTTCGAAGGCACCATTTTCATAGCCTGAGAACACCATGTTATAGCCTGAGGACCCCTTTTAACTTTTTGCATATCATAATTCAATGGAATTATGGTTCGGAGGCATCATCCTCAAAGCCCGAGAGCATCATTTCAGGGCACACGAATTCTTTATTATACGCTTCATGGCCCAGGACATCATGGTCTAAGGACGTCATTCAAACTGTCGAAAGACAATCTGCATATTCCAACAGAAAATTGCATCATGTTTAAATTTAAGCACAATATATTCTAGTATTTCTTATTTACAGGTAAACCAGCGAGCAACGTCTATCTCGGTAGGAGCGATCCTGCTCTAGTTCCCCATCCATGTCAAATCTTAACCATCTTCGTCTTAAATATTGCATCCATTCTTGAAAAGTTTCCAATGGCATACTTCGATGACGGATCCTGAACTACATCTGCCCTGATTCCTATAAAACCAGGGATATGCAGGCAGCTCAAAAGCCAGGGCACGGCCTAAGCCTCCTCAAACCATTTCGTTCGGTCAAAATTGGCGATCATATTTTTACTCGATATCTCTTTCATCCTTCCAGGGTAAAGAGAAGCTGCTGTTGATATCCAATTTTTTCTCGTATATTTTTAATATGAAAAATAATTTTAAAATAGCATATGTATGTATATATATGTATGTACAAATATTTTATTATTTTTTCTTAATTTTTAAAGATTATTTAATCAATTTATTGCCCTATTTTATCAAGAAAATCCCAGTAAATATTTATACTAAAATATGGCGACGATAATTTTTGCATATTTTTACAAATTTATTTAGTATTTTTACTGCTAAATTACATATAATTGCAATATTAGCCTCTTTTAGACCTAGTATTTTAATTAAATAACTATGTGCTATTAATCATTTTAGTACCTTTAATTTATTTCTAGAAATTATTTTGCTATTTTTTATAAATCAAACAGGGAAAAGTGGCTATTTAAATATTAGCCCTATTTTATTTTAATTTAGCCAGATTTGAACCCCCAATTTAACACAATTTGAAGCCAAATCACTGAACTGACCTAGACCCAACTGTGCTAAACCGCCCCACATAACTGATCAATCCAGGCCGTTGATCAAACTGACCAATGGCCACCAAACCCCATTTCCTTAATTAATCCCAAACGACACCTAAACACTATCATTTCTCACATTTCGCTGCCTCTAAAATGCCCCTCCCTCTCATTCCTCTCTCAAACCCCTATCAAACCTTAGCTGCCACCCTTAACTACCACCCTAAAACCTCCCGAATACATGGCTCCAAAGGTCATTGGAGGCTTGTATCCACATCCCTTGGCTTCTATATGTTCGATTGTTATGGTTTCAAGGACAGATCTTGAAGAAGTTTGGTTTCGACTTTGCTTAATTTAATTTTATGGCTGTTCTCCGGTCGTCTCTGACTTTTATCTGGCCAGCCATGGCTATTCAAGTATCACTCTTGACTCTCTAACTTAGGTCGATGGTTTTCAAAGCCTTTCTCACCACTTGGAGTTCTTTTGAAACCCTAACCTTTAAGGTTCTTCCGATTTCTTTTAGATCTGTATTTGCTCTAAACTTCTAAACGTTTTTCTTAAAAGTTTCTTTCAAAACGACCTTCAGAGCTTCTTATCTTTCTGATTAAGATTTTGTTAAGTTATTTTGAAACCTTTTTTGATTTTTTTATATGTTTCGCTCTGTTTTCTCGTATTATCATACTGGTTGAGTTTGCATGTTAAACCACTTAATTTCTTTTAACTATTTCTAAAGTGAATGTTGTTTGCCTGAGTTTTGTCTGATTTGTCTATTTATCCTCTTTTTAAAACATTTCTTTTGTGGAAACTCATGGTTTTGGGTCTGAGACAGTTCGTTCAAGTGCAGAAGTTCTTTTTGAAATATCTTGTTCCTTTTGTGTGATTCTTCTGATTCTAGGTTTTTATCCTCTCTTTAATCGCCTATGTTTAAAGCCCTAATTTTTCTACGGTTATTCGTTTGACTTTTTGACTGGCCTGTTCTTGTTTGGGTTTCTGTGACTATCTCGCTTCGAATGTGTTTTTACCGAGTTTCTTATGCCTAACTTACATGCTTGTGTTAGTCTTGACTAGTCAAGGCTTGCCTCTTTGCTTTCTATGTCTTGTTACTCATATCTCACTCTATTTATATTCTAAAATAAAACTCATGACTCTCTCTTTGATTGACTCCGAGCTCCCTGTTTCTTGGCTTGATTTGAAAACTTCCCTTTAAACTTTTGATGCTCCTTTTTTTAACTTGTTCTTTTTCTTATTCATTGGAACCCGTGTCACTCTCCTTAAATCAATAAGTTCGAATATTCCTTGATTTACTATGTGGTGATTTTTTATTATCTCCATATTCTGCAACTTTATTTTATTTTCTTACCTTATTTGGTTAACTGAGTATGTAACTAATTCTTCAATAGTTGTTTCATTAATTGAACCCCTATGTCATTACTCCTAATTTTCTATTCTGTACATGATACTCTACTTAATTTCTTTCCATACAACTTTTCTGCCCACTCCCGTTGGTTTATTGCCCCCTTAATTAAGGGAGTGCTTGTACTTATTTTTGCTTTAATTGAATTTGAGTTCCATAATTACTATACAATTGTAATTCTTCCCTTATTTGAGATGGTTTCAAATTACTATATATATATATATATATATATATATATATATATATATACATACATACATACATACTCTCTCATTAACGTAAAATACGAACACTCTTAGTTCTGAACTCACTTACATTCAAAACAGCTCTTGCTTTACTACTTCTATTGCGGCATGTTTAGCTGGCTGAAACCGAAAGGTATATTTGAAAATCCCTGTACCTTCCTCTACTACTTTTTGCTTCTTTGAATTGGTATGTCCTAATTAAGTTTTCAACATCAACAACAACACGGTTACTTAATGTTCTTGCATTCTCTGTCTACTGCTTTTATCGAATTCAGCATGTGAATGACTTTAGATCAATGGTCTTTGAGTTGTTTTATCTCATAACTCAGACAGGAAGTCAAGAATCAGGCTTTCTATGGTTTTAATTCTTTTCTTTGTATTTTCCTGATGTATTTAGTATTTAGTATTTCTTGTTTGTAATAAGCTGTAATAAACATTTGGGGTCGGCCAGTGAAAATGGTTGGGTAATTATGCATGCAAGGGTAGAAAATATGCATATAGGGTACTTTTAATTCTGCATATTCAAATTTCATTTTCAAACCATGCCCATAGGGTACTTTTATTTCTGAATATTCAAACTTCATTTAGAAATCATGCCTATAGGGTACTTTTCATTCCGCATATTCAAATTTCATTTAGAAATCATGCTTATTGGGTGTTTTAATTTTGTATTTTTCAAAACTGCTTCCATATAACCTACCTGTAGGGATTACCTAAAGTTCTGCACGTTTATCACCAATAACGTGTTAGAATTAGTAACTTATAGAAATTATGGCTATAGGATTTCATAAATAATTTGATTCGCTTCATTCACATTTAATTTTAGATATCATGTTCATTGGGATCAAAATCAGTAATAGTAGATACTATCACCTACAAAATATGTAAGAAATCTATTTAATTTGGTCCCTTCTGAACCTCTTTTAACAATCTAATTCCCTTACTTAATAAGGTTTAGTAAGTATGCCTATAGGATTTCAAACAATTCATTTCGAGTCTTTACTGTTTCATCACCTTCTGAATTCAGTAGTTATCATGCCTATAGGAACTCGTCTAAATATTTAGGCAAGCGATAGAGTAATAATTGCAAACTGAATTCGCGTTTTTTGTTAATCGCTACAACCAGCATGCAGGCCTGATTCGGACTTCTTATCTTAGTTATGTAATAAACTAATATGCCTCAATATTAATTTCCCTCGCCTTTAGTACTTTAATAATAGGTAAAAAGTATGTTCAAGTCATGTTAATTATATGCCTTTGTTCAGGGAGGTATATATGATCCTTTGTTCCCCAAACATGATGTATGTGTTTTGTATCACCCTAGGATTTTTACCTATGAAACTTCAAATAAGCCTAATATCCTTACCTTTAGGTTTAGTAATCCCAAGTTTCTCTAGGACTGATAGGAATGCAACGGGTAATAGCATGCAATAAATAATCGAGACCAAGCCACACTTTAATACCTTAGCGGGGCGGGAAGGGTAGATATGGATATGATGACAACGCGACAATGTCACGTGTAGCCCCTCATCGAGGAGTGATTACCGGACATTGTGTGGGGGGGGGGGTCCATAATTTTAACAAACCTAGGATCCCCCCATCTATTCCTTTATTCTTTATTCTTTTTTTAGCATTTTAACTCTTTATTTAAAAACTCAGCTCTTTGATTGTTCTTTCAAACTTTGTTTATATTAAAACTATTATGTATTGAAATCCCCTCTTATTCGAGCCTTTTCTGCTTATATGTTAATTGCACCCCAATTCGCATTTATTGTCTAACTGGGAACTACACTAGTGGATCCTTAGGGATGCCTAACACCTTCCCCTAGAATAATTTCAAGCCCTTACCCTATCTCTAGTTATTCAAATTGAACTTCATTGTTGTACTAATGCACCTTAATCATTAGGTGGAGACTCTTCAAATGCAAACCCAGTTTCCAAAAGGAACGAATTGTTTCCACAAATGTCATAATCCCAATTTTGCGAGAAAAGGGGGCACGATAGACGCTCCATTTCATGCTCGCAGGTACTCAAAGACATGTTGAGAGTCCACTTGGTAGGCTCAGCTCAACGGTTACTAATTGAGGATCACAGGTTTTGGAGACTATAATGGTGGTTGCACTACGTTCATGGGCTATAACTTTCCTTCTTTATCATTTGATGTATTTTCAGTTGTTTTCTTTAGATCTTGTAGTGGTTTATATTCCAAATAGACGCTCATGTACATAGTAAGACCCTGGTTTTGGGATGGATCTTATCAATATTTGATATCTTATGCTTCAAACAATTTTCTTTGAATGTTAAATACTTCCACATATGTATTGAAACCTATTGATATTGTGTACGGATGCTAAGTTGAGGATGTCCTAGCTTTATGATAAGCGCCATCACGATGGTCAATTTTAGGTCATAATAAGTTGGTATCAGAGCCTAGGTTACATAGGTCTCACGAGTCATAACCAGGTTTCGAGAGGCTGCAAAACTCTTAGGAAATTTCACATTCTTGAATTTTTATTCCGCAAATTTGTTGATACTAGTAACTAAACTTTTGTTATTATTGTCTTTCACAGATGTTTAAGACGCCTGCTGTTGTGCAAGATGGACAGTCACCAATGCCACCTGTCAGGGCAGCAAGGGGCTAAGGTCGTGGTAGAGGTCGTAGTAGGGGTAGAGGTGTAGCCTGCATAGTAGTTGGGGCGGCACCTGCAAATCCACTAGGTACCCCAGTTAAGGATTAGGTTCTAGTTCTGGATCCACCAGTAAGACCAGTTTAGGCACCAGCTGTGCCCTTTGTGGTCCTAGGTCTTTAAGAAACCTTAGCTTCGCTTCTGACCGTGTGCACAGTCTTGCTCAGGCGGTCTGTATTTCTACTACAGCAACCACTTCCCAGGTCGAGGGAGGTACTCAGACTCGCACCGCCCGTACACATAGCAAGTGATACAGGGACTCCAGACACCGAAGCCACAACCCGCCTAGTCGGTTGTACCTGCAAAGGACTAAATGGTTCTAGTCATGCCTGATGATGAGCAGCGTAGATTGGAGAAGTTTGGGAGGCTCCAGCCTTCGATTTTCAGCGGTGCAGAGGGTGAAGATGCCTAAGATTTCTTGGATAAGTGTCAAAGGATTTTCTATACAACGGGTCTTCTAGAGACTAGTGGGGGTCTCGTTCACTACTTTTTAGTTCACTATTGTGGTCATTACATTGTGGTAGGCTTACGAGAGGCATAGGCTGGTGGGTGTAGCGCCACTTATATGCTAGCAGTTCTCCATTCTCTTCCTAGAGAATTATGTGTCGCAATCTCACAGAGAGGACTTGCATAGGATGTTTGAGAGGTTGCGTCAGGATGACATGACAATGATGCGATACGAGATAAGATTTTCTAAGTTAGCCCTTCGTGTTGTTTGGTTGATTCCCACAGACAGGGAGAGGATTAGGAGGTTTATTGATGGCCTCAAATTTCAGTTGTGGGTGCTTATTACTACATAGAAGGTGTGTGGTGCTACCTTTAATGAGGTTGTTTACATTGCTTGGGAGATAGAGTCCGTTCGTAGTAGGGAGCGGGTTGAGAGAGAGGCCATTAGATCTCGTGGTTCAGGTAGCTTTGGTGGTATTTCTTCTAGGGGTCAGTTTCACCACGGTAGAGGTCATCCTTACAATCATGTTCAGACGGCCCACCCAGTTCACCGTGGTGAATACTCTGGCCCTGGTTATCACAGTTCTCAGCAGGGCGACTCATCTCTCAATGGTCCTCGAACTCAAAGTTCATCTCATCCATCATAAACTCATGGTTCATCTATGCCGGGGCCTTCTAGTAGGTATTCCGATGCTCGGGGCTCCCTTCAGTTCCTATTGGACATCGAGTTCAGCACCAGTTGACTAGCCAGCTCGTGGTGGAGGTCAATCAGCTAAGGGTCGCCCTAGAAGGGGAGGTTGATCAGGTGGCAGTGAGGATCGTTATATATACTCCCTACCGGACCAGATGCAATTACTTCATATACAGTGATCATACGTATTATCTCCTTATGTTATTGAGATGCTTCTGTATTATTTGACCCTGGTTGCACCTATTCATTCGAGTTTTCATATTTTTCTCATTATCTAGACATACCGTGAGACTCTACTTTCATCTATTTGTTTATCTAAGCCGGTAGGCGATGCTATTATTGTGGACCGTGTATACCGGTCGTATGTAGTGACTATTGGCGGATTAGAGACTAGAGTTGATCTATTTCTACTTAGTATGGTTGACTTTGATGTTATATTCAGCATGGATTGGTTGTCTCTGTGTCATTCTATTTTAGACAGTCAAGCTAAGACGGTAATGTTGCCTACGCCAGGTCGGACACGGATTAAATGGCGAGGTTCAGTGGATTATGTTCCAGTAGAGTGATTTTATTCTTGAAGGTCCGGGGGATGGTTGGGAAGGATTATCTTTGTTATTCGGCCTTTATGAGGGATATCAGTGCAGACACTCCTATTATTGATTTAGTTTCGGTGGTGCGATATTTTCATGATGTGTTTCATGCAGACCTGGAGGATATGTGGATAGGGATATCGACTTCGATATTGATTTTATGGCGAGCACTTGGACTATTGCTATTCCACTGTATCGTATGGCACTGGCGCAGTTAAAGGTATTGAAGGAGCAGTTTCTGGAACTCCTTGATAAGGGGTTTATTCAGCCTATTGTGCCACTTTGGGGTGCACCAGTTTTATTTGTAAAGAAAAAGGATGCACTATGAGAACGTGTATTGATTACAGGCAATTGACAAGGTTACAATCGAGAACAAGTATCCTTTACCTCGTATTGATGATTTATTTGACATATTTTAGGGAGCGAGGGCGTTCTCCAAGATTGATTTGAGGTTAGAGTATCGCCAGCTGAAGATTAGGGACTCGGACATTCTTAAGATAGCTTTGAAGACCCGATATGGCCATTATGAGTTCCTTGTGATGCTTTTTGGGCTAACCAACGGCCCAACAACATTCATGCGTTGGATGAATAGCGTGTTTCGGCCTTATCTCGACTTGTTTGTTATTGTATTCATTGATGATATTTCTGTGTACTTTTGTAGCCAAGAAGAGCACATCGAGCATTTGAGGGTTGTATTGCAGCGGCTGAGGGAGGAGAAGCTTTATGCCAAGTTTTCCAAGTATGCATTTTTGCGCAATTTAGTAGTGTTCTTGGGACACGTGGTGTCCAGTGAGGGTATTCAAGCTTATTCCAAGAAGATAGAGGCAGTTTAGAGTTGGCCCAGATCGTCCTCAGCCATAATAATTCAGAGCTTTGGTAGTTTGGCTGGTTATTATTGGTTGTTCATTTAGTGTTTCTCATATATTGCATCACCCTTGACAAACTTTACCCAAAAGGGTGCTCCTTTCAGGTGGTCGGATAAGTGTGTGGAGAGCTTTTAGACGATCAAGACTGCCTTGACTACAACTCAAGTGTTAGTTCTTCCATCAACTTCTAGCTCTTGTACACTATATTTTGATGCTTCTCGTATCAGTATTGGGTGTGTTTTGATGCAGGAGGGTTTAGTGATTGCTTATAATTCGCGTCAGTTGAAGCCCCACGAGAAGAACTACCCCATTTATGATTTGGCATGGGCTGCCATTGTTACGCGTTGAACATTTGAAGGCACTATATCTATGGTGTGTCTTGCGAGGTGTTTACTAATAATCGTATCATCCAGCACTTGTTCAAGTATAATGATCCCAATTTGAGGCCGCGCGGATGGTTTGAACTGCAAAAGGACTATGATATGACTATTTTGTACCATCCGGAAAAAGCCAATGTGGTGGTTGATGCGTTGAGTAGAAAGGTAGTAAGTATGGATAGTCTTGCTTTCCTTCATATTGGTGAGAGACCTATTGTAGTTGATGTTCAGGCCTTGGCCAATCGGTCTTTGAGATTGGATAGTTCGGAGCCTTGTCAGGTTCTAGCTTGTGTGGTTTCTCGACCTTCCTTATTTGATCGCATTAAAGAGCGCCAGTGTTATGATCCTCATTTGCTTGTCCTCAAGGACAGGGTTTAGCATGATGATGCCAGAGATGTACCTATCTGTGATGATGTGGTATTGAGGATGAGGGGCCATATATGTGTGTCCAATGTGGATGGGCTACGGGAATTTATTCTTTAGGAGGCCGACAGCTTGCGGTATTTCATCCATCTGAGTGCCACGAAGATGTATCAGGATTTGAGATAGAACTATTAGTGGATGAGGATGAAAAATGCCATAGTTCTACTTGTAGCTTGGTGTCTTAACTGTTAGTAGGTGAAATATGAGCATCAAAGAACGGGTGGATTGCTTCAGAAGATCGAGATTCCAAAGTGGAAGTGGGAGCGGATCACCATGGATTTCGTAGTTGGGCTCCCAAGGACTTTGAGGAAGTTCAATGTTATTTGGGTTATTTTGGATCGGTTGACCAAGTTCGCGCACTTCAGTCCTGTGAGTATTACCTATTCTATAGACCAGTTATCTTAGATTTACATCAAAGAGATTGTTTTCCTGCACGGTGTTCCATTTCCATCATTTTAGATAGAGACACGCAATTTGCATTGCAATTTTGGAGGGTTGTGCAGCGAGAGTTGGGCACTCACGTTGATTTCAGCATAGCATTTCACCCTCATACGGACAGACAGTCCGAGCGCACTATTCAGATATTGTAGGACATACTACGCGCTTGTGTCATTGTCTTTGGGGGTTCATAGGACAAGTTTATGCCATCCGCGGAATTTGCTTATAACAACAGTTACCAGTCGAGTATTTAAATGGCTCTGTATGAGGCTTTATATGGGAGGCGGTGTAGATCTCTAGTGGGTTAGTTTTAGCCAGGTGAGGCTAGGCTTTCGGGTACAAACTTGGTTCGGGATACATTAGACAAGGTGAAATTGATTCAGGAGCGGTTTCGCACGGCGAAGTCGAGACAGAAGAGTTATGTGGAAAGAAAGGTATGTGATGTGTCTTACATGGTTGGGGAGAAGGTTTTGCTGAAGGTTTCGTCCATGAAGTGTGTTATGATATTTAAGAAGAAGGGCAAGTTGTGCCCTCGGATTATTAGGTTTTTTGAGGTGCTTTGGAGGATTGGGGAGGTGGCCTATGAGTTTCTTTTTCCACCTAAATTTTCGAGCGAGCATTCAGTATTTCGTGTTTCTATGCTTTGGAAGTATATCGGCGATCCATCTCATGTTTTGGATTTCAGCACGATTCAATTAGAGAATGATTTGACTTATGATGTAGAGCCAGTGGATATTTTGGGGCGTCAGGTTCGAAAATTGATGTCAAAGGATATAGCTTCAGTAAAGTTGCAGTAGAGAGTTCATCCCATGAAGGAGGCTACTTAGGAGACCTAGGGAAGATCCGCAGCAGATACCCACACCTATTTGAGGCTCCAAGTGTGTTTCTATACCCGTTCAAGGATGAACGTTATGTTTAAAAAAGGAAATGTAATGACCTGGCCAGTTGTTTCAAGAGTTATAACCCCACTCACCCCATTTCCTACTTATTATGTATTCTTCAGCTATATTACAAAATAACGAGTTAGTTGATTTGGGTTCAGAGTGGTTTCATAGTGAATTGAGAAACATAGTCTCTTATTTGAAAGCTTAAGTTTGAAAAGTTAACCTGATATTGACTTATGCACAAACAACCTCGAATTGAATTTTGATGGTTCTGTTAGCTGTGTTAGGTGATTTGGGACTTTAGATCATGTACGAAATGTGATTTGGAGGTCTATGGTAGCATTAGGCTTTAATTGGCAAAAGTTAGAATTTTAACTATTTTGGTCAGCAGTGCAAATATTGATATCGGGGTCGGATTGGAATTTTGGAAGTTGGAGTAGGTTTGTGGTGTCATTTATGACTTATGTTCGAAATTTATGGTCATTGAAACGTGGTTTTGTAGGTTTCGGCATCGTTTGTGGAATTCAGAAGTTTAGAAGTTCTTTAGATTAGAACCCGTGTGTAATTTGGTGTTTTGATATTGTTTTGAATGATTCCAAGTTTCGAATAATTTTGTATCATGTTATGGGATGTGTTGGTATATTTGATTGGGGTCTCGAGGGCCTCGGGTGAGTTTCAGGTGGTTAATGGATCATTTTTGGCCATGGTGAGATAGCTGATCTGCTGCTGTATTTTGGTTTTGGTTTCCTCATACGCGTTCGCGAAGAGTGTTTTTGAGACGATGAAGTTTTGTTCTTTGTGTTCACGAAGGAAAGGACACAAACGCAAAGGGTACGGCAGTGTGTGCATTGCGAACACGTCAGTGGTGTCGCGTTTGCGAAATGGAGTGAGGCACTCAGAGACCCCGGGTCCTTAGTCTACGCGTTCGTGAGATGAGGGTTGCGTTCGCGAAGGTTTGAGTAGGTAAAGCATTGTATTCGCGAAGCTATTGTTGCATTGATGAAGGGTAAATCGAAGAGGCAGCCTGAGTTGGTCTACATGAACGTGAGAGGTCAGTCGCGTTTGCGAAGAAGGAAATCTGAGCAGACAGTGTTAAATTCAAAATTGAGGGTTTGAGCTCATTTTTCATATTTTTAGCTAGAGATCACGGATTTGGTCTATTCTTGAAGGGATTTTTGCGGAGTTGATTGGGGTATGTGTTTCTCACATGGTTTTGGTTAAATACTATGATTATATCTTTAATTTTATCATCTAATTTTTGAATTTGGGTGAAAATTGGGGAAAAAGAGGAAGTGTTCTTGAGATGGAATTTTCAGGTTTTGAATGTGATTTAGTTGTCGGATTTGAATAAATTTGGTATTGTTAGACTCGTGAGTGAATGGGATGTCGGGTTTTGTGACTTTTTTTGGATTTCGAGACGTGGTCCCGCGGACCGAGTTTGAGTCTATTTTGGATTTCGAGACGTGGAATCATCCATTTAGCCTATATTGATTGTATTGTATTTCTTGTGGCTATATTCGGGACGTTTGGAGGATGATTTGAGATGTAAAGGCATCGTTGAGGAGGATTTCTCTTGGTTGGAGGTAAGTAACGCTTTCAAACTTGGTTCTGTGTGTTCGAAACCCCAAACTATATGTTATGTGATTAGTATTGAGGTGGTGCACATGCCAAGTGACAGGCTTGCACCATCAGAATTGTGACCTGAGGGATTCCATGATACCGTTTAGTGACTCTATCCTGCTAATATCCATGTTTTCATCATGTGGTAAAGTAATTAAGCAGTAAATCATGCCAGATATCATGTTTAGGCTTTATGCCGGTATAATTGGGACTCTTAATGGTCGTTTCTTGTTGTCATCTCACTATTTTCATGAATATTCCGTACTTAGTCATGTTAATGTATTTTAATATCATATCTCAGTATTAGTTATTTATATTTTATTATATAATTGTTTCGGGTTTATTTTCATGACATTGTGAGCCCGTGGGTGAGACTGGAGAGGTTGATGACTGAGTGAGGCAGAGAGCCTGGTTATAAGTGATAATTATGGGATCGGGCTGCACACGCAATGATTATATTGATGATTATGATAGCACTTAGTAATAGGATCCCATTGGAGTCTGTAACACACCCCTAGTGAGCGCGAATGATATTATTGAGGGATGGATTTCCCTAGACATGGATTTGACCGAAGTACTTGATACGTGGAGATGGATTTCTCCAAAGGGTGGAGTGCCCTTTTCCTCTGTACAGGGTGACTTACGGTCAGTGTTGTATATGTTCTGAGATGGATTTCCCTGGGCTAGATGGCCATATACAGTACCAAGTGGTTGAGAACTTGAGAGTGGGAGCACATGGTGCATTTCATACAGTCTGTGCATTGGCATGTAGAGATAGCTGAGTTGTATACTTTACACTGTTCAAATCCATATTTATCTTATTGCCTTGAGCTGTCTATTTAACTTTAAAGCATCTCTACGTTTCTGCACACTTATTTCTATTGTATCTATTGTGGTTGAGTTCGTCACTATCTTTCACTCCAAAGTTTAGACTTGCTACTTACTGAGTTAGTGTACTCATGTTACTCCCGGTACCTCGTGTGTAGATCCAGGTAACTCTGTTCACAACAGTTATCTTGGTAATAAAATACAAGATATATTACACGGCGATCAAGCCTACTGCTCAAATGGGCATAGATTTATCTTGGTAGCTATTGATTATTTTACAAGGTGAGTAAAAGCCTCTTCTTATAAGACAGTTACAAAGAAGGTGGTAGTAGATTTTGTCCGCAACAACATCGCTTTTCGATTTGAAATTCCTGAGTCAATCATTACATATAATGTATCAAATATCAATAGTGACTTAATACAAGAAATAGGTGATAAGTTCAAGATTAGTCAACGAAATTCCACTGCATACCGACCTTAGATGAATGGAGCCATTGAAGAAGCCAACAAGTACATCAAGAAGATATTGCGGAGGATGATTGATAACTACAGGAATTGATATGAGAAGCTACCATTTGCTATCCTTAGCTATCACACTATAGTCAGAACATCTACTGGGGAAACGCCTTCTTCTAGTCTATGGAACTGAAACTATATTACCCAGGGAAGTTGAAATACCATCTTTGATGTTCATCCAGGAAGTCGAGCTGAGCAATGCAGAATCGGTGAAAACTAGTATGAACAACTAATTATTATTGAAGAGAAGAGAATGAATGCAGTTTGACATGGTCAACTCTTTAAAAATAAGATGGCTAGAGCCTTCAACAAGAAAGGGAAACCAATGCAGTTCAAACTGGGGCACTTTTTTTGAAGCGCTTATTCCCACAACAAAATGAAGCTAAAGGAAATTTTGCACCAATTGGCAAGTTCCGTACATGGTGCATCGATTATTGACTAGAGGAACATTGATTCTAGCAGAAATAGATGGTGAAGTATGGCCTAAGCCCATTAACGCAGATGCAGTCAAAAGATACTACTTATAGAGGCATATCATGCAACCTCTTTCCTTTATATGTGATGCTTCTTAATATTAATGAACAGTATTTGACATGATTCCCATTTAAGAGTGAATACGTAGGCAGGCTTATGGGTTGTGTCTCATTATAATAATATTCAATATTTTCCCCAAGTTGGAAACTGGGCAGTTTCCAAAAGCGTCGCTATGAAAATGGATCAGTCATTGACAAATGATGGTCAAGCAACACGAATGATAGGATTTCAGATGAGGTTGTTCACTTTGTTTCAAGAAACATGTCATAGTGTATAGTTCGGAAACAACTCTATTTTTGTAAAATTATATATATTATTTATTAAAAATCGATTTTTCAACAAAAGTTTCTTAACTATTCTTTTTCCAAGATTCAATATTGGGCGGAGGTTGCAAATCCAAAAAAAATCTGAAGCACAAGATTATCAAATTTTAGAGCATCAAAGGCAACACGAATCGACCTCACCCCCAAAACTCACAATTTTTCTTTGAGTGCGGATTTTCAAAATAACGGAAGTAGAAAAATCAATAACGAGTATAGTTTCACATATCATTTGTTGATCGATTTGAATTTCTTTTATAGTATTTTATAGAAAACTACACCTCTTGAGTGATGATGATCGATAAATCTAATTTTGAGATTTTACTAACGATAATTTTGGAGCCTCATAAGATATTTTTTTAATATGTTTATTGTTATTACTGTTCAACCACAAGCTTTTTAAATGCAAACTGAATTGCATAGAACTTTAAACATATTGCATATTGACTTTGAAATGCACCACACCATTGCTTTCAAATGCACCCAAATGCACTGCACCACTTCTATCAAATGCACCACACAAATATTTTCAAATACATTGTACCATTAATTTCGAATGCACAATTTCTTGCAAAATGCACAACATAAATACTTTCAAATACACTGCATCATTGCTTTTAAACACGGCAAATGCTTTCAAATACACTACACCATTACTTTTAAATTCACAACACGATTGCTTTGCAAATGCATCAAAAATATTTTCCTTACCTTAAATCATTTGGCTTGAAAAGCCTCATTAGTAATTTGGATTAAAGGCCTTAATTGATTAATTATTTGGCTTAAATGTCTCATTTTCACCAATCGTTGTCTTAAATGCCTCATGAATTCTTCATTTTCATAAACCACCGCTGAATGGCACTATTTACATGAATCACTGGCTCAAAGCCTCATTTCATAAATTATGATCAAAGCATTAATTATAAGATACTTTGCTTGTTTTATGATAAATAAACGACTTAGAAGTGTCATTTTAATAGAATTTGTTTTATGACATAGCATTGTTATATCTCGTTTACTAATAATTTTACCTAGTATGTTGAGATTAGAAGGAAATATAACACAACGTGAGACTCTATCAAAGCAGCAAACTAGGATAATTTGCTAGAAAGGAAATCAGACTCGCCAGCAAAAGTCAAAGGTATACTTTCGGATTCCGTTTCGGCTTGACTATCAAAATCTTAATCAAAATCCTCATTTCGAAACATTTTCTTTTAATAATTATGCCACTGCCTAACACCCCGTGTTTTTATAATTAACACTCGGGCAACATTTTAGGATCAACAACAATCATTAGGTCCTACTCTATAGCACCATCAGTCTAGAACAATATATAGCTTAATCCTCATAAAACCCGAGGTATGTAGGCAATTCAGAAATTAGAATTCGGCCATAACTCTTTAAAATTTCTTTTCATTTCACAAGCCTTTCAAATTTCCCTTTATAGTTCTTCCAACACTCTGATCCATATTCATAAGTCGGGACACAATTGGTCACTAAGAGGGTGTTTGATTAAGCTTATAAGCTGGTCAAACTGGCTTATAAGTACTTTTTGGTTTATCTACACGTTTGATAAAATGAAAAGCGCTCATAAGTTAAGTGCTTATAAACTAAAAATAAGACAAAGCCATAAGATGGTCTCACCCAACTTATCAAATTTCAGCTTATAAGCTGTGACGACACGACCCGTCGTCACAAGAGTAACTACCCCATTTCCCCATTATGGTGTTGCTTCATGTCTCAATGTATGTATTAGAGTTGATCAGGTGTAAGTGAATTGGTTTTGGTTTAAAATAAGGCACATAGCCTCTTAGAAGGAAGCTTGTATTAGAAAAATCAACCAGAAGTTGACTATGTGGTTAGAGGGCTCGGATGTGAATTTTTGCGGTTCGGTTAGCTTTGAGGGATGATTTCTGACCTACTAGTGCGATCGGAATTGTATTTGGAAGTCCGGTTTAGAATTAGGCTTGTTTTGGCGAAGTTTGAATTTTGGCGGATTCCGATTGGCAGAAGAGTTTGGGCAGGCTGGATAATTGGTCTATGCGATCGCATAATGTTTCTTGTGTTCGCATAGGGTTGTGTCTCAATGTTGTGTGATCGCATATGTATTGCTGTGATCGCATAGTTCATTTTGAGGTTGGGGAAATTTTTTGCATTGCGATCACAAGACCTGGCTCGCGATCGCATAGAAGGGCTTTAGACCTGGGCAGAATGTTTTATATCATTTTATCCGCGATTTTGGGTCATTTTTCCTCTGTGGTTGGTCATTTTGAGAGCTTCTTGGTGGATATTGAAGAGGTTTTTGACGGTAAGTGATTGGAGGTAAGCCTCGTGGTCTAGAAACATCATTTAATCAAAGAATCATCCATTAATTATCTGAATTTGTGTATAAAATTGAAGAAACTAGGGCTTGACTTTTTGTATTTCAAATTGGGATTCGATAGGTCATTTGAGCTCGGATTTGGGAGTTCTTTGTATGCATGAACTCTCGGCGAGATGACGATTCCGAAAATGTAAGTTTCGTATTTTTTGAGAAGTGATCCCGGGGCTCGGGTTTTGCTAGTTTCGAGGGTCTTGCTATTATTTGATTTGTTTTCGATTGGGTGTTGTCTCATTAGCATATTATAATGAACTCCTTATGATTTTGGTTAGATTTGACGCGCGTGGAGGCCGGTTTGAGGATCAAAGGCATCGCGGGCTAAAGTTTTTGCCGATTCTAGGTGAGTAATACTTGTGAATTATATCATGAGGGTTTGAAACCCCGGATTTGCACATCTTACTGATGTATTGTGGTGACTTGCCCGCTGGACTGAGCGTGGGGTATAGCACCGTTGGGGATCGTGACTTGGTCTGTCCCGGTTATCGGTTTTTAACATGTAATTGTAAATGATTTGTTGTTATTATTATGAGTTGGACTCATTTCCACACATGGGGCTTATTGCCGATTATTTGAACTCTTTATGAACTATCATCATTGTCTTTCTTACTATTTGAAATATTATTTGAACTCAGTCCATGTGATTTACACTGTTTCATGAACTCAGCTATATTGTTTTCAAAAACTTGGAGTTTTAACCGATACTTGAACTATTGTCTGAGCTGAGTATTATTATTTTACTGATGCCCGAGGGGCTTTTGACTATTTTGGACTGAATGAGGCCGAGGGCCATCTGTGAGGGCATGAAAAGTGATGTAAGGAGGCTTTCATGCCTCGAGTGTTATGTGTGCATATGCATATACATGCATGGATCGGACTGCACTCCACAGTAGTATATTATATGGATCGGATTGCACGTCACAGTAATATGTTATATGGATCGGACTGCACGCCGCAATATTATTGCTCTTGGACTGTAGGAGCCCCTCCGGAGTTTGTTCACACCCCCAGTGAGGGCAGGGTATCCATGGATCGGGCTACGCGCCGTAGCAGTCATATGCGTTGCATAGCATTCATGCATTCACTCCCGTTGTATCACGTGGCATGACATTTAGCACTCATATATCATCGGCATACATATTGTTACTTGCCTTGTTGGCCAGATACCATTGTGTTATATATTAAGGAGTACTGTGCCTAAGGGTCGGGTTTATGAGCCGACTTGCTCTAACTGATATAGCATTCATATGCTTGGCTGTTGAAAAAGAAAAAAGGGGTATTTGTAAAAGAGATTTTTCACTAATGCTGACATTTTGTAAAGGATTTTTCACAGTATTACGGTTGTTTTTTTTTTCAAAGGGTTGCACTGTCTATTATAGCATTTTGGTGTGCCCATACGTGTTTTCTTATCGCTCAGTTATTATTCTCTCTTATTACCACTAAGTTGGAAGTACTCACTTTACTCCCTGCACCTTGCGTGCGGTTGCAGGTTTTGTTCATCCGGTAACGTGTTATTAGCAGGACTGAAAGCCATATTGTGGTAGTTGAGCAAGGTGACCGCCAGCGTTCGTGGCACCGCCTTCCATATTTAAATTCCAGTTCATCTTGTATATATATACTTTGTGGGCCCAATAATAGAGTCCCTACTCATTAGATGCTCGTGACTGGTGACACCCGGGTCGGACTGTATGGGGTTGTATTTATATTGATTAATATCATTAACTCATATTCGAACTGTTATATAAATGACTAACCGCTTTAAATGGTGTTCTGAAATGGTCTGGCTGACCTTGTCTTCACGAGAGGCGCCATCACCACCGGGTTTGGGAATTGGGTCGTGACATAAGCACTTTAGGTTTATATAAAATATTTTCTGTTCTATCCCTAAAATACTTTTTTTAATACAAAACTCTTTGTATACCCAGTTCTTCAGCTGCTTATTATTAATTTCAGCACTTTTATCCAAACACGTAACTGCTTATTTTTTAAATCAGCTTCAGCACTTAAAAGTACTCTTCAGCACCTAATGCTTTTCAGCTACTCTAAATCAGCTAAGCCAAACGGGCTCTAAGTCAGATTTTTTCCGGAAAACTCTTTCATCGCCTACGGTCAAAGAAAGGCAGCTATTGACGAACAATTTTGGCCATCCTTTTTCCTAATCAATTTCTCTATACTTCCTAATTCTTAATAATTTACGAAATATATTTTACATATTTTTATCCAAAGTTTTTGTTATATTTTTCTTACCTCACGATATTTAAAATAAAAATATAATTATTAGCCTTAATATAAAGCATATTTATTTATTATAATTGTATCATTATTGCTAATTTAGTTACTTAATCACATCATATTGTTATTTAATGCTACTGCATCGTAACAATTAATACAAGTATTATTTTCTAATTACAATTTATTTCTCTATTTTCTATTCTATATAAATACATACATACTAAATATTAAATTTTATAGCAATATAATATAATATATTTTATTATAAATTATTTGAATTATGGAAGTATAGTAAAAATTTAAAGTGAAAAAGGATTTTTAAATGCAAATTGGGTTATATTAGCAAAGTGTAATTGTTATTCAACGAGACCTTTATTTTTAAAATATATATTCTAGATTTTGTGATCCAAAAATAAGAAAAATCAGACCAAACAAACTCATAAAATAGCCCATACCTGCCAGCCTGTCTGATTAACTCTTTCATCTATTTAGACTCCACATCAACGCCACATAAGCTCTCACAGCAGCGCTCTATAGGCCCAACGGTCCAAAACCCATGACCTACACATGCCCAGCACACACCATCATTTCACACTCCCCCACATCTTCTAGATTTTTTTAAAACCTCGAACTTACTTCGGAATGATTTAGAGAATTGCGCAAGAACGGTGGCAAGCAGGGGAAGAAAATAAAGTCCAATCTGACCCTAAGCAGATTTTTGACATCTTTCTCACATATAACTGCTAGAACTCATTTATTTTATTAAAAGGTTATTTATTTATCAGGATTAATTTCAGGTATTAGATGCATCTAATCTAATAGTTGGATTTATTTCTTGAATTAATATCAAAGTTTGACTAGTGTTCCATCTCTTTCCCTCTCTCAAATAAAACGTCTCTTTTGACAGAGGGTTTTGGCTCCTTATCTTTTCTTAGCAAAATTTGACTTTTATATCTTATTATCCGAAATTTATGTGGCCATTCTAAGGAAATTCTCCGCAAACTCAAAGAAATTTGACTGAAGAATTCAAAGTTCATTTGCCATATGCAATGAAGTTGACAAAGGTAGAAAGGATTCTCTTTTTTATCTCTTCACAATTTCACCAATCGAATCCCTGCTCCCTCTGCACATATCGACCCTTGATTCTTGATACACACCATTTCAAATGGTTCTTTAGCTGTTTGAAACCCTAACCCTTAAATAATTCCGCCCAAATTAATCCTAGAAAAGCCCTAGTAATTCTTCTATAAATACGGAAGTTTGGTAACGATTTCGGACAACTTTTGGGAGCCATCGTCAAACAATTTTTTTCTTCAAAAATATTCTAAAAATCTTAGTTTTTTTGCCTCTGTTAGTCCTTACTACAATAGAGGTATTATCTTTACCTCCTTTCGGAGCTTGTAAAGTCTGTGGTTGTAAGCTCAAGTTCATGTTCGAAGCCAGAGTTCAGTAGATCTGCTTGACGTGCCTCAGTTCCTACAACACAAAAGGTCAGTGACTAAAATTTTTCTTCTCGCTTTATCTTCAATGTTTTGAAATGGTGTATGTTCTTTGAATGAGTTTTAGTTAGTAATTGTTAAAATCGTGAATTTGAGCCAACTCGTTTAGAAGTCATGTAGTTATAGGTATCTCGTTAAATCAAAACAAGAGTCCAGTAAAGCATGAATAGGCTTCTGGCAATTTACACATTAGTAGTTGATGAAATAGCCTTAAAATATCTTTTCTTTTGTCAAAGTTACGCTGTTGCATTTTGTCTAGCATGTACCAAATTTTGCTCTTCACTCGATGTATTAAAGTTATGTCGTCTGCTATCTCTTTTTCATCTTGCTAAATATATTTCAAGTTCAAGGGCGGCTCAACGAATTTAGTGACCTAAAGCCGAATTTTAATAAGAATTTAATTTTATACAGCTATACAAGTATATGCAAAAACTTTGATGTTGTCGTTTTTTCTTTTGTACTTATTTATATAGTAGTATTCATACAAGATATATGACTTTTAGCCTCATCTAGTAATAATATTATTATTTACATTATCAAGGGTTAATCCAAGTTAATAACATATTAGCCATATGTTTGCAATACATTACCTTGGATCTTGACGTAAAAAACTTTATTTGCTAATACGAAGATTTGAGTAGTTAATTCGAAGTTCATGAATATTTCTTATGTTAAAAAGTAAATATCTTTATTTTTTAAAACATTTTATACAGATTTTATGCCTTTTTCTACGAAGTTTAAAATTGTCTAAGTCAAAATGTTATTACGTATTTTACCATAAACACTTTTTGGAACCTCAAAATTTTTAGCAAAGGCTTTACTAGCCTCACCCTTGAGTCACACATGCCCAATTTACTATTTTTAGTGTAAATGCCATAAAAAATATATTGCTAGAAATTACGTATTTAGGTGCTTAGTTTAAATGTTTTATGTTTAGTAATAAGTTGTAAAAGTGATTTGCTTCGTAGAGTTTGTATCTAAAAAATAATAAGATTTAAGACCTTTTATATAGATATTATATGTATAGAAGTCACTGCCTAAAGATGAACATTTGAAAAATGCTCCATGTTTGCACCAGTTTGTCATCCTAGTATAAAGATATATAATTTTTCTATTTTAATACATATATTTGACAAAAATAAGTATTAATAAATACCTTTGATCATTGAGTATGCATATGTGGCTAAAAATGTTGACAAAATACATGAAAATTAAAAAAATATATATTAGGTTTAATTTAAAGAATAGTAAAATCAGAAAAAATACAAAGTAGAAGAATTTGTTAAAAAGAACAAGTTCCTGTCACTTCCTCCACACCCCTCCCCTATCTTCCAACTTTGTCCACCATTATTTCCGTCACACCTTCTCCCCCAATCCCCCCTTTCTCCTCTTCGTCTTATTTAATTTCAGTTTTGACTTTCCTGTTCTTCTTTCCTTCCTTTCTCCCCCCTTTATCCTCCATCAGTCATCAGTGAAGATAAAAAGATGGATCTCCTTTTATGTGAAGTAAGGAAAAGCACGAGCTATGGTGAAAAAGAAGAGAAAGAACAAAAATAAAAAACATGAATGGGTTGTTTTGCATAAAATTTATTTTTTTAACTTTCTATCTGATGTTCGTTGACAATAGAATTTCGGCGAGTTCTATACATTTTACTAATTCCCGCAGTGGTGTTCAGAGACAACAGAATATATGGGGTTGGAGGATACTCTTTCGCAGCTTTTGTGCCATGATAATCTTGTGGGGTGGCTTTGAATAGTTACTGCTGATGTATTTATTCTAAAAATTCGAACCCAAGAAGATGGTAGAGAGGAGTAATAGCATCCTAAGAAGCTTAACCCCACTCAAGGACAAAGATAAAATTTTGATATCTTAAAAAGGACCTTTAACAATATGTTAAGCTAAAGAGTTGCAAATAATGCCATTCTCATGGAATAGATATAAATTGGCTATGCGTTAAAATTATTTTATTGACCAAATTTATGTCCAAGAAGAGGAGTATTAGATCTCAAGAGACATACTTTGAAAAAGGTCCAAATCAACATACTTTTGTACCATTTTGGCACCTAAAATGTGTCCAAATTTGTAGCCTAATAAGTCGTTAATGAATTCACGTTTTTACAACATTAAAAGGACTTACTTCACGTCAAATAAGGGTACAATAGTCGTGCTAGTAGTTGAGTGCAGGTTTGTACCATGTTGCTTGCAAAATTCTTTCAATATTTTCAAGATTTCCAAGTTCAAGATTGATTTTTGACTTTCACGATCATATCCTAAAGTAGTTGGACATTTTGTCCAAAGTACTTAGGACTTTATTTCTTTTTTAAAGATTTGTAAGATTTACAAGATTGGATTTGGACTTTCAAGATCACATCCTAAAGTTGTTGGACATTTTTTCCTAAATAGTTAGGACTTTTGTCAAAAGTAGTTAGGACTTCCTTCTTTGTTTTGGTAGAATTAAGTAACTCCCTCTTTATATAAAGGGGTGTCTTCTTTATTTTTAAAGAGTATGATGGATAATATCAATAAAGAAATGTGAGAATTTCTTGCACCATGATGTGTGGTTACTCTTGGATTTATTCTTCAACCTTCAATAATGAACTTAGGTTGTAAGATTAACCCATTATCGGAATCTTAGATCACTTCTAGGTATTCAAGAAAGGTGATAAGTTTAGGCTTATTGTTGTTCTTGTTATTCTTAAGGGCCGGGTTTCATCAATTTCGAAATCTTAGATCACTTTTAGGTATTCATGAAAGGTTATAAGTTTAGGCTTATTGTTGGTCTTGTTATTCTAAAAGGTCGGGTTTCACAATCTATCTCTTATTTTTTTAATTTTCTACCAAAGGCGATTAGTTCTTCGTTAGCTAACTGTTGTTTCTAGGATTCAACTTCAAGAATAGACTTCTTGAATTCAAGAAATGCTTTCTTGAATTCAATCTATCTTTAATTTCCGTCTTTTTCGTTTCCTTAATTTCTTTTAGCTTCCGTACGTTTCCTAATTTCTCTTTAATAATTCTTGAATCACCAATCGTGTCGTTATCAAGTGGTATCAGAGTATAGGCATATCAAGATTCTAATCTTGATAATCTTGGGAGGCTCGCACACAAAAAAAAAAAAAATCAACCCAAAGAGAAAAAGAAGAAGAAGGTGTTATTGCTCATTGTTGTTTTATGAATTCAAGTATTATTTGGTTTCTAAGTCAAAAAAGGAAACAAGATGGGATCCTAGTTCTTGAAGATTAAGGTCGAAATTCGAGGACGAATTTTTTTCCAAGAAGAGGGAAATGATAGCATTCTAGGAAGCTCAACTCTACTCAAGGACAAGGATAAAATTTTGATATCTCAAAAAGGGCCTTTAGCAATATGTCAAGCTAAAGAGTTGCAAAAAGCAAGGCCATTCTCATGCAATGGATATGAATTGGCTATGTGTTAAAATTATTTTATTGACCAAATTTATATCCAAGAAGAGGAGTATTAGTTCTCAAGAGACATCCTTTGAAGAAAGTCCAAATCAGCCCATTTTTGTACCATTTTTGCACCTAAAATGTGTCCAAACTTGCAGCCTAATAAGTCATTCATGAAGCCACATTATTATTACAATAAAAGAACTTACTTCATCTCAAATAAGGTTACAATAGTCGTGCTAGAAGTTGAGTGCAAGTTAGTACCATGTTGCTTGCAAATTTCCTTCAAGATTTTCAAGATTTCCATGTCCAAGATTGATTTTTGACTTTCAAGATCATATCCTAAGGTAGTTGGACATTTTGTCCAAAGTAATTAGGACTTTATTTCTTTTTTAAAGATTTGTAAGATTTTCAAGATTGGATTTGGACTTTCAAGATCATATCCTAAAGTAGTTGGACATTTTGTCCTAAAGTAGTTAGGACTTTTTGTCCAAAGTAAGTTAGGACTTTCCTTCTTTGTTTTGGTAGAATTAAGTAACTCCCTCTCTATATAAAGGGGTGTATTCTTTATTTTTATAGAGTATGATGGATAATATCAATAAAGAAATGTGAGAATTTTCTTGCACCATGGTGTGTGGTTACTCTTGGATTTATTCTTCAATCTTCAAGAACTAACTTAGGTGGTAAGATTAAACTATTTTCGAAATCTTAGATCACTTCTAGGTATTCAAGAAAGGTGATAAGTTTAGGCTTATTGTTGTTCTTGTTATTCTAAAGGGTCGGGTTTCACCACTTTCGAAATCTTATATCACTTTTAGGTATTCATGAAAGGTGATAAGTTTAGGCTTGTTGTTGTTCTTGTTATTCTAAAAGGTCGGGTTTCACAATCTATCTCTTGTTTTTTAATTCTCTGCCAATGGCGATTAGTTCTTCATTAGCTAGTTGTTGTTGCTAGAATTCAACTTCAAGAATAGACTTCTTGAATTCAAGAAATGCTTTCCTGAATTCAATCTCTTTAATTTCCGTCTTTTTCGTTTCCTTAATTTCTTTTAGCTTCCGCATGTTTCTTAATTTCTCTTTAATAATTCTTGAATCATCTATAGTGTCGTTATCAAGAAGGGGCCAGAGGAATGTTAAAATTTTTTGTGAATTGAAAAATGATCGTCCTTGCTAGCGTTTAGTGCTATCAAGAGGATGGGAATCTAGCTGAAGAGGGTGAAAACAGTAGTGTTTATGGTTAATTAAACTTGTGGGGGTCACCGCCCTTGTGAAGAAGAAGAATAGAAAGGAATTTTTGTTTTAAATATTTTACTCCCTCCGTTCCAGTTTAGGTGAACCTATTTCATTTTTAGTCCGTTCCAAAAAGAATGAATTCTTTCTAAATTTTAAAAAAAATTAAGCTTAAACTTATGATTCTACCCTTAATGAGAAGCTTTTACAACTACACAAATACTCTGGGCCCTTTTAAAAATTGTTTAGGACCACAAATTTCAAAAGTCTTTATTTTTTCATTAACTTTGTGCCCGGTCAAACAAGTTCACATAAATTGGAACGAAGGGAATAATAATTTGGTAAAATCTAATGGAATCCACAAAGTACACATGTCAAATAATAATAGACAAAGAATATGATTTATCAGACATGTCACAGCGATTGAGTAACGCGCCTAGCAGGAGGTGTGTTTTACTTGTATTTTTATAAAGTAAAAGTGTTAAAATGAGAAAATTATAAATTTATATGTTGGGATGATAAACCGATGCAAGTTTAAGTAAAAGTGGCCGCGAAGCCGTGTTGCTTTTATAATTATAGATTTATACACTATTTATGAAAAAACTTAATAAACTACCTAAGCCATTTAAACCAGGGAATACCTAAAGTTATTTTACTAGATAGCTCTGTACTTATGTTTGCCTAGGTAGTTAAGTTTTTCTTGCTAAGAAATAACATAAATTTATTGTAAACTTAGAACTAGTTAGCGCTTAAACAGCATATTGGAGACTAGAAATTGTACTCCAGATGGTAGAAATGATAATATTCAGGAAGGTTAAAATATCATGTGCAAAGGACTTGAAGTTTATTGAAACCACCTGCCATTATTAAGGTTCCTGTATGTGCTCTTAAGAGAAGTTTGTTCTTAACTAAGTGCAGAAGTTTGACATTGATGAACCTTTCAAATTATTCTCCTTTCCTTACTGTTACTATCGAGGGTGCCATTAGTATATTTTAGTATTTGGTTCTAATACTTGAAATAAAGTAAGAAAGCATTTGCTTTGTTTGTTAAATGATATCATGCGTATTATTTGTCTTAGAAAAGTCTGTTGCTGCTTCGGCATTTCATTTAAAAAAGCATGCTACAAGGACTTTAATATCTACATTTAAGACATAATATGGAAGTGGCAAAACCATGTTGTTCTGAGTGTCAACGATTATGTTGACCATATTTATCTGTTCGACCCTATAGATTTCACATGAATATGAAAAGTTAGTATTCTGGCTTATTATTTCAGTTAGAAACTATGTATAAAGACCATAAATCTTGTAACGGCCCGATCGTTTTGAGCATTTGCACATCGTTCGATTGTTTGAGGGAATTAATAGTTCCATATGATTTATTATGACTCGTGTAAATTATTGGTTTTGGTTTTTCAGGTAAATCTGAATAGATTTGGAAGAATGATTCTTAGCTTGATGCTTTAAATTTCAAAAGTTTGACCAAGTTTTTGACTTTTTAGTATATAACCTCAGATTAGATTTCTTATGGTTTCTTTAGCTCTGTTAGCTAATTTTTGACTTAGGAGTGTGTCCGGAATTAGATTTGGAGGTCCATCGTAGAATTAGGCTTGAATTGGCGAAATTGAAAATTTGGTGATTGTCGGTTGGCAGTGAAAATTTTTAATATCGGGGTCGGAATAGAATTTCGGAAGCTGGAGCAGGTTCGTAGTATCATTTGTGGCGTGTGTGCAAAATTTCAGGTCATTCGGATGAGCTTTGGTAGATTTCGACATTGTTTGCAGAATTTAGACATTTAGAAGTTCTTAAGCTTGAATCCGAAGGTAATTTTGTGTTTTGATATTGTTTTGAGTGTTTCGAAGGTTCTACTAAGTTTGTATGTTGATATGTGACTTGTTGGTATTTTTTATTGGGGTGCGAAGGCCTCAGCATGAATTCAAATGGTTAATAGAGAGTTGGGAGTGGAATAAGGGGGTGAAGTTGTTGCTTATGATGTTTCCGTATTGCGGAGTGGGAACCGCATGAGCGATGATTGCATATGCGAAAAGTGAACCGCAGATGCGTAATCTTGAAGAGCCGAGGTGGGAGCCACAGGTGTGGATAGTGGAGCGCACCTGCGAGACCGCATGGGCGGTGTTGTGATCAAAGAAGCGGGTTCTGAGGGCATAAGCAGGAACTGCACCTATGATGGATTTATCACAGGTGCGACGTCGCAGAAGCAACATTTTGACCGCAAATGTGGTACCTCTGGGCAGAAATTATAAATTGTGGCCTTAGCGAATTATGGTTCATTTTCCACCATTTTTAGTCAGCTTTGGAGCTTTTGAGAGCAATTTTGAGAAGGAATTGAAGGTTTTATGAGTAAGGTAAGTGGCTTGAGCCCTAATACTCGTATATGTGATGATTTCCCGTTGTTTACTCATGTATCTTGTGAAGATTAGGGGTGAAAATTAGGTGTTAGGGCTTGAGATTTTATGAGAGTTTGATCGAGGTTTTGAGGGGTCAAATGGAGTTAGATTTTGATAAATCTTGTATGTATGAACTCTTGAGTGAAAGGACTTTCTAGTTTGGTGATTTTTGTCGGATTCTGAGATGTGGGCCCGTGGGCCGGGTTTGGGTCAATCTTGCGATTTTGGCCTAAATTGATTGTTTTTTGCGTGTGGAATTGGTTCCTTGGCTTATATTGATTGCATTGTATTGCTTTTGGTTAGATTCGGGACGTTTGGAGACTGGTTCGAGAGGGAAGGGCGCCGCAGAGTAGGATTTTTGTCTTGATTGAGGTATGTATCGCTTCCAAACTTGGTTTTGAGAGTTTGTAACCCCGAACGATGTGCTATATGATTAGTATTGAGGTGACACACATATCAAGTGACGGGCGTGCAGGCGTGCACTGTGGGAATTGTGGTCTAGTTCTTTCCATGGCACCACTTAGTGTCTCTTTCTTGCTCACATATGTGTTTCTATCATGTGATTAAGTAAATGCGCTGTAAATCATGCTAGATATCATGTTAGGGCTTCACGCCGATACTGTTGAAACCAGAGTGGTCGTTTCGTGCTGTCATAATTTGTTTCATTGATATTCTGTACTCAGTCTTATTCATGCATATCATATCATATCATGTCTCTATCTCAGTTGTTATTATTTTGCACATCATATCATTGTTTCAGGCTAGTTTCATGGCATTGTGAGCTTGTGTGTGTGAGACTGGAGAGTGATGACTGAGTGAGGCCAAGAGCCTGATTATGAGTGACAGTTATGGGATTGGACTGCACGCCGCAACTGTTATGTTGATGACTATGATAGCGCTTGGGTTGTAGGAGCCCTGCCAGAGTCTATAACACACCCTAGTGAGCATATATGATATTTTGAGGGATGGATTTTCCTAGATATGGATTTATCCAAAGTATTGATACTTGGAGATGGATTTCTCCACAGGGTTGATTACCCTTTTGCCTCAGTACCGAATGACTCAAAGTCAACGATGAGTAAATTTCGGGATGCATTTCCCTGGGACAAATGGCCATATGCAGTACCGAGTGGATGAGTGTGTGTGTGTGTGTATATATATATATATATATTTACCTGGAGATGGATTTCTCCTCAGGGTTGTATTACCCTTGTTCCACGGTACTGGTTGACTTGCAGTCAGTATTGTATATGTTCTGGGATGGATTTCCTTGGGCCGGATTACCATATGCAGTACCGACTGGTTGAGAACTTTAGAGTGAGCGCACATGGTGCATTTCATACATTTTGTGCATTGGCATATAAAATTTGCTGAGCTTTATATCTCACGTTATTCAGATATGTATTTACTTTACTACTTAAGCTGTATTCTTGAACGGATATGATCCCTACTTTTTCTGCACATTTTATTTCTATTGCCTATTGAGGTTACGTTCGTCACTACCTATCAATCCATAGTTTTGTCTTGTTAGTTACTGAGTTGGTGTACTTACATTAGCCTCGGCACCTTGTGTGCAGAATCTAGGTATCTTAGGGCACGGTAGCAGCTGTTGACTATTCCAGTCGCAGACTTCCATCGGAGATAGTGAGGTAGTTGCATGGCAATCGTACTTCTACCTTTCTCCTTCTTTATCTTCCTTTTAGTGTTTTTTTGCCTACTCTCAGACTATGTTAGTCTTGCTATAATTCAGAACAGTTGTAGTGTTTGCTCTTGACTTAATGACACCCGAGGTCGGGCTTTTATTTTCGCATTTTGCTTTCTGAATTATCCTTTTTTATGGAATTTCGGTATGAAAAAGGATATTATATAACTTTTATTGAAATATCAAATTATTTGGGAGTATGCCGGCTTTCCTAGTTCCATGATAGGTGCCATCACGATCGGGTTGGTTTTGGATCATGCCAAGTTTGTATATGAGCCTAGGTTACATAGGTCTCACGAGTCATGAGCAGGTTTAGTAAAGTCTTACGGATCGGTACGAAGACATCTGTACTTATCTTCAAGAGGCTATAGAACCCTTAGGAAACTTCAAATTCTTGAATTCTTATCGTATGACAGTGATTCAACTTGAAATATAAGTCTTTGAATTCCTTCCACGCGTTTGTATCCGCACATGAGCGCTCGATATCAGTTGTGCATTGATGGCTTGTGATTTTATCGATTAGGTGCTAGATATGATTTCAGTATGCTCGATGGTCTAGTCTAAAGAACTTGAGGCCGGGTTCTAAACGTAACTTAAGCACTGAGGTGTTGATTATGTGAGCATGTGCTTTTAGATTTATATGTCCGGTTGTGTCCCTATTGGTGGAATTTGTGGCTGGATGGCTACGTGATGAATATTATTTGATTGGGAGATGTGTTCATATTGTTTGAATACGGCGAGAAGAGTTTGCTAAGGATGTAGAAAGAACTATTGGGTGCTTGGCTTCTGTCTTGAGTTGGCGTATGGCCGATCTATGGGTGTGTTGAAGGACCTCTCGGTTTGTTTAGTTGTGGAGTGGAGTGGACCTTCAAGTTGTGTTATGATTTCAGACTCGGGAAGATTAAGTGATTGCGTAATGTTTATGATGGGGGAAGGGTATATAGAGATGCTAGTTTGAGTAAAAACAGGTGGGTTATCTCCTACGGGGTGCTCTAATGTTTATTTGATCCTTATGTTGTTTGTTGGAAGTCCTCTTTTACCAGTGAAATATATGTATTGCAATCTGAGTTTGGATTGCATATGAGAGTGGGATTGGCTATTACGAGGGTAAATGCGAGATTCGCAAATGATTTGAAGCATTAGATGGTTTGCATTGCACAAGCTTATAAATGATTTAGTTTAATTTCACTATGGTATTATTGTGTTTTGACCTATGGATTAGAGCCAAGTGGTGAAGTGTGCTATTAATGAGTTGATTGGACGGCTAAGTGTCGTATTAGTTTTAGTTTGAGGTATACTGACGAATCATTTGTGGCTTATAGAGGTATAGATCGAGGATGAATCGAGTAAAGGAAATTTTGGAAAAGGTTTGTGATATGCTTTATGGGCATATGAGAAACGTTGGATGAGATAGTTGTTGTTGTAAGGGATGTAATAGATATGGAGTAGGAAATCACTCGTCTGCTCAGAATGATGGGTTACTTAGATGTTGTTGTACTAATGGGGCACAGGTCATTCAGTTCGTTTGATCAGTTTAATTTGAACCTGAGTAGAGTGGATGACTTCCGAAAATGGTTTTAATGGATTCATGATTTTTGTGTAATAATTGGGGATCTTCAGGATGTGTAATTGGCTAGAAACTAAGGTTTACATTGAAGGATATCAAGACTTGTGGCATTTCTATATAATTATGGATTTTACATATCAGTATCAAAATGGTGAAGGTAATGGCTTTAGATCTTGTAGCAAGTCTTTTTAGGATAGTATTTTGAATGTAGTACATTTATGCATGTTTAAGAGAGTATTCAACAGTTAATAAGCCTTAGGGCGGTAAGGTTTTACGCTTGGGTCCAATGTGGTTAGTATTGGTTGGGGCTTGTGGAGTTATAGCAAGGAGGAGAATCAATTTGAAGGTAATTTAGAAGGAACTCGAATAAATAGGACAATTTGGTATTAGGTTGAATCGGCGTGGTAAGGGATATGATTAGTTCTTCAGGTTCTTATGAGGTAATGAGTTTCTACAGGTGTTTCATGGCAATGCCCTTGGGCTTTTGTCATGACCCAAACCGAAGTGACGGGCACTCGGTGCCTTACTCAACATAGTACCAATATAACATATCATTCTTATCATACTATCATGGGTAAATGAGCCAGAAAACCCCTCACGAGGTAAAAAGAATAAAACATAATGTCAAACGTATGGCGATCCAACATGATATACAAGCTTATCAATGTGACATATGGGCCTATAAGGCCGACATGACCACCTGTAGAGTTAAAACATAGGCCGATAAGGCCATACAAGTATGAATACACCTAACATCTGTATACAAGCCTCTAAAAGTACACAAAATCATAACGGGCAGGACAGGGCCCCGCCATACCAATCAATACATATCCAAAGCTTACTGACCAAATAGGCAATTCCGGAGCAAGTGGAGTGCACCAACATTTTTCCGCTAAGCTGATAGCCCACTTGGAGGACTGTTAAACTATCAATTGGGACCTGTGAGCATGAAACGCATTGTCCCCAGACAAAAGGGATGTCAGTACGAATAAAGTACCGAGTATGTAAGGCAGGAAAACTTAAACAAGAACACATATGTAAAGAGAGATAGAGGAGATACAACCTGTAACATCTGAGTGTATCAGGGGGCTACTAACACGAAATGCATAATCCATATATGTATAAACTATTAAAAACATACGCCTATAGGGCATCAACATCATATCATATCCGGCCTCAAAGAGGACTCGGTAAAAATGTACCCGGCAATCATAAGGCTCGGTAGAATCGTACTCGACCACATGGAGCTCGGTAAACCCAATATTAGTGGTTTAGGAATAGGTGTTTTACCCAGCAGACTATAGTGCGGCTCGGTAGAGCAAAATAGATACTACATATAATGCATGCTAGACACATGGAATCACGTTCTAAATCTTTCAGAGTGACTTAGGGTCGTTAAACCTTTGGTTAACATTATCGACATCCATACACTTAATATGAACCTCTGTTGGATTCATGGATCATACACACTTGCTTAGAATAATTTGATAAAGAAAGAACAACATGGACAACCTTAGTTGCTAGGAGTAGATCTATTATGAAATAGCATATTCGTTTCACTTAAGATCGTGTTAGAAGAAAAAAGAAAGTTCCTTAACATACCTCTAGAATCTTCTATCCAATCTTCAATAAAGCTCAATAAGATCTTCTTACGTTTACAATGAGTAAACAGACTTCGACGTCATCATGTAAGTGTTGTAACTCCCATATTTGGAGACCAATATTCTACTAAAAAAAAACAAACAGAACCTCCCATGTTTGTACGACATCCCATATGTTACCAAAAGTCAGCAAACATGCCAAACAACAGCATCATATAATTTACAATAAGCGGCAGGCTCGATTTAAGATTAAAAAAATATGGTTTGAATCCAAGTCCTTTTCCATGAATCTTCCTAATACATATATAACATTATGCTTATCCTTACCATTTCATTTTGAATCCAAAACATCATAAGCATAATCTTCAATTATAGTCCACACACCTAGCACCTTAACCTCTATCATCAACATCTTATTTTTCATGTTACCTTCTTTAATAAACTGAATTAGCCATAGATAAGCTCAACAACAGTAACCACAACATAATAAAACTATTTATAATAATTTTCAGTCACAACAAACCATATATATATCCTAAATACAACCCACAAAAAGGATAACGATTCCTTATGCCATGTCAATTATTATCTTGTAGATTTTCACATAACAAACTCAACCATCATATGATTGACCTTAAGAAAAACCAAGAACATGGTTTATTTACCTTAGTCAGTAGATACAACTTGAAATCCCCAACTCTTGTAGCTCAAAACAACCCTCAATCACACCACAACACTATAGGAGTTGTACTCTCTTCTTGAATCAACTTTTGTGTTCATGTTGGTGTGAAAACACTTGTATTTCTACTTGAAAATCAAATATACATGAGGTAGCACTGATTCATAGATTAATCATTAATAAAAACACTAAATATGAGGTTACTTAGCCTTGAAAACCCTCCAAAACAGCCACAAGATGAAGAACTACGATCTAGCAAGCACCACGGGGTTTCTAGCATTGAATTCATGTTTGTATCTTAGGTTTTCACTTTAGAATAATGGAGGAACCCTTGCAGAGCCTTTAGGAGAGTTTAGGAACTATTGTGGATGAGGAAAATTTGTTAAATACAAGATGAAGTTTAAACTGACTTTGTGGATCCCATGGGAGTTTCTTGTACACTATCGCGAAAACACAAATATCTCTCTAGTCTGATGCCATATTGAAGAACGTTTTAATGCATTAGAAACTATACTTGTTGATATTTACATTTATATGTATATTATCCTTTGATTCCAAGTAAATTGGGAGAAAATGCAGCTACATTTGACTTAAATTTCAGCACATTGTGAATGCAACTTGTGATAACCTTTGCCAACTTTTGTTCCACAACTCGCTTGACTTAAAAACATAACACGCGACTGATATACAACTATAAAAAACTCTTAATTTAACCACCTCATAATATTAATCACCCTAGTATCACCCCAAAAATTATATAGTATAACATTTCAAACTTGTCAGCTTTCGACGAAACTAATTTTCTTCAATTCGTTTGGCATCTAAGCTTTCCAACCCTTTTGGTACCTGTTATTCATGATATTAAAGATTTGTAACCTCCAAGATAACATGATGAGCTTATGTTATGTACTTTCAAAAATGATCCCACTTCCGAGCTTACATCAATTGGCTTCCGACGTAGTCTCACGTCCGAAAACATGAGATATAACATCATTCCCCTCTTTATTCGTCCTCAAATGTTGACTGACACATTTATCAATCTCATAACATGTAATCCCTCATTTGCTGTATAGGTGAACCTATTTAATTAGGCACGGAGTTTAAGAAAAAACTTAAGATTTTTGGAAGTTGTGGTTCTTAAACAAGTCCAAATGGGGCCAATAGTATTTGTGTGGTTATAAAAGCCTCTAATTAAGGGTAGATTGTAAGTTTAAGCTAAATTATTACCAAATTTAGAAAGGGTTCATTCTTTTCGGAGCGGACCAAAAAGAAATAGGTTCACATAAACTGGAACAGAGGGAGTAGATATTATGAATACTTTGATATTGTCCTTGACATCTAGGAAACTATTTTTTAAATAAATCAAAGGTTCAAGGTATTCCCCCTTTAGGCCTCTTTCTCATACCACGACGTGTGGTCGGAATTCTTCCAATCTCGTAACTGTTGTTACCTTCTATCATGCATCATGTACAACCGTGTCCTTGTATGAGTGCCTAGTGACTCTTCTAGCCTTTTCCTCCATCTTTATCAAATCTCTAAGCCTCACTTTATGAACATATACAGAACTGTGACAAGTTGTCCATCTAGGAATCTATAGGTGTACTAATGTTCTTCTCTTGGTACTTTGTTGAACTTACGACTATTGATATATATTGTTTCATATCCATAGATATCTATCCTTATGGCTTTGTTGCGTCTAGGAAGGTCAAACTATGCCATAACTCTTACTTCAGTTTATTATTACCGAGGTCAGCCACCCAACTCTAGGTTACTCTCTCACCGCTTATCCTATATGTATAAATCTCGTTTAATCCTTCCTTATTACTGTTAATCTAAAGAATGGAATCATTATTTTTTTCTATATATTGTTGATTCACTTTAATGTTGATCTATAATCCACCACTGATAACTTGAAACCTCTTATGTAATACATTGTCTCTAGGGCTCACGTCTCATCGGGGAACATCTAAAGTGGTTTTCCTTATCCACCTAAGTACAATACAATACTATACTTCAATAATCTTATTTCATCACATCCCATTGTGATTCATCTTATGGGGGTATTCTAGTCTCGTGCAATTCATGAAATCTGTTTCTCATTAAATCATTACTCAATCAAAGGCCTAAAGGTCATCCACTTATATATCACAATTACACTGTTGTTCTACCACCAGGGCGGCATTTCATCTCTTCTAATTTCTCCTAGCCTTAGACACTTCTGAGTTCATACAGGATGTATCGAGCTTTCCATAACTTACGGAAACCATCAACTCTCTTATTTTGATGGGCTTAATCCCAAAGCCTTACCTATTCTTGTCATCATCTCACATACCTTTTCTTATCCTTACTCCAATCATCCTAATATCTTGTCGCTCTATGACACTTTATATTGAGACCTATACATATCTATTTATATTACTCGCATTCTTCCTTTAACTTTCTAGCACCATTGATTTCTTTTTGTGCCTTCTCAGTTGTCCTTAAATGTAATCAATTACTTTTACCGGTCATTTTATCACTTGTTGCATAAATGCTTGGCTTGTCTTATTGCCCACGAATACTGTAATTTCCTGTACCTCGTATGATCTCAAACATCACCTTTGATGACTTTTTTTCATTCATTAGCCACGATAGGTGCCACTTTCTTATAGAGTGTATACAATATTGTAGTGAGGCTGTTGTTACAAGATCATTTACTCTTTAGCTCACACTATGCTTAAGTGGAAACCTTCTTCCTTATTTTCTCAGCTACTCTTTCGTTATAGTACTTAGGGAGACCTTCTGGCTTTTGTAAAGTTTCGAGCTTGTTATATCGTACACCCGAAGAAAATTTTCGTTGTTCTTACTCGCCTATAATAATCTTTAGTTACATAACTTCATGCCCTTGTGCACGTAGAGTTACTTCTAAGCTCAAATATTTATTGTCTCCTTAGTGGCACTCTCCGTTATTTTCATAAAACTTAAATGGTAACTTTAACTGCCTCAACTCTTATCTAAATATTTCTCAAGAATTATGACATGTGACAACCCGTCCAGTCGTCTTATGAGTTACCACTCTATTTCCCCTATTTCTACTTTTATCGCTTTGTTTATTTGTTTTGTATATGATCGGGTTGGTTGGATCAAGTTCGGAAAGGATTTTACAAGTTTGAGACACTTAGTCTGTTTTGAGGAAGCTTAAGTAGGAAAGGTCAACCAGATATTGACTTATGTGTTAGAGGGATCGGATGTGGGTTGTGATGGTTTGGATAGCTATGGGAGGTGATTTGGGACTTAGGAGTGTGATCAGAACGAGTTTTAGAGGTTTAGAGTAGATTTAGGCTTGAATTGGCAAAGTTGTTATTTTGGCGATTTTCGGTTGGTAGGTGAGATTTTGATATAATGGTCGAAATGGAATTCTAAGAGTCGAAGTAGTTCTTTTGTGTCCTTTGGGTGTGTGTGCAAAATTTAAGGTCGTTCGAGTGTGGTTTAGTTGGGTTTTTTATTCAAATGCGTAATTTAGATGATTTTGGAAACTTAGGTTTGAATCCGATATGTTTTGGTTGATTCAGTATTGTTTGAGGTGTTTCAAAGATATGTATAAGTTTGAATAAGGTTTTGGGATATGTTTGTGCTTTTGGTTGAGGTCTCGGAGGCCTCAGGGTGATTTCGGATAGTTGACGGAGAGTTTGAGATTCTGTTGAAGCTGCATATTTTTTCTGCTTCTGGTATTTCCGCATCTACAGATTGGGGACCGCATGTGCAATGCCGCAGATGGAAGGCGGAAGGCCAACCGCACAAGCGGAAGCAGGAAAGGGAGGTAGAAAATGAAGAAACGGTTGGTGAAATGCGCATGTGAAAGCGTCGGTACGGCTGGTGCATTGCAGATGCAGAAAATTGGAGGATAAGTGAAAACCGCAGAAGCGGTTGGTTGACCACAAATGCGGTACCGCAAAAGCGGTAATTTGGAATCATATGGGAAAATTCCCAGGCTAGAAGGTATAAATTGTTCCCTTTGCGATTTTGAGCTATTTCACCATTTTTGAGTCCGTTTGAGAGCTTTTTGGATGGTTTTGAAGAGGGATTTCAAGGGAACTACATTGTGGTAAGGATTTTGGACCTAAAACTCGTCCCTGTGGTTTTGATTCACAAATTTGAGCTATAATTAATGGAATTTAAAAGTTAAAATTGGGGAAACTAGGGCTTAGTATTGGAGACCTAGACTTGAGGATTTGAGGGACCTATTGTGCTCGGATTTTGGCACTTTTGATCTGTATGAACCCATAGGGTGATAAGGAATCTGTTGATGTGAATTTTATAAAATTCTGAGACGTGGGCCTGGGGGTCGGGTTTTGATTATTTTGGAATATTTGTTATAAATTGATTATATTCGCTTGGGCTTCGTTCCCTTAGTATATTTTGACACCGTGATTCTGATTTTGGATAGATTCGACGTGAGTGGATGTCGATTTGGGGGGCAAAGGTTTTGCAGGCTTGAGTTTGACCAGATTGAGGTGAGTAATGATTGTAAATGATGTTCTGAGGGTATGAAACACAGGATTGAACATCGTTGTGCTATATTGAGGTCAGGCACACGCTTGATGATGAGCGTGGGGTCGTGCACTGTTGGGGAATGTGACATAGTCCATCCTGAATGACTATTTTACCACGTATTTGACTTAAATCTATTTGCTATCATCATGATTTGTGCTGAATGCCATATTTGGGCCTCGTGCCAACTATTTGAACCCTTCGAGGATTTTTACTGATATTTCCTCACTGTTTTGACTTTGTACTTGAACTCGGTCATGTTATATTCTACTATTTTCATACTCAACAATGTTTACTATTTATTTAACACTTAAATGATCTTTTAATTGATAAATGGGCTGATAATCATGTTTTACTATTGTTGGGTAGGTTTTGAGGATTTTTGATTGAGTAAGGTCGAGTGCCTACGCTATGAGGAAACACGAATCATGATTATGAGGCCGAGAGCCCGAGATATGTATGCCATAAAGTGGCTTGTTGATATGAGATCGAGAGCCTAGTGATGATGCCACAAGATGTCTTGATATTGCTCTTGGGCCATAAGGGGCCCCTCGAGGAGTATGCACACCCTCAGTGAGCACGGGTGCCCAATTATGTGAGATTTAGCCACCAAGGGTCTGGTATTGTTGTGAGATATTGCCCGAGGGGCGGATTTGTTGATATCGTGCCCGAGGGGAGAACTTTAATATGTTTTATCTTTCTTAATTGCCTATCATTTACCTGCTTCATTGTTGAAAAGGATTTTCATGAAGTTTAAGTTTAATTAACAATGACTTTCACATATCTTTACTTATTTACTACTTTTTACTGAATTTACTGATTCATTATAGCCTGTAATGTACCTTCCATAATTTTCTGTTTTCAGTCCTTATTTATGATTATTAATCACTAAGTTAGAGTACTCACTTTACTCCCAGCACCATGTATGCTGATTTAGGTGCATCTGGTCCCGCTCCTGTGTCTTGATATTTCTAGCTCAAGCGGATCCGAAGATTCTCTATATAACTGCCGGTCGCAGCCCATAGCTTCTTCCATATCTTATTTCTCCTTGTTTTGATTTTGTATTGAACTCTGTATACTATCTTGTCTTAGTCCGAATTTTTAGATGCTCATGACTAGAGACACCCTGATACCATGTGTTGGGTTGTATTCCGCGAATTGTTCATATTTTCACTATTTAGTTTTGGATTTATATCATGTTTTAGATTTAAATATTATTGTTTAATTGCTTAAAATTAAAATGGGAAGTGTCGGCTGGACTTGTCTTCACGAGAGGCGACATCACGACTGGGTCTCGGCTTGGGGTCGTGACATGACGTCATATCCACAAGACTAAGTTCACTATGTTGGGGTTTACTATGTTTATCTTGCACAATCTGCATGATTTTTCTGTATCCTCTATTCAAGCCATAACTAAGCTCTTCCTGAATCAGCTACTAAATACTCGTTAGTCCATTCTCATATTAATATTCGTGCGTAATCTCTATTGGGCTATGTCCTTGTCTTAGATTTCCTCTTGCATTGACTCTTTATGTATCAACGCACTTCTTTATCAATAACATCTCGGGCAGGAACCCTTACTTCCTCTCCCCGGTGTCGTTCTTGCACATTGTTCTAGAATCACGACATATTTGTAGGATCTGAATAAATGCAATCTAACCCCGTTCTCCTTTCTACCACATTATTTATTTACTATTCCATAGTTGCCGGGACGACATAACTACAACTTACTACAACATCACACCATCTTCTCCCCTTTTAAGGGAGTACTATGATTTAGTGCAATGACGATCTATTTGTAGATATTTACCTATTCATCTTTTGCATCTTTTCACATCATCAATGACCCTTACTCTCCTTACGGTAACCCTTATGAACCAGGGCTAACTGAATTCCATATGCACAAAAGTGACACAAAGTATAATTTGCACACTTAGTAATTTAAGATTAACTATGCTCATAATGCTTGCTTTAGGGAAGAGTCTTCCTAAATGAACTTTAAAGGTTATTCTCTTATTGTCCATTCTATTATTGATGGAACTCTATCTTTGTAATTCTCACGATGTCGACTATTATCAAATTCTTCGGTCCCTAATTCATTTTCAGTTTATCTTGTTCACTAGCCCATACTCATTTCTATTACCCCAGGGGTCTAAGTTTTTCTTCTGGTAATCACGTTGAAGTCACCAACTCATTTCTCGAAATGGGGATATGACTTTATGGCTTATACTCTTTTATTGTCTTAAGGGTTGTAAACTCTAGTATTTTCGTTGAACTAAATGTAGACTCTATCGTGTGATATTTTGATTTGCCGTTATCACTCATTTATTACAATTTACTCATAATGCTTCAATTACTCTCTTCGTATTGTTCGGCTAATATTTCTGTCTATCAGTTTAGTATGATAACTTCAACAAAATATTCTTTCAATTTTATCTCCCCTTGCTTCATCTCACTGGCTCTTCAGCTCACCTAACATTCTCTCTTATCTAGGAATGGGAGTCATACAAAGGTAAATATTTATCCTTTCTATGATTCCAGTTCCAATCTTCTAATATTTTCTAGACATTCTAGTATTCATATCTAAATGTACTTCTAGATTGCATCGTCGGAATGTCTCACAAGGAGAACTATTACCACATTTGCAATATCATTTGGAAATGTTAGTTAATGATAATAATGCATCTACCGTTTTGCGTTACTCTAGCCTCAATTGGATTGTGCTATCCCCTTCTTCTCTTAAACTATTTCTGTTAACTCTCATAAGGCATACTGAGATGGGCGTGGCCAATTGTACATACCTCTGTTACTGTTGAAGGTAACTCAAAATACATTTATTTCTCTGTCTAAAATAGAAAATCAAAACCTTCACTAACTGGTACCTCGTAACTTCGCCACGTTGCTTCTTTTACTTATTGAAACTTATATCTACTTTCTCATTCTCTTGTTTTTAAACCATTTGGGTGGATAGATATTAATGCCTTAGGCCTCCTTATCAAGAAACTTACGTGTCTTAGTACACATATAATCTACTGAAGAACTTACATTTACTCATCATAAGCATGATGCAAAATCGAGTTCAATTGACTCAACTCTTCCACATCAACATTTAATCTCTTACCAACTATCTCTTTGGATGCGTGTCATTGTGTTACGACTAAAATAGAATTTAGAAGTTTGAATTCGTACAGTTGAGCTCTACCACACGATCTAGAGCAAGAAGAAAGACTGACAGTCCAAAATGCCCTGCAGCCTCCTACTTATAAGTGTGCTGCACAACACGCCCATAAACAAGACTTTATGAGACACAGCTTGTAGACTCCCTAAGACAGAACCGCTCTGATACCACTTTTACCACGACCCAAATCAAAGGGTCCGCAACGGGCACCCGGTGCCTTACTCAACCGAGTACCAATGTAACATATCTTTCTTATCATACTATAATAGGTAAATGAGCCAGAAAATACATCATGAGATAACAAGAATAAAACATAAGGGAATACTCAACATATGATAATCCAACATGATATACAAACTTACATAAGTGACATACGGGCCTATAAGGCCGACATGACCATTTGTAAAATAAAAACATAGGCCGACAAGGCCATAAAAGTATGCATACACTTGACATCTGTCTACAAGCCTTTAAAAGTACAAAAAATGATAGAGGTCCGGACAGGGGCCCGCCATACCAATCAATATATATCCAAAGCATAATGTCCAAATAGGCAACTCCAGAGCAAGTGGAGTGCACCAACACCTTCTGTTGAGATGATAGCCTACTTGGAGGACTGTCAAACTATCAATTGGGACTGCGGGCATGAAACGCAACGTCCCCAAACAAAAGGGACGTCAATACAAATAAAGTACCCAGTATGTAAGGCAGGAAAACATAAACAAGAACACTAATGTAAAGACAGATATAGGAGATACAACCTATAACATATGAGTGCCTCTAGAGATAGTTACATGAAATGCGTAATACATATATATATGCATACACTTTTAAAAACATATGCCTTTGTGGGCATCATCGTCATACCATATCCGGCCTCAAATGGGACTCGATAAAAAAATACCCGACCATCATAAGGCTCGGTAGAATCGTACCCGGCCATGTAGAGCTTGGTAAACCTAACGAATCATTTGCTGCACAATAGGTTCCATACCCGTTCGACAATAGCGCGGCTCGGTAGACTAAAATATATACTATATATAATGCATGATAGACTCATGGAATCACGTTCTAAACCTTTCAGAGTGACTTGAGGTCATTGAAACTTCAATTCACATTATGGACATCCATACCATTAATATGAAACTCAGTAGGATTCAAGGATCATACAAAATTTCTTAGAGTAATTTTATAAGGAAAGAACATCATAGAAAACCTTAGTTGGTAGGAGTAGATTCATTATGAAATAGTTTATTCATTTCAATGAGATCATGACAAATGTCAGAATAAAGTACCTTAACATACCATTAAAATCTTCTACCCAATCTTCAAGCAACGTCAATATGATCTTCTTACGTCTACAATGAGTAAACCGACATTGTCGTAATCATATAAGCGTTGTAACTCTTATATTTGTAATCCAATATTCTACAAGAAAACTGACAGAACCTCCCCTATTTGTACGAGATCCCCTATGTCACCAAAAGTCACCAAACAGCCCAAACAACAACAATATATAATTCACAATAAGCTCTTCGATTTGTTCAATAACTATTTTGAGCGGCAAGCTCGATTTACGATTAACAAAATATGATGTTAATCCATTTCATTTTCCATGGATCTTCCTAGAACATATATAACATCATATGCTTATCATAGCATTTTCAATCCAAAACATCATAAGAACAATCTTCAAATATAGTCCACACACCTAGCACATTAACCTTAATCATCGACATCTTATTTTTCATGTTATCTTCTTCAATTCACTAAATTAGCACAAAGATAAGCTTAAATACAGCAACCAAAACATGATAAAATTATTTATAAGAATTTCTAGCCACAACAAACCATATTTATGCCTCAATACAGCCCAAAAAAAAGGATAACGGCTCTTTATGCCATGTCAGTTACTATCTTGTAAATATTCACTCAAAAAACTCAACCAACACATGATTGACCTTAAGAACAACCAAGAAAATGATTTACTTACCTTAGGAAGTAAACACAACTGTAAATCCCCAGCTAGTGTAGCTCACAATGACCCTCAGTCACGCCACAACACTATAGGAGTTGTATTCTCTTCTCGAATCAACGTTTTTGTTTATGTTGGTGTGTAAACACTTGTATTTTGCTTTGAAACTCTAATATACGTGAAGGAGGTAGTGATTCTTAGCTTAATCATAAATAACAACACGAAATATAATGTTTCTTACCCTTGAAGAACCCTGCAAAACATCCACAAGATGAAGAACTACGATCTAGCAAGCACCACGAGATTTCTAGCATTGGATTCATGTATTAATCTTAGGTTTTCACCCTAGAATCATCAAGGAACCCTTATAGAGAATTTAGTAGGGTTTTGGAACTGTTGTGGATGAGAAATATAAGTTAAAATGACATATAAATGACTTAAATACAAGCTAAAGTTTAAACCGACTTTATGGGTCCCATGGGAGCTGCTTGCGCAGTATCGCAAAAATGCAAATATTTCTCTAGTCCGATGTCGTATCTAAGAACAATTTAATGTGTTAGAAACTAGACTCATAGATATTCAATTTGATATGTAGATACCTTGATTCCAAGTATATTGAGAGAAGAGTGAAGCTACATCTGTCCTAAATTCCAACATATTATGAATGCAAGTTATGATAACCTTTGCTAACTTTTGTTCCAGAACTCGCTTGACTTAAAAACATAACACATGACTGTCGTACGAATAAAATGACCCATAACTTAACCTTCTCAACATTTCAATCACCCAAGTATCACCCCAAAAGTATATGTTATAGCATTCCAAACTTGTCAACTTTTGAAGAAAATTATTTTCTTCAGTTCGTTTAGAGTCTAAGCTTTCCAACCCTTTTGGTACATGTTATTCATGATATTAAAGATATTTAACCTCCAATATAACATGAAGAACATATGTTCTTTACTTTAAAAAACGATCCCACTTCCGAGCTTACACCAATTGGCTTACGACGTATCTCGCACATACGAAAACATGGGATGTAATAGTTTTGTGACCTGTGTAGCTTAGTTGAGTTAGAAGGATTCACTCTTGATGGTTTTGGTTTTGTAAAAAGGGGATTTGGAGAGTTCTTGATGATTTCTACCTCATTTGGAGATGTATATTTTCTACTGGCGTGAGAAGCATGTGATGTATGCTGATTTTCTCCTAGATATATCAAACGGAAAGTTCTTGGCTAGTTGGGTACGTAGTTGCTTGTGGATTGGAGTGGATTATGAAGTTCTCATATTTATCATCGAGTTACATGGTATATACAGTGTGTTGTGTAGGGTTGATATTTGAATGTGTAAGGTCACAGTTCAGTTCTGAAAAGAAGGTCATAGATTCTTAGGCAGCATGGACAGTTTCAGATGACTAGGTAAATGATATTACTAGTTGGTATGGCTTGATGAGGGTATACATTTCAGAAAGGGCAATATGTTTGAGTAAAAGGATACTTCATTGGTATCGCGACACTCTCTTGTTTGATCGAATACTAATATTCAATTTTGCTTGGTGGCACAAAAGAATAATAGGAGTATCCCTCGTGGAATAATTGAATATTAGAGGTGTGTTAGATATTCGGGAAGTAGAATTAGGATTGTATATGGTGATTCATGTGCTTTATGGAATTGAAGACTGGGAGTTCTCATAAACAAGGTATTTCGTGGTTGTGTACTGTGAAGATGTGGGCAAAGCTAGTCAAATGTTAGTATGTGCCATGATTCAGTCATTGTGGACTTTCTATCACAAACCTGGTTCGCCCTCCGTGAACCATCGTGAAAACACCAAGTCTCTACGACTAGGTAAGCCTAACAATGCAGAAAATAAACCAATTTGAAGAAGAAATAATTTTAAAAGACCGAAGTAGTGAAATAAAACAGTAAATTAAAGTATCGTTTGGCATACACGATATCAAATCTCGAAAACTAAATACATTTCCATTAAAACCCAAAATATCAAGATCACAAGACATTGAACTTCTACAAACGTCTACCTCCAGAATATCTAACAATGAAACGAAATTCGGAAGGGCTAATAAAAAAGGGAGAATAGAAACTGACTTTTCGGTCTGCGAATGTGGTAGATATACCTCAGAGTCTCTGTGAACGCCTCATATAAAGCGTGATAAGTCTGATTGGTGGTACCGAGATCTTCACATGAAAAACATGCACATAAAGGGCATGAGTACACCACAACGGTACTCAATTTCTTTGAATGTTCCTTCCAGGTTTTGATCCTAAGGAATAGGTTCATCGACACGTTCCCCCAAGGTTTGAGGATCAGTTCCTATCTTTTTGGTTCCCCCAATCATGTTGCCCTGGGTGGAAGGAACTGTTCCATCACGTGTTCCTTCATGTGATGCATAATTAGGAGGGACTGTGGTTTCACCATTTGAACTTCTTATCATGCTAATCTCTTCATTATCTTTTTCCTGCCTCTTCGAAAGAATGTTAGATTTTCAATAAAATAACATATACAACTTTTTACACATAAAGTTCTATTACTGTATATATTATAAGCTTTACTACAAGAAAGTAGCCCAAGAATACTCCCTCATCACTTTTGGGATCACACTTACCTAGGGAATCATTGTCATTGTTCTGCACAAAGCACATACATCTAAATACCCTAAGAAGAGATATATTTAGCTTTCTCACTTTAAGTGACTCATAGGGAATCTTCTTCATAAGAGGTCTAATTATGCAACAATTTGTGACGTATCATGCAAAAATTCATCAAACTTAACATTTTCAAATTCAGTTCCATGATCACACCTAATTGATGCTAGTTGATTGTTGTTTCTGAGTTTTTCTAACAAAAGAAGTAAACATGTAAAATGCTTCACCTTTAGATGTTAAAAGTGATGTCCAAGTAAACCTAGAGTAATAATCAGTACAAGCACCATTATATATCTTTTACCACCTCTGCTTAATGTTCACATTGGACCATAGAGATCCATATGGACCAGTTCCATCGTTCTGGTGGTGCTTACAACTTTCTTTCATTTAAAAGAGGATCTTACATGCTTCCCCCTTGCACAAGCCTCACAAACCTTGTCTTCCTTGAATTTGATGTTAGGAAGCCCTATCACCAGATCCTTGGATACTAATTTGTTGAGTTGACTAAGACTTGCATGTCCAAGTCTCTTGTGCCAAAGGAGTGGATCATTGTCCAACACACTTATGCAAGTGAGTTCATTTTCTGAAACTGTGGACAAATTTACAATGTATGTATTGTTTACTCTTTTTACCAGCAAAACAATCTTGATAGTAGTAAGATTAATCACAAACCATTTGGTAGAGGCAAATGACACCAAGTTACCTCTCACACACAATTGTGATTGTCTTATTAGGCTGTATCTTTGGCCATTTATCAAGTAGGCAGTCTCAATAGAGTGAGAATCAGTCTTACTACATTTCCAACCCCAATTATCTCACCTTTCATCCCATTTCAAAAGGAGACATTTCCAACTTTGAGGTCGTCAAGTGAAAGGAATTGGTTCTTGCTTCTTGTCATATTCTTTGAGCAGCCACTATCCATAAACCATATTTGGCTGATCCCCTTCACTTGGACCTTCAAAAGGAAATAATGGGTTACTCTTAGGAATCCAAACTACTTCGGGTCCTTTTCTATAGGCAAAAGGATGAATCAAATTATTTTTAGTCCAACGTCGAAGCCTATTTTTCCCTTGAACAAATTCTTTTTTGACTTGCCTTTTCTTTTGCAAGACATTCAGATTTAGAGTGACCAGTTTTACCACAGTGTGTGCAAATTATGTTCTCAAAAAGTCTGAGGTACTTGCTTTTGGGATACCACTTAGGTGTAGGGGTCCCGTAGCCAAGTCATCTCTTGTAGCTACTATGGTGTTTGTGTATCAATGAAAGTGCATCGGAGGACCTGTTCCATTTACATGTTCTGTCTATCTCATGCTTAACCTTGCTCAGATCCTCCTTTAGGACTCTTAGACACTCATCTCATTTGTAAAACTCATCTTTCATTTTTCTTACAGTTTCTTCTAAAGTGAGTTGTGTGTGATCAACTTTCTTTTTACTAGTTCCTAATTTCAATTTTAGATTTCCAGATCTAAGCTCTAGGACAGTGGTGTCAAGTTTATGAACCTTGTTATTTAACTCAGCATTTTTACTTCCACTTTCACTAGCCCTAAGTTCCACCTTTTGCACTTAGCTTTCAAAATCACACACTCCTTGGACAACTATTCCTTTTCATTATTTAGATCTTCAGATTCATCAATGAAATCTAGCAGTAATTAAGATTGCATTTCGTTGGATAAAAATTTAATCTTGTCTTTGAGATAAATTATACGTACCTCAGATTCCTTATCGGATTCTCAGATTGCCATAAGTGCTTGTTCATCTCCATCTTCACCCTCTTAGTCCTCATCTGAGCTTTCTCCCTAGGCAGCAACCATAGTCTTTGTTTCTTCCTATTCCTTCGTTCAACCCTTTCCTTCTACCATTTAATTTTCCATTGAGGGTAGTTTTTGATGCTGTGATCAGTCTTCCTACACCTGTAACACCCCTCATTGTCTTGTTTTTCAGGAACCCTTGGTTTGCTATAGCTTCCACTCCTTGAAGGACCATTTCCTCTGATTAGGTACTTCTTGAATTCCTTTGTGATCATGGTCATTTCATCCTCCTCTAGATCAGCACCTTCAGTGATTCTGAATGACATGTTCCTTTCCTTCTTGGTGCATTAATCTTCGTGGTTTTCCTTCTAAGTTCATAGGCATTGATATTTCAAATTAGCTCATCCAACTTAAGAGTGACAATGTTCTTTGATTCCTGAATAGCAGTGATTTTGCTTTCTCAAGTGACTGGTAGAACTCTGGTCGAAATTTTTTCAACTTTTTCCTCTTCAAGAATAACCCTTCCAAGAGACATAAGTTCATTTGTTAGTGTGCTAAACCTTGTATACATATCCTGGATGGTCTCTCCTTCCTCCATGGTGAAATTATCATATAGAGAATATACCAATGTTCCTCTAGACCTCTTCACTTGAGGTATTTCTTCATGAGCCACTTGCAAAGTATCCCAAATTTCTATAGCAGTGGTACAACTTTGAATTCTATTGTATTCGTCTGGACCAAGTCCACATATCAAGCCATTTCTTGGCCTTAGCATTCTTTTTGAATTTCCTCATGTCCTCGGCATTACAGTCAGCTCTTGTTTTTGGCATATCTACTCCTTCAACATTCTTCTTCATGGTAGCCAGGGGACCATCAATGACGATTTCCCATAGTTGATAGTCTTCTCTGATGATGTGATCTCTCATCCTGTTTTCCTACCAAGAGTAGTACTGGCAATTAAAGAGTGGAGGCCTATCAGTGGATCGCCCTTCCCAATTTCAGGTTGTGCGCTCATCTTGATCTTTTCCTAAGGTGTTAGCCTCTTCAAGTATAACCTGCTCTAATACCAATTGATGTTCTAAGCGTCAATACCACACAAGAGGGAGGTGATTTGTGTGGTACCCAATTTTTTCTCTAGACGAACCTGCTTCTTCTAGGTGTTCTAACTATTACTGATTGCGTAATAATAAGTACATAAAATAAAGAACACAGAGACTATTACGTGGAAAACACCCGTCTCAAATGGTGAAAAAGCCATGACCTACTATTGAGTAGGATTTTCCCAAACTTCCATAAAAATCACTAAGCCAAAATAGCATTTACAAAAATTCTTTGTAAACCTAAGGATTAACTCTAATCCCTTTGTAGCACACATCCTAAACTGTTGCAACAACTTCAAGTTAGCCTATAACATGAACACTCAAAGTACCCAGTAAAAATGCTTCTATGAAAGCTAAAAAGTTCAATATGGAAACACCGACTACAATTGAACTAGAAATAAATAAAGACACATAAAACTCTTTATGGAGCTGGTTCTTCAATCTGGTTCATGTAGCTTCAGGTTTGCACTATTGAATCATACACGAGCTGCTTGCATAATGCCTTGCTATTTTGCTCTCAATTCACATTTAACTTCTACGTCTTGTGCCGCATTTGTAATGTGAGAACATCTTGTAAATTGTAGAGTTAGTAAATAAAGAAATAACAAGAGTTCTAATGCAACTCTTTCTTGGTTTAAGAGTTCTAGTTAATTTCAACTTCTAACTCCTTCCCTATCTTAGATAGTGTTCTCTTTGATTAAGGACTCCTTCTCCTTATCAGTTGTACAACCTTTTTCGATCAGGAGATATTAAATACACCAAGATAAGCTTATCTCCTTCACGTGCAGCCACATGATTGAATCTGTCCATTTTTTTGCACCTGAGTGACGGACCAGGTTCATCAGGAGTCATTTGTCAGTGTTCAAAACTAACTTTTACTTGGTCCAACAATGCCAATTAAGGTCTTACAGTTTGTCATCCCTATTGAAGTCTTACAATTTTTTACTATTGAGGTCTTACATTTTGTACGATGTAGAATAGATCTGGTTATGCCGAGTCTGCCCGCTAGGGGTCTTACTTCTTTGGATTTCCCAGTGCATGGCGATTAGCGATAGTCTCCAAGTCATCGAGTTTGCTTAAGCTTGCAGACCGCTTCTCGTGAACTCAGAGTTGCCTCGTGGGGGATTTATGAGCCCGGAGTTCCGACCCTGGGGTCGTATGGGCATTGAATCGTTCAAGTTTCCAAGTATTTCAAGACGTATTTGGCGGAGAGGCTTTTGTCAAGAGTATACTGTGATCTATTGGCGCAATACACGTGCTATTGTGTTGGTTCGATCTATTTTAGGTTGAGTTTGGTTGCTCCGATGATTTTCATGTTACCTTACTCTGAGAAGGAGCCTTTTTCTTTTTTCATGGAAAAGTGGTATTTTTTTTATTGCCCGATATAATATTACATGCTTCCGCTTAGGTGGGGTCTGATTACATTGACTGTTTGGCCCGATACATCATCTTCCTATATGAAACTTTGCTTGGCATTTTCCCCACCCCCTTCGAATCGGGTGGCTTCCAGGGGGAATGCCCCTCGTCGCTCGAAAGTTGGCCATGATAGTGACTTTGAGAAATTTGTGGAGTTTCTCCTTCAGAAAGCTTTGCAGATGTTTCCTCATTAAAAACCTTGCCAGTAAAACACTTCTTTTTTGGGATAAAAACTCAGTCGAAGGAAAAAAGTTTAACGGGCGCGCTTTTAGGGGTCTTGACATCTCCTATTAGTGTTAGCGTTCCCGTATCTCCGGTCGAGTGCCTGCATGAGGCTTAATTTCTAATCAAAATGAAAAAAACGGAATGGTTGCACCTTGAAATGAGATATGTAGGTGGTGCCTTGAGGTTGTCTGATTATGACTTCCCAAGGGTGGACACGCGATGCAGATTTCTACTTCGTTTTGTCAAACCCGATCGTGGTTGAGACTTGATTCGCCCATTGGCTTATTTGGGAGTGCAGGTACGAGCACTGGTAGCACGTCATGTATGTTGGAAACACGTTCTCAATGCAATATACTAAAACGTGTGTTCTTTTGTATAGGTTTTGATGAATGACAAACGAAGCGAAAATTGATATATGACGAAGCTCAAGAAACAAGCGCACAATTGATATACAACGAGATTCAAGCTCAAGACAAAGTTTTATAGTTTAATTGAGTCATTCTTAATTGTGATCTTGATCCTACAACTTGACTCGTAACATGGCTTCTCTCATAAAACTATTTTCCAAAATCATCCATATTTAATTTAATGTCAAATGATTTTAAATCATGCATATTTACAGTAGTCAAAATAATATTTAGACATGCCTTAAAAATATGGACTAAGATAATCGATTATGTACTTATGATAATCGTTTGTTTTAAGCCAAGACTGCATGACAATCGATTGTGAACTAATGACAATAGATTGTGAGTAAGACAGTGAGCATCAGGTTTTTCAAACCTGCATGACAATCGATTGTGAACTAATGACAATCGATGGTGACTGAGGCAGTGTCCATCAAAGTTTTTCAAAACTCAGAATAATCGATTATGAACTAATGGTAATCGATTATGTTGAGACAGTGTCTTCCAGTGATTTTCAAATTTATTAAATAATCGATTGTTACATTGGACAATCGATTGTCAAAGAGACAGTGTCTAAAATGTTTTTCAAAAACTGATAAGTAATCGATTGTTGACTTTGTGCAATCGATTGTGAAGCTGACCGTTGTCGTAAAGTTTTCAAATACCGTCAGGTAATCGATTATTGATTCTGTATCATCGATTGTTTTGATTGAAATCCGGAAAAGATTTTTTGAACGTTATTGGGTAATCGATTATTGATTTTGTATAATCGATTGTTTTGATTAAAATCCGGAAAAGATTTTTTGAACATTGCTGAGTAATCGATTGTTGATTCTGGACAATCGATTGTTTGTGGTAAAATCTGGAAAGGATTTTTTGAACGTTGCCAGTAATCGATTATGGATTGTAAGTAATCGATTATCAAGCGTAAAATCTGGGATTGAATTTTGATCTGACTGGCAGACAATCGATTGTTGGGGTTTGACAATCGATTGTCAGTGAGTAAAATCAGCAACTCTTAATTGGCAATTAGGCAACGGTAATGCCAAGTTTTTCAACTATAAATACAGCTTCATTTCAGTGTTTTAAACACAACAACATACTACAACTGATCATTACATTGCTATAAGCTTGAATACTTTTGTTTATCATTTTATATTCAATTTCATAAAGCTTTTGAGAGCCATATTCTTGTCCAAAGTTGTTGTGACCTAGAGCTTACTTCTTTTACTCATATCTACTCATTAAGGAGTATTGTGTTTGAGTGTTTAGTGTTTTATACACTTGTAAGAGAATTGTGATTCTCTTGTTGTAAGGAACTTGTGTTTCCTTGGTTGAAGTCTTGGAGTGTTGTATCTCCGAGCAAAGGTGTTAAGGCTTGTGTCCTTAAGTTGTAAAGGTTTGTTGAGCACCCGTAAGCTTAAAAAGTTAGTGGAAAATCTCGAGAGAGTCTCTCGGGGACTGGACTAGCCACGTGTTGTGGTGAACCAGAATATATCGGTGCGTTCTTTCCTTTTTGTTTATTTAACGCACTTATTTATTTCCTGCAAATTTTAATTTCCGCAAGTTTACGATAAATTTTATTATGACGCTATTCACCCCCCCCCCTCTAGCGTTAAGCGTATTTTCTAACAATGTATTGCAAACATATCCCTTGCCATGTTTTGTTCCCCATAGATGTTTTTGATTCCGACCAATGTCGGGAATTTTATCATCCGGTGGAGGGTAGATGGTACTGTTCTCATGCAGTGTATCCACGATCGTCCAAACAAGGTGTTATACCTTAAATCTCCATTGATGACATAGAATTTTGTGTCTTGGGTTGAGCTCCATCATAATTGAAAGAATGATTTCTCCTTTTGTTGTTTCTCTCGATAGATTGAACCCATTTAGGACCCGAGTGGCGGGCACAATCCGTTCAAGAAGTCCGAGTTGTTCTATCACCCTCGGCCTGGTAATATTGGCCGAGCAACCTGGATCCACTAGTACACATTTTATCTGAAAAGAAATTACAATAAAGGATATTACCAGGGCATCATTGTGGGGTTGAGAGAGGAACTCGGTATCTTCTTCGCTAAATGTGAGGGCGTCTTCGGGATATATCCCCGAGTCTATTTTTCTCCAGTGATGGATATTTTTGTTCTTATCCTCTAAGGTTCCTACAGGGCATTGGCGCCCCCTATAATTAGGTGGATGATGTGTTGTGGCTCGTTTGCCTCGTTCTTCATGGTTTCCTCCCTGTCTCGAAACTAATTTTTTGCCCGATCACTAAGGAATTCCCGAAGGTGCCCTTTGTTGAGTAGCCAGGCCACTTCTTCTCATAGTTGATTGAAATCCTCAATATTGTGACCTTTTTTTTTTGGAACTTACACACTAAGTTGCATTTTCTTTGCGAAGGGCCCGACTGTATAGGTTTGGGCCACTTTGCATCCCTTATTTTGCCGATAGCGACGACGATGTCTAATATATCCATGCTAAAGTTGTATTTCGATAAGTGGGCATCGTTCATCAGCACCATGTTTTGATCGAACCTGGTTCTATTTACGAGCCCCCGATGATCCTATCCTCGATCTATCCTCCAATCATTGAGGGGTATGTTAAGCCTCGGGGCATTCCTTATGTCTTCAATGTATGGTTGGTACCTTTCTTTGCTTTGTTTCAACTCTTTTGCCAGGAGTCTGGTTGGGTACACTAAGCTCGAAGGGGCTTCCACCTGGTCATCCTCGGCTCTGATCTTTGACTTGTATCGGTTGTGAACTTTCGACCAGTCACGATTAGATATTCGATTAGATTCTGCTTCAGCTATTTTGAAGCTATCGATCTTCATTCGTTCAGGCCTTGGGTGAAGGCTTGTACTACCCAGTCGTCAGAGACTGGTGGCAGCTCCATCCGGAACCGTTCCATCTAGAAGGGCAATACGAATTCCAGCAACATCGCGTTCTCTCTTTGCTTGATTTTGAAAACATCGGATATCCTCGTTGCTACCTTGATGGATTCGAGATGTGCTTTTATGAAGGAATCTATTAGCATGGCGAACGAACCTATGGAGTGGGTGACGACGCCCCCATTTTCCGAGAATCGAAATCGAGTATACGAAGTTGGGTGGACAACTCTATTCCCTTGTGAGAATTGGGTTTAGAAGTTGAAGAGTCTCAACCTAGTGATTATAGTGCATTAGGACACTTTTATGAAAGAACAGAGATGAAGAACCAGAAGTTGCTTAAGGGCAAGAAATTATCTCGAGAGGAAGGTGTTAGGCACCCATCAAAATCCACTAGTGTGGTTCATGTCCATGCTACAATCGTGACTTTAAGCAGACAAGTATAAAAGAAAAGGAATTTTCACATAGTTTTTCAAACAAGTTTAAGAGGTGCAGGAGTTGATAATTTTGAAAATTAATTTAAAAGAAAACTTAAAAATTAACAAGTAAAGGGGAAAGGGGTCATAGGTTTACAAATAATATGGATCACGTCAATGCAATATCCAGAAATTACTCCACAGAAGAGGGGTCGCACATGATATTAGCGCGCCGGTCATCATATCCATGTTCTACCTATCCCACCCCGTTAAGGTATTAATGCGTGAAAAGTTTCGTTACTTATTGCATGCTAGTACCCGACCCAATCCTATCAGTACAGGAGGAATTTAGGACTACTAATCCTAAAGGGAAATGGATTTGGGGCCTTTTCAGAGATTTGCAAAGGACAAAATACTAGGCGCCAATCAAAACACATAATGCAAGTAAAAGGGGAAGAAGATAAGCAGGTAAGGTTCAAGTAATCCTCCTTATATCAGATAAGCCATAGAGTTTAGCATGTCCTGCATGTACTGGTTTGGTCTAAAAAATTAAAGCAATTAGCATACTGCTTCAACACGTACTTTTAGACAAGAAGTCCGCATTTGGCTCGCTTGAATGCAATTGTTAAGGACTAGTCTACTTTCAGCTATGTGTTGGATAGAACTAACATTTTCGAAAAGCGAACTGATTATGAAGAGTTACCAGTTTTTATTAGAGTAAAACATATTTCAGAAAAAGAATGTACTGTTTTGATAAAGATTTAGAAGAAACAAAAGAGCTTTAGAAGACATGCAGACTAGTTGAAAAAAAGAGTTTCACGAACCTTATCAGAAAAGAGTGAGTTTAAGAAAATGCCAGTTTGGAATAGAAAAATGCTTGTTAACATACAAGGTTCAGAAAATAGCAGAAGACTACCGGTTTTACCAAAGTATATATTAATTTAAACATTTGTTACTATTTTCATAAATAAGACATTTCAGATTCAAAGTTCCTATAGGCATGCTTTCTATACGTAAACTGATTTTAACACCTTTTTAACAGGAGTCTTACAAATATGGTATCTATATGCAACATTATAGTTAATCCTACAGTTTGACAAATGGTATCATTATGTGCAGAAATGTAAACCCCTATGAGCATGGTATATGCATAGTTGCAGAAATTTTAGAAGGTAAATCCTATAGGCATGGTCTCTACGTGTTAAACTGCGCAGTTTAGAAATTAATCCTATTGACATGATTTCTACCCTCTTGTGCATGAAAATTTACCCCCTCCCTTGTTCACTAAAATCTCATGATTTTATACAAATTATTATAAACCATTAAACAATAAGGCAGAAATTAAAAAATACATAAGAAAATTACATATACATCCGAGCAGCCTAATTCGGACTTAGTGTCTAACAATATGAAATTGAACCACTTGCAAGATCCAGATTTCCAAAGACTTCTCTTATCTAGGGTGTTTCAGTGATCTAAGAAGTATTAGGAACTCCAAGCAGTTCTTACACCCAAGATGTTAATTCGAAAGAGTTATAGTGCAGTGTGGAAGAGCTAGCCCTCAGGTGTCCAAGATCAGAGGGAGATCATGGGTCTCAAAGCAAGGCTCGCACGAGATGGGCAGAACTTAATGTTCTAAGAATGAGTGCAAGTGAAATAGAGGGGATAGGGAGTGCCAAGGCATGCTGGTGGTCATGCCTAGCCATATGGTCGACTGGCTCACCCCTGACCAAGTCTTTTCAGCCAACAAATATGAGCACAAATCTGTTGAAGGTCAAGCTATGGTCCAGACAATAATTAGGACATTGTTAGACCATAGCCTTAGAATTAGAATACATGTAAGGGAAAAGGGAAGGGCGTAGGACTAAGGGAGTCCAGCCCATACTCATGAGCAACAATGTCAAGTGTTATCATGCTTTCTGCACCATAACTCAACATACAAAGGGAATTGGGGTGGGAATTCATGTAAGCACAGAAGAAAGAAGTAAGTAAATTTGCAAAAATTATAGCATCGAAACGGTAAGGCAAATAGAGGAAAGGCTGAAGAATAAACATGTTGTGGAGAGGCAAAAATTAAAAAAAGAGAGACATACCAGTAGCAAAAAAAGTAAGCAAAGATAAAAGGAGGATTTATTTCAGCCAATCCATAATCAGAGAAGAAAGCTTTAAGCTTGTGAGTTCAGAGAACTCAAAAGTTTAAGAAATTCTAAGTATATTTGAGAGAAGTAGTGACTTGTTCATTTAGAACTTGTTTTTGAAAGAGAAAAAAGTAAAGGTAATAACAGCTTTGAAAACGAGTAAGAAACAATGTAACAAATACAGTTTCAACACAAACATAGAAATAATCCCAGTCAAATCAATTAACACAGGTTTTTCCCTTTAACCAAGGGATTACTGCTTAACGGACACTAACACGGAAAGGATCCGGTAAGGCCAAACAAAGAGAGAGAATCAATTAACCCTTAACGGGCGAGTAATCAAAATTTCACAAGGAAATGTTTTAAAAATCAATCACATAAGGGACTCAGTATATAAATGAAGTACACAAGTAACAGACATGTAAGGCCAATATATGGAAAGAAGAGGTAGCATACAGTAATAGCATGATAGTCACGTAGGTCAGATTTCAGTGATTTAGTAGTAGAGAAAAAGATCAGAAGCCTGCAAAGAATCAAGTAAAAACCTTTCTGAAAACACAGTCGAGTTTGACAGATAGCAGGAACTTAGAACAAAAAGGAATCACTTAAAGAAAAATGAGATGCTAAAGTAAAAGAATCAAACGGAGCAACTTCAAACAGGCGAGTTGCACAAACAAACTCAAGAACTCGAATAGAGTTTAGTGGCGATAAACAAGTGAAACAAATAAAAAGTCTCAGAGTCTCAAATAAACTCCAAACATCAGGGGTTTCACCGCTAATTAGGTTTAAACAAGTTAAACCAAACTAATACAAACAAACAGACAGACTAAGAAATTCAAACAAAATTCCAAAAAAAAATTAGGTTTTTCAACATGCTAACTCAAATAGAAAAACAACACAAGTAAAACGCAGAAAAGCACGCCGAGAATCATAGAAGAGATTCGAACTAACTTAACATGAAACACTAGTTGAAGAATAAATAAAGACTTTTGAAAGCAATATTAAAGAAACTTCAAGAAAAAATGCTTAGCAAGTTCAAACACACAGATCCGGAGCAGATCTGAAATAAAATCGTAGGAACGTTAGATATTAGGGATTCATAAGAAACCAAGGTGATGAGAAAGGCTTAGAAAACCATCGATCTAAGCAGGAGAGTCGATGGTCGAAGTCGAATAGCCATGGCTGGCCTGACAAAGGTTGAAGACGACTGGAGAACAGTCATCAAGCAAATGCTTGGTCGAAAAACATTCATGATATGGTCATAGGACCTTAGAAACAAGCACGTAGAAACCATGAGAGGCTGTTATAGGCCTCTAATAAGCCTGGGAAGCCATGGATTAGGGTTTTAGTGAAAGGTGGCGGCTAGGATTTGAGGTAAGTTGAGAGAGTGTTGAGAGAACGAAGGGATTCAAAGGCAGTGTCTCTGAAAGAATAAGGTAGGTTTTGGGTTGTTTGGATTGAAAAAGGTAAGGAGCAACGGTGGCCGTTAATCTAAATGATCAACGGCTGGGATTAAAAGGGGCTATGGGCTGGGTCGATTGAATAGGTGATGGGTCGGGTTACAGTGGTAATTGGGCTTGGTAATTTGGGCTCAATTTTGGGGCTGAGTTGAGTTTAATTGGGGGTGCTAAATTGACTAATATTGAAATACAACTGAGGCTACATTATAAATAGCCATTTTCCCATTTTGTTTTATAAAAATAGAACAATTTTTAAAAAATTAGAAGTACTGAGTAACTAAATATTATATAAATATTAATTTAAAAATATTGGGGTTAATTTTGTAATTATAAAATCCTATCAATTACAAAATAGGCTATAATTGCAATTATATGCATTTTAGCTTTAAAATGCCAAATAAATTTGTAAAAATGTGAAAAAATCACCTTAATTATATTTTAGTGTAAATATGAGGACGAAATGAGTTAATTCACCCAAAATGATATTTTTGGGAATAATTATTGCATTTTTGTTTTGTAAAAATAGGCAGTAGTTAGGTTTAAAAATCATTAAAAGTACCAAAACTCATGGGTGTGACTATATATGCATGTATATGCTAATTATGATGTATTTTGGGTACAAAAATACCTAGGGAAAAATTAGGTTTCAACAGATGCCCCTCTTTACCCGAGGAGGATGAAAGAGTTATTAGATAAAGATAAGATGGTCAATTTTGACCGGAAATAGAGATTTGAAAGGATTTGACTGAGCTCTAGTTTCTAAGTTGCCTACATATCCATGGTCTTATAGGAATAAGTCCATATGTAGTGAAGGAACCACTGACGGAATATGCCGATGGAGATTCGAAATGGACGGAGCGATGATTAGATTGGAAAGGTGACTGAAAATTGATAGGCTACTGGAATTGGAGCCGGATCACACCTGCTGGGACGCTCATTGCTAGCCGGTGTACCTGTAAGTAAGCAATACGAGCATATATCGTGGGTAAATTTAAATGTGATGCAAGTTCCCATCGGTCCACGAATGTTGTCTTTGGACGGTTAGGATGACGTTCTTTGACCATGACGTCCCGGGCTATGAAGAGCGTAAATAAAATTCACAGGCCATGAAATGATGTTCTCAAGTCATGTATATAGTGCCTCCAAACTATGATGCCTTTGAATAGGTTGGCGATCTATCAGCCCATGAAATTCAAAAGGTGGCGATCTTTCAGCCTATGCAAGATATGTTGATACTTCAGCCGGTACAGAATTTAAATGAAGGTGGCGATGTTGCAGCCGTGCGAGAAAAGTAAAGAGGCAGTATTTTAGCCATGCAGGATGGACACAATGCTTAGTCTCGAAGGCAGATAGAGTAGCCTTATGCAGATGGACACAAGGATTAGTCTCGAAAGGCATATAAGTAGCCTTATGCATATGATGATGGAGGTAGAGCTTAACCTCGGAAGGCAGAAAAGCAGCCTTATGCAAAATACAGATGGAGATAGAGCTTAGTCTCGAAAGGGAGATAAGTAGCCTTATGCAAATGATTATGGAGGTAAAGCTTAACCTCGGAAGGTAGAATAGTAGCCTTATGCAAATAATGTAGATGGAGACAAAGCTTAGTCTCGAAAGGCAGATAAGTAGCCGTATGAAAATGATGATGGAGGTAGAGCTTAACCTCGGATGGAAGAAAAATAACCTTATGCAAATAATGGAGATGGAGACAGAGCTTAGTCTCGAAAGTCAGATAAGTAGCCTTATGCAGAAATGCATACGGAGACAGTGCTTAGTCTCGAATGGCAGAAATCTAGCCTTATGCAGAAATGCAGATGGAGATAGTGCTTAGTCTCAAAAGGCAGATAAGTATCCATAAGAAGAAATGCAAATTGAGACAGTGCTTAGTCTCGAAAGGCAAAAGAGTAGACTTATGCAGAAATGCAAATGGAGACATTTCTCAGTCTCTAAAGGTAGATAAGTAGCCTTATGCAGTGCAAGAATGTAAAAGGACGAATAGTAGTAAGATCTCTTAGCTGATAGCCGATTACGATATAGTGATTGCTGGGGAGGTTGTGTACGGATAACAATTGACGGTAAGTGATGATTCTAATAATTCACATTCTCATGAAAGTATGCGTACATAAATATATTTAATAGTATTGTAAGTCGAGTGCCTGCATCCAAAGAAAAATTGTGACTTCTGTAAGGGGGAAAGGTTAGTTCGTCTTCCCCTGGCTCATGGCATTGTGTATCATTGGGGTAACGTCGCTAATTAAACAACAATTCAGATAATATTATGCATGCTTTAGTAAGTATAGCGTAAGTATATTATACAAAATAGTTTTCTTCAGATGAACCAATGACTGCAACGTGATTCAAGAATATTTAACCTCTTTCTATTTCGGAATTTTGAGGGTCCTCCTCAAAATCCTGCCCTAGTTTACTATGCAGGCGTCTCTCATGGCTGCGCTTAACGACTAAAAAATCCTCTTCGTATTTTTGAGGGTCCTCCTCAAAATTCTTTCCAAGTTTACTGGGCTGGCGCTTCTGGCGATGAATGGACTAAAAATCAACTTCAAAATTTTGAGGGTCCTCCTCAAAATTCTTCCCCAGTTCCAATAGCAAGGGGAAATGAAATTCTTATTAAATTGTGACTGAACCCATAGGCCGGCCTACGTATCCCCTCTTAAACGGGAATCAGGTTAGGCGTAGTTCAAATGACATCATAAAGGGAATCATAAGTGGTTACACATAATATCGTTTTACTGCATCTGAATTGGTTGCCTTTGGCCAGATTCTCCATCCATCTCTGCAAGTATAAGGGCTTCTCCAGTTAGAACCTTGTGAACCATGTACGGACCCTGTCAATTGGGGGAGAACTTCCCCTTGGCTTCATCTTGATATGGGAATATTTTCTTCAACACCATCTACCCCAGTGTAAACTTCCTGTGCTTAACTCTTTTGTTGAAGGCTCCAGACATTATATTCTGATACAACTGACCGTGTCAAACTGCATTCATCCTTTTCCCATCTATAAGGGCTAACTACTCGTACTGGCCCTTAACCAATTCTACATCATCCAACTCTGCTTCTTGTATGATCCATAAGAAATTAATTTCTACCTTGGCGGGATGACCACCTCTGTGCCATAAACTAACATGTCGGGAGTTTCTCCGATCGATGTGCGGACTCTGGTGCGATATCGCAATAAGGCAAATGATAATTTCTCATGCCATTGTTTGTGCCTTTCGATTATCATCCTTAGCATCTTCTTGATGTTCTTGTTTCCTGACTCTACATTTCCATTCAGCTGAGGCTTGTAGGCTATAGAGTTCTTGTGTTTGATCTTGAATGTTTCACACATTGTTTTCATCAAGTCGCTGTTGATATTGGAACCATTGTTAGTAATGATTGACTTCGGAATTCCGAACCAAAAAACTATACGGTCGCGGACAAAATCTACCACAACTTTCATGGTTACTGCTTTATATGATGTTGCTTCGACCCATTTGGTGAAATAATCAATTGCCACTAGAATGAACCTATGCATGTTTGATGTGGCTGGCTCGATTGGTCCAATAACATCCATTCCCTAAGCGGTGAATGGCCATTGTGAGCTAGTCGCAGTAAGCTCGTTCGAAGGCACTTTTATCATATCTGCATATATCTGATTGCGATGGAATTTGCAAACATACTGGATACAGTCTGTTTCCATAGTCATCCAAAAATACCCTACTCGGAGTATCTTTTTTTGCTAAGACAAAACCATTCATGTGCGGCCCACAGGTCCCTGCATGCACTTCGTCCAACAGTCTGGATGCTTCTTTTGCTTCGATACACCTTGGTAAACCTAAATCAAGAGTCCTTCTATACAGGATTCCTCCACTGTAAAAGAAATTGTTGGACAACCTCTGAAGTGGCGCTTCTGAGTAGCGTTGGCAAGTTCTGGATATTCCCCTGTTGTCAAGTACTCCTTGATTTCATGGAACCACGATTTTCCATCCACTTCTTCCTCAACGTGGGCGCAATAAGCTGGCTGATCATGAATCTTTACTGGGATGGGATCAAAAAATTTGTATCTGGATGCTGGATCATGGACGATAAAGTAGCGAATGCATCAGCAAACTCGTTCTGAACCCTGGGGACGTGCTGAAATTCCATATTTGTGAACCTTTTCCTCAACTCCTGTATGTGATATAGGTAGGGAAGTATCTTAGAGTTCTTGGTTGCACACTCTTCTAGAACCTGATGTATAAGCAAGTCTGAATCCCCGATCACTATCAACTCCTGAATGTTCATGTCAATGTTAATTTTGAGCCCCAAGATGCAGGCTTCATATTTGGCCATATTATTGGTGCAAGGGAACCTGAGCTTGGCGGATACCAGGTAGTGCTAGCTAGTTTCTGATACTAGGACTGCTTCTATGCCAACTCCTTTGAAATTTGCGGCCTCATCGAAAAACAACCTCCATCCGTCAAAGAATTCTGCAATATCTTCACCTATGAAAGATAACTCTTCATCAGGAAAGTACGTCTTTAAAGGCTCGTATTCTCCATCCATGGTTTTTGCGGTGAGATGATCCGTCAAGGCTTTCACTTTTATTGCTTTCTGGGTCACGAAAACAATGTTTTATTCACTTAGTATGATGCCACTTGACTAGCTTGCCAGTGGGCATGGGTTTCAGGAAGATATACTTCATCGGGTCCATTATGGATATGAGATAAGTAGTGTAGGCGTAGAAATAATGCCTCAATTTCTGTGCTACCCAAGTCAGAGCACAACAAATGCACTCTAAAAGAGAATACCGGGCCTCGTACGGTGTGAACTTCTTACTGAGATAGTATATGGCTTGCACATTTCTCCCTGTTTCATCATGTTGTTCTGGAACACAACCGAATATTTCATCCAATACTGCAAGGTAGAGCAATAGAGGTCTTCCTGGTATGGGCGGAACCAAGACTAGCGGCGTTGATAAGTATTCCTTGATTCTATCAAAAGCTTTCTAACAATCATTAGTCTACTTGGTATTAGCGTCGTTTTTCAACATTTGAAAGATAAGTTCACAAATGAACGTGGACTGAGCAATGAACCGGCTGATATAGTTGAGTCTTCCCAGAAAACTCATCACGCCCTTCCTGTTCTTTGGCGATGGAAATTCTCGGATAGATTTGACCTTTGATGGATCCAATTCTATTCCTTGATGACTCATGATAAAACCCAATAATTTTCCAGCAGGAACCCCGAATGCACTCTTGGCGGGATTCAGTTTCATATTGTACCGCCTCAATCTCTTGAAGAACTTTCTCAGGTTTCCATATGATTCGTAGCTTTATTGGATTTGATGATGACATCATCTACATGTACCTCGATCTCCTTATGTATCATGCCATGAAAGATGGTAGTCATGGCTCTCATGTAGGTGTCACCATCATTCTTCAAACCAAATGGCATAATTTTGGAACAGTACATTCCCCACGGCGTGATGAAAGCCATTTTTCTGCATCTTCCTCATCCATCCATATCTGATAATACCCAGCGAAACAATCAACAAAACACTGCAATTTATGCTTGGCTCAATTGCAATTAGAATGTGTATGATTGGCAGGGGGAAGTCGTCTTTGGGACTAGCCCAGTTAAGATCCTAGTAGTCGACACAAACTCTAACTTTACCATCCTTCTTTGGTACTGGCGTGATGCTGGCTAACCATGTTTGATACTCTACTACCCTGAGAACCCTGGATTTGACTTGCTTGGTAACCTCTTCTTTGATTTTCAAACTTGTGTCAGGCTTGAACGTTCTGATCTTCTTCTTTACCAGCAGACATGATGTATCTTTTAGTAGTTTGTGAGCTACAATGGATGAAGTGAAACCAGTCATATCATCGTACGACTAGGCGATTATGTATTCATATTCCTTTAGGAACTCCGTGTACTCTTTCTTTTTTGATGGTGACGGGTGAACACTGATGCACGTTTCTTTCACATTCTCTGTATCTCCTTAATTAACGACCTCCATTACGTCCAAGTTAGATTTAGTTCTATTCTCAAATTTCTCGACTTCTCTGACAACCTCTTCTGGTATATCATCCTCTTCTGAATCTATATCCATTTGTTGCGTTGTCTCGTTGCAAGTCGCAACCGGTTGTTCATCGTTAAGGTAAGTAATAATAATGTTGTGTAAGATAAAGTAAATGATAGAGAAAATAATAAGAGTGTGATATATAATAAATTGAAAAGCTTTGATTGAATTCATAATTGTTTTGAACATCAGAGCTCTTTTCAAAATTAAAGATAATGCAGAAATCAAACCAGCGAGTATAAAGTAATATGTGATGCATTAGGCTTTTGTTTATCCTTGCAACCCCGAAGCTTTCCGGGCCCTGGTGGTTCTGATTGACCAATTGCTTAGGCGTTCTCCTTGGTTCAGTGCTTGTATAGAAGGGCTTTCCTCTACTTCCTCTTCGAAAATAACATAGCAGTCCATATCATCATCCCCAGAAATTGGTTCTTTATGGCTGCTAATACTTTATCTTCTTTGATCCATATATGATGACTGTCGATTGGAAAGTCTGCTCCTAGAAAGGTATTGGATGCTCCAGAGGATAGTATGGGTCACGCCATGGTGGAGACCAGTCATCAAACTCCTTCAAAGTGTATTCATACCCCAAACCAAATGTAGTACCATGTTTCTTCAGTTTGATGGGTTTGGTGATTCCTTGGAGGTTTTTGCCGAGTCTCTTTCCAGGTTCATACAAACACAAATTTAGGATACTTTTGATCTTGTTATCCCACCATTAATCCTTGTCTACAGTGTTGACCCTTTCAATATGGTGGTATTTCTCTGCTTATTCTCTTATGCCTCCAATCATTGGGATGGTCTGGCGACTATATATGCGGTTGCTACCATCGCATGAATAATCACCTCTTGATGATTCTATTCGAACTTCATCGCCTGATGCAGGGTCAATTCTACAGCTCCAGCGGCATGGATCCATGGTCATCCACACAACAAGTTGTAGGATGCTAGGACATCTATCACATGAAAGTCAACATCGAACCACGTACGTCCTATTTGCAAGCATGGACTAATTTCTCCAATAGTTGACTTTTGGGACCCATCGAAGGCTTTGACATTGATGGCTCCATCTTTGATCCCATGTAGGCTCTTTCCCAATGTTCTAATAGTTATCAACGGACGGATGTTGAGGCTGGAGCTTCCGTCGATCAGTATCTAGTGATGAAGTAATCCTCCCATTGCACGGTGATGTGCAGGGATTTGTTATGACTCAGTCCTTCCGGTGGCAGCTCATCTTTGTGGAAGGTGATTTTGTGGCTTTCCAGTACTTGCCCTACCATATTTGCCAATTGGCCTCCGGTTATGTTGCTGGGCACATAAGTTTTGCTCAGTATCTTTATCAGGCAATTTTGTATGCGGCAGAGCTCTGCAAAAGAGATGGAGATCTGCATTGGAGTTTTGTTCAATTGCTCAACGACTAAGTAGTCCTTAGCTTGTATTTTCCTCCAAAGATCATTGGGCCCTGTTTTAATAGGCCGTCCAGAGGCTTGCTTACTGGACTCGGCTAGGTGTTCTAGAGTGTAGACTCTGCCTGTTCTATTCATACCCTGTGCAACAATTGCTTCTCCCGTCTTGGTATTCCCTTTACTCCTAGATTCAGCTGTGTAATCCCATAGTATGGCATTTGAGTGGAACAGTTTTATGTCTGACATTGCAACAGGAATAGGTAGCCTCGGTGGTAACATAAAAACTTCAAACGGTACAGGTGCTTTTGGAGACCCAAACTCAACCTCAATTGGCCCAGCCACCTTCACAGAAGAAGGTGCTTCAAATTTGAGAGATATGGACATGTTTACTTCATCGCCCCTGGAAGGCAAATTCTGCACAACAATTGGGTTAAGTGTGACCGTAGGTTTCTTTAGCGCATCACCTTCAAAAAATCAATCGTATCGACCTCTTGAGGTCCCAGTTATCTTCGATCTCGATCATGTGAATGTCTCCACCTTTGTGGTCAGGCAGAGGGTTGTTGCGGACATTGGTAGCAAGTTCTGTTTCTATGATGACCTTAATATTTATCAGGGTATGAATCTTGTCCTTCAATGAGCAGAATTCGTCAATGGTGTGACCTTTCATGCCGGAGTGGTACGCATATGTCTTATTAGGGTTGAGCCACTGGTAAGGATTTTCTGGAGTTATTGCATGGATAGGTGAGATGTAACCAGCAGCTTTAAGTCTCTCATACAGCTGGTCAATTGGCTCAACGGTTGCTATTCATTGTATTGGAGGTCTGCGATCAAAATTTGATCTAGGTCTAGGGAAATGTTGGCGAGTGGAGGTGATTGGTAGTGAGAGGATTGAGTATTATAAGCTTGCTAAATTGGTGCAGGTTGAGAGTATCTGGGTGAAGTGGTTGATGCGTAGGAAGTGGATATTATTGGTAAACGCGTGGTGGATGTTGGTAAGAGGTTGCGGTTGCTTGGTAATTCGGGATAGGCTGATATGTAAGTGGAGATGACGGGTAAGTGTGGTATTTTAGTGGTGATTGGGCTTTCTGTGCGACCATCACGGCACTCACATCCTTTTTCTTGGATGTGTCACCAGACTGTAAAGCCTTGTTGGTGGCCTGCAACGCTTCAAGATTAGTAACCATACAATTCTTAATGCCTTCCTCAATTCCTTCTCCCATCTTGATGATATATATCTGGCTCTAGATCACCATCAACCTCTCATAATCTTGTGGATCCTGAGCTCGGATGAAGAATCTATTCATCTATTCCTCTTCTAAGGCTGGGCTGACCTTAGCATCCTCTTATATCCAATGAGTAGTATACTCACGGAATGACTCGTTAGGTTTCTTCCTAAAATTCTCGATGTATAATACATCTGGTGTTTTCTTTGTATAGAAACGAAACCAATCCATGAAATATGATGTCATACCTACCCAGTTTGTCCATTTTTTAGGGTCCTGGTTGATGTACCAAGATAAAGCAACCCCCTTCAGACTTCTTATGAACAGTTTCATACGGATTTTCTCATCCCTTCCGACTCCGACCAGCTTATCACAATATGTCCTTAAATGGAATCTAGGATCTCCCGTGCCACCTAACATTTTGAACTTGGGAGGTTTATACCCCTCCGGAAGTTTGAAATTTGGATGAATGCAAAGATCATCATAATTCAGTCCCTTTTTAGCTTTGTTTCCTTCCACGCCCTAGACAAGGCTGGTCAACTTCTTGAGTTTTGCTACCAAGTTTCTAATAAGAGAGTCCTTCTCATCAGACTTAAGTGCAGTTGAGATTGGTTGAGTATAGTGGGTTACAATATCCACATAGACGGAGTGTTGTGAAGGTGGTCGTTTGTGGTGTTTAGTGGCTCAAGAATGAGTAGTGGAGTGTTGTTTGGAGTAAGTCATGTGTTTCAGTGTTGAGCATGAGTGGGTTGCATCTGTGGTTGTGAGGTGTTCTGTGAAGGTGCGGGATTTTGAGCATTTGGAAAGTTGGCATCATGAGCGGTGAGAGAGAATGATAAATTTTCCAAGTTCCGAACCTGATCCAGTTCTTCTTGGAACTTCAATAATTTCTGCTCAAGTTGGGTAGCAGTTTCCTTAGCAATCGGGGTACCTTGAGGAATCTCAGTTCTTTCCTTTCTTGCAGTTGATTTTCCATTCTACATTTGTTCTTGTTTCGGATATGACTCGAAAAAGGGAGGAAGCAGAGGGCCCTTGGATATCGTACTGTATGATGATGGTGCCAAAATGCACTAACTAACCTTTGGGGGGGGGGGAATAAAAGAAAAACAAAAAGGAACAAGTTAGTATGGATTATGAAGAAAAATGCTGCAGTATTTAAACACATTGTGCAAGAATATAAATTGCATCCTGATTTGGGTGCCTCGTTGTGGCCCAGGTGGGCCAAGCGACAAATAGTTTTGGAGAACTTATAATGCTAAATTCCTCATTTTATTGATTAAAATAAGATGAATCCCATAGAGACACTAAATAATGGAAAGTAAAATATCACTAATGGCCATTGGCCTTATTACATTAAAAGCGTCAAGAAAATACTCCTAACTACTTAGTCCCGGAAGGATCTTCTTCAGGTTGAATGATTTCACTGATCAAATCCTCCAGCTCGCGCAGATTTTCTAGTAAAAATGCCTTTGCCAAGCGTTCTCCTTCGCCTTTCTTGGCATTTTGACAGTCGATGACTCTGTTCCTCACTTTCCCTTCCAACTCCAGCATGTTGTTCCAGGTATTCCAGCTTTTCACTAGCTTTTGTGACTCTCTCTTTCCATCGTTGATCTGGTTACTTGATGGGAGGTTCTCCCACCAGGTTTGCAAGAGTTATGGTATCTTGACCATACCGATGTTGGGAATTTTGTCATTCATTTCTGCAAAACAAATGGGTTAAGACCTCAACCCCACTGGACTCGACAATTTAATACCAATAATTAGCATAAGAAGCATTTAGTTCTCAAAAACAAAATGCAAAGAATATGGTAGTGTCCATTTGGGTTTCAAGGAAACCCGGTGGACTTTAGACAAGGCTATCTTAATGAGTCATTATGCGAACAACATAACTGACTCAGCAAGGTTTGACCATGATGCATGTATAGTTAAACAGAGTACAGTTTCTATTGGGGTATTAGATAGGTACCCTTGAGAAGACAACTCAAGATGGAAAGGGAGGGAACCGTCGTCGACTGGCTTTATCGCAAATATGCGTTTTCCAAATTTAAAGGGTGATAATATCGGAAGAGCGTAACCACTTATTGTAAGCATTAATATGGTATTTTTTTGGCACGAGTGGAATATGATGTTGAAGATGCAGTTTACAAGAATGAAACAAATTGACATGTATTTCCACATTCATAAGATAAATGATTACGATAAATACTTGTAATTACAACAGTATTGAAATAAAGCAGTAAAGGGAAGCAGTTAAACGAAAGAAAAGACATGTAGAGCCAAGTAAGTTTCATATTAAAAGAATAAAAGACAGTAAATAAAGTAACTGATGAGATAATAAGGTCACAAGCAACATGCAATGGTGAAAGCCTAATGACATCCCCAGTAGATTCCCCATGCTTTCCATGCCCCCTTTTTCTAAGAGTCGAAATCAGGTATGCGACGTTGGGAGGACAACTCTATTCCCTTTCGAGAATTGGGTTTAGAAGCTGAAGAGTTGACACCTAATGATTATAGTACATTAGGACACTTTTAAGAAAGAACTGAGATGAAGAACCAGAGGTTGGATAAGGGCTAGAAATTATCTCGTGGGGAAGGTCTTTGGCACCCCTCAAGATCCACTAGCGTGGTTCCTGGCCATGCTACAATTGTCACTTTAAGCAGACAAGTAGAAATGAAAAGGATTTTTCAGATAGTTTTTCAAACACGTTTTAGAGTTGAAGGAGTAGAGAATTTGGAAAATTAATTTAAAAGAAAACTTAAAAATTAACAAGTAAAGGGGAGAGGGGTCCTAGGTTTACAAATAATATGGATCACAGCAATGCAATATCCAGGAACCACTCCTCAGAAGAGGGGTCGCATGTAATATTAGCACACCGGTCATCATATTCATATTCTACACATCCCACCCCATTAAGGTATTAAAGCACGGATAGTTTTGCTACTTACTGCATGTTAGTACATGTCCCAATCCTATTAGTCTAGGAGGCATATAGGACTACTGATCCTAAAGGGAAAGGGATTTGGCGCCTTTTGAGAGTTTTCCAAAGGACAAAATACTAGTCCTTTTCGGCTTCTTCCTTTAGAACTTCCTGTAATCAAAACACATAATGCAAGTAAAAGGGGAAGCAGATAAGTAGGTAAGGCTCAAGTAACCCTCCTTAAATCAGATAAGCCATAAATTTAGAATGTCTTGCATGTACTGGTTTGGTATATAAAATTAAAGCGATAAGCGGACTAGTTCAACACATACTTTCAGACAAGAAGTCTCGCTCGAATGCAGTTTTTAAGGACTATACTACTTTCAGCTTGTGTTGGATAGAACTAACGTTTCCGAAAAGCGAACTGGTTATAAAGAGTTACCAGTTTTTATCAGAGTAAAACGTGTTTTAGAAAAAGAATGTACTGTTTTGAAAAAGATTAAAAAGAAAAGAAAGGAGCTTCAGAAGACATGCAAACTAGTTGAAAGAAAAAGAGTTTCACGAACATTATCAGAAAAGAGTGAGTTTCAGAAAATGCCAGTTTCGTCTAGAAAAATTTTTGTTAACTTATGAGCTTCAAAAAATCGCAGAAGACTACCAGTTTTACAAAAGTATATATTAATTTAGATGGTTGGTGTTGTTTGCACAAATGAGACAGTTCAGATTAAACGTTCCGATAGGCATGCTTTCTATACGATAACTGATTTTAACACCTTTTTAACAAGAGTCTTACAAATATGGTATCTTTATGCAACTTTATTGTTAAGCCTACAGTTTGCCTAATGGTATCATTTTGTGCAGAAATGTAAACCCCTTTGACCATGGTATCTATATGCATAGTTGCAGAAAGTTTAGAAGTTAAATCTTATAGGCACGACCTCCACATGTGAAACTGCGCAGTTTAGAAATTATACCTATAGACACGATTTCTACCCTCTTCTGCATGAAAAGTAACCCCCCCTCCCCTTTTCACTAAAATCCCATGATTTCATACAAATTATTACAGACAAGTAATAAAATAAGACAAAAATTTAAAAATGTATCACAAAATAACATCAACATCTAACTAGCCTAATTCGGACTTAGCATCTAACAATATGAGATTGAACCACTTCGGAGATCCAGATTTCCTAAGCCATCTCTTATCTAAGGTGTTTTAGAGATCCAAGGAGTTTCAGGAACTCCAAGCAGTGCTTACACCCAAGATATTAATTAGAAAGAGTTACAGTGCAGTGTGGAAAGACAGCCCTCAGGTGTTCAAGTTCAGAGGGAGCTCATGGATCCCAAAGCAAGGCTCACAAGAGTGGGACAGAACTAAATGTTCTAAGAATAGTGCAAGTGCAATAGAGGGGTTAGGGAGTGCCAAGGCAGGTTGGTGGTCATGCCTAGCCATAAAGTAGACTGGCACACCCCTGAACACGCCTGTTCAGCCAATAAATATTAGCACGGACTTGTTGAAGGTCAAGTTATGGTCCAGTAATTGATTAGGACATTGTTAGACCATAGCTTAAAACTCATAATACATGTAGGGGAAAGGGGGATGGGAATTGGAAAGAGTTTAAGACTCAGGGAGTCCAGCCCATACACATGAGCAACAATTTCAAGTGTTGTCATGATTTCAGGATAATAACTCAACATACAAAGGGAATTAGGGGTGGGCATTCATGTAAGCATAGAGCAAATAAGTAAATAAACTTGCAAAAATTACAGCATCGAAATAGTAAGACAAACAAAGGAATGGTTGAAGAATATACATGTAGTGGAGAGGCAGAAATTAAACAAAGAGAGACATACCACTTGCAGAAAAAGTAAGCAAAGCTAACATCAGGATTTCTCTCAGCCAAACCACAATCAGAGAAGAAAGCTTTAAGCTTTTGAGTTCAGAGAACTCGTATGTTTAAGAAATTCTAAGTATATTTGAGAGAAGTAGTGACTTGTTCTGGTTGAACTTGTTTTTGAAAGAGAAAAAGGTACAGGTATTAATAGCTTTGAAAACGAGTAGAAAACAAGGTAACAAATAAGGTTTCAACAAAAACATGGAAATAATCACAGTCAAATCAATTAACACAGGTTTTTCCCTTTAATCAAGGGATTACTGCTCAACAGACACTAACATGATTAATATAAGAAAAGAAAATTAATTTGTAATCAAAATGATTGTTGCCATAAAAGGAGTAGTAAAACCATATAGTAAGGGATTAACTCTAAATACAGGAGTGAACTTATTTTGGAAAGGATCCTGTAAGGCCAAACAAAGAGAGAGAACTAATTAACCCTTAACGGGCGAGTACAAATCAGAATTTCATAAGGAAAGGTTTTGAAAATCAATAACGAGTTTGGAAAATCAATCACAAAAGGGACTCAATATATAAATGAAGTACACAAGTAACAGACATGTGAGGCCAAGCTATGGCAAGAAGAGGTAGCATACAATAATAGCATGATAATCATGTAGATCAGGTTTCAATGATTTAGTAGTAGAGAAAACGATCAGAAGCATGTGAAGAATCAAGTAAAAACCTTTTTGAAAACACAGTCGAGTTTGACAAATAGCAGGAACACAGAACAATAAGGAATCACATACAGAAAAATGAGATGTTGAAGTAAAAGAATCAGACGGAGCCATTTCAAACAGGCGAGTTGCACAAATGAACTCAAGAACTCGAATAGACCCCAATGAACAAGGGTTTTTGAATTAAGTAGAGTTTAGAGCGATAAACAAGTGAAACAAATAAAACGTCTCAGAGTATCAAAGAAAGCCCAAAGATTAGGGTTTTCAATGCTAATCAAGTGTAAACAAGGTAAATAAAACTAATTCAAACAATCAGACTAAGAAAGTCAAACAAAATTCCAAAAAAATAAGGTTTTCAACATGCTAACTCAAATATAAAAACAACACAAGCAAAATATGTCTAGAATCAGATAAGAGATTCGAAATAACTTAACATGAAACCCTAGTTGAAGAATTAAGAGTTTTGAAAGCAATATTAAAGAACTTGGAGAATAAATGCTTAGCAAGTTCAAACACACATAGATCCGGAGCAGATATTAATTAAAATCGGAGCAACCTTAGAGATTAGGTTTTCGTAAGAAACCAAGGTGATGAGAAAGGTTTTGAAAACCATCGATCTGAGTAGGAGAGCCGAAGGTCAAACTCGAATAGCTATGGCTGGCCGGACAAAGGTTGAAGACGACCATATAAAAGTCATCAAGAAAAGGCTTGGTCGAAAACCTTCAAGATCTGGTCATAGGAGCTCAGAAACAAGCAGTAGAAGCCATAAGAGGTTGGTAAAAGCCTCCGATGATCCTGGGAGGCCATGGATTAGGCTTTCAGTGAGAGGCAGCGGCTAGGGTTTGAGGTGAGTTGAGAGAGAGTTGAGAGAAAGAAGGGATTCAAAGGCGGCATCTTTGAAAGAATGAGGTAGGTAATAGGGTCGTTTGGATTAAAATAGGAAAATGAGCAATGGTGGTCGTGGATCTAAATGTTCAACGACCGGGATTAAAAGGGGTTATGTGCTAGGTCGGTTGAATATGTGATGGGTCGTGTTAGAGTGGTAATTGGGCTGGGAAATTTAGGCTCAATTTTGGGGCTGAGTTGGGTTAAATTACGGTGCCAAATTAGCTAAAATTGAAATACAATTGAGGCTAGATTATGAATAGCAACTATTCCCATTATATTTTAAAATAATAGCAATAAAGATTTTAAAAACAAATTAAAATTACTAGATAAACAAATATTATATAAATATTAATTTTAAAATGATGGGTTAATTTTATACTTATAAAATTTAACAATTACAAAATAGGCTATGGTTGAAATAATATGCAATTTAGCTTTAAAATTAGCAAATGAATTTGTAAAAATGCACAAAAACCACCTTAATTATATTTTGGTGTAAATATGAGGACGAAATGAGTTATTCACCCAAATGATAATTTTGGGAATAATTATTGCATTTTTGTGGTGTAAAAATAGGTAGTAGGTAGGTTTAAAAATCATAAGAAATACCAAAACACTTGGGTGTGCTTATATATGCACGTATATGCTATTTTGTAAGAATTTTGGGTACAAAAATATCTAGGAAAAAATTGGCAATCAATAGTGGGGAGCCAAGTTGTGGTACTACGTCATAGCCCTCTTTGAAAGCGTTTCTCCGAATTCTTTTAGCAATGCAGAGTCGATCTCGTCATTTTTTATGTCATTGTCTTTTACTACGCAGGTGTAGGCAGTGACGTGTTCATTAGGGACGGAGATGTCGCTGTACGTAGGGAGTTCTAGCATTCTTAACTTTTTTGGGATGCGCTTCGGGGCTGCTTCCTCGGGGAACAGCCTTTGGATGAACATCTTTGAATCCAAACCTTTGAGGGCAGGGGGCACAACTTGGATCTAATCGAATCTAGTGTTGTAGGTCTCAACGTTTTTATCGTTGGCTGCAATCATTCTCTCACCTGATTCAATCCTTTTAGGGAGTCCCCGAGCATTTTTATGATGGCGGGGTCAGCCACTGACCCGTTGTTGCTTGGCCTTTCGAGTACTCGCTCGGCGGGGGAGCTGTCTATGGTGCCACTGTGCTGGGATTCTCGGATGGCTTTGCATCTAAGTAATGTCCAGTTGTTGTGCCTGCAAAATTTCAAAAATAACATGAAGACTAACTTCTTGTTCTTCCCGAGCAAGGGTTTTTAGGGCTTCCTGTTGGTCGTTACGCCGTACGCTCCTGTCGATGTGAGAAGTCTCGTTGAATTGTTGTGCGTCCTGCGAATCTGCATCTGCTAGGATATGTCCGCGAGTGATATCAGGATTTTGCGGAGGTTCTCCAGCGGCCGGGACAGCCACGCCATTTTCCTCGTGATTTTCGAGGTTGTCATTCTCAACTCTGTTTATCGAGCCGGACATTTTTGCCTAAAAGGAAAGGATCTTGGACAAAAAGGTGTGAAAGATAATGTGTATTTATGTAAAAACCAGAAATAAAGTAATCACTATTATTTTTAGCCCCATGGTGGGCGCCAAACTGTTTACCGTTAAAATAGTAACAATTATTAAATTTGTAAATGGAATTCTAAAAATGTGTTATCTATTCTCGAACTAGTTGTTAATGCAGTTGATGCTATCAATAGGGAGTCTAACAATGAAATACATGTTAGAAAGAGGTAGTATCCAAACCTAAAGGGGCGCTGTTGCCCGGGTGAAGAGATGGCTGATGGGACGTTGGGTTCGGTGTTAGTGTCGAGCTCAAACTATCGGGGATAGCCGGGGATGGGATAAAAGTTAAAGATATAATTAGATAAGGCTTTTTAGCCAATATTAAGCTATATAATGAAGAACAAGTTAAAGGCGATGAATACGGAGACGACCTCGGGCCACTGCCAAGTGATAAACAAAGAACAACCAAGAAGAATAACCGAAGATAAATGGCTTGAAGCCAATGGGAGAAAGAAAATTAGAGATAAGGAAGAGAGAGATAAGGAAGAGAGAGATAAGATATTATTGCACTTGAGTAGGATAATTGGAGCTCTGGTCTACAAGGTGTTGGTGACCCCCCTTTTATAGAAAGGGAGTGCCCAAACTTAGTACAAAATATGTAGTGTGACAAAAGAGAATGAGATGTGACAGCCTGTTAGCTTTATGTCGTAGGGTCGAGATGCTTGAATAGATTTGATCGATCCTGGGTGCATTCCTCGGGGGATTTATGTGTTTGTTGGGGCTTCATCCGATGTTATTCTTGGGGAGGCATCGACAGATCTCGAGGGAAGCAAGTAATCCCAGATCCCATACTTCTGGGGTCACTCTTAAAAGCATTATGTCAAGGGGAAATTGGTAACCCAGATTTCACCGCACACACATCACCCCACTTTACGAAGTTCTACGCGAATGCAAAGGTCATTATGCGAACACAAACAAGCTCAGCCTATGCGAGCGTACCTAGCTTCGCTGTCGCGATTCACAAAAAATGCTCTCAACTGACCCTATGCGATCACGGATGGACTCACGCGATGGTAGTGAACAAATCACTGCTGCAAAAATACCAGCAAACCAGCAATCTCCCTAAGTCCAAAGGTGCTCGTTTAAGCATCCGAAGTACACCCGAGGCCCCTAAGACCTCGGCCAAACCTACCAACATATCCCATATCTTCATTAAAACTTGTTCAACCTTCGGAACGCACAAAATAATATCAAAACACCAATTTAGCAACGGATTCAAGCCTAAGAACTTCAGAAACTCTAATATTACGCTTTCGATCAAAAAGTCTATGAAACCTCGTTCGAATGACCTGAAATTTTGCACACACGTCACATTCAACACTATGGAGCTACTCCAACTTCCAGAATTCCATTCTAACCCACGGATCAAAATCTCACTATCGAACCGGAAACTTCAAAATTTCAACATTTTTAATTTCAAGTCTAAATTAGCTATGGACCTCCAATACACAATCTGATCACACTCTTAAACCCGAAATCACCAAACGGAGCTAACATAACCATCGAAATTCTATTCCGAGGCAGTCTTCATACTGTTTCGACTACGGCCAACTTTCCAAAACTTAAGCTCTCATTTAGGGACTAATCTTCCCAAAACACACGAAAACTCAAAACCAACCATCCCGGAAAATAAAAATAGAAAAAACAAACACGGGGAAAATAGTTAACAAGGAATCAGGGCATAAATTCATAAAATGACCAGTCTGGTCGATACATCCTCCCGCACTTAAACATTCAATCGTCCTCAAATAAGCATAAAGACATACCTAAATTAGTGTAAAGATGAGGGTATCAGCGGCACATATCATGCTCGGTCTCCCAGGTCACCTCCTCGACTAGATTAGCCCACCACTGAACCTTCACTAAAACAATGTTCTCTGACCTCAGCTTTCGAACCTGCCTGTCCAATATCGCCACTGGCTCCTCAACATAAGATAGATCCTTATCCAACGGAATTGAACTGAAATCCAACACGTGCAACGGATCATCGTCATACCTCCAGAGCATCGAAACATGAAATATCAGATAAATTCCTGCCAAGCTAGGAGGTAAGGCGAGCTCTTAAGAAACCTCCCCAACACGCCTCAATATGTCAAAAGGGCCAATAAACCACAGAATCAATTTCCCTTTCTTCCCAAATCACATAACGCCCTTCATAGGTGAAACCCAAAGCAGAACCCGCTCATTAACCATATAGGAAACATCATGAACCTTCCGATCTGGATTACTCTTCTGTTTGCACTGGGCTGTACGGAGTCTATCCTGAATCACCTTAACCTTTTCCAAAGCATCCTGAACCAAGTTTGTGCCTAATAATCTAACCTCACCTTGCTGAAACCAGCCCACCGGGGGTCTACACAGCCAACCATATAAAGTCTCATACGGTGCCATTTGAATGCTGCACTGATAGTTGTTGTTGTATGCAAACTCTACCAATGGCAAGAACTGATCACAAGACCCTCGAAACTCAATCACACATGCACGGATTATATCCTCAAGAGTATGTATAGTAAACTCGGAATGTCCATCCATCTAAGGGTGAAATGATATGCTTAACTCCACCCGAGTACCCAAATCTTACTGAACGGCCCTCTAGAACCATGATGTGAACTGAGTACCTCTGTCTGAAATGATGGAAATTGGAATACCGTGCAGATGAATAATCTCCCAGATATAAGTCTCTGCCAATCGCTCTGAAGAATAAGTAGTACACATAGGAATGAAGTGCGCGGAGTTGGTCAACCGATCCACAATCACCCAAATGGCATCGAACTTCTTCAAAGTCCGTGGTAGTCCAACTACGAAGTCCATGGTGATCCTCTCCCACTTCCACTCCGGAATCTCCATCTCCTGAAGCAACCCTCCGGGTCTCTGGCTCATACTTTACCTGCTGACAATTGAGGCACCGAGCTAGAAATCCAACTATATCTTTCTTCATCCACCTCCACCAATAATGTTGTCTTAAATCCTAATAAATCTTTACGGCACCCGGATGAATGGAATACCGCAAACTATGGGCCTCCTCTAAGATCAACTCCCGAAGCCCATCAACATTGGGTGCATAAATCCGACCCTGCATCCTCAATACCCAATCATCACCAATAGTCACATCTCTGGCATTACCATGCTGAACCTTGTCCTTGAGGACAAGAAAATGAGGGTTATCATATTGACGCTCCCCGATACAATCAAATAAGGAAAATCAAGAAACCACGCAAGCTAGAACACGACTGGGGTCTGAAAGATCCAATCTCACAAAATGCCTGGCTAAGGCCTAAACATCCATCGCCATGGGTTTCTCAACTGCCGGTAAATAATCCAAACTCCCCAAACTCTCTGCCCGGCGGCTCAAGGCATCGGCCACTATATTATCCTTGCCCGGTTGATACAAAATAGTGATATCATAGTCCTTCAGCAACTCTAACCATCTCCTCTGGTGCAAATTAAGTTCTTTTTGCTTAAACTGGTGCTGTAAGCTCCGATAATCAGTATAAATCTCACAAGGCGCACCATACAAATAATGACACCATGTCTTCAAGGCGTGAAAAATAGCAGCTAACTCGAGATCATGGATAAGATAATTCTTTCCATGTACCTTCAACTTTCTGGATGCGTAGGCAATCACCATACTGTCATGCATCAAAACCGCTCCCATGCCAATCCTCGAGGCATCATAATACTTAGTATATGACCCTGAACCTATAGGCAATATCAAAATTAGGGTTGTAGTCAAAGCTATCTTGAACTTGTGAAAGCTCAACTCACACTCTTCTATCCACTAAAACGGATAACCTTTCTATACTAGCTTGGTCATAGGTTCTGCAATAGATGAAAACCCCGCAAAACACGACGGTAATAACCCGCTAATCCAAGAAAACTACGGATCACTATCGCTTATGATGGTCTAAGCCAACTCTACACGGCTTCCACTTTCTTAAAATCCACCCGTATACCCTCACTTGATACCATGTGACCCAAGAAAGCCGTGGAGCCAACCAAACTTTACATTTTGAGAACTTTGCATATAATTTCTTTTCCCTCAAGGTCTGAAGCACTGTCCGCGGGTGCTTCTCATGACTTCCAAATTCTGGGAGTATACAAGAATATCTATCAATAAATACAATGACAAATAAATTAAGATATGGCCGGAAAACACTATGCATTAAATGCATAAAACTACTGGGGTATTGGTCAGCCCAAATGACATAACAAGGAACTCGTAATGAATTTACCGAGTCCTGAAGGTAGTCAAAGGATATCTGGCTCTCGAAACTTCAACTAATGGTAACTTGAGCACAAGTCAATCTTAGAAAACATGTGCGCCCTGAAGTTGGTCAAAGGGATCATCAATACGAGACAAAGGATGACCGTTCTTCCCTGTAACTTTGTTCAACTGGCGATAATCAGTACACATACTCATAGAACAATCTTTTTTCTTCACAAATAATATAGGAGCACCTCAAGGTGATACACCGGGATGAATAAAACCCTTACAAAACGCAAGTCCTGTAACTGATCCTTCAACTTAGAAGTATCCATACGATATGTAGGAATAGAATTGGGCTCAGTTCCCGGCTACAAATCAATGCCAAAATCAATTATCTCTATCGGGCGGCATGCCTCGATGATCAGCTGGAAAGACATCAGGATATCTCGGACTACCGGGACTGAATCAATTGAAGGTCCACCTACACTGACATCTCTCATATAAGCTAGATACACGTCACACCCCTTCTCAACTATATGTTGAGCCTTATGGAATGAAATAACTGTACGGGGAGTGTGATCTAAAGCACCCTTCCACTCAACACGCGCTACACCTTTCATAGCTAGTGTCACGGTTTTGGCATGACAATCAAGAATAGCATAATGGGGCAAGAACCAATCCATGCCCAAGATAATATCAAGATCAACCATGCTAAGTAACAATAAATCGTCTATGGTCTCAAAATTACTAAGAGAAACCAAACAAGACCGATAACTGTGGTCCATAATAAGAGAATCTCCCATAGGAGTAGAAACATAAACAAGGGAACTCAAAGAATCCCGAGGTACCCCCAAATACGGAGCAAAATAAGAAGACACATAAGAATAAGTGGATTCTGGATCGAATAGACCTGATGCATCTCTATGACAAACCAAGAAAATACTTATGATGACATATTCGTAGGCAACAACCTCAGTACGGGCAGGAAGGGAATAGTATCTGGCCTGGCCTACCCTTTAGGGAAACCTCTACCTCCTCAGTCTCCACCTCTAGCTAGCTAAGAAGGTGGGGTAGCAACTAGTGTTGTAATCATCGTTTGAGAACTCTACGGGGCACGATGCGTCTGAGAAGTCTATGGAGGTGCACTCCTCCCATGTCTAGGGAACTCCCTCACCACATGGCATGTGTCACCACACTCAAAACAAGCTCTAGGTGGAAGTGGCTGCCGTGACTAGTTCGGGCTAGGTCTGCTGGACTAACCTCTGAAAGCATCCAGTGTAGGAGGCGTGGTGAAAACTCGAGGTGCAAAATAAGACTCATGAGGCCTAGGTAGAGCTAGAATACCACTGGCTGCTGGAAGAACTGAATGAACAAGGCAACTCATATAACCCCTACCATGACGACCTGCAGTTGGGGCACGGGCACCAGAAAAATGGCCCAACTCTCGAAACTCTTGGCCTTCCTCTCCTCTCTCTCCCTAACATGCATACCCTTATTTCTCCAAGGAATGCTCATCTGCTGATAAGAAATATCCATATCCAACTAATGAGCCATGCTAGACCTGAAGCTGGGATAAGCCCCTAAATAAACCGGCAAATCCTCTCGTGAACAATAGAAACCAAGGATGGGGCATGTCTAGCCAAACTAGTGTAATGGAAAGCATACTCCGAGACAGTCTTAGAACTGTTAGAAAATACGCTTAACGCTAGAGGGGGGGGGTGAATAGCGTTATAATAAAAATTAGCGTAAACTTGCGGAATTTAAAAATTGCAGGAAAGAAATAAGTGCGATAAGTAAATAAATAAGAACGAACGCACCGATGTATCCTGGTTCACCACAACCCGTGGCTAGTCCAGTCCCCGAGAGACTCTCTCGAGATTTCCACTAACACTGTTAAGCTTACGGGTGCTCAACAAACCTTTACAAACTGAGGACACCAGCCTCAACAACCTTTGCTCGAAGATACAACACTCCAAGACTTCAACCAAAGGAAACACAAGTTCCTTCTTACAATACAAGGGACTAACACTTCCCTTCAAGTGTATAAAACACTTAGCACTCACTTAAACAAGACTCTCTTAATAGAGTAGATATGAGTAAACAGATACGCTCAAGAACGCAACAACTTTCATCAAGAATTTTGGCTCTCAAAACTTATGTAATGAATAGAAAGTGATGAACAATAGAGTATGCAAGCTATAGCAATAATATGATCAGTTGTTGTACTTAGAAAGACTGATTTGAAGCTGTATGTATAGTTGCAAAACCATGCATTACCGTTGCCTAATTGCCAATTAAGAATTGCTGATTTTACTCGGTGACAATCGATTGTCAAAATGCCACAATCGATTGTTTGCCAATCGTTCCAAAAATCATTCCCAGATTTTACCCTTAACAATCGATTATCTAAGATCAATAATCGATTACTAGCAACGTTCAAAAAATTATTTCCAGATTTTACTTAAAACAATCGATTGTCAGAAATCTACAATCGATTACTTGGCAACGTTCAAAAAATCATTTCCAGATTTTACTTAAAACAATCGATTGTTAGAAATCTACAATCGATTACTTGGCAACGTTCAAAAAATCTTTTTCAGATTTTATTTAAAACAATCGATTATTAGAAATCTATAATCGATTACCTGACGGTTTTCGAAAATATTTTGGCAACGGTCAATTACACAATCGATTATGCTATGACTTTGCAAGTGTCTGATAGACACTGCCTCAACACAATCGATTTTCATAAGTTCACAATCGATTATTTTGTAGCTTTGAAAAACTTTGATGTACACTGCCTCAACACAATCGATTGTCATAAGGTTCACAATCGATTGTCATGCAGATTTGAAAAATCTGATGCACACTGCCTTAACACAATCGATTGTCATAAGTTCACAATCGATTGTCATGCAGCTGACTTAACATAATCGATTATCATAAGTACATAATCGATTATCTTAGTCCAGATTTTAGAGGCATGTTTAAAAATAATTTTGACTAAAGTAAATATGCATGATTTAAAATCATTTTGCTTTAAATTAAATATGCATGAAAAAATTGCTCTGGGCGCACGTTAAGATGGAACAGTGCGCTTGAATGCGCACGTTAGCACGCTGCTAATTCCGTCGATAATGGCGCGTCGCCGGCGGCAAATCGTACCTACTCCTCCACAGATCGTCACGCCAGAGCAAGGAACTGTGAAGGAACTTGAACCCTTGACATTTGGAAGCTTTTTGCCTGAAAAATTTCAGTCGAAATCACCTGTGCATGCAGTGGAAAATGCAAACTCTAAGGTTCAATCGAAGGAGATAGTGGAAGATTGTGAGAATCAAGCTATAAGGAAACTTCAATTTTCAGATGTTGCTGTCGATGACCAACCTCAACCTCAAGCTCAACCTACTATGGCTGAAATAGTAAGAGGTAAGCATAATATGGGGAAGGTTTTAACATTTGTCCCTCCCACTGATAAGGATGGGAGGAAAATTGTTAAAATTGATATGGAAGAACTGAAACCTCAAGCAGAGTACTGGAGCAATTCACTCATAGGTTATATTATTGGTGATAATCCAAATGAGAAGGCAATGGAAAATTTTGTAGTGCATGTTTGGAATTTTGTCACTAAGCCACAAATCTTAATGCACAGAGATGGATATTGTATTTTTAGGTTTAAATCTGCAGAGGATATGAACCAGGTGATGCAATTTGGTCCTTATTCTTTCAGAAATAAACCGATGATACTTAAGCCTTGGGATGTTGATTTTTCAATGCAGAATGGTATCCTTAGCACAATCCCTATATGGGTGAGATTCCCTGGGCTACCTCTTGGCTACTGGTCCCCTGAGATTCTCAGCAAACTAGCCAGTACTATTGGTAGACCTCTATTCACTGATAAAGTAACAGCTCAATTTGAGAGGATATCATTTGCAAGAGTGTTGGTGGAAGTTGATGCAGCTTTTCCTCTCCCTGAGGAAATTGAGTTAGAGACCCCATTTGGTGTGAAAATACAGGATGTTGAATATGATTGGAAACCTGAATTTTGCAATCATTGTTTGAAGTTTGGGCATAATGCTATGGATTGCTGGTACAATAGTCATACAGATGGAAATCATGAGCAGGAAGTAAAATCAAACCTGGAGAGGAACAAGGGGAGGACAAAGAAGCAAAGGCAAAAATGGATCCCTAAAGGTAACATTGCAGCAAATCCCACTGTTGACAATGCTGAAGGCAATGTAACAGTTCCTAATCTTCCAATTAGTCAGTTACCATTGGCTGAAGGCAATGTAACAGTAAATCCTAATCTTCCAATGAAATCACCATTGGCTGAAGTAGGAAATACTGTCGATGCAGGACATCATAGAGACATATCAAGGGTCTCCATTGGTACTGACATGGCTGCTAGTGTAGAATCTTTGGATACACATGGAAGACCTGAGATTGTAGCTGCTGTGAACATATTGCAGGAGGTAACTGGTGAGATTGTGCAAGTAATGATAGATGATGGGAGAAGGGGAAAAGTGCAGGATCCTGGACCTTCCTTAGGGAAGTCTAGTTTCTCATGATTGTGGTCACCTGGAATATTAGAGGGCTTAATAAAGCCCATAAGCAGAAAGAATTAAAAAACTTTCTGTTGAAGAATAAGGTGGATGTACTAGGATGCATTGAAACCAGGGTAAAGGAACCTAGAGCACTTACTATAATAAATAAGATTGCTAAAGGATGGAAGTATCATTACAACTATCCTATGGCAACTAATGGCAGGATTTGGCTACTTTGGAAGGCACATATACAGCTTCATATTTTGGGAACCACAGAGCAGCTTATTCATTGTAGTGTTGAGGATCCAGCTTCAGCAGTTAAGTATCAATTGAGTATCATCTATGCATATAATACAATAGCACTAAGGAAGCAGCTTTGGAATGATATCAGGGGACTTCCTATTTCTGGGCAGGAAGCATGGCTACTTAGTGGAGATTTCAATGCTGTCCTATCAGCTGAGGACAGGATTGGCTCACCTGTAACAGATGCAGAGGTAAAGGACTTTAAGGAGCTGATTTATGATCTCAATCTTACTCCCATCAGGTCAAAAGGCTGGAGGTATTCTTGGACAAACAAACAGGTCTATAGTAAGATAGACTGGGCAATTGGGAATCTTCAATGGTTACAACAATACAGCCATGTAGAAGCTGACTTCTTAAATCATTCTATCTCTGATCATACTCCTATTTTCTTAAAATTTTGAAGGCAAAGGCTGATTCATCCCAAACCTTTCAGACTCTACCACAATGTTATGGAGGATCCTAAATTTGGTGACATTCTACAACAGGTATGGAATCAAGGAGGACAAGGATCATCACTGCAATTAATTTGGCAAAAACTCAAAAGTATGAAGCAACAGTTGAAGGGCTTAAATGGACATATGGCTTCTTATCAGCAAAAACTAACTTGTGCTAGGGAACAACTAGACATTATCCAGAGTCAGATTATGAGGGACCCTGCTTCAACTCACTTGTACAAAGCAGAAAAGGAAGCTCTCCTTAGCATAGAAAAGTGGAGTAATGTTGAGGAACAGATCCTGAGAAAAAAATCAAAGGCAACCTGGATAGCTTGTGGTGATTCAAATACAAAGTACTTCCATGCACAATGGAAGATAAGGTCCAGTCAAAGCAACATCACTTCTATATATACAGAAACAGGTATAAAACTTACTGATCCTTTGGCTATTGAGCAAGAATTTATTGAAGTATTCCAGTCCTTGATGGGGAATAGTCCTAGTGAGCTTCCTTGTTTAAACTCTACTGTTGTAAAAGAAGGAGTTTGTCTCAACCTTGAACAACAGAAGATCCTTATTAGAGAAGTGACTATGGAGGAAATTAATGATGCTGTGAAGGAAATGCCAAGTGATAAGGCTCCAGGGGTTGATGGCTTCCCTGTGGAGTTTTTCACCAAGAACTGGGAAATTGTCAAAGTGGATGTCTTTGCTGCTGTTAAGGAGTTCTTTGCTACTTGTCACATGCCACACATGATAAATACCACTGCCATTGCACTTGTCCCAAAGGTGAAAACTCCTCAAACTGTAAAGGATTTCAGACCTATTGCTTGCTGCACCACCTTATACAAGATTATCTCTAAAGTTCTCACTAGAAGAATTAAAGCTGTAATTGATCATATCATTGGGAAGGGACAGTCAGCATTCATAGAAGGAAGAAGTATTCTTGATAATATTCTACTCAGTCAAGAATTGTTTAAAGGGTATGGAAGGAAAGGTATATCACCTAGGTGTGTACTTAAGGTTGACTTGAGGAAGGCATATGATACAATTGAATGGAGATTTCTCAGGCAGATGTTGGTTGACCTTGGACTTCCTGCAAAGTTTGTGGAATGGATAATGGCTTGTGTTTCATCAGTCACATATTCTTTAGTGATTAATGGGGGCCTCACTAAACCATTTTCAGCCAAAAGAGGTGTTAGGCAAGGAGATCCTATGTCTCCTTACCTATTTGTTATTGCTATGGAATATCTCAACAGGAACCTCATCCTACTTCACAAAAATGGTGACTTTAACTTTCACCCTAGATGCAGGAAACTCAACTGTTCCCACATCTGTTTTGCAGATGATTTATTACTATTTTGCAGGGCTGATCTTACTTCTATTCAGCTTCTTCAAGATGCATTCTCATCCTTTTCTGTGGCTTCTGGACTCTCAGCTAATAAAGCTAAGAGTGCCATATATTTTGCTGGTATATCTCTTGCTGAAAAGTAAGCTATTCTTGAAGACTTGGGATTCAATGAAGGGCATCTCCCTTTCAAATATCTGGGCATCCCATTACACTCAAAGAAGCTGAACATTCATCAATACTTGCCTCTGATTGAAAAAATCACTGAAAAAATCACCTGTTGGTCTGCAAAATTTCTGTCCTATGCTGGTAGAAGTCAACATATAAAATCAGTGTTGTTTGGAGTTCAAACTTATTGGTCTCAGATCTTTATATTGCCAAAGAAGGTGGTGAAATCAATTGAAGCCATTTGCAGGTCCTTCTTATGGACAGGCAATGGAATAGTGTCCAAGAGATCACTTATAGCTTGGGACAAAGTTTGTCGACCTGTTACTGCTGGAGGATTAAACATCATTGACATCCAGACCTGGAATAAAGCAGCTGTATCTAAATTGCTGTGGGACCTTGCAAGGAAGAAGGACAGTCTTTGGATTAAATGGATCCATTTTTACTATATAAAAAATGGGGACATTGAAACAATGACAAGTCCTAAGAATGCTTCTTGGATGTCTAGGAAGATCATTGATTGCAGATCTCATATAATGAACACTCACAGCCTACAAGGTGATCTCATATCTAGGTTGCAGCAGGTATGTAAGGCAGGAAAATTTCAAATTCATGTTCTCTACCTTTCTCTGTTACCAATATTTCCTAAGATGGATTGGAGGAACTTGATGGCAACTCCCAATGTTTTGCCTCGACACTTGTTCACTATATGGATGGCTGCACATGGTAGACTACCAACTGTTGATAGACTCCTCAAATGTGGGATTCTAGTGGATGCAGCATGTGTGTTTTGTAACCATCACAGTGAAGATTTTGAACATCTATTTTTTAATTGCTCAGTCACTAACAGAATTTGGTGCAAGATTTGTCATTGGCTGGGATATCATAGAAGACCTGCCTGTTGGGAAGCTGAATTAACTTGGATATGTAGCAATGCAAGGAGTAAACAGTTCAAAAAAGCTATGGTAGCTACTGCATTTGTTACGACTGTTTCATTGATTTGGAGAGGGAGGAATGCATTACGATTTCAGAAACAGCCTTTTGATGAACACAAATTGTGCAGAGAAATTGCTATCCTCATTCATGCACGAGGTAGGAGATGCAAGACTTGGTTAAAAGGATTACGACAACTCAATTACTATCCTTAGTTATTGTCAGTTTATAGGTGATTTGTAATAATTTAGCTTGATAGCAGTGAGAATTGTATAGCATGATTAAAGGATTAGGATGTGATAGTTAGTCTATACTATCACAAAAGAACACTCTATTGTATAATTGTTGATATTAATAGAAGCAATCGTTCAACTAAAAAAAAAAATATGCATGATTTGATAAAAATGTTTTTACGAGAGAAGCCAAGTCTTGAGTCAAGTTATCGGATCAAGATCACAATTAAAGAACGACTCATGTATAACTTTATATCTTTGCTTGATCTTGGTCTTGTGCTTGAATCTCGTTATATATCAATTGCGCGCTTGTGCTTGGACCTCGTCATATGTCCATTGCGCATAGTTTGTCATTCATCAAAACCTACAAATATGAACACACGTTTTAGTATAGTGCCTTGAGAACGTGTTTCAACAATTTCCCCCTTTTTGATAATGGAAAACTTTAGTCGGGATATGCATATTTGATAATTCTTAATGACGATTCAAGACAAGTAAAGATATGCAACAATATGCAACAAGTCTCTAGATGTGCAATTAGTTCCCCCTCAACATATGAATTCCCCCTCAATATATGCCAATAAAAAATTAGTGCATATCCCTTATACTTCCCCCTTTTGACATTAGCAAAAATGGAAAAGGTGAGTAACTTGTTTATTGATTAAGCAAAAGTTGCATAAGAAGACATAATAAAGCAAATAATACCAACATAATCGATTATTGATACTTGATAATCGATTATTGATACTTGATAATCGATTATATACTAACGAGAAATCGGTTATCCTTAGGATAAGTTGATTATTCTGCATCCATCTTTATAATTCCCCCTGCCTTAAGGGCGATACATGCAAAAATTCGTTAGACGTCTCCGACGCTCAAGTTAGAAATCATGAGACAGGGAAAATGCAATGCATGACTTAGATCAACGTGGAGTCAAGAATCCCGAGTTCACTACGAATTCGAAAGAAGGACTCTTTCTCTAAGGGTTTTGTGAAGATGTCGGCCAATTGATCTTTGGTTTCAACCAATTCAATTTCGACATCACCCTTGAGAACGTGATCTCTTATAAAATGATGCCTAATTTCAATGTGTTTTGTTCTTGAATGAAGAACGGAGTTCTTCGTCAAACATATGGCGCTAGTATTATCACATCTAAGAGGGATATGATCAAGCCTTAGGCCATAGTCCAAGAGTTGTTGTTTCATCCAAAGGATTTGAGCGCAACAACTCCCCGCGGCTTCATATTCAGCCTCGGTTGTGGACAACGCAACACTTACTTGTTTCTTGCTAAACCAAGAAACGAGAGAGCTACCGAGCAAATGGCAAGTGCCACTAGTGCTCTTGCTGTCCAATTTGCATCCAGCAAAATCGAAATCAGAATAGCCAACAAGTTGGCATGAAGAACCTTTGGGGTACCATAGACCCACATTTACAGTACCAACAAGATACTTCAATATCCGTTTCACCGCAGTTAGGTGAGACTCCTTCGGACACGATTGATAACAAGCGCATAAGCACACGCTAAACATGATATCCGGTCTACTAGGAGTAAGATAAAGGAGAGATCCAATCATACCTCGATACTTTTTGGTGTCGACTTCCTTACCTTTCTCATCTTTGTCTAGATGATCGGATGTGCTCATGGGAGTGGCCATTGCTTTTGCGTTGGTCATTTCAAATCGTTTCAGCAATTCTTTGCAATATTTAGCTTGACAAATGAAAGTTCCTTCTTTCATTTGCTTTACTTGCAGCCCCAAAAAGAATGTTAGCTCACCCATCATAGACATCTCAAATTCGCTTGTCATTAAATCGGAAAATTCCTTGCACAAAACATTGTTAGTAGCACCAAATATAATATCATCCACATAGATTTGAACTAATAAAATATCATTGTTTTTATGCTTAACAAAAAGAGTGGTGTCAACTTTCCCCCTAATGAAATCAATTTCCAAAAGAAATTTACTCAATCTTTCATACCAAGCTCGGGGAGCTTGTTTAAGACCCTAAAGAGCCTTTTTAAGTTTGAAAACATGATTTGGAGATTTAAAATCTTCAAAACCCGGGGGTTGTTCAACATAAACTTCTTCTTGAATAACACCATTTAGAAAAGCACTTTTTACATCCATTTGATACAAATTGAAATTCATAGAAGATGCAAAGGCAAGTAATAAACGAATAGCTTCTAACCTTGCTACGGGAGCATATGTTTCTTCATAGTCAATACCCTCTTCTTGATTGTAGCCTTTTGCTACAAGCCTAGCTTTGTTTCTAGTGATTACACCATTTTCATCTAATCTGTTTCGAAAAACCCATTTCGTACCAATTATGGTATGATTTTCGGGTCTTGGCACCAAATCCCAAACGTCATTCCATTTGAATTGGTTAAGCTCCTCTTGCATTGCCAAGGTCCAAAATTCATCCCCAATTGCTTCGGAGATGGTTGTGGGTTCAATTTGAGAAACAAAAGCAATATGTCCTAAGGTGTTCTTAAGAGAGTTTCGGGTACTTACCTTTTCTCCAACGTCGCCAATTACCTGTTCGAGAGGGTGATCTTTGATTGTCCTCCATTCGTTAGGCATTTTTGTTTCTTTCTCCAATTGTGGCGCTTCCTCCGATAATTGTTCCAAGATTTCATCTTGAATTTCCTCAGAAGTTTCCTCTTGTACTTTGTCTTGAGGACTTATTGAGTTTAAGGTACCTGCAGGATCAGAACCAGAATCCTTTCTCGCCAAGCGAGCATTGTTTTCGGAAAACACAATATGAGGGCATTCCTCCACAGTTCCGGTTCTATTATTGAATACCCTATATGCTTTGCTACGTGAGAAATAACCAATAAAAATTCCTTCATCGGATTTGGCATCAAATTTTCCCAATTGATCTTTTCCATTGTTATGAATAAAGCATTTACAACCGAATACTCTAAAATGGGAGATATTTGGTTTCCTTCCCTTGTAGAGTTCATAAGGGGTTTTCATGAGTATTGGCCTTATGACTACTCTATTCAAAACGTAGCATGCGGTACTCACGGCATCCGCCCAAAAATGTTTGGGAATCTTAGCCTCATCGAGCATGGTTCTAGCCATCTCTTCGAGACACCTATTTTTCCTTTCCACCACCCCATTTTGTTGTGGTGTTCGTGGAGCAGAGAAGGTGTGCTCGATACCGAGTTCGTCACAAAAGTCCGCAAAGAGATTGTGATCAAACTCTCCCCCATGATCACTTCTTATTGAAGTGACGGTTGTGTCCTTTTCATTTTGAACACGTTTAAGAAAATGTTTGAAATTATGAAAAGCTTCACTTTTATGAGCAAGAAATAGAGTCCATGTAAATCTAGAATAATCATCAACAATAACAAAAGCATAACGATTTCTACCAAGACTTTCAATGCGAGATGGTCCAAATAAGTCCATGTGAAGTAATTGCAAAGGTCTAGTAGTTGAAACAGCATTTTTCGATTTAAAAGATGCTTATGTTTGCTTCCCTTTTTGACAAGAATCACAAATAGAGTCTTTTTCAAATTTCAAGTTTTGGAAGACCAATAACTAAATTTTGTGAAACCAATTTGTTCAAAAGATGCATGTTGATGTGAGCTACTCTACGGTGCCATAACCACGTATCATCTTCTTTGCTCATAAGACAATCTACATATTCAGATGAAGAATTTTCGAGATCAACCATATAGATATTATCCATTCTAAATCCACGAAGAATAATTTTAAAATCGCTACGACGAAAAACTAAGCATTCATTTGAATCAAATAAAACAAGATTTCCCTTGTCACATAATTGACTTATGCTCAAGAGATTATGTTTTAGACCCTTAACTAGCAATATATGCTTAATGGAAGAGGAGTCATCCTTACCAACCGATCCAATGCCGATAATTTTTCCTTTGTTGTTATCAACAAAAATAACGCTTCCTCCTTCCTTGTGTTCTAGTTGAAGGAACTTGGATTCGTCTCCAGTCATGTGCTTGGAGCATCCACTATCAAGGTACCAAAGTACACTTGACCCCTTCAAACACACCTACAAAACAGATTAATGAGTATTAGGTACCCATGCCATTTTGGGTCCTTGGGGGTTAGGCAAATCATAGTGATGTGATTGAGTGTTATGTCTATGTCGTGTAAAACAAGCAGGAGCAATATGTCCAATTCGTCTACAATAATGACAAACAACATTAGGATTATGCATTCGTCTAGGTTGATAGTAATTGGACGGACGAAATTCATTTACTCTATTCTTGACAATATGACTATTGCGCTATTCATGAAAATCATTTCTCCTACTATTTGTTCTAGGATATACAGCATTTCTAAGATAGTTGTTTCTAGGTTGAAAGCCATTTCTAGGTGTTCTACAAGGTTCAAAATTCCTTCTAGTGTTTGGCCTAGAGTATGCATTATTTCTAAAATGATTATTTCTAGGTTGCGATTGTTGAAAGCCAATTCTAGGTTTGTTACATCTAGGATGAGCATTTGTTTTATTAATCCTAGGTTGAGCCTTAGGTTGTTGGGGGTTGGTTTCAACCTTTTCTTTAGGCTCATTCTCAAAGCCTATGCCATGCTTGGTCGACTTCAAATTAACAAGAACTTCATTCAAATTTTTATGAGAAGAATTAAACTTATCTAGGGTGCCCTTAAGTCTTTCTACCTCATTTTTGAGATGCATGCAAGAAGTACAATTTTTACTAGAGCTCTCGGGTTTGTCGGTGCTTCTCTTGCCGAAAATTTTGTTTTCTTCTTTCAACTTCTCATTTTCCAAAATCAGTTTTTCCAAATCCTTTTCTTTCAAAGAGAGTTGTTTTTCAAAATTTTTTTCTTTTAAAGAAGCATTTTCTTTTATGCTTTTAACAGTTTTGGAAGCTTTAATAAATTCACTATACAACTCATCAAAAGCATTTTGCATTTCCTCAAGAGAATAGAAATTTTTGGAAGAAATTTGACATACCTCTTCTTGATTGTATTCGTGAGCCATGAGACAAAGATTTGCGGCTTCGTCCTCTTCTTCCTCACTCGACTCGTCACCGGAGTCGCCTCCCCAAGATATGTATGCTCGTTGTTTCTTGAAGGGTTTCTTCTCCTTTTTGGCATTTGGGCAATTTGATTTAATGTGCCCAGTTTCTCCGCACTCATAGCACTTTATTTGATCTCCTTGCTTTTTGCCCTTTCGTTCATACTCTTTTCGCATGAACTTTTGAAATCTCTTAATAACGAGTCCGAACTCGTTGTCTCCGTCCTCATCATTTTGAGGTTGGCTTGTGCTTGCCTTGAGAGAGATCTTTTGTTTCCTTTGATCATCAAGAAGAGGGTTAAGTATAGTAGATTCATAAGTTTTAAGATTACCTCTTAATCCATCGATGGTGACATTTAAAACGCCAATAGATTCTTGAATCGCGTCGGCCTTGGATCGCCATGCCGGAGTGAGACTTCGGAGAATTTTTCGGACAAGTTCCTTATCCGTGAAGGTCTTCTTAAGAGCATGTAAATCATTAACGATTTTTGAAAATCGTTCGAACATCTCATCGACCTTTTCGCCTTCCTTCATGTGAAACAATTCATATGCATGGGTTAGGAAATCAATTTTAGCTTCCCTTACCTGGTCCGTACCTTCGTACATAATTTCCAGCTTGTCCCACATTTGCTACGCCGTTGTGCAACATGATATTTTCCTGTAATCATCAGCATTTACAGAACAATATAATAAATTAATGGCTTTAGCGTTGTTTTGCACCTTCCGGATATCATCCGCATCGTATTCATCTTCGGACTTTGGAACATCTTTATTTTCAACCTTTTTGGTTGGAATTTGTTCTCCCTTCATTATAACCTTCCAAAGATGAAAACTATTTGATTGAACAAATATTCTCATCCTCTCCTTCTAGTACGTATAGTTTGTACCGTCGAATAGTGGTGGTCGGGTGGAGCATTGTCCTTCACCTATTCCTGCAGAAGAATCACGAGTAGAAGCCATGGATTGTTTCTCTCAAACGGTTAAGTCTTCAGAGAGTTAGGCTCCGATACCAATTGTTAGAAAATACGCTTAACGCTAGAGGGGGGTGAATAGCGTTATAATAAAAATTAGCGTAAACTTGCGGAATTTAAAAATTGCAGGAAAGAAATAAGTGCGATAAGTAAATAAATAAGAACGAACGCACCGATGTATCCTGGTTCACCACAACCCGTGGCTAGTCCAGTACCCGCGAGACTCTCTCGAGATTTCCACTAACACTGTTAAGCTTACGGGTGCTCAACAAACCTTTACAAACTGAGGACACAAGCCTCAACAACCTTTGCTCGAAGATACAACACTCCAAGACTTCAACCAAAGGAAACACAAGTTCCTTCTTACAATACAAGGGACTAACACTTCCCTTCAAGTGTATAAAACACTTAGCACTCACTTAAACAAGACTCTCTTAATAGAGTAGATATGAGTAAACAGATACGCTCAAGAACGCAACAACTTTCGTCAAGAATTTTGGCTCTCAAAACTTATGTAATGAATAGAAAGTGATGAACAATAGAGTATGCAAACTATAGCAATAATATGATCAGTTGTTGTATTTAGAAGACTGATTTGAAGCTGTACTTATAGTTGCAAAACCATGCATTACCGTTGCCTAATTGCCAATTAAGAATTGCTGATTTTACTCAGTGACAATCGATTGTCAAAATGCCACAATCGATTGTTTGCCAATCGTTCCAAAAATCATTCCCAGATTTTACGCTTAACAATCGATTATCTAAGATCAATAATCGATTACTGGCAACGTTCAAAAAATCATTTCCAGATTTTACTTAAAACAATCGATTGTCAGAAATCTACAATCGATTACTTGGCAACGTTCAAAAAATCATTTCCAGATTTTACTTAAAACAATCGATTGTTAGAAATCTACAATCGATTACTTGGCAACGTTCAAAAAATCTTTTTCAGATTTTATTTCAAATAATCGATTATTAGAAATCTATAATCGATTACCTGACGGTTTTTGAAAATATTTTGGCAACGGTCAATTACACAATCGATTATGCTATGACTTTGAAAATGTCTGATAGACATTGCCTCAACACAATCGATTGTCATAAGTTCACAATCGATTATTTTGTAGCTTTGAAAAACATTGATGTACACTGCCTCAACACAATCGATTGTCATAAGGTTCACAATCGATTGTCATGCAGATTTGAAAAATCTTATGCACACTGCCTTAACACAATCGATTGTCATAAGTTCACAATCGGTTGTCATGCAGCTGACTTAACATAATCGATTATCATAAGTACATAATCGATTATCTTAGTCCAGATTTTAGAGGCATGTTTAAAAATCATTTTGACTAAAGTAAATATGCATGATTTAAAATCATTTTGCTTTAAATTTAATATGCATGCTTTGATAAAAATATTTTTACGAGAGAAGCCAAGTCTTGAGTCAAGTTATCGGGTCAAGATCACAATCAAAGAACGACTCATGTATAACTTTATATCTTTGCTTGATCTTGGTCTTGTACTTGAATCTCGTTATATATCAATTGCGCGCTTGTGCTTGGACCTCGTCATATGTCAATTGCGCATAGTTTGTCATTCATCAAAACCTACAAATATGAACACACGTTTTAGTATAGTGCCTTGAGAACGTGTTTCAACAAGAACCCTAGTGCAAATGCTCAGACTATGTGCGCCATGCATCCCTGAGGCTCTGAGGAACAAACTCCCTCGGGAATATATCTAAAAATCGAGTCCAAGTCAGTGAAGCTGCCTCATCCGAACTATCTAACTCATAGGTGTTCCACCACTCATAGGCAACTCCTTGAAGCTGGAAGGCAGTGAAAGAAAACCCGCAGAAATCCTAAGGCATCATCTGAGACTAACTCATAGTGCTGAGAATACGGTGACACTCCTCAAAAAACCCTTTGGCATCATCTGATACTAACCCACTGAATAACGGAGAATCGTACTTCTTGAACCTCTCAAGTCTCTGTTGCTCATCCTTAGAAGCCGCTGCCCTATCCTCAGGCTGACCTGGGGATACAGGCTATACATGAATAATCTTTGGGACCTTATCAATATGCACTCACTGCTCAGTAGTGCGGGCAATGGGAGTATGTGATCCTCCCCAGCCTGAGATGTGGCCGCAGGAAGGGCAAGAAACCCTGCCTGAGCCAAAGTGGCGTACATGCTTATGAACTGCGCAAGAGTCTTCTGAAGTGCTGGAGTAGTAGTAGCAATAGGCGTATCACGTACCTGGACTTCAGTTGGAACTGCTAGTAGTACCTCGGTAGTAACTCGTGCGGGAGGTTTGGCTGCACCACGCGCACGTCCTCGGCCTCTACCTCAACCCCGGCCTTTCACGGGTGCAATAGGGGGCGTGACTGCCTGATCATCTCGGGTAGCACGTGTCCTCATCATCTATGAGAATAAAAGATATAAGTTTAGAATTGTGACATCAAAATCTCACACGACAATGAAATCAAATAACGTGGAATTTTCCTATCAGTTACATAGCCTTTCGGATAAGTACAAACGTCTCCGTATCGATCAATGAGAATCTAATAAACCGACTTGTGATTCATGACTCCTATGAACCTAGAGCTAGGATACAAACTTATCACGACCTTGGTTCTCCATCCGTAAACCATAATGATGGCACCTAGTCTCTACGACTAGGTAAGCCGTAAGCCTAACAATGCGGAAAATAAACCAATTTGCAAAAGAAATAATAAATCAATAAAAACCTAAGTAGTAAAATAAAATAGTAATTTAAAGTGCCGCTTGGCATATAAAATATCAAGTCTCGAAAACTAAATACATTTCCCAAAAACCACGATTCTCATTATCACTAGCCTTTGAACTTCTCCAAACGTCTAACTCTAGAATATCTAATAAAGACACAAAGTACGAAAGGGATAATACAAAGGGAGAGTAGAAAAGGACTCTTCGGCCTGCGGACGCGGAAGATATACCTCAGAGTCTCTATGATCACCTCGTCTCAAGCATAATAAGTCTGATTGGAGGTACCTGGATCTACACATGAAAAACATTCATAGAAAGGGCATGAGTACACCACAGTGGTACTCAGCAAGTGCCAAGCCTAACCTCGGTCGGGCAATGATGAGGAAGGTCCGGGCCCTAATGAGATAACATAAAAATATAAAGTATGACAAAATAAGATAAGGAGTCACGGGGAAATACCACTCTTCACAAGGATAATAACCAGGGATCTCTCAGTATCCCGAGGATCTCTCGGTACCCTCAATATATGCCTGGATCTCTTGATATCTCGAGGATCTCTTGGTATCCTCAATATATGCTAGGGATCTCTTGGTATCCTGAGGATCTCTTGGTATCCTCAATATACGTGCTACGAATCTCTCTGCATCCCGCACCCCAGCTCAAATCGTAAATACGTGCTGGGGATCACCCGGGATGTCGTCCCGTAGTCACAAAGTAAAACACACAGTAACAACATAAGAATACTCTATTAAGCTCAATGACGTACCAAGTAAAACGGAAACTCTAGACTAACATGCTTCACATAATACAATTAAGGCAATTTAAGCAAATAATCAATTAAGTCAATTAAATATGCTTTTTCTAAGCAAATAGCAGGCTTATATTGCAAGTAGTACAAAATAGGAAAAAGGAATACAATTGAACTTACTTAAAGAAAATCATATTCAATAATTAGCCAAGTGCGCACTCGTCATCTCACTTACAAGGCATTTCAATTATCAAAAATACCAAATCCTAAGGGGAAGGTCTCCCACACAAGGTTAGGCAAGCCACTAACCTCGAACCATCTCAAAATCAACCTGAAACCACGTTTTTCCATGAGTAATCTACTCTAAATGGCACAAATCTATTAAATTCAATTGCATAATGTAAATAACATTTCAAGTAACTGATTCTACAATTAAATTCTAAGCTAATACGTGAAATTAGGTAAAATGACCAAAATTCCACTCGGACCCACATCTCAGAATCGGGTGAAATTTATATTTTTAGAAGCCCCCTACTCTCGCAAGTCTATACATAATAAGAACACTGAAATCGGAGTTCAATTGACCCCTTAAATACCCATGTTGAAGTCTCTTAATCTCAAGCCCTAATTACCCATTTTTCCCAAAATTTTCAAAACTAATTAGGTCTTTAACCATATATAAATGAGTTATGAAGTCAAAATGTTACCTCTAAGTGATTCCCCTTTTGGTTTCCTCAAAACAAAACCTCAAAAGCTTCAATCCCATTCAAAAATTATGGAAAAATGAAGAAGGGTCGCGGATGGGCTATTAAGTACTCCCTGGATTAAACCATGTGCGCTCGCACAGATACCTATGTGATTGAATAAGTCAATTTTCTCAAGCAAAGCAATCTCGACCAGCTCTATGAGATCGCACACAACAAATTCCATCACCATACTGCCACACCAAGTCCTTCTACGCGAACGCAAAGGTCCTTATGCAAACACAATGACCAACAAGCTCACCCTATGTGATCGCATGCCTACCTTCGCGATTGCATTTCACAAGAAAATAATGCTCTCAACTTACCCTATGTGATCACAGATGGACATACGTGATCGCAGTGCACAAATCACTTCTGCAGAAATAACAGCAAACCAGCAATCTCCCAAAGGCCAAAAGTGCCCGTTTGAGCATCAAATGTACACCCGAGGCCCCCAGGACCTCAACCAAACCAACCAACATATTCCATAAATTAAATAAAACTTGTTCCAACCTTCAAAACGCTCAAAACAATATCAAAATACCAACTTAGCATCGAATTCAAGCCCCAAGAAATTCAAAAACTCTAAAAATACGTTTTCGATCAAAAAGTCTATCAAACCTCGTCCGCATGACCTGAAGTTTTCCACACTCATCACATTAAACACTATGGAGATACTCAAACTTCTGTAATTCCATTCCAACCCTCGGATCATAATCTCACTATCGAACCGGAAATATCAAAAGTTCAACTTTCGGTATTTCAAATCTAAATTAGCTAAGGACCTCCAAAATACAGTCCAATCAAGCTCCTAAATCCAAAATTATCCAACAGAGCTTAAGGAACCATTCGAATTCCATTCTGAGGGTTTCTTCACACTATTCTGACTATGGCAACCTTTCCAAAACTTAAGCTCTCATTAGGGACTAAGTGTCCCAAAACTCTCTGAAACTCATAACCAACCATCCCGGTAAATTAAAATAGCATAAACAAACATCGGGAAATAGTCAATAAGGGATCGAAGAGTAAATTCATAAAATAATGAGCTGGTCGTTACACTTTCGAAGAGTTATTTATCTATTGTGGGTGACCAGAGCTGATTTGGACATTATTGGTAGGCCCAATATGGATGTATGTTCTGTATCAAGTTGTATTTATTTACTCGGAACTGCTATTGTTGAGGGAGGTTCCATTCGATTGTTGATAAGTTTATTTGTGTCCCAAGATTTGTTAGTGAGTTACTCTAGTCGGATACGCGGGATTGTGATTCGTTGATTTTATGCATAAATGATATGGTTTTATTTGGGATTTATAGTTAAATTTGAGTGAGATGGGTTTTTGGCTGTTGCGTGATTGATTGCGCATTGGATATATTCATTCAGGCTGGTATGGCATTGCGTCATTTGATTCTCCGTGGCTATGGTGATTCCTTTTGGTACTAGACATCAAATTGAGCGTGGTTGATGATTTTGAGCATGGTGACTTGAGGTGATTCATGTGGAATGGTGTTTGGATAGGGTCGTGCATTGCAGCGAGGTTATATGGAGGTACGATCCTTCGGGTTAGATTTGTGTGTTCTGGTTATACGGTGTGTGATGGGTTCTTAGTATCGTGTTGTGGTAGTACTGGTGAGCTTGCAGCATAGCTCTCTCATTTGAGTCATCTTCCATGATTTGAGTACATTTGAATTGCTTCTTATTGGTGTGCGGATTGCACGGGTTGTGGCTTTAGGTCGTATTGATGTATCATTTTACTAGAGTAGTCGTGTTGCATAAGATGAGGTCATTGGGATCTAGAATGAATACTATCGGATTCGATTTCAGCATGTTGGGAGGATACTATCGAAATTCAGCTTAGAAATTTACTATGGTCCTTACCGAAGGAGAGGGAGCGCAGAAATTTACTATGGTCCTTACTTGATCTGAAGAATGGTTATGACTTTCTGCGTATTTCTTTCATCATCGGCAGTATATGAAAGTGTTAGAATGAGGCTCTATTTGATAAGAGTTTATTACCAGTATTGGGTTATTTTGAGAACAGCTGTGATTAGAAGTTATCACTGTGAGTGTTTGAGTTATTTTGTCTATCGTCTAATTAAGTCTTGGGTTACAGAAATGATTGTTACAGCTTGTTCATACTTATTCAGAGTGTACATGCAAGATTATGATTTTATAGAAAATTCTGAATAATAGAAACTGGGTTCTAAGAATTATGGGCTAGGTTGGATTAAGAAATTTCAGTCATGTTATGTTATCAGACCTATATGGGAAAGGGTGACGGGGGATTACACCCGGGTATGTGCATGATAAGTTTATATAGCAATTTGTTGGCTTTTCGAACTCTAGGCACGTTTGACGACGAACGTATGTTTAAGTGGGGGGATGTAACGACTCAATCGGTCGCTTTGGGCATTTGCACCTCGCTCGGTTGTTTTAGGGCATGGATAGCTCTGCATGATGTATTATGACTCATGTAAATCATCTATTTTAGTTTTTCAGGTTAATCGGAATAGATTTGGAAGAATGATTCTCAGCTTGAAGCTTCATATTTGAAAGGTTTGACCAAGTTTTAGACTATTTTGTATTTGACCTCCGATCAAATTTACGATGGTTCTGTTTGCTCCGCTAGGTGATTTTAGACTTGGGAGCGCGTCCGGAATGTGATTCGGAGGTCCGTGGTTGAATTAGGCTTGAATTGGAAAAATTAAAAATTTTGCTATTTTTGGTCGGCCGGAATTGGAATAGAATTTTGAAAGTTGGAGTATGTTCATAGTATCATTTGCGACGTGTGCGCAAAATTTCAGGCCATTCGGACAAGTAGGTTTTAGCATCGTTTGCAGAATTTGGAAGTTTAGAAATTCATTGTCTTAATCCGAGGGTAATTTGGTGTTTTGATGTTGTTTTTAGTGTTTCCAAAGTTCAAATAAGTTCATATGTTGATAAGTGACTTGTTGGTATTTTTGGTTGGGGTTCCAATGGCCTCAAGATGATTTCAGATGGTCAACAGAGAGTTGAGAAGTGGAATACGGGAGCTGAAGCTGCTGCTTTAGATGTTTCCGCACCTGTGGAGTGGGAACCGTAGGTCCGATGATCACAGATACGGAAGGTGAAAAGCATATGTGGAATCTTGGAGAGCTAAGGCGGGAGCTGCAGGTGCGGATAGTGGAGCGCACCTGCGAGACCGCAGGTGTGGTGTTGTGATCGCAGAAGCGGGTTTTGAGGGCATAAGTTCCACCACACCTACAATGGATTTTGACTGCAGATGCAGTATCTCTGGGCAGAAAGTATAAATTATAGACTTTTCGAATTTTGTTTCTTTTTCCACCATTTTTAGTCGGCTTTGGAGATTTTGATAGAGATTTTGAGGAGGAGTTCAAGGGTTTATCAGTAAGGTAAGTGCTTTGAGACCTAATACTCGTATATGTGATGATTTTCCGTTGTTTATTCATGTAATTTGTGAATATTAGTGGTGAAAATGAGGGGTTAGGGCTTGGGAGTTTGGAGGGTTTGATCGAGGTTTCGAGGGGTCAAATGGAGTTAGATTTTGATAAATCTTGTGTGTATGGACTCATGAGTAAAAGGGCTTTCTAATTTTGTAATTTTTTCGGATTCCAAGACATGGGACCGAGGACCGGGTTTGGGTGATTTCGGGACTTTGGCCTAAGTTGATAGTTTTTCGTGTGGAATTGGTTCCTCAGCCTATATTGATTGAAGTATTATTTTTTGTTAGATTCAAGATGTTTAGAGGCCTCTTTGAGAGGCAAGGGCCTCGCGGAGTACAGTCTTTGGCTTGATTGATTTAAGTAACGCTTCCAAACATGGTTCTGAGGGTTCGAAACTACGAACTATGTGCTATATGATTAGTATCGAGGTGACACACATGCCAAGTGATGGGCGTGTGGGCGTGCGCCGTGAGAATTGTGGCCTGGTTTATTCCATGGCACCGCTTAGTAACTCTTTCTTGCTGATATCCGTATTTCTATCATGTTGTTAAGTAAATGTTTTGTAAATCATGCTAGATATCCCGTTATGGCTTCACGTCGATACTGTTGAGACCCAAGTGGTTGTTTCTTGCTGTCAACTCATTAGTTTCATTGATATTTCGCACTCACTCTTATTCATACATATCATATCATGTCTCAGCCTCAGTTTTTATTATTTGGCACATCATATCATTATTTCGGGCTAGTTTCATAGCATTATGAGCCCATGTGTGTGAGAGTGGAGAGTGATGACTGAGTAAGGCCGACATCCTAATTATGAGTGAACGTTATAGGATCGGGTTGTAGGCTGCAACAGTTATGTTGATAACTATGATAGTGCTTACGTTGTAAGAGCCCTTCCGGAGTCTGTAACATACCCCCAGTGAGCGCATATGATATTCTGAGGGATGGATTTCCCTAGACATGGATTTGTCCGAAGTATTGATATCTGGAGATGGATTTTTCCACAGGGTTGGATTACCCTTTTTCCTCGTTACCGAGTGACTTAAAGTCAACGATGAGTATGTTCTGAGATGGATTTCCTTGGGTTGGATGGCAATATGCGGTACCGAGTGGTTGAGTGTGCATATATATATCTATATACCTGGTGATGGATTTCTCCTCAGGGTTGGATTAGCCTTGTTCCTTGGTACTGGTTGACTTGCAATTAGTGTTATATATGTTCCGGAATGGATTTTCCTAGGTTGAATGGCCATATGCAGTACTGAGTGGTTGAGCACTTGAGAGTGAGAGCACATGGTGTATTTCACACATTTTATGCATTGCCATGTAGAGTTAGCTGAGATTTATATCTCACATTGTTCATATCTGTATTTATTTTATTGCTTGAGGTGTATTATTGAACTAATAGCATGCCTATGTTTTCTGCACTGTTTATTTCTATTACTTGTTGAGGTTATGTTCGTCACAACCTATCAGTTCATAGTTTCGACTTGTTACTTACAGAGTTGGTATACTCACGTTACCACCTGCACCTTGTGTGCAGAATCCAGGTATCTCACCCCACGTTAGCGGTTGTTGCTTATTCCAGTTGCGGACTTTCATCAGAGATAGCGAGGTAACTGCATGGCAATCGCAGTCCTGCCTTTTTCATTCTTTATCTTCCTTTTAGTATATTTTTGGCAACTCTTAGACTATGTTAGTCTTGTTATAATTCATAGCCGTTGTAGTATTTACTCATGACTTACTGACATCCGAGGTCGGGCTTTTATTTCCGCATTTTGGTTTCTGAATTAACCATTTTTACGGAATGAAAGTATGAAAAAGGCTATTATCTAACTTTTATTGAAATATCGAATTATTTGGGAGTGTATCGGCTTGCCTAGTTCCATCATATGCTCCATCACAATCAGGTTGGTTTGGGCTCGTGACAAATCTGTTGGCATAAACTTGTTAAAATATTAAAAAGAATTTTTCTTATTAGAGTTCATAATCTTGCTGTAAATTTTGTCCAAGTCTATTTCTAACTCCCCTCTTTCTAATTTCTTGCTTTTGTCTTTCTTTGTTTTGCATATGCACCTAGAGCAATATGCGTTTTAATGCAAGACTCGCCTTGTATGAGCATGGAGTCATTACTTTTGAGTCTTAGACTATAATGGACATCTAGAAGAAGGATAAGCGAAAGGCTTGGGATCGCCAATGGCGGCCTTCGTTATTTATATTTACTCTGTATTGAATTTTTAATTAATGTGATTATATTTTTTTGATTAGTTCTGCACTTAACTTGGGATTGTTGATTTGGTTTTGACTTCTTCACTTAGTGTTCTCACTGTTATGAAACAATAAAAGAACAAGAGCAATATTGCAGAGAAAGAGAGATAAATTCTTATTGAATTTTGGGGTGGTTTACAATGGGGTAAGACCCCTCTATTTATAGGAGGAAAAATAACTTAGACTCAAAGTAAAACTCTCTACAAGATAGACATTCACTCTAATTAGAATTCTATTCTTAACACTCCCCCTTGAATGTCTACTCAATAAGTAATGTGCCTCATTAAAAACCATAACTAAAATAAAACCCAATGGAAAAAAATTCTAGAAAAGGAAAAAGAGTACACATATTTAGTAATGCGCCTATTAGTTGCCTCGTTAAAAACCTTGCAAGGAAAACCCAGTGGGACAAAACCTTGTAAGGGAAAAAGAGTGCAACGCGCATTAACTCCCCCTGAAGAGAGCATCAATTCACATCCTTGAGCATTTCCATTCCAATCTTGTGCACCATCTTCAAAACGATCTTTGGAAGAGATTTGGTAAATAAATCAGTCACATTAACTATAATGAATATTTGCACCTTGAAATCATAACTCGTGGTAGATATATAATGTCTTCACAAATATCGTGGAATGGCTTTTCAATATCTCCATAAATGTATCATCGCTATCATATTATCATGCTTATAGTTATAGCAAGATACATTTGTGCATAAATTGTACTGAGGAAGTGGTACCTCGAGATCAAGAATTATAGATGCTTAAATCCTTTATGGATTGTCATATAAGTTGAGTCATATAAGCCATATTATAGACTTTAGATGCATATCAAGTTTTCATGTCATGCTAGGCGTATAAGATATCGAAAAACTGATTACACATACCATTGACTTTATACTTTCAAGTATTCGAACTACATGTCCAAAACTACATGTCTTTCATATGGAATCAATTCTACTTGAATTGTATCTCTTCCATTTGGCCAATATTTTGTTTGTATTCGACAAACTTAAGATCCTCCTCGATATTTAGCGCTATCATAGATGTCGTCGACGAACATTTTATATCGGTTCCAGTAAATTTTCATAAAGACATAACATGGAGATCTCTTCATTCATATATTCAGGTACCTGAATCTCTCATGAGATTTTATGAAGTGCTATGTCATGTGATTTTCTAGATCACTTGCCTCCTTATTATTATCACTTTGATCATTTGCTCATCTTCTTTATTAAGAAGTTCTTTTTGAAACCGATTTGTCTATACGCTTTAAGCGTATCAAAGACTTTGTCCTTCTAGGACTTAATATGAGCATTTGCAGTGAGAATATAGTTACTTTCTTTGGGTCAGCAAATGCGTATGGCATGCTTTGCAATATGTTGCAATTGAATTATCCTTTTATGAACTTCAAGTTCATATTATGATATTCGAGGATCTATATATACAAATGATAATTCGTTCCATGTAACTTTTTCTCAAGTGTTTATCATGTCTCCCCCTCATGTTAGAAAAACTAATTTGTTTCCTCAACTCTGGGAAATCATCTTTGTGCATTATCATGTTAATATACACTGCACATCAATAATAATAAGATGAAATTATTTGGTTCCTGACCCTGAACCACTTGTGAGGGGAGAATATAATATACTCTCGTGTATAACGTATATCAAATTGATATAGATAACTTTGTTCTCATGAGCAATAAATTAGCTATTAAGTGGAGGCACTCAATAAATTATTTTGCTAAACCAACTATGATGTAAACCACCTTATCAAGATGAACTATCTTGAATAGAAAATCTGGAAATTATGCTCGAAATTAGATTACTGAGCAAGTTACCTCGCAAGCACCGGCCAGGTTGCAGGTTAATAATAATCGCACATGTAACTATATCATAGATGCATCATATGTGGTATACATGGCAGGCGAACGGGCCCATATTCGCCTTTGATATTTCCAGAATATATGGGATTCAACCCCAACTTTAGTTGGTCAATTAATTAATGAGAACAAGTAATATAAGAGAATTCGTAAAGAACTTTCTAGTTCTTTAATATTTACCCATGTGAATTCTCTATTATTGTTGCACATCATACTTAAATTGATATGGCTAACCCGAATGCCAATTGATTAAATTATCAATATTGATAAAATTCAGGTTTACATCATGACATGTGCAATTATATCGATAAACTCTAAGTTTATTATGATATGAGTTTTTATATCAATAAACATCCACTTTATTGTGGCATTCTTTTGTTTGTATACTACAAATTGGAGAATAAAGCTGTTAGCTTTTCACATGCATATTATCATGCTACAAGTTGTAGTAATAGAAGATATCAAATCTTTCTTTTATTTATAGTCTCAATATATCGCTTCGCATATACTTTGGAAACTGAATAAGTTTCTTTGAGACTTACTACAATACAATACCTTATTGGTAATCAATTATGTTTCTCCAAAATAATATAATTGGCTCTTAAAGTTGTACCATTATGGTCATATCAAAATTATATGCAATATATGTTTCTTGCATTATTTTAATAATCATATTGCCAAAATATTTTGGTGTACAATAGGTACGTGACCAATGACCATTCATGCCATAATAATGACATTATTTTCTTATATCATCTCAACCCTCCTTCTAGAGGTGAGTGTGGTATATTCAATACCAATAGCATGTTCATATTCTTCGAATAATGAATATGTATTCATAAATCATATGTTGTCACATTCACACCATGAATGGATCATAATCATCTATATGTGTTGTATAAAATCTCATGTCAAATCGATGACATATATTACTTTCACAGAGTGAAGGAATATTTTGAGAATCCTTATTATTCTCATTATCACAATGATGACGATTATAATTTCGTCTATTGCCACGTCCATATCCATTGATACCTTCACGGTAATAATTTTGTCTTCTTTCAGACTTATTACATAGTGCTATTATATTTTCTGCGGGGATATGTAATTTTGTTATCCTTTTCAAATCAGTAAATACATCTGGCATTTGATTTGCTATTCTTTGCCAATGAATAATCTTTTGCACCTCTTTTTCACAAATAGAGGTATGTGGATCAAGATGAGATAATGATGGATTTTTCCACAAAATTTCATTTGGTTTCACCAACTTCTCCCCCTAATTTTGGGAAAAGTGTCTCATCGAATCGACAGTCTGCAAATCGTGCAGTGAACAAATCCCCTGTCAATGTTTCGAGGTAGCGAGTAATGGAGGGCGATTCAAACCCAACATATATTTCTAACCTTCTTTACGGACCCATTTTGGTGCGGTATGGCGGTGCTACAGGCACATATACTGCGCATCCAAAAATTCTTAAATGGGATATATTAGGTTCATGACCCAAAACTAATTGCAACGGCGAATATTTGTGATAATTCGTCGGTCTGAGACGAACTAGCATTGCTGCATGCAAAATGGCGTGACCCCAAACCGAAGTGGGCAGCCTCGTTTTCATGAGTAATGGTCTTGCAATCAACTGCAGACGTTTAATTAAAAATTCTGCAAGACCATTTTGAGTGTGAACATGAGCTACAGGATGTTCCACTTTTGTCCCAATTGATAAGCAATAATCATTAAATACTTGGGATGAAAACTCAGCAGCATTATCTAGTCTAATAGACTTAATTGAATTATATTGTGCTCGTAATAGCTAAAAAGACACCATATAAATGAATACAAACTAACGTGTTTATAATTTCATATAACGTAGTAAGCATAGTACATAGTATAACATGTGTAAGTAAAATAAGGTCATTTGTATTATGGACTGATTGAATGTGATGTACATATGAGGGTAGATTAGACAGCATGACTGTAATTAAGAATGTGCAATACAAAAATTGGTTATGATTGAGTTAACAAAATTTAACTGTTTAGCATACATTGAATAAACAAGTATAAAATGAGAAACTTCATTGCATGTGAACATTGGAGTATATGTGCTAGTAACAAGTTGATTGACACATGTGAATGTTTTACAGTATGGCCTGAGCACAATTTATTAACAAGTATGCTCACAGGCAAAGCAGATAGCACTAGTGAATTAATACAATACATAAGAGTTAGTGTATTAAATGGACTTATGGTTATGAAAAATAATCATATACATCAATATTTGTGAATTAAAATGATGTCAACATTAAAAATAACACGGCTGATACATGATAGATGGTGTAATACATGATTACTTAGTGAGTGCTGAATTGATACATTAGGATACAACAGTATTTTACAATTGACTTTTTTAACCGAGGGTAGCTGCATTGAATAGACACGTTGGTGTTTTGCTTGTTATAACAGCAACAGATACAAAATATGTTGTGGAATAATTACGAGTGGGTTGACTTAGTAATGCACAAGACACATACTAGGTGTATGATCAGATGTTATTTTTTGTTCCGAACACCACCTTTATCCACCAAAAAGAAAGAAAGAAACTACCACTAATATTACTCAAACTAGTTCGACTCAACGGCATTTCATGTTTTACTAGTTTAGGCAGCTACAAAAATCAATTAATATCCATTTCACTCCATTTGGGATATCAATAAGTTCCTTAATAAAAGTAAGCCAAATTAATTTCCAGTAAGAACTCACCACCAGAAGATCATACAATACAGGCAACAGAATTGCATATAATCAGAAGACAAACAAAAATAAAAAGATTGCACTTTTACTCCCTCAGTTACTGCAAATCGTGATGTTAGTCCTTGTGATTTAACAACAACAACAGCAACAACCTAGTATAGTCCCATTTAGTAGGGTCTGGGGAGGGTAGTGTGTACGCAGACCTTACCCCTACCCTTGGGTAGAGAGGCTGTTTCCAAATAGACCCCCGGCATCCTTCCCTCCAAGAACTTCTCACCTTGCTCTCGGGGAGACTCGAACTCACAACCTCTCGGTTGGAAGTGGGGGTTACTTACCATCAGAACAACCCCTCTTGTCTAAGTCCTTGTGATATAAGTTAATCATATTTATCCTTCCATTAATCGAAGCGTGCAAATTCAGTCCAATGTGAAAGTACAGGTTCTAATTATTCAAAGCTTAACTGTTTGGTCAAGGATTCAATATAAAAATTTACCAGCAGAAGAGGGCCAAAGTTGCAATTATCCAACAAAAAGTAAAAAAAAGAAGGAAGAGAAGAATTACTTGACAAGGGTGAGACCAGTATTTCCACAGTGAAGGCAATTAAAAGGAGCAGGCGTATCTCTGCTTGATAAGGGTTTTCAGCCACGTAATATTGCTGGTGGTGGATTTGCTGAGGCAACGGATCCTGGTTATAAGCCGGAATGTAGGGGATTCCTGCCGCTGGTTCATCGTACTTCGACATCTCCGATGATCGATGATCTGATTATTATGCGAGTGACGGTATAGAATTTAGGGGGAGAAAAAATACCTTAATTTTCTCAAAGAGATTCTTGAGATTGTAGAGTTTCGTGCTGATAACGTGTTATGAAACAATAAAAGAACAAGAGCAATATTGCAGAGAAAGAGAGATAAATTCTTATTGAATTTTGGGGTGGTTTACAATGGGGTAAGACCCCTCTATTTATAGGAGGAAAAATAACTTAGCCTCAAAGTAAAACTCTCTACAAGATAGACATTCACTCTAATTAGAATTCTATTCTTAACATTCACTTAGATATTGGCATATAGTATCTATCTTATGTAATAATGCTCTTAAAGAATTTTTGAAGAACTACTTAAGTTTCAGGTTTCTATTACATAAGTTCGGAATTGAATCAATTTTATTAAAAAAACGTACTCCAGTTGAAATTGACAAATTTCTTCTTATAACATCATGAAAATGAGAATACCTTTTTATTTAAAATAACAACCGTGATTTTTGGGACTTGGGAGTAAACAGACGTTTTCTTAACTTAAGAGTTCTGATTATCTTTACCTTGATCACTTTTTTTTTGTACAAGCAAAAGAAAAGGTATTTTTTTATAATAAAAATTATTTTAATCAGTAGCAAATGTCTTTCTCAAAAGGGACGTATCCTTTTAAATCTATATATGTATATTAACTAGTTATAATCTTTGTATACGTAATAATATTTTTTCAAAAATTTATTAATGTCATTCAAAATTCAACTACTATATTGTAAGTTATATTTGTTAAAGTACACCTCAAACGATATTTCTTAACATTTTTTTGTACAACTTTTTTAACCGAAGTTATTTTAAAAGGTACTTTAAAACCCTTCCTTTTAAAATATTTAAAACCCTTACATAGAGCATTTAGGTTAAGATCATAAAAATAGAGTTTGACATAAGCCTTTAAATATAGGTGTACTAATTCACCTTAAGACCAATTAGGTGGCGATTCTCTTAAAATTACTTAAACTTTGGGTTTCCAATAGGTTATACTCTAATATAACCCATAAAATGGGGTACAACAATAGTGGTACTTTGCCAGAGATTGCAGACATTCATCAAGAGTTGAATTCACATATATGCTCTCCCTGTACATTGACCCTATGCAGATGAGATCCACAATTGAAACTCAAAATATGCCAGCTGAAGGAGAAGAGTCAATTCATCATGAGGACACAATTCAAACTGATCTGCAGAGTCGTGAGCTGCAAGATACAGTAGTGAATGATGGGGTAACACGAGCTGGAACAGAAACTAATGTCCCACCTGCAGCTCAAGCAAGTGAAGAACATCAAGGAAGTCTGCTACAAAATACAAGTGGACAGCATGTTCTTGAGAATGATGATGCAAATGCAGAACCACAACGTGGTAGAAAATCTACCAGACTGACAAGGAGCCTATATGGTTGAAAGACTATGCCATCAGTAAGAAGTCCAACACCTGCAATTATCCACTCTCAAACTATTTGTCTTATGACAAGACTACTTCTCGCTATCAATGTTATTTTTCAAAGTTCTCTCAACTAGTAGCACCACAAACATTCAAAGAAGCAGTACTAGCCGATGGATGGAAGCAATGAAGCAGGAGATCAAAGTTTTGGAAGATAATAAAACATGGAGCATAGTTGACATACCAAAGGGAAAGAATACAGTGGGCTCAAAATGGGTGTATAAGATCAAGCACAAGTCAAATGGTGAAGTAGAGAGAGTCAAGGCCACGTTGGTTGCAAAAGGATATAGTCAAAGATAAGGGTTGGACTAACATGACACCTTCTCACCGGTGGCCAAAATGGTCGCTGTGAGATCTGTGATAGCATTAATAGCTTCATGGGGCTGGAATTTATTTCACATGGATGTGTACAATGCCTTTTTATAAAATGATTTCATGGAGTTACCAGATGGGTTCAGGCATCAGGGTGAGAGAAAGGCTTGAAGGTTGTTGAAGTCTTTGTAACGGCTTAAACAAGCCTCGAGGCAGTGGAGTATCAAATTAACTAAGGCATCACTGAGTGCAAGCTTTGTTTAAAGCCGTCATGATTATTCATTATTTTTTAAGGAGGCAGGATGATCTTGTTATTGTATTAGTGTACGTAGATAATCTTTTAATCACATCAAATAGTGTAGAGTTAATTGTATATGCTAAAGATATTCTGCATTAGCAATTTAGAGTCAAGGACTTAGGAGAACTCAAATATTTCCTAGGCATCGAAGTTTTGAGATCCAAGACTCGAATTCTACTAAATAAAAGAAAGTACATACTAGAGTTAATCTCAGAGTTAGGGCTGAGTGTACCCAAGCCAGCCTCTACACCTTTGGAGGCAAATATCAGACTAACTACTATAGAATATGACCAGCAAATGGTGTTAAAGATGATGAGTTACTAGAAGACATCAATTCCTATCAAAAATTGGTGGGTAAGCTCTTTTATATTACTATCACTAGGCCCGACATAAACTATGCAGTGCAAATATTAAGCCAATTTATTCAAAGGCCTAAGAGGTCGCGTTGGGAATCTACAATGAGAGTTGTAAGATATTTGAAAGTGGAACCTGGTCAAGGCATTTTGATGAGTTCTGGAAATGCATAAAGACTCACATGCTGGTGTGATTCAGATTGGGCTGCATGCTTAATACCGGGAGGTCCATCACTGTCTATGTTGTAAAGTTTGGAGATAGCTTAGTGTCGTGGAAATAAAAAAAGCAGTAAACAGTATCGAGAAGTTCAGCGGAGGCTGAATATAGGAGTATGGCTGCAGCAGTAGCGAAAATAACATGGCTATTAGGGCTATCCAATGAGTTGGGATTTCACTTTACCAGTGACAACTTTCAGTCATAGCAAATTAGCCATACAGATTGCATAAAATCTAATCTACATGAGAGAACAAAGCATATCGAGATTGATTGTCACTTCATTTGAGATAAGATCAAGGAAGAAGTAGTCAAGGCAATTCATGTGAGTGCCAAGGATCAACAAGCAGATTTGCTGACAAAGGGGCTAGGGACTACACATCACATGCATCTACTTGGCAAGCTTGGTGTGCTCAATTTCATGCCCACTCCATCTTGAGCAGGCATGTTCAAATAGAGCGTATGCAGCTCACGTGTATTTTTTAGTTAGAGTGTTATTTACGGCTGTTAGGTGGTTACGGACAGCTGCTAATGACATGTGTTATTTTGATAAGTTAATTAGTGGTGGTTATCGGTTAGTATATATGTGTTAACAACTGAATAAATTAATGAAACAGTTGCCTTCTCCAAACACTTTGTTTTCTCTCTTCTGACTCCATTAACAAGCAAGGTGAAAGCTTCAAACCTTGCATTTACCTGTTAGTTGCAGTTCTGGTTGAAGTATAACATAGGCTAAGAATTGAGATAGGAATCAAAACACAAAAGCCCAGAGGAAATGGTAATATTATTACCGTAATAAACTTAGGATATCCCTTTTTGTTGAACCTCAATGTGTTCTGACAAGAAAAGAAAAAGCCCAGAGGAAAGCGTATTATTTGATTATTGTGATCTTGTTTCGGGTTGATATTATTATGTAGCACTTAATAATCCTATTTGTAAGGCGTTAAATTAACTCGAGAGAGAGATTAAGGAAATCCTTCTCTTCCCTGGTCTTTAGACTAATCAAAAGATTGTTAACCATGTAAATCCGGAAAATGTATTACTTCAACTATAGGCAGAGGCTAACAAAATAGTAGGTGCATGAGGTATTTGAACAATATTTGATTGGGGTTGAAAGGAAAAAACAATTGAGGAAAGTTAAAGTTTTATGAACCGAAACTATTATTTTACTTAACTAGTATGAAACCAATATTTTAATGTTGTTTTCATTGTCCCAAATTTTAATCTGCACATCATATTTTCCTGTTTAGATAATAAGTGTTGTTTAAGATTTTGATACATTCATTAAGAAAAAACTTTTGACTAGCTCAGGCTTTTCAATACACATTATTCAATCTAAAAGTTGCCCAAATCACAAAGAAAAAAAAATAATATATATATATATTTACTTTACATTATTAATATTTATAATAAGAGGGAATAACAGACACGGTCAACATGTGTGTTTCCCTGAAATTAACAATTTATCTGAGCGTATTGTTGTCATTTAATGTATTTCTAGGCTGACAGTTATATTGGTGGGACATCACATGCAATCTCATTTTCTATCAGTGGAACAGTTTTTAGGTTTTGCTCTCTAGGACTTTTGCTCTCTCTACCTCCTCTTCGTTCATAACTTTTTTTACGGTGCTTTATATTATCTCAGGTGAGGGTTATGTTACTGTAGTTTTCAATTATTTTATTTCTTAATTATCTTGCAATTTTCTGTTATGTCTTTCGGTTAATTTGTTGCTTCCCATAGGAAGGAGGGGCTGGTAATTTGAGTTTAGGCACATCATGAGCGGCGACTATTCGAAATTCCGCCTATCGGTTTTCATTTTTGCTATTAAGAATTCATTTTTATGGTTATTTGGTAAACACTTTTGCCCAGGAAGAACCTGGAGTGGTTAAATGTATTGAGTAAATTCGGTTCCTTACGCTCTCATGTTATTTACGCACGTTCTCGATGGAGAGAGCGGCCTAATTAAGGCGGACTCGAGTAAGGTCGGCCTCAGTAAGCGGACGAACCGAGTGACATGACTCATTACGACGCCGTTTGGAGCTCTGACTCTCCCGTACACTGAGGTCACCAACCCTTGTACTTTTCTTTGATTATTTCGAGGAGGTCCCTTAGTATGTAAGGGGACCTTTCCTTTGTAAAGACTCATGCGTATTTTGCTATTGAAAATATACAACTCTCTCTCTCTCTGTCTCTCTCTCTCTCTCTCTCTCTCTCTCTTGTATCAAGATTATTACTTGTCTTATTGTTCATATATCTCAAATTATCTACACTATAGTCACAGATATCAACTATACTATACTCTCTAGTCCATATTACTCTTGATTCCGATTAACCCTTATTATTTTAGATTGTTTTAGAGCTTAATAAGTACTTAACTTTTTAGCCAAACAATTTGACGCCGTCTGTGGGGATTTCGGGAATTAAAGTTGTAGTTTGCTTCTAGAGATCCTTCAAAAACCCACTCTCTACAACCTAAAATGGCTGAGAACAACGTAAGAATAAAAGCTATCGTGGATGTTAGAACATATCTCATAGGCCCTCTCAACGCGGCTGCTGGAGGAGATGCCCTACACGCAACCCCCAGTACCTTGATAAGCATGGAAACCCCACCTTCCTCGTCGGACGATCTAGTGGTACCACGAGAAAGAGAGGCTTCAACATCTACAACTAAAGAAGCACACCCGAAGGTAAAGAGGTTACTGGAAGAGTGGCTGACAAACACTCTGAGCAGTCTAGTTAAGAAGCCGCCTCAAAATGATAGATGCACCGCAACAAGAGACCATATTGCAGCCGAAGATGAACTCTAAGTAACGCGAACGAAGAACGTGCTCGTCGATGCTCAATCTAACGGCGGTACACTCACGGCCATCCTAAAAAATATGGAAGAAATGGAAAACAAAGTAGGTCGTTGTGCGACCAGATAAAGGAGCACTAAGAAATGGTGGACAAAATCCCAGGTGTGCCTAAGCTACTGCCAAAGCGAGAAGTGGGGAGGTTCGTTGAAAAACCCTACACAGAAAGAGTTGCGTCATACCCCATCCCAAAGACCTTCAAAATGCCCCCCTACTTGAAGGTATATGACGGGACCACATATCCCGAGGACCACCTGATTCACTATGTCACATCCGTCAAAGGCAACGATCTATCAAAAGAGCAAGTACCATCCATACTTCTGAAGAAGTTCGGCAAAACGTTAACAGGAGGGGCCCTAACGTGGTAATCACAACTACCGGCCAGAACCATCTCCACATTCGAGGAGATGACAGATCAATTTGCTACCACCCACGTAGGAGCAAGAAAGGCGGAAGCACGGGTCAATGACATCTTTGTTGTTCGACAGGCCCCAGGAGAAGGACTCAGAGAGTTCCTAGCAAGGTTCAACAGGATAAGAATGAGCCTACCAAATGTTTCTGAACGCATGGTAGTCGCAGCTTTTCAGAACGGGCTCAGCAGGGATGGCTCAAGGGTAACGAAGAAACTGCTAAGCCGTCTTCCGAAATATCCCCCTACCACCTGGGAAGAGATCCACAACGCCTACTGTGCCGAGGTACGTGGAGTTGATGACGGTGCACCAAGAAATCCGAAGGGACCGACGTAGCGAGTGACGTGAAAATGTCCCACGCCTCAACAGAGAAAGACACCAACCATACATCAGATGCTTGCATCCGCCACCACCAAGGCACGCGGACGCCTTACAACGGCATGTCGCCGCACAAAGGAACGACAGAGGTATTCCCCTTCATTATCTGCACATAACTTTTGTGTATCTCCTTCAGAAGTAGTGTACGCACTGGAAAAGCTGGGCAACAAAGTACAATGGCCAACGAAGATGAAGTCCGACCCCGCCACCAGATAATCAAACTCCCTATGCGAGTTCCACCAGGAACGGGGGCACAGAACAGAAGAATGCATAGGTCTTCGACAGGAGGTGGTCCGGATGCTGAACCAAGTGTTCTTGAAAGAACTGCTCAGCGACAAAGGGAAACTCAACTTTGCACGCTAGCGGGAACAACCTCACGGCCCGCCAAGGCCTCCCTCACCAACATGTACCATCAACATAATCATTGGGGATGGCAATGACTCACGCGATCAATCATGTAATATTCACCACCACTCACAAGTTAAAATGAACCATCGCTCATGAACGGTATGACGATTTTGAAGATAGTATCACCTTCGATAAGTCTGATACCGACTGTTTGTTTTTCCCTCATTATGATGACTTAGTTATTACTTTATGCATGGTAGATACTGATGTTAAAAGGATCATGGTCGACAATGGCATCAGTGCATGTATCATTCATCCAAGAGTCCTTGAACTAATGGGACTTGAGGATTAGATAATTCCACACTGCATAACACTAACTGGTTTTAATAATGTAGTAGAAAGAACCTCTGGCGAGGTAACACTGCCCGTTCTGGCAGGAGGAGTTACAATGAAAACCACTTTCCACGTAATGAACCAAGAAACGGCGTACAATGCCATTATCGGACGTCCATGGATACATGCCATGAAGGTTTTCCCCTCCAGTTTCTATAAAGTGATCAAATTCCCAACCCCATGGGAGGTGCACAGCATACGGGGCGAGCCGCGCACCGCCCAAGAGTGCTATAAAATAGCTCAAGTTGTATTTATTTACTCGGAACTGCTATTGTTGAGGGAGGTTCCATTCGATTGTTGATAAGTTTATTTGTGTCCCAAGATTTGTTAGTGAGTTACTCTAGTCGGATACGCGGGATTGTGATTCGTTGATTTTATGCATAAATGATATGGTTTTATTTGGGATTTATAGTTAAATTTGAGTGAGATGGGTTTTTGGCTGTTGCGTGATTGATTGCGCATTGGATATATTCATTCAGGCTGGTATGGCATTGCGTCATTTGATTCTCCGTGGCTATGGTGATTCCTTTTGGTACTAGACATCAAATTGAGCGTGGTTGATGATTTTGAGCATGGTGACTTGAGGTGATTCATGTGGAATGGTGTTTGGATAGGGTCGTGCATTGCAGCGAGGTTATATGGAGGTACGATCCTTCGGGTTAGATTTGTGTGTTCTGGTTATACGGTGTGTGATGGGTTCTTAGTATCGTGTTGTGGTAGTACTGGTGAGCTTGCAGCATAGCTCTCTCATTTGAGTCATCTTCCATGATTTGAGTACATTTGAATTGCTTCTTATTGGTGTGCGGATTGCACGGGTTGTGGCTTTAGGTCGTATTGATGTATCATTTTACTAGAGTAGTCGTGTTGCATAAGATGAGGTCATTGGGATCTAGAATGAATACTATCGGATTCGATTTCAGCATGTTGGGAGGATACTATCGAAATTCAGCTTAGAAATTTACTATGGTCCTTACCGAAGGAGAGGGAGCGCAGAAATTTACTATGGTCCTTACTTGATCTGAAGAATGGTTATGACTTTCTGCGTATTTCTTTCATCATCGGCAGTATATGAAAGTGTTAGAATGAGGCTCTATTTGATAAGAGTTTATTACCAGTATTGGGTTATTTTGAGAACAGCTGTGATTAGAAGTTATCACTGTGAGTGTTTGAGTTATTTTGTCTATCGTCTAATTAAGTCTTGGGTTACAGAAATGATTGTTACAGCTTGTTCATACTTATTCAGAGTGTACATGCAAGATTATGATTTTATAGAAAATTCTGAATAATAGAAACTGGGTTCTAAGAATTATGGGCTAGGTTGGATTAAGAAATTTCAGTCATGTTATGTTATCAGACCTATATGGGAAAGGGTGACGGGGGATTACACCCGGGTATGTGCATGATAAGTTTATATAGCAATTTGTTGGCTTTTCGAACTCTAGGCACGTTTGACGACGAACGTATGTTTAAGTGGGGGGATGTAACGACTCAATCGGTCGCTTTGGGCATTTGCACCTCGCTCGGTTGTTTTAGGGCATGGATAGCTCTGCATGATGTATTATGACTCATGTAAATCATCTATTTTAGTTTTTCAGGTTAATCGGAATAGATTTGGAAGAATGATTCTCAGCTTGAAGCTTCATATTTGAAAGGTTTGACCAAGTTTTAGACTATTTTGTATTTGACCTCCGATCAAATTTACGATGGTTCTGTTTGCTCCGCTAGGTGATTTTAGACTTGGGAGCGCGTCCGGAATGTGATTCGGAGGTCCGTGGTTGAATTAGGCTTGAATTGGAAAAATTAAAAATTTTGCTATTTTTGGTCGGCCGGAATTGGAATAGAATTTTGAAAGTTGGAGTATGTTCATAGTATCATTTGCGACGTGTGCGCAAAATTTCAGGCCATTCGGACAAGTAGGTTTTAGCATCGTTTGCAGAATTTGGAAGTTTAGAAATTCATTGTCTTAATCCGAGGGTAATTTGGTGTTTTGATGTTGTTTTTAGTGTTTCCAAAGTTCAAATAAGTTCATATGTTGATAAGTGACTTGTTGGTATTTTTGGTTGGGGTTCCAATGGCCTCAAGATGATTTCAGATGGTCAACAGAGAGTTGAGAAGTGGAATACGGGAGCTGAAGCTGCTGCTTTAGATGTTTCCGCACCTGTGGAGTGGGAACCGTAGGTCCGATGATCACAGATACGGAAGGTGAAAAGCATATGTGGAATCTTGGAGAGCTAAGGCGGGAGCTGCAGGTGCGGATAGTGGAGCGCACCTGCGAGACCGCAGGTGTGGTGTTGTGATCGCAGAAGCGGGTTTTGAGGGCATAAGTTCCACCACACCTACAATGGATTTTGACTGCAGATGCAGTATCTCTGGGCAGAAAGTATAAATTATAGACTTTTCGAATTTTGTTTCTTTTTCCACCATTTTTAGTCGGCTTTGGAGATTTTGATAGAGATTTTGAGGAGGAGTTCAAGGGTTTATCAGTAAGGTAAGTGCTTTGAGACCTAATACTCGTATATGTGATGATTTTCCGTTGTTTATTCATGTAATTTGTGAATATTAGTGGTGAAAATGAGGGGTTAGGGCTTGGGAGTTTGGAGGGTTTGATCGAGGTTTCGAGGGGTCAAATGGAGTTAGATTTTGATAAATCTTGTGTGTATGGACTCATGAGTAAAAGGGCTTTCTAATTTTGTAATTTTTTCGGATTCCAAGACATGGGACCGAGGACCGGGTTTGGGTGATTTCGGGACTTTGGCCTAAGTTGATAGTTTTTCGTGTGGAATTGGTTCCTCAGCCTATATTGATTGAAGTATTATTTTTTGTTAGATTCAAGATGTTTAGAGGCCTCTTTGAGAGGCAAGGGCCTCGCGGAGTACAGTCTTTGGCTTGATTGATTTAAGTAACGCTTCCAAACATGGTTCTGAGGGTTCGAAACTACGAACTATGTGCTATATGATTAGTATCGAGGTGACACACATGCCAAGTGATGGGCGTGTGGGCGTGCGCCGTGAGAATTGTGGCCTGGTTTATTCCATGGCACCGCTTAGTAACTCTTTCTTGCTGATATCCGTATTTCTATCATGTTGTTAAGTAAATGTTTTGTAAATCATGCTAGATATCCCGTTATGGCTTCACGTCGATACTGTTGAGACCCAAGTGGTTGTTTCTTGCTGTCAACTCATTAGTTTCATTGATATTTCGCACTCACTCTTATTCATACATATCATATCATGTCTCAGCCTCAGTTTTTATTATTTGGCACATCATATCATTATTTCGGGCTAGTTTCATAGCATTATGAGCCCATGTGTGTGAGAGTGGAGAGTGATGACTGAGTAAGGCCGACATCCTAATTATGAGTGAACGTTATAGGATCGGGTTGTAGGCTGCAACAGTTATGTTGATAACTATGATAGTGCTTACGTTGTAAGAGCCCTTCCGGAGTCTGTAACATACCCCCAGTGAGCGCATATGATATTCTGAGGGATGGATTTCCCTAGACATGGATTTGTCCGAAGTATTGATATCTGGAGATGGATTTTTCCACAGGGTTGGATTACCCTTTTTCCTCGTTACCGAGTGACTTAAAGTCAACGATGAGTATGTTCTGAGATGGATTTCCTTGGGTTGGATGGCAATATGCGGTACCGAGTGGTTGAGTGTGCATATATATATCTATATACCTGGTGATGGATTTCTCCTCAGGGTTGGATTAGCCTTGTTCCTTGGTACTGGTTGACTTGCAATTAGTGTTATATATGTTCCGGAATGGATTTTCCTAGGTTGAATGGCCATATGCAGTACTGAGTGGTTGAGCACTTGAGAGTGAGAGCACATGGTGTATTTCACACATTTTATGCATTGCCATGTAGAGTTAGCTGAGATTTATATCTCACATTGTTCATATCTGTATTTATTTTATTGCTTGAGGTGTATTATTGAACTAATAGCATGCCTATGTTTTCTGCACTGTTTATTTCTATTACTTGTTGAGGTTATGTTCGTCACAACCTATCAGTTCATAGTTTCGACTTGTTACTTACAGAGTTGGTATACTCACGTTACCACCTGCACCTTGTGTGCAGAATCCAGGTATCTCACCCCACGTTAGCGGTTGTTGCTTATTCCAGTTGCGGACTTTCATCAGAGATAGCGAGGTAACTGCATGGCAATCGCAGTCCTGCCTTTTTCATTCTTTATCTTCCTTTTAGTATATTTTTGGCAACTCTTAGACTATGTTAGTCTTGTTATAATTCATAGCCGTTGTAGTATTTACTCATGACTTACTGACATCCGAGGTCGGGCTTTTATTTCCGCATTTTGGTTTCTGAATTAACCATTTTTACGGAATGAAAGTATGAAAAAGGCTATTATCTAACTTTTATTGAAATATCGAATTATTTGGGAGTGTATCGGCTTGCCTAGTTCCATCATATGCTCCATCACAATCAGGTTGGTTTGGGCTCGTGACAAATCTGTTGGCATAAACTTGTTAAAATATTAAAAAGAATTTTTCTTATTAGAGTTCATAATCTTGCTGTAAATTTTGTCCAAGTCTATTTCTAACTCCCCTCTTTCTAATTTCTTGCTTTTGTCTTTCTTTGTTTTGCATATGCACCTAGAGCAATATGCGTTTTAATGCAAGACTCGCCTTGTATGAGCATGGAGTCATTACTTTTGAGTCTTAGACTATAATGGACATCTAGAAGAAGGATAAGCGAAAGGCTTGGGATCGCCAATGGCGGCCTTCGTTATTTATATTTACTCTGTATTGAATTTTTAATTAATGTGATTATATTTTTTTGATTAGTTCTGCACTTAACTTGGGATTGTTGATTTGGTTTTGACTTCTTCACTTAGTGTTCTCACTGTTATGAAACAATAAAAGAACAAGAGCAATATTGCAGAGAAAGAGAGATAAATTCTTATTGAATTTTGGGGTGGTTTACAATGGGGTAAGACCCCTCTATTTATAGGAGGAAAAATAACTTAGACTCAAAGTAAAACTCTCTACAAGATAGACATTCACTCTAATTAGAATTCTATTCTTAACACTCCCCCTTGAATGTCTACTCAATAAGTAATGTGCCTCATTAAAAACCATAACTAAAATAAAACCCAATGGAAAAAAATTCTAGAAAAGGAAAAAGAGTACACATATTTAGTAATGCGCCTATTAGTTGCCTCGTTAAAAACCTTGCAAGGAAAACCCAGTGGGACAAAACCTTGTAAGGGAAAAAGAGTGCAACGCGCATTAACTCCCCCTGAAGAGAGCATCAATTCACATCCTTGAGCATTTCCATTCCAATCTTGTGCACCATCTTCAAAACGATCTTTGGAAGAGATTTGGTAAATAAATCAGTCACATTAACTATAATGAATATTTGCACCTTGAAATCATAACTCGTGGTAGATATATAATGTCTTCACAAATATCGTGGAATGGCTTTTCAATATCTCCATAAATGTATCATCGCTATCATATTATCATGCTTATAGTTATAGCAAGATACATTTGTGCATAAATTGTACTGAGGAAGTGGTACCTCGAGATCAAGAATTATAGATGCTTAAATCCTTTATGGATTGTCATATAAGTTGAGTCATATAAGCCATATTATAGACTTTAGATGCATATCAAGTTTTCATGTCATGCTAGGCGTATAAGATATCGAAAAACTGATTACACATACCATTGACTTTATACTTTCAAGTATTCGAACTACATGTCCAAAACTACATGTCTTTCATATGGAATCAATTCTACTTGAATTGTATCTCTTCCATTTGGCCAATATTTTGTTTGTATTCGACAAACTTAAGATCCTCCTCGATATTTAGCGCTATCATAGATGTCGTCGACGAACATTTTATATCGGTTCCAGTAAATTTTCATAAAGACATAACATGGAGATCTCTTCATTCATATATTCAGGTACCTGAATCTCTCATGAGATTTTATGAAGTGCTATGTCATGTGATTTTCTAGATCACTTGCCTCCTTATTATTATCACTTTGATCATTTGCTCATCTTCTTTATTAAGAAGTTCTTTTTGAAACCGATTTGTCTATACGCTTTAAGCGTATCAAAGACTTTGTCCTTCTAGGACTTAATATGAGCATTTGCAGTGAGAATATAGTTACTTTCTTTGGGTCAGCAAATGCGTATGGCATGCTTTGCAATATGTTGCAATTGAATTATCCTTTTATGAACTTCAAGTTCATATTATGATATTCGAGGATCTATATATACAAATGATAATTCGTTCCATGTAACTTTTTCTCAAGTGTTTATCATGTCTCCCCCTCATGTTAGAAAAACTAATTTGTTTCCTCAACTCTGGGAAATCATCTTTGTGCATTATCATGTTAATATACACTGCACATCAATAATAATAAGATGAAATTATTTGGTTCCTGACCCTGAACCACTTGTGAGGGGAGAATATAATATACTCTCGTGTATAACGTATATCAAATTGATATAGATAACTTTGTTCTCATGAGCAATAAATTAGCTATTAAGTGGAGGCACTCAATAAATTATTTTGCTAAACCAACTATGATGTAAACCACCTTATCAAGATGAACTATCTTGAATAGAAAATCTGGAAATTATGCTCGAAATTAGATTACTGAGCAAGTTACCTCGCAAGCACCGGCCAGGTTGCAGGTTAATAATAATCGCACATGTAACTATATCATAGATGCATCATATGTGGTATACATGGCAGGCGAACGGGCCCATATTCGCCTTTGATATTTCCAGAATATATGGGATTCAACCCCAACTTTAGTTGGTCAATTAATTAATGAGAACAAGTAATATAAGAGAATTCGTAAAGAACTTTCTAGTTCTTTAATATTTACCCATGTGAATTCTCTATTATTGTTGCACATCATACTTAAATTGATATGGCTAACCCGAATGCCAATTGATTAAATTATCAATATTGATAAAATTCAGGTTTACATCATGACATGTGCAATTATATCGATAAACTCTAAGTTTATTATGATATGAGTTTTTATATCAATAAACATCCACTTTATTGTGGCATTCTTTTGTTTGTATACTACAAATTGGAGAATAAAGCTGTTAGCTTTTCACATGCATATTATCATGCTACAAGTTGTAGTAATAGAAGATATCAAATCTTTCTTTTATTTATAGTCTCAATATATCGCTTCGCATATACTTTGGAAACTGAATAAGTTTCTTTGAGACTTACTACAATACAATACCTTATTGGTAATCAATTATGTTTCTCCAAAATAATATAATTGGCTCTTAAAGTTGTACCATTATGGTCATATCAAAATTATATGCAATATATGTTTCTTGCATTATTTTAATAATCATATTGCCAAAATATTTTGGTGTACAATAGGTACGTGACCAATGACCATTCATGCCATAATAATGACATTATTTTCTTATATCATCTCAACCCTCCTTCTAGAGGTGAGTGTGGTATATTCAATACCAATAGCATGTTCATATTCTTCGAATAATGAATATGTATTCATAAATCATATGTTGTCACATTCACACCATGAATGGATCATAATCATCTATATGTGTTGTATAAAATCTCATGTCAAATCGATGACATATATTACTTTCACAGAGTGAAGGAATATTTTGAGAATCCTTATTATTCTCATTATCACAATGATGACGATTATAATTTCGTCTATTGCCACGTCCATATCCATTGATACCTTCACGGTAATAATTTTGTCTTCTTTCAGACTTATTACATAGTGCTATTATATTTTCTGCGGGGATATGTAATTTTGTTATCCTTTTCAAATCAGTAAATACATCTGGCATTTGATTTGCTATTCTTTGCCAATGAATAATCTTTTGCACCTCTTTTTCACAAATAGAGGTATGTGGATCAAGATGAGATAATGATGGATTTTTCCACAAAATTTCATTTGGTTTCACCAACTTCTCCCCCTAATTTTGGGAAAAGTGTCTCATCGAATCGACAGTCTGCAAATCGTGCAGTGAACAAATCCCCTGTCAATGTTTCGAGGTAGCGAGTAATGGAGGGCGATTCAAACCCAACATATATTTCTAACCTTCTTTACGGACCCATTTTGGTGCGGTATGGCGGTGCTACAGGCACATATACTGCGCATCCAAAAATTCTTAAATGGGATATATTAGGTTCATGACCCAAAACTAATTGCAACGGCGAATATTTGTGATAATTCGTCGGTCTGAGACGAACTAGCATTGCTGCATGCAAAATGGCGTGACCCCAAACCGAAGTGGGCAGCCTCGTTTTCATGAGTAATGGTCTTGCAATCAACTGCAGACGTTTAATTAAAAATTCTGCAAGACCATTTTGAGTGTGAACATGAGCTACAGGATGTTCCACTTTTGTCCCAATTGATAAGCAATAATCATTAAATACTTGGGATGAAAACTCAGCAGCATTATCTAGTCTAATAGACTTAATTGAATTATATTGTGCTCGTAATAGCTAAAAAGACACCATATAAATGAATACAAACTAACGTGTTTATAATTTCATATAACGTAGTAAGCATAGTACATAGTATAACATGTGTAAGTAAAATAAGGTCATTTGTATTATGGACTGATTGAATGTGATGTACATATGAGGGTAGATTAGACAGCATGACTGTAATTAAGAATGTGCAATACAAAAATTGGTTATGATTGAGTTAACAAAATTTAACTGTTTAGCATACATTGAATAAACAAGTATAAAATGAGAAACTTCATTGCATGTGAACATTGGAGTATATGTGCTAGTAACAAGTTGATTGACACATGTGAATGTTTTACAGTATGGCCTGAGCACAATTTATTAACAAGTATGCTCACAGGCAAAGCAGATAGCACTAGTGAATTAATACAATACATAAGAGTTAGTGTATTAAATGGACTTATGGTTATGAAAAATAATCATATACATCAATATTTGTGAATTAAAATGATGTCAACATTAAAAATAACACGGCTGATACATGATAGATGGTGTAATACATGATTACTTAGTGAGTGCTGAATTGATACATTAGGATACAACAGTATTTTACAATTGACTTTTTTAACCGAGGGTAGCTGCATTGAATAGACACGTTGGTGTTTTGCTTGTTATAACAGCAACAGATACAAAATATGTTGTGGAATAATTACGAGTGGGTTGACTTAGTAATGCACAAGACACATACTAGGTGTATGATCAGATGTTATTTTTTGTTCCGAACACCACCTTTATCCACCAAAAAGAAAGAAAGAAACTACCACTAATATTACTCAAACTAGTTCGACTCAACGGCATTTCATGTTTTACTAGTTTAGGCAGCTACAAAAATCAATTAATATCCATTTCACTCCATTTGGGATATCAATAAGTTCCTTAATAAAAGTAAGCCAAATTAATTTCCAGTAAGAACTCACCACCAGAAGATCATACAATACAGGCAACAGAATTGCATATAATCAGAAGACAAACAAAAATAAAAAGATTGCACTTTTACTCCCTCAGTTACTGCAAATCGTGATGTTAGTCCTTGTGATTTAACAACAACAACAGCAACAACCTAGTATAGTCCCATTTAGTAGGGTCTGGGGAGGGTAGTGTGTACGCAGACCTTACCCCTACCCTTGGGTAGAGAGGCTGTTTCCAAATAGACCCCCGGCATCCTTCCCTCCAAGAACTTCTCACCTTGCTCTCGGGGAGACTCGAACTCACAACCTCTCGGTTGGAAGTGGGGGTTACTTACCATCAGAACAACCCCTCTTGTCTAAGTCCTTGTGATATAAGTTAATCATATTTATCCTTCCATTAATCGAAGCGTGCAAATTCAGTCCAATGTGAAAGTACAGGTTCTAATTATTCAAAGCTTAACTGTTTGGTCAAGGATTCAATATAAAAATTTACCAGCAGAAGAGGGCCAAAGTTGCAATTATCCAACAAAAAGTAAAAAAAAGAAGGAAGAGAAGAATTACTTGACAAGGGTGAGACCAGTATTTCCACAGTGAAGGCAATTAAAAGGAGCAGGCGTATCTCTGCTTGATAAGGGTTTTCAGCCACGTAATATTGCTGGTGGTGGATTTGCTGAGGCAACGGATCCTGGTTATAAGCCGGAATGTAGGGGATTCCTGCCGCTGGTTCATCGTACTTCGACATCTCCGATGATCGATGATCTGATTATTATGCGAGTGACGGTATAGAATTTAGGGGGAGAAAAAATACCTTAATTTTCTCAAAGAGATTCTTGAGATTGTAGAGTTTCGTGCTGATAACGTGTTATGAAACAATAAAAGAACAAGAGCAATATTGCAGAGAAAGAGAGATAAATTCTTATTGAATTTTGGGGTGGTTTACAATGGGGTAAGACCCCTCTATTTATAGGAGGAAAAATAACTTAGCCTCAAAGTAAAACTCTCTACAAGATAGACATTCACTCTAATTAGAATTCTATTCTTAACATTCACTTAGATATTGGCATATAGTATCTATCTTATGTAATAATGCTCTTAAAGAATTTTTGAAGAACTACTTAAGTTTCAGGTTTCTATTACATAAGTTCGGAATTGAATCAATTTTATTAAAAAAACGTACTCCAGTTGAAATTGACAAATTTCTTCTTATAACATCATGAAAATGAGAATACCTTTTTATTTAAAATAACAACCGTGATTTTTGGGACTTGGGAGTAAACAGACGTTTTCTTAACTTAAGAGTTCTGATTATCTTTACCTTGATCACTTTTTTTTTGTACAAGCAAAAGAAAAGGTATTTTTTTATAATAAAAATTATTTTAATCAGTAGCAAATGTCTTTCTCAAAAGGGACGTATCCTTTTAAATCTATATATGTATATTAACTAGTTATAATCTTTGTATACGTAATAATATTTTTTCAAAAATTTATTAATGTCATTCAAAATTCAACTACTATATTGTAAGTTATATTTGTTAAAGTACACCTCAAACGATATTTCTTAACATTTTTTTGTACAACTTTTTTAACCGAAGTTATTTTAAAAGGTACTTTAAAACCCTTCCTTTTAAAATATTTAAAACCCTTACATAGAGCATTTAGGTTAAGATCATAAAAATAGAGTTTGACATAAGCCTTTAAATATAGGTGTACTAATTCACCTTAAGACCAATTAGGTGGCGATTCTCTTAAAATTACTTAAACTTTGGGTTTCCAATAGGTTATACTCTAATATAACCCATAAAATGGGGTACAACAATAGTGGTACTTTGCCAGAGATTGCAGACATTCATCAAGAGTTGAATTCACATATATGCTCTCCCTGTACATTGACCCTATGCAGATGAGATCCACAATTGAAACTCAAAATATGCCAGCTGAAGGAGAAGAGTCAATTCATCATGAGGACACAATTCAAACTGATCTGCAGAGTCGTGAGCTGCAAGATACAGTAGTGAATGATGGGGTAACACGAGCTGGAACAGAAACTAATGTCCCACCTGCAGCTCAAGCAAGTGAAGAACATCAAGGAAGTCTGCTACAAAATACAAGTGGACAGCATGTTCTTGAGAATGATGATGCAAATGCAGAACCACAACGTGGTAGAAAATCTACCAGACTGACAAGGAGCCTATATGGTTGAAAGACTATGCCATCAGTAAGAAGTCCAACACCTGCAATTATCCACTCTCAAACTATTTGTCTTATGACAAGACTACTTCTCGCTATCAATGTTATTTTTCAAAGTTCTCTCAACTAGTAGCACCACAAACATTCAAAGAAGCAGTACTAGCCGATGGATGGAAGCAATGAAGCAGGAGATCAAAGTTTTGGAAGATAATAAAACATGGAGCATAGTTGACATACCAAAGGGAAAGAATACAGTGGGCTCAAAATGGGTGTATAAGATCAAGCACAAGTCAAATGGTGAAGTAGAGAGAGTCAAGGCCACGTTGGTTGCAAAAGGATATAGTCAAAGATAAGGGTTGGACTAACATGACACCTTCTCACCGGTGGCCAAAATGGTCGCTGTGAGATCTGTGATAGCATTAATAGCTTCATGGGGCTGGAATTTATTTCACATGGATGTGTACAATGCCTTTTTATAAAATGATTTCATGGAGTTACCAGATGGGTTCAGGCATCAGGGTGAGAGAAAGGCTTGAAGGTTGTTGAAGTCTTTGTAACGGCTTAAACAAGCCTCGAGGCAGTGGAGTATCAAATTAACTAAGGCATCACTGAGTGCAAGCTTTGTTTAAAGCCGTCATGATTATTCATTATTTTTTAAGGAGGCAGGATGATCTTGTTATTGTATTAGTGTACGTAGATAATCTTTTAATCACATCAAATAGTGTAGAGTTAATTGTATATGCTAAAGATATTCTGCATTAGCAATTTAGAGTCAAGGACTTAGGAGAACTCAAATATTTCCTAGGCATCGAAGTTTTGAGATCCAAGACTCGAATTCTACTAAATAAAAGAAAGTACATACTAGAGTTAATCTCAGAGTTAGGGCTGAGTGTACCCAAGCCAGCCTCTACACCTTTGGAGGCAAATATCAGACTAACTACTATAGAATATGACCAGCAAATGGTGTTAAAGATGATGAGTTACTAGAAGACATCAATTCCTATCAAAAATTGGTGGGTAAGCTCTTTTATATTACTATCACTAGGCCCGACATAAACTATGCAGTGCAAATATTAAGCCAATTTATTCAAAGGCCTAAGAGGTCGCGTTGGGAATCTACAATGAGAGTTGTAAGATATTTGAAAGTGGAACCTGGTCAAGGCATTTTGATGAGTTCTGGAAATGCATAAAGACTCACATGCTGGTGTGATTCAGATTGGGCTGCATGCTTAATACCGGGAGGTCCATCACTGTCTATGTTGTAAAGTTTGGAGATAGCTTAGTGTCGTGGAAATAAAAAAAGCAGTAAACAGTATCGAGAAGTTCAGCGGAGGCTGAATATAGGAGTATGGCTGCAGCAGTAGCGAAAATAACATGGCTATTAGGGCTATCCAATGAGTTGGGATTTCACTTTACCAGTGACAACTTTCAGTCATAGCAAATTAGCCATACAGATTGCATAAAATCTAATCTACATGAGAGAACAAAGCATATCGAGATTGATTGTCACTTCATTTGAGATAAGATCAAGGAAGAAGTAGTCAAGGCAATTCATGTGAGTGCCAAGGATCAACAAGCAGATTTGCTGACAAAGGGGCTAGGGACTACACATCACATGCATCTACTTGGCAAGCTTGGTGTGCTCAATTTCATGCCCACTCCATCTTGAGCAGGCATGTTCAAATAGAGCGTATGCAGCTCACGTGTATTTTTTAGTTAGAGTGTTATTTACGGCTGTTAGGTGGTTACGGACAGCTGCTAATGACATGTGTTATTTTGATAAGTTAATTAGTGGTGGTTATCGGTTAGTATATATGTGTTAACAACTGAATAAATTAATGAAACAGTTGCCTTCTCCAAACACTTTGTTTTCTCTCTTCTGACTCCATTAACAAGCAAGGTGAAAGCTTCAAACCTTGCATTTACCTGTTAGTTGCAGTTCTGGTTGAAGTATAACATAGGCTAAGAATTGAGATAGGAATCAAAACACAAAAGCCCAGAGGAAATGGTAATATTATTACCGTAATAAACTTAGGATATCCCTTTTTGTTGAACCTCAATGTGTTCTGACAAGAAAAGAAAAAGCCCAGAGGAAAGCGTATTATTTGATTATTGTGATCTTGTTTCGGGTTGATATTATTATGTAGCACTTAATAATCCTATTTGTAAGGCGTTAAATTAACTCGAGAGAGAGATTAAGGAAATCCTTCTCTTCCCTGGTCTTTAGACTAATCAAAAGATTGTTAACCATGTAAATCCGGAAAATGTATTACTTCAACTATAGGCAGAGGCTAACAAAATAGTAGGTGCATGAGGTATTTGAACAATATTTGATTGGGGTTGAAAGGAAAAAACAATTGAGGAAAGTTAAAGTTTTATGAACCGAAACTATTATTTTACTTAACTAGTATGAAACCAATATTTTAATGTTGTTTTCATTGTCCCAAATTTTAATCTGCACATCATATTTTCCTGTTTAGATAATAAGTGTTGTTTAAGATTTTGATACATTCATTAAGAAAAAACTTTTGACTAGCTCAGGCTTTTCAATACACATTATTCAATCTAAAAGTTGCCCAAATCACAAAGAAAAAAAAATAATATATATATATATTTACTTTACATTATTAATATTTATAATAAGAGGGAATAACAGACACGGTCAACATGTGTGTTTCCCTGAAATTAACAATTTATCTGAGCGTATTGTTGTCATTTAATGTATTTCTAGGCTGACAGTTATATTGGTGGGACATCACATGCAATCTCATTTTCTATCAGTGGAACAGTTTTTAGGTTTTGCTCTCTAGGACTTTTGCTCTCTCTACCTCCTCTTCGTTCATAACTTTTTTTACGGTGCTTTTTATTATCTCAGGTGAGGGTTATGTTACTGTAGTTTTCAATTATTTTATTTCTTAATTATCTTGCAATTTTCTGTTATGTCTTTCGGTTAATTTGTTGCTTCCCATAGGAAGGAGGGGCTGGTAATTTGAGTTTAGGCACATCATGAGCGGCGACTATTCGAAATTCCGCCTATCGGTTTTCATTTTTGCTATTAAGAATTCATTTTTATGGTTATTTGGTAAACACTTTTGCCCAGGAAGAACCTGGAGTGGTTAAATGTATTGAGTAAATTCGGTTCCTTACGCTCTCATGTTATTTACGCACGTTCTCGATGGAGAGAGCGGCCTAATTAAGGCGGACTCGAGTAAGGTCGGCCTCAGTAAGCGGACGAACCGAGTGACATGACTCATTACGACGCCGTTTGGAGCTCTGACTCTCCCGTACACTGAGGTCACCAACCCTTGTACTTTTCTTTGATTATTTCGAGGAGGTCCCTTAGTATGTAAGGGGACCTTTCCTTTGTAAAGACTCATGCGTATTTTGCTATTGAAAATATACAACTCTCTCTCTCTCTGTCTCTCTCTCTCTCTCTCTCTCTCTCTCTTGTATCAAGATTATTACTTGTCTTATTGTTCATATATCTCAAATTATCTACACTATAGTCACAGATATCAACTATACTATACTCTCTAGTCCATATTACTCTTGATTCCGATTAACCCTTATTATTTTAGATTGTTTTAGAGCTTAATAAGTACTTAACTTTTTAGCCAAACAATTTGACGCCGTCTGTGGGGATTTCGGGAATTAAAGTTGTAGTTTGCTTCTAGAGATCCTTCAAAAACCCACTCTCTACAACCTAAAATGGCTGAGAACAACGTAAGAATAAAAGCTATCGTGGATGTTAGAACATATCTCATAGGCCCTCTCAACGCGGCTGCTGGAGGAGATGCCCTACACGCAACCCCCAGTACCTTGATAAGCATGGAAACCCCACCTTCCTCGTCGGACGATCTAGTGGTTCCACGAGAAAGAGAGGCTTCAACATCTACAACTAAAGAAGCACACCCGAAGGTAAAGAGGTTACTGGAAGAGTGGCTGACAAACACTCTGAGCAGTCTAGTTAAGAAGCCGCCTCAAAATGATAGATGCACCGCAACAAGAGACCATATTGCAGCCGAAGATGAACTCTAAGTAACGCGAACGAAGAACGTGCTCGTCGATGCTCAATCTAACGGCGGTACACTCACGGCCATCCTAAAAAATATGGAAGAAATGGAAAACAAAGTAGGTCGTTGTGCGACCAGATAAAGGAGCACTAAGAAATGGTGGACAAAATCCCAGGTGTGCCTAAGCTACTGCCAAAGCGAGAAGTGGGGAGGTTCGTTGAAAAACCCTACACAGAAAGAGTTGCGTCATACCCCATCCCAAAGACCTTCAAAATGCCCCCCTACTTGAAGGTATATGACGGGACCACATATCCCGAGGACCACCTGATTCACTATGTCACATCCGTCAAAGGCAACGATCTATCAAAAGAGCAAGTACCATCCATACTTCTGAAGAAGTTCGGCAAAACGTTAACAGGAGGGGCCCTAACGTGGTAATCACAACTACCGGCCAGAACCATCTCCACATTCGAGGAGATGACAGATCAATTTGCTACCACCCACGTAGGAGCAAGAAAGGCGGAAGCACGGGTCAATGACATCTTTGTTGTTCGACAGGCCCCAGGAGAAGGACTCAGAGAGTTCCTAGCAAGGTTCAACAGGATAAGAATGAGCCTACCAAATGTTTCTGAACGCATGGTAGTCGCAGCTTTTCAGAACGGGCTCAGCAGGGATGGCTCAAGGGTAACGAAGAAACTGCTAAGCCGTCTTCCGAAATATCCCCCTACCACCTGGGAAGAGATCCACAACGCCTACTGTGCCGAGGTACGTGGAGTTGATGACGGTGCACCAAGAAATCCGAAGGGACCGACGTAGCGAGTGACGTGAAAATGTCCCACGCCTCAACAGAGAAAGACACCAACCATACATCAGATGCTTGCATCCGCCACCACCAAGGCACGCGGACGCCTTACAACGGCATGTCGCCGCACAAAGGAACGACAGAGGTATTCCCCTTCATTATCTGCACATAACTTTTGTGTATCTCCTTCAGAAGTAGTGTACGCACTGGAAAAGCTGGGCAACAAAGTACAATGGCCAACGAAGATGAAGTCCGACCCCGCCACCAGATAATCAAACTCCCTATGCGAGTTCCACCAGGAACGGGGGCACAGAACAGAAGAATGCATAGGTCTTCGACAGGAGGTGGTCCGGATGCTGAACCAAGTGTTCTTGAAAGAACTGCTCAGCGACAAAGGGAAACTCAACTTTGCACGCTAGCGGGAACAACCTCACGGCCCGCCAAGGCCTCCCTTACCAACATGTACCATCAACATAATCATTGGGGATGGCAATGACTCACGCGATCAATCATGTAATATTCACCACCACTCACAAGTTAAAATGAACCATCGCTCATGAACGGTATGACGATTTTGAAGATAGTATCACCTTCGATAAGTCTGATACCGACTGTTTGTTTTTCCCTCATTATGATGACTTAGTTATTACTTTATGCATGGTAGATACTGATGTTAAAAGGATCATGGTCGACAATGGCATCAGTGCATGTATCATTCATCCAAGAGTCCTTGAACTAATGGGACTTGAGGATTAGATAATTCCACACTGCATAACACTAACTGGTTTTAATAATGTAGTAGAAAGAACCTCTGGCGAGGTAACACTGCCCGTTCTGGCAGGAGGAGTTACAATGAAAACCACTTTCCACGTAATGAACCAAGAAACGGCGTACAATGCCATTATCGGACGTCCATGGATACATGCCATGAAGGTTTTCCCCTCCAGTTTCTATAAAGTGATCAAATTCCCAACCCCATGGGAGGTGCACAGCATACGGGGCGAGCCGCGCACCGCCCAAGAGTGCTATAAAATAGCTCAAGATTACACGTACACCAAGCAACTCAAAGGAGCGAGTGTCGAATCATAGCAATCAGCCCGTTGGGGACTAAGGTCCGCCCGACAGAGAACGACATCAAAGATCCCAACGACATCGAGGCTAGCAAGGCTACTGTCAAAGACCTCGACCCCGTCCGGTTGAACAACAGCGACCCCGCAAAGAAAGCTTACATAGGCCATGACCTATCAAACACATATAAGTACCGTGAATTTATATCTAACCATGCGGACCTATTCGCTTTTTCCCATGCAGATATGCTAGGAATTCCACGAGAAATTGCCTCCCACAAACTGAACGTCGACCCACTACACCTGCTCATGCGGCAGGGAAGAAGAAAATTCAACGCCGCCATCAATGAAGCGGTAAGTGAAGAAATAGACAAGCTGCTGACTAATGGATCCATCAGGGAATCCAAGTATCCCGAATGGGTTGCCAAAAGCGTAATGGTCAAAAAGAAAAACGGGAAGTGGTGGATGTGTGTAGATTTCACCGACCTAAACAAAGCATGTCCAAAAGATTTATTCCCACTACCCCACATCGACCAACTGATAGACGCAATGGCAGGACATGAGCTGCTGAGCTACCTTGATGCGTACTCCGGCTACAATCAGATCATGATGGCCGAGGAGGATACGGAGAAAAAGACCTTCATCACTTACCAAGGGACGTACTTCTACAAGGTAATGCCTTCCGGCTTAAGAACGCAGGGTCCACTTACCAAAGGCTGGTGACTACGATGTACAAGGAACAACTCGACAAGACAATGAAGGTCTATATTGGCGACATGCTGGTCAAGTCATCAAAAAAGGAAGACCACCTCATCACCTGGAAGAAGCCTTCGAAATATTAGGGAGGTACAGTATGAAACTGAATCCCAAAAAATGCGCCTTTGGTGTAGCCTCGGGAAAGTTCCTAGGATTTCTAGTATCACAAAGAGGTATCGATGTCAACCCAGACCAGATCAAGGCTATAGAAGCCATCCCTGAAATGTTGAGCAGCAAAAGAAAGTGTAGAAGCTGACGGGTCGGATAGCCGCCCACTCCAGGTTCATCTCATGCTCCTCCGACAGGTGCCATAAATTATTCGATGTATTGAAGAAATACCAGGGACTACATTGGAACGAAGAATGTGTCGAGGCCCTAGGAACTTGAAGTCATATTTGTCATCACCACCCTTACTGGTGAAAGCCAACCCAGACGAGCCGCTATTGGTATATTTAGCTGTATCAGAAGTCGCAGTCGGCGTCGTCCTAGTGCGCGAAAATAAAGGTACGCAATCTCCTATTTATTATATTAGCAAAACTTTACTGGACGCCGAAACCCGGTACCCCCACCTTGAGAGGCTAGCATTGGCACTCACTGTAGCTTCACGAAAGCTACGACCCTATTTTCAAGGCCATCCCATAAGGGTAGTAACAACCTTCCATTTGAGGAGTGTCCTACACAAACCCGAAATCTTAGAGCGGCTCGCCAGATGGGCCGTTGAGCTTAACAAGCATGATATCACGTACCTTCCGAGGACCGTCATCAAGTAGCAAGCCCAAGCTAACTTCATTGCGGACTTCAGCGCGGATTCATGCCAAAGGCAGAAGTCGAGGCACAACGCGCATCCTCCGAAAATGACCTATGGGTCCTTTGTATGGATGGCGCCGCCAACGCATCGGGATAGGGATTGGGACTCGTTCGTGAGGTCCACACGGGCGAAACAATTCGCCAGTCCATATGATGCCCGGAAATGACTAACAATAAGGCCGAGCACGAGGCTGTTATTGCAGGCATGACTTTGGATTGGCTCAACCAGTTCATATCTTATATACAGGACGGGACGTTACCCCCCAATAAAAAAGTGGCAAAGAAGCTTCACATACATGCCGCCCGATACAGCATGATCAACAACAACCTTTACAAAAGGACGTTCGGAGGCCCCATAGCCAAAGTCTTAGGGCCGCACAAAACACTACCGGTACTTGAAGAAGTGCACGAAAGCCATTGCGACGCTCATACTATCAACCGCGCCCTTGTGCGATGCAACATACGTTCCGGCTACTACTGGCCCACCATGAAAAAAAGGTAGCCGAATATGTCCGCCGATGCAAGCAATGCCAAAAGTACGCCCCAATGATACACCAACTAGGGGAACCCCTCCATTCTGTCACTTCCCCCTGGCCATTCATCAAGTGGGGAATGGATATAGTCATCATGTTACCCGCAGGACGAGGAAAGGTACAATTCTTACTTGTTTGAACTGACTATTTTTCCAAGTGGGTGGAAGCATGTGCGTACGTGCAAATACGCGAACAAGAAGCCATCACCTTCTTATGGAGGAACATCATATGCCGCTTCGGCATCCCCAAAGAAATTAGCTGTGAAAATGAGCTCCAGTTCATCAGTTAGAAAATGACCGAGTTCTTCGAGAAATGGCGCATCAAAAGATACTATCCACGCCATACCACCCTGCCGCCAATGTCCAAGTTGAGTCCTCCAACAAAACAATTTTAAACATGCTAAAAAAGAGTCTCAAAGATGCCAAGGGGCTACGGCCCGAACAATTACCCGAAGTCTTGTGAGCGCACAGAACTACACCTATGTCCAGCATCGGGGAAACCCCATACTTACTGGTCTATGGAACCGACGCGGTCATACCCATTGAAGTGGGAGAACCAAACCTAAGGTATTCACACACCAGTGGAACAGAGAACGACACCTGTAGACTCCAAAATCTTGATGAAGCCGAAGAAAGAAGAGAAATAGCCCACATCAGGATGATAGCCCAAAAACAACAAGTCGAAAGATATTACAACAAGAGGGCAAAAATAAAGCCACTCAAAGTAAGAGACTACGTCCTCAAAGCCAAGACGTTGGCCTCAAAAGACCCAAGTGAAGGAAAACTAGGCACAAACTGGGATGGACCCTACAAAATCACGGCGACAGATGGGAAATGAGCATTCCAGCTAGAGACAATGGAAGGAAAGAGACTCCAGAACAACTGGAAGGTTGGTCACCTCAAAAATTTCCACTTCTAAAGGCGTCCCCTGAGTCATAATCTTTTTCCCTTACCTGGGTTTTGTCCTAATTGAGTTTTCTCGGAAAGGTTTTTAACGAGGCGGCAAAGGGAACACCTGGAGATTTTTGCAGCACAAGTGTATCATATCATCCTCTTCGTGTGCTCTCCAATCCCGACATGATACAGGGACTAGATTAGTGTCATCTCCAGATGTATAGAAAGGCTGCAGCCATCTACAGATGTATAGAAAGGCTACGGCCATCTCTAGATGTATATAAAGGCTACGGCCATCTCCAAATGAATAGAGAGGGTACGACCATCTCCAAATGAATTAAAAGGCTACGGTCATCCACAAATGAATAGAAAGGCTACGGCCATCCACAAATGAATAGAAAGGCTACGGCCATCTCCAAATTAATGAAAAGGCTACGGCCTCTCCAAATGAATGAAAAGGCTACGGCCATCCCCAAGTGAATGAAAAGGCTACAGCCATCTCCAAATGAATTAAAAGGCTACGGCCATCTCCAAATAAATGAAAAGGCTACGGCCATCTCCAAATGAATGAAAAGGCTACGACCATCTCCAAATGGATGATAAGGCTACGGCCATCTCCAAATGGACGAAAAGGCTAAGGTCAACTCCAAATGTATGAAAAGGCTAAGGCCATCATTCACGGCCACGGCCATCGTTTTTACATGGCCACGACCATCAGTTTTACATGGCTACGTCATCATTTTTACAGGGCCACGGCCATCATTTTTACATGGCCACAGCCATCAATTTTACATGGCTACGACCATCATTTTTACACGGCCACGACAATCATTTTTACATGGCTACGACCATTATTTCGACATGGCTACTGCCATCATGTTTACAAGGCTACGGCCATCATTTTTACATGGCTAAGGCCATCATGTTTAAATGGCTAACGTCGTCGAATTTTACATGGCTAAGGCCATCATGTTTACATGGCTAAGGCCATCATATTTAAACGACTAAGGTCATCGAATTTTGCATGGCTAAGGCCATCATTCTTACATGGCTAAGGCCATCATGTTTAAACGGCTAAGGTCGTCAAATTTTACATGGATAAGGCCATCATTTTTACATGGCTAAGGTTATCATGTATAAACAGCTAAGGTCATCAAATTTTACAAGGCTACGACCATTGTCTTTGCATGGCTACGTCCATCACTTTTATATGGCTAAGGCCATAATTTTTACATGGCTATGGCCATCATGTTTAAACGGCTAAGGTTGTCAAATTTTACATGGCTAAGGCCATTATTTTTACATGGCTAAGGTCATCATGTTTAAACAGCAAAGGCCGTCGAATTTTACAAGGCTACGACCATTGTCTTTACATGGCTACAGCCATCACTTATATACGGCTAAGGCCATAACTTTTACATGGCCATGGCCATCACTTCTACACGGCTAAGTCTATCAACTTTTACATGACTACGGAAAAAAATACAACAACGTGCCAAAAACCCCCAAGCTCATCCGAGTGAACAGTAAATAACATCTCTGTATGATAAGTTAAGATTTTCTCTAGAATAAATCTTTCTCTTAATAGATCTCGGAGGAGATTAACTACAGCAAAAGTCATACATCTTTATCCCCAAAAGGGTCAACACCCATGATACAAAAATCGGTATCTATAAAAATATTTACAAAGATCCTAAAAGTCCTCTACTTATCCTGTCTCATTTGACCTTCATGTGGCCCGTCCTCATTCTCAGGAGGATACACCTTGGAAATCCAAGAGCTGGATTCCAAACGATTAATGTCTGCAGAATTGCCCCCCTCCCGGGCCGACGATTCAGGACTGTAGCCAGCCGCTTCACGGGAAGCTGTAACCAACTGGCGCTGGCTCTCAACTTCTACCTCAAATGCTCGACCAGCCGCCAAAAGTTCTTCAAGCATGACCAGTCTGGCCTCCGCATACACCCACATCTCATGTGCCTCACGAGACATGTCGGCCTGTGCAAGAGCTCGCTTGAGATCCTCAACCTCGGCCTTCTGTGCATCAAGTTCCGCCGTTAAGGCCACAACCCGAGTGCGCAATTCCGCCGCCTCCTCCGCCACTACGCGGCCGAGCTACAATTCTTCGTCCTTAGTCTGAATAAGAACCTCCATCTCTGCAACCCGAACAACATCGGCCATGAGTCGTTCATCAACTTTCTCCAGCTCAACCACCCTCTTCTTCAACTGCTCCTCGGACTGCATGAGGCCCTCACTAACCACCCTGAAGTTAGGGTCCTTTTTGTACAAATCGGCCAAGGTCTGGCGCGCCTCACGCATCGTGTTGTATTTTTGCACCAGCTTGTTGTATTTGGCCATCTTCTGCTTCTGGCGTCGACCCCTTTCCGCCTCCAGGATGAGAGTCTGGAAAAAACCAAAAGGTAAGTAAAACTCCACTAATGCAAAAGAAAGATCATCAATCAAGACAAAAGGCATACCTGCAAGGCCGCGCCCGCTACTCTTCGAGCCAGGCCCTTGTCACTGAGCTCCGCCAGGGCTGCACTATCGGCACCCGCGCACAAAAATGTCATGCTGGTGGCCTCCTCCTCACAATTCTCCAACAAATTATAATGGCTTGGAATCACTATGCAACGGGAAGACTGGCCGGCAACCATCTCCACTTGATCCAAGAACCGTCCTTCTCTGCCCACGTCCTCCATGGTGACCTCCGGGCCCGCCACATCCACACTTTCGCCCCTTCTTTCCAAGGCCTCCTTTCTAAGGGCGGACCTCCCAGAGAGGATGGCCTCGTCCATAAAGACCGTCCTAGATTCACGGCAGAATGGTTTAGCCTTCCCTGTCTGAGTGGCCACAGCCTTGCCAGTAAGAATCCGACGTTTCCTCATCTCCAACGTCTCCTCCTCTTCAAGGTCCCCCACTGTGGGACGCAGGTCGAGCTCAGATGGAGTTGGTTAGGCAGTGGTTGTCTCTACGGGGGCAACCCCGAGAACGTTCTCAGATACAATCGCCGGTATCTCCACGGGCGTCATTTCAAGTATGGCCCCTAGCCCTGCCTCAGACACTAAGTCTGGAGTCGCCTCTGATGCGACCTCTTGTCGTGAGGGGGGATACACACTGCCCCTAGACGTACCAACGAGAATCATATCCTCCTCATCAAGGTTAGATAACGCCCTAGAAGGGCCAACCACGGTTTTCTTCTTCTTCTTCTGCACCTTCTTAGAGGTGCCCCGACCTACCAAAACATATGTGAGACGGGCAAGAAAATTTTGGAGATCCCCCAAACCATAACAGAAGGAAAAATTAGGCAAGGCCCTTACCAGTCGGGCCATAGAGCCTGAGGAATTTCGGCCAGGTACGTCACTCTTCTGCAAACAGTATCAACGCTTGCACCCATGAGCTAATGTCGTCAATCCTTCGAGGAGGACGAGTTGTCACTACACAAAGGAAAAAAGAAATCTACTGTGGTTAAAGCAAGCAAAATAAGATTGTCGTACAAGCTGCATACAGGAATGCTTACATGCGTCGTTCCACACCTCCGGAAGCCCTTCAAGGTTAGACACCAGGTGTTCAGTACGCACATAGAAGAGTTTCTTCCAGAATTTACAGTTAGCCTTGTCGTTCACCAGCACCACAAGACTCTTCTTGCCCCGACGCACTAACTGGAGCATGGTGCCTCTCGTGAAACTCACATTGAACATTTGAAGGAGGTGATGAACAGAAACCTCCCTCTCGACCTTAGCTGCGTAGGTGGTAAGAACCCGGCACGCCTTCAGCGCATAGGGAGTATGCTGAGCCGGACACGCCCCGAACATACGACAAAGATCCTCTGCCATAAGATTGAGCGGGAAGTTATACCCTATCCGAAAGGCGTACTCATTAAATTTGCAGTACCCGGGCTTGTGCACATTAGCATAGTTCATCCCGGCGGGAGCCATCTCAACATAATCGGGAATATTGTATGACTTCCTGAGAGCAGTCAAGTGAGATGGCATCAGATTGCTAAGCTCCCAATGAGGAAGCTTGCACTTGTTCTTAAAATCTTTCCGTGTCTTCGTATCCATCGGGAGAATGTTAGCCGTTGATAGATGAACGAGAACCTCCTCGGCCTCCCTATCGTCTGAAGATGACGAAGCCCTAGAATGAGCATCGTCCTTGGTCCTGGTATCATCATGGCGACATTTAACCATAACGAACGTTATGAGAGAAAGGCACTTCTGGTCGTGGGTTCGATTCCGAGGAACGAAAGTTTCAGAAAGAAATGAGCAACGAGTACCAGAAAGAGATGAGGAAAAGATTGAGGAAATACTCTCTGAAAAAGTTTGAAAGATGGATCAAGTTCAACTTTCCCTCTATTTGTAAGAAAGGGCACACAGAAATCGAAAACACATGACTCGAAAACCGGTGCGGGAAACCAAAATGTTACTTCATGGCCTGAAATCGCCTCGGGAGCAAAAAGTAATGATCACGCACGTGATCGATGACGTCATCCTAAAAAAGGAGCCCCAAATGGAGGTAATATGTAAACGGCATAACACCTTCGTATATAAGCACGCCCTTTCCGGCAGTATCCAGAGGCACGGCCAATCCAGAAACGTCAAGCATGTATGTCCGTTTGTTGAACACGTCTCTCGGCTACGTCCCCAACAAACGGAGGGACTATCTCTATTGGGCAAATTTGGTTCCCTACGCTCTCATGTTATCTACACGCGCCCTCGACGGAGAGAGCGGCCTTATTAAGGTCGACTCGAGTAAGGTCGGCCTCAGTAAGCGGGTGGACCGAGTGACATTACTCATTACGACGCCGTTTGGAGCTCTGACTCTCCCCTACACTGAGGCTACCAACCCTTATACTTTTCTTTGATTATTTCGAGGAAGGTCCGTTAGTATATAAAGGGGACCTTCCCTTTGTAAAGACTCATGTATATTTTGCCATTGAAAATATACATCTCTCTCTCTCTCTCTCTCTCTCTCTCTCTCTCTCTCTCTCTCTCTCTCTCTCTCTCTCTTGTATCAAGATTATTTCTTGTCTTATTGTTCTTATATCTCAAATTATCTACCCTATAGCCACAGATCTCAGCTATACTATACTCTCTAGTCCATATTACTCTTAATTTCGATTAACCCTTATTATTTTCGATTTTTTTAAAGCTTAATAAGTACTTAACTTTTTAGCCAAACAACAATAATAATTTTGTAAAGCCTTTCAAAGTATAGATGTATCAAAATTAGCGCTTAAATTGCTTTACGCAGATTTTATTATTGGATAACACATTTAAGATACAGGTTGAGCTCTTAGTCGATCGGCACGATGAAAACAAATTGGAGTTCATCTGATCCATAAATCTAAATTTGAGACAACAAGACAAAGTTGGCACTATATTAATCAATGTATAGTTTCTTGGGATCAACCCCTTAAGCTAAATTTAGTAGAAGTTAGCCCAAGAGAAGACAGTAAAACGGGCAGACCTATAGAATTAAGGCTAAGCTTATCAAATTTTATCTCATAAGAGTCTCCAGACAGATCTATGTTTACCTAATGATGCTTTTAATATATGTTAGAATAGATCAATGTGTTGCTGCTGCTTCATTTCAAAGTGAATCTTTCAGGCATTACATTCAAATAAGGTATATATTCGCAGTTATTTTAGGCATAAAGTGAATTGAAACTGTACCTCTGTATTTCCCCATTAAAAAAGATTGCTTGTACTCTATTTTTACATGAATGACATTTTACCTATGTCTACCAGTATTTTGCTTATTACAATCTTGGTCGGGGATTGATAATTGTGATGTTACCAGCTAATCTTTGAATTTGTTATACACATATACTGTATTCAGCTATCTTTGTATTGTCAATGGAAATTTTTTTCTTTCTGAACTATTTGAAATGCAGCTAACTTGCGGTAATTAGCTTGTCAAGAAATATCTTCCAGCTGAAAGAATGAAGTCTCATGATGCACGTTGTCATCCATATATTTTATGATGTTCTCGTGTCATTCAGATGCATGTTCCGTGATCAGTGGGTGGCCATAGTGAGAGGCAATAGACAAGATTTTAGCTTGAGAAAATTTTAAGAAATTGCGGTAATTTTCACATATCTTGATGCTGGAATTTTTTAATCGGTATATAGATGTTCTTTTTTAAAATGTAAAGTCAATGCATTGTGGTCTCTTAATTGGGAGAAAGTTTCATGCTGGGCTACTTGAGTCTATGCTGGTTTGCCTTGTACGAGTAAAGAGCAAATATACCCTCGGGGAAAGTTTCACGTTGGGCCTATATATGGTTATTAAGGTTCTACACTTGCAGGCCACATAGAATGATAACGCAAAACCAATGTGGCCCAAAAATACACTCAAAACAAGGCTAGACTCGTGAAATTTAAAAATAGTTAGATTTACAATTTGCTATTTAAAAATAGTTTAATTTCAAAATTAGTTGAAGTTTAGCCATTTTTTATATAAAGATAAATATGAGCGAAAATTATATCATTATATTATACTGGAGTTCCAGCTTCCAGTATAATATACTGGACTTCCAGCATAATGTATTATAGTTTCAGTATAATATACTGGTCCGGTATAATATGCTGGAAGTTCATACGCAGGTGCTCCAATCTCCAGTATATTATGCTAGAACTTTTCACGTGTTGGAGTTTCAGCATAATATGCTGGAAGTTCATACACAGGTGCACTGATCTCAAGTATATTATGCTGGAACTTTTCGTGTTGCATTAAAATATTGGCTATTTTCAAATAACTTTGCAAATACTGATTATTTTTGAATGACCAATCCGAAAACTAGCTAGCCCGTTTTATTTTTACGTAAAACAACCATCATATAACCCAATACCTTTATAGAAGGTTAATGTGTGTATGCATATATATATATATATATATATATATATATATATATATATATATATATATATATATATATATATATTCTTTAAATAATAAAAACATATCCACATTAGTCGATATTGTTATAAATTCATATTGCAACTACGATTTACTAAAAAAACTAATAAATCGATTGGTAAAGCTTTTGTTTAGTCCAATGAATTTTTGAAGAAGCATTAACACTTTGAAGGATGAGGAATTATATAGTGCAGCTTTGTCGGGTCAACGTAGAAATGATTATCAGTATACTTTTAATTGCTCAAGTTAATTTAAAAAATAAGCAGTTATATGTTTGGATAAAAATGTTGAAATTAATAATAAGTAGCTGAAGATCTGGGTATACGAAGACTTTTTTTAAAAAAAAAAAATATTTTAGAGATGGAATAGTAAATATTTTGTCAAACTTAAAGTGCTTATAAGCTAAAATTTGATAAGTTGTGGGAGACAAACTTATGACTTTTGATATATTTTTGGCTTATAAATACTTTTAGTTTTACTAAATGCATAAATAAGTGAAAATATACTTATAAACTAGTTTGACTAGCTTATCAGCTTAGCCAAACACCCTTCTATATTGATGGATTAATACTCTAACAATTCAACTAACTGACGACGCCGTTCTGTCCTTGAACTACCGCATACTAGGAAATGGCAGAGCTGTAGCCATTATGTTTGTATGCACGCTTTGCTTATCTTATGGATTTGGCAATAATTACCAAAGATATAGGCGTGGAGATTCAAAAGAGGGTCAATACGACAGCTCTCTCGTGTGCAACTTTTTAGTTAATATATTCAATTTCTATATTAATACTTTTTTCTATTAAAAAGAGTAAATTTCAAGTTGTAAATTTTTTAAATATCTTCTTAATTATATTTTGACAAAAAAGAAGATAATGTAAAATTTGACCATGCGACAACGACATCAACAACCTCATCCAAATCATCTCATAAAAAGAGAACAAACTCGACTCTGACCGGTTATTATTCTTTATAAGATAAGCAACGGGGCTACGGCCCCTCCACGACAAAGTAACGCCCCTCGACTTAGCTACGACGAATCTTGATAAGCTCGTGGAGCTTTTGACTATAAATACAAGGAAAGAGAACTTTGAAGGGGGGTTCTTCTTCTTCTTCTCCACTATTGATAACCCGAAAATGGGGTATATATAATCCATGAATAGAACCTTGAACCTATGAGAAAGGAAATTCATTTTCTGATTAACCGTGAGTGGGGCAATATGATTGTAATTTCCTGAACCTCTTCAAGGAGAGGCAAGCAAGTTTCTATAAACAATAAAGCTCTAAATATATCATTTTTGGTCCCGCATGTTTTGATTCTGTCTTCTAATCCAGTATTAATTATGATTTGCTATGATTTACCCTTGATTTCTTTTGATTGATTTGCTCGAAAAGTGTTCAATAACTTTTGAGTCAAACAATTTGGCACCGTCTATGGGGATTTCTTAGTAAAAATATCTAGTTCTTCCTGGATTGAAGCCAAAGAAACACCAGAAAGAAAATCTAACTCGGACCTGAGTCAAGGGCCGCGCATCGAGAAAAGAAGAATCATATGCGTCACCCGGAGCTAGTATTTTCTGCCCTATTGATCTAGAACAGACCGAACAAAGAGAGAAGCGATGCAAAGCATCTCCCCTTCCCATATGAATCGCCGAGCAGAAGTATGAAGCATCGCCCCCTCATCCCATATACCGCATCAGGCCAGAAACCGGCGTAGAGGTGTTCCAAACGAGGAGTCGAAAATCACCCTGAAGAAACTCGGATTCTACGGTCCGGCAAACAGCCATAACAAGTGCATGACAGAAGACCATAGGTCAATACGAAATCTTGACGCTTAAACGCCCATGGCGTTGAACCAACAATGTGAACAAAAGTCATATGGCTAATTGCCTTCGCCATCGAAATAGATAGTTCGACCTCGTTCGAGAAGGGACTAAGGCTACGTTCTCCTTCAAAATTAAGGTGTTCTACTTCGTTCGAAATATAAGGCTAAGTGCCTTCGCCATCAAAGTTGACAGTTCGACCTTGCTCGAACCAAGTCATAAGGCTAAGTTCCTTCGCCATCAAAATAGATAGTTCAATCTCGTTCGAACTGGGACTCAGGCTACGTGCCTTCGCCTAAAGAATTAAGGTTTTTCGACATCATTCGAACAATAAGCCTAAGTGCCTTCTCCATCAAAGCTGACAGTTTGACTTCGCTCGAACCAAGTCATAAGGCTTAGTGCCTTCGCCATCGAAATAGATAGTTCGACCTCGTTCGAACAAGACTCAGGCTACATGCCTTTGCATCCAAAATTAAGGGGTTCGACCTCGCTCGAACCAAGTCATAAGGATAAGTGCATTCGCCATCAAAGTTGACATTTCGACCTCGCTCGAACCAAGTCATAAGGTTAAGTGCCTTCTCCATCAAAATAGATAGTTCTACCTCGTTCGAGCTGGGACTCGGGCTACGTGCCTTCGCCACTAAAATTAAGGTGTTCAACCTCGCTCAAACCAAGTCATGAGTTTGAGGATAATGTTAATAGAAGATAAAGAAGGAACGGGGCTGCGGACGTCAACAACTACCTCGTCACTCCTAGTCCGGCTGGTCTGGAAGGAAATTAGCCCTCAACGACGAACATAGCTCTGCCTATATCTTCACACACGGTGTAGGGAGTAATGTGAGTACTCCGACCCAGTGAGTAATAAAAATAAATAATTGACTGAAAGCTAGAAATCTCATAAACGCACAAAGGAATGCTATCTTAAGCAGTAAAAATCAGTAAGGCGATAAAATAGTAAAGTATCAGTAAAATTCTCTTTTAAAAGAAGTTTAGGACAAACAAGTTCAACAAGGAATAATTAGCAACTAGCCCCTCGGACACAAATCAGTTCCTGGTCAGCCATTGTTATTTGACCAATTTACATCATACAGTGCCATTGTTACCGCTATTTCAAATCATATGGGTACCCGCGCTCACTGTGGGGGTTCGGACTTTGAAGGGGCTCCTACAGCCCAAGCTCTATATCATCATAAGGCCTGAAAGCCTGTATATATCAACATGAGGCCTGAAAGCCTTCTCACAATACACTCGAGGCCTGAAAGCCTCTTCACATCACTTAACATGTCCTCACATATGGCCATCGGCCTCAATCAGTCCAGAAAGTAATCATAAGCCCCTTGGGCAACAGTACAACAATAGTGCTCACCTCAAACATCAGCTCAAATATTATTTAAATCTCAAGTTGAGTAAAAAGTATAGCTGAGTTCAGGAAACAGTGTAATTCAAGTAGACTGAGTTCAAATAATATTTCAAATAGTGAGGAAACAAAGATCGGAGTTCACAAAGTATTTCAAATAGTCGGCACAAAGCACAAGTAAGGCAATAACCCCAAATCACAGTGAAAGACAACAAGTCTTAGTCATATACGCGGTAAAACAACATCCCGGATGGACCAAGTCAACAATCCTCAATAGTAAATGACCCTGCGCCCGGCATACAGTGCGTGTCTCATCTCAACATAGCACTACGTTGTGCAAATCCGAGGTTTCAAACCCTCAGGACATCATTTAAAGCCATTACTCACCTCTAGCCGGCAAAAATTCTAGCTCGCTAGGCCTTTTCCTCTCGAATCGACCTCCTCGCGCATCGAATCTGGCCAAAACCACAACGAATACGTTACAATAGGCTAAGGGAACATAACCCAATCGAAAAGACTCAAAAAATATCGAAATTTATATAATTCGAGCCCCGGGCCCACTTCACGAAAGTAAAAAAATTTAACATCACCTGATTCCTTATCTCACCGCGAGTCTATACATACCAAAAACTCCAAAATCCGAGCTCAAATGCTCCTTCAAATCCCAATTTCTCATTCATATATATAAGCCCTAATTCTTCCTTTTTTAATCGCATTTTCATGAATTTCAAGGTCGATTCTATAATAAAGTCACGATTTAGGCCATAGGGCATACCTCCAATCAATCCCAGTCAGTCCCCTTCAATACCCATCCAAAAGCTCTCAACGTTGCTCAAAAATGGTGGAAATTAGACTTGGCTCGCGGATGAAATGTTATTAAACCCTTCTACCCATATGTTAATTTCCCCTATGCAATTGCAGCCCCAAGCTTGCTATCACAATGCACAAAATTTAAAATCCCCAAGACCCCCTTTATGTGATCGCACCAGAACCCCTACGATCGCAATGCATAATTCCCTGGGCCTATACGAATAGGGACATGCCCCTGCGAACGCATAACTTCACCCAACAACCCTCTGCGATCCCGACCAGCAAATGCGAACGCATTGAACAAAAGTCCAGCCTCACAAATCACCACTATGAAATCATAACATCACCTATGTGATCGCATTGAACAAATTCTCTGCAACACCAAAACTAGAAAATCTGCAACATCTAATGCTAGAATTAATTTGTTTGACCATCCGAAATCACCCAGAGGCTCCCAGGACCTCAACAAATAGTACTAACACCTCCTAAAATATCATACGAACTTGTTCCAATCATCAAAACACATACCACAACACTAAAATTATCATTTCTCATCAGATTCAAGCCTAAGTTCTTGTTAAACTTTTAAAATATGCATTTGATAATAAACCCGACCAAAACACTTCCGAATCATCTAAATTTTGCACACACATCCCAAATCACGTAATGAAGCTACTGCAACTCTCGAAATTCCATTTTGATCCTCATATCAATATCTCATCTATAAACTGGAAATCGCAAAAACACTAACTTCACCAATTCAAGTCTATTTCTACACCGGTCCTCTAAAACCACTTTCGATCAAGCTCCTAAGTCGCAAATACTCACCCAAAGCTAACCGAATCACTAGAAATCAAATCCGAGCTTTCTAGCTGATAAGTCAACATCCTGTTAACTTTTCCAAAAAGAAACCTTCGTTAAAGAGACTAAGTGTCTCATTTCTTATCAAAACCAATCCGATTTAACTCTAACACATCGAATATCGATAACAAAGCATAAAGAAGCATAAAATGAGGGAAACGGGGTAGTAACTCACGTGACGACGGGCCGTGTCGTCACATACTCCCCAACTAAAACAAATGCTCATCCTCGAGCGGGTCAAGAAACATACCCAGAACCTAAAACAGGTGAGGATATCTGCTTTGCATCTCCCGATTAATCTCCCAGGTAGCCTCCTCCACGAGCCGACCTCTCCACTGTACCTTCACCGAAGCTATATCCTTTGATCTTAATTTTCAAACATGACGACCCAAAATAGCCACTGGCTCTACATTATAGGTCAGACAGCTAGGGGTCGCCCCAAAGGTGGAGGCCGAACAGGTGGTGGTCAGGCTCGATTTGATGCCATTCAAGATAGGACAGATGCCCTTGCGTCAGATGCTTCTACCTTATTTGATCCTAGTTCCACCTATTCTTATGTGTTCATATTTTTCTCATCATTTGGGTATGACCCGAGGGTGTCTTGCTTTACCTGTGCATGTATCTACATCGGTGAGCGATACTATTGTTGTAGACCACGTGTATCAGTCTTGTCTTGTGACTATTAGGGGTCTAGAGACCCGAGTTTATTTATTGTTGTTGAGCATGATGGACTTCAATGTTATTCTGGGCATGGATTGGCTATCTTCGTGTCATGATATTCTAGATTGTCATGCTAAGATAGTCACTTTGGCTATGTCGGGTGTTCTGAGGATCGAGTGGCATGGTATAACTAATTACGTCCCTAGTATAGTGATTTCTTTCCTAAAGGCCCAGCGCATGATTGGGAAGGGTTGTCTGTTATATTTAGCCTTTGTGTGGGATGTCGGAGTTGAGGCTCCAAGTATTGATTCTATTCCAATTGTGAGGGACCTTCCCGACGTTTTTCCTGCGAACCTACCGGGCATACCACCGGACAAGGACATTGATTTTGGTATTTATCTGGTGTCGCTCACTCAGACCATTTCTATTCCACCGTATCGTGTGGCACTAGCGGAGCTAAAAGAGTTGAAGGAGTAGCTCTAGGAACTCCTAGATAAGTGGTTCATTCGGCCTAGTGTATACCGTGGGGTGCACCTGTTCTATTCGTGAAGAAGAAGGATAGCATAAAGAGGATGTGCATTGATTACAGGTAGTTGAACAAAGTAAAAATGAAGAAAAAGTATCCCCTGCCTCGTATTGATGATTTATTCAACCAGCTTCAGGGAGTGAGGGTGTTCTCCAAGATTGATCTCCGTTCGGGTTATCACCAGTTGAAGATCAGGGATTCTGATATTCTTAAGACTTCTTTAAGGACTAGATATGGTCACTATGAGTTTCTTGTCATGTCTTTTGGGCTGACCAATGCACCAGCAGTGTTCATGCATTTGATGAATAGTGTATTTTGGCTGTATTTGGATTCATTTATTATCTTATTCGTTGATGATATTCTGGTATACTCGCGTAGTCAGGAGGAGAACGTGGAGCATTTGTGAGTGGTATTGCATAGATTGAGAGAGGAGAAACTGTATGCAAAGTTCTCCAAGTGCGAGTTTTGGCTCGGATTAGTGGCTTTCTTAGGGCACGTGGTGTCCAGCGATGGGATTCAGGTTGATCCAAAGAAGATAGAGGTGGTTCAGAGTTGTCCTAGACCGTCCTCAGCCATAGAGATTCATAGTTTCCTCGGTTTGGTATTACCCTCAGCTTCAAGTTCTTATACCATCTATTATGATGCTTCGAGAATTGGGATTGGATATGTATTGATGCAGGAGGGTAGGGTGATTGCATATGCTTCTCTTCACTTGAAGCCCCATGAGAAGGACTACCATGTTCATGACTTAGAGTTGGCTTCTATAGTTCATGCTTTGAAGATTTGGAGACACTATCCATATGGCGTATCTTGTGAAGTATTCACCGATCATTGTAGTCTTCAGCATTTGTTCAAACAAAAGGATCTTAATTTGAGACAGTAGAGGTGGCTTGAGTTGCTAAAAGATTATGATATTACTGTTCTGTATCATCCAGGAAAGGCCAATGTAGTTACCGATGCTTTGAGCCGAAAGGCAGTCAGTAAGGGGAGCTTGGCATATATTCCAGTTGGGGAGAGGCCCTTTGCAGTTGATGTTCAGGCTTGGCCAATCGGTTTGTGAGATTAGACATTTCGGAGCCTAGTTGAGTATTGACTTATGTGGTCTCTTGGTATTGCTTATATGATCGCATTAGAGAGCGCCGGTATGATGATCTGCATTTGTTGTCCTCAAGGAAAGAGTTCAGCACGGTGATGCTAGATATGTGACTATAGGTGATGATGGTGTGTTGAGGATGCAGGGCCGGATTTGTTTTCCCAATGTAGATGGGCTTAGAGAGTTAATTCATGAGGAGGCCCATAGCTCGCTGTATTCCATTTATCCGGGTGCCGTGAAGATGTATCAGGATTTGAGGCAACACCATCAGTGGAGGAGAATGAAGAAAGATATTATGAGCTATGTATCTCAGTGTCTCAACTGTCAGCAGGGAAAATCTGAGCATCAGAGACCGGGTGATATGCTTCAGCAGATGACTATTCCCGAGTGCAAGTGGGAGAGAGTTACTATTCATTTTGTGAGTGGTCTTCCTCGGTCTTCGATGAAGTATGATTCGATTTAGGTGATTGTGGATCGGTTGACCAAGTCCCCGCACTTTATTCCGGTGTGTACTGCCTATTCTTCAGAGCGGCTCCTTTTATTTGGTTATTTTATTCTACTGGTTTGTTATTTGCTTTATTGTGAGTTGTGTGCTCTGCCTGTTTAGAGTCATAAAGTAGGTTCATTACTGAAATCACTCAAATTCTCTAACCTGCTTGATACACTTCGTTTAATTGATTGTTTGCTATTTAGTGTAGTTCATATAATCAATTAAATGAATTTCGTCAATTAAAATTAGTGAAGCATGATACAAGCATATTTCCTTTCTCTGTGTTTAAGAAGCCTGATTCATTATTTCTTTTCTCCGTATTGATCACTGTATATGAGCTGATCAGGATTGGTTCCCAATTTGATCAACTCATGTCATTTGATTTACACCCCTTGTGTTTTGATTTTTTTGAATTACCCTAAGGATGAATTGGCTATAGCTGCAGTTGTCTATCAATAAAATCTGAAATCAGTTTTTAAGTATGAGTTTATGTTGGTTGTAGTTTCAGGCTAGTAAACATAGTGTTAGGGGGTTGAGTGAAGCCCGTGTGTTGTAGGCACGCCTGAAATTAATATTGAGGCTGCCCATATACTTTGGGATTAAAAAATAGAATCAGTGGGTTTGCTAGATGGAAATCAGAAATAAAATGAGGTTTTTAATAAAGAATTAAAAGCTACATTTCTTTTCAATACTTTTACAGGTGGGAGATTAGATCATTAAGGGGTTAATGATAAAAGGGTACAAAGGCACATGGGAGGGAATAAAAACAGGCTGAAAGTGAGTAATTTTGAATAAAAGATGTTTTAGTTCTAGCCTATAAAGAGGATTCATACAGAGCTGGAGAGACAGAGAATTTTGGAGAGTAAAAAATATAGAATGGAATTTTGAATAGAAAATTTGGATTTTGGAACATTGAAAATTCTGAGCTTAGAACTAAGTTTTTGAGATCAAAATATTCAGAACTGAGTGAAATATAGATTGGAAATTTTGAGAAAAGAGGGAGATTTCAGAGTTTAAAAGTTGAAGCTTTTAGTCAATTTTGAGATTCTTTTCAAAGATTTATAGTAATCAAGGCTGAGATTTGCACCAAGAGTTTCAGTCTGTTCTCTTTCTTAGTGTTCAAAAATCGGACAACAACTATTGTCTTGTTCCTGTTCTTTTGTTACTTCCTAGGATTTCAGTTTGGGCTTGAACATTGAATCAATAAGGGTTCTCGGTTTACTGCTTGATATTTTGAATCTGGTCAATTGCTTTCTGCTATTGCTTCTGTTATTGGGTTCATTGGGTTTGCTGATTGTTGCTGAACCTGATTTCTGTTGTGCTGCTTATGATACTACTACATCACTGATCTCCCTTCTCTTTCCTTGCTTTTCCAAATACCAGGTACACAAACTATTACACTGGAACACAATGTAGCTGAAATTCAAAGCATGAATGAAATGAAGCTTTAAAGCTTGGAATTTATTTAGTTGCATTTTGTATACCAAGTTGTATATATGTCAGTTGTTAGTTCATTAGAATCATTTGAGTAGTTTGTTATGTAGATAAGTACTGATCTGCAGTAGTTCAGTTTGCAAACTCTTCCCCATGTATGCTTTAAGATGGAACTAATGATGTAGTGGTAACACTAGTGTTTCAGATTATTTTACAAGCATATACCAAATACACAGAATGCCTTAGGTTTATTACTCAGTAGTTTTATAATATTTCCAGCTAAAAACTTGATATATTAGATTCATAAAAATAGGTTTTAGTAGTCATTGATTCCATTTTTCTGCCAATTTGTAAATACCAAACAAGTGTAAAGAATAAATAGCAAGTCCAACGCTAGAATAGGACTGGCCCAGGTCCAGTTCTGCGCCATGAACGCTAGGCCTGGGGCCCAAACATGTCCTTCCCTTGTTCATATTTCCATTTTAAGAGTTAATTGTTTAGATTCGAAATTTTTTAATAATAACTCTAACATGTGAATAAATTAGGTATTTTCTTTTGTTTTAGAGACACAACAAAAAATAGAAAATATTGTCGCTTTAAGATATCCTCTAAAATAAAGAGCGGCGTGCCTCGCCAAAATAAATTACAAATCGCGGGGCCCTATATTAAAAGGACATAATAAGCAAATAGACTTAGGAATTGGCTGCTTAATGATTTTCACGGTCTTTTTCCAAAATGAAAACACGTTAGGCTCTGCACGCGCCTTAATTAATCTTACCTTCCTAAACTAGGGTGTGCATTTATGCGACTCAAATCGAAGTCTCGGGGAAGTCGAACTGTGTCAACAAACTACGTGTACACTGGTTGTGACGTGGTTCGTGATGGATTTCCATCATGTCGCAATTCTTTAAAAAAAACAATTAATGAGGCGTGCCTTGCCGAACAAAAAATACACAAATTGCGGGGGCCTCTATACACTTTTTTTGCAAATGTTCTTTAGACTCCGAAGCGGGCCGTTTAACAAATTTCATGGCCTTGTCCAAATCAACAACTACGCTAGTCGCTTAGGTCGCGTCTTTAATAGAATTACCTCGCTAAATACAGGTGTGCATTTATGCAATCCAAATCCAAATCTCAATGAAATCGAAATGTGTCAACGGCCACGCGTACACTGGTTGTGATATGGTTCAAGATACGTTTTCACAACGTTGTAATTCTTTTCCTAGAATAACAACAATAAGAATAAAAGCGGTAAAAAAGTAACAATTTGCAATAAGTACATCATGGTTAAATCATATAATAAGAAAAATATAACAGTTTAGTGACTCCGCTAGAACCACGAAACTCGAGAATTCCTAATACCTTCTCCCGGGTTAACATAATTTCTTATCCGGATATCTAGTACGCAGACTATAATTTAGAGTCAATTCCTTTCTCGATTCGGGATTAAAACCGGTGACTTGAGACACCATAAATCTCCCAAGTGGAGACTCTGAAATAAATAATCGAATCCCGTTCGATTGTCCTTTAATTCGAAAATAACTCCTTCTTCCCTCGCAAGGCGGAAAAAGGAGGTGTGACGCCCCCTTCTGACCTCAAGCTCCTCGTCCTTTGAACAGATCTGCTCATCGAGCTTGTTTTTGCTGCTAAGCGCCTGCATCAGCTCTCGGTCCCGCTTCTCCAACTCCTTAACCAAAGCCATGTTATGAGGATCAGTCATCAACCTCTCGTGCAACTCAAGGCACCTATCGCGAAAGCGGCAATATTTTCCCAATATCTGCAGAAAGATCCTCGAGTGGATGTTAGCCCTACGAATGGTCTCCACCTTAAACATGTAATTTTGCAAAACAAAAGAGCAGTTAAACTAAGTTTCTTGCTAACAGGGAAGAGAATCTAAGTCAAGATAACGTACCCGTACGCCCATCACGTCCACTTCGTTCATAACTTAAACACCTTAAATGCTCATTAGGGATTCGTTCTCGGCCTCTGAACACAGTAAATTGAATTGGACACCAAGCTACTACCTTGGATCAACAAGTCAAATCAGAAGAAATCACGATATAACGGGCCGGCCCCTCAGCAAGAACTATCGAGTGGGTAATGCCCTCCTCAAACATTCAGATATCATCAGGGTCCAAGTCAGAATCAGACTCATATCCGTCAACCACCACGTTCTTTCCCTTATCCGCTTTCGATGGTATGGCATGACCTGTCGAGGGCGATGAGGGCACACTCGAGGATACGACGACAGCATCAAGGGTTTGATTCTCTGCCTCAACAGCGAGGACTTATGACTGGGACACTACAACAACAACATTTTCCTGGCTTGAACTAGCGGGGGAAACTCCAACCAATCGCTCCCCCTCAATGGATGATGCCTCGACTACACCTCCCTCTAAATCCGCCGGGGGAGAGTCCAAATTCATCACCATCAGAAGAGCTATCGTGAATGCTACCCTTCGCCTCTTTGACGACCCTTCTTTCTCCCCGGTAGACGGTGAATCAGTTCGATGACGTACGGTCCCAGATGGCTCTTCGTCCTGAGACGTCTGGGTCAGAGAGACTACAACCGATGATTCAATCGATGCCGCCCTTAATGAAGGACAAGGCTTAGGCGCTGCATTGCGTCGAGCGAACACTGGTGGCTGACGGAAAGCTAGTTGGTGAGCTTTGACTCGATGAACTCTCCCTGAACACAAAAAATAAACATTCGATAAGTAAGATTGAAACAAAAGAACGGAAGGGAAATAAGACCGTTCACTCATATGTAAGGGGTGTACGTCCATATCTCTCCAAAGCCGACGACCACATGCGAATTCACGCAGTATAGGGTAGCACAGCCTCGAACCATTCTCGGATCCCCTCCAGAAGTGGCGGGGGCAGCTTATCGGCTACAAAATATTGAGACACCTCAACGATTACAAACCTAAGATGCAAAGAAGATCAAAGAAGATCATTCTACTAGTCAAGGGCGAGGACTTACGAGCAAAGTTCCACACTTCCGGGAATCCGATTAGGTCGGCGAAAAAATGCTCGGTCCAAATATAGAAAAAATTGTTGAAGAAGTGACGGTTGTTCTAGTCAACCATCTTTACCACCGAACCTCTCAATCCATGGTGAAACGCATGGATCATGGTGCCGTGAATCTTCTGAGAAGAAAAAAAGGCTAAGCACGTGCCTCAGAGTTACCTCCCTACCGGCAAACTCCGTGTGTACTTGATGAACATAACAAACAACTTGTATAGATAAAGGAAAAGTTAGGCAGGGCACATCTCATAGTAGTGGCAGCAGTCGACAACCAGCATAGGGAGTGGTAATGTGTATCCCACGGGGAAGGTATAAGCATAGAATGAACAAAACCTACGACGGTCAATCTGGATCTTGTCCTCCGTCTTTGCAGGCACGATCTCGACGTAACTAGGAATGCCCCGCCATTCCCTTAATTCCGCTATCCCAACTTCCCCCATTAAAGGAGGGATATTCACCTACTCTGCACCACCATCTGCGTTGAAGTCTACCACTGCCTTCCTAGGATGGGACAGAATTTCTTCCACTAAAGGAACTTCTTCACATTCCATCAGCTCCTAAGTCTCCGATTGCCAGAGTGGGATCCTCGATTTCCAGAAAAGTGGCCGATGATTATCACAGGAAGAAGTTCCTGCCATTTTTACCCACAAGCAAGAGGAGGAAGAACTTTGCGGGAGAAGTAAGAAAATCGAAGATTATCGTGATCAAGGGAGTAGAGAAAAGCTCAAATTACCAGAAAGGAAGGTATCCCAGAAATTCTCTCAACAATGAGCAATGAATGTGTGAAAAGCAAGTGACAGATCCTTTCTATTTATAAATAAATAAATTCTCCAAGCATGAAACCCAATGGCCACCATTAAAACCTGACGGGGTACGAAATAGTTTGATTTCCCGGAAATGTGTGCCATTATGACTATCTGCACGAAGCAACTCTTTGTTTGCCAACCGATGTTTCATTTTTGAAACCATCGTGACGATACACGAACACCAAAAGACGCCCCTGGACAATTAGGAATTATTAGCGCAGATAAGGAACAAAAAGAGACCCTAACCCCTCCCGATTACGTCACACACAATGCGTCCGTCGACGTTGCAAGGCACGACCCCGATGAACGAAGGGACTAACTGTATGGAAAAATCTGACTATGCGACCATGATGGCAACGACCTTGTCCGTATAATATCATGAAAAGAGAACAAACTGAACTTTGAATGTTTATTATTCTTTCTAAGACAAGCAACGGGGCTATGGTCCCCCCACGACAAAGGAACTCCCCCTTGACTTAGTTACGACGAATCGTGATAAGCTCGTGGAGCTTTCGACTATAAATACAGGGAAAGATAACTTTGAAGGGGGATTATTCTTATTATTATCCACTATTGAGAACCCGAAAAGGGGATATATATACTCGATGAATAGAACCTTGAACCTATGGGCAAGGAAAATTCGTTTTCTGATTTACCGTGAGTGGGGCAATATTATTGTAATTTCCTGAACCCCCTGAAGGAGAGGTATGCAAAGTTTCTATTATCAATAAAGCTCTAGATATATCATTTTCGGTCCCGCATTTCGATATTTTGTTTCTATCTTCTAATCCAGTGATAATTATTATTGGTTATGATTTACTCTTGATTGATTTGCTCGGAAAGTGTTCGATAACTTTTGAGTCAAACAGATAAGATATCTTTCATGTGACTTGTGAGAATTCTGCTGACCAAAACCACTACACCATCTGGTTCACTTTAAATGATTTTTTGGCTCTTTTAATATATATTAAGGAATTTATCTATTAGCATTAATTAACAATGAAAATGACCATATTAATATTAATTTTCTCAGTGGAACTATAATAAACTACTCATACGCACTTTACTTCAAGTGAAATTTTGAAAACAAAAAGTTAAGTCTTTCTTGATATATAATAAAATCAATATTGTAGGGGGAAAAGGCCAAAAAATTACTTAAATATATTGTTATTAATACTTATAATTGTTGATCTAAATAGACTTAATGCAATCTTTCTCATTAAAGACTTAATGCAATCTTTCTCATTAACCATGTCTCTTGCCGAGTCCGAATCAAAACTGATGTATTTTTTACATAAAATATGTTTATACAGTTTTTTTTAAAAAGGTTACATTTCTAACTAAAACACAGTATTATACTGCGTTTTACTTTAAGGGAAAGTTAGTCGTTAAAGTTAAATGCAGTATAATACTGCATTTAATTTAATAAATTATTGTGTAAAGAAAAACGCAATATAATACTACATTTAAGGAAAACATAGTATTATACTGTGTTTTCCTTTAATAAGATATGACCCCTCCTTCTTCCCCACGACGGATCTGCCATTTTAAAAATTATAAAAACCAACCTATCATACAAAAAGTGAAGTACATACGTCCCGCATACAACTCAAGACTTAGATTCCTTCTTTCGGGGTCAAAATTTCAAATTTTTGATATTTCAAAAATCATAAATCGACATATTCCGATTTAGTTTACGTCGAAATTCGTAGAGTATATGTGACGAACGGACCGGACCGGTTTAGCACGGGGGGGGGGGGGCCGGGCTGGGTTAGGGGGGGGAAGGGGGTTGGGACGTAAGGCCTTACCGGGCAATTAACCCGGACCGGACCGGCCCGGGAAGAGAAATACCGGGCGAACCGGCCAACCCGGACCGGCCCGGACCGGTTATAACGGTAAAATTTTTTTTAACTGCTGGGGCCCACTTGCCCGTTGGCAACGGTCCAGAACCGTTGGCCAACGGGTCTTTTTGCATTTTTGGCCCTTTTTTGTTTTTTTTTTGGTTTTTTTTTGTTTTTATTAAATTACATTAATAACCCTTCTAAAAATCTATAAATACCCTCCCCTCTTCTTCATTTCCTCACTCAAAATTATCTATCTCTCTCTCAGTTCTCAAATTAGCAAATATCAATCACTCTCTTCTCTTCAATTTTCAAGAATTCATATTCTACTTTCATAATTTTATTGTCTTTATTTCCCGAATTTAATTTATCGTAATTTCTTATTTGGAAATCGGCATTCGAAGCTTGATTCTTGAAGTTCAAGTGTTCAACATTCTTGAAGTTCAACTGTTCAAGTGCTCAATTTATTGTCGAATTCGGTGCACTCTCTCCAACTCTTTCTCTTATTTAATATTTTAATTGCATATTTGATTTTAGCTTATATATTAAATTTTCCAATATGTTGAATGCTGCTAAAAGAGCGTGTAGAAAAGTTACTGGTAGGAGTGGAAGTGGTAGTGGAAGTAGTAAAAAAGTCCTATAGCTTCTGGTAGTAATAGTAATAATGAACCAATAACACATGTTTCTGAATCATCGCCTAATTTGCAAGATGTAAATATTGATTATGAACAATTACACCAAGATTTCGGAATAGAAGATAACGAAATTGGAATAGAAGATGAGATACCACCTACACCTACTAGTGCAAATGTTGGTAGTATTGGAGTTGGAGTTGCTAGTGCAACAAGGGGTAGAAGACCACCAGTCGCTCCAACTTCTAAATCTAATCGTAGAAAAAGAAGTCCTGTTTGGAAATTTTTTGATGAGATAGAAGATAGTGATAGAGTTAAGTGCAGACTTTGTAACGAAACGTTTAAACATTTGACCGGAGGTAATTTAGGGGGGACTGGCACACTAATTAGACATATGCAAAATTATCATCCTATAGAATGGGGGGTTAATGGGGATGGAAGTCAAACAACCCGTAACCCTACTACTGCAGGTCTCCTAAAATATGATAAAATGAGGGATCGAGAGGAATTAGCGAAAATGATCGCTTTGGGTTGTCTACCTTTTTCTTTTGCTTCTTCCTCTTATCTTGTTACGTATATTCAAAGGATATACAACCCTATGTTTAAAGGTATCCCTAGAAGTACCTGTAGATCTGACATCTTTAGACTTCACGGCCAATATCAAACATACATACGTTATTTGTTTAGTCACCTTCCTTCTAGAGTATGTCTAACTTCTGATATTGGCCATGCTGTAAATGGAAATGATTATTTAACAATTACATGTCATTGGATAGATGACAATACTTGTATGCAAAAACGTATTATTGCTTTTAAATATGATGAAGATCAGAGTCATACTGCAACATTTATTAGTAGTACAATTGTTGAAGTTGTCGAATTTTATAATCTAAACCAAAAAGTTTTGTGTATGTCTTTTGATAATGCTTCAAACAACAATGCTGCAGTTTCAATTTTAAAATTGAATTTACATCCACCTCTTGATGATATTTTTCATGTTAGATGTGCATGTCATGTTTACAATTTAATTGTTAAAAGTGGGCTCGATTGGGCCCACTGAAAGCCCAAATTTGTATGAATCTATGAACCAACTAAATGAATATTTACAATATCTATATACTTATTATGCAACTCAATGTGATAATGCTCGTGCTTCAACTGCTGCAAATCCCACTATGCAATGTAGCACTTCTAATGTAGTCGGAGATGATGATGAAGGCTTTGATAGTTTTAATATTTTTTCAACTTTTTCTAACACTCAAAGTAGTAGTAGGAATATAGATGAACTGCAATTTTACTTGCAGAAGCAAAAGGAGCCTCGCACCAAGGAATTTTCACCGTTAGGCTGGTGGCAGGAAAATTCAAAGCAATTTCCCGTTCTTTACGCTATGGCGCGGGATGTCCTGAATGTCCCAATTTCCACTGTTGCATCCGAGAGTGCATTTAGCCAAGCAAGACAACAACTTGGAGACACGCGGCACTCATTGGGAAGCAATGCTTTGGACGTCTTAGTGTGTCTAAGAGATTGGATAAGATCTGAACGAAGAAATCAAGGAAAGGAAGATCTTGATAGCCCGGAAGACGAAGAACTTGGAGATATATTAACGCACGGAAACCCATCCGAATTTAACACTCCAGAAGAAGGTCCAGAGGTTCATATTAATATGGAAGAACTTGCTATTGCAATGCAAGCCATTTGATGTAAATTGTAAACTAATTATGATACATTTTAGTTTTTCAGTTTGAAATTTTGAATTTAAGAAATAAAGTAGCACTTGCAATAAGTGCAATTTTTTCCCCATCTTTTGTTGTGTTCATTCAATTATTACAAAGTATTAATATAACTTAATATTTATACTATACGTAATTCAAAAAAAAAAAAAAGATAAACCCGGCCCGGCCCGGCCCGGACCGGATCAACCCAGCCCAATTGCAACCCGCCCCCAATTGAACCCGGACCGGACCGGCCCGGACCCGGACGGGTCATAAAATTTGGACCCGGACCCGGCCCGGCCCACCCGTTGGTCACCTATACTTCCACCCCACCTGCCCAGCCAGCCAAGGGCGAGGATCGGGGAGATAGAGGTTGCCCTTGAGGGAGGGGCCGAGCCAGATTTTATGCTATTCCTAATTGTGCCGTGGTTGTCGCCTCCGATTCTGTTATCACATGTATTATAATGGTTAGTCAGAGAGAGGTATCGGTTCTATTCGACCCAGGCTCTAATTATTCCTACGTGTCATCTTATTTTTCTCCGTATTTGGGTACAGCCCGAGAGACATTGAGCTCTCCTATTTATGTTTCTACTTCCGTGGGAGATTCCCTTATTGTGGACCGCGTATATCGGTCATGTTTTGTTACTATTCGTGGTTTTGAGACCAGGGCTGATCTTTTATTACTTGATATGGTTTATTTCGATATTATCTTTGGCATGGACTGGTTGTCCCCCCAGTATGCTATTCTTGATTGTCACTCTAAGACCGTGACGCTGACTATGCCAAGTATTTTGTGTATTGAGTGGAGTGGTTCTTTTGATCACACTCCTAGTAGAGTTATATCTTTTCATAAATCTCATCGTATGGTTGAGAAGGGGTGCACCGCGTATTCAGTTTAGGTGAGAGCTGATACCCCTTTTGGTGACTCTGTGCCAGTAGTACGGGATTTCCCCGATGTGTTTCCAGCTAATCTTCCGGGCATGCCGCCCGATCGGGACATTGATTTTTGGTATTGATTTGTTTTGGGACACTCATCCCATATCCATTCCTCCTTGCAGTATGGCTCTTCCTGAGTTGAAGGAGTTGAAGGATCGGTTACAGGAATTGCTTGATAATAGTTTTATTTGACCTAGTGTTTCACTGTAGGGTGCTCATGTCTTGTTCGTAAAGAAAAATGATGGTTCTATGCTTATGTGTATCGATTATCGCTAGTTTAACAAGGTTACAGTGAAGAACCGATATCCTTTGCCTCGTATCGATGATCTATTTGACCAGCTTCAGGGATTGATTTGCGCTTAGGTTATCACCAGCAAAAGATTCGGGAGCCAGATATCCCGAAGACTGCTTTCAGGACTCGATATAGTTACTACGAGTTCCTTGTCATGTCATTTGGGCTGACCAACTCCCCATCAGCTTTTATGCATTTGATGCACAGTGTATTTAGGCTTTATCTCAACTCGTTTGTCATTGTTTTCATAGATGATATTCTTGTATTCTCCCAAAGTCGGGAAGATCATGAGCAGCTCCAAAGGACAGTGCTTCAGACCCTGAGAGAAAAGAAATTATATGTAAAGTTCTCAAAATGTGAGTTTCGGTTGGGTTCTGTGGCATTCCTAGGCCATGTCGTATCTATTGAGGGCATTCAGGTGGATCCGAAGAATGTGGAGGTTGGGAGGGTTACTCTAGCAAATGGAGATTCCAGAGTGGAAATGGGAGAAAATCACAATGGATTTTGTAACTGGTCTCCCTCTAACGGCGAGAAAATTTGATTCCATTTGGGTTGTTGTGGATTGGCTGACGAAGTCTCTCATTTCATTCCAGTGTGTACTTCTTACTCAACCGAGCAGTTAGCGGGGATTTATATCAGGGAGATTTCTCGTCTGCATGCCATTCCAGTTTACATCATCTCAGACAATGGTTCAGTGTTTACATCACGGTTCTGGAGAGCCGTCCAATAGGAGTTGGGTACCCATGTGACTAGTAGTACATCTTTTGACCCTCAGACGGACAGACAGTCCGAGCACACCATTTAGATTCTGGGGGATATGCTCTGTGCGTGCATGATTGAGTTTAGAGGGTCTTGGGATCAGTTCTTTCCATTGGTTGAGTTTGCGTACAACAACAGTTATCGGTCCAGCATTCATATGGCGTCGAATGAGGCCTTATATAATAGGAGATGCAGAACCCCGGTGGGTTGGTTCGAGCCGGGTAAGTCCAGGCTATTGGGTACTGAGTTGGTCCAGGATGCGGTACAAAAGGTTAAGGTGATTCAGGATAGACTCTGTATGGCCCAGTCCAAACAGAAGAGTTACGCGGACCAGAAGGTTCGTGGCATTTCCTTTATTGTTGGTGAGCGGGTTCGGCTTTGGGTCTCACCTATAAAAGGCGTCATGAGGTTTGAGAAGAAAGGAAAGTTGAGTCCGAGGTTCAATGGCCCTTTTGAGATTTTGAAGCGAGCTGGGGAGGTTTCTTATGAGCTTGACTTACCTCCCAGTTTGGCCGACGTTCACCGGGTATTTCATGTCTCGATTCTTCGAAGGTATTACGGTGACCCGTCTCACGTGTTGGAGTTCACTTCAGTCCACTTGGACAATGGCTTATCCTATGTTGTGGAGAAAGAGGCAATATTAGACAGGCAGGTCCGAAAGTTCAGGTCAAAGGATATAACTTCTGTAAAGGTTCAGTGGCAGGGTCAGCCAGCTAAGGAGGCGACTTGGGAGACCGAGCGAGATTTGCGCAGCCGATACCCTCATCTTTTTGCTACTTCAGGTGTGTTCTCTATGCTCGTTCGAGGATAAACAAATGTTTATGTGTAGGAGGATGTAATGACCCGGTCAGTTATCTTTGGAGTTTATGTCCCTTTTTCCCATTAACTGCTTCCCCTAAGTTCATTTCTACTATTTTGGTTTGCCAGGACGTTCGGTGTGAGAATTCGGAGTTCTTTGGGACATTAGTTCCTAAATGAGAGCTGAAGTGTTGGAAAATGGTCCGTAAAGGGAGTAGTGTGAAGACGACCTCTGAATGGGAATCGGATGGTTTCGTTAGCTCCGCTAGGTGATTTCGGGGTTGGCAGCATGTTCAGAATGTATTTTGGATGTCCGTAGGTCCGATAGTGAATTTTTTATCCGAAGGTTGGAATGGGGTTCCGGAAGTTGCTGTAGCACTTTCATGTCATTTGGGACATGCAAGCAAAATTTCAGGTCAATCGGACTTGGATTGGTTAGGTTTTTTATCCAAAGCGAGATTGGTTGAGTTTTGAAGTTATTGGGCTCAAATCATTGGCTAATTCGAGTTTCCAGCGTTGTTTTAGGCGGATTAAGGATTTGTACGAGTTTGAATGATATTATGGGTAGAGGTGTCCAAAACCGATCCGAAACCGAAAACCGAACCAAACCGAAGCTTAATGGTTTAATGGTAACGGCTTAACGGACGGAGAACGGATTGAATTTTTTTTATTAATGGCTTATCGGTTTGGGGGTGGATTATTATATATATATATAAAATTTATTTTTACTTACATAATTATGTATATTAAATATAAAAACTACAAACCTTAAAAATGAATAAGTATAAGTGTATAACAAAAATAAATTACAAAAACGAACCACCCCCCGTTTGTTCTAACTGATAGCGAAGCGAATTTGAAATTTAGAAGGCCCTCTTGGTCTAACTTCAAAGTAGTTATAGCTTGCGTCTTGGTATTGTCACCCATATTTGCTAGCTAATCAGCAATGATATTTTCTTCTCTGAAAATATGAACAAAAGTAAACTCTCTATTTTTTTGCTATATCACATATTTGTTGCACCAAATGAAACACTTGACGTGATGGTTTAATCTTCTTGTTGATTATATTGACAATCATCAATAAGTCTGATTTCTAAGAACACCAACCCCTCATGTTGCCCTAGAATTCCTTTTACAACACCCATCGACATTCAATTCATCCAACCTCTCTCAAGTTTCTCCCCCTTTACTGGTCTAGAAAGAGTTGTTTATTGAGCCCTCTTAATACTCTTTCATTTATCAAACCATAGCTTAGGAAGTCAGAGACTAGAAAATTGAGTACTAAGAACAATAGTACACCAGTTTGTCACATATTGAATAACGTTCCAGCTAGACATGTGCTTTTTGTCATATCTTGTTGAACATTTGCAATTGTCTTCTGCTTTTTAGACTTTTAGCATTGTACAAGTATTGTAATTCGGTATAAGCTTTTTGATAACCCCCATAGGTATTAAACCGATAAACCGCCTGGTAACCGTCCGATAAGAGCTAACCCGATACCAATCCGCCCGATATCTTATCGGGTGGCTAACGGATGAATACATTTAAAAGCCGATAACCGTTAAGAGTAAAAAGCCTCCCAATCCGCCAGATAAACACCACTAATTATGGGATGTGTTCGTAGGTTTGGCTAAGGTCCCGGGGGCATCCGGTGTGTTTCAGATGTTCAACGGAGCAATTGGACTTTTGGAATTTCAGCAGAAAATTGCAGGCAGAGATTCCTTCTTCGCGTTCTCGAAGCAAGCCCCGCATTCACGAAGCTTAACTTTTCCCCTCCAGCGCATTTGCGTACCCTTCCCGCGTTCGTCAAGACCAGCCACCCCCTCTTCCGCGTTCGCGTTCCAGCCTCCACGTTCGCGAAGGCCAAGCCCTGGACACCCCTTCAGTTTATTCTACGTGTTTCGATATACAGCGTCGTGTTCGCATAGGGTCTAGCCCCAGTCTCTTCGCGTTCAAATCCTCACCTTCGCGTTCGGGAAGGTCATTTTTCCAGCCTATCAATTTCCTCTCTGCGAATGCGAGATTTCCTCCGCGTTAGCGATGAACAAAACCCCTGCGCATTATTTAATATTTCAAAACGAGGGTTCTTCATTTTTTAACAAAACTCAAGCTAGAGAGCTTGGATTTGAGGGTTTTTTCGAGGGATTTTCAAAGGCAACGATTGGGTAACAATTCCTTACTCCTCTATGATTAATACCTACTAATCGAATCTCAAATTCAACCTTTAATTTCATATTTTGAATGAAAATTGGGGTAAAGTTCATATACCTAATTCTGAGGATTTGAGGAGGAATTTGACCTCCTATTTAAGAGATTTTTCTATGGTTAGACTTGTGGGAGTACAAGTTTCCCAAAAGTGTGAAACTTATTTGATTCCTAGACTTTGGCCCGAGTGGCATTTTGGTCATCTTACCTATTATTTCGCGCCTTAGCTTTAATTTTAATAGTGGAATTGGTTACTTGCAATGTTATTTACAATATGCAATTGGTTTGAATAGATTTGGGCCACTCGGAGTCGGATACTCGTCGCAAGGGTATCGTTTCATAGTGATTTTTGTATCGGTTCAAGGTAAGTGGCTTGTCTAACCTTGTGTGGGGGATCTCCCCCCTTAGCACTTCTTATCTGCTGATTCAAAAGCCTTTTACGCGAGGTGACGAGCGTGTACTTGTGCTAATTGTTGAAAAATCCACATTACTTGAGTTGTTTAAACTGTGTTTCTCCATTTATTTGACTGATTTCAAATGCAAGATTTATCTGCGTCAATTAGAAAAGCATGATTAGATAGAATTAGTTGCTTAATTTCTTTTTTGCCTAAATTGTACTAAGTGAAGCATGCTAGTTTAGTCATACCTAATTGTTGTTGTTCCATATTTGATTTTTCCTGTAAATTCTTGGTTGTGGTTGCGCATTTAAATTGATATGATGGACTACGGGTTTGATTCCCGAGAGATCCTCCAGAAATTGATATGATGGACTACGGGTTCGATTCCCGGGAGATCCTCCAGATAATGGTATGATGGACTACGGGTTCGATTCCCGGGAGATCCTCAGAAATTGGTATGATGGACTACGGGTTTTATTCCCGAGAGATCCTCCAGAAATTGCTATGATTGGCTACAGGTTTGATTCCTTGGAGATCCTCCAGACATTGGTATAACGGATTACGGGTTCGATTCCCATGAGATCCTCTAGATATTCAAATGTGATGGACTACGGGTTAGGTTCCCGTTAGATCCTCCAGAAATAGATATGATGGACTACGGGTTCCATTCCTAAGAGATCCTCCAAATATTCGTATGATGGACTACGGGTTGGATTCTTGGGAGATCCTCCAGAAATTTCTATGATGGACAACGGGTACGATTCCCGGAAGATCCTCCAAACATTTCAATGATAGGCTACGGGTTTGAATCCCGGGAGATCATCATGACATTGATATGATAGACTACCGGTTCAAATCCCGGGAGATCCTCAAGATATTCAAATGTGGTGGACTATGGGTTAGATTTCCGGGAGATCTACAGGACAGCTGAGGAAAAAGGACTACAGGACGGTATCCTGGGAGGTCCACATGGCACCCTGATATTGAGTGACATCTTGTTGTGTTATGTTTTCTTACTTAGCTTAATTTTCATTGACTTGCAGCTTCTATGTTATTTTTATCGTTGTTTTTCCTGATTATTCTCTGCCTTACACTGTTTATTATTATCATCATGTTTATTCTTAGTAGGGCCCTGACCTTCCTCCTCACTACTTAACCGATATTAGGTTTGGCATTTACTGAGTACTGTTGTGGTGTACTCGTGCCTCTTCTCCGCATGTTTTTCATGTGCAGATTTAGGTACTTCTGGTCGGGCGCACAATCAGTGATCCGGGAGCTATACTCGGATACTTGAGGTATGCATCTGTCGCGTCCGCGGACCCGAAGAGTCTCCTTCTCATTCTTCCTATAGTTAGCTAGTTGCTATTTCGTTCTTCTTATATTAGACTATTCTGGTGATTAGAGCATCGTATGTTCTTCTATAGCCTGTGTAGCCCGTGGAATTTCTGGTTTTGGGAGTTATTTACAATATTTGGTATCTCAGTGTATTGTGCCTGGTGGCAACTCAATACATTTCTTTATGTTATTCGGTATTCTCTGGATATTTTTTGTAGAGATTGTTAAATTCTGCAATGTGTTAGGCTTACCTAGTTGCAAAGACTAGGTGCCGTCATGACAGCTTCACAATTGGTGAACTAGGGGCGTGACAAATTGGTATCATAGCTCTATTTTCATAGGAGTCACGAGACACAGGCCGATTTATTAGAGTTTCGCTGATCGGTACGGAGATTTCTGTACTTCTCAACGAGAGGCTAATTACTGTTTAGGAAAAATCTTCACTTCACTGAATTCCCTATCGTACTATATTTTTTACATCGACTCTAAACTTCTATTTTCTATTATGTCATAGATGGTGAGGACACGCACAACCCAGGACGATCAGGCACCCTCACCCCCTACAGCCGCTAGAGGCAGGGCCAGTGCAGGGATCATGGACGCATGCGTGGTGCAGCCAGAGCACCTGCGTGAGCAGCTGCCGAGGTACCACCAGTGGATCTAGCCAGGACTCAGGTACCTGACACGCCCACATCCACCACTACTCCAGCTATTCAGGAGGCATTGGCACAATTTATGAGCATGTATACTATGTTGTCACAGGCAGGGTTGTTTCCCCTTCCTGCAGCCACGTCCCAGGCAGGGGGATGAGCCCAGACTCCAACAGCCCGCACTCTAGAGTAGAGGTTGCATATGGGACAAAAAATTTTATATTATCCCTGTCCAGCCTGCAGTACGGGTTTAGCCCGGGGATGGGGTACCTACTTCGGAGGATGAGCAGCGTAGACTGGAGAGGTTCAAGAAGTATAACCCTTATGTTTTCAGCGGACTAGCTACGGATAATGCTTTGGATTTTTTGGAGGATTTTCACTGCATCTTTGGCACCATAGGTATTATTACTTCAAGCGGGGTTCCTTTTGCAGCTTTCCAGCTTCGGGGAGCTGCGTATGATTGGTGGCGCACATTTTATGAGGACACGCACGACCCAGGACGATCAGGAACCCACACCCCCTATAGCCGCTAAGGCAGGGGCCGGTGTAGGGGTCGTGGACGCATGCGTGGTGCAGCCAGAGCACCTGCGTGAGCAGCTGTCGATGTTCCACCAGTGGATCCAACCAGGACTCAGGCACCTGACACGCCCAAAGCCACCACTACTCCAGCGATTCAGGAGGCATTGGCACAGTTTATAAGCATGTATACTATGTTTTCACAGGCAGGGTTGCTTCCCCTTCCTGCAGCCACGTCCCATGCAAGGGGAGGAGCCCAGACTCCCGAAGCCCGCACTCCAGAGCAGAGGTTGCATATGGGACAAATTCTAAATATTATCCATGTCCAGCCTGCAGTACCGGTTTAGCCCGGGGATGGGGTATCTGCTTCGGAGGATGAGCAGCGTAGACTGGAGAGGTTCAAGAAGTATGAATTTTATGTTTTCAGCGCACTAGCTACAGATGATGCTTTGCATTTTTTGAGGATTGTCACCGCATCATTGGCACCATGGGTATTATTACTTCGAGCGGGGTTTTTTTGCAGCTTTCCAGCTTCGGGGAGCCACTTATGATTGGTGGCGCTCCTTTGAGTTAGACAGTCCGAACAACGATGCCTCCCTGAGTAGGACTCAGTGTTTAGATATGTTTCAGAGGGAGTTTTTTCCCCAGAGCCTTCAATATGCAAGGCGCCAGGGCCCTATGACTATTTATGAGTATGCCATCTGTTATACTTGGTTGGCTAGACATGCACCAGCTTTGGTGGCTACTGTTCGTGAGAGGGTTCGTCGATTTATTGAGGGTCTTATTCCTCCCATCAGGTCTGGCATGGCTCGAGAGTTCGAGATGGATATACCCTATCAGCAGGTAGTGAGCATAGCCAGGAGGATAGATGGTATACACGCTAGAGAGCGAGAGGAGAGATAGGCCAAGAGGTCTCGAGAGTTGAGTTATTACTCTGGTACCCATACATCAGCAGCAGGACGTCATGGTAGGGGCTATACGGATCGCCCAGTTCACTCAGCTCTTCCTTCATCCAGCAGTACTCCAGTTCCCCCTAGATCTCAGGAGCCTTATTATGCACTTCTGGTGTCTAGTGTGCCTCCTGCACGGGGTACCTCCAGAGGTCAATCTAGCGGGGGTGGGCCCAATCAGTCACAGCCACCGCACCCTCCTAGGGCTTGTTATGAGTGCGGGGATACCTGCCACATGGTTAGTGAGTGCCCCAAACGTTGGAGGGGTTCGCCTTCTCAGACTCCACAGCCTCAGCATACTCCACAGGGTCAGCAAGCCATCGCTCCAGCTCCAACTTCCACCCCACCTACCCATCCAGCCAAGGGCGGGGATCAAGGAGATAGAGGTCGCCCTTGAGGGAGGGGCCGGACCAGATTTTATGCTATTCCTGATCGTTCCGTGGCTGTCGCCTCTGATTCTTTTATCACAAGTATTATTTTGGTTAGTCACAGAGAGGCATCAGTTCTATTTGATCTAGGCTCTACTTATTCCTACGTGTCATCTTATTTTGCTCCGCATTTGGGTACAACCCGAGAGACCTTGAGCTCTCCTGTTGATGTTTTTACTCCCGTGGGAGATTCCCTTGTTGTGGACTGTGTATATCGGTCATGTTTGGTTACTCTTCATGTTTTTGAGACCAGGGAAGATATTTTATAACTTTATATAGTTTATTTCGATATTATCTTGGGCATGGACTGGTTGTCTCCCCAATATGCTATTCTTGACTGTCACAATAAGACCGTGACGCTGGCTATGCCATGTATTCTGTGTATTGAGTGGAGTGGTACTTTTTATCACACTCCCAATAGAGTTATATCTTTTCTTAAGGCTCAATGTATGGTTCAGAAGGGTTGCGCCGCGTATTTAGCTTATGTGAGAGATGTCAATGCTGATACCCCTTTGTTGACTCTGTTCCAGTTGTACTGGATTTCCTCGATGTGTTTACAGCTGATCTTCCGGGCATGCCGCCCAATCGAGACATTGATTTTGGTATTGATTCATTGTTGGGCACTCAGCCCATATCCATTCCTCCTTACCATATGGCTCTTCCTGAATTGAAGGAGTTGAAGGATCAGTTACAAGAATTTCTTGATAAGGGTTTTATTCGACCCAGTGTTTCACCGTGGGGTGCTCATTTGTTGTTCGTAAAGAAAAAAGATGGGTCTATGCGTATATGTATCGATTATTGTCAGTTGAACAATGTTACAGTGAAGAACTGATATCCTTTGCCTCATATCGATGATCTATTTGACCAGTTTCAACGCGCACAGCTGTTTTCTAAGATTGATCTGCACTCAGGTTATCACCAGCTAAAGATTGATGAGTCGGATATCCCGAAGACCGCATTCAGGACTCGGTATGGTCACTATGAGTTCCTTGTCATGTAATTTGAGCTGACCAAAACCCTAGCAGCTTAGGCCTTATCTTGACTCATTTTTCATTGTTTTCATAGATGATATTCTTGTATACTCCCGGAGTCGGGAAGATCATGAGCAGCACCTGAGGACAGTGCTACAGACACTGAGAGAAAAGAAATTATATGCAAAGTTCTCAAAATGTGAGTTTTGGTTGAGTTTTGTGGCATTCCTAGGCCTCGTAGTATCGAGTGAGGGCATTCGGGTGGATCCGAATATGGTGGAGGCCGGGAGGGTTACTCCAGCAGATGGATATTCGGGAGTGGAAATAGGAGAAGATCACAATGGATTTTGTAACCGGTCTCCCTCTGACGGCGAGGAAATTTGATTCCATTTGGATTGTTGTGGATCGGCTGACCAAGTCCGCTCATTTCATTCCAGTGTGTACTTCTTACTCAGTCGAGCAGTTAGCGGGGGGAGATTGTCCATCTGCACGGCATTCCAGTTTTTATCATCTCAGATATTGGTTTAGTGTTTACATCACGGTTCTTGAGAGCCATCCAACCGGAGTTGGGTACCCAGGTGACTATGAGTGCAACGTTTCACCCTCAGACGGACGGACAGTCCGAGCGTACCATTCAGATTCTGGAGGATATGCTTCATGCGTGCGTGATTGAGTTTAGAGGGTCTTGGGATCAGTTCTTGCCATTGGCTAAGTTTGCGTACAACAACAATTATTAGTCCAGCATTCAGATGGTGCCGTATGAGGCCTTATATGGTAGGAGATGTAGATCCCCTGTGGGTTGGTTTGAGCCGGGAGAGGCTAGGCTATTGGGCACTCAGTTGGTCCAGGATGCGGTAGACAAGGCTAAGGTGATTCAGGATATACTCTGTATGGCCCACTCAAGACAGAAGAGTTACGAGGACCAGAAGGTTCATTGGCCCTTTTGATATTTTGAAGCGAGTTGGGAAGGTTGCATATGATCTTGCCTTACCTCCCAGTTTGGCCGGGTTTCACTCGGTATTTCATGTCTCGATGCTTCGGAGGTATCACGGTGACCCTTCTCACGTGTTGGAGTTCACTTTGGTCCAGTTGGACAATGACTTGTCCTATGTTGAGGAGCCTGTGGCAATATTAAAAAAGCAGGTCCGAAAGCTCAGGTCAAAGGATATACCTACTCTAAAGGTTCAGTGGCAGGGTCAACCAGCCAAGGAGACGACTTGGGAGACCGAGCGGGATATGCGCAGCTGATACCCTCATCTTTTTTCTACTTCATGTATGTTCTCTATGCTCGTTCGAGGATGAACAAATGTTTAAGTGTAGGAGGATGTGATGACCCGACCAGTCATCTTTGGAATGTATGCCCTGTTTCCCCATTAACTGCTTCCCCTAAGTTCATTTTTGCTATTTTGGTTTGCTGGGACGTTTAGTGTTAGAATTCTTAGTGTTTTGGGATACTTAGTCCCTAAATGAGAGCTTTAGTGTTGGAAAATGGTCCGTAACCAGAATAGTGTGAAGACGACCTCGGAATGGGAAACTGATGGTTTTGTTAGCTCAGTTAGGTAATTTCAGGGTTAGGTGCGTGTTTGGAATGTATTTTGGATGTCCGTAACTCATTTAGACTAGAAATTCCGAAAGTTAGAATTTTGAAGTTTTCAATCTGATAGTGAATTTTTGATCCTAGGGTCGGAACGGGGTTCTGGAAGTTGTTGTAGTACCATCATGTCATTTGGGACGTGCGTGCAAAATTTCAGGTCAATGGGACTTGGTTTGGTTAGGTTTTTTATCGAAAGCGAGAGTGGTTGAGTTTGAAGTTCTTATGTTCAAGTCATTGATTAATTCGAGTTTCCGGCGTTGTTTTAGGATTTGTACGAGTTTGAATGATGTTATGGGATGTGTTCGTAGGTTTGGTTGAGTTCCCAGGGGTCTCGGGTGTGTTTCGGATACCCAACGGAGCAATTGGAGTTTTGAAATTGCAGCAGAAAATTGCAGACAGTGATTCCTTCTTCGCGTTCCCGAAGCAAGCCCCGCATTCGTGAAGCTTAAATTTTCCCCTCCATCGCGTTCGCGTACCCTTCCCGCGTTTGCGAATCCCATCCATCCCCTATTCCGCGTTCTGGTTCCTGCCTCCGCGTTCGCGAAAGCCAAGCATTGGACACTCCTCCAGTTTCTTCTACGTGTTCGCGTATGCAGCGTCGCGTTCGCATAGGGTCCAGCCCTAGTCTCTTCGCGTTTTCATCCTCACCTTCACATTCGCGAATGTCATTTTTACAGCCTATTAATTTCCTCTTAGTGAACACGAGATTTACTCCGCGTTCGTGATGAACAAAACCCCTGGGCGGTATTTAATATTTCAAAACGAGGGTTCTTCCATTTTTAACAAAACTTAAGCTAGAGAGCTCGGATATGAGGGATATTTCGAGGGCTTTTCAGAGGCAACGATTGGGTAACAACTCCTTACTCCTATGCGATTAATACCCACTAATCTAATCTCAAATTCAACCTTTAATTTTGGATTTTGAATGAAAATTGGGGTAAAGTTCTTAGACTTAATTGTGAGGATTTGAGGGGGCATTTGACCTTCGATTTGGGAAATTTTTATAATGTTAGACTCGTGAGAGTATGATGTTTCCTAAAATGTAAAAATTATTTGATTCCGAGACATTGGCCTTAGGGACGTTTTGGTTTTTTTACCTATATTCGCGACTTAGCTTTCATTTTTATAGTGGAATTGGTTACTTGCGATGTTAATCATAATATGCAATTGGTTTGAATAGATTTGGGCCACTCGGAGTCGGATTATCATTGCACGGGCATCGTTTCATAGTGATTTTTGTATCTGTTCGAGGTAAGTGGCTTGTTTAACCTTGTGTGAGGGACCTCTCCCCTTAGGACTTCTTATCTGCTGATTTAAAAGCCTTTTGCGCGAGGTGACGAGCGTGTACTTGTGCTAATTTTTGAAAAATCCACTTTACTTGAGGTTTTTAAACTATGTTTCTCCATTTATTTGACTGATTTCAAATGCAAGATTTATCTGCATTTATTAAAAAAGCATGATTAGATAGAATTAATTGCTTAATTGCTTATTTGCCTAAATTGTACTACGTGAAGCATGCTAGGTTAGTCATACCTAATTACTGTTGTTCCATATTTGAATTTTCCTGTAAATTTTTTGTTGTGGTTGCGCATTTAAATTGATATGATGGACTACGGGTTCGATTCCCGAGAGATCCTCCAGAAATTGATATAATGGACTACGGGTTCGATTCCCGGGAGATCCTCTAGATAATTGTATGATGGACTACGGGATCGATTCCCGGGAGATCCTCCAGAAATTGCTATGATGGGCTACGGGTTCGATTCCAGGGAGATCCTCCAGACATTGGTATGATGGACTACGGGTTCAATTCCCGGGAGATCCTCCAAATATTCAAATGCGATAGACTACGGGTTAGATTCCCGGGAGATCCACTGGACAGCTTAGGAAAAATGATTGCAGGACAGTATCCTGGGAGGTCCACATGGCACCCTGATACTGAGTGACATCATGTTGTGTTATTTTTTCTTGCTTAGCTTAATTGCCATTGACTTGCAGCTTCTATCGTATTTTTATCGTTGTTTTTCCTGATTATTCTCTACCTTACACTGTTATTATTGTTATCATGTTTATTCTCAGTAAGGCCCTGACCTTCCTCATCACTACTCAACCGAAGTTAGACTTGGCACTTACTGAGTACCGTTGTGGTGTACTCATCCCTCTTTTGCGCATATTTTTCATGTGCAGATCCAGGTATTTAGGTCGGGCGCACTATCAGTGATCAGGGAATCATACTCGGAGACTTGAGGTATGCATCTTCCGCATCCGCAGATCCGAAGAGTCTCCCTCTCATTCTACCAATAGTTAGCTAGTTGTTATTCCGTTCTTCTTGTATTAGACTATTCTGGTTATTAGAGCATCTTATGTTCTTCTATAGCCTGTGTAGCCCGTGGGATTTCGGGTTTTAGGAGTTATTTACAGTATTTGGTATCTCAATGTATTGTTCTAGGCAGCAACTCTATATATTTCTTTATGTTATTCGGTATTCTGTGGTTGTTTTTCCTAGAGATTGTTAAATTCCGCAACGTGTTAGACTTACCTAGTCGCAAGACTAGGTGCCGTCATGACAGGTTCACAATTGGTGAACTAGGGTCGTGACAGTATATGCATATTTGTTTTCTTGAACGTGTTTCCACGTTGATTTGTATTATGTTTGTGATTAAATTTGTATGTTATTTTTACCCGGATTGAATTATTACTTTTTTAAAAAAATAGTTAAAACTTGATAAATAATTTTTATTGTTAATGAAATTGTTAACAAATATCTTTTACTTTTTTATATGTAATTTGTGAATGTTATGTTCATATGTTTGTTATTTTTAATTAGTTTAGATTATTTATTTGCTTAAAGAATAGTGGCATTTTAGAGTAATAAAATATAGCGCTTTTTAGCGTAGTAAAATATAGAGCCTTATAGCGTAGTAAAATATAGAATCTTTAGTGCAGTAAAATATAAAGTCTTTTAGCGTAGTAAAACATAGAGTCTTTTAGCGTAGAGTCTCTGCAGTTTAAGTATGTACTAACTTCAAACTCTATCCAATTACATTTTACAAAATTAAATATTTAATTTATAAAATAAACTTACAAAACTAACAAATTAATATATGTTGTCGAATAAAATATCGAGCTTGAACCCCATGGATAATTACTCAGTCCAATTAAATAATTAACTATTTAATTTATTAAACTAACAAAATTCTAAACATACTGAAATTGACACAAATAATAATTAAGGATAACTAGGTGCTGCTGGGCCTTAAATATTGAGCCTGGAACCCATAAAATAAACATCGCTAAAGCATAAAAAAATTAAAATTTACTAGTCGTCTTGTGGATTATATAAAATCGAAAAAATATGTTGTGGCTGCTCACTCGCCGGTGGTGATAATTTTAAATCAAGGTATGTTCTTTCATCAGGAATCGGACAGGTAAAAACTAATCCAGAATAACCACCTGATGATTGGGGAATATCCCTACTATGCACGTCCTCATTGTTGGGAACGTCTTCTACCTTGACGTATATTTTCAATAATTTTATTACAATAAATTCCTTGTATTCATCCGGAATCCGCAAAAATCTCTAAGAGTTTCTTCATCTTCGATATTAAACTTAGAATAATAAGAAAACCCTTTGGAGTCACAGAATATAAAAATCTACCGGTTACTTTAAGGTTCACCGAACGTTTCCTTACATTCTTTTTTTTACATAACAACGATACCAATTTATGGTACTCCATTGTAAGCAGCAATTTAACATGACATTGTGGAGGTGAACTATACCTCACAGAGTTATTCTCCATGACAACCTCACCCCCTCCCACTCCCCTCACCCCTCCCCCCAATATAATAAAATCCTTATTTTTGGCTCTTCGGACATTATCAAAAAATGTGTGATAAGAATAAGAGAAGTATGAACGGAAGTTTGAAGGAAAGTTTTAAATGGATTTTCATAAAATTCTAATGCCTTTAAATAAGGCAAGTCCTAGCTTGGGGTGCAGAATTTATTTTTACGTAAAACTCAGTATATTATTACATTTTATGTATTTGAATTATTGTTATGTCAGTTATCCGCAAAAAAAATTATTGGTGGACCCAAAAATTACTGTAAAATACAGTATCATACTTTGTTTCAGTAAAATGTAGTATTATAATACGTTTACAATAAAAATAAATTATTTTTGTCAAACCTGCAGAACACTTATTATTGGTGAGCCCAATTTTATATGGAAATGCAATATAATATTGCATTTTTCTTAAACTTAGTATTATATTGTGTTTCCCTTTAAAAAATAATATATAAGAAAATATAGTATTATACTGCATTTAATTTTAACGACTAATTTTTCGTTAAAATAAAATACAGTATGATATTACATTTTAGTTAAAAATATAAATTGTATAAACGTATTTTATTTACAAAAAATCATCATTTTTCTAGCCAATGCTGAAGCAGAAAGACCTGTCTCTTCAACTTCAAACAAAACGAAGAAAGAAAGAAAGAAAGAAAGATGTGTCATTTGAGTTTAACTGCTGACAGATTTTCCATGTAACTAAACGAGAATCGATAAACTTCCTTCCCCAGCGACAATTTCCTGATCAACAAACTGCCATATATTATTTTTCCTTTTTTACTTCACTTTTATTTTGCTTTGTTATGATTGTTCTACGTTTGAGCTTTTGTGTCGGCTTTTTCAGTTATTTCTATCATTTCAAGTGTCCCGTTTCTATGTTGTCTTCTTCTATAAGTGCCATCAATTCTCTGTTTCCCCTCATTCATTACTTCAGTTGTCCCAATCTGATTTTCACTTCAATTTTTTTTTAAGCTGAAAAACGAAAAATATATGGGGACAAGGAGCTTTCACAAGAAATCTTATTATTGAGCACTTGTTTTTATTTCTTTTCTCCACTAACCATACCGTGAGGTGATTTCAATTTCAATTTACCCCGCTCAATGTAGGGTTGATTGATCTTTGGTGTAAGTAATCTCAAGATTATATTACTTGTTTTAATTATATGGTAATATTTTTTTCAGTGTGTTTCCACAAGAAAGATAGCTTCCTAAGTTTGAAAAAAATATTAACTTAAACATCTTTTTGTCGTTAATTGGAGTTTTTAAAGTCATAAGATATCTATAACTTAATTTATATTATAAGTTTTAAAAGTCTTCTTTTATATTTTAAACTTTATGTGCAATTCAAACTTTGCGACATAAAGTAAAATGAAGGGACCTAAATAAAATAACAAAGATCCTCTTCTCCTCATTATTTGACCACAAAGTATAACTTCGGCTAAAACTATAGTATTTATGTAATGATGAATTAAACCTAGTTAATGATAATATCTTTAGATGTGAGTTGCGAAAATGTGGCTAACCATAAACCATTTTCAGAGGGGGGTTGACAATAGCATGTATTATATTCTAAAAGATATGAGCAATAATGGAGAAATAACTAGCAATAAATAACAATACATTGCGTTAAAGTAAATAGGAGAATTAGTTCACTCCATAAAGAATGAACTAGACGATTGTTCCTCCTGACAATGATGAGTGACAGATAAATCCTAGAATGTTCTAATTGTTCTTGGATCTGATGGAAAAGTGTGGAATAAGATGAACAAGAAACTTGATGAAAAGATAGTATTTGTATTCGTACAAGAGAGGGAGAGAATCTTTATCAAAAGTTTGTTCTTATTAAGTAAGTGTCACATGCCCACATTCATTGTCTTTTTTCATGTTTATACGAGACATATCCCTAACAAACTCTAATAGTACATGTCCAAAGAATATTCACTAGAATATTCCCTTTATTATGATATTCTAAAAACTATCCGTTATAGCCCTTCCTGCGGTGCTCGACCTCGATCATTGTTGGCATCCCGAACACGAGCTTCGCCATTTCCTGATCGACCTCAACCGACTCTTTCCTTAATGCTACCTTGCCCTAAATGTTATGTCATAAATTTTGGCCTATACATTTAGTTCCTCCACTTATTGAGGCCAACCCGATGAGCAAATTTTGTTAATTGTGATCGAGAAGAGTGGACGAGTAAGTCGAATAGTGAAATTTGGGACGATCCGGCAACGTGGCCATTCGTGAGCCGTAGTTTTTAGGGCTACGTCGTTTCTACACTAAAATGACTTCATGACATCATGTGTCATTATGACGCATTTTCCCGATGATTTACGTAATTTACCATGCGTCTGTTGGTTAGGACTGCTGTTTCAATTCTAGTGCAAGGCAATTGTGCCACAATTTCTTGGTTTTGATGCCCAAATTCTTATAAATAAAGGCGTGAGGGCATTCACTTGTTCTTTACGTATTTTTCATATCGAAACCTTGTGCCTTCCTCTCCTTACTCCATTTTTGTGTATTTTCTTTCCTTGTTCCAGTGACTCCTATTGCTTCTAACTCTTCTTTACTTGAATATCCTACTTTTTATCAGAATCATGGCTAATGTGTCCTCTGGTTCCAGTGAGGGAAATAACCATGTCCCCTTGGGGGTGATTATGCCTCCTCATGCCGATGGCATTTTCTTGTTGCCATTAAAGATGAGAATTTTCCTACGGTGGAGGAAATAATTCCTCGTGGTGAGAAAGTTAGGTCTGACTTCTCAAAGGTGCCTGAAGACGAGCCTGAGGTCTCTGAGTCAGCGATAAAAGAGGCCATCTAGCAGAGCTTAGGGCTAAATTTAATATTCCCACTCTCCTCGATTTTCTCCCAGCAGGGCGTGATGTAGTACAAATCCACCGCCCCGGGTATTGCACGTTCTATTCATACCCCTTTCAGGTTGGCTACGCTATTACCCTTCTCCTATTGGCGGAGGAATTTCGTCGCTGCTATGGTGTGTGCCTAGTTAAACGCGCCCCATATATCTACAAGCTCATCCGGATGCTTACTAAATTAGTGGAGTTGGACGGTGTCGAAATCACGCTATGGCATCTGATTCATTTATTTACCGTGAAAATCGTAATAATAGTTGAATTTGTAAATGCGTCTCTAAAAATACATGATCTATTTTTATGCTAGTTTCTAGAGCAGTTGATACTAAGCGTATGAATTTAAACGATGAAATACAAGTTAAAACGGGGCACTAATCAAACCGAGGGGCTTGTTACCCGGGTTTCGGACTGATCGATAAACGGCCTTGAGGTTGATACCAGGCTCGAGTTCGAGCTATCGGGGGTAACCGGGAAGGGGATAACAGATAAGATATAACTAAAGAAGGATCTTTATGGAAAATATCAAGCAATAAATTAAGAACACATATGAAAGCAATACATGGAAAGAGTAGCCTCGAGCGAATAAGTTAGAGAGAAGAGAGAGAGAGAGAGAGAGTGAGTTATTATTGATCTTAAATAGAGTAGTTGGAGCAACAACAACCCTTTAAAAATTGGTGACGATCCCCTTTATATAGGAGGGAGAATACAACATATTACAGAGTGCACAAATTGTAAAAACAATGGAGATGGGACGGCTAGACATGATATCAGACTCTACTGACACCATTAGCTCACCTTGGGGATTCTCTACCCCCGGGATCATTGTCAGATCGAATGTGAATGAACCTCGAGGAGGAGAACTTGGCCACAGTCATGCATGCTTGAGATATCGATATGACTCCCCGAACACACCTTAATGGCGAGAAATTGGACCTTTCAATTTCACCGTATACAGATAGTCTCCGTGTTCCTAAAATGAAGTAATAGGAAATGATATTGAACCGCCCTCTTGAGGTCATCATTGTTGTGATGTCAACCAATAAGATCATTAAATGCCACATTACAGAAAATCTTGTAAAGGTCGCCGTCAAATGCGATAATCAAGGAACCTACAAACTGCCATTGGCTCGTCCTTTCCGCTGCCCAAACGATTCTGATAGATGCATCGACTGTTTGATATGTATTATTACTTTAACCCCATCTCCAAATTAACAAGTCACAACCCTTTGTCTTTTATTCTATTTCAATTTTTTCTAGAAACAATTTACCATTGATATGGCTAGGACTTCTAGGACGGTTCCCCGATGGAACGAAGTTGCATCGCCCTCTCGACCGTCTGAAGAGAAAATCGGAGCAATTCCTTCTTTGAAACAATGCATCCCGCCTAATCTTGATATGTCAACGGATTTTAACATCAATGCCACTTCATCTACACTAGGTTGGTGTGAGCACGTGTCTCGATATATTAGCATCGTGACCAGTATACAAACGGTAAGGAAAGACTGCCAATTGAATGAGACAGTGAAAGTGGAGATTCCCGCCCCTAGTGAGAATATAACAGACCACAAAGACGGGTTTCTTTATGTGTATACCTACCCGTTCACCTTGGGTCCTGACGAATCTTTGGAGTTTTCTCCCCCGAGGATAGACCCAGTCATCATTGAGTTCTGTGACAAGTACCAAGTGATGCTTGGACATATCTATCCTTCCGTTTTGAGGATAGTATTGATGCTCTGCCATTTTATCGAAGGGGTTGGGGCTGAGGCTTTCACCCTCAACCATTTGATCAGGATATATAGTACTCGATTTTATCGAGGTTTGATCAGGCTCTGCCATCGATCCAAAAATTCATTCTTCTCGAGTATCGACGAGGGGAAGGACTTAGGGTGGATGAGCATATTTGTACGAGTGAAGACCTCAGATATTATACCGGCCTAGAGGATGCCTTTTCCGAAGAGATGGAACATACAACGTAATCAACTTTCCCTTACCCTTTTTTCACTATTTTTTTTGAAGTAACAACCTCTTTACACTTCTTGCAGCCGCTGCTTGGTATCCCGAGGCTGTTCCAAATTTGTTGGGATGGATTGGGCAGTTGGACAAGGCGTTCCCATATCTTGTCCGTTCTAGGACCGACCTGGCCAAGAAGCGATGGGTGGCTAAGAACCATGGTAAGGTTTCTCTATCGCCTACGCCTTGTACTTGTGTTTCTTCCTGAACCCTTAGTTAAAGAATCTTTGGTTTTTGTGCTGGTGTTGGTCTTGGTGAGAATATGCAGATGAGGCCGCCCCCTGGCTGCAAAGTGGAAGTTTCGGAGCCCAGCAAGGGTAAAAAGAGAAAAGGCAAGGCAACTATCGCCCTTCCTATGACAAAGAAAACTAGGTCAATCGAGCATTGAGCCGCTGCTGGAACTTCTGCTTCAACTTCAGAGGCAATTCCTGACACCGAGAAAGAGGATGATGATGAATGTCATCTAGAGTGAAGGACGAGGCCATATGTGAGAGCTTTGTAGGTGCCTCGGTCAGAGGATGCTGAGTTCGCAATGACTCCGGTCAGTCTCGCGAACCGAAGACCCTTGAAGCCGAAGTTAATGACTCCAGCTGATACTTTATTTCGCTCCCTTGGCCCGGCCAAAGAAGCAACCTCCTTGAGAGCATCCTTGAGATCTCTGGGGAGTTGGCGGAATCTCAGGATCTTCTCAAGGATGCTCGCAAGGAGGTTGCTGCTTTGGCCGCAGCTAAGTTCGAGGTTCAATGAAATTCTGCCACTTATCTGGAGGATGCAACCATGGTACATAAAATAGCGCGTGACATATCAATAGCAGCTGAGCAGATGTTAACCCTAGTTATTAAGCTTGCTAAGGCGAAGGCGAGGAGACAGACCTTGGAGGATATCGGAGCCAAAGGTATCGACCTATCAACTGATCTAAAGGATGCCCGCGAATTGGAGGAAGTACTGGCACTTTTAACTGCCCTCGATGAGGGTGAAGATAATATCAATGGGCAGTAGTCTTTGAGTCGTTTTGTATCCCTTCCTTTTTCCTTTGTATGCGACAATCGGGGGGATGGGTTGTGTAAAGATTATTTGTGAATACGATTTTTCACAATGTAAAAGGGGGGTTTTCCTCCTATCAGTTTTTTCAGTCTCTTCTTTCTTTGCCCCTTTTCTTGCGCAATTTAGCTTTTTCCTCTCGACGTTTGCCTTTTGGAACCTGTTCTCAGAGCAACCGGGATCCTAAAACTCGCCATGCCCTGGGGTTAAATTGACATCTTCTCTTGGACTGATGCTCGTGATGTTGCGGAGCTCCCCGAGGCCTCGTAATTTTTTAGTTCCACGGGGTAACAATATTCAAATGATTCGATAAAAAAAAGGGGCCCCAGATGATTTCGACAGTACATTTCCCTAGTAGAGGATGACGTTAACGCGGCCAGAGTGAATTGGCCCTCTTGGGTAGGGGGGAAGTTGTTGCTTTGCCTATATATATTCATTCATCCGTCTTTACAACGGTGAATTTGCTGCTTTGAAAGGCTATCTCTTCTACAGAGCCTGGCCCTTTGTGTTAGTCCTTCAGCTCCTCTAAGAAAACAATTTCTGCTCAGACCCTCATCTTTCCCTTCCTAATATATCGTAGCCATGACTGCTATGTTGATGTCGGTCATTGGGTGGAGGGGAGCTCCTCCTGTGTTCCACATTCGGTTGGTGCCAGTGGCTCGCCTCCGATGTCAAGTGAGTGAGGCTCGGGATGCCCTACCTCGGGGAGAGCTACGCCAGGGAAACCTTCCAATGTTTCGGGCCACCAGGAGTATGTCTCAAGGATCGTTTCATTAGTGGGAGAGGAAAATCTTGAGATGATCAGAAAAAATTGCGGATGGGGAGAAGGTGTGATATTACCATTACTTTCTCCCGAGGAGAGAATTATGCCATACTTTGAGGGATTTTTGAGCGTATACACGCATGTTTTCACGCCGGGTTTCCCCGACGTGGCCGTTCTCGATTTCTGTCGGAGATATAAGGTTACACTGGCGCAAGCGCATCCCTACTTTGGAAAATAGTGCAGGCGGGCAGATATTTCTCTAATAAGGCCAGGATAGAGTTTACCCTCAGCCTTCTCATGAGGTTATTTCAGCCACTGCATTACCGGGGCTTGATTTCTCTTCAACGTCAATCCAGCCGAGCTTCTATGTTTGTCAGCGAGGAGGACGAGGACCAGGAATGGATGAATCGGTTCGTTCGGATTCGAACCACAGATGTTATTCCTAGAGAATTTTTGCTATTTCTTGAGAAATGGAACTTCACATGTAAGTGCCTCAAATGAACTATCATCGTTTTGACCAGAAGCACGCTCCGTAACGGTATCCTTATGTTCCTTATTTTATCAACTCATTGGACACGAGCGAGGTCCCTGATTTAGCCTAGTGGTCTCATAAGCTAGCAACTTTCTCGATTTATGATAGGCACCGGTGGAGAGATCTTTCCAAAGGGAGATGGGAGACAAAACGTCATGGTAGGTGCGCAATGCTCTATCTCCTAAAAAATTGCACTTTTCTTGCCTGCTTATTTGGTTCAATTGTCGCATGTGCTGAGGGTTCTTTCAAAATGAGGCTGTGTCTTTCGGGGGAGGATGAGAGATTGCTGGCCTTAGGATCAATGAGTGTTGACAAAAGAAAATATGCTCCGGGGTGCGAGAAGACTTGCAGTGAGGCGACTCCCTCTCAGCGGTTAAGGAGAAGTGATTCGGTCGATAGGCCATTTTCTGGAAGTTGTACGCCATCAGACGTGTCTTTGGCCTTTGGAAAGGGTCAACAATTTGGCCTCATGGTGAGTTTTGCCTGATATAAGATTATTCCAGCCCCGTGCTTTTATTTTTTTCCCTTTTCTTTTTCTTTATTTAGTTTTCTTTCACAGGCCTTTAACAGGCTTAAATCCAAGCAACTTCATAGCGAGGCCCTGTTGCGAGTGGCTTTGGATAGGGAGAAATCCCTCAAGCTCCTTTGTGCAGCAAATGAAAGTGAGTTAGTCTCCTTACGGCGCGAGGTGGACCGGAGCCGTAAGATCCGCCTTGAGAAATAGGTACCCTGTACTTCCTGCTGGGTTGCACTCCCTTTCTATCTTGGCATCCTGATGTTTTGATGTTTTAGCTGGAGGACAAGCGGATGAGTTGGGACAACTGTGGGGCGAGGTTGGCAGAGCCAAACGCAAATTAACGAGCCACATGCGCATGTAATTGCCCATTTTATGGCCAAAGAGAGGGCTCAAGTCAAGGTTTCTGCCTTTGAGGCACAAATCCAGACCGTTCGTGCGAATGATTCTGATAGGGCGTACATGACCGCAAGGCTTTTGTTCAAGCTTTCAAAGGCTAAGGTCGAGGTGGTGAATGTCCGATCCGAGGTTGTGATGAGTAATACTAGGGCGGGATAGAAAGTGGCGGCCTATTCAAAGAGTGCTGCCACTGCTAAAGCTGAGTTGAAGAGAGCCCTTGATCGTGCTAGCAATATCAGGAGTATGCGAGGTGCAGATCCCGGAGGGAAGTCCTCTTGGAGACATTACAGGGGCTTTGACCTCTCGGGGGAGATCGATCAATCCAAAGGGGAGGATTAAGATGTCAAGTTCCTTATGTCAGATGTTGAAGACGGTGATGAGGGAGTCGTCGAGTAATAGTTGCCGAAGGGGGGAATGTTTATTCCCTTTCTTCTTGTTGTGTACATAGATTTCATAATATATTATAGATTGAGCTTGCATTTCACCGCCTGCATGTAAAAATAAGAGGGGAACCCCGCAATTTGTATCTTTTGTATATATGTTCATCAAGATCTCAATCGGATCGATTCGACCTTTGGATTAGTATAAACCTCTGAACCTGTAATTTAGCCCTGATGTTCGTTAGGTCGGTGATAGCAAATTTTATTTTTTGCCCTTGGGCGTACACATTTTAACCATTTTTGGGTTCAGTCTCCAAGTCAGCCTCCGACTCGAGCTAACTCGATCTTCAAGTTTTACGCCTGCATGGGTTGGCAATAATGGTTCTTATGCCTTGGGTCGAAGCAACCTTTAATTATGTGGCCCTGAGGCTTGTTGAGCTGGCGACAGTGGCTCTTATGTTATGCCCTTAGGCATGTGTAGTTAAATATTTTGGATCTGGTCTCCAAATTGGGTTACGACTCGAGCTCATTTTAATCCTCAAGTTTTAAAATTTTAAGCTGGAGATAGTGGCTCTTACGCTTTTGGTCGTTATGACCTTTTAGTGTGTGACCCTGAGGCTCGTTTGGTAGGAGACTATAGCTCTTACTCTTTTGCCATTAGGCATACATAGGCTTTGTTTTTCCCTCGTTAAGGAACTTTTGAAACAATTTTGCCTCACCCGTCGTCGGTTCGGGAAGAATCTCAATTTCAAGTTGTTAGTGGCGATGTTCGAGCGCCTCGGAAGGTTTATCTTTTAGGTCGAGTACTCAAAGCCTTATGATTTGGAGCTAATATTTTCGAAGCTCGTTTGCCTATTGAGGGTAGCCTGTTTTAACCGGTACTTTTGAAGAATAATCGAAGTAATGGCCTGTGATTTTGTTAGCGATGGTGGGGCGTCCCTGGGTCGTGTTAATTTGGCTGGTGCAGCCGTGTTGACCGTAGTCATATGTGTTTGGCCGGAGCTGTTTTTGATCTCGAGTATGATAGTTTAGGTGTCTGCATCGAGGGTATGCCCTTTCGGGAGTCTTACAAATACGACACATAACCTAAACTTCGGGATTGAGTTTTATGCATGTAGTAAGGTCTTACAAAATTTTCATGCCTGTTGTGATCTTACAGCTTTTTCATGCATGTTGAGGTCTTATAGTTTTTTCTTCGTGTGAGGTCTTACAGTTTTTCATGGATGTTGAGGTTTTATTGTTTATTCATGCATGTTGAGGTCTTATAGTTTTTTGTTATTATGTAAAATAGATCTGGCTAGACCGAGTTTTCCCGCTCGAGGTCTTACGACCTCAGGTTTTCTAGTGAGTGGCGATTGACGACGGGCTATGAGTCATCAAGTTTACTTAATCTCGAAGTCCGTTACTCATGAGCTTGGAATTGACTTGTTGGGGCCATATGAGCACAAATTTCCGACCCTAAGGTCGTGTGGGTACCAAAGCATTGACGCTAAGTCTCCGAGTATTTGGGACGTACTCGGTGGAGGGATCCTTGCCCTGAACATGCTGAATTTTCTTTTGGAGTAAAAAATGCTTTTGGTGAAAGATATTATTTGATTTATTGGGGAAAATACATGTCATTGTGTTGTCTTAAGCCCAGTTTATACACACTCGGTTCGTTCAGCCATTTGGCCCGGTATATCATTTCCTATTGGAACCTCATTTGTCATTTCCCGGTACAGGGTTGATTGCGAAGAAAATACGGTAGTCTTGTTGAGTCCTTCTTAGGAAGTTTGTGGATGTTGCCTCGTTAAAAACCTTTTTGGCAAAAACCCATTTCGGGATAAAAAAAAATCGATCAAAGGAAAAGAGTGCAACAGACGCTTCGAAACCTTAGGGTTTTCGAGCTGGAACAACATCCTGACTGCTTTTGTCGCTGGCCTGCGCAAGAGTTACCATGAAGTAAAAGATATAAAAAGGGAGAGGTGATTATACCTTAGTAGCGATGGCGCTTTTGGGTTCTGGTGTTCATTTCGCGGATGTTGTGTGGTCCTTTATTTGAATACATTTGGGAGCGAGCTTCAAAAAATCGTGTGGATGATGTGTTGGGGCTTGTCTGCTTTGTTCTTTTGGTTGTTTCTCTTTCTCGGGACTGGTTTTTAGCCCAGTTGCTGAGAAATTCCCGAAGATTCCCGTTATCGAGAAGTCAGGCCACTTCCTCTCGGACTTTCCTGCAATACTCGATTTTGTACCCGTGTGAGTTGTGAAACTCGCAAATCAAGTTGTAGTTCAGTTGGGAAAGATCTGAGTGTATAGGCCTGGGCCATTTGGCATCCCTGATTTTGCTGATGGCAAACACAATGTCAGATACACTGACGTTGAAGTTGTATTCTGATAGGTAAGGTGCCCCCATTCGCCTCGTGTCCCCGTCAAAGCCACCTTTGTTGAGGGGTCCCCGAGGGTACTGTCCTTTGTTCACCAATGGATCATTGCGAGGCAGATTGCGTCTCAGAGCATTCCTCATACCATCATGGTACGACCGCTACCTCTATTTATTCGATCTTGACTCCTTCGCTAAGAGTCTGTTCGGATATACTGTGCCCGAGGGAGCTCCCAGCTGGTCATCCTCGACCCTAATTTTTGACTGGTATCGATTGTGGATGCCCGACTAGGTTACGGAGGGATACTCGATTAGATTCTCTTTCAGCTGCCTTGAGGCAACATAGCTTCGGTCATTCAGGCCTTTAGTGAAGGCCTGTACTGCCCAGTCATTGGAGACAGAGGGTAGTTCCATTGATTATGTCTGGAAATGAGACACAAATTCTCGCAGCATTTTGCTCTCCCTCTACTTAATCCTGAATACGTCGGACTTTCTTGTCGTTACCATGATGGAACCGGCGTGCGCCCTTACGAAGGAATCTGCTAGCATGGCAAGAAAATCAATGGATTTGGGGGCTAGGTTGTGGTACCACATCATAGTCCCCTTCGAGAGAGTTTCTCCGGCTTTCTTCAGTAAGAAGAACTCGATCTCGTCATCTTTCATGTTGTTTCCTTTCACGCGCACGTATAGGGAGTGACATACTCGTTGGGATCTGAGGTCCCATTGTTTTTTGGGAGTTCTTGCGTTCAAAACTTCTTTGGAATGGGTTTCGGAGCCGGTTCCTCTGGGAACGGCCATTGCATGAACTTCCTCGAATCTACACCCTTCAGGATTGGGGGCGCGCTTGGGACTTGGTCTACTTTGAAGTTATAAGTTTCAATCTTCTTATCGTTGGCTAGTATAATTTTCTCGCCTGACTCGATCCTTTTTGTGAGGTCCTCCAGCATTTTCATGATGGCACCATCAGCTACTGATCCGTTGTTTCTTGACCTCTCCGGCACCTATTCGGCCGGGGGAGTAGTTTCTGGCGCTACTGCATTGGGAGTCTTCAGGTGGCTTTTCAAGTGAGCGATAGCTAACTGTTGTGCCTGCAACATTTCAAAAATATCTTGAAGACTAACTTCTTGTACTTTCCGAGACGGGGTCTTCTGGGCTTCCTATTGGTCTCTATGTTGTATGCTTTTGTCTGTGTGTGAGGTTTCGTTGACCTGTTGCATGTCTTGCGAACCCCCGTCTGTTGGAATCGGACCAAGTGCATTAACAGGATTCGACGGTGGCGAGCCAACGACTGGAACAACCATACTTTCTCTGTGGTTTTCAAGGTAGTCGTTCTCAATTCTGTTTACTGAGCCATACATTTTGATCTGAAATCAAAAGATCTTGGACAAGAAAAAACATGAAAGATAACTTGCATTTGTGTAGTGAAACTAGCAAGAAAATAACTACTATTATTTTTAGCCCCATGGTGGGCGCCAAACTGTTTACCGTGAAAATGGTAATAAGAACTGAATTTGTAAATGGGACCTTAAAAATAAGCAATCTATTTGTATGCTAGTTGTTAGAGAAGTTGATGCTAGGCGTATGAAGTTTAATGGTGAAATACAAGTTAAAATTGGGCTGTAATCAAATTGAGGGGCTTGTTACCTGGGCTTCGGACTGATCGATGAAAGGCCTCGAGATCAATACTTGGCTCGAGCTCGAGCTATCAGGAGTAACCGGGAAGTGGATAACAGATAAGATATAATTAAATCACATAGCCAAAACAGCATTTTGATCTGAAATCAATACTCAGTAGGATTTTCCCAAACATCCACTAAAATCACATAGCCAAAACAGCATTTACAAAAACTCTTTGTAAACCTAAGGATTAACTATAATCCATGTGTAGCACATAGCCTCAACTATTGTGACACCTTCAAGTTAGCCTATAACTTGTACACTCAAAGTACTTATTACAAATGCTTGTATGAGCTAGAATATGAATAAATACAATGGAACTGGTTCTTCTATCTCGTTCAAGTAGCTTCAGGAGTGCATTCTTAAATCTCACATAAATAGCTTGCAAAATTGCCTTGCTCTTTTGCTCTTAATTAGTTTAACTTCTGCATATGTGCAATACATGTAAAAGAGAACAATCACTATTATTTAATGAGTTAGTAATCAAAGTTTGAATGAGACTCAATTGTTGATCTTTCATCAAAGTTGAGTCCTTGAACAATACAAACTCCAACCCTATCCTTTATCTGTATTATGTCCTCTTCCCATCAGGAGACTTTATCACTTCATCCAATATGCAACCTTTTCGATTAGTTCATGAGATATTATTGCTTGATCACTGAGACTTATCTCCTTCATGTGTATCTCACATATCTAGGTTGATAAACACTGTGCCTCACATGATGGACCTGGTCCATGCCTGAGTTCATTTGTCATTCTTCAAAACTTCACATGAACTTGGGCCAACAAATTCTCCCTTTTTGATGATGAAAAACTTTATACTTTTACTAATCAAAGAACTTGTAGGAACTCAACTTGGTCATCAACATATTAACTTAGAATTTTAACTTATCATCAAGGACCAGGTTTATTAGGTTGTAAATATCACATTATTCAGAATAAAGAGTAAGCACAATATCTCTTCCCCCTTTTGGCTTCATCAAAAAGTTGCATACACTGTGAATCCCAGATTTTAGTAATTACTCATGGCAACTTGGGCAACTGCAAGTGAAAACATGGATTAAATCATCAAACATATTCAAACTATTAAGATCAGAATCTTCATAGAACAAGAGAAACAACAGTTGTCATTGATAAGATATGTTTCCACCAACAAACCACAAAAAGAAAGAAAAACTTCCATAACATGAGCAAAAAAAAAAAGAACAAATCCCTAATTTGGGTCACTAAGGGTACTATGCTGGTTCAGAAGACAAGAAATGAACATACTAAGGCTTGGAGGAACTAGAGGGCTGGGTTTAGAGGAGGTTGAGCATATTCTGAAGCATCTCATCACTCTTATCCTTTTGTTTTTCTAGCTCAGCTCTAAGGCCATCTCTCTAAGTTTGTAATTCAGCAATACGAGCCTGGAGCCTAACAGCTTCAGCATCTTTAGTTCCACACTCTAGAACCGAAGCCCTAACTTTGCTGTTCACAGGTGTCTTCAGAGATGAACCGGGTTCAACTAGGGTGGCATTGACTGGATAGTCACAAGCCAGAAGAGTCTTGATACCAAAGTGTTCCTTACTTGATGCCATCTCTCATTTCTTCAAAGGCACATTAAGCCTTACCAGAAAAGTAATCAATATGAACCTATATGGAGTGTCATGAGCCTAGGAACCATTTATGACCATGCCCAGTACTTTGACAATAAAAGCAGGCCAATTGATATGCATTCCTCTCACAAGGTACTCCATAAGAACCAGGTCCATGTAGTTGGCAGTATGCTAATCGGTGCCAACTCGACGCTACACTATGGTAGGAAGAGCGGGTCGCAATAGCTTTTACCCGATATGAGGGTCGTGATCGATTTTCTCATGGAGCTACTAGTGGAGTTGGATTTTTTGTCTAGCCTAGAGAAGTGTTTGCACTCCTAATTTCACTTTAAATATTTTTGGGTTTTTGATTTATGACTATTTTTACAAAACTATTGATTAAAACTAAATTACACTACGAGAATATTGCTAAGTTGTATCTAATGGGAAGAAGGGCATTAGGGTCATGACACTACCTAGGTGGATAATTGACGGGTAGATGTTACTAAGGTTCGATTCACATATGTGGGGCCTATGTTATAACCGTTGCACAGTTTTACTCATTCTCACACCTCTCAGTAGAGAGACTGATTTGCCCAATTGACTATATCGAGACCAAATGGGTAGGAAAATTAGGACAAGCAAATAGGAATCAAGTAGGGTGATTACTCTCTCGAGATTTAACTCGTTAAGTGTGACTATTATTCCTCATGAGTCCATCCCAATTCTTTGTTGGGTCAATTTTGGGGTTATAGACTTTCTTTCTCAAGAAGAGATAAACCCACAAAGCTTGACTCAGTGTTTGCAACCACCAATTCTAAATTAAAACATAAAATCAACCCAAATATCAAACACCCATAGTCAATCTAACCCTAGATGGCAACACCCATCAATTACCCACACTAGGGTTGATCCACAACCCGAGCTAATGGGTTTAGCTACTCATGCTAGATACATAAATTGAAGAAATAGATGAAGAACTAAGCATATTAATTTATTACTAAAAAGAAACTATAATAATCTATCATAATTGTAAAGCAAAAGTGCCAAAAATGGCTACAGATATCGGCGCAGCTCACGCCTGAAGACAGAAGATACAAAAGATAACCTAAAATGGTAAAATGTTCTATTTATACTAGGTTGAAAAAATTGAACAAAAATGCCCCCTACGGGGTCAGTGGGGGCCGCAATAAATGGACCACGGCCGCACTAGGCTCCTTGACTTCAACTTTAACTTCTCTGAAATTGGACTCCGCAAACCGCTTAGAATAGACTGCGTCCGCGAAAAGAGTTGGCGCGCTCCGCACAAACAGGACCGCGGACCGCATTGCTTGGATATGTCCATTGTCAACCTCTAAACCTCCTGTCCGCGGACCGCGCAAAATTGTAGTGCGACCGCGGAGCCTTTACCGCGGACCGCGAGATGTCAATCGCGGCTGCTTTACCTCTTGCCTATTTTACCAACTCTCTGAATCAATGCGGCTGCATTCAACTTTGCGCGGTCCGCACTAGTCCTTCTTCCCTTAGATTTCTTGGTCTTTAATACTCGAGCAGGTTTCACTCATTTTCGAGCCGAGCTTTTACATTTCATCAGTTTGTCGATCAAACCTGCAATCAAACATAACATGTGAGCCTTATGGGACTATTTTGTACAAATATATTATCAAAGCATAGGCAAGTAGGGGCATAAAACATGTTAAATTTCTAACTTATCAACTCCCCCAAACTTAAACCTTTGCTTGTCCTCAAGCAAATAAAATAAGATCCACCCCTTAAAAGAAAATCCAAGTAAATTTAATTTGTCCTAAAGTAACCTCAACAAGCATCAATTGGGACTAACAATTGCCTTCAATACAAATGGATCATTAACAACACTTGAACTCTTAAAACCTATGGATCAAGTGTGACACAAGAGCATCAAGAATTGACTCATTACATCAAGGAACTCTCTCAATTACTTTGGTCGCTTTGGAACCCAAACTCAAACATCCTCAACTCTTCCTAAGGAAACCTCACCTTTTAGAGTATAGGCGCATAAAAAGAGGTTAATGAGAATTCACTCGTCTCTTACAAGGAAAGGTCACAAGTCCAGCTTTAGTACCATATGTTTGACCCTCATGTAAGTATTCACTCATGCGAACGTCACCCAACTCAAGATCATATAGGGCTTATGTGTGGAGTCAATGTGAAGGCTTTTGGTTCAGGGAAGGAAAAATTGTTGGTCTATATGGGTTCCATCTTCCCTTAAGCACTTCTTTTGATTCATTTTCGCACAATTCTCTTGACTCTTTGAGTATTTCATGATTGCTAAAGACATAGAGTGGAGGGTCCAAACCGATCTTAGATACGATTGAGCACACAATAGTCCCGAAAGACCACATGATGTTTATTTAGTCAACACAAGAGTGTCAAAGTCACTACTTTCACCATCCTAAACACAACCACTTGTCTTTGACTATAGGATCAAAGGCAAATGTTTTAGACCCAAGTGAAGCTGTGCTTGAGGTACACTTATCTATAAACAACTAAAATCAAAAGAAAAATAAAAAACGGACTCAAACCTTTAAGAAGGTTATCACACCATACATCATGCGGAAGAGCCACTAGGTTCATACAATACTCCACCCTTGGAAAGAACTGTGGCATTAAGAAGAGCAAGGGCTTATTGAAAGCGCTAAAAACAAAACAAAAAGGCTGCGAGCCTATCTACTAAGCTAAAAATGAAACATTTGCACGAAAATAGAAAATATAATGAATATTTACAATAGGGGATTAGAATATACAACGGGGGATGAATATATACAAAAATGTAACTTTATATGCAGACCAAAGAGAAGATAAAAAGTACGATAAAAAGTAGCTAAATGTAAATTTATATACAGACTAAATAGAAAATTAACAAAAACATAAACTAAGTCAACTAATATATAAAATCATCCGGATAAAAAGTAGGGCGCACCCCCACAAATAAAAGTTGGCATTGTCTCCAATGACAACTTATCAAATAAGCATCAAAAGTCACAAATAAAGGATATAGGAGCTCCCTAAGTCTCGTCTGTATGAATAGGAACATGAGTGGTCCCCGGGTTTTCTGAATGTGCGAGAATCTCAGATTGGTTCCCAGTATCCTGCTACTCAGCTGCTGGGACAGGGGCCTGAACCTGTTCGGGCTGAATGTCTAGAGCATCATGCGGCTGCCTGGAGGAGACCTCATGTGGATCTTCCACCCAGATGACCGCCTCATCTGCACTATGGAGCTTCCTCTAATTCTAAGAAAGCCTCTGAACCTTCTCTTGATGTGGCTCTGCAATTAAAGCTACTGCTGGGGAAGGATCCCCAAATAGTAGGTCAAGAGGCATTTGGTCTTCCAACAACTTGTCCACATCTGCTCTCAGCTCTTTCATCGATTCCTTGGAATCTCTTGTCTTTCTCATCTTTTTGTGCTCCCAGGCAAGCTCCTTCACAGCCTTGCCATGTGAGTCCACTACCTTAAACAAGGTAGACTAAGTGCTCATAATATTTTCCTGGTTCTCTAGGATCTTCTTTAGTGTATCCTTAATGGATTGTGGAAGCTGAGCTGTCTGAGGTGTTAACTGGGCCTCAATGGAATAAGACAATGTAGACAACTTGGATGTTGCAACTAAAATCCAGTTGTTCAAACTAATCAATGTCTAGCCCAGCTGATGTGTAGTGATGGGATGGGCTTGGGAAAATGGGATCTCCGGGCTAGTTGAAGCAAAAGGAACAGCAGTAGTGGATGGTCCAGGAGGCAGGTCATCAACTGTAGTGGTAGCATGCATAGTGGAAGGCTCAGTAGAAGGCTCTGCCACAATCGGCTCTTCAGATTGGCCAGTTGGGTCAGAGGCAGGTGGCATGTAGTTTTTGTCTTTGGGTTTGTCTGGGCCCCTCATGTTGTACTAGGAGAATGAAGTCACTGGTTTAACCGTGACATCATAGGACTTCTTCTTCACTTTTAAGTCCTGCAAGTACATGGTGAGGGTGTTGGGAAATAGGTAGTTTCTGTCGTGCTCAACCCCCACCACAGAAATCATGCGGGACATCATATTACCCACGTTGATTGGGTAGCCTGCCATGACATAAGCAATAAGCACAACTCGAGCAACTCGAATGGTCTGATCATGGGAAGTGGGGTCAAGTATGGTGCATACAAATGTCAACCACCCACTAGCCTCAAAATTTAAGGTCCTCCAAAGTAGCTTAACCCCCACTGTCAGCCAATCTGGAACAGTGCTCGAGGTTTCCATGGACGCACCCAAACGCGAACGAACCTCCTCGCCTATAGCAAACTTCTCATTACAGAGGGTATCGTTTTCTTCATTGAACCCTAAGTATTCATTTAATGCCTTCCCAGTACATACTACATTCTGGTTCCGCACTTTGGACACTTTCGTATCCTTTTCAATACGGGCCACGTTGCAGTAGAAATGCTTGACCATGTGTTCATTAGCCTTCACACAGTCATCTACAAATGCTCCCAACCCACTCAAGCTCAGAATTGCCTATGCATATTAGGGTGTAGGGGAAGCAAGTCTCTGTCAATTAAACTCCTTTCAGTTATCAGCTTTCGTAATGGCCACCATTCCCTAAACTTGTGGATACTTGGCTAACAAATCTATCTTCCCAGGCTGCGGGTTTTCTAGTCAGTTCAACATCCCCAACCTGGGCTACACCACTCTCGGGTACCTCCTCAGTCCCCTCATGATCACCTTCATCACTCCCCCCAGATACTAAAGCTGTGGGGGAGGTGGAGTATTCAACGTTGTCGGCTGCTAAGCCCTCAGACAACCCAGAATGTATACGCTTTTGGAGATTGGGCAGGGGGTGACGGTGGAGAAGAATCATCAGTCAGCCTCATTCTTCCAGGCCAGTGAGGGACAAACTCGGGTACAGATTCAGAAGAAACATCTTTGGAAGGTACGTATTCACTTCCTGACTGGTCACAAGCTCTATCAGCTGCTTTAATAGCTTTCTGCATCTTGTTAATACTTTATCTCACTTGGGAAATTAGTCTAATCATATTCTTGCCCTTGCCTCCCCTGGAGGAATCACCTCGCCCGGGTTGTTTGGCACCTCTACCACGTTGTTTGACCATTATATACAAGAATACATATCTAACATGGTTAGTATAAGCACTGGCAGTAAAACATGCATTGAGTTTGAATTGCAGACAGTAGAACAAGAGATTGCAGAATAGTTGCAGATTATAGCACCACGGCTGCACAAAAGGGAGTGCGGCCGTACATGGGGCACCGTGGACAGCGCAAAAGCAACCGCGATCCGCGGTGGGTCAAAGGTCCAAAAATCAACTTTTTGAATCTCCCTACCGCAGTCCGCACGAAGTAGGATCGCATCCGCGGTGGGCCAGTGTGGAAGGCATAAAGTGCAATGCGACCACACTGGGAAAAGGTTCACTTCCAGTCACTAGGGCACCGCAGTCTGTGCAAAGTGGTAATGTCGACCGTGTCAGGGCACCACAGACTACACAAAAGCAACCGTGGGCTGCGGAGAGTGTTTCACTCAGGCACTAAGTTAGGGTTTAATGTTTTTGCCATTTTTGTTCAATCTTTCCACCTCCTTTGTCCCTAATTATTAGCCCAATATTTATGCATATTCAGCACACAAAAACCCAGCCTTTAAACTACCCAAAGTTAACAACTAAATAAAGAAAAAGGAATTAATGAGAAGAAAAAGAAGTTAAAGTTACTAGTCATAAAAATAAAGTGAAACTATAAAATTAATCAAAGAATAATGGATGAAATGTTACCAGATTACAGATGGAATACAAGTATTCAATGTAAGAAAGTATTACGGTCAATGATACGATGAACAGTATCTTTAAGAGGTCTGAGTGTTGAAAGTTCGAAAAAGGTAAATGGTTCCCCTTGGGCTCTATTTATAGAAAAAGGTGTGGGCCCCAGCCTTATCTACCAACGCGGATGCACAAAATGGACTGTGGACCACGCTGGATTTCATCACTTCAAGTTTGAGAAGGCAACCTTCACGGACCGCACAAAAGAAGACCGCGGCTGGGGAGGTCTACTGCGGACCGCAATAAATGGAATGCGGTTGCGGTGGCAAACTTTAGAGAGCATCAATTTTGTCCATCACCAGTGCAAACTGCACAAAGTGCAATGCGGCCGCGCTGGAAACTTCAGAGACTGTTCAACTTTTTTTCAAAATAACTTGCACTGCATCAAATCAATCCCTACAACATCTCACAACCAGTTAGCTCAAAAATAAAACCTACACTACCAAGAAAATCAAAGAAAACCAAAATAAAACGATATGGGTTGCCTCCCAAGCAGCGCCTTTAACATCGTGGCACGACGCATGTTACAGCACATCAGTTTAGATGGACAAGTGCCACCACGTGGCTATCATCAAATTTCCCAAGATAATGTTTCACACGATGCCCATTGACTTTGAAAACTTTACCATGTTTTTTATTGTGATCAAGAGCACCAAACGGGGTCACAAATACAACTTCAAATGGCCCACTCCACTTTGATTTGAGATTTCACGGAAACAGACGTAACCGAGAGTTGAAAAAAAAGAACCATATCACCAACCTTGAACTCATTTGCCCGAGCATCTTTTTCGTAAAGGTACTACATTTTGTCGTTGTACAAGGACTATCTGGAGTAGGCATGGAATCTAAACTCATCGAGATCATTAAGTTTTTCAACAAAGAGATTGGTCATAACATCCTATTCCAAGTTCAACTTCCTCAACGCCCACATAGCTTTGTGCTCCAATTCGACCGAAATATGGAAAGCTTTCCCAAACACCAACTGGTGCGGAGATATATCAATTGGAGCATTGTAAGCCGTTCGATACGCCCATAGAGTGTCATCAAACTTTTCGACCAATTGGTTCTATTAGCATTGACCTTCTTGGACAAGATGCTCTTTATTTCCCGGTTGGAGACCTCCACTTGACCACTAGCTTAAGGATGATAGGGAGTGGTCACTATGTGATTGACTCCATATTTGGAAAGCAATGAATCAAAAGCCTTGTTGCAAAAGTGAGAACTCCCATCACTAATGATAACACCGGGGGTGTCGAACCTTGTGAAGATACTCTTTTTACAAAATGCCACAACACTCATAGCTTCATTATTGGGTAAAGCCACGGCTTCAACCCACTTCGAGATATAATCTACCGCCACAAGGATGTAAGTGTTTCCACAAGAGCTAACAAATGGACCTATGAAGTCGATGCCCCAAACATCAAAGATATCCACTTCGAGAATTGTATTTAGAGGCATCTAATCCTTTTCAGAAATCCTGCCAACTCTTTGGCATTAATCACATCTTTTGATAAAATCACATGCGTCTTTGTAGGCCAATAAAATCCGCAACTAAGCACTTTAGAAGCCGTCCTTGCCTTGCCATGATGGCCACCATAGGGAGAGGAATGGCAAGCCTCCAAAATATCAAATTATTCCTCCTCTGGACACATCGTTGAATCACACCATCAGTGCAAATATTAAAAAATATGGCTTCTCCCAAAAAATATCCAAGCTATCCCACTTGAGCTTCTTCCTTTGGTTGGAAGAGAGGTCGCACGAGATGATTCCAATAACAAGATAATTTTCGACATAGGCCAACCATGGCATTCCATTCATTGACACCGCAAGGAGTTGCTCGTTGGGAAATAAATCATTTATCTCAATGCCGTCACAAGGCCTCCCATCCTCCTCCAAATGGGACAAGTGGTCCGCCACTTGATTATCACTCCTTTTTCGGTCAACAATTTCAAAATTAAATTCTGGAAAAAGCAATACCCGCCTCATCAATCTTGCCTTTGAGTCCTTCTTGGTTATCAAATGCCTAAAGGCAGCATTGTCGGTGTGCACTATAACTTTGTCCCCTATAAGGTAAGGTCGAAACTTTTCCATAGCAAAAATAATAGCCAATAACTCCTTCTCGGTGACTGTGTAGTTCGTTTGAGCCTCATCCATGGCCTTACTTGCGTAGTACACCAGATGGAACATCTTGTTGATCCTTTGGCCCAAAATAGCCCCAACCACCACGTCACTAGCATCACACATGAGCTTAAAAGTTAAGCTCCAGTTTGGTGCGGTAATGATGGAGGTAGAAGTCAACTTGAGCTTGAGAATCTCGAATGCTTGCATACACATCTCATCGAACAAGAAATTTGCATCTTTCTCTAGCAACTTGCACAACGGGTGCACCACTTTAGATAAATCCTTTATGAACCTCCGGTAGAATCCCGCATGCCCAAGGAAACTCTTAACCCCTTTGACAGAAGTAGGGGGAGGAAGCCTCGAAATAACCTCAATCTTGGCCTTATCCACTTCAATTCCTTGCTTTTTGATGCCCCGATAAAAGGGTTTTTGAATCATTGCCTCGGTCATGTCATTATTAGGGCACTCTATCACCATAGTCCTATACCGCTCCCATATCTCGTACAAAGGCTCCGTTGGCTATTGTTTGAAGGCTAATATTTCATCCCGAAGTGCTGCCATTTTATCAAGTACATCACATGCCTCTTGGTACGGAAGTTTCATAAAGTTCCCTCCTGCTAATTGATTCACAATGCATTGATTTGTAGTATTGATGCCCCGATAAAAGGGTTTTTGAATCATTGCCTTAGTCATGTCATTATTAGGGCACTCTATCACCATAGTCCTATACCGCTCCTATATCTCGTGCAAAGGCTCTGTTGGCTCTTGTTTGAAGGCTAATATTTCATCCCGAAGTGCCTCCATATGACTTGGAGAAAAGAACTTGGAAATACATTTTTCTGCTTATTCATCCCACGTTGCAATGGAATGATTGGAGAGCCTTTCAAACCAATCAAATGCTTTACCCCGAATAGAGAACGGGAAAAGCCTAAATCTGAACGTATCCTCGAATACGTTTATCTGCTTGCTAACCCAGCATGTATCTGCAAACTCCTTCAAGTGCTTGTAGGCATTTTGATTGGATGCACCCTTAAAATATCCTCTTTGCTCGAGCAAGGTCAACATAACATTTGCCCTTTGAAAAACCCCGCCCCGGATTCGGGGAGGAACAATGGCACTGGCGTATCCTTCATTTGGTAATACTTTGGGAGACACTCTTGGCGGTGGCGGAGGAGGGTTTGGAATATTGTTTTTCTCGTTGGTGTTTACATGTGCATTTCGGCCTCTCCATAGACCTTGAGGTGCAAGAGGCACCTCATCTTGCTCAAGATCTTCTACCTCCTCCACTGCCATGACATTTCCAAGAGGGTCATTAGAATATAGAGCCATTGGTACCTGAGTAATCAACACAAACGATATTAGTAAACAAGAAGGAAAGAGAAGCAAAACACAAAACTAACTAAATAGATAGTCAACACCGTAAGCTCCCCAGCAACGGCGCCAAAAAGTGATCGTTGCCGACTCGACGTTACACTATCGTAGAAGAGCGGGTCACAATAACTTTACCCAATATGAGGGCCGGGATCGATTTTCTCATGGAGCTAGTAGTGGAGTTGGATTTTCTATCTAGCTTAGAGATGTGTTTACACTCCTAATGTCACTTCAAACATTTTTGGGTTTTTGATTTATGACTATTTTTGTAAAACTATTTATTAACATTGAATTATACTACGAGAATATTGCTAAGTTGTATCTAATGGGAAGAACGCACTAAGGCCCTGACACTACCTAGGTGTCTATTTGACGGGTAGATGTTACTAAGGTTCGATTGATATATTTGGGGCTAATGCTGTAACCTTTGCATAATTTTACCCACTCTCACACCTCTCGGTAAAGAGAGTAATTTTTTCCAATTAACTCTCTCAAGAACAAATGGGTAGGCAAACTAGGACAACCAACTAGGGTTCAAGTAGGGTGATTACTCTCTCAAGATTTAACCCGTTAATTGGGACTATTATTTCTCATGAGTCCATCCCAATTCCTTGTTGGGTCAATTTTGGGGTTATAGACTCTCTTTTTCAAGAAGAGTTAAACCCACAAAGCTTGAATCAGTGTTTGCAACCACCAATTCTACATTAAAACATAAAATCAACCCAAATAGCAAACACCCATAGTCAATCTAACCCTTCATGGAAACACCCATCAATTACACACACTAGGGTTGAGTCACAACCCTAGCTAATGGGTTTAGCTACTCATGCTAGATACAGACAATGAAGAAATAAATGAAGAACTAAGCATATTAATAAATTACTAAAAAGAAACTACAAAAATCTATCGTAATTGTAAAGCAAAAGTGCAAACAATGGCTACAAATATCGGTGCAGCTCATGTATGAAGATACAGAAGATAACCTAAAAATGGTAAAATGTTCTATCTATAGTAGGCCAAAATAACTGGACAAATATACCCATGCGTGGTCAATGCGGGCCACACTAAATGGACCGCGGCTGCATTGGGCTCCTTGACTTTAACTTTGGATTCTCTGAACTTGGACATTGCGGACCGCGTAGAATGGATCATGGCCACAGAGGGAGTTGGCGTAGTTCATACAAATAGGAGCGTGGACCGCATTGCTTGGATATGGCCATTGTCAACCTCTCTGAACATCATGTCCGCGGACTGTGCAAAAGAGTAGTGCAGCCATAGAGCCTTCACTGCAGACCACGAGATGTGTACCGTATTCGCGTTGCCTCTGGCCTATTTTACAACCTCTCTGAATCATCTAGTGCGGCCACATTCAACTTTGTGCGGTCCGCACTAGGCCTTCTTAGCGAAGATTTTTTGGTCTTTGATACTTGAGCATGTTTCACTCCTTTTCAAGTCGATCATTGAGATTTTGTTACTTTCTCGATCAAACTTGCAATCAAGCATAACCTGTGAGCTTTTTGGGACTATTTTTGTCAAAAATATGATCAAAGAATAGGCAAGTTGGGGCATAAAAAATGTTAAAATTCTAACTTATCATGGCCTCCTCTCTTGTCTGGGCAGTAGGCACTTGTTAACAAATTCAAACAAGACCTTGTACTCAGGCCTCATCTCACTTTTCTGCACAAACCTGGCATCAGGCCATCTTCAGCAGTTGCAACATCACAAAAATTCCTAGTGATTTGAAGAGCAGTAGGGAGATAATCTAGACATTTCCACCTTTACCTTGAATAATCATCATACCCCTCACTAGGTATGTCTAGAATCTCACCCAATTGAGTGCATCAAACTACACCTTTACTCCTTTCACCAGGCTAGTGACTACCCCATTCTTCACTGTGGAATTGGCCATACACTTAATCAATTATTTCCTAGCCGGCCTCCCATCCATTTCAAGGACCATGTCCTTCCAACCCCGTACAGCTAGGTCATCCACCAGTCTTCTCATTCCTGGCTCATCCAGGTCTCTCAACAATCTTCCATTCAAAAATTTTCTTCTCCCAAAGATGGAAAACCTATCTTGTCCCTTTCTAGATTCCTCCTCTTCTTCTTACCACTCCATTTTTCTTCTTCTTCAAAAATATTTATTTGTTTACCTTTCACTACAGATCTGGTTCTTTTGGATAAAGAGGGTTCAACAGATACAGCTTCAGAGGAAGACTTCTTGGAAGAAGCCTTGGACCTTTTTGGTTTAGGTGTAGGAACTTTCACAATTATTTCCCTTTCTTGATGGACCAGTTCAATCACTTCTTCTTCTTATTCTTCTTATTCTTCTTCTTCTACAGCCTCAGAACTCTCTACAAACTTTCCATTTTCCTTTCTCCTTCTTCCTCTTCTTGCTTTCTTCCAGAACTTTCTGTTACTCAGCTACACTTTGTTTGACCCTGCTTTCTTTGTTGGCTTGGAAATAGTTAGAGCTTTTTGTGTGGAAGCTTTACACTTCTTTGGATCATAACTGGCCCTAACACTCTTCAGAAGATCAGCCAGTGTTTCCTCAGCAGATGACCCATGTTCATCTTATTGCTTGCTTAGATGAATCCCTTCAGCCGCCTCCCAGAACCACTTCCCTCTGACTTGTTGCCACCTTCTTCAACACCTCCACAGATAGCCAGAACCTTTTTTCCCATTTCCCTTCTCATCACCATTTGCTTCCTTTCTCTTTTTTTTCTTTTTACCTCCACTTCTACTAGATTCAGCCCCCTTTACATCTTTGACAGGACCAACCAGTACAAACCTATTTTATACATTTTCAAACACAATAGAGAATAACACAAGAACTTACTTCACCAGGGGTTTCTTGAATTTTTTTAGTGTCATAAGACCCATGTTATTCACCTTTTCTAGCAGAAATAAAATCATCAGACTCAGAGCTTGAGTCATATTCTTGAACATGACTTTTCTTCCTCTAGTTAGCCTTCAATTTCTCATTTAGAACTTTCCTTAAAGCTCCATAAGCAAAAGTTTTTCTAGCCATCATTTTCTTCCTACAACCTAGGTTTTGGGATTTCACTAGGGGGTGTAGTTGAGGATAAATTGGAAGGGAAACTGGTGGGGGAGAGACAATATTATCTTGGGGGTTAGTCATGATGGATTTTTTCTTGAGAAAAATTTAGGACTTTTGGAGAGAAGAAGGGCGATCAGAACTTGAGAAAAGTTTTGACGGTTATGGAATAATGTAGAAGAGGTGTGATGTGTATTTAAAGGTGATTAGAATTAAATGCATTAACAGAAACTTTTTCAGAGGTCAATTAGAAGTCTAATCAAGGTGTAATTCCGGCCTCTTAGTGATTATTAGGCATCACTAGAGTTTAGGCAAAAATCCCGATATTTAGAGATTTAGGGGAACGAAACTGGTTCAATTCTCAACGGATAGAATTTCTGGAATTTGATGAATGTAGGACTTCTGCTCATGATTGGAAATAGAATCTTTCAAATTGTGCAGAGTATAGAAAACATACCTGAGATTTTCATATGAACACTTACTAATGAACCATGTTCTTCATATAGAACTCTCTTGAACATGCCTCAAATGCCAAAATAGAAGAAACTTTATAAGAGATCAGTGAGTCATATATATACACATGTCACGGGAGTATACTAATTAAAGTATGAAACTAAGTAAGAATTGATCTAGATATTTACAAATTTCAAACTCCTAACCAATTTTTTTTTTACTTTTTAAAATTTTTTGTGCATTCTGAACTAGACCTATTATGTGATCTTAATTATCCCTAATTCAAACATGTTCCTCTCAAAATTTTCTCTACTCAATGCTTTAGTGAAAATATCAGCTATTTGTTTACCAGTAGCACAAAATTCTATTGAAAATAATCATTTCTCATATTTATCTATTAATAAGTGGTGTCTAACATCTATGTGGTTACTCCTATTATGATGAACAAGGTTTTTTTGTCATACTTATGGAACTAGTGTTATAACAGAATATTTGAATACATCCCACTTCAATTCCAAAATCTACCAGCTGTTGTTTGGAACATAACAGTTGAGCATAACAACAATCAGCAGCAATATACTCAGCTTCAGCAGTAGATAGGGCCATAGAATTTTGCTTTTTGGTAGCCCATGACACAAGACATGAACCAAGAAAGTGTGCCATACCTAAGGTGTTTTTCCTGTCCACTAAGGAACCTGCATAATCAGCATCAGCATAGACACAAATCAGTGGTGTTTTTCAGATATCTCAATATCCTCTTGAAAGCAGTCAAGTGGGACTCTTTTGGATTTTCCTGAAAACGAGCACAAAGCCCTACACTCAAAACAATATCAGGTCTGCTTGTAGTTAGATACAAGAGTGAACCAATCATACCCTTATACAACTTTTGATCAATTAATGAACCAGGTTCATCAATATCTAATTTAGTGGCAGTTGCAATGGTGGTGTCTATTTCTTTAGATTCCCTCATTTTAAACGTTTTGATTAGCTCTTTTGCATACTTCCACTGATGAATCATGGTTCCATTAGGACTTTGTTTGATCTGCAAGCCAAAAAAGAAGTTAAGCTCACCCATCATGCTCATTTCAAACTTACTCCCCATTAGTTTTTCAAAGTCCTTTCTCAGCCCATTAATAGCAGCCCCAAATATGATGTCATTCACATATATTTGCACAACAAGGAGATCTTTACCTTTTTCCTTAAAAATAAGGTACTGTCAATTTTACCTCTTTTGTAACCATGCTCCATTAGGAATTTGGATAGTCGTTCATACCAAGCTCTTGGGCCTACTTGAGCCCATAGAGAGCATTGTCTAACTTGTACACATGCTCAGGACATTCCTTGCTCTCAAACCTTGGAGGCTGTTTCACAAATATCTCTTCCTTTAGGTAGCCATTCAGGAAGGCACTTTTGACATCCATATAATGGAGAGTGAATTCCATGTGTGCTGAAAGGCTATGGGGAGTCTGATTGCCTCTAGTCTTGAAACTGGAGCAAATGTCTCATCATAGTCTGTGTCATCCCCTTGGTTGTATCCTTGTAGCACCAGTCTTACTTTGTTTCTTGTAATTGTTCCATCTTCATCAGTTTGTTTTTGAAGACCCATTTTGTACCAATGACTGATGTATCCTTGGGTCTTGAAACTATATGCCAAACTTGACTTCTTTCAAATTGGTTGAGTTCATCTTGCATTGCATTCACCCAATCTGCATCCTCCAAAGCCTCAACAACATTTCTAGGTTCAATAAGAGATAGGAAAGCATCAAAAACACACAAATTATTTAGCTATGATCTAGTTTTGACTCCAGATATTGGATCCGTAATAATGTTCTAAATGGGATGAGAACTTTGATACTTGTGAGGTTTCACAAATGGTTTCTGCTAGATGTCTCTTCCATGTTCTGTTGCTGAGGAACAGGTTCATGAACAGGTTTCTCTAGGGAGTTTGATTCAATTTCTCCTTGATTAATGGTTCCCCATGTCAGGTTGCCCTAATTTGAAGGACATGTTCCATCACATGTTCCTTCTTTTGATGACACTTTGACTTGTGCTGGTGATTCAGTTAATTCCTTTACCAATCCAATGGCTTCATCTTCATATTTTTATCTCTCAGAAAGAATGTTAGTTTCATCAAATACTACATGTACACTTTCTTCTACACACAAAGTTCTTTTATTAAATACATTATATGTTTTACTATGTGAAGAATATCCAAATAACACTCTCTCATCACTTCTGGTATCAAACTTACCTAGGAAGTCTTTTTCATTATTATGCACATGGCACTTGCAACCAAATGCCCTAAGATGGGATATGTTTGGTTTTCTCCATTTAAGTAACTCATAGGGAGTCTTCTCCACCAGAGGTTTGGTCATACATCTATTGATTATGTAACACGTAGTGTTTACAGCCTCTGCCCAGAAGCTGTGGGGCAATTTCCTAGAATGCAGCATGGTTCTAGCTATGTCCTCAAGTGTTCTATTCTTCCTTTCAACCACTCCATTTGTTGAGGGGTCCTAGGAGCAGAGAAATTATGATCTATACCATTTTCATCACAAAATTTAGCAAACTTGGAATTTTTAAATTCAGTTCCATGATCAGACCTAATGGATGCAAGTTGATTTCCTAATTGTTTCTGATTTTTTCTAACAAATGCAATAAACATGTCAAATGCTTCATTTCTGGAGGTTAGAAACAGAACCCAGGTAAATCTAGCATAATCATCAACAAGCACCGTTACATATTTCTTTCCACCTCTGCTCATGGTTCTCATTGGATCATATAGATCCATATCGACCAGTTCCAAAGACTTGGTTGTACTTACCATTTTCTTGCTTTTGAAGGATGATCTTACCTACTTCCCCCTTGCACATGCCTCACAAACTTTGTATTCCTTGAACTTGATATTAGGTAACCCTATCACAAAGTCTTTAAAGACTAATTTGTTTAGATGATTTAGACTTGCATGCGACTGTATTTATGTTTCCTATGTTTTCATAATTATTTACGTTATTTCTGCGGGATTACTTATGCTTAATTATTTTGTTTTGTCTTGCTTTTGTTTCTAATTTTGTCTTTGTTTTGATGCAGCTTTTCATTTTAGCCTATGCGCCGAGAGTCGATTGGAAACAGCCTCTCTGTCTTTCGGGTAGGGGTAAGGCTCGTCTACATATTACCCTCCCCAGACCCCACCTGGTGGGAATATACTGGGTAGTTGTTGTTGTTGTTGTTGTTGATTTAGACTTGCATGACCAAATCTTTTGTGCCACAGGAGGGGATCATTAACCAACAGACTTAAGCAAGTGAGTTTATTTTCTGAAAGAGTAGACAAATCTACAATGTAAATATTGTTAACTCTTTTTTCATGCAAAATAATCTTGTCAGTGGTAAGGTTAATCACAAAGCATTTGGTAGAGGTAAAAGCTACAAGATTACCTCTATCACATAATTCTGACACACTTATTAGACTATATTTCAAGACATCTATCAGGTAGACATTCTCTATGGAATGAGAATCTATTTTTCCTACCTTTCCAACTCCAATGATCTCGCCTTTATTTCCATTACCAAAGGAAACATTACCTCCTTTAAGTCCTCAAGTGAAAGGAATTGGTCCTTTTTCCCAGTCATATGTTTTGAGCAGACACTATCCATATACCATATTTGGCTCCTCCCTTTCACTTGGACCTGCAAAAAGAAATCAAGGGTTAGTCTTAGGAACCCAAACTAGTTTGGGTCCCTTTCTATAGGGAAAAGAATCAATCAATATCCTTCTTGCCCACCCAGGAAACTTGTTTTTCTCTTGAATAAAGGCTTGTTCTTTTGACTGGCCTTTTCTTTTGCATTACATTCATTTTTGTAATGGCCAGTCTTGCCACAGTGTGTGCAGATTTTATTTTAGAAAGTGTGAGGTACTTGATTTTAGGATCCCATTTTGGAGCTTGAGTCCCATAACCAAGTCCTCTTTTGTTGCTACTGGACACATGAGCTTGAGTGCATCAGAAGCCTTGTTCCACTTACATTTTCTGTCTAGTTCATGTTTCACCTTTCCTAGATCTTACTTTAGGACTTTGATGAATTCATCTTTCTTATACAATTCATCTTTTATTTTTCCCAAATTTTCTTCTAGACTGAGATATGTGTGATCAACTTTCTTCTTTCCTGTTCCTGGTTTCAGTTTTAAGTTTTCAGACCTAAGTTCTAGGACATTGTTATCAAGTTCAAGAATTTGGTTCTTCAACTCAGCATTTGTGTTATCACTCGCATTAACCCTAGATTCTGGACTTTTGCATTTTGCTTTTAAGATCACACATTCCCTAGACAGAACTTCCTTCTCATTGTTATTTATCACAGACTCATCAATGAAGTCTAGTAATAGCTCAGTCAACCTTTCTTTAGACAAAAATTTAATCTTGTCTTTGAGATGAAGAATACTTACCTCATGTTCATCATCTGATTCTCCGATGGCCATCAGTGTTTGCTCTTCTTCAACTTCATTTTCTGAGACTTCATTATAGGTTTCTCCCCAAGTAGCAACCATAGCCTTTGTTGAACCTTTTTTCCTTTTTGGTTGAACCTGTTCCTTCTTCATGTTCTTTTGTTCAGCCCTTTCTTTATTTCACTCAATTGTACATTGAGGGCAGTTCTTGATCATGTGATCAATCTTACCACACTTATAGCAACCCTCATTGTTCTGTTTCTCAGGAGCTCTTAACGTGTTGAAGGTTGTACCTTTTGAAGAACCATTTCCTGTCATCGGGTATTTCTTGAAATCTCTAGTGATTATTGCCATCTCATCATCTTCAGAATCTGAACCTTCAGCAATTCTGAGAGCTAGGCTTCTGTTCTTCTTGGGTGTATCCATATTCATAGTTTACATTCTCAGTTCATAGTCACTAAGATTTTCAATCAGTTCATCCAGTCTGAGAGTAGAAATATTCTTGGATTCCTGAATGGCAGCGGTTTTGCTTTCCCATGAGACTGGCAGAACCCTTGTCAGGATTTTCTCAACCTTGTCTTCTTCAAGAATAATCCTTCCAAGAGACTTAAGTTCATTTGTTAGTGTAGTGAACCTAGTATATATCTTTTGGATATTTTCTCCTTCCTTCATAGTAAAATTCTCATATTGAGAATACAACAGTGTTCCTTTGGATCTTTTCACTTGAGGTGTTCCTTCATGAGCCACTTGCAAAGTGTCCCATATCTCCTTAGCAGTAATAAAATTTTGGATCATACTGTACTTATCTGGACCTAGTCCATACACAATCCATTTCTTGGCCTTAGCATTTTTCTCCCATTTCTTCAGGTCTTCAGCAGTGCAGTCAGCCCTTATCTTTGGCACATCCACTCCTTCCTCATTTTTCATTGTAGTTTCCAAATGACCATCAGTGGCTATGTCCTAGAGTTCATAGTCTTCTTCTATGATGTGATCCTTCATCCTGTTCTTTCACCAAGAGTAGTATTGTTCATTACACAGTGGAGTCTGACAGTGGATTGACCTTCCCAGTTCCCAGGTGGTGCACTAATGTTGATCTTTTCCTAAGATGTTAGCCTCTTCAAGGATAACCCGCTCTGATACCAAATGATGTTCTAAACGTCAATACCACACAAGAGGGGGGTGATTTGTGTGGTACCCAATTTTTCGATCTAGAGGAACCTGGTTCTTCTAGGTGTTCTAACTACTACTACTGCAGAATCAAAAGTATAGAAAATAAAAAACACAGAGATTTTTATGAGGAAAATATCTGACTCAAAATGTGAAAAACCACTACCTACTACTCACTAGGATTTTTCAAAACATCCACTAAAATCACTGAGCTAAAACAACATTTACAAAAAATCTTTGTAAACCTAAGGGTTAACTCTAATCCGTGTCTAGCACATAGCCTCAACTGTTGCGACACCTTCAAGTTAGCCTATAACTTGAACACTCAAAGTACCTATTACAAATGCTTCTATGAAAGCTGGAAAGGTACAACATTAAATCACCTACTACAATTGAACTAGAATAAGAATAAGTACAATAGAACTGGTTCTTCTATCTCGTTCAAGTAGCTTCAGGAGTGCACACTTAAATCTCACATAAATTGCTTGTAAAATTGTCTTGCTCTTTTGCTCTCAATTTATTATAACTTCTGCATATGTGTAATACCTGTAAAAGAGAACAATCACTGTTATTTAATGAGTTACTAATCAGAGTTTGATTGAGACTCAATTGTTGATCTTCCATTGAAGTTGAGTCCTTGAACAATACAAACTCCAACCCTATCCTTTATCCGGATTGTGTCCTCTTCCCACGAGGAGACTTTCTCTCCTCATCCAATATGCAACCTTTTTGATTAATTCAGGAGATATTGCTCCTTGATCATTGAGACTTATATCCTTCATTCACATGACTAGGTTGACAAACAATGTGCCTCACATGATGGACCTGGTCCATGACTGAGTTCATTTGTCATTCTTAAAAACTTCACCTGAACTTGGGTCAACACCTTCTTCGCAATTGCAATGAGGCCCTCGCAATTGCCATGCCTGATGTGCTCACATTTGTGAATCTTCATCTCGTAAACTGCGAGGTCAGAGTCCTGCAACAGAACTTAACACCTGCAACATATTTTCCAAGTCCAACACACATTGTAGCCTATCCAAAACTCACCCGAGCCATCGGATCTCCAAACCAAACATGTAGACAAATCAAAAAACATCATACAGACTTGATCATGCGATTAAATCACCAAAATAACATCTTTAACAACAAATTTAACACCAAAACTTCATAAGATAGTTAAAATTTTCTGTTTTTTCAACCAAGTGTTCGATTTATGTTAAATCTCTTTCGTTTTTCATTAAATTTCACAGATACAACTTAAATACTATATCAAACATGCACGGACTCCGGAACCAAAAATACGGGTTTGATACCAACAAGGTTATATACTATTTCATTTCCAAAAATCCTTCTATTTTCCGGCAAAAAAATTTCTTCAAAAATTTATTTTTCGGGATAGGGACCTCGGAATTCGATTACGAGCATATGCCCAAGTCCCATATTTTAGTACGGACTATACGGTACCATCAAATTACGGGTTCGAGTTCGTTTACTAAAACGTTGATCGAAGTCAACTTTAATTAATTTTAAAGGAAAATTTGATATTTTCTTTAAATTTCACATAAAATCTTTACGAAAACACGTTTGGACTATACACACAAATTGAGGAGCAGGAAAATAAGATTTTCAAGGTAACCCGAATTCGTATTCTAAAAGAAAAAATGCCCTTTTGTGTCATCACAATTAATTATCTCACCTTTATATGAGATAATTAATACAACTATTTAGGGGCCATTTGGTTGGAAAGATATCATTAGTTATTCTACCCATTCATGGGATAAAAAATACTACAATTGTAGCATAACTAATTCCAGGACTAATTATACTGCAATTTTATCCTAATCAAACATGTGATAAAGTCTTCCTAAATTTAATCCTGGGATTACTTAACCTTTATCCCTCCTACCAAACGAGCCCTTAGTGTAAAAGTTATCCCAGATTAACTAATACCCCCAAACGAAATATAGGATAAAGTTGATCTTAAACTTTATCCCTAAATTATAATTCTTTACCCATGTATCAAACGACCCCTAAAAGATTTAGCCCCCCGTTTGGCCACAGATATTGACAAGTTTTATTTAATTTTTTTTGGCAAAACCTATTTGTTTATAGATTTTATCCATATTTTGAAAGATTTTAGAAATAAAATTTTTAAATTCCAAAATCAGCTTTAGTCTTGTTTTTGGAACAAAATATTAACGTGGAATTTTTAACAATGTTAAAAAATACCCCAATCTTTATATTTTATATATATAAAAAAGTCAACCATCTATTATGACCCAACTAACCTACTAGCTAGTTACAATCACTTCTTTTGTACTGAATGGATCTTGTAATATTATTTATAATTTGACGAATTATAGTATCTAATAATTGCGTTATTAATAATTGATATTAAAATATCATGTTATGATTTTAGGATAGTGTATTATGTATTTTATTATAAAAATAATAATTTTGTGGCAAACTTATCTATAATCAGGACTATGCATATTTTATGATAATGATAATGATTGACATCGTTCTACATATACAAGATTAGCAAGTTTGTTTGTCTATTATTGTAGGATATTTTATATGTTTTTAAAACTTATGAGTATAAGGAATATTTCATGTGATTTCAAAAAAAAAGGTGAAATATGTTTTGAAAGATTTCCAAATTTTATTTTCAAACAAAACTTCATCCAAATCAAAAATTTTAAAATAAATTTAAGAATTTATGGTCAAATGCTCGGTTAAAATTTGTAGTAGTTTTAGACGAGTAATAAATATTTATACGATTAAAATTTATTTTATTGAAAGTAAAATGTAAAGTTCAAATCAACTTATTTTTAATTATACAAATGTATTATTATTTAAAAACTGTCTAAAAACATACTATTATATAAATTGTGACAAAAAGTATATTTTCTATGTGAACCTCTTTATGATAAAGGTATGCCGAATAAAGATTCGACAAGGTGCAACAAGATTTCATATGGGATCTACAAATGAGAAGAAAAAAATTAACCTTAGTAGTTGGTCTACTATTTATGAATCAAAATCAAATAGTAGTCTAGGTATACATAGTGTAACTTCAAAAATTTATGCACATTAGCTAGTATGGTTTGGAGAATGCTCAACAATACTATCTCTCTTGGACTACTCTAATAATCTCTTCCTATGCTTCTAGTCATGCCAATAACAAAAATTCTTTTATTTGGAAGAGCATTAAAAAGGGTTCGGAGTCATGTTCTAAAGAAATTACTTGGTCCCCCCACATCCTCTCTAACATAAATATTTGGGAAACTAGTTGGATCCCAAGTATAGGAAATCTTAGAGTAATAGTGGAAGAACTACTCCAAAAAAGAGAATAATCCATGAAAATAAACGACTTATTCAATGAGAAAAATTGGAAATTTGATAAACTTTTCCTTATTATCCCGAACAACATTAACAAAATTATTAACAAGGTTAGAGTTCCGGGAAAAGATCCAAGAAATGACATTCCTATATGGTCACTAACTACCAAATATTTTTGTCACAACCAAATCTTACTTTAACTTACTAGAACCTCCAAAGAACAACCTTCTGGATTTCCAGTGGATTTGGAAGCTCAATTGTCCCAACAAAATAAATAATTTTGTGGTAATGTCTCCATAATAAGATTTTCTGTAGACAATACCTGGCAAGAATTGGTTTAAACGTCGATCTAATGTGTCCAGTATGCAGAAATAACTAGGAAGAATCTATACTCCACATTTTCTTTAGCTGCAAGGCAATCGAATCTTTTTGGGATAAGGTTGGGTGGAACCACTACTACAAAGCATTCAGGTGATCACTGGCTAAAATAAATGAAGTATTTTAACTACCCAATTATGAACAATTTCATAAATCGGGACCTTTTCTTCCCTTTCATTACCTAGTATACTTGGATAAATAGAAACAATAACAATCATAATAACACCACGTCCCCAATCAATGGTGATTTTATTATTAAAAAGGCTATTGAATATAAGCTCCTCACTGAAAAAAGCATTTTCACTCCTCCAAAAATCTACATTAATAATGCATGGCACAAACCACCAAAAGGATGGGCTAAACTTAGTGTAGATGCTAGTTATGACAATGTTACACAAAAATGTGGATTGAGAGGTATTTTCAGGGATACCAAAGGACACTGAATTGTGGGTTTTGATAAACCATCATATGCAGGTAGATCACTAGAACCATTGTTAAAGGCTCTACTAGAAGGGCACAAAATGGCTAAGGAATGGAGATTATACATGCTTGCAATAGAATCAAATCCTGAGGAGACTATCTAATTCATCCTTCAGGGAAATAGATTTATGATGATATTTTTAATGAATGCATGCGGTTAATACACTAGGAGAAGGAGATAATCCTCCTGCACATATTCAGGCAAGGGAATAATGCAGCTCCCCACATGGCAAGAAAAGCTAAGGATCAAGGCATGAAGACTTTTGTTGAAGCTCCACCTTATGTAAAATATTTTGTGGAAAAAGAACTACTAGAATAATGTATTTTTGTTAAACTGCTTTTTTACGATGCGTGTAATACTTTGGCAAGCCTAGGTAACCAAACTATCCATTGAGACACCAAATATACGAATAATGTACTAAATTCTCCTTAATTATAATACTATATATATATTGTTTGCTAAAAAAAAAGTTGATTACATTATTTTTTGTATCTAGAAAACATATCTTAATATAAAATATTTTTGCTGAAATATATTATATCGCATGGATTAAGAAAGTTAAATTTTTGACAAAAAATATTTTCTTAAAAAAAGCATCTAAATGACATAGTATACAAAAGTTTGGAGAAACAAAAAAGGCGATGTGGTAAATAAAAAGGCACAGCGGGTAAATCAAAGTGAATTGTCGGTGAATTCGCAAAGACTAGTGACAAAAGACACCATCAAATCATCAGATAGGGACAGGACCCACCCCTTTGTAAACAATAGACAAACGCACGTGAAAGTTTGGTTTTTTGTCTCAGCCTTCAATAGTATAAAGCTGACTTATTATGTTATATTGTTATTGTGTGCTGGTACAAGAATTTCACTTAAAAAAGAAATGAATGTGATGGAGGCATGGAGCATTGAACTTAACCAGAAAACCTTAACTGGGACAGTTCTATTGCAACCGAGGGAGGCAATTCTTCACTTAATAAATAATAATGCTTTTATCTATTATAAAATAAAGACTTTAAAGTAAATATAAGTATAGAGAAAAAATAATATATTATTTGAATTTCAAACTGATGTATATAATGAATTAAAGTCATTTTTATTTATGTAATAAAGGAAACTGTTGTATAAGCTGCTACTCTAAGTTGCTGTGTAAACTGCTATTATACCCGGTATGAATAATCTTCTATCGGAGGTAATGTTTATTCATAATCGGGTACTGAAAGGATAAGCTTATTATACCCGGTATGGATAATCTTCTACTGGGAAAACTGTTTATCCATAATCGGGTACTGAAAGGATAAGCTTATTATATCCTGCGGAGGGTAATGTTTATCCATAACCGGGGTACCGAAGTGATAAGTTTCTCCAGGAAGTTTATCTCCAATACAGTACTAAATAGATAAACATATTTACGGAGGAGTCACATATGGATAAGCTTCTTCAGGAAGCTTAGTTACACGGAGTACTAAATGAACATCCATAATCTAATATATTTATAACACTCCCCCTTGGATGTTCATTAAAAGATAATGTGCCTCATTAAAACCTTACTAGGAAAAACTACGTGGGAAAAAATCCTACTGAAGGAAAAAAGTACACATATTTAGTAATACTCATTGCTTGGTGCCACATTAGAAACCTTATAAGGAAAACCCCATGGGAAAACACCTTAGTAAGGGAAAAAAAGTGCATCGCATGTTTTACTCCCCTGATGAAAACCTTGTTTCAAGTATTTGAGTCTCTGCATTCCAATCTTGTATACATCTTTTCAAAAGTTGAAGTTGGAAAAGATTTACTGAATAAATTTGTTGGATTATCACTTGAACATAATATTTGCACGTCAATGTCACCATTTTTCTGAAGGTCGTGTGTGTAGAATAATTTTGGTGAAATGTGCTTCGTTCTATCTCCTTTTATAAATCCCCCATTTAATTGGGTTATGCATAAAACATTATCTTCGTATAATATTGTGGGTCTTTTATAACATTCCAACCCACATGTTTCTCGAATAAATCACAGATCTCAATCATATGCACTTCTTGCTTGCCGGTTTGAGATCGAACTTTATGGGAATCGGATAAATAACCTGCATATGCATTACCAATACGATCTGCACCACTTTTGTTAGCATTTGCAAGATAAATAAGTGCACCATCTATACCGAGATAGAGTATTTCGGGGCCAATGAGTTCCTCATCCTCTTCTAGAGGTTGGAACGGATCCTTATTCACTTCAAGTGATTGAATATCCATTGGTGTACTTAATGGGTACACTTTGTCCATGTAAAAGTATTTTTAAGACCCTGTTGAAGCTCTTCTGGAGTTCCAATAAGATTTATGTCAACAACATAAATAACAGTGTAACAAATTATGATGACATTTTCTTTACAAAAATACATGGGCATAATTTATGTAACTTTCTTTCAACAAATATTCACTGAGGCGATTATATCACATGCGCCCAGATTGCTTTAAACCGTATAAAGATCTTTATAATTTGATCGAGTACATTTTTCAAGACTTTGAACTATATGATTCAGGCATTTTAAATCCTTTAGGGATATTCATATAGATTTAATCAAATAATTCATGTAGGTTATGAATGACATGACATCTTCAGGTGTCTGGACTGCAGGCCCGATCCTCACAATCTTTTACAATATTGTGCACTATATTGTATCAAATATATCGTCGACGATCATTTTGTATCATTTCCTAAGCGACATAACTTATTGAAATCTCTTCACTTTTATTATTTTCAGGTACCTGAACTTCTTCTGGAGTTTCATGAAATGTTATGTTGTGCGCTCTTCTACAGCTCATTTCCTCCTCATTATGATCATTTTGATCATTTTCTCCTATCATTTTTCAAGGACTGTTAACTTTGAAACCGATCGATTTACTACGCTTCATGTGTGTAGTAAACTTTATCCTTCATGGACTTCAATTTTAATAGGAGCATTTGCAGCTAAAATATGATATTTAATTTTGGATCAGCAAATGCTTCTGGCATTTTTCTTGAATTATCTTCTAAGTGAGGATCATATTGATGATAATTCGATTCATATAGCATATTTTTCAGCTCCATCCCCTAAATGCTAGAAAATTAACATATATTCCCAATCTTCTTTAGAAATATATCTTTGTGCATTGTGGTAGAGAAATTAATCATATACGACACATCAAAAGATAGTAAAAATATTTGGTTTCTGATCATAAACCAATTGTGAGGGGAAGACTTATCATATATTGTTGGTCTGATGCATACAAGTGATGCTGTATGCACTTTTAGACCAACATATGAAGCTTTGTTCTCATAAGCAATATTTTACCATTCGTAGGAGGAATTCATTGCTAAACCTGCTTGGATATAAACTAGCATTATCAAGATGAACTATCTTGATCTCCTAATCTGAAAGTTATGCTCTTAATTGAGAAAAGCAATCTCAAATATCAAACTGTAGGTTGACATAAACATCCATGTAACCATCTTATATATGCATCTATAAGTGGTTCACATGACCGGTGAATGGACCCATATTCACCTTTTATATATTTCAGAATCAGGGGTCTTAATCCCAACTTTAGCTGGTAGAATAAATTTATTATGAGAACAAGCTACACAGGAGAATTCTTGAAGAATCGTCTAGTTCTTTAGTATATGCTTATCTGAATTCTCAAATAGCTCATTTAAAAATGGCAAAGGAAAACTTCAAGTTTATCATGGCATGCGCTATCTCTTAGTAAACTTCTGGTTTACTATGGCATAAAATTTTTCTTTAGTAAACTTCGGGTGTACTGTGATATATGATTTAGTACAAATTAAAGAATAAGGTGGGTAACTTCTCATATATATATATATATATATATATATATATATATATATATATATATATATATATTATTTTACCCCCTATCATTGTGGAAACATGAAGATTATCAATCTTACAATCATTTGCAGTCTCAATATGATAGCCACTTGTAGTAGTATACTTCAGGTTTACTACAATATATATTTTTGCCACAATCATATAATATGGATGACATATTTGTATTCTCTTCGAGAGCCTATATTTGTTATCCATAATCTAATATTTATCAGACACTACTGATGTCATGTATCCTTTAGTTAGCTCTTCAGGAGTTGTTTATACATTTTGTACTATCAAATATTGCTTAGACACTTCTGGTATCATGAGAGAAAATTTGAAGTCTAAATTATTTTCAGAAATAAAATTTGCTTCAGCATTTTTCTCTGTCTTCTTCAGGGAAGCTTGATAAAGCTCAACCAGGTGCTTTGGCGTACGACAGGTACGTGGCCGGTGCCATTTTCCTCCACATTTATAGCATGGACTTTCTGCATTTGGTTCTTGCACCGCTTCATGCGTTTGTTCCTTTCCTTTCCACTGCCGGTGGCGAAGAGGATTCTTTGGTGCATTATTATTACCATGATTGGGATTTCTTCCTCGACCACGGTCATGACCACGACTGGGGCCACGACCTCTTCCACGTTTAGCTTGGTGGAAGTTCGTCTCATTCACTTCAGGGAATGGACAAGAACTAGTAGGCCGGCTTTCATGATATTTCATTAATAGCCCATTATGTTGCTCGGCTATAAGAAGATGTGACATAAGTTCAGAATACTTTTTAAATCTCATCTCTCGATATTGCTGCTGCAGGAGTATATTCGAGGCATGGAAAGTGGTGAAAGTTTTCTCCAACATATCATGGTCAGTAATATTATCACCATATAATTTCTACTAAGAAATGATTCTGAACATAGCAGAATTATACTCACTGATAGATTTAAAATCTTGTAGCTTTATATGGGTCCAATCATATCGTGCTTGTGGAAGAACGACCATCTTCATGTGGTCATATCTATCTTTTAAATTATTCCACAGTATGACTGGATCTTTAAGCACCCAAGACATGTAGCTTTTGCCCGATATATTCAGGGCAATAAATTCAAGTTTAGAAAGATTTGACATTATATAGAAAAAGAAAGTTCTTACCTCAGATACTTTCAAAATATTTACTCGAGATGGCAGAGTCTTGTGTTGATAACGTGTTATAAAATAAAGACAAGTATAGAGAGAAACTGATATATTATTCGAATTTTTAACTGATGTACATAATGAACTGAAGTCTCTTCTATTTATAGAAGAAAGGAAGCTGTTGTATAAGCTGTTACTGCAAGCCGTTGTGTAAGCTGCTACTACAAGGTGATGTGTAAGCTGCTACTGTATGTTGTTGTATAAGCTATTATTATACTTGGTATGGATAATCTTCTATCGTGGGTAATATTTATCCATAATCGGTTATTGAAAGGATAAGATTATTATACCCGATATGGATAATCTTCTACTGGGGGTAATGTTTATTCATAATCGGGTATTGAAAGGATAAGCTATACCCGGTATGAATAATCTTCTACCGGAGGTAATATTTATCCATAATCGGGTACTGAAAGGATAAGCTTATTATATCTGGTATGGATAATCTTCTACCGGGGATAATATTTATGCATAACCGGGTACAGAAGTGATAAGCTTCTCCAGGAAGCTTATTTCAATAGAGTACTAAATAGATAAACATATTTACGAAGGAATCTCATATGGATACGCTTTTTCAGGAAGCTTATTTACAACGGAGTACTAAATGAACATCCATAACCTAATATATTTATAACATTACCATAGTTATTGGGAGTATTAGCACTACCCTCTCCTGTTCACACAATAAGTGACTATTTTATTTTTTTATTTTAATCCAAAAAATTATCCATTTATATAATCAAAAAAAATTAATTAGTTTTTAAAAAAAAATTAACCTTATGTACATATCCTTAAAATTTCATTTACTCCTCACATTTGAGAAGAGAAGTATGTACCACTATAACTATGGTGCAACATTTAATGAAGCGTTGTTTAGTCACACTAACTAATTCCGTCTAGAATTTAGAATTTTCTTAATGGGTGTGTCCAAAGCAAATTGATCGCTTATTGTGGACCGAAAGAAGTAATTTATTATGCTACTTACAGATGCGGAGTCGGAATTTTAAACTTATGATTTCGGAATTCTAGTCTTTTTAAATTATTGAATTCTAAATTAATAATTTAAACATATTTAATAAATTTTTAAAAATAAATATATGAATTGGACCAAAACAAATGAGTTCCATCGAACCCATATTCGAATGGGCTAGCTCCACCCCTAACTACTTAAATAGTGATTAAGTGTCACAAAACACTACTATGTCATTCTCTGTCAACGTTAGTAATATTTTTGAAAAGTGAGAAAATCACATAAAATTAAGACGAAGGTAGTTTTACGAGGAATATTGAAGATAGATATTTCTATAAAAATACCTCTCATAAGAAATATTTTATTTTTTAATATTGAATGTAGCCTTTCTATCTTACATAATTTACGAGTAAGGTTTGCATACACCTAACCTTACCAAACCCCAATTATCAGATCAAATTGAGTATATTGTTGTTTTATTCTTTAGTAGACCTACATGATTAGTTTAATCAGGGAACTATATATATTAAATTATATAACTAAAAATTAATAATAAATGTACCAGTTGCACATTTTATGCTTCCTTTACCTTGTTTAGGGCCCGTTTGGCCATAAAAATAATCACCTTTTTGGAAAATTTTACTCTCTTTTAGAATTAGTGTTTGATCATGAAATTTTTTATTTTACTTGAAGCTGAATTTCAAAATTTTTTGAAAATTTGAAAGCTTCAAAAAATTATTTTCAAAACTTTTTCACTTCAAATAACTCGCAAAAATTTAAAAACGTCTCCAAATTATATTATATCCAAATACAACTTGAATTTTCAAATACCATATTTCATTATTTTCCTATTCAAAACCATTCTCTAGTTTACTGTTTGAGATAAGCATCTGGAATAATTGCTCCTGTGCCACTATCCCACTACAACTGTTCCTTTTTATTTGCAAGATTCGCTCTTTCTTTGTTGCCATATTATAATTGGAGGACTTAAATACTTTAAAACAAAAGAAATACGTAGTCTACAGAAAGGCTAAAGAACCTTCTTTTCTGCATCAACAATACAAAACCTCCTCCTTTTCTGATCATATCCTGAACCAACCTCTCTGTTCTAGTTAGTAATCAAAATTCAAAACTTTCTCAATAGTCTCTTGATAAATATTTTTCCTTGTTTGTTTCTTGTAAAAGCTGTATTTGAGCTGCTAATCTTGTTCCAAAGTCCATGTCTATACCAGTAGAACATGATTACATAGGTTTATCTTCTTCTTCGTCATCTTCCTCACCTAAAAGTAATGTTTTGAAGCTCAAGGAAACTGAACTCAGACTTGGGTTGCCAGGTTCTTGGTCTCCAGAGAGGAAAGCTGAAAATGGGGTGTCTCTTTTTGGTAAAGATTTGGAGGATAAGAATGGTATTGCTACCCCTTTGATGATTTTTGTTTCAGGAGCTAAGAGGGGATTTTCTGATACCATTGATTCCTCTTGGAAAGATAAGGCTGTTGGTCCTCAACCTCTAAAGTCTGTTGAAGAGAATAAGTCTACTCCAGCACATGGAAATGGTGTTTCTCATGCTTCAAAGTAAGTTTACCCCCAGCCCTCCACTCTAAACTGTCTGTTACTTTTTTTTTTGGTTTCCACCACATATTCGGTGTCTCCATTAGGGTCCGACTTAATTTGGATATGACTTTGAAGTCCTCCATTTAGGATAAAGCGCGCTCTCTAACAAAGTCGACTCCATACTCACGACTCGAATTCGAAATTTCTATTGACGAATGAAATAATAGTAGTTATCACTCCACCACAACCTTTTTGGTGTGCTAATTTGCTTTGCTTGTTGATAGGAAACAGGAAAAGAAGAAACTATCTTTGTTAGAGGTGGACCTATATGTAACCATGAGGGGTCATTGGGCGCTAAAAACACCCTGATCACTAAAAGTCTTTAGGGACACTGGTTAAGCAGAATACTGAATATCGATGGTCTACTTTAGTTAAAATCCTAGGTCCACCTCTGAATGTGACCTACAAAAAAGATAGTCTTCTAGAATATTGCATTTAATAAAACAGCCTCAAGTGGAGTTGAATTAGCATAAAGGATTGATATAGTCAGCTCAACTAGTTCGGAATTAAGGTATTAATCACGTTGTTGACATCGGTTTCTCTGTTTTGTGTAATTGAATTGGACGGACTTGTAACCTTAAGGCCCTGACTCTGTCACTGCAAGAGGCTAAAAGGGATAAATTGTCCCACCCTGCTAATTTTTTTTCTCTTATACTACGACCAAACATCTGCACTTACCAGTCTTGAAATTATTGTCTAGAGGGGAAAAAAATAAGGAAACTGTTTTTGTGATGTAAAAATATTAGTCTTATAGCATATTTCATTTAATAAAACGGCCTCAAGTGGTGTGGAAGTAATACAAAATAAAGGATTAATAAACTCGATCCCAACTAGCTTGGAATTAAGGTGCGCTTCTTCTTGTTGACATACGTTTCTCTTGTTTGTTGTAATTGAATTGGATGGACTTACAACCTTAGGCCTGGTTCTGTGACTATAAGATGCTCGAAGGGATTAAATTGGCGCGTTAACCTTCTAATGTTTTCTTTCTAATGCTAAGATCGCAGATTTGTACATACTAGTGTGAATATTATGAAGTCTTGTTGCTTCTCTGTCACTGCAAGAGGCTTGAAGGGATGAAATTGGCATGTATTTCGGTTAATTCTTTTTGTAATATAAAAACCACATATCTGTTATAGTGTGAATTTATTGAGTATCTCGTTGCTTCATCTTGTGTAATTTGTTATGGGGTTTCTTTTATTAGCCATTAAACTGGATTGCTATTATGTTCTGTACTAGGGCACAAGTTGTAGGGTGGCCACCAATAAGATCATTCCGCAAGAATACCCTTGCCACCAATTCGTCGAAGAATAACGAGACTGAAGGAAAATCAGGAGTAGGCTGTCTTTATGTTAAAGTTAGCATGGATGGTGCCCCATACCTGAGAAAAGTCGACGTCAAAACCTACACCAACTATGCAGAACTCTCATCAGCTCTTGAGAAGATGTTCAGCTGCTTCACCATTGGTATAAATCTTTCTCTTTGTAGAATGCAAAAAACAAGCTCTTATGCAATGTCTTAGGAGGCAATTCAATTTCAATGAAAAATATCTACTATTTTCACTCAAGGACATAACTTTTGGCTGGAATCGATACTAGCATTTGTCTTCCAATCTTTTCAACTACTAATGTAGGACATTGTTCGCACACCCAACAATATGCATCTTAGTGATGATATTTTGTGTAATTATTTTTAGGGCAGTGCACCTCTGACGGACTTCCTGGGCGAGAGGGGCTTAGTGAAAGTCACTTGATGGATCTTCTCAACGGTTCCGAGTATGTGCTGACTTATGAAGACAAGGATGGTGATTGGATGCTTGTAGGCGATGTTCCTTGGGAGTAAGTTTTCTTCCAAGATTCTTCTCTATGATTGTAGAAAATGGATCAAGTCATTTTGCTTGTCAATTTTGCTCTATTTGGATAGCTTGCATTATGGACATATGTTGTTGGAATGAAACAGTAGCTGCTTGGAGTCTACATCGACTCTTTTCCATTTCTTTCTTGTTCCATATCAATTATTTCCTGTCTCTGATCTTCAATTCAAGATCCAGATTGGAAAATTTATGTTTTAAATGCTATTTAAAATGCACAATTTGTCATCTACGCATCTACTTATTGTTTGATTTGGATCTTGAAATAGGATGTTCATAGACTCATGTAAGAGACTGCGGATTATGAAAAGCTCAGAAGCAATCGGGCTAGGTATGTCCTATACCGAATATCTTATGCATGCCATGTAACACTATGGCAGCTCGCCTCCTTGCATCGGGGAAAACCATCTTATAGTCCTGTTTAAGAAAATTGCGATGTGTTTTTTTACATTTCATGGATACTTGATTAAAATGTCTTGTATTCGTAAACCTTATACCGAGCTTGAAATGACTCAACTAACTCTTGCTTTGCAGCTCCACGGGCCATAAGCAAGTGCAAGAACCAAATTGTTGCCTGAAGTTGCTTTGAAGGCAGAAAGATACATAAAATGGGAAATGCTTTTCCTTTTATTGGTTCCACTTCTGTGGCCCTCCCATGAAGGGAAGAACTGATTTTTGTAGGCTGAAAATATATCTCTGCTGAAATTTTTAATGCTTGCTAGTGTTTCTAGTACTTTTTTATTTTAATTTTGTGATTGATATGAGTTTGAATGGAGCGATATAGGTAGTGAGGATTCAGAGTCTATCCCGACTTGCATGGAATTAGGATGTAAAGTTTTTTTTTTTTTTTTAAAACCCCTCCCAAATTAGGATGATTTATAATGCTTGCAGACTTCCCCTCCCTGGTGACTCGAACCAGGACCTGACGGTTAAAGTTGGTGTTTGCTATTAACTTGAATGCCAAAGTAAGGATAATTGTGAAATTAGTGAACTCCGCGATATTCTCTAGGCAGCTGAGGTTTTTTTACTCGTCTCCTAAGATCCAACCTTCTATTAACTTTTTTTTTCTATATGATTTTTAAAATATTCCCATTCTTGAAAAAACAGTAAAAGAACTTTTAAAAGTAAATTTAATCGTATTACTTAGATTTAAAGAAATATATGTATCGAATGAAACGGAAAAAAAAATCTAATCAAATTATCAACTAATGCCTGTTATAGAAATTTATTTCTAAGTACATTATGAGATTAAATTCTATGCATGGTCGACAGAAAAAACCTTTACTCAATTAAGATATTTAAAAATTAATAACAATAAGTCTATTTAATAATATTGATGGATGACCTAGAATAAATAATAAATAAGTTGCTATAATAGGTCAAACACTAATAATAACAAATTTATTATTGTCGACATATGTAACTTAAAGTCCTTACATTATAATTGCTCTAATTATGTATATATTTTTTTAGGGAGAAATTTAAAAATAATCAGATTTAGCACTGGTCGTTGAAAAATAGCCAAGTTTCAAAAGTTATCGAAAATTAGTCACTTTTTATATAAAGATAAATCTGAGCGAAAACGCTGTTCAAAATCCCAAAAAATACGCCCGCAAATTTTACGGGAGTTCCAGCATAAGTATGCTTGAACTCCCGCATATTTTACGGGAGTTCTAGGATAACTATGCTAAAACTCTTGCAAATTTTATAGGAATTCAAGCATAATTATGCTGGAACTCTCGCATATTTTACGGGAGTTCCAGCAAGTATAAATGTCCAGTATAATATACCGGAGTTTGAAGCACTAGTGCTCCAGTCTCCCGTATATTATACAGGAGTTAGAAAGTATACCGGTCCAGCATAATATGCTGGAGTTTGTACACAAATGCACCAGAACTTCCGTATATTATATAGGACCGGTTCCTGTTGCAGCAAAATAGTGACTATTTTTTATTGAAGTGATAAACGCTGGCTATTTTTAATTGACCAGTGTGAAAACTGGCTATACCATGATATTTTGACATTTTTATATCCACTTTGCTCGCAACTGGGTTAAACTAAAAAAACAAGTATCTTTACACAAATAGCATGTTGAATTTATTGTTTTATCTTAGCAGGTATACATAAAATATTAATTATACACAATTATACACATATTATATGAATTATATGATTATTTTTTGTTTAAGTGATCAAGTGGACGACTATTTAGTTTTTTTTTTTTTTAAAAGAGGGGGGGGGGGGGGGGGATGAAAAATGGATTGGCTGGATAGTTTTTACAAGTGTATTCGTCATTGTAGGGTAGCGGATGGTTGAGAGCATTAAAACTTCATTAAAACCCATACATTACACCATTTCAATTCAAATATTAGCATTTCCTTCATTAGGTCCATTGAAATAGAGAGAGACATAGGCATGGCTTCAACAATGGACTTTGAGCCTCCTAGTTCCCCTGCTTCAACTCCGTCTTTCGCCGTACGACCTAATCACAGCTTCTTGAGAAGTATTGATACAAAAGAACCTTCTCATTTCTCTGAAAATAGCCCACCTCGATTAAGCACTTCAGTTCTCTCTTCCAATACATGCCACCACAACTCTCAACCATAAACTCCGCGACTTTCCTTCACGCTCGACAATCCAAAATTAGCCGATGATCATCAGTTTCAAACAACTTACAGGTGCATTTCATCTGTGTTAAGAAAAGATGGCATATCTTGCCTGTTGCTACGTCAAATGGTCTCGTTCATACAGGGTCTCAGGCTAATGTAATACGTGTTTGGAAAAACTGTATTTGGGCTGCTAATCTTGTTCAAAGTCCTTGTTGTTGGGAATAAACCCACACAGAAATAATATTAAAGGTAATAAAAGCTGAATAATAATGTACCATCGAGATACGGTAATTAACAAGAATAAAAGAATAACAACGACACCAAGATTTTTACGTGGAAAATCCTTCTGAATAAGGGAAAAAACCACGATCCCGAGAGAAACAACTGATATCACTATAGTAAGGAAATTTACACTTTGTAGGTCCTAGTAAAGTACTCCAAAGACCACCACAACACTCAAAAGAAATAACCCTCTTTTGATATTCCCACCTCACTACAATATCGCTCGCTCTCTATTTTTCTCACAGACTATTTTCTTATACCCTGTCTATGAAACCTCACTCTTTTTTTCTCTCTCTTTGTTGGTATGTGGAAATGAGAGTTGAAGCTCTCCTTTTATAGCCAAAGCTTAACTCTATAAAGCCTACAATATTTGACAATTTACACACTTTTCACAATTCAACAAAGTTGGCTACCAACCCAAAGAAATTCAACAAGGTTAGCTACCAAACCCACCTAATGCAACAAAGTTGGCTACCTAACCAAACCAAGTCAACAAGGTTGGCTACCAAACCAAAGAAACTTTTATAAGGCACATGCCTAATACTTCTTCAATGAGATAGACATCATCAATCTCCCCCTCCAACCACATTTATCTAGAGGAGGTAGTACTGTCTTCTAGTTTGAGTGCACGCCGACAAGTTCATTGCATATCTCGAACTTGTTCCTTGGTACCACCTTCGTCAGCATATCTGTGGGATTCTCACTTGTAGAAATCTTCAAGATTTTTAGAGATTCATCATCTACCATTTCTCGAATCCAATGATATCTCACGTCAATATGTTTGGTCCTTGCATGGTACACATAGTTCTTGCTAAGGTCTATTGCACTTTGACGGTCACAATAGACGACATACTCCTTCTGATGCAATCCAAGCTCTTGAAGGAACCGTTTGCGCCATATCATCTCCTTGCCAGTTTTTGTAGCGACAGTGTACTCTGCTTCAGTTGTTGAAAGTGCAACACACTTCTGCAACTTAGACTGCCATGATATACCTCCCTCTGAAAATGTAAACAGATATCCAGTAGTGGATTTTCGATTGTCAATGTCACCTGCCATATCAGCATCTGTATAGCCCATCAAGATTGGATCAGATCCTCCAAAGCACAAACAATCTCCTGTGGTACCTCTCAGGTACCTGAGTATCCACTTGACCGCTTCCCAATGTTCCTTTCTAGGATTTTCAAGAAACCTGCTGACAACACCAACTGCGTGAGCAATATCAGGTCTAGTACATACCATTGCATACATCAAGCTTCCGACTGCTGAAGAATAAGGAACTCTAGCCATGTTCTCTTTTTCCTCCTTTGTTGTAGGACACATTTTTTTGCTCAATTTTAGATAACTAGCAAGAGGTGTGCTGACTGGCTTAGCATTCTTTGTGTTGAAGCGTTCTAGTACACGTTCAATGTACTTCTCCCGAGATAGCCACAACTTTCTACTTGTTCTCTCTTGAACTATCTTCATCCCTAGAATTTGTTGTGTTGTGCCCAAGTCTTTCATATGAAATGACTTGGACAGATCTCCCTTCAGCTTTGCTATCAGCCCCTTGTCTTTTTCTACAATTAACATGTCGTCCACATACAACAACAATATAATAAAGTTATTCTCAGAAAATCTTTTGAAGTATACACATGGATCAGAATAGGTCATTAGTGTTAGAAAATACGCTTAACGCTAGAGGGGGAGGGGGTGAATAGCGTTATAATAAAAATTAGCGTAAACTTGCGGAATTTAAAAATTGCAGGAAAGAAATAAGTGCGATAAGTAAATAAATAAGAACGAACGCATCGATGTATCCTGGTTCACCACAACCTGTGGCTAGTCCAGTCCCCGAGAGACTCTCTCGAGATTTCCACTAACACTGTTAAGCTTACGGGTGCTCAACAAACCTTTACAAACTGAGGACACAAGCCTCAACAACCTTTGCTCGAAGATACAACACTCCAAGACTTCAACCAAAGGAAACACAAGTTCCTTCTTACAATACAAGGGACTAACACTTCCCTTCAAGTGTATAAAACACTTAGCACTCACTTAAACAAGACTCTCTTAATAGAGTAGATATGAGTAAACAGATACGCTCAAGAACGCAACAACTTTTGTCAAGAATTTTGGCTCTCAAAACTTATGTAATGAATAGAAAGTGATGAACAATAGAGTATGCAAGCTATAGCAATGATATGATCAGTTGTTGTATTTAGAAGACTGATTTGAAGCTGTATTTATAGTTGCAAAACCATGCATTACCGTTGCCTAATTGCCAATTAAGAATTGCTGATTTTACTCAGTGACAATTGATTGTCAAAATGCCACAATCGATTGTTTGACAATCGTTCCAAAAATCATTCCCAGATTTTACGCTTAAGAATCGATTATCTAAGATCAATAATCGATTACTGGCAACGTTCAAAAATCATTTCCAGATTTTACTTAAAACAATCGATTGTCAGAAATCTACAATCGATTACTTGGCAACGTTCAAAAAATCTTTTTCAGATTTTATTTAAAACAATCGATTATTAGAAATCTACAATCGATTACCTGACGGTGTTTGAAAATATTTTGGCAACGGTCAATTACACAATCGATTATGCTATGAGAACAATCGATTATATATCAGTCTTTGAAAAATCAATTAGACACTGCCTCAATGCACTCGATTGTCAAAGGTACACAATCGATTATTTTATGACTTTGAAAATGTCTGATAGACACTGCCTCAACACAATCGACTGTCATAAGGTTCACAATCGATTGTCATGCATATTTGAAAAATCTGATGCACACTGCCTTGACACAATCGATTGTCATAAGTTCACAATCGATTGTCATGCAGCTGACTTAACATAATCGATTATCATAAGTACATAATCGATTATCTTAGTCCAGATTTTAGAGGCATGTTTAAAAATCATTTTGACTAAAGTAAATATGCATGATTTAAAATCATTTTGCTTTAAATTAAATATGCATGATTTGATAAAAATATTTTTACGAGAGAAGCCAAGTCTTGAGTCAAGTTATCGGATCAAGATCACAATTAAAGAACGACTCATGTATAACTTTATATCTTTGCTTGATCTTGGTCTTGTGCTTGAATCTTGTTATATATCAATTGCGCGCTTGTGCTTAGACCTCGTCATATGTCAATTGCGCATAGTTTGTCATTCATCAAAACCTACAAATATGAACATACGTTTTAGTATAGTGCCTTGAGAACGTGTTTCAACAATTTCCCCCTTTTTGATAATGGCAAACTTTAGTCGGGATATGCATATTTGATAATGATGACGATTCAAGACAAGTAAAGATATGCAACAAGTATGCAATTAGTTCAATTAGTTCCCCCTCAATATATGAATTCCCCCTCAATTTATGCCAATAAATATTAAGTGCATAGCCCCTTATTCTTCCCCCTTTTGCCATTAGCAAAAATGGAAAAAGTAAAAGACATAATAAAGCAAATAATATCAAGATAATCGATTATTGATACTAGATAATCGATTATATACTAAAGAGAAATCGATTATCCTTAGGAGAAATCGATTATTCTGCATCAATCTTTATAATTCCCCCTGCCTTTAGGGCGATACCTGCAAAAATTCGTTAGACGTCTCCGACGCTCAAGTTAGAAATCATGAGAAAGGGAAAATGCAATGCATGACTTAGATCAATGTGGAGTCAAGAATCCCGAGTTCACTACGAATTCGGAAGAAGGACTCTTTCTCTAAGGGTTTTGTAAAGATGTCGGCCAATTGATCTTTGGTTTCAACAAATTCAATTTCGACATCACCCTTGAGAACGTGATCTCTTATAAAATGATGCCTAATTTCAATGTGTTTTGTTCTTGAATGAAGAACGGGGTTCTTCGTCAAGCATATGGCGCTAGTATTATCACATCTAAGAGGGATATGATCAAGACTTAGACCATAGTCCAAGAGTTGTTGTTTCATCCAAAGGATTTGAGCGCAACAACTCCCCGCGGCTACATATTCAGCCTCGGTTGTGGACAACGCAACACTTACTTGCTTCTTGCTAAACCAAGAAATGAGAGAGCTACCGAGCAAATGGCAAGTGCCACTAGTGCTCTTGCGGTCCAATTTGCATCCAGCAAAATCGGAATCGGAATAGCCAACAAGTTGGCATGAAGAACCTTTGGGGTACCATAGACCCACATTTACAGTACCAACAAGATACTTCAATATCCGTTTCACCGCAGTTAGGTGAGACTCCTTCGGACACGATTGATAACGAGCGCATAAGCACACGCTAAACATGATGTCCGGTCTACTAGCAGTAAGATAAAGGAGAGATCCAATCATACCTCGATACTTTTTGGTGTCGACTTCCTTACCTTTCTCATCTTTGTCTAGATGATCGGATGTGCTCATGGGAGTGGCTATTGCTTTTGCGTTGGTCATTTCAAATCGTTTCAGCAATTCTTTGCAATATTTAGCTTGACAAATGAAAGTTCCTTCTTTCATTTGCTTTACTTGCAGCCCCAAAAAGAATGTTAGCTCACCCATCATAGACATCTCAAATTCGCTTGTCATTAAATCGGAAAATTCCTTGCACAAAACATTGTTAGTAGCACCAAATATAATATCATCCACATAGATTTGAACTAATAAAATATCATTGTTTTTATGCTTAACGAAATGAGTGGTGTCAACTTTCCCCCTAATGAAATCATTTTCCAAAAGAAATTTACTCAATCTTTCATACCAAGCTCGGGGAGCTTGTTTAAGACCATAAAGAGCCTTTTTAAGTTTGAAAACATGATTTGGAGATTTAAAATCTTCAAAACCCGGGGGTTGTTCAACATAAACTTCTTCTTGAATAACACCATTTAGAAAAGCACTTTTTACATCCATTTGATATAAATTGAAATTCATAGAAGAGGCAAAAGCAAGCAATAAACGAATAGCTTCTAACCTTGCTACGGGGGCATATGTTTCTTCATAGTCAATACCCTCTTCTTGATTATAGCCTTTTGCTACAAGCCTAGCTTTGTTTCTAGTGATTACACCATTTTCATCTAATTTGTTTCGAAAAACCCATTTCGTACCAATTATGGTGTGATTTTCGGGTCTTGGCACCAAATCCCAAACGTCATTCCGTTTGAATTGGTTAAGGTCCTCTTGCATTGCCAAGGTCAAAAATTCATCCCCAATTGCTTCGGAGATGGTTGTGGGTTCAATTTGAGAAACAAAAGCAGTATGTCCTAAGGTGTTCTTAAGAGAGTTTCGGGTACTTACCTGTTGTTCAATGTCGCCAATTACTTGTTCGAGATGATGGTCTTTCATTGTCCTCCACGAGTTAGGCATTTTCGTTTCTTTTTCCAATTGTAGCGCTTCCTCCGATAATTGATCCAAGATTTCATCTTGAGTTTCCTTCGGAGTTTCCTCTTGTACTTTGTCTTGAGGGCTTAGTGAGTTTAAAATACCTGCAAGATCAAAACCAGAATCCTTTCTCGCCAAGCGAGCATTATTTTCGGAGAACACAATATGAGGGGATTCCTCCACAGTTCCGGTTCTATTATTTTATACTCTATATGCTTTGCTACGTGAGGAATAACCAATAAAAATTCATTCATCGGATTTGGCATCAAATTTTCCCAATTGATCTTTTCCATTGTTATGAATAAAGCATTTGCAACCGAATACTCTAAAATGGGAGATATTTGGTTCCCTTCCCTTATAGAGTTCATAGGGGGTTTTCATGAGTATTGGCCTTATGACTACTCTATTTAGAACGTAGCATGCGGTACTCACGGCATCCGCCCAAAAATATTTGGGAATCTTAGCCTCATCGAGCATGGTTCTAGCCATCTCTTCGAGACACCTATTTTTCCTTTCCACAACCCCATTTTGTTGTGGTGTACGTGGAGCAGAGAAGGTGTGCTCGATACCGAGTTCGTCACAAAAGTCCGCAAAGAGATTGTGATCAAACTCTCCCCCATGATCACTTCTAATTGAAGTGACGGTTGTGTCCTTTTCGTTTTGAACACGTTTAAGAAAATATTTGAAATTATGAAAAGCTTCACTTTTATGAGCAAGAAATAGAGTCCATGTAAATCTAGAATAATCATCAACAATAACAAAAGCATAACGATTTCTACCAAGACTTTCAATGCGAGATGGTCCAAATAAGTCCATGTGAAGTAATTGCAAAGGTCTAGTAGTTGAAACAATATTTTTCGATTTAAAAGATGCTTTTGTTTGCTTCCCTTTTTGACAAGAATTACAAATAGAGTCTTTTTCAAATTTCAAGTTTGGAAGACCAAACTAAATTTTGTGAAACCAATTTGTTCAAAAGATGCATGTTGATGTGAGCTACTCTACGGTGCCATAACCACGTATCATCTTCTTTACTCATAAGACAATCTACATATTCAGATGAAGAATTTTCGAGATCAACCATATATATATTATCCATTCTAAATCCACGAAGAATAATTTTAAAATCGCTACGGCGAAAAACTAAGCATTCATTTGAATCAAATAAAACAAATTTCCCTTGTCACATAATTGACTTATGCTCAAGAGCTTATGTTTTAGACCCTTAACTAGCAATATATGCTTAATGGAAGAGGAGTCATCCTTACCGACCGATCCAATGCCGATAATTTTTCCTTTGTTGTTATCACCAAAATAACGCTTCCTCCTTCCTTGTGTTCTAGTTGAAGGAACTTGGATTTGTCTCCAGTCATGTGCTTGGAGCATCCACTATCAAGGTACCAAAGTACACTTGACCCTTCAAACACACCTACAAAACATATTAATGAGTTTTAGGTACCCATGCCATTTTGGGTCCTTGGGGGTTAGGCAAATCATAGTGATGTGATTGAGTGTTATGTCTATGTCGTGTAAAACAAGCAGGAGAAATATGTCCAATTCGTCTACAATAATGACAAACAACATTAGGATTATGCATTCGTTTAGGTTGATAGTAATTGGACGGATGAAAATCATTTACTCTATTCTTGACAATATGACTATTGCGCAATTCATGAAAATCATTTCTCCTACTATTTGTTCTAGGATATACAGCATTTCTAGGATAGTTGTTTCTAGGTTGAAAGCCATTTCTAGGTGTTCTACAAGGTTCAAAATTCCTTCTAGTGTTTGGCCTAGAGTATGCATTATTTCTAGAATGATTATTTCTAGGTTGCGATTGTTGAAAGCCATTTCTTGGTTTGTTATATCTAGGATTAGCATTTGTTTTATTAATCCTAGGTTGAGCCTTAGGTTGTTGGGGGTTGGCTTCAACCTTTTCTTTAGGCTCATTCTCAAAGCCTATGCCATGCTTGGTCGACTTCAAATTAACAAGGACTTCATTCAAATTTTTATGAGAAGAATTAAACTTATCTAGGGTGCCCTTAAGTCTTTCTACCTCATTTTTGAGATGCATGCAAGAAGTACAATTTTTACTAGAGCTCTCGGGTTTGTCGGCGCTTCTCTTGCCGAAAAATTTGTTTTCTTCTTTTAACTTCTCATTTTCCAAAATCAGTTTTTTCAAATCCTTTTCTTTCAAAGAGAGTTGTTTTTCAAAATCTTTTTCTTTTAAAGAAGCATTTTCTTTTATGCTTTTAACAGTTTTGGAAGCTTTAATAAATTCACTATACAACTCATCAAAAGCATTTTGCATTTCCTCAAGAGAATAGAAATTTTTGGAAGAAATTTGACATACCTCTTCTTGATTGTTTTCGTGAGCCATGAGACAAGATTTGCGGCTTCGTCTTCTTCTTCCTCACTCGACTCGTCACCGGAGTCGCTTCCCCAAGATATGTATGCTCGTTGTTTCTTGAAGGGTTTCTTCTCCTTTTTGGCATTTGGGCAATTTGATTTAATGTGCCCGGTTTCTCCGCACTCATAGCACTTTATTTGATCTCATTGCTTTTTGCCCTTTCGTTCATACTCTTTTCGCATGAACTTTTGAAATCTCTTAATAACGAGTCCGAACTCGTTGTCTCCGTCCTCATCATTTTGAGGTTGGCTTGTGCTTGCCTTGAGAGCGATCTTTTGTTTCCTTTGATCATCAACAAGAGGATTAAGTATAGTAGATTCATAAGTTTTAAGATTACCTCTTAATCCATCGATGGTGACATTTGAAACGCCAATAGATTCTTGAATCGCGTCGGCCTTGGATCGCCATGCCGGAGTGAAACTTCGGAGAATTTTTCGGACAAGTTCCTTATCCGTGAAGGTCTTCTTAAGAGCATGTAAATCATTAACGATTTTTGAAAATCGTTCGAACATCTAATCGACCTTTTCGCCTTCCTTCATGTGAAACAATTCATATGCATGGGTTAGGAAATCAATTTTAGCTTCCCTTACCTGGTTCGTACCTTCGTACGTAATTTCCAGCTTGTCCCACATTTGCTTCGCCGTTGTGCAACATGATATTTTCCTGTAATCATCAGCATTTACAGCACAATATAATAAACTAATGGCTTTAGCGTTGTTTTGCACCTTTCGGATATCATCCGCATCGTATTCATCTTCGGACTTTGGACATCTTTATTTTCAACCTTTTTGGTTGGAGTTTGTTCTCCCTTCATTATAACCTTCCAAAGATGAAAACTATTTGATTGAACAAATATTCTCATCCTCTCCTTCCAGTACGTATAGTTTGTACCGTTGAATAGTGGTGGTCGGGTGGAGCATTGTCCTTCACCTATTCCTGCAAAAGAATCACGAGTAGAAGCCATGGATTGTTTCTCTCAAACGGTTAAGTCTTCAGAGAGTTGGGCTCTGATACCAATTGTTAGAAAATACGCTTAACGCTAGAGGAGAGGTGAATAGCGTTACAATAAAAATTAGCGTAAACTTGCAGAATTTAAAAATTGCAGGAAAAAAAATAAGTGCGATAAGTAAATAAATAATAACGAACGCACCGATGTATCCTGGTTCACCACAACCCGTGGCTAGTCCAGTCCCCGAGAGACTCTCTCGAGATTTCCACTAACACTGTTAAGCTTACGGGTGCTCAACAAACCTTTACAAACTGAGGACACAAGCCTCAACAACCTTTGCTCGAAGATATAACACTCCAAGACTTCAACCAAAGGAAACACAAGTTCCTTCTTACAATACAAGGGACTAACACTTCCCTTCAAGTGTATAAAACACTTAGCACTCACTTAAACAAGACTCTCTTAATAGAGTAGATATGAGTAAACAGATACGCTCAAGAACGCAACAACTTTTGTCAAGAATTTTGGCTCTCAAAACTTATGTAATGAATAGAAAGTGATGAACAATAGAGTATGCAAGCTATAGCAATGATATGATCAGTTGTTGTATTTAGAAGACTTATTTGAAGCTGTATTAATAGTTGCAAAACCATGCATTACCGTTGCCTAATTGCCAATTAAGAATTGCTGATTTTACTCAGTGACAATCGATTGTCAAAATGCCACAATCGATTGTTTGCCAATCGTTCCAAAAATCATTCCCAGATTTTACGCTTAACAATCGATTATCTAAGATCAATAACCGATTACTGGCAATGTTCAAAAAATCATTTCCAGATTTTACTTAAAACAATCGATTGTCAGAAATCTACAATCGATTACTTGGCAACGTTCAAAAAATCTTTTTCAGATTTTATTTAAAACAATCGATTATTAGAAATTTATAATTGATTACCTGACGGTGTTTGAAAATATTTTGGCAACGGTCAATTACACAATCGATTATGCTATGAGAACAATCGATTATATATCAGTCTTTGAAAAATCAATTAGACACTGCCTCAATGCACTCGATTGTCAAAGGTACACAATCGATTATTTTATGACTTTGAAAATGTCTGATAGACACTGCCTCAACACAATCGATTGTCATAAGGTTCACAATCGATTGTCATGCAGATTTGAAAAATCTGATGCACACTGCCTTAACACAATCGGTTGTCATAAGTTCACAATCGATTGTCATGCAGCTGACTTAACATAATCGATTATCATAAGTACATAATCGATTATCTTAGTCCAGATTTTAGAGGCATGTTTAAAAATCATTTTGACTAAAGTAAATATGCATGATTTAAAATCATTTTGCTTTAAATTAAATATGCATGATTTGATAAAAATGTTTTTACGAGAGAAGCCAAGTCTTGAGTCAAGTTATCGGATCAAGATCACAATTAAAGAACGACTCATGTATAACTTTATATCTTTGCTTGATCTTGGTCTTGTGCTTGAATCTCGTTATATATCAATTGCGCGCTTGTGCTTGGACCTCGTCATATGTCAATTGCGCATAGTTTGTCATTCATCAAAACCTACAAATATGAACACACGTTTTAGTATAGTGCCTTGAGAACGTGTTTCAACAATTAGGTATGTTTGACTTTTTATGGATGAGTCAAACTTTGTATACCACTACCTTTGTGCCTGATTCAACCCATAAAGACTCTTATTCAGTTTGCACCCCATGTGTTTCCTTTCATCTACTTCAAATCCTTCTGGTTGCTCCATATAAATATCTTCTTCCAAATCTCCATGAAGAAATGCAGTTTTCACATCCAACTGCTCCACTTCAAGATCTAAGCTAGATGCTAAGCTCAAAATTATTCGAATAGAAGTTATTTTGACAACAGATGAGAAAATTTCGTCAAAATCTATACCTTTCTTCTGTTCGAAGCCTTTAACCACCAATCGAGCTTTGTATCTAACCAGCTTGCCATTTCCATCTTTCTTGAGTTTAAAGACGCATTTACATTTAAGTGGTCTTTTACCTTTTGGAAGTTCAACCAGCTTGTACGTGCCACTTTTTTTGTAGAGATTCCATCTCTTCTTGCATGGCTTTCATCCACTGGTTCTTTTCTAGATGGGACAGCACCTCCTTAAGACTTTCTGGCTCCCCCTCATCACTGATGAGGACATATTCTGTGGAAGTGTACATGCATGACTCTACCCTTGGCCTCTCCGATCTCCTCAGAGGTTGAGGTTGTTCTTCTTCTTGAGTGGGGTACTCCACTTCCTCGACACCTTCATCAAGTTTCTCCCCCGCTCAATAACCTCACCAGGTTGCTCCCCCTGCTCGGCAACCTCGTCGGTCGTACTTTCTGCACTTGTGGAATTGTTAGAAGTAGAATGAATAGTAATAAGTTTAGGAATTATACCATTCTTCGGCTTTTCTGACATATCAACAACAGTTCCAACTTCACTTTCCCGGAAGACTACATCTCTGCTTCTGATGACCTTCTTCTTTATAGGATCCCACAATCTGTGCCCGAACTCTTCATCTCCATATCTGATAAATATGTAGAGAACAGATTTATTATCCAGCTTTGTTCTCTGCTCTTTTGGTACATGTGCAAAAGCTTTGCAACGAACACCTTCATATGCGAGTAGGACACCTCATTGTTGTTCCAAACTCTCTATGGGATGTCAAACGCCAATGGAACTGATGGACTTCTATTGATCAGGTAACAGGCTTTCTGAACTGCTTCACCCCAGAATGACTTAGGCAGTTTAGCCATTCTGAGCATGCTTCTCACCTTCTCTACAATGGTGTAGTTCATCATTTCGGCTACACCATTGTGCTGTGGGGTTCCAGGAATTGTCTTTTCATATCTGATCCCATGACTTGAACAATACTCTTCAAATTCCCTTGAAGTGTACTCACCTCCATTGTCACTTCAGAGACGTTTTAACTTTCGACCTGTCTCCTTTTCTACTAGAGCATGAAACTTCTGGAAAACTTGAAACACCTGATCTTTGGTTTTCAAAATATAAACCCATAATTTTCGTAAAGCATCATCAACAAAAGTAACAAAATTTGTTACCGCCCATTGATTCAATTTCCATTGGGCAACAAACATCAGAATATACTAAATCAAGTATATTCAATTTTCTTTCAGACGATGTCTGAAATGGGACTCTATTCTTCTTACCAAATAAACAGTAGTCACTGCGTTTTATTGTTGTACCTTTGGCATAAGAAATAAGTGATTTCTTGGCAAGAATCTGCGATCCCTTCTCGCTCATATGACCCATTCTTTTGTGCCACAAATCTGCAGAAATCTTATCTTGTGCCGCGTTCAATTCGCCTTGGCATATTTCTGCATTTGTCATATACAACGTTCCACGAGCAACTCCCTTTATCACCAATGATCCCTTGATGAGTCTCCACTTTTTGATTTGCAAAATAGTTCTCGTATCCATCTCGGTCTAAAGCAATCCCCGAGATTAAGTTCATCTGCAAATCAGGTACATGTCGTTGTGCATCCGACATTTGTTTTGATACAAATGTCACCAATCCCCACAATCTTTGAGTAACTTGTATTACCCATTCTCACTGTGCCAAAATCACCTGCTACATATCTGCAAAAAAGATCTCTTACCAGTGTGGCATGGTAAGATGCCGCTGTGTGAACCACCCATTCCGATTATGGACCTGAGAGGTGCAGGAATTCTTCTTCCTTATTTATAAAGAGGACAACATTATCATTGTATTGCACCATGGCGGTTGTGTTGTCGTCATTCTTCTGGCCACTGGTTTCACCTTTGCCCTTCGTTGCATTTGGGCAATCTCTTTTAAAGTGACCTGGTTGATCACAGTTGTAGCAATTTCTGACTCTTGATTTGGATCGGTTCTTTGACTTCCCACGAGCTCCGGATATTCCATAGTTGTTCGAACTCCTTTGATAACTCCTACCTCTACCTTCTGTGATGAGAGCTTGTCCTTTATTTTCAGGCTTCTTTCTCATCTTCTCATTGAGTAAAAGAGCCGATATAACATCTCTCAACTCAATAGTAGTCTTACCGTGCAGGATGGTTGTTGCCAAATTATGGTACGAAGATGGCAACGAGTTCAATGGCAAGATGGCTTTATCTTCTTCCTCGATTTTCACTCCGAGGTTGGCAAGCTATGTGATTAGTCCGTTAAATACATTTAATTATGACAAAAAATTCATACATTTACCCATGTATATGGCGTATAACTGCTTCTTCAGGTACAATTTATTTGTGAGTGTTTTGGACATGTATAGGCTTTTCAACCTTATCCAAATTCCACGTGCAGTGTCTTCATCAATAATGTTATTTACCAAATCATCCGAAAAGTGCAACCTGATTGCACTAGCAGCTCTTTCATCTAAGCCAGCTCAATCCTCAGCTTTCATGGTATCAGGCTTTTTGGCATCATCATCTAGTACCTTGTGTAATCCTTGTTGGATGAGCAGATCCCTCATCCTTCTTTTCCATTTTGAGAACCCGTTATCTCCATTGAATTTAGCTACCTCGTACTTTACTCCGTACATTTTTATTTTCACCGAGCATAGTACTACCGAGAGTGAATAATATTTCAGTGAACGAGCAGAACATGTGCTCTGATACCAGTTGTTGGCAATAAACCCCTCCACTGAAATAATGTACACGATAGTAAAAGATGAATAATAATGTAGCATCGAGATACGGTAATTAACAAGAATAAAAGAGTAACAATGACACTAAGATTTTTACGTGAAAAACACTTCTGAATAAGGGAAAAAACCACGGCCGGATATTAAGGAATTTTACACTTTGTAAGTCCTAGTAAAATACTCCAAAGACCACTACAGCACTCAAAAGAAATAACCCTCTTTTGATATTCCCACCTCACTACAATATCGTTCACTCTCTATTTTTTTTTTCACAAACTATTTTCTTATACCCTATTTGTGAAATCTCACTCTTTCTTTCTCTCTTTGTTGGTATGTGAAAATAAGAATTGAAGCTCTCATTTTATAGCCAAAGCCTCACTCTCTAAAGCCTATAATATTTGACAATTTACTCACTTTTCACAATTTAACAAAGTTGGCTACCAACCCAAAGAAATTCAACAAGGTTGGCTACCAAACCAAACTAATTCAATAAAGTTGGCTACCTAACCAAACCAAGTCAACAAGGTTGGCTACCAAACCAAAGAAATTTTTATTAGGCAGATGCCTAATACTTCTTCAAACAGATGTACATCATCACTTGGCTATACCAGTAGAACATGATTACATAGGTTTATCTTCTTCCTCACCTACTGACTGTGAGGAGCTTGAGAAAAGTAATGTTCTAAAGCTCAAGGAAACTGAGCTGAGACTTGGGTTGCCAGGTTCTTGGTCTCCGGAGAGGAAGGCTGAAAATGGGGTGTCTCTTTTTGGCAACGATTTGGAGGATAAGAATGGTATTGTAACCCTTTTGTGTCAGAAGCTAAGAGGGGATTTTCTGATACCACTGATTTCTCTAGGAAAGATAAAGCTGTTGGTCCTCAACCTACAAAGTCTGTTGAAGAAAATAAGTCCTGTCTTTGTGAGAGGTGGACCTATATGTCACTACGAGGAGTCTGGACGCCGTAAACTTCAGCAAAAATCTTGTATATGTATATGTGTATCTTGAAAATAATTAATTTGAATCAGTTGGCACCTTGAACAGTCTTTAGGGGGCATTGGTTGAGCATAATACAGATGCCCCATCTTGTTAAAATCCTACCTCCACTGCCAATCTTATAGTCCAGTTTAAGAATACTGCCATGCGTTTTTTACATTACACGGATCATCGATTAAAATGTCTTTTGTTTGTTAACCTTAAACTGGCATGAAATGACTCAATTGTATCTCTTGGTTTGCAGCTCCAAGGGCCATAAGCAAGTGCAAGAACCAAATTATTGCCTAAAGTAGCGAAAGATTCGTGAAATGGATATGCTTTTATGTAAAAAATTTCCTTTTATTGGTTTCACTTGTGTGGCTATTCCATTAAGGGATGAACTGATTTACTAGGAAGATACGATCAGCTATATCTAGATTTTTGTAGGCTGTAGTGTTTGCTAGTGCTTCCAGTACTTGTTAATTTTAATTTTGTCTTATATACTGGATTTAAATGGACCGATATAGGCAGTGAGCATTCATAAAGCCTATCCCAACTTGCAGATAGAGGCGGAGCCAAGATTTGAAGTTTATGAGCTCTGAATTGGCCAACAAACTTATAGCTCGTTTTAGTTACTGGGTTCGTAATTAAATATTTATACGTATTATGATGAATTTTTAATACAAATACAAAATTTAAATAAAAATTATTGTGTTCAACCAAACTCATACCCAACACTCTACCTCCGCCTCTGCTTGCAGGTTCCCCTTTCTCCTGTCTCTTAAGATCCAACCTTCTATTAACTTTGCTTCTTTTATGATTTTTGAAAATATTCTAGTTCTTGAAAATCCAATAAAAGTAAATTCAATTGTATTATTTAGATTCAAGGAAGCTTATGTATCGAATGAAAGGAAAAAACGATTCTAATCAAATTATTAATTAATGCTTATTAAAGAATTTTTTTGTAATTACACTATTAGATTAAGTTCTAACTTCTACGTGCGGACGACATACAAAAATATTTACACAATCACATTATTTAAAAGTAATTACAGTAACTCTATTTAGAGTCCGTTTGACTGAGCTGATTTAGAGTAGCTGATAAACATTAGGTGCTGAAAAATACTTTTAAGTGCTGAAGCTAATTTAAAAATAAGCAGTTACGTATTTGGATAAAAGTGCTAAAATCAATTAATAATAAGCAATTAGAGAACTGAGTTTACAAAGAGTTAGTTTTTAAAAAGAATTATTTTAGGGATAGAATAATAAATATTTTGGTCAAACCTAAAGTGCTTATAAGCTGAAATTTGATAAGTTGGGGGAGACCAACTTATGGCTTTTGGCTTATTTTGGCTTACAAGAACTTAACTTATAAGCACTTTTAATTTTACCAAACGCGTATATAAGCCAAAAAGTGCTTAAGCCAATTTGACCGTGCTTATAGGCCAATTTGACCAGCTTCTAAGCTTAGTCAAACACCCTGTTAATACTATTGATTAGTGACCTTGAATAAATATAAGGAAAACTATCAGTTATGTCTATTTATAAGTAGCTCATTACAAAATTGTCCAATTCCTAAAATATTACTAATATTAACCAATTAGCTATTTGTAGCAAAAACATTAGCTTTTTTGCTTTCTTTTGAGCGAGTGCTATTAGAATAGGTCGGGTATATCTTAAGGAGCTTGAATCTCAGTTTTGGGATAATTGGTGAAGTTTTGAGGTGGTTTGAATTGAAAATTTGAAGTAAAAACTGAATATGAAAAAAATAATATGTGTATCACATATGTATCATATTTGTATCAATTGTGTATCACATGTATATCCATGTATACATGTGTGTGAGATACATGAGTGATACATGTGTCGCAGAAGATTTTTTTAACTCGATTTAATTACGAATTTTGATACAAAACCAGTCCAAATCAGCCCAATCTTCCTCAAATTTTGTATGTTGACTTATCTATATATTTTCAATAAGTTTCAACTATACCCATTTAAAAAAAAATTCCTTTTTTGTTTAGATTTTTGGAATATTGTATTTTTTTTGTATTTCATCACCTTATTTGCTACCTCATTCATGAAATTTCCTTTCCGTCTTGCATCTAATATTGCTAATCACGCTTAAAATATATGAAAGGTGATTTTTGCATGTGATTCTTTGAGAGAAAGAACCTTATTTATTTGGTTTTTTAATTTATATATATATATATATATATATATATATATATATATATATATATATATATATATATATATATATGTGTGTGTGTGTGTGTGTGTGTGTGTGTGAGACTAGTTTTAGTAAGTTATGACCAATGACTAGATATTGATAAATTGAAATTTATTTAGAATATTTGTATAAGTTTCCCTAAATAAAAACTAGTAACATGTTATAATAGGTCGAATACTATTAATGTAACAAATTTATTGTATTGTCAGTATATATAACTTAAAGTCCTTACATTATAATTGATCTAAGCATGTACGATTTTATACCCACTTTTGATCGCAACCGGGTGAAATTAAAACAAAAAAAGGTATCTTAACATAAATAGTTGACTGAACTTATTATTAAATTTTCGTAGATGATATACATAAAACACTGGTTATATACGATCATATGTATATATTATAAGTGGATTATATATTTGTCGATTAATTTTAGTTTAATTATTGAGTGGACCACTATTTAGGTTAATTCTTGAGAAGAAAAAGGGGATTGTTTTGGCAAAAAAGAAAGAAAAAAGGAAAAATGGATTGGCGGGATATTTTTTACAAGTGTTTTCGTCATTGTGGGGTAGCTGATAGTTGAGAGCATTAAACCTTCATTAACACCAATACATTACACCATTTCAGTTCTTCTATATTAGCATTTCTTTCGTAGAGAGGGATCTAGACATAGACATGGCTTCAACAATGGACTTTGAGCCTCCAAATTCCCCCGCTTCAGCTCCATCTTTTGCCGTAAGACCTAATCACAGCTTCTTGAGAAGTATTTCTACAAAAGAACCTTCTAATTTCTCTGAAAATAGCCCACCTCGTTTAAGCACTTCAGTTCTCTCTTCCAATACATGCCACCACAACTCTCAACCATAAACTCCGCGACTTTCCTTCACGCTCGAAAATCCAAAATTAGCCGATGATCATCACTTTCATACAACTTACAGGTGCATTTCATCTGTGTTAAAAAAAGATGGACAGATCTTGTCTGTTGCTACGTCAAATGGTGTCGTCTACACGGGGTCTCAGGCTAATGTAATACGTGTTTGGAAGTTGCCAGAGTTTACTGAATGTGATGATCTTAAGACGAGGGGTTCGTCCATGGTTGTTGCATTACAAGTGTCAAATGATATGGTTTATGCAGCTTACGCGGATTGTAAGATTCGGGTTCGGCGTAGGACTTGGGAAGGTGTTATCAAGCATGTTCGAGTTGCTACTATTCCTAAGGTTGGAAGCTTTGTCCGGAGCTATATCTCTGGTAGAGACAAGATGGTAATATACAATATTTATTCATTTTTGATATATGTGTTTACTAAGCTTCTGCTATGCGCGGGGTTCGGGCAAGGGCCGGACTACAAGAGTTTATTGTACGCAACTACTCAAACCCTTGACCTCCAGGTCACATAGCAACAACTTTACCAGTTACGCCGAGGTTTCTTGATATTTGTGTTTCTATGTGCATTTTATTTTGCATTTGCATTAGTTAACTGCTAATGCTAATGCATAAATGGTAGGACGTACTGTGTAAACTGGCATACTGCTCCTTTCACTGTGACTCTAGGGCAAATTTGTTATGCATGGTTTTAGCCTGTGACCTAATTCTATTTTACTTTCTTTGGGGCATAATTTAAGAACCAAATTTGTAGCGAAGTCTGCGTAAAATATATCCTTGTGGTCTGGCCCTTCATAAAACCCCGCGCATAACGGGAGCTTAGTGCACCGGGCTGCTCTTTATTAGTTTGTACAGAATACAAAATAGAGATATTCGTGGGACAGTCATGGCCTATACCGACAATTACATCTTTGCATAACAAGTTGTGTTAGTCTGGAACGGAAAGTAGGAAAATTAAAGTCCGTCTGGTTAATATCAGCTGCTGCAAATTTAGATCATCAGATTATTATTTGTTCAGGATCTGTATCCAGTATGATTTGGACTGGAAAAAGTTGAAGCCTGGACATTTTTCAGTGGCTGTATTAATTGCAGCAAACCAAAACTTTGACATGGACAGTGCTGGGAATATATTTATTACTATATGCAACTACAGCTTTGTGATTAAAGCACACAAATGTCAAATTTAGCACATTTCAAAAGCATCTAATTAATGCATACTTCAAGTCTTTATATGATCTTCACTTCTCTGTGTAGATAGAAAAATTAAATGCCTTTTAATGAATTATAACAGATGAAGCACATGGGACCAATATCATCACTTGCAATTAACATATCAGATGATATACTTTACTCAGCTTCCCTTGATAAAACAGTAAAAGTATGGAGATTTTCTGATCTCAAGTGCATAGAGACAATTCAAGCCCATAACGATCCGATAAATGCCATTGTTGTTGGTGATGATGGTGTCCTCTATACTGCTTCTGATGATGCCACAGTCCGAGTATGGCGACGTAATTTTTATAGTGGAGATAGGCCACATTCCCTTACTGTGACACTACCAGCTAAATGTTCACCAGTAAAGACATTAGCATTAACAACCGATGGCGGGGTACTTTATGGTGGGTGCAGTGATGGTTACATTCATTATTGGATAAAAGGTTGGTTTTCGGGGCAATTACAATACGGGGGTGCACTTCTTGGACACACACATGCTGTAATGTGCTTGTCCAGTACGGATAACTATTTGATCAGAGGCTCTGCGGACTCAACGTGCAGGGTCTGGTTTAGGGAGCAAGATTGTCAACATGTTTGCGTGGCGATTTTCAAGGTCACAGAGGTCTGATTAGGTGCGTTACAGCTTTCCCTGGACGCGTGAATAATGAGGAGAGTGAAGATGGTTGCTCCATTTGCACTGGTAGTCTTGATGGAGTTATCAAGATGTGGCGTGTGAGATGCACCAGCAGTAGCTGCGATAATACGGACAAAGGGTCTTCACAGAATGCTTGTGATTATTTTGAGATCGCTTAAATATGGACGACACCCTTTTATTTTTCTTGCAAGATGTATGTTTTACAACTAGAGACGGTTCCAAGATTTTAATTAGCAAGTGCAGACAGAGTATCACCTGACCCCTGACTTGTTTGTCACAATGGGTACGGATTTGCCCTGGTTTCAATTTTGAGATACAGAGTACAAGAGGCCAATGAATTCTTTGTACCAATTCCTCGCAGATTGAGATCCAGCACCATATATATAGCTACTAGCAATAGATAAATGTTCTAGTACAATTTTTATGATTAAATTTTCTTTTTAATTTGCATTAATTGAAATTTACTACTGTTAGGATCAAATGCAAACCATCATGCCAAAAGCTATAGTTGATAGCAAGGGCGCAACTTTATTTGTCAACCAAGCCCCCCAAGCAAGCACTGTTCGATTATGATTCCAACATTGGCCACCTTAGCCCCCTCTCTGGCCTTGCCTTGGCAGGATGTTGGCGTTACCCAACAAACTCCCTCCCAATACTTGCCTCTTACAGCATGTTGCTCTTGGGAATCGAACCCATTAGAGAGACTTTGATACCACTTGTTACCATCATGCCAAAAGCTATAGCTGATAGCAAGGGCGCAAATTTATTTTTTAACCGAACCCACCAAGCAAGCGCCATGTTCGATTATAGCTCCAACCTTGACCGCTTCAGCCCCCTCGCCGGCCTTGCTATAGGCAGGATGTTGGCGTTACGGAACAACTACCAGTTGAAATTTAAATTGACTCTACATGCTTTTCTTTTTTTCTTTCTAGACTGGGGGAGGAGTGGTTGCTCATCGTGAGCAATCCTTTTTTTTTATTTGTGGGAAGGTTGTGTCTTTCTTTCTAACTGCTTAAAGCTTTAAAAACAATTTACACAATTCAATACAGCAACATATCAGTAAACTGTTCCATTTAAACAGTATTTGAGAGTTTGAGAAAACACGGACATCCATCAGTGAAAATGTTTGGCCTACAATTTCAACATTTAGCCAACCTTGTGACATTCTTGATTGAATAAAGTAAAACAATATCCCGGTGCACTAAGATCCCGTTATGCACGTGGTCCGAGGAAGGGCCAGACCACAAAGGTCCGAGGAAGGGAAGCCTTACCTTGATTTCTGCAAGAGGCTAGTTCTTTGGCTCAAACCTTTGACCTCTTGGTCACACGACAACAACTTTACCAGTTACGCCAAGGCTCCCCTTCGAGTAAGAGACCTTGTAAAACTAAAAAAGAAGACGATAGATTTGAGGCAAGCAAATTGTCTATTTGAGCCAAGTGCATTAGCTGGGTTTCAAAGTAGGCTATATGATCTGATATACTGGTAAAATAATGAATTTGCTTTCCAGCAATAAGGTTTAGCTCATCTAAATCTGTTGCTGTTGTTGTCGCGGCTGCAATTGTAATTCCATCCTTGCACCAGAAGCCAACTGATTGCTGTGAGATTGTCTTCTCTTCCGCAGCTGATAAATAGAGTAACATAAAATCTTTAAACCGAAAAGGGATCCAATTATTATCAGCGCCGAGAATAAAAGTGATTTGGTAGAAGAGTGCTTGCACCCGAACAAGATGCTTAGACACACCATATGGTTGTGTCGAGCAATGGCCAGATTCAGAATTTAGACGTTGTGAATTTTGAATTGAGAGTCTAGGTTCTAAAATAGGATTGCATCAATCTTTCATAAATGATTTGTACTTCCTGCTAGAGTATTAATCTGGAGAAGCTTTCTGATTAGTGTATTCCTAACTTGATCATTGTTTAATACTATTTCGCCATGACCTTTTCCTCTGAATCAAGTATACTATTCTTGAAATCTTGAATTCGGTGGCAAAAGGAAAAGTTCCTTTCCTTGGAATATTTCTGTCTGTATGAGTGCGTCTTTCCTTTTGCAGATACCCTCTTATTTAATTTGGTGGTATCACAGTAGAGATCATATGTCTGTTCTTCTCTTTACTCTCTGCTATGATTAAAAGCATATGCATTTCCGCTAGTGTTAGAATTTTCTGAAGAAGTAAATACTATATCGATTTCATAGATAAAGTTATAGAGAATCTTTGAAAAAGACTTTCTTTCGTCATATAAAATATAGTAAGTACATACTATCTTTGGGATCTTATCTTTGATCCTACACAACTATCACTTTTTAGTGCATTAGATGATAATGTAAGATATATGGACTTATATCTATATACATATAAACAATATATGGATAAATTATATGTTATGTGCTATTTTTTGGTTTGGCCTAATTTTGTGGTCTTATGGACATTATGTTAAGGGGGCCAATGTGTTGTCATATAAAGTGTAGGACTAATGTGTAGATACCCAAAAGGGTAACCTTAGTTAATGATGGGCTAACTAAGGTTACATATATGTAACCAGGGTTACAAGCTTGTGACTCTTGAGTTATGTAACTCTTGTGACTCTTGGGTTATGTAACTCTTTTGTTATAAAGTGGGGGTTATGGTTCCCACATTATTGTAAGACAAGACTCTTCTTCCTCCCATTGAATCAAGAGCAAACACCATTGTTGTCTTGCAAATAATTGTGGAAACCATATACCAACCTTTGACAATCTTGAAGGAAGGATCAAGGAGCATTCTTTACAAGGACATTTGGACAATCATCAAAGGAGGTTCAACAAATTCCACACATGAATTCAGTCCATCAATTCTCATTATTTTTGGAATTGTCCTCTCAAGCATACAACAATTATTATTCAAAAGTTGCATGTCAAAACATGTAACTTATTAAGTTAAAGATTCATGATATGGCTTAAGGAACTAAAGTTTATAACATCTAATATTTTAATTAGTCAATTGAAGCATTATGTTGCCAAAGTAACCTCTATTCTGTAGATTGATTAATCTTAAAATATAAGATGACTGTGGATGTTAGTCTTCCATGCGTTTAACACCGGCCCAAAGGAAGGTTGTTATTTGACAGGAATTCGAACATGCTTGTGGTGATAAATATGAGACAATTATTTGGTTTTCCATGTGAATATTAAATCGGCCCAAAGGAAGGTTTAATATTTGACAGGAGTTTATTGTCTATGTTTGATCACTACACCAAGAGTACGACTTACAAGTTGTTTTCTGTCCAAAGACTAAAATCAATGTTGTGCTAGGTATCTTGTAATGGGAAATGCCTATTTTGAATCTATAAAGTAAAGTTAAAGTTCAAGTAATTGTAAGCATGTATTCAGTAATCCTTTTGTTCTATTTTCAGTTAATTCTTCTGCTTCTACGATCTCTGCCAACATCAATAGCATCCCTGTGCTTAACGGCACAAACTTTAAGGAATGGAAAGAGAACGTCATGATCGTTCTCGGTTGCATGGATCTTGACCTTGCTCTTCGGACCGAGCAACCTACTCCTCTTGAGGATACATCCTCTCCTGATGAAAGGAGGGTGATGGAGAAGTGGGAACGTTTGAATCGCATGAGTCTAATGATAATGAAACGTGCAATTCCAGAATCATTCAGGGGCACTATGAATGATGAACCTAATGCCAAAGTTTTCCTTGGAAACCTTGAACAGCGTTTTATGCAAAACGAAAAGGCGGAAACAAGTACACTATTGAGTAAAATTGTTTCCATAAGGTATAAGGGCAAGGGAAACATTAGGGAGTACATTATGGAAATGTCTCATCTTGCTTCGAAACTAAAGTCACTCAAGCTGGATTTACCTGAGGAACTGCTTGTGTACTTTGTTTTGATATCTCTTCCTGCACACTTTAATCAGTTTAAGGTCAGTTACAACTGCCTGAAGGAGAAATGGACTCTTAATGAGCTCATTTCACATTGTGTGCAAGAAGAGGAAAGGATAAAGCTAGATAAGACAGAAAGTGCTCATTTAGCATCCTCTTCTAAGGTAACTAAGAAGAGGAAAGGTAAGGAAATTGCGGTTGCAAAGCCCAAGATTAAGCAACATAAGGAACCTAAGGTTGAAATTACTGAATTAGGTTGCTTCTTCTGTAAGGGGACTAATCATGTGAAGAAAGATTGTACCAAGTAGCATGCCTGACGTGCGAAAAAAGGTACATTTCTTTCTCTTGTTTGTTCTGAAGTTAATTTAATTTCGGTACCTAAGGAAACTTGGTTGGTAGATTCTGCTGCTACTACTCACATAAGTATATCAATGCAAGGTTGCCTGAACTGCCGAAAACCAAATGATGGTGAAAGATACATCTATGTGGGTGACGGCAAGAAGGTGCCAGTTGAAGCTATTGGCAAATTTAGGCTGTTGTTTAAAACCGGTTTTCATTTAGATTTGGATGAGACTTTTATTGTACCGTCTTTTAGACGGAATTTAATTTCGGTTCCCCAATTGGACATATCGGGTTATAAATGTACATTTGGGGATAATAAAGTTAGTCTCTTTCAGAATTCAAATCTTATTGGTACTGGTGTTTTATCAACATTTGATAGATGGTTGATACAATAACTTCAAATAAAGAAACTTTGCATACAAGTTTAAGTGGTACTAAAAGAAAATTAACTAATGAGAATTCTATATCACTCTGGCATAAACGTTTGGGTCACATATCCATTCAAAGAATTCAGAAACTCGTGTCAGATGGAATTCTTGATTCTCTTGATACCTCAAATTCGGAAATTTGTATTGAGTGTATCAAGGGAAAACAAACAAACAAGACTAGATTAGGTGCTAAAAGAGCTTCGGACGTCTTAGAATTGATACATACGGATATTTGTGGGCCATTTCCTACTCCTTGTCGGAATGGTCAACAATACTTTATCACATTCATAGAAGATTACTCTCGTTATGGGTACCTATATCTTATTCATGAAAAGTCTCAATCCATAGACGTGTTCAAATCATTTAAGGCTGAAGTTGAAAATCAACTAAGCAAAAGAATTAAATCCGTTAGATCTGATCGTGGTGGTGAATACTATGGTCGATATGATGGTTCAGGTGAACAACGTCCAGAGCCTTTTGCTAAATTCCTAGATGAGTGTGGGATCGTCCCTCAGTATACTATGCCAGGCAGTCCTACGATGAATGGTGTAGCTGAGAGACGAAATCGGACCCTTAAGGATATGGTAAGAAGTATGATTTCTCGTACAACTTTGCCAGACTCACTCTGGGGTGAAGCATTAAAAACCGCAGCTTATATTCTTAATAGAGTTCCAACTAAAGCTACAATCAAAACCCCATATGAACTTTGGACTGGGCATAAACCCAGTATTCGGCATTTACACATTTGGGGTTGTCCAGCTGAGGCGAGGCCTTATAGGCCGAATGAAAAGAAACTGGATGCTAAGACAGTTAGTAGCTATTTTGTTGGATACTCTGAAAAATCCAGGGGTTTTAAGTTTTATGATCCCACTTCTAGAACTATTTTTGAGACGGGTAATGGTAGGTTTTTTGAGGATATTGAGTTGGGGGTGGCGAGATAAAGTTGTTAGAGATTTTATCTTTGAGGAAGAACATGTGTATTTCCCTCAAGTTGTTGATCTTGGTCTTCATGACACGGATCACACAACTCCGGTTCAAGACAATCTCGAAAATCTCCATCAGGACCCTGATATAACTAATGAAAATCAAACTCAACAACCTCAAGAAACTGAAATGCCATTAAGGAGATCCACTAGAGAGAGGAGAAATGCAATTTCGGATGATTATGTAGTATTTCTCCAAGAACAATAAAGTGATATTGGACTTGAGGAAGATGATCCAATCAACTTCCGTCAAGTCATTAAGTGTTCTAACTCTCAAAAGTGGATTGATGCCATGAATGATGAGATGAAGTCTATGAGCGATAATGACGTTTGGGAGCTTGTTACATTGCCCGAAGGTATTAAACCTATTGGTTGTAACTAATGAAAATCAAACTCAACAACCTCAAGAAACTGAAATGCCATTAAGGAGATCCACTAGAGAGAGGAGAAATGCAATTTCGGATGATTATGTAGTATTTCTCCAAGAACAAGAAAGTGATATTGGACTTGAGGAAGATGATCCAATCAACTTCCGTCAAGTCATTAAGTGTTCTAACTCTCAAAAGTGGAGTAATGATGCCATGAATGATAAGATGAAGTCTATGAGCGATAATGACGTTTGGGAGCTTGTTACATTGCCCGAAGGTATTAAACCTATTGGTTGTAAATGGATTTTTAAAACCAAAAGGGATTCAGGGGGCAATGTTATTAAGTACAAAGCTCGTCTTGTCGCAAAAGGCTACACTCAGAAGGAAGGCATTGATTATAAAGAGACTTTCTCTCCAGTTTCATCGAAAGACTCTTTCAGGACTATAATGGCATTGGTAGCACATTTTGATCTTGAGCTTCATCAAATGGATGTTAAGACAGCATTTCTCAATGGTGACATTGAGGAAACAATTTATATGGTGCAACCTGAAAACTTTGTTTCGGATGAATCAGAAAAGAAGGTTTGCAAATTAAAGAAATCCATCTATGGGCTCAAGCAGGCTTCTCGTCAATGGTATTATAAGTTTCATGCAGTCATTACATCTTTTGATTTTGAACCGAATATTGCTGATGACTGTATATACCATAAGTTCAGTGGGAGTAAGTATACTTTTCTGGTTTTATATGTCGATGACATACTGCTTGCCTGTAACGATATAGCATTATTACTTGAAACTAAGAAATTTCTTTCAAAGAAATTTGAAATGAAAGATCTTGGTGAAGCTTCTTTTGTATTAGGAATTCAGATACAACGAGATCGCTCTAAAGGTGTTCTCGGTCTGTCACAAAAGGGCTATATCGATAAGGTTCTGAAAAGATTTGGCATGCAGGATTGTAAACCAGGCAACACCCCTGTTGCTAAGGGAGACAAATTTAGTCTCAAACAGTGCCCAAACAATAATTATGAAATTTCGGAAATGCAGAAGACGCCTTATGCTTCGGCGGTAGGTAGTCTGATGTATGCTCAGGTATGTACACGACCTGATATAGCATACATTGTTGGGATGTTAGGCAGATATCTAAGCAATCCGGGAATGGACCATTGGAAGGCAGCCAAACGGGTCATGAGGTACTTCAGAGAACAAAAGATTACATGCTTACATACCGGAAATCGGACCAGCTTGAGATCATTGGGTATACCGATTCCAATTTTGCTGGATGTCAGGATAGTTTGAAGTCCACTTCAGGCTATATTTACATGCTTGCGGGCGGTGCTATCTCTTGGAGAAGCATCAAGCAAACTCTTACAGCCACTTCCACAATGGAAGCGGAGTTTATGGCATGTTATGAAGCATCTAATGAGGCATTATGGCTGCGGAATTTTGTTGGTGGACTGCGAATTGTTGATAGCATCAAAAAGCCGCTTAGGCTATTTTGTGATAACAGATCGGCAGTCCTTTATGCTAATAACAACAGTAGTTTGACGAAAGCAAAACATATGGACGTCAAATTTCGGGTTGTTAAAGAAAGAGTACAAAATGGACAATTGTGCATTGAGTACATTATTACAAACTTTATGCTTGCGGATCCGCTCACTAAGGGATTGACACCAAAAGTATTTCATGAGCATATTGCTTGTACGGGTGTCAAATCAGATAAGGATTATGTATTTTAGTGGGAGTTTTGTATTGTACATTTATGTATTGTTCATTATATTCAGAAATTCAGTAATTCAGTTATACCTGCAGATATTCAGTTTTAAAGTTTTTATACTCTTACAGTTTATGATTGATCTCAATAAAGAGAACTAGTTGGAAATAGACATTATATTGACCACACTTTATGTTATTTCCATGCTACATACCTACACTTGATCCATGTCGTTGGTTATATTGATATACATGATCTATGCCGATTCTAGTTACGAATGAGTAACAAAGAGCACTTAGTTCCTATGTTGGTATGATTGATGGACCGGATTGTTCATGACAATTTTATTGTGATAGCAATTTTGCGTACCGAAGGTTATTTTGTAACATATAATGCTAAGGTTTGTACATATGTTTGTGTATCTCGTCCAAGTGGGAGATTGTAAGATATATGGACTTATATCTACATACATATGAACAATATATGGATAAATTATATGTTATGTGCTATTTTTTGGTTTGGCCTAATTTTATGGTCTTATGGACATTATGTTAAGGGGGCCAATGTGTTGTCATATAAAGTGTAGGACTAATGTGTAGATACCCAAAAGGGTAATCTTAGTTAATGATGGGCTAACTAAGGTTACATATATGTAACCATGGTTACAAGCTTGTGACTCTTGAGTTATGTAACTCTTGTGACTCTTGGGTTATGTAACTCTTTTGTTATAAAGTGGGGGTTATGGTTCCCACATTATTGTAAGACAAGACTCTTCTTCCTCCCATTGAATCAAGAGCAAACACCATTGTTGTCTTGCAAATAATTGTGGAAAACCATATACCAACCTTTGGTAATTGTCATATTATTATTGTGATACTATACACATATTGTTTAAGTGTTGTGAAGAATTGTTGTGGATACATATACTTCAAGACAATATTGAAGGAAGGATCAAGGAGAATTCTTTACAAGGACATTTGGACAATCATCAAAGGAGGTTCAACAAATTCCACACATGGATTCAGGTTAGCTTCCGCTCATGTAGTTTAATTCCGAATTGTTCAATATGAAGGTTATTGTCTTTAGTAGGAATCATAATCCTAACAGATAAGTGATTGTATGGAAGTCCTTGCTTATCTTTGCAATTGTTTTGTAATTCACTAAAAAGTGAATTTAGATTATCCTAGTGAGATTTTATGTTGAGTTCAGCAAATTTGGGCGGAGGAATATTGGCTGTGAAAAATTCACTAAATATGTAAGAAAATTGGACAAATAGCGCAAATGACACCATGTTATTTGTGGCTTGAATTATTTTCTTATATTTTTAGGAAACCCATAATCCCTATAGGTTTTGGAAAACACATTATCCTAATAGATTTGGAAAAGAAAAACCTATAGTCCTTGTCAAATTGGGAAACCTTTCTCATATATGTTTGGGACCTTTTGGGATCTATATATAGGGGTTGTAGTTGGAAATTCTATAGATTGTATTGTGTTTTTCTTCTTATTCATAGTGGAAAACTCTCTCTGCTTTTGCCCGAGGATTAGGCTTGGCCGAACCTCTTTAAATCCTTGTGTTGAAAACCTCTTTAAATCCTTGTGTTGATATCTTCATCATCTTCAGCAAAGTATGAAGTAGAGAAATTTGATGGAGGTTCTAGTTTCAGTCTATGGAATATTAGGATGAAATCGTCCTTGGTGTTACAAGGATTATGGAAAGCAATTGATGAGGATTTTCCTGAAGATATGAAAGAGACAAAGAAGGAAGACATGAAGGAGAGGGCTTTGAGTGCAATCTTCTTGAGCGTTACATATAGCGTCCTTTATTTCCCAAAGAAACTTCTACAGCAACGACATGGAAGAAGCTAGAAGATCTGTATTTTAAGAAATCGCTGATAAACCGACTCTACCTGAAAAAGAGCTTACACAATCTTCGTATGAACGAAGGTACACCTGTTAAAATTCATCTTAATGAGTTTAATTCAATTATAATGGACCTGAAGAATGTTGATAGCAAAATTGAGAGTGAGGACCAGGCCTTGATTGTGTTATGTTCTTTACCACAGTCTTATGATACTTTTGCCGATACACTGCAATATGGAAAAGATAGCCTTTCATTAGAAGATGTTAGTAATGCACTAAAATCTAAAGAGGTGAAAAAGGGATTTCTAGACAACAGAATTGAGGGTGAGGGTCTTGTGATTAGAGGAAGAACACAACAAAAGTACTTTAACAGGAAAAAGTCAACCGCAAGATCAAAGTCTAGAGCAAGGAAGCAAAACTGCTATGAATGCGGGGAGCAAGTTCACTACAAGAGAGATTGTCCTAAGCTGAAGGAGAAAAGAGAGAAGCATAAAATAGATAATTCGGCAAATATTATTGACACTGGCAATACTTCTGATGATAGTGATTATGTAGGGGAAGTTTGTGCTGTGAATTCTAGTCATGGGCAAAATTCTTGGGTTCTTGATTCTGGTGCTACTTTCCATATGAGTCCACACAAGAATTGACTTGCAACTTACAAACAAATGAGTGGAACTGTCTATATGGGATATGATAATCCATTACCAGTAGAGGGGGTTGGTAACATCAAATTGAGAATGTTCGATGGAATCATCAAAAACATTGAGTGTTGCCATGTTACTCGGATAAAGAGAAATTTGATTTCTCTTTCGACTTTGGATGATCAAGGATATAAATTTCACTCCGAGAATGGAATACTTAAAATGTGGAAAGGCTTCATAGTACTTATGAAGGGTAAACTACATTCTAAATTGTATCATCTTCAGGCTAGTGTAGTTGAAGGGGAAGTTGCTATAGCTTCTGGGAAAAGTGATCTGAATCAGTCTCAGTTGTGGCACTTGCGACTTGGCCATATGAGTGATAATGTATTGTCTTTGTTGAGTAAGCAGAATTTTCTGAATGAGTACAATAATCAAACTTTGAAATTTTGTGAGTATTGTGTGTTTGGTAAACAGACAAGGATAAAGTTCATTAAGAAGGCCGAGCACACGACCAGAGACAAGTTAGATTATATACACTCTGACTTGTGGGGTCCAAACAGAATTCCCTCCAAGAGTGGTTCCAGGTATTTTATGGCTTTGATTTATTATTACTCAAGGATGGTATGGGTGTATTTTCTTAAGACAAAAGATGAGGCATTTTCGCATTTGTTAAATGGAAGACGATGGTTGAGAGGCAGATGAAAAGAAAAGATAAGCATCTTCGAATTGACAATGGATTGGAATTTTGCAATTTTGAGTTCGATAATTTCTGCAGCAGGGAGGGTGTAGTGAGACAACGCACTTGTTTCAGAACACCACAACAAAATGGTGTTGTAGAACATATGAATAGAACGTTTTGTGATAGGGCACGAAGCATGCTTTCACATTTATGTGCTAGCAAAGATTTTTGGGCTGAAGCAATCAATACAGCTTGTTATTTGGTCAATTGAAATCCATCCACAGCTATTGAGTTCAAAACTCCTTTTGAGGTATGGTCCGGTTCGCCTGCTGATTATTTAAATTTAAGGATATTTGATTGTCCTACTTATGCTCATGTGAGGGATGGAAAACTTGAGTCGAGGGCAATGAAGTGCATATATCAAGGGTATGCAACTGGTGTGAGAAGTTATAAGTTGTGGTGCACAGATCAAAATACTCCACGAGTAATTATCAGTTGGGATGTAACATTCGATGAATCTGCCTCACTGGACTGTCAGAGGGAGAAGGCAATAACAGAAACAGATCGTGGTGTCAGTGACCGCATAGAGCTAGAAATTGAATCTTCACTAGCTCAGCCTAGTAGTTCTAAACTAGAGGAAGTAGAGAAGGTAAAAAATATTGATCAAGATGATAATTTTGATGGACCTACGCAACAACAACCAAATAGCATTGCAACAAGTAGAGAGAAGAGAGTTATCAATCGACTGCAAAGGCTTGCAAACGTAGTTGATGGAAATCTTCTTGGATATACAAATCCAATGGGATTTGCTTTGGCAGTTGCAGAGACCGTTGATGCATTTGAGTTTTACAGCTATCTAGATGCTATTCTGAGTATATAACCAAATCGGCGGATTAGTTCTATGGCTAAAGATATTGAGTCTCTTTTCAAGTTTAGGTGTTTCCTAGATTTGGTTGATGTATGCAAAAATGGATATAGCCCTTGGGAGGGCTGAGGGCAATGTAGAGAGACGTTTTTTTTGTTGATGAAGAGAATTCAAGCCAAAGTGAAGATTTTTTATTTGTGGCTTGAATTATTTCCTTATATTTTTAGGAAATCCATAGTACCTATAGGTTTAAGAAAACTCATTGTCCTAATAGATTTGAAAAAGGAAAACCTATAGTCCTTGTCAAATTGGGAAACCTTTCTCATATATGTTTGGGACCTTTTGGGATATATATATATATAGGGGTTGTAGGTGCGGATTCTATAGATTGTATTGTGCTTTTCTTCTCATTTATAGTGGAAAAATATCTCTGTTTTTGCCCCGAGGATTAGGCTTGGCCGAACCTCTTTAAATTCTTGTGTTGATTTTTCTTCTCTATTTGCTTTGTATGTGATTGTCTGCTAGTTAACCCACGATATTCTGCAACACACCACTTAACAAGAAGTGCTCTTTAGCTCGTCTGGTTGAACACCTCATTTTACAAAGAGAAGGTTGGGTGCATATCTCAAGGTCAGCGGGAACAATAGCTACTGACCTCTCACATGCTCGGATGTCACATTCCCAAATGACCTAGTCGTGATGACACATTCCCAAATGACCTAGTCGTGATGACACATAACCCTAATGATCGGTAAGCTAAACATAGAACAAGGAGAATGGATGTTAGATTATTAATAACAAAAATAACAATAACTGAATTTAATATAACCACCCAAGGACCGGTACTACAAGTCACGAACCACTATGATTTAGATTTGCTAAACTTGTATGGAGAATAAATACAATATCTATTTGAAGTTTACATGAACAAAGATGAAATCCTAACTACCATGAACAAGAGGTAGCCCAAATCTAGTACACAGGTATGTCTTCAATACAAATCTCCATTTTCCACAGCTACGCAGCTCTAAGATCTGCACACAAGGTGCAGAAGTGTAGTGTGAGTATAACCGACCACACGTGATCAGTAAGTATCTTAACTAACCTCAGTAAAGTAGTGACGAGGTTTTAAGTTAAAAGACACTCATCTACTGTTCTTACTTGTGCATATGATAAGCATAAAGAGCAATACTAGAAAGATAGACAAATAATCATGTAATAAATGAAACAAGAATACTAACGACAAAAGGCTCCAGAACATCATCACTCCCTAGCCTCACAGCACAATACGATAATAGAAATCAACAGAAAAAAACTATAATACATCTTCTCCGTTGCGGCGCACAATTTGATCTCACATATATAATAAATACTATTGCGGCATGCAATCCAATCTCAATATCAATAAACACTATTGCAGCGTGCAACCCGATCCTATTATACAATAATATCATATGTGTGAGCACGTGATTTTTGCCCTATATATAAATTATTCCAAAAATAATTCAAACAAAATAATTTTTCTTTATTTTTACAATTTTTGTGAAATTTTGTGTTATTTTTTAATTGTTTGCTTTTATTTGTGTATTTCAATTCATAAGAGAAATAAAAAAATGCGCTTGACATTTGTATTTATGATCTAATTTCATATTTTAGGATTAGTTAGTGGGTAAATTATTTTCAGAACAAAATACGAAGAAATCCACTTTTGTATTTTTATTATTTTAATTGTGAATTCGTCACGACACAATTTAAATAATTTTAGGCATTAATTAGTTTAATTTGAAATATATTAGGACTTCATTTTAATTTTTCATCTTTACAAAAATCAGAAAATATAATACAAAATTATAAAATGGAAAACAAAAAAGGAAACAAAAAGAAATGAAAGGAAACAATGATTAATGGAAAGAAGGGATGTATTTGATGAAAGCCAAATTGGGCTAATTTGTTAAACCCAGACATCCAAACATGCCCAAAGTCAATCTCCAAACCTGGTACAATCTTCCTTTCCATGGCAACTCAAACGACATAGTACCAAGCCAAGACTACGTCGTTTTGAGAATTTTTAAGTGGCAAACAATCTGGACCCTTCATCCTCTCTAATACAACGATCACCGTTCGATTGAGGAAATATAATAGAAGTTTCCGAATAGTGTAAAACCCTAGAGACCAAATCGTCCTCCTCGTACCTCTCTATTACACCGCCACCGTCCGCCGTCGGAAATCGTCGTCGCTGCCGGCGGGGCTCCAAACAACCCAATACTTTCACCATCAGTTCCCCTTCCCTTCCTCTTTTCAAATCCACAATCCATTTCTCTCAATCCCCTTCCAAATGCCTCGAATGTTGGATTGAAAAATTCCGGCCAAGACACAAACTTGCCCAAACCGGCCCAAATTTGACCCACACAATTCACAGACTTCCCTCACCCCTAATACCTTCTCAGAGCCCCTCGAATCCGAGTAGAAGGGCTTGAATGTCAGATCTAGGGTTGGAGAGTTAGAACTATTTTGGAAATTTCCAGGGTCGAAGGTTCTTTACAGTAAGTTTTCTTATTTTATTTCCGTTAGTATAGTTTGATTAATCATGTTTCTCCTTGTCTAGTTGATTTTTTGGAAGTTTGGTTCATAATTGACTCTGACTTTTTGTGCATTAGTTCTAAATTATTTTGATCATGCTTAGTAGTTTAATTGTTGTTATAGATTTTGTATTTTATCTCGGTTAGTTAATAGTAGGGTTCAGTTCGATTGTATCGATTATTAGTAGACGTGCCTTTATTCTTCTCTTTTTCTGATTTGTTTCAATAATAATGGGTTTTATCTTATGTTAATTTAAGTCATTTTGTTTAGCTAGTTTTCGGCTGATAATTTTATTGAGCTTCAAATCTTTTTAAGCGTATGTGTTGTTTTTTACTCTTATTTTTTAGTAGCTGATTGTTTTGCTATTTGACTAGAGGAATGAAGGTTATTAGTTAATTAGGGTTAGTTATTAGATAATTATAGTTAGGAGTTGGGTTGGGTCAGACAAAGGTAGTAAATTCAAATGGGTTCAAGGGTGTTTTGGGTAACTAGTAAGGTACATGAATGTTGTAGAAATAGTTAGAAGTTCCTAGGTCTTTATAGAATAGGGCATTGGTCAAATTCTAATAAATTTAAGGGACTAACTTGTGTGACAAGTTAAAAAGTAAGGGGGCTAAAAACTAAAATGAGTATAGACTAAATAAGAAAAGGAAAATCTGAAGCTGCCCTTATCCTTGCCTACAAAAGGCATGATTATTGCCTTGAATCACAAGTTTTGACACCCAAAAATTCCCCCCCAAACAATACTCTTCCAGTTTTCAGATCTGGAGTTCATATTTCTGATCCAAGCCTTCTTATATATCTTAGCTTTTAGCAACAAAAAAAACCCAAAAACAATAAAAACTCTTCAAAAAAATAAAAAATGTACTGTTTCATTAGATACTTTAGGTCAATTTCAGCTTTCAACTATTAATTACCACTTTCTAGTTTAGTGTTCGGTGGTTAAAGCTTCAGATAGCTACTGGTTTAATTTCGAACAGCTTTGGGTCTAGTTAGATTGGTTTTGATTGAGCTTTGGGTCTGTGGAAGTGTGCTGATGCCTTTCGAGTATAACTGAGTGCATTTCAAGTGTTTTTGGTTTAATCTGCTGGTTTCTGTTGAGTTTTGAGTCCTCCTGGACTTATGGATTTATTCCTTGGGTTGTTTGTTGTTCTGTATTGATGGAAATTGCTTACTGTTATTGATGCTCAGTTATTGCTTCAACTGACTTCTTCTATTTCATTTCTCTTCCAATTCTAAGTACACATTTTGAGACTGTGTTGTTGTAGCTTCATCGCTTGACAAATGAAATGAAATTGAGGCTTGTGTTCTGATGTGGAAATGCAATTCAAATAATTATGTTATGTTTTGGATGTCGTAATTAAACTAGGACTTGTTATGTTTTTTATAATGTGTACTGGTTTAAACTATTCGATTTTGTTCATTCATTGATAGTTGTAGTATCAACTAGTTTAATATCCTAGTCAGTTTGATTTCGTTTTTGATTGGACGTTAGTCATTTGAAATCAAGCTGGGAATCACAGGGTATTTTTTAATTGAATTTCAGATATTTCCTAATAGTCTCTTATTTGTCATGATGTGAATAAGGTCATTTCACCTAGTCATGAGTCAATGTTAGAATCATTGTGATTAAACTGGAGAAGGTTATTCTGGCATAGCATTATTCAAAGTAGTAACTAGGTCTTTTATAATCTAGCTTCATTTTAGACACTAATGAATCCTTGTGGTTAGCTTTCTGTAGAATCAATTGTTTAATGCATACATGTCATATTAACCATCTAGTGCCTCATTGATTATCTTATTAGCTCAAACTCATATAAATCTGAATTGCAAGATCTGTGTTTCATTGTGTGCATTTGGAAAGTTAAACTACCACTGGAAAAGAGCATTGAGTTAACCTTAGGAATTGAGGTCTCAAAGTACTCTTGCCCAAGTGTTCGTTGGGCCAGTCATAAGCCCACAGGCTGAAAGCTTTCGCCTACTGGTCCGGTCATCACTAGCGTCACCAAAGCTGGTCCAATTTCCTTTTTCGTAGGTTGGCCTCGAGACCCATCTATTAAGGTTATTCTCGGGTTGCCTCCAATAATTACTCATTCATCAATATGATAGTTAATTAGGATCTTTTCTTTGTTATTAGAGGTTAAAAATAGAAAATCGTAGTTGCTTTAGGATTGACCTTAAATAAAAATGATGAGACGAGCCTCACCGAATAAAAATGCAAATTGCGGGGCCCTCATTCAATGCTTAACTAAAAATACTTAGGCTTCGGGATGAGCCGTTTAGCGAATTTCCCGTCCTTCCCCAAAATAACAACGCGCTAGTCACTTTAGGCACGCTTTTAAATAACATCACCTTCCTAAACTCGGGTGCGCATTTATGTAACCCAAATCCAAATCTCAACAAAGTCAAAATGTGTCAACAACCACGGGTGCATTGATGTGACGTGGTTCGAGACACATTTTCACAACGTTGCAATTCTTATTAAAAAAATAATAATAAAAGCGGTTTAAAATTAAAAAGCACACAGTTAGAACATGTTTCGAAATCAGACAAATCCAAATATAACAGTTGAGCGACCGTGCTAGAACCACGGAACTCGGGAATGCCTAACACCTTCTCCCGGGTTAACATAATTACTTACTCGGATTTTTGGTTCGTGGACTCTTAGCAGAGTCTTACTTTTCCTCGGTTCGGGATTCGACCGGTGACTTGGGACACCATTAAACTTCCAAGTGGAGACTCTGAAATATTAATAATAAATCCCGCTCCGATTGTCCTTTAATTAAAAAAACTCATTTACGCCCTTGCAGGGTGTAGTGAAAAAGGAGGTGTGACAGCTCTGGCAACTCTGATGGGGACAAGAACCCAGAACGTTTTGTTCAGGGTTCAGAATTCCATCTTAGATAAATTGTTGTATTTGGCTATATCTGATTTTACTACATGTTTCATGTTGTGTGTGCTAAATGTTTACCGCTTTGATATTATCTGAACTGTATATAAACTGTGTCGAAACCCTTCTCTTCTCACCTCCGGGGATGTGCTTACTGGTTGAGACTCCCTATTCTGTTAGTTTCATACCCTGAAATAAAAAAGAGGCTCGGATAAGTTACAAAGTCGGACAATCTCACGGGTCCTCGTACGTTGCCCCCTCCTCGACTCGAGTTGTCCGCTCGGGTGCATTGCTTAGAACACATACCCAGACTTTTGAACCTTGAATAACGTGACTTCATACCAGATTCCTAGTATCATCGCTTATTTGCATCATGCTGCATGGGACTTAGGAGACTCAACATACGGGTTGGGTCCGTCTAGGGCTAGCAACCTGAAATGAGAGGACCATCCTGATGCACCCTACTTGTTTTGTACATATATTTGTTTCGAACCTGCATGTTGATCGGCTTTTGAATCTTAGGAATGCTGGAATTGAGGAAAAGAGAAAAAGAGAAAAATAGCAGTTAGGGAGTTCATTGATTATATTAGAAAAATCAATGACCAAGTACTGTCGAAACTCTGTCGAACTTTTGAGAAAAAGAAAAAGAAAAATATTTTATTTTTAATAATTTGTTTTACTAAAAAAGCAAAAGAAAAATAGAAAAAGAGTCTTTTATTTTTTGGAAATTTGTTTGTTGAAAAAGAAAAAGAAAAAGAGTCTTTATTTTAGTTTGGAAGAATATGTTGTTTTATTGTTTGTTGAAAATGAAGAAGAAAAATCGTTATTTTGTCTTGTTTTCATAAATACAAAAGGAAAAATAGTTTGTTTTGCCATGGAAAATGAGAAGAAAGAGTCTTGTTTTCAAATATTTGTTAGTTTATTGGCCCGAACTACGCAGGTTTGATTCTCACAGGGCGTGAGATACGTAGGCAACCCTCATCGGGTCCAACTTCCCCTTTTGCAAAAATAACCAAAAAATTTCAAAATTTAATTTTCGTCATAAATAAGTCGGGTGATACCGTTTTGTCAAAAATAGAGGAATGTTCCCAAATAGGATGCCGGAACGTTGATCTTGCATAAATGGCCCCCTTTGGTCATTCTTTTATGTTTCGACCAGTTAGCCCTCACAGCCTTAAAATCTTCATCCTCGAGGCGCTGAAAGGCCGTATTACAATATTGTGCCTTTTATTTTAATTTGAAAAATAAGAAAAGGAGTCGTAAATAAGTCGGGTGATGTTGTTTTGTCAAAAAGAGCCGAATGTTCCCAAAAGTGACGCCGGATGGATGACTTTGAATGAATGGACACTTTTTGTCATGTTTTGATTTTTGACCCACACAGCCTTAAAATATTCGTACCCGAGGCGCTGAAAAGCCGTGGAAGGCTGACTTAACATAAATAGCCAGCTTTAGGTCATTTTTAGATTTTGGCCGGTTGACCCGCACTGCCTTAAAATCTTCGTCCCCGAAGTGTTGAAAGGCCATGTTTGCAAAATCAGGTCTTATATGTTAATTTGAAAAAACAAGAAAAAGAGTTAGTGGTCAAGTAAATACCGCTTGGATTTTGGTCAAAATAAGCCGACCCAACTTCGGTGGTGTCTTAAACCATTCTTGCCGAGATAGCCTTAGAGCATCTTTCGATTTTTGAAAGGCTATTTTCGTAAAGAACGAACATGTTTGTGAAATGTCATAAAATAATCCTCCTCGGCCTCAAAATTCATGTGAAATTTGGAAGGGGCCATATTTGTTTGTGCAAAATTGTCATATAGGGGAAGGATCTGTCAACTGTATTTGATTTTGTATTGCTTTTGATTAAGAGTATGTGGGTCGTTCATTTTCGAGTCTATATTTCATCGTTTAGTTTGTCAGTTTTATGGTGAAAAATTGAAACTTCCAAAAATATCTTATTGTTGTATACTTTTTATCTGCACGAACTACGCTTGGTCTGATTTATGTGGGGTCATGATACATAGGCAAGTTATGTAGGATTCGACCATAATCAAATAAAAAAGAGAAAAAAGAAAAGAGCGGAAAACAAGGAAAAGAGAGAAGAAAGAAAATAAGGCAAAAGAAAAGAGTTGAAAAACAAGAAAAAAGAAAGAAATAAAAGGCAAGACCGAAATGAGAGGAAAAGAAAGAAAAGAGAGAAAATAAGAAATCGAGAGAGTGAGAGAACCGAAACAAGCAAACAATAAAGGCAAGCATTGTAAAGGAAAAAAAGAAAAAAACCAAGAAAAGAAAAAGAAGAAAGAAAATAAAAAACGGAAAGGAAGTTGCCATTAGAAATAAAAACCGGGATAACGGAAGCAGCCGAGCAAATGCATAATGGAAATTGTCAACTGCTTAGGTACATTCGTTCCCCAAATGTGTGGTTACCAACATGTTAAATGCCCTAACGCTAACGTGATGGCTTTATTTTGTTAAATTCATAACAGAAGGGTGGTTAGTTTGTGGTTCATAAAATAACTCATCCATACAACACAAGGTCGAAAAGCAAGACAGTCATGGCTTGCAAAGGGTTGAACATAGGTATTACTAATCCGTCTAAGAGAATTGTTGAATCAGAATCTGAGTTGAAAGAAGAGGTTTTGAGGTTGAAAAGACAGATAGTCGGAATTCACAAAGCTTGGACCAGTGGGTTTCCTCCGCCATCAGTCCACGATGCCCAACATTATGCTCTAGAGCCAATTTTCAAGGTCCCAGGTCCGTACCATCACGCTCATCATTTTGAGTCTACCGGTGAGACTACGAATCTTGCTAAAATAGTGGAGGATGATGAGATATCCAGAAAGCTGGAAGGGTTTAAGATACCGAAGTTTAATTTGTATGATGGGCGGGGAGATCTAGTACCCACTTGGGGAATTATTCCAATAAAAAGAGGAATGTCGGAAAGGAAGATCAGTTGTTGATATCGTATTTAGGTGAGAGCCTGACTGGGTCAGCCTTGGACTGGCATGATCGTCAAGATGTCGGGAAGTGGCACACATTGGGCGACATGGCTCAAGAATTTGTGCGGCATTTTCGATACAATAAAGACATTGTCCCAAACCATTCCTCCCTATCTTAGACGGAAAGGAAACCCAAGGAAAGTTTTAGGGAATTTTGGGTTAGATGGAACGAAGAAGTTGCTCAAGATACTCCTTCCATTGATAAAAAAGATATTGTTGAGCCACGCTGATGACAGATCCCAGTGGTCGTTCTTGCAAAGCGTCTTTAGCCTCAGTCCCAACCCCAAACTTGTCCCCGAGCTCCACATAATCTACCTCAGCATTATCCTCAGAACAATGGCCGGTCATATGTATAACCACCAGGTCGTTCCCTCCTCTGGCAATAGGGTCTAGTGGTCGGTCTTGCTAATCCCTCTTAGCCTCGACGTCAGCCCTACGGATATCTATGCAACATATGTTCCACATCCACAAGGCCCACAATGGCCCGCACCATGCCCACAAATGTCTTACCCGCCCTCATGAGTCTACCAGAAACCCTCCGGATCAGGTTTCCGGCCCAATCAAGCATGTAGGGATGAGAGGTTGCGGAAGAAGAAAGCCTATACTCCATTGGAAGGGTCATACGTCAATCTGTTCCAGCTGCTAAAGAGTTCGGGCTTGTTGAAGCCTATTCAGATAAAGTACCAAACCCTCTCCGTGTCACGTCCCAAATCCAAGGGACATGACCCCCACTCAACCGGTTATCCACAGTCGAGTGGACCTGGGTGCCTTCCCTGACCCACGAGTGACCCCACATTTTCATTACTTTACTAACCAAATGGAAACAACTGTTTATAATTGAATTACCTTTTTACAAACCACACATACATAGATGATATTAACATGGTTTGAAATTTACAATACCCAAAATACAAACCGCACTTCATGTCTACGAAGCCTCTAAGTATACAAGATGATAGTACTATACTTGCCGGTAACAAGGCCCCGGCTATACCTTTTTACATGAACCAAAATAAGACTCCGAAATACAAGAAAAGAGGGTGGCATGAACCATGCAGGGCCACAGAAGGAAAGAGGCTCACCAATACAGTTGACGGGGAAATGAGGAAGAGTTACAGACGGTGGATTGGAGTACCTGCTGAAGATCCACCTACAATCATAACACGAATGTAGCGCCCCCGACAAAAAGGGACGTCAGCACATTTGAATTGTACTGGTATGTATGAAAAAAACTTGTCCCAAGTAAACTCAAGCCATATGCAAATAGATCACAACAATGGAAGCAGCAACCAATCACACATAGAAGGTACAATTAGTCAAACAAAGGGGCAATTAGTGCCCCATAGGTTACAAACTCTCATGATGTCTCCTTTCACAATTCCATTTCATAATTTTGTTCAATGTATATATATATATATACATATATATATATATATACATATATATATATATATACATATATATATATATATACATATATATATATATATATATACATATATATATATACATATATATACATATATATATATATATATACATATATATATATATAATATATATATATATATATATATACATACATATCAATATCAATAGTGATTTCGATCACTTTTTCCTCCCTTATTACCTCGGCCACCCTTATTACCCCGGCCACCTTATCACACCTTATTAAACCGTCTTGCAGCGCGCAACCCGACCCCGCCGTACAGTTTCAATTCACAACAAGCACAACCAAACATTAATTCACAATGATAAACAAAAATGTTACAAGTGTTTCCAATTAGTACCAATTTCGTTACGTTCAACAGTTCATACTCAATTCAAGTTACCACAATTGCCCACAATATTTCAAGTACATTGTTATCACCATTTACGGGTTCCCTCAATCACTTGTTATTCAACTTTTACCATAAGGTGTACTCACAATCAAACCAGTCACAAGAAACTCACAAATAGCCAATGCGGATATCAACTACCAAACAATTCACATACCGAGCAAGGGGATTTCACAAGAATCAAGGTTTGCCGTACATACCTTGAGTCGAATTCCCTCTTTTAAGCTCCTATCCTTAGTCACCAAGCTATCTAGCACAATCCTCTACTCCTATCCAATTTTCCCTTTACTAGATAGTTGGTTTGAGGGACATGCATGAGGGTTTTCAGTTGTTAGTTCAAAATCAAAGCATAGGACTCCTGTCCTTTAATCTTAATTCAGAAAAATTGGGGAAATGATTAGGGATTTTACCAATAAGAGTGGAGAAGAAGATAATAAATTAAAATTTTCCCGGCCCGGATGGTTTTGGAGTATCAATTTGATGGAAATTCCTTTCTCTCTCAAGAACTCTCCCTTTCCTCTCTCTTGTTTTGTTTAGAAAATGTGTAAAAATAAGGGGTAGGGGTGTTTTATTTGAAAAGGTTTGGGTTTAAAATTTTTAGAAAATTGATGCTCGCGACGGATCCGCGGTCAACTATGCGATCGCATAGCTGACATGCGGTCCGCATATTGCACCATAGAATGGTCCCAAATTGAAGGCCTCTCTGTTTGGGTATGCGGTGTGAATGCGATCCGCATACGCATTCTGCGGTTGCAGATAGCACCACAGAATTGACCTCCACAAATCCTCAAGAAATTTATGCGACGACTATGTGGTCCACATATTGGTTATGCGATCGCATAATGGATCGCATTTTCAACATCTAATGGCTACTGTCTGATTCATTACGCGGTCGATATGCTGTCCACATACCTGATCTGCGACTGCATTCCTGACCGCAGAAATGACATTTTTCCGGAAACATTTGACTCTAGATTTTTAAGTGTAAAATCAGAAGAAAAGGATTCCGACACATCGATGGACCCAACTCTATGAATTGCTAGGACTTGAGCAGTCCTTTTCACGGGGTCTTAGATCCTCCCCCGCTTAAGATCATTCATCCTCGAATGAGAACTTTGAAATTCAAATGGTTTGAAATCATGATATGCAAGTTCCTAAGTTTTCGCCAACCCTTTATAACTTAGAAAAATTCGCCAGAGATTCCTTTGTAATATGGACATATCCACCAGTCAGTGAGTTCCAAAACATATTTTCAAGCACCATTACACAATCTTGCTACCCCTATAAAAGTTATAAAATGCACGACCCCTTCACACTTATACGTATTCAACCTCTCAATACACTTTTAACCATTTTGGTACACCATATGTAATTAAAGTAAGCATTAATCTTATGTACTATCAAAGCGATACCTATCACAAGAGTACGATACAGTTAATCATTTCAATACAATTTTCCATGCAAAATTAATCATTATTTCCCTATCACCTTACCATGGGCTAATAATCTACCAAAAAACACACAAATGTTGTTAGATAATACGCTTAACGCTAGAGGGGGGGAGGGTGAATAGCGTTATAATAAAAATTAGCGTAAACTTGCGGAATTTAAAAACTTGCAGGAAAAATAAGTGCGGAAATTAAATGCAATAAAGAAAAAACGCACCGATGTATTCTGGTTCACTACAACAAGTGGCTAGTCCAGTCCCCGAGAGACTCTCTCGAGATTTTCCACTAACTTGTCAAGCTTACGGGTGCTCAACAAACCTTTACAACTTAAGGACACAAGCCATTTTGGGTCCTTGGGGGTTAGGCATATCATAATGATGTGATTGAGTGATATGTCTATGTCGTGTAATTCATGCAGGAGCAATATGACCAATACATCTACAATAATGACAAGTCACGTTGGGGTTATGCATCCTTCTAGGTTCATAGTAACTTGACGGACGCAAATGGTTTACTCTATTTTCAGCATTATGACTATTGCGCGCTTTATGAACATCATTTCTCCTACTATGAGCAGCATTTCTAGAATAATTATTTCTACGTTGGAAATCATTTCTAGGTTCTCTAAAGGGTTCAAAATTCCTTCTAGTATTTGGCCTATAATATGCATCATTTCTAGGGTAGTTATTTCTAGGTGGTAAGTCATTGCTAGGTCTTCTAAAATGTTCAACATTTAGTCTAGCATGCATATTGGTTCTAGGATTGCTATTTCTAGGATAAGCATTTTTATTATTAGTCCTAGGTTGAGCCTTAGGTTGTTGGGGTTTAGCTTCAACCTTTTCTTTAGGCTCATTCGTAAACCCTATGCCATGCTTGGTTGACTTCAAATTATCAAGAACATCATTCAAATTTTTGTGCGAAGAATTAAACTTATGTAATGTGCCTTTAAGCCTTTCTACTTCATTTGTGAAATGTAAGCAAGAAGTACACTTTCTAATGGAGCTTTCGGGCTTATCGGCGCTTCTTTTTCCGAAAAACTTGTTTTCCTCTTTCAACTTCTCATTTTCTAAAACCAGTTTTTCAAAATCTTTTTCTTTTAGAGAGAGTTATTTTTGAAAATCTTTTTCTTGCAACGACAGAGTTTTCTGCAAATCTTTAATAGTCTTGGAAGCATCAACAAACTCACTATGTAATTATTATAAGCATTTTGCATTTCTTCAAGCGAGTGAGAGTTGGACGTACTTACCTCTTCTTCTTCGTTTGCCATGAGACATTGGCCAGTTGATTCATCATATGAGCTGTTCGCTTTTTGAGGCATGCTTTCATACATTTCCTCCAGCTTATCACACATCTCTTTGGCGGTTTTGTAGTGGGAAATTTTCTGATAGTCTTCCTGATTCAAGGCGCTATACAACATATTTATTGCATTAGTGTTGTATTCACTTACCTTGGCTTTCCCAACTTTTGTTGTCATTTTCACCATGCTTGATGATTTTCCATCGATAAAAGTTGTTGGCTGTGATGAAAATTCTCATCCGATCTTTCCAATATAAGTAATTATTTCCATAAAATATTGGGGGCAACATGTTAAAATCACCTTCACCTATTCCTGCAAAAGAGTCACGAGTAGAAGCCATGGATGGTTCTCTCAAACTGTTAAGTCTTCAGAGAGTTGGGCTCTGATACCAATTGTTAGATAATACGCTTAACGCTAGAGGGGGGTGAATAGCGTTATAATAAAAATTAGCGTAAACTTGCGGAATTTAAAAACTTGCAGGAAAAATAAGTGCGAAAATTAAATGCAATAAAGAACAAACGCACCGATGTATTCTGGTTCACCACAACAAGTGGCTAGTCCAGTCCCCGAGAGACTCTCTCGAGATTTTCCACTAACTTGTCAAGCTTACGGGTGCTCAACAAACCTTTACAACTTAAGGACACAAGCCTTAACACCTTTGCTCGGAGATACAACACTCCAAGACTTCACTGTTAAGCTTACGGGTGCCTAACCAACCTTTACAACTTAAGGACACAAGCCTTAACACCTTTGCTCGGAGATACAACACTCCAAGACTTCACTGTTAAGCTTACGGGTGCCTAACCAACCTTTACAATCTGAGGACACAAGCCTCAACAATCTTGCTCGGAGATACAACACTCCAAGACTTCGACCAAGGAAACACAAGTTCCTTACAACAAGAGAATCACAATTCTCTTCAAGTGTATAAAACACTAAACACTCAAACAATACACTCCTTTATGAGTAGATATGAGTAAAAGAAGTAAGCTCAAGATCACAACAACTTTGGACAAGAATATGGCTCTCAAAACTTATGTAATGAATATAAAATGATAAGCAATAGAGAATGCAAGCTTATAGCAATTGTATGATCAGTTGTTGTATGTTGTTATGTTTAAAACACTGAAATGAAGCTGTATTTATAGTTGAAAAACTTGGCATTACCGTTGCCTAATTGCCAATTAAGAGTTGCTGATTTTACTGTGTGACAATCGATTGTCAAGAAGTCACAATCGATTGTTTGCCAATCGTTCCAGAAATCAATCCCAGATTTTACGCTTAACAATCGATTGTCCAAGATCAACAATCGATTATTGGTAACGTTCAAAAAATTATTTCCAGATTTTACGTAAAACAATTGATTATACAAAATCAATAATCGATTATTCAGCAACGTTCAAAAAATCCTTTCCAGATTTTAATTTCAACAATCGATTGTACAAAATCAACAATCGATTATTCAGCAACGTTCAAAAAATCTTTTCCAGATTTTAATTTCAACAATCGATTGTACAAAATCAACAATCGATTACCTGACGGTATTTGAAAACTTTACGACAACGGTCAGCTTCACAATCGATTGTGCAATGTTAACAATCGATTATTTATCAGACTTTGAAAATCACTTTAGACACTGCCTCATGACAATCGATTGTTATATACTCACAATCGATTATTTAATAACTTTGAAAAATTCTGGAAGACACTGCCTCAACACAATCGATTGTCATATGTTCACAATCGATTATTTTGTGACTTTGAAAAATCTTATGGACACTGTCTCTTCACAATCGATTGTTATTAGCTTCACAATCGATTATTCTGAGTTTTGAAAAACTTTGATGTACACTGCCTCATCACAATCGATTGTCATAAGGTTCACAATCGATTGTCATGCAGGTTTGAAAAACCTGATGCTCACTGCCTTAACACAATCGATTGTCATTAGTTCACAATCGATTGTCATGCAGTCTTGGCTTAACATAATCGATTATCATAAGTACATAATCGATTATCTTAGTCCAGATTTTAGAGGCATGTTTAAAAATCATTTTGACAAAAGTAAATATGCATGATTTAAAATCATTTAGCATTAAATTAAATATGCATGATTTTGTAAAAATAATTTTACGAGAGAAGCCATGTCATGAGTCAAGTTGTCGGATCAAGATCACAATTAAGAACGACTCATGTAAAACTATAAAACTTGGTCTTGTGCTTGAATCTCGTTATATATATCAATTGTGCGCTTGTACTTGAGCTTCGTCATATGTCAATTTGCGCTTGTTTGTCATTCATCAAAACCTACACATATGAACACACGTTTTAGTATAATGCTTTGAGAACGTGTTTCCAACAATTTCCCCCTTTTTGATAATGGCAAACTTTAAGCGGGATATGCAAATTAGACAATTCATAATGACGATTTAAGACAAGTAAATATATGCAACAAGTATGCAAAATTAGTTCCCCCTCAATATATGAATTCCCCCTCAATTAATAAGAATTGAGAGTGCATACCCGTTAATAAGAATTGAGAGTGCATACCCGTTATCTTCCCCCTTTTGCCATTAGCAAAAAAAATGTAATAAGATGCCAAAGATGTAAATAAAGCTTGTTTATTTATTGGAAAGAGAAAACCATTACATAAGGAGGGGACAATAAAACATATCACAATAGAACCAAAACAAACAAAGAAATCATTCATCATCATTTCCCGCCTCATCATCCGGCACTGCTTCGAAGGGAACAAGACCCGCATATGGATAATGAACATGGTCAAAATATCCATGGATCTCATGAGTCAATTGACCAACAGAGGTGGTCAAGGAAGCAATTTGGTCGGAAATGGATTGGAGAGTGGGCTCTTGAGGCGGACGAGTTCGACGGGTTGGAGGAGGAGCAAGCGCTGCATGATCACCGTCATGATGAAAGGAGGATTCTGAAATTTCCCACTTCTTGGTATTCTTTTTGAGAGGACCGTTGGAAGTGATGAATCCGGAGGCTTCAAGAAAATTCATGATGAGGAGAGCATAAGGAAGAGGCCTATCATCTCCGATAGCGTCACGCATGTGAATCTTGACGAACCGACACCAATTGATGTTAGCTCCGGTTATTATGGCATGCATGAGCTTGGTGTCCTCTTGGGAAATGGTAGTATGGCTATGCTTACGAGGCTTGAGGACTCGGGTGATGAAATAGAGAATCAACCGATAATTGGGATCCATTCCCGTAATTGTAGGACGACGGGAAGAAAGATTTGGATCATAAGAAGTAAGTCCGGTTTGATGTAGGAGGACTGTTTCATCAAAAAAGGGCTCCGGCCTCCGATGTACCGAAAAATGTCTTCACCATTATGAGGAAGACGGGCAATGGTATGAAGGTTTTCATCGGAAAGAAGAATTTGAACACCATTTATATTTGACACAAGCTCACCGTCATCATCCTCATGAAGGTTGGAGTAAAATGCTTGAATCAATGTAGTATTGATGTAAGGATGGGAAAGAAGTAAGAAGTCAAGAAGTTGACAATTTTTGAGCATATTTGCAGCATGGCCATAAGATTCAAGATATTTGTTGGTTGAAAAGCGGGGAGGAAGAATGTCGCGCTTTTCAAATTTTGTTAAAAATCGAGTAAGCTCGATGTCAGAATTAAAATATAGAACGGAACCATCTTGATAAGGATAGTTTGGAGCAGCAGAGGAGGATGCACCATGCCTAGCAGAACGGGAACGTTTGGAGTGACGGCCCGACATTTTTACTAAGTATTGCTGGAATTTGCAAGAGACTTGAAAGAGTTTTGATAGTTTGAGAGCTAAAATTGATGCTTGAGTGAATAAAAATGAACATATATGAAGTCTATTTATAGAGGGGAGAAAGGCATTTCATTAATGGAAGAATTCTGCTGAAAATTGAAAGCTAAAACGGTCATAAACGGTAAAGAATAAATTACACTGACCGTTTGACAATCGATTGTTGTAACGAGATAATCGATTGTCACTAAGATTTGACTGAATCTCGGAACTGACACAAATCGATTGCAGAACCAAACGGTAAAAAAAATTTTGAATTACTGACATGAAATAATCGATTGTCAAAATATGGTAATCGATTGTTATGTTACAGTGAGCACAGAAATTTTCTGATTTTGAGAATAATCGATTATATTTTGAAACAATTGATTGTTTTGGAAAAGCATTGCTGAATGGCTGAGACGGAAATTAATTTTGCAGTTAAAGAATCAATTATTTAACAAAATTGCATAATAAACATAAACCATAAATAATCGATTAGTGATACTGCTAATCAATTTTCTGCACAGTAAGATAATCGATATTTGCTTGGAACAATCGATTGTTCTGTGCCAAAACGTAATAATCCCCCCTACCTTTAGGGTGATACCTGCAAAATAGAATTAAACGTCTCCGACGCTCAAGTCAGTAATTAAAATATAAATGCAACCTAAAATGTATGCATTTAGATCAACGTTTACCCGCATTCAATACTTCATTTGGACATGATTTATATTTAGCACAACATTAAACGCTAAATATTTTATCAAGTCTACTAGCAATAAGGTAAAGTGAGGAACGATCATACCTGTGTAGTTCTTGGTATTGCTCGTCTTACCTTTCACATTTCTGTCAAGATGGTCATCTAAATTCATTGAAGTGACCATTGGTTTGGTGTTGCTCTTTTTGAATTAATTTGGCAACTCCTTGCGACATTTAGATGGACAAATGAAAGTTCCCTCTTTCATTTGCTTAATTTGCAGCTCCAAGAAGAAATTAAGCTTGTCTATCAAAGATATCTCAAATGTGATTTACAGATTCCTTGCATGACACTTATTAGTTGCTCCAAAGTAATACAAATATTTTCTAAGATATCATTTTCCACAAGATTTGGAATGCAAGATATTAGTGGCATGAGAGTTTAAAGAAAATAACATCGCCAATATAGAGAGTTGTTTTGAAATTCTGTCATCAAAAAGATAGTAAACTTCATGCAATCTATATCCCCTTAATCAGAAATTTATCAAGACATACCAACAAGACATAGATATACCAATTGTTATAAAACAATGATAAACCCATTTGTTGGATGACATAACAAGTGTACCAAAAGTTATTTTATTAACAGTGATACAAATTGTTATTTTTAGTAAAGCATATTACAAACGAGTGTTGACTGTTAACAGATCAACCATACATCGAATTTTGAAGAACATACCAACCATTATCCAGACCAAAGGATGTGTTCATCAAGAGACGATTTTTAACAGAAGGATTTTTGTCAATTGTTAGAAACATGAGACATCTCAATTATTTTTCAAAACTGAGGATAGCATTCATCAAAAACGTGAGTGAAAACTTTTTGAAGAATATGCTAATAGATAATACACACCACATAGTATACTAACAGTTATTTAAGCCACAGATAGCAATTATCAAATCATGAATGAAATGATTTTATTAAGCTAACTGTTAATACATATCAACAGTTTTGATCTTTTAAAAGCAGATAACTAACAAGTAAACTAATTGACACCAATTGTCATTTAACAACACGTTTTCAACATATGAATCAACAAGGCTAATTGATATTGATTGTTGACAAGGATATCTGAATTGTTAACGCACATCAACTATTACGACTAAGCTTATCAAAGATTCAACAATAGGGGAACCAAATTAACAACAAATAAGTTAATATTGGTTGCTAGCACATATCAACAATTCGGTTTTTGTCAAAAAGGATAACTAACCGAAATTTCCTCTTGATGCAATGAGGTGTCGTGCTCGGTGCATCTACTACAATACTGTAGCCTTTCAAGCACACATGCAAAACAGATTAATGATCTTTTGGTACCCATGCCATTTTGGGTCCTTGGGGGTTAGGCATATCATAATGATGTGATTGAGTGATATGTCTATGTCGTGTAATTCATGCAGGAGCAATATGACCAATACATCTACAATAATGACAAGTCACGTTGGGGTTATGCATCCTTCTAGGTTCATAGTAACTTGACGGACGCAAATGGTTTACTCTATTTTCAGCATTATGACTATTGCGCGCTTTATGAACATCATTTCTCCTACTATGAGCCGCATTTCTAGAATAATTATTTCTACGTTGGAAATCATTTCTAGGTGCTCTAAAGGGTTCAAAATTCCTTCTAGTATTTGGCCTATAATATGCATCATTTCTAGGGTAGTTATTTCTAGGTGGTAAGTCATTGCTAGGTCTTCTAAAATGTTCAACATTTAGTCTAGCATGCATATTGGTTCTAGGATTGCTATTTCTAGGATAAGCATTTTTATTATTAGTCCTAGGTTGAGCCTTAGGTTGTTGGGGTTTAGCTTCAACCTTTTCTTTAGGCTCATTCGTAAACCCTATGCCATGCTTGGTTGACTTCAAATTATCAAGAACATCATTCAAATTTTTGTGCAAAGAATTAAACTTATGTAATGTGCCTTTAAGCCTTTCTACTTCATTTTTGAAATGCAAGCAAGAAGTACACTTTCTAATGGAGCTTTCGGGCTTATCGGCGCTTCTTTTTCCGAAAAACTTGTTTTCCTCTTTCAACTTCTCATTTTCTAAAACCAGTTTTTCAAAATCTTTTTCTTTTAGAGAGAGTTGTTTTTGAAAATCTTTTTCTTGCAACGACAGAGTTTTCTGCAAATCTTTAATAGTCTTGGAAGCATCAACAAACTCACTATGTAATTATTATAAGCATTTTGCATTTCTTCAAGCGAGTGAGAGTTGGACGTACTTACCTCTTCTTCTTCGTTTGCCATGAGACATTGGCCAGTTGATTCATCATATGAGCTGTTCGCTTTTTGAGGCATGCTTTCATACATTTCCTCCAGCTTATCACACATCTCTTTGGCGGTTTTGTAGTGGGAAATTTTCTGATAGTCTTCCTGATTCAAGGCGCTATACAACATATTTATTGCATTAGTGTTGTATTCACTTACCTTGGCTTTCCCAACTTTTGTTGTCATTTTCACCATGCTTGATGATTTTCCATCGATAAAAGTTGTTGGCTGTGATGAAAATTCTCATCTGATCTTTCCAATATAAGTAATTATTTCCATAAAATATTGGGGGCAACATGTTAAAATCACCTTCACCTATTCCTGCAAAAGAGTCACGAGTAGAAGCCATGGATGGTTCTCTCAAACTGTTAAGTCTTCAGAGAGTTGGGCTCTGATACCAATTGTTAGATAATACGCTTAACGCTAGAGGGGGGGTGAATAGCGTTATAATAAAAATTAGCGTAAACTTGCGGAATTTAAAAACTTGCAGGAAAAATAAGTGCGAAAATTAAATGCAATAAAGAACAAACGCACCGATGTATTCTGGTTCACCACAACAAGTGGCTAGTCCAGTCCCCGAGAGACTCTCTCGAGATTTTCCACTAACTTGTCAAGCTTACGGGTGCTCAACAAACCTTTACAACTTAAGGACACAAGCCTTAACACCTTTGCTCGGAGATACAACACTCCAAGACTTCACTATTAAGCTTACGGGTGCCTAACCAACCTTTACAACTTAAGGACACAAGCCTTAACACCTTTGCTCGGAGATACAACACTCCAAGACTTCACTGTTAAGCTTACGGGTGCCTAACCAACCTTTACAATCTGAGGACACAAGCCTCAACAATCTTGCTCGGAGATACAACACTCCAAGACTTCGACCAAGGAAACACAAGTTCCTTACAACAAGAGAATCACAATTCTCTTCAAGTGTACAAAACACTAAACACTCAAACAATACACTCCTTTATGAGTAGATATGAGTAAAAGAAGTAAGCTCAAGATCACAACAACTTTGGACAAGAATATGGCTCTCAAAACTTATGTAATGAATTTAAAATAATAAGCAATAGAGAATGCAAGCTTATAGCAATTGTATGATCAGTTGTTGTATGTTGTTATGTTTAAAACACTGAAATGAAGCTGTATTTATAGTTGAAAAACTTGGCATTACCGTTGCCTAATTGCCAATTAAGAGTTGCTGATTTTACTGTGTGACACTCGATTGTCAAGAAGTCACAATCGATTGTTTGCCAATCGTTCCAGAAATCAATCCCAGATTTTACGCTTAACAATCGATTGTCCAAGATCAACAATCGATTATTGGTAACATTCAAAAAATCATTTCCAGATTTTATGTAAAACAATCGATTATACAAAATCAATAATCGATTATTCAGCAACGCTCAAAAAATCCTTTCCAGATTTTAATTTCAACAATCGATTGTACAAAATCAACAATCGATTATTCAGCAACGTTCAAAAAATCTTTTCCAGATTTTAATTTCAACAATCGATTGTACAAAATCAACAATCGATTACCTGACGGTATTTGAAAACTTTACGACAACGGTCAGCTTCACAATCGATTGTGCAATGTTAACAATCGATTATTTATCAGACTTTGAAAATCATTTGACACTGCCTCGTGACAATCGATTGTTATATACTCACAATCGATTATTTAATAACTTTGAAAAAGTCTGGAAGACACTGCCTCAACACAATCGGTTGTCATATGTTCACAATCGATTATTTTGTGACTTTGAAAAATCTGATGGACACTGTCTCTTCACAATCGATTGTCATTAGCTTCACAATCGATTATTCTGAGTTTTGACAAAACTTTGATGTACACTGCCTCATCACAATCGATTGTCATAAGGTTCACAATCGATTGTCATGCGGGTTTGAAAAACCTGATGCTCACTGCCTTAACACAATCGATTGTCATTAGTTCACAATCGATTATCATGCAGTCTTGGCTTAACATAATCGATTATCATAAGTACATAATCGATTATCTTAGTCCAGATTTTAGAGGCATGTTTAAAAATCATTTTGACTAAAGTAAATATGCATGATTTAAAATCATTTAGCATTAAATTAAATATGCATGATTTTGTAAAAATAATTTTACGAGAGAAGCCATGTCATGAGTCAGGTTGTCGGATCAAGATCACAATTAAGAACGACTCAAGTAAAACTATAAAACTTGGTCTTGTGCTTGAATCTCGTTATATATATCAATTGTGCGCTTGTACTTGAGCTTCGTCATATGTCAATTTGCGCTTGTTTGTCATTCATCAAAACCTACACATATGAACACACGTTTTAGTATAATGCTTTGAGAACGTGTTTCCAACAAATGTTTGGGCACAACTTGAAGAATTACAATGGTGAAGCATTTAGGAACTTTTACACAAAATGGGACAATGCTAGTTTGCTTAGGGATAAGGACTTACATGACCACTCCTAGGCTTATACGAACAAATGGGGGTATTTTACTTTCATCTCATCTTCCACTTCCTACGTGGCCTCTTCAACTTGTTGGTTTCGCCACAAAACCTTAACCGAAGAGATTTCCTTATTTTGCAACCTACGGACTTGTCTATCCAGAATAGCAACCGGAATCTCTTCGTATGATAGCTCTTCGGTGGCCTTGATGTCTTCAACTGAAACGATGGTGGATGGATCCCGACCACTTTCTTAAACATGGACACATGGAACACCGGGTGCACTAAGGACATTTCAGGGGGCAACTCCAACCTATAAGAAACTTGTCCGATCCTTTGGATAATCTGATAATGCCCGACATATCTAGGACTTAGCTTCCCTTTCTTCCCAAACCGCATGAATCCTTTCATGGGGGACACCTTCAAGAATACCCAATCACCTTCTTGAAACTTCAATTCCCTTCGACGCACGTCCACATAGGATTTCTGGCGACTCTGAGCAGTCTTCATCATTCTTGAAAGACTTTATCTTTTTCTATGGACTAGTGCACGAGATCCATCCCTATCAATTCTGCCTCACCAACTTCGAACCACCCGATCGAGGACCTACACCTCCTCCTGTACAATGCCTCAAATGGGGCCATCTGGATGCTAGCATGGAAGCTGTTGTTGTAAGCAAATTCTATAAGGGGCAAGTGATCATCCCAATTATCCTTAAAATCCAAGACACAAGCCCGCAACATATCTTTGAGCGTCTGAATAGTCCGCTCTGCTTGATCATCAGTCTGCGAATGAAACGCCATGCTGAGGTTCACCTGAGTACCCAACCCTTTCTGAAATGTCTTCCAAAAGTTAGCTGTGAATTAAGCCCCTCGATCCGAAATAATAGAAAGTGGAGTACCATGAAGTCTCACTACTACCTTGATATACAATCGAGCATATTGTTCTGCAGTATCGGTGGAATTGACTGGCAAGAAGTGAGCTGATTTGGTGAGTCGATCCACTATTACCCAAATTGAGTCGAACTTATGCTGAGTGCGAGATAGTCCTGTCACGAAATCCATGTTGATCATCTCCCAATTCCACATCGGTATCTCTATAAGCTGGGTTAGTCCACCGGGGCACTGATGCTCGTCCTTTACTTGCTAACAGTTCGAACAGTTGTATACGAAGTCTGCCACATCCCTCTTCATACCGCTCAACCAATAGATTTCCTTGAGATCGTGGTACATTTTTGTAGAACCCGGATGCACCGAATACCTGGAATGATGAGCCTCCACCATTAATCTTTCCCGAAGATTATCTACATCTAGAACACACAACCTATCTTGACATCGCAACACACCATCTTTGCTGTTGAGAGAGAATGCTGACTTCTTGTTGCTTCAAACCGCCTCCTTTATTTGTGCTAATGCTGGATCAATGAACTGCTTTTCCTTGACTTCCGCTACAAGCGACGACTCTGCTATGTTGTACACCATAATCTCCTCCTCATTTGAGGTCAAAATACAAACCCCAAGACTGGCCAACTGATAAACCTCTCGAGCTAGGAACCTCCGATCCGTTCCCAAGTGAGCCAAACTACCCATGGATTTCCGACTAAGGGCGTCAGCTACTACGTTCGTTTTCGCTGGATGGTACAAGATGTCCATATCATAATCCTTGAGTAATTCTAACCACCACCGCTGCCTCAAGTTTAACCCTTCTGCTTGAACAAATATTGGAGACTTTTGTGGTCCGAGAACACATCCACATGGACCCCATAAAGGTAATGCTGCCACATTTTTTAGGCGAACACAACTGCTGCAAGCTCCAAATCATGCTTCGGGTAATTCTTCTCGTGATTCTTAAGTTGCCTTGAAGCATATGCTATAACCTTCCCACGCTGCATGAGCACACACCCTAAACCAACCCAAGAGGCATAACAATACACCATAAACCCTTCCGTGCCTTCTGGCAAGGCCAACACTGGTGTCGAGGTCAATCTTGACTTCAATTCCTGGAAACTTTTCTCACAAGCATCGGACCATTGGAACTTGACTGATTTCCGTGTCAATTTAGTTAATGGGGAGGCGAGGGCAAAGAAACCCTCCACAAACCTCCGATAATAAACTGCTAACCCTAAAAAGCTACGAATCTCCGTTGGGGTTGTAGGCCTAGGCCAATCCTTCACTACTGCAATATTTTGGGGGTACACTTCAATCCCCTTTCCCGAAACAACATGTCCTAGAAAAGCGATAGACTCCAACCAAAATTGACATTTTGAGATTTTAGCATACAACTGGTGCTGATGAAGAGTTTACAAAACTGCCCTGAGGTGATCGACATGATCCTCCCAACTTCGCGAATAAATGAGGATGTCGTCAATAAAAACAACCACAAAGGAGTCCAGAAATGGCTTGAAGACCTGATTCATAAGATCCATGAAAGCTGCCGGAGCGTTGGTTAGCCCAAAGGACATGACCAAGAATTCGAAGTAACCATAGCGGGTTCTGAAGGTGGTCTTAGGAATATCCCACTCTCTGATCTTCAATTGAAAATACCTGGATCGCAAATTCTACCATTGAAATGAGTTTTAAGTCCAAAGTCCTTACCTCAACAAAGTCTCTTTGATTTCTCTCTTCAAAATCGCCCAAAGCTCCCAATTCCGAGTTCAAAAATGGTTAAACCCTTCAAAATTCGTGAAGAAAGAAATGTATAACTGCCTAATCCTTTTTGCATCTACGGTCCCATAACCACTTCTGCGGTACCACATTTGTGGTCCTTCATCCGCTTATGCGAAAGTAACTTAAGAAACCCAAAACCGCATATGTGGTCTAGCTTCCGCACATGTGACTTCGTTGATGCGGCGCATCAACCACATATGCGACTCCTAACGAGTCCCTCCTAAAACCGCTTCTGCGGCTCCTCTCCTGTACGTCTGGCACCGCACCTATGGTCCCCAAATCGCAAGTGGGAAAACACCAGAAGCTGCAACTTCAGCAGCTGCAGTTATATTTCAACTTTTCCGTTAACCATACGAAATCGCCCCGAGGCCTCCTAGACCTCAACCAAAAGCACCAACATGACCCAATACCTTATGCAAACTTGTTCCAATCATCGAAACACCTCAAACAATACCAATTCACCCTAAACACATCAGATTCAAGCCTAAGTTTATAAAATTTTTCAAAATATACTTTTGATCCAAAACCCAACTAAACTATGTCCGAATGACATGAATTTTTACACATCATCCCAAATGACACAATGAAGCTATTGCAACTCTCGGAATTCCATTCCTGCCCATATATCAAAATCTCGCCTATCAACCGAAAATTGCCAAAATCTCAACTTCGCCAATTCAATCCGCAATCATCTCTACACCTCCAAAACTCATACCGATCGCGCTTCTAAGTTCTAAATAATCTCCCGAAGCTAACTGGACCATCTAAACCCACATCCTAGCCCTCTAACACATAAGCCAACATCTGATTGATTTTTCCAACTTAAATATCCTTAAAAGAGACTAAGTGTCTCATTTTTACCAAATCCTCTCCGAACCCAAACTAATCAACCCGATCACATAAAATGCGGATAACGAAGCATAAAGAAGTAGAAATGGAGGAAATGGAATGATAACTCATGAGACTACTAGCCGGGTCATCACAAACCCGCACTGTTGACCCGCCCCACAACCCTTCATATATAATCCCTCCTATGACCTTTCCCTAAAACAAACCCTAAATCTAAAAAGACCAGAAGCAGCACTAATGCTACTGTTCATCTTCTCATTTTCAATTTCGAATTTTTGTTAAACTGGAGTTTGTCCGAGAAGCTTGAATCTGTTCCTGCTCTAGGTATTAATTGTCAGCCGTTGTTTTGTTATTTTTCATATTAAAAAAATAAAATAAAAACTAAGGTCCATCTTCATGTACTTATTTATGTATTTTGATTGTATGTTGAATAATCTGAAAGTGATATAAATGCCTAACTGTGTCTATTTCTTGATTGCCTAACTGTGTCTATTTCTTGATTGCCTAACTGTGTCTATTCCTTTTGGTTAATACTGGCAGTAAGGTTTCGTTTAGATTTTGGAACTGTATTTAGTCATTGAAATGGTTTGAAAGATTCTTTTAATCTTTGCATTTTTACTGTTGAATTATTTTCATTTTGTTCTTCCCTTTCCATTTCCTTGATGTTAGAATAGTTAAAGTCAATATTTATATTTTGGTATCAGGTTTTCTATCACTATATTCAATTAGTTTTCTCTCTAATAAGTCAATTGGAGTATTAGAACTATGCAAGTAATAGTCACAGATGGCTCTTGTCTCGCGTTGGCCGTATCTTTTGCTATTTGTTAATTAATCTCATATTCACTTACACGATGGAATGGTTCTATAAGTTTGATGATTTTCTTTGATACTGTAAACAACAACAATAACAACAACAACAACAATCCAGTATAATCCCACTTAGTGGGGTCTGGGAGGATAGTGTGTATGCAGACCTTACCCCTACCCTTGGGTAGAGAGGCTGTTTCCAAATAGACCCCCGGCATCCTTCCCTTCAAGAACTTCCCGCCTTGCTCTTGGGGAGACTCGAACTCACAACTTCTCGGCTGGAAATAGAGGTTGCTTACCATCAAAGCAACCCCTCTTGTCTTTTCTTTGATACTGTAAACAACAGAAAATTAAAATAAAGAGCAAAAAGTTCTTGAATTAGTTCATGGGAATGTTTTATTGATATCTTTGTTTATCTCATTTTGATGAATATGCACATGTCCAATTAAAGTGTCTCTCTAGGTTTTAATCTCAAATTGAGTACTAAATTCCTTTTGTTTTACTAATTTTCTTGCCTCTTAGTTTTGAATATTGAACTTTAATTTGTATGACTGAAGCAACTGATTCGTGAGTTCAATTTTAATAGGACATTTTAGTTCTTTATTTAGGTGGATTCCATTTAAGCATATGAAGTAGTTTGTTTGTATAACATGGATTCCATTTAAGCATATGAACATGCTGATCAAGGATGATTATGTTGGAAATAGGAGGCTATATATATTATTTGTGGAAGAGAGGATTGATGATTTAGAAGCTTGATTGATCTTGAAGGCTTTGCTTTATTGCTTAATTACAAATGAGGGGTGATACCTCTATTTATACTACATAATGGAATAGTCTAGAACACTTCATCATCTACTAGTATCTAGATAATTCCTAAGTATTCTCATGATAATTCTAGACTTAGATATTTTACAAGATTATTCTACACACTTTGACTACTACATATTATAAGAAGTTTCTAGATAATGGACTACAATCTTGATCTAATATACGTGGATACTTGCAAGCCCAAATCCAAAACACATAACCCAAAATCAAGTTTATTTTTCAACAGCCCCCCTTAAACTTGATTTCGTCGCTCCGAGCATATTCCGTAATCTCTGAAACGTCTCGTGTTTTAGAGGCTTTGTAAAAATATCAGCAGCTTGGTCAAATAACTTCGCGTACTTTATCTGCACCTCTTTATTTGTAACACACTCCCTGATGTAATGGTATTTCGTATCGATGTGCTTGCTTCGATCATGGAAGACTGGATTCTTTGCTAGAGCAATCGCAGACTTGTTATCCACATATATCTCTGTAGCTTCCTTTTGAAAAAACTTAAGCTCATTTAGTAACTTCCTGAGCCACACTGCATGACAGGTGCACAATGTTGCTGCTACATACTCGGCTTCACACGTTGACAGAGTCATAATGGGTTGCTTCAAACCACTCGTACTCTTACGATCATCTATGTCTCCGGCCCAATCACTATCACTGTATCCAACTAGCTTGAAGTGATCAGAAGGCGAATAAAACTGACCATAGTTAATCGTACCTTTGATGTAGCGAAGTATCCTCTTTACTGCCTTCAAGTGATTTATTGTAGATGCTTCCATATATCGACTTACTAGTCCAACTCCCTAAAGAATATCTGGCCTCGTGCAGGTTAGGTACCTCAGACTTCCAACCAAACTCTTGTATTGTGTTGGGTCCACCAAGTATCCTTCATCATCTTTTGACAACTTGAGATTGCAATCCACCAGTGTGTTCATCGACTTGCAGTCATTCATCTTAAACTTCTTCAGCACCTCCTTCGCATAACCTTCTTGGGATATGAATATCCCTTCTTTCTTTTGTTTGACCTTGATCCCAAGATAGTAAGCCATAAGTCCAATGTCGGTCATCTCGAACTCCCGAACCATTGCTTTCTTGAACTCCTCGAACATTTTGGAATTACTACCGGTGAATATCAAGTCATCCACGTACAGGCACACAAGCATAACATCTCCATCCTTGCTTACTTTGGTGTAGAGGGCATGCTCATGTGGGCATTTTGTAAAGTCATTCTGCTGGAAATACTTGTCTATCCTGCTATTCCATGCCCGAGGAGCTTGCTTCAACATGTATAAGGCCTTTTTCAATTTCAGCACCTTATTCTCTTGGCCTTTCACGATGTATCCCGAAGGTTGTTCTATATAGACTTCTTCTTCTAAGTGGCCATTAAGGATTGCAGATTTGACATCCATTTGTTAAATCTTCCAATTATGCTGAGCCGCAAGTGAGATCATCAATCTTATAGTTTCTAGATGAGCGACAGGAGCAAATACCTCGTCATAGTCTATGCCGGCTCGTTGACTATATCCCTTCGCCACCAACCTTGCCTTGTATCTTTCAACTTCACCTTTGGAATTCTTCTTGGCCTTGTACATGCACTTTACACCAATAGCCTTATGCCCCTTTGGTAGAGTAGCAAGATCCCACGTATCATTCCTCTTGCTTGCTTGAATCTCCTCGTCCATGGCACGTTTCCACTTCTCGCTTTTTGCTGTGTCTTCATAGCTTATTGGCTAACAATCGGCAAGAAGGCAGAACAATGTTAGATCCTCCATAGGCTGAGTTACCTCGTACAACTCCTCAATGCTCCTTGTGCGATGTTGTAGCCTAGTTGATTCTCCTCCTGATGTTGGTGTCGCTTCATTTGGTGTGGTTAGAGTATGTGGAGAGTCCGGAGATGGTGTACTAGAGGGCTCTTGAACCTCTAGATATTCTTCGTTCCTTATAGTACTCTCGAACGGATAAGGGAGAAAATTGTAGTTCACCTCTTCGGGAACATTCCAATCCCATGTTGCTTCTTCATCGAACACCACGTCTCGGCTTGCGATTTTTTTACCGGTCTTGGGATTGTATAGCTTGTAACCCTTCGAACTTGAGTCATAGCCCATGAATATGAGCTTCTCGCTTTTATCATCGAGCTTTGTCCTCTTCTGATCTGGCACATGAGCATATGCCACACTTCCGAACACTCGTAGGTGTGAGATGCCGGGCTTCCTTCCACTCCAATCTTTAATGGGCGTTTTGTTCTTGACGCTTTTAGTGGGCGAGATATTTGCTAGATAGATCGCACAGTCCACTGCCTCGGCCCAAAACTCCTTAGGCATCCTTTTGCTCTTTAACTCCGGGCCATATCAATGATGGTCCTATTCTTTCTTTCTGCAACACCATTTTGCTGAGGTGAATACGGAAGAGTTAGAGGACGTCGTAAGCCATTGTTGTCGCAAAATTCCTTGAATTCCTTGGATGTGAACTATCCTCCACTGATCTCATCGCCTTTATGGTGAGACCACTTTGATTCTCCACAAACGCTTTGAACTTCTTGAACATTCCAAAGACTTCCGACTTCTCTTTTAGAAAATAGACCCATGTCTTTCGACTAAAATCATCAACGAATAGAAGAAAATATCTATTTTTACCGAAAGATGGTGGATGGATGGGTCCACACACATCCGTGTGAATAAGTTCTAGAGGTTTCTTCGCTCTACTAGAAGCCTCTACTGGAAAACTTTTCGAAAGTGCTTTCCTAGAAGGCATCCCTCACATATTTGATCCGGATGATTAATTGGAGGCAAACCCTTCACCGTTCCTTTACTTGATAATAACTTTAAGCCTCCAAAATTTAAGTGCATGTATCTCATGTGCCAAAGCCAAGAATTATCTTTGAAACATGCTTTTAAACATCTTGGAATGTCATGTTGAATATTTAGCAAAAATATCCTATTCGTTGACATTGTCACTTGAGCAATCAAACCTCCTCTTTGGTCTCTATAGAAAGACTACGATTTATCATGTGAATATCATAGCCTTTCTCTAAGAGTTGTCCAACACTCAGTATATTAGACTTCATATTGGGCACATAATACACGCTAGAGATAAATTGATGCCTTCCATTTTTCAAGCGGATGAGGATCTTACCTTCGCCTTTAACCGGGACTTTAGAGGAATCTCCTAAGGTGATATTGTGACTTATTGCCTCGTCTAACTCCACAAACATGCTTTTGTCACCGCACATATGGTTGCTTGCACCCGTGTCGAGATACCACAAATTCGATCCTCCGTTGTCTCCACCTTTGCATGCTAGTAACAAAATATTTTCCACGGCTTCGGTAGCTTCTTGTGCAAAATTTGCTCTTTCTTGCTCGTAATTGTTTGACTTCTCGCATTCCGAAGCATAGTGGCCAAATTTATGACAATTATAGCATTTAGTTTGAGAGTTGTCATACCTTGGCCGTCTACTTGTGTAGCCTCTCCAGAGGCCTCTTGTCGAGTGAAAATCTTGGCTTCTTTCTTCATTGTTGTAAGAACTATAGCCTCCACGTTTGATATATCCTCCCCCTCGTCCTCGGCCACGTATTTGACCACGACCTCATTGACTCGTTTGATGAGTCTTTTCACTACTCTCTTCCTTGAAAGAGAGTTTTGCTTGTAAAGCTTGCTCCAAAGGCTCCTTATTTTTCTTATTGAACCTCTCTTCATGGGCTTGTAGTGAACCCATGAGTTCATCGATAGTCATTGATTCTAGATCTTTAGATTCTTCGATGGCTACGACTATATAGTCAAATTTTGAATCTAATGATCTAAGAATTTTCTCAATGACTCTTACATCGCTTAGAGTTTCACCATTCCTCTTTAATTGATTGAAAATCACCAAGTCTCTTGTAATAAAATAATCGGAAATTAATTCAAAGTCTTTCTTATTTAAGGATTCGAACTCACCTCGTAGGGTTTGTAGTCGAACCTTTTTCACCTTATCAACTCCCTTGTGAGAATTCTCTAAGATCTCCCATGCTTTCTTGGCGGTGGTTGCACTTGCAATTTTCTCAAAAGCTCTATCATCTACACTTTGTTGGATGATGGAAAGAGCCTTTTGATCATTGATCGTGTCTCGCTTTTCTTCTATCGTGAGTGAGCCCTTGTCTTTAGGCTCCTCATAACCTTGCTCCAAAATCTCCCATAGGTCTTGTCCACCTAGGAAAGTCTTCATTTGGATGCTCCATCGATCATAATTATCCTTTGTGAAGCGAGGAAACGTGATGACATTGTTGGCCATCATCTTGTCAGACCAAGCTCTAATACCAATTTGTTGGAAATAGGAGGCTATATATATTATTTGTGGAAGAGAGGATTGGTGATTTAGAAGCTTGATTGACCTTGAATGCTTTGCTTATTGCTTAATTACAAATGAGGGGTGATACCTCTATTTATACTACACAATGGAATAGTCTAGAACACTTCATCATCTACTAGTATCTAGATAATTCCTAAGTATTCTCATGATAATTCTAGACTTAGATATTTTACTAGATTATTCTACACACTTTGACTACTACATATTACAAGAAGTTTCTATATAATGTACTACAATCTTGATCTAATACACTTGGATACTTGCAAGCCCAAATCCAAAACACATAACCCAAAATCAAGTTTATTTTTCAACAGATTATGTCAAGCGGTGAAGCAGTAATAACATGGAAAGTGTATCAGTTGTTTCTTTACTAATGTTGCGGCATTTTGACTGGTATAGTTGATAGCCTGTTAGATCTAGGTGGAAGATTCATTTTGGGTACACTATTTTTTTTAAAGCTAGGAACTCAACCCCCCCCCCCCCCCCCCCCCCCCCGCCTGCTATATTTTATTGTTGCGGCCAGTATTGCAGGCTTAGTAGAGCAGCATATTGTACGAAGAATAATTAGTATAGTGGTAGAACATCTGTGATTATCTTCATTTTGGCCTTCACAATATCTCAAAGTGCAAAAAAAGAAGAAACATAGCTAATATACTTTTAAGTATTAATAATTAAATCATTGTCATTACGTATAAGTTTGCGTGATATGATTACAGTTTTCTAAAAAATAAATGTGCGTAGTTTGCTTTGGGCACGTTTAATGTATCGTCATGATTGTGGACACGTTCGCATAACATAATTATGATCTTAAAAACAAAATTGAAGTATGTGTTCACGTAACTTCGGTTAAACTTTATTAATAATAATAAAGCATTATTTATTATGGACACATTCGCATGATATGATTTTTGACACGCCAAACAAATGGGTACACGTATGCATGACCTATTTTAAGATAATTTCTTAATTAAAAGAAACAAGTGCACATAGGTTCTAAAAATGAGTAATTAGACAACTTGATTAAGCCAAGTATGATCAATGACCGTGCTAAAATTACGGAACCCACAAATGCCTAACACCTTCTACCGGGTTAGCAGAATTCCTTACCTGGATTTCTTTGTTCGCAAACTGCAAATAGAGTCAAATTCCTCGATTCGGAATTTTAAACCGATGACTTGGGACACCATAAATTATCTCAATTGGCGACTCTGATTTTAATATAAATAATCATGTTTTGATTGTCATATAAATTGGAAAAATCTCCCTTATACCCCCTTACGGGGTAGAAAAGGAGGTGTGATAATGAAAATAACAAGTATAGATATAGGTCCACGATAATACGATCAAGTTAAGTATGTAAACGAATCTCGAAAAAATCACATTAATTCTTTTTTGAGATGTCATATATTCTAACATGATTTCTAACACAGATAATTGAGTTCATTAGTCCTCTAATTAAATGAAGCATATGTTAAGGGATCATCAAGTTCAACAAAGGCACATGGAAGCACATAATTCCCCTCCCGAGCATGGAAACCATGTTATATGCGTATACGCTCGTCACCTCGTATAGCAGAAAAAATTCCCCCAACAAATCTAGGCAAGACATTTACCTCATTTCGAAATAATTTCCATAATCCAATACTGTCTTCCTTAGAAATACTCCTCAAAACAACCAAAACATAGGCAAATATCATCTACCGAAGTCAAATAATGCTTTAAATATCCTCAATCAATAAGATTCAATCTTGATCAAAATCCCAAAAGTCCAAAAAGTCAACCGGGGACCACGAGGTTTAAATCCAAGATTCGGATCAACATTTGATTCTCAATCACCCCCGAGCCCAGATATATAATTTATTTTAAAATCCAACTTCAATTTGGGGTCTAAATCTCGATTTTACAAAATTCCTAAATTCAACTCAAAATCCCTAATTTCTACCACAAAATTCTTAGATTTAATGTTCTAAAAAGTAATGAAAAGGTGATAGAAAATGAATTAGAGTTGCTTACTAATAAATTTGGAAAAAAATAGTTCTTTAAAAATCGTCTCTTGAGTGATTGCGGTTGAGAAATAGTGTATAATAAGCTAAATCCCTACTTTTCCCTCTTTTACCTAACTGCAGATGTCACAATTGTGAACTCTAGTGCGCAAATGTGATGTTCACAAAAGCGAATCCCCTCATATCGCAAATGCAGCCCTAGCTTTGCATTTGTGAAGTCTCCTATTCTGGCCCCAGTCACAAAAGCGACTACTTGATCGCACAAGTGGACACCCTCCACTCGCAAATGCGATACAAACTTCGCATTTGCGATGTCATCAGTCTAAGCCCATGTTTCGCATCTCCAGAAAATCGAAGCTTGCATTTACGAGAAGGTCTTTGCATTTGCAAGACCTGTAGCCTAGCTGCACCAGATGTTACACCAGCTAACATTTCCTTTCCACATCCAAACGAAACATACACAAAAGTGTAATAACATCTGATGTTATAAACGTCAATACCACATAAGAGGGAAGGATGATTTGTGTGGTACCCAATTTCGCTTTTGAAGAACCTGGTTCTTCTAAGTGTTCTAACTACTGCAGTTTGTGGAATAACAAATACTTAAAGTAAAGTGCACAGTGATTTTTATGTGGAAAACACCTGGCTCAAAAGGTGAAAAAACCACGACCTACTACTCAATAGGATTTTCCCAAACTTCCACTAAAATCACTAAGCCAAAACAGCATTTACAAAAACTCTTTGTAAACCTAAGGATTAACTCTAATCCTAGTGTGGCACACAGCCTCAACTGTTGCGACACCTTCAAGTTAACTCTAACTTGAATACTCAAAGTACCTAATACAATTGATTCTAAATAAGCTGAAAGGTACAATATGAAACACCAACTACAATTGAACTAGAATAAGAATAAACACAATGGAACTGGTTCTTCTATTTCGTTCAAGTAGCTTCAGGCGTGCACACTTATATCTCACATATATTGCTTGCAAAGTAGACTTGCTATTTTTCTCTCAGTTATGTTTTTCTTCTGCGTATATGCAATACATGTAAAAGAGAACAACTCAGTTATTTATTATATTAGCAATTAGAGTTGGATTTTAACTCAATTTTTGATCCTCCATTGAGTTTGAGTCCTAAACCAATCCAAACTCCAACCTTTATCCAGATGTGTTTTCTTCTCATAAGGAGACATTTTCTCTTTATCCCATATGCAATCTTTTCGATTAGTTAAGAAGATATTCAGAAGATATTGATGCTTGATCCCCAAGTATTTATCTTCTTCACGTGCGTCTCATGTGTATCTACCATAACAACTATGTCTCCTAAGATGGACCAGGTCCATCATTGAGTTCATTTGTAAATCTTCAAAACTTCAACTAAACTTGATCCAAAAAATTCCCGTTTTTTGATGATGACAAACTCTGTGCTCTTACTGATCAGATAACCTGCAGAACTCAGCTGAAATATCAACACTTAAAATTTTAACTTATCATTAAGGCCAGATTTAATTAGGTCATAAACATCACTGTTCAGATAATAGAATTTAAGCACAATATCTTCCCCCTTTTGGCATCATCCAAAAGTTGTATAAATAATGTGAATACCGGAATATTAATTAGTACTCATGGCCACTAGGGCAACTGCAAGTGAAAGCATGCTTTAGTTAATCAGACCTCAACTTAACAAGAATAACTATAAAGATCAGAATTAACATAACACAAGAGATGTGCACATTGTCATTGATGAGCATTGCTTCTACATAACAGTCCACAATAAGAAAGAACAAAAACTACCAACCATGAGCAAAAAAAAAAAAAAGTCCCGAATTTGGGTCACTATGGGGTTTTCTAGACTGGTTCAAAATAGGACAAGGAAACCTAAGGCTTTGAAACGCTAGAGGGTTGGGTTTGTAGCAGATTAAGCATAGTTTGGAGCATCCCTTCACTCTTTTATTTTTCCTTTGCAAGTTCAGCTCTCAACCCATTCCTCTCTTCATCCAGTTCAACTACTCGACCTTGAAGCCTTGCAATCTCAGCATCCTTTGTCCCTACCTCCTGAACCAAGGCTCTGAACTTGCTATGTACTGGAGTCTTCACTGATGAACCAGGTTCAACAGGGCCTACACTGAGGAGATAATCACAGGCTTGGAGAGTCTTGATACCAAAGTGCTCTTCGCTGGAAGCCATTTCCCATTTCTTTAAGGGAACTTTTAGTTTGTCCAACACAACAGTCAGAATAAACCCATAAGGGATGACATGAGCCTTTGAACCATTGAGCACTCTATCTAGAAACATAATAATGAAAGCAGGCCAGTTAATATGCTTTCCCTCCACCAAGCACTGCATGAGGACCACATCCATGTAGTTTGATTTATGCCTCCTCTCCTGTCTAGGCAGCAGGCATTTGTTCACAAATTCAAAGAGCACTTTATGCTATGGCCTCATCTCACTCTTTTGAATAGCTCTCGCTTCAGGCAGTGGGAACTTCCACAGTCGTACCTCTCTCTTGATGGACCAGCTCCATCTCTTCCTCTTTCTCTTCTACAACAGCCTTAAAATTTTCAACCATTTTTGCTTTTCCCTTTTCTTTCTTCTTTTTCTTACTCTCCTCTAGTGCCTTTTGTAGTTCAGCTTCACTTTGCCTCACCCTACTTTTTATGACTCTACACCTAGGTGTAGCAGTCTTAGGTGATGAAACTTTTCTCTTATTTATTGGTTTGGACGCAACAGAGGTCCTTTGTGAGGAAGCCTTGCGCTTTTTGGGATTATAACTAGCGTCAACTTTGTTCAGCATATCTGCCAATGTCTCCTCCACAGATGAACCAAGTTTATCTGATTTTTCATTCAAATTCACCAGTCCCTCAACAGCTTCACCTAACACACTTCCCCCTGACTTTAAGCCTCCTTCTTCTCCACTACCACAAATAGCTAAAACCTTCCCCTTCTTTTTCTTTCTCCTTTTACTAGATTCAGCCCGTTCAATATTTTTGACAAACCCTATGAGAACAAACCTATTATTATCCCTCTCTTCTACATCAGAAAACAATAAACAAGTGTTTACCTCTCCAAGGATTTCTTGACTCTTCTCATTGTCAGAAGACCCAGGTTCTTCTCCTTCACTTGCAGAGATGAACTGTTTTTATTCAGAGCTTGAGTCACTTTCTTTGGGTGTAACTTATTTTTTTTGACTGGCCTATAATTTTTCATTCAAGACTTTCCTCAATGGACCAGATGCAAAAGTTTTTCTAGCTAACATTTTCTGGTGACAAAATCTGGTTTTGGGGGTTCACTAGGAGGAGTTAATGATGAGGTGTTTAGGGGAAACTTGTGGTGGAGTTTGAGGATTATCTTGTGGATTAGTGATGGCAGAGAATTTCTGGAAAAATGTGGGAATTTTTGGAGAAGGAAACAAGTGATCAGAAAGTTTCAAAATATATTGACGGTTATGCGTGATTTGTTGGGTTTTTAAAGAGATGTCATTATTAGGGAAGTGATGACAGCCTTTTTAAAGGTCAATTAGGAGTCTAATCAATTTAGAATTCCGGTCTCCTAAGTGATTAATGAAAATCGCTAGTTTAAAGGGGAAGAGACCCGTTATAGATAGACTCTTAGTTTAATAAAATTGGTTCAAATGCTCAACGGATAAAATTTTCTGGACATTTGGTGTAACTGGGACTTCTGCTCATGATTGATAATTTTATCTTTCTAATTGTGCAAAGTATAGAAACATACCTGAACTTTCTTATGAGCATATATTGATAAACCAGGTTCTTCAAGTAGAACTACTCTTGATTACGCCTCAAATGTAAAAATAGAAAACTTTGTAAGATATCAATGAGTCATATAAACACATATCACAAGAGTATACTAGTTAAAGTATGAGTAAGAATTAGTCTAAATATTTAAATGAATTAAGAACTCCTAATGAAAAAAAATACTTTTTGTCAATTTTTTTTCATTGTGCAATCTGAACTGGACCTTTTAGGTGATCTTAATCATCCCTAATTCCAACCTGTTCCTCTCAAAATTTTATCTGCTTAGTGCCTTAGTGAAGATATCGGCTATTTGCTTGTTAGTAGCACAAAATTCTATGGAGATTAATCCTTTCTCATAGTTTTCTCTTAAGAAGTGGTGTCTAACATATATGTGCTTAGTCCTCTTATGATGAACAGGGTTCTTTGTCATACTTATAGCACTAGTGTTATCACAGAATATTGGTATGCATACCACTTCAATTCCAAAATCCACTAGTTGTTGCTTAATCCACAACAATTGAGCACAACATGAATCATCAACAACATATTCAGCTTTAGCAGTAGAGAGAGCTATTGAATTCTGCTTTTTGGTAGCCCATGATACAAGACAAGAACCCAGTAAGTGTGTCATACCTGTGGTGCTCTTCCTACCCACTAGGAAACCTGCATAATCTGCATCAACATATCCAATTAAATCAAAATTACTATCTTTGGGATACCAAAGACAAAATTTAGTGGTGCCTTTCAAATATCTCAATATCTTTTTAACAGCTGTCAAGTGTGACTCCTTTGGATTTGCCTGGAAACGAGCACAAAGCCCTACACTGGAAATAATGTCAGGTCTGTTGGCAGTAAGATACATGAACCAATCATACACCTATACAACTTCTGATCAACTGATGAAACAGGTTCATCAATATATAATTTAGTGGCAGTGGCAATAGGAGTATCCATTTCTTTGGATTCTTCCATTTTAAACTTTTTTTATTAGTTCTTTTGTGTACTTATGCTGATGGATCATATTTCTATTTGGCCTTTGTTTGATTTGCAATCCTAGGAAAAAGTTGAGTTCACCCATCATAGTCATTTCAAATTCAATTCCCATTAAATTTACAAAGTCCTTGCTCACCTATCTGTAGTGGCCCAAAATATTATATCATCCACATATATTTTTACAACAAGAAGATCTTCACCTTTTTCCCTTACGAACAAAGTGCTGTCAGTTTTACCTCTTTTGTACCCATGCTCCAGTAGGAATTTTGACAATCTTTCATACCAAGCTCTTGGGGCCTGCTTGAGACCATATAGAGCTTTATCTAGCTTTTACACATGTTCAGGACACTCCTTTCTTTCAAATCCTGGAGGTTATTTCACAAACACTGCTTACTTGATGTAGCCATTTAGGAATGCACTTTTGATATCCATCTAATGAAGCGTGAATGCCATATGTGCTGCAAAGGCTATGAGGAGTCTAATTGTTTCTAGTCTAGAAACTGGAGAAAAAGTCTCATCATAGTCAATACCTTCCTTTTGACTGTAACCTTGAACCACCAGCATTGCCTTTTTTCTTGTAACTGTTCCATCTTCATCTAGTTTGTTCCTGAATACCCATTTTGTCCAAATTACTGATCTGTCCTTGGGTCTTGGAACCAAATGCCAGACTTGACTTCTCTCAAATTGATTTAGTTCATCCTGCATAGCATTGACCCAATCTGCATCCTGCAAAGCCTCAACAATATTTTTGGGTTCAATGATGGATAGAAATGCATCAAATGCACACAGATTCTTCAGTTGATATCTAGTTTTGACTCTAGATGTTGGATCATTGATGATGTTCTCAATGGGATGAGAACTCAATTACTTGTAAGATTTCCCCACCAACTGTTCCCTACTAGATGCTTTTTCATTGTTATGTTGCTGAGGAACAGGTTCAGGTACAAGTTGCTTTAGAGAGTTTGGTTCAATTTCTCTCAGATTGGTTCCCCCTATGAGGTTGCCCTGAGTGGAAGGACCTATTCCATCACATGTTCCTTCCTTTGATGCCACTTTGACTTGTGATGTGACTTCAGTCAATTGTTTCACCAGTCCAATGACTTCATCTTCATCTTCATGTCTCTCAGAAAGAATGTTAGATTCATCAAATACAACATGTACACTTTTTTCTACACACAAAGTTCTTTAATTAAACACTTTATATGCTTTTCTATGTGAATAATATCCCAAGAACACTCCCTCATCACTTCTGGGATCAAACTTACCTAGGGAGTCTTTGCCATTATTGTGCACATAGCACTTGCACTCAAAAGCCATAAGATGGAATATGTTTGGTTTTCTCCCTTTAAGTAACTCATAGGGAGTTTTCTCTATGAGAGGTCTAGTCATGCATCTATTGATTATGTAGCATACATTGTTTATATCCTCTGCGCAGAAGTTGTGAGGTAGTTTACTGAAAAGAAGCATGGTCCTTGCCATATCCTCAAGGGTCCTGTTCTTCCTTTCAACTACCCCATTTTGTTGAGGGGTCCTATGAGTCCAGAAATTATGATCTATTCCATTTTTATCATAGAATTCACCAAACTTTGCATTTTCAAATTTAGTTCCATAATGGATTCAAGTTGATTTCCTAACTGTTTCTGGATTTTTCTAACAAAAGTAGTGAACATTTCAAATGCTTCATCTTTAGAGGTTAGAAACAGCACCCAATTAAATCTAGAATAATCATCAACAAGCACCATTACATATATTTTTCCACCTCTGCTCATGGTTCTCATTGGACCACAGAGATCCATATGAACCAATTCCAATGTCTTGGACATACTTACTATTTTCTTGGATTTGAAGGATGACCTTACCTGCTTCCCCCTTACACATGCCTCACACTTTGTCTTCCTTAAACTTGATATTAGGTAACTGTATCACCAAGTCTTTGGAGACTAATTTTTTCAATTGATTTAGACTAGCATGACCAAGTCTTTTGTGCCAAAAAGGAGGGGATCATTAATAAACACACTTAAACAAGTTCATTTTCAGAGAGAGTTTACAAATCTACAATGTTAATATTGTTAACTCTCTTTCCATGCAAAACAATCTTGTCAGTAGTAAGGCTAATCACAAATCATTTGGTAGAAGTGACAGCTACAAGATTACCTATGTAACACAGTTGTGACACACTTATCAGGCTATATTTCAAGTCATCTATCAAATAGACATTCTCAATGGAATGAGAGTCTGTCTTTCCTACCTTTCCAACCCCAATGATCTCACATTTCTTTCCATTTCCAAAGGAGACATTACCTCCTTTTATGTTCTCAAGTGAAAGGAATTGGTCCTTGTTCCCAGTCATATGTTTTGAGCAGCCACTATCCATGAACCATATTTGGCTACTCCCCTTCACGTGGACCTGCAAAATGAAATCATGGGTTAGTCTTAGGAACCAAAACTAGTTTTGGTCCCTTTTTATGGGCAAAAGGATGAATTAAAATTTTCTTTACCCAACCAGGCAGTTTCTATTTTTCTTGGACAAAGGCTTTGTTCTTTTGATTGGCCTTTCTTTTGCATTGCATTCATTTTTGTAATGGCCAGTCTTACCACAGTGTATGCAGATCTTATTTTCAGGAAGTGTGAGGTACTTGTTTTTGGGATCCCATTTTGGAGCCTGTGTCCCAAATTTCAAGTCCTCTCTTGTTGCTGCTGTGATGTTCTTTAACCAGGAGAGTGCATCAGAAGCCTTGTTCCATTTGTATGTTCTGTTTAATTCATCATTCTTATACAATTTATCTTTCATTTTTCCTAGATTTTCTTCTAAAGTGAGAAATGATTGATCAGCCATGTTCTTTCATTTCACTAATTTCACTTTAATATTTTCAAATCTAAGTTCTAGGACATTATTTTCAAGTTGAAGAACTTGGTTCTTCAACTCAGTATTTATGTTGTTACTCTCATCAGCTCTGGACTCTAACCTTTTGCATTTTGCTTCTAGGATAACACATTCCCTAGACAGAACATCCTTCTCATTGTTTATTATTTGAGACTCATCAATGAAGTCCAATAATAGCTCATCTAACCTTTCTCTAGATATAAATTTAATCTTTTCTTTAAGATGTAGGATACTTACTTCCTGGTCATCCTCTGATTCTCCGATGGACATAAGAGCTTTCTCATTTTTTGATTCATCTTCTGAGTCCTCATTTGATGTTTCTCCTTATGCAGCAACCATGGCTTTAGTTGAACCTTTGTTTCTTCTTGGTTGGACCTGTTCCTTCTTCCTATTTCTCTGTTCAGCTCTTTCTTTCTTCCAATCAATCTCCCATTGAGGCAGTTCTTGATCATGTGGTCTGTCTTACCACACTTATAGAAACCATCATTTGTCTGCTTCTGAGGAGCCCAAGGTTCGTTGAAGGTTGTTCCTCTTCAAGGACCATTTCCTCTCATAAGATACTTTTTTAAATCTCTGGTTATCATAGTTATTTCATCATCTTCAAGATCTGATCCTTCTGAGATTCTGAGAGCCAAACTTCATTCTTTCTTTGGAGCATCCATCTTCATAGTCTTCCTTCTCAATTCATAGGCAGCAAGATTTCCAATCAGTTCATCCAATTTTAGGGTAGCAGTATTCTTGGATTCCTGAATAGCTGTGATTTTGCTTTCCTAAGGAATTGGTAGAACTCTAGTTAAGATCTTCTCAACCTTGTCTTCTTCCAGAATAATCCTTCCAAGAGACTCAAGTTCATTTTTCATTGTAGTGAACCTAGTATACATCTCTCGGATGGTTTCTCCATCATTCATAGTGAAATTGTCATATTGAGAATACAACAATGTTCCTCTTGACCTCTTCACTTGAGGTGTTCCTTCATGGGCCACTTGTAATGTGTCCCAAATTTCCTTGGCAATATTACAGCTTTGAATCCTGCTGTACTCATCTGGGCCAAGTCCACATACTAGCAATTTCTTGGCCTTTGTATTCTTTTCCCACTTCTTTATGTCTTCAGCAGTGCAATCAGCTCTTGTCTTTGGAACATCCAACCCTTCAATAGTCTTCTTTGTTGTGGCTAAAGGACCATCAGTGATGATGTCCCAAAGCTCATAGTTTTCTCCCATGATGTGGTCTCTCATTCTATTCTTCCACCATGAGTAGTAGAGACCATTGAAAAGTGGAGGCCTAGCAGTGGATTGTCCTTCCCAATTACCAGGTGATGCACTCATGTTGATCTTTCCTAAGGTGTTAACCTCTTCAAGGATAACCCGCTCTGATACCAATTGATGTTATAAACATCAATACCACACAAGGGGGGTGATTTGTGTGGTACCAGATTTTTGCTTCTTCTAAGTGTTCTAACTACTGCGGTTTGCAAAAAATAAATACTTAAAGTAAAGTGCACAGAGATTTTTACGTAGAAAACACCTGGCTCAAAGGTGAAAAAACCACGACCTACTACTCAGTAGGATTTTTCAAAACTTCCACTAAAATCACTTAGCCAAAACAACATTTACAAAAACTCTTTGTAAACCTAAGGATTAACTCTAGTGTGGAACACAGCCTCAACTGTTGCAACACCTTCAAGTTAACTCTAGCTTGAATACTCAAAGTACCTAATACAATTGCTTCTTAATAAGCTGAAAGGTACAAAATGAACACCTACTACAATTGAACTAGAGTAAGAATAAATACAATGGAACCGGTTCTTCTATCTCGTTCAAGTAGCTTCAGGCGTGCACGCTTATACTCTCACATATATTGCTTGCAAAACACACTTGCTCTTTTGCTCTCAGTTATGTTTTTCTTCTGCATTTATGCAATACCAGTAAAAGAGAACAACTTAGTTATTTATTAGATTAGCAATTAGAGTTGGATTGTATCTCAATTTTTGATCCTCCATTGAGTTTGAGTCCTAATCCAATCCAAACTCCAACCCTTATCCGGATGTGTTCTCTTCTCATAAGTAGACATCTTCTCCTTATCTCATATGCAATCTTTTCTATCCGTTAAGAAGATATTCGAAAGATATTGTTGTTTGATCCCCATTGATTTATCTTCTTCACGTGCGTCTCATGTGTATGGGCCATAACAACTGTGTCTCCCAAGATGGACAAGGTCCATCACTGAGTTCATTTGTCAATCTTCAGAACTTCAACTGAACTCGGGCCAATAATATCATACAAACTCGCTCACTAACTCAAATCATCAAAATAACATCTAAAATCACTATCGATCTTCAAAACTTAAGATTTTTAAGTTTAAAACAAAATTTACCAACTTTCACATAATGCGCCGAAACGCGATCGATTCACACGGGACCCCAACTAAATATACGTACAAGTTTGAAATCATCATAGGAACCTACCGAAATCGTCAAAACACCGATCCGAGATCGTTTACCAAAACGTTGACCGTGGTCAACTCTAGTCATATCTAAAATCGACACGGAACATATGCTCAAATCACAAATCATCAAATAGAGCTAGAAAAAAGTCTCGTAAAACAAAAAAGGAAGCCAGTACTCATAACGACCGATTGGATCGTTACATAAGACCAAACAAATACCAATTTGTCAAGAGTCCAAAGCATTAAATAGTCACAATAATATGATGTGTAAACTGTATTACTATTGCGTTCTTTTATATTCTTTCTCGGCAATGAAGTTGGTTAAGACCATTTGTGGAGTCAAGTAAATGATGAACTTTTCAATAATTGTTCGGTTCTTTAAATAAAAAAATTAGTATTTAATTATTTCCAATGAGAATATTAGGAATACATTTAAAAAATAAAACTCATCGACTAAAGGTGAAGCATTATACTACTTTATTTGTTTTTCGGTACGACTCAAATTGTGTCTTTTGAATATGATGTTGCAGTGCTATATTTATTAGTTCACTTCTTTAAATGTTAACACTGTTTTCGAAAGAACCTATGTACGCTCCCTGCGAATTAGCACACCTATACTTCAGGCTTATAACATACACCAAACAGATGGTCCATAGTTTCGCTCACTGCAAGTCTACAATTTTGACGGCAAGACTTGGCCTTCTTTATTTAATTATGTTCGCCCATATAAAGATTTAAATCATGTTGGGTATTGCTTCTTCGGAAGCTTAATATAGAATACTATAGGGCCAACACTATTGCTAGCTTGTATCATTTCATTAGCTATGGAATTCAAAGTACCTTTCTAGCTTAAAATTGTCTGCAGACTGTATTTGTTTAACCCGTTCTATAAAACTTTTTATATATATATATATATATATATATATAATTGACTTAATGTCTAATGTGACATTCATTTAACGATGGGGCTCGAGGAAACAAGACGGGATGCAAGTATCATATTTCCAAGTTCGCAAAATTATAGCAATGACCTTGAAAATGGATGGTATTAATATTTTGACTTCCGCTTGTCCCATGGTCAAATCTGTAAGGTCATAAGTTAAAAATATTTCTCATGAGGCAAGCTAGGGGCAACACTTATTAAACTTGATATTCTGGGTCAATCGTTGTCAAAATATCAAGATCATCAACTTTGAAGGTCATTCTTGCAAAACACCCTTCCATGTTGGCCGGGTGAAATTCAAAAATAGCTAAATTTACAAGTGGTAATTGAAAAATAGTCATAGTTTCAAAAGTAATCAAACTTTGCCACTTGTCATGTAAAAATAAATCTGAACGAAACACTATCTAAAAAATTAAAAAGTATTCCAGCATAATATACTGGAGTTCGAATTTCTTACATGTGAACTTCCAGGATAATATACTGGAGTTCCAGTATAATATGCTGGAACTTCATACACATGTGCTTTAATCTCCAGTATATTATGCTGAAACTTTCTGTGTGTTGGAGTTCTAGCATAATATGTTGGAAGTTGATACACATGTGCTCAATCTCCAGTATATTATGTTGGAACTTTCTGTGTTACAGTAAAATAATGGTTATTTTTTAATGACTTTGCCTGGCTAGCCCGTACTATTTTCACATGTTGGTCCCAGTATATCTTGACCCGAATAGTTCCGTTGTCCATCCACTTCAAAGAAAGGTTAAGCGCCGCAAACGGACTATCCCAACTGACAATTCCATGTAGTGATGTAAACCCAGCCATTTGAATCTTTAAGGAATTTCAGTTTTGTGATAAAGATTTAAGTTGTATATATATTAGCGGAGCAAAATAATTTTTCAAATGTCAACATAATTGACCGATATTAATTAGTAACATTTCATTCATGCTATTGGTCCACATTTCTTTTTTCAAGGAAAAGCAGCCATCCTCTGTATATAATGTGGCAACAATGAAAATTTTGTTAGCTGCTTAGTTTGTTATCTAAAGAAATCGTGGCAAGTAGCGGATTCAAAATTTTTTGTAAGGGAATCCAAAATACAAAGAGAGTAAAAATATAAAGAAATCAAGTGGATTCAATAAAAATATTTTTGACTTAGTATAATTTTTCAGCAAATATGAATCCCTTCTGCCCTTGGTGCCGCCCAAGGACGTGGCAACAACTTATCCGGAGAGACACTGTTGGCAGACGAAGTGACAATCGAGCTCAACGTGCTTTGTTCTCTCGTAAAAGACAGGGTTACCAGCGATGTGCATTGCTGCTTGGCTGTTAGAGTGAATCGAAATAGTAAGTGAAGGCGGGGAAGACAGATTTGCCAAAAAGGCGTATCAACCAGGTAATTTCTGCGGTAACTCTCCTAATAGACCTATGTTCTGCCTCTGCAGATGAAAGAGATATTGATGCTTGCTTTTTCGATTTCCATGAGATTGGCGCTCCACCAAGCATGATAAAGAAGTCATTAACAGACCTCCCAGAATCTTTGGAAGCCCTCAGTCTGCATCATAAAAAGCTATCAAATTGAATGAAGGGTCTGAATATAGAAAAATTCCATGTGAAGGATCTGCATACAGATAGCATAGAACACGCAACCCGGTAGTGAAATGATAAAGGCATGACCTTTGAATAAATTGACTGAGGAAAAGCACAACAAAAGACAAGTCAGGGCGAGTATTTGTGAGGTAATTGAGCTCGCCCACCAAATACCTGTAAAGAGTGGGATCTAAAAGAAGAGGCCCATCATCAGCACTGAGTTTGGAATAAGGATCAAGTGGTGAAGACTCTGCCGAGCCAGAGAAGTCAAATTCGTTCAAAAGACCAAAGGAAACTTCATCTAAATAATAATGAACCCTGTGTTTTCGAAGAATTTCTATCCCTAGGAAATAATGAATGTCTCATAAATTTTTAACATTGAATTAAGTATTGAGAAAATCTATAATTTAATTGTTTCCTTCAATGTCACTGCCTGTAAGCAAAATATCATCGATATAGACTGCTATGATAGGCATTAAGTCCCCAGATTGTTTGTAGAACAATAAATAGTCATTGAGGGAACTTCAATAACCCTTGTAGTCAATGCCCCAGCAAGCTTGGCATACCACTTCCTAGAGGCTTGCTTTAAACCATACAATGTCTTTTGGTACTTTCTCAAAATACACACTTTAGTATAATCATGAGGTGATAATCAAGTAGGAAATTTCATGTAGACTTCTTCTTGTAAGTCTCCATGTAAAAAGGCATTGTTCACATCAAATTGTGAGATATGCTAACCTTTTTTCATAGCTACTTTTAAGAGGCATCTAATTGTGGTCATTTTTACCACTGGAGAAAAAGTCCCTGAATAGTCAATTCCTTCTCTTTGTATATCCCCACCACCACCACCACCATCACCACCACTAACCTTTCCTTCACTCTTTCTATAGTACCATCTGACTTATATTTAACTTTGTAAACCCATTTTCATGGTAAGGATTTCTTGCCTGGTGGTAAGATCACCACATCCCAAGTATGATTCAGCTCTAGAGCTGTAATTTTTGCCTCCATTGCCTTTCTCAAGCCTTCCTCCTTACAAACTTAATAGTAGCTTGTTGGTTCTGAAATGGTGGACACATTCTTTAGAACATTCTGATTATTTAGTTTGAGTTCTCCAAAGAAAAAGCAATAAGTTTAGCTGACTGAGTGAAACATGAGGATTTGAGATAAGTGAGGAATATGATATTGCATACATAATTATTTATGTATGTTAGTCTTTGAGTAATCTTTTCAGATTTTCTGATTGGAGGTGGTGGAATAGGAAAACTGTGAATATCAGATGAAATAGGAGGATAGGGACTGTTATATTGATTGGTTGATGATGTACTAGGTGAAGAATGTGGTGAATTGGCTAGGCAAAAACTTGGCAAAGGGGAAGAAGGTTCAGGATGGTTATTTATTTGATCTTCCATCCCAGGTGTCCTACTAGGTGTAGAAAGGAAAGGGAGTCAGTTGAATCTGCTTCAGGTATAGAGATGATGCTGATAAGTGATTGAATTGATGGTGGAATATCGATGAAGATGTGGTAGAAGGGAAAAACAAAGGCTGAGGTGTTGTGGTAGACAAACTGAAAGGGAAATGATCTTCATGGAACTTGACATCTCCGGAAATAAACACCTTTCTTGTTTTAATTTCCAGAACTTTGTAGCCTTTTTGACCTTCTGCATATCCCAAGAACATACATCTCTTAGCTATTGGCTCAAACTTTCTCGTGTTATGAGACAAAGTAGATGCATAACATAAACATCCATAAGATCTACGTGAATGATAGTTAGGTGGTCTCCCAAGAAGAACCTCATATGGTGTCTTCCCTTTCAAAACTCTAGAAGGTATCATGTTGATGAGATAAGTGGTTGTCAACAGACTCTCCCCAGTATTGAATACGGATCTTAGACTGAAAAAACAGACCTCTTGCAACTTCCAAAAGAGTCCTATGTTTTTTCTCAACCACCCATTTCTGTTGGGGTGTTTTCACACAAGATGTTTCATGCAAATTAACTTTGTGATTCAAGGAAAGCAATTTCTTGTGATCCTTTGCCTAATTCCTTTGCATTATCAGACCTTACTCATTTTAACTTCATGTTAAATTGCCTTTCTACTATGCTAAAGAAATACTTAAGAATAGGAAAAGCATTAGTTTTGCAACTTAACAGAAAAGTCCAAGTGGCTCTACTGTAGTCTTATACAATAGTCAGTAAATACTCAAACCCATTGTATGTCTCAGTCCTGAATGGTCACCAAGTATCAATGTGACTCAAGTAAAACATTCCTTGGGTTTTAATATGACTTAATGGAAAAGGGAGTCAAGTTTTTTTTAGGTTGACGACAAATGTTACACATAATCAAAATTTGAAGGGAAATTAATGAAACTAAGATTCTTCATTACTGAAAAGGGTAGATGACCCCAATCTGACATGCCATTGGATTACATTAGAAATAACATTAGCAACTAAAGGTGTTTGAAAATAAATAAAACTAGAACAATGATTGGAATTTCTTCCTTTTGGAATTGAAACTACGTCTTGACAGGGAAGAATGTCAGAAGATACACTAGTGCGACTGAGTAGATATTAAATATCCTTTACTTTACTAAAAACTTGTCCCCTGCTCATTAAAATGATCTGCATTAGACAGTCATCTAAAGTTAGATTTAATGAGTGTTTGAATGGACTATATAACTTATGAACAAACAATAAGTTATATCTGAAAGAAGGTACATGAAGAAATCTTTTGAGGATCATATCTAACTGAATGGAAAAAATGCCTATGTATGTAACATATAATTGGAAAGAGTTAGCTAGACTAATATGTAAAGGAACAGGAAGAGGAGTCAAATCTATGAATGAACTCTAATCAAAACTCATATGTTCAAAAGCTCCTGAAATGATCCAAGTTATAGTGTTAAAAGCTTAAAGACAAGTTCCAATATACTTAAGGATTGTACTAACCACGGCATTGGCATTGATTTTAGAATTTGTATGTCTTGAGTTCCTAATTTCCACCTGCTTTATTAAGTTAACTAGCTTAGAAACTTGCTTCTTGCTGAACATTTATGGACGATTGTTGATGTTTCTCTCATTGTTAGTTGTTGTTACACCCTCATCTTGTCCTATTACCAATGCATTTCCTTTCACTGCTTCCTAAAAATTGTTTGGTTGGTTGGTGAACTGAAAATCTTCTGGGAACCCTATTAATCTATAGTAGTCTGCTCTCACATGTCCTACACTTATGCAGTGAAAGTATGTGACATTGGGGGTTGTATTTAGACTTCTTGCCTTTGAACTTTTATGGACTATTCCCAAACTTCTGAGTGGCAGACTAGTGATTCTAATTGTTGTTCCTCTATTGAAACTTTGTTTGAGTTCTACCATAAATAATGTTCCTACCATAAACTATGTTTGACTCTCATCCTAAAGTAGCAAAGAGTAGGCATGGTCTAAGCTGGGTAGAGGATTCATCATAAGAATATTTCCTCTTGCTTGGTCATACATAAGTCCCATAAGAAATTGAATAACTCTTTGATCTTCCAAAAACTTAGTGACCTTTTTCTTTCCATCACACACACAGTCACCGATGCATCCTAGGTGTGTGCTCAGAGAATTCAACTCATCCCATAGTCTCTTCAGAGTTGTAAAATAGCCTACTACACTGTTATTTCCTTGAACTGACTTAGATATCCTCTTTTGCAGGTGATACATTTTGGACCCATTGGATTGGCCAAATCTATGCTCAAGATTGTTCTAATGTTCCATTTCAGACTTTGAGTAGATGACACTGTCTCCTATTTCTTTATACAGTGAGTTTAGTAACCATGTCACTGCACCTTCTTCATTGCGGAAAATTACTAGAATCCAGACTTGGTTTCTTACAAGTTCTATTGATGAAACCAAGCTTATTCTTGGCAGATAGTGCAATTAGTATTGACCTCCTCCAACCTGGAAAACCTCTCCCATCAAATGGTGAGTTGACAACAAACATATCAGGTGCATCAGATGAGTGAAAAAAAATATGGATAATTATAGTCCTGATTGATTGTAGTAGATGAAGAACATGGGCTAGGAGCCACTAGAGTAGAGATGACTTGAGTCTCATCTGTTACTGCCATAGTTAGCATTTAGATTTAAGAGATTTAAAAAAATAAAGCATTGAGCTATAAGAGCTCTGATACCATGTAAGATTTAACAAGGAAGATGAAGAAATATTTTGTGTATCTTGTATATCATCTGAAACTCTGTATATATAAAGTGTATGTGCTAAAATTAATAATGTAAAATGAAAAACTAAAAGAAATTTTCCTATATACTTGTCATAATTTTATTCCATATGCTATAACCAAATAAACACTTTTATTCCTTTTGCTATGTATTCACATGTGTGGGCATATGTATAGAGCTTTCTAGGCATCACATTCTTTGAGTATAGTGTACCATATCGACGACCAAGATTAAGTCCAACTGAGGGTCAAGATGCTTCCACGTGTCTCATTATTTTAAGAGACCCAACTATACACTCACCTAGATAGATCCGAAAATCCCTAATCCTTGTCTGAAACTCAGCACTCCTTTCCCTTCTTCTCTTTCCCTTTCTTTCTTTCGTTGATTGAAGACTCAAAGTCAAAGATTTCTTCCTTCTTCTCTACACATATACATATATTCAGTAAATTTCTAAACATAAATATAGAATTTTGGATACAGTTAATGAGCTATGCCGAATTCGTAACTAAAATTCTAGCTCTGTTTCTTGTTGGGATATATACTATTAACCATGGGTTTGGCTTAGATATAGCATTTATTATGAAATAATTATTTAGTCAGTTTTAATAGATCATATATTAGTCTGTGTCCTTTTCTTATACAGTAGATGAATTAGTGTATATAATTTAGCTTATACACAGAAGATTAAATCATCGGTTCTTGTAAGTATAAAATTTGAGTTCACAATCTAATGATAGAATTGGACAAACCATCAGTAATGATGGTAGCGCAAGATTAAATATAAGTTATCCTTATGATGGGAATGATTTAATTCCTACTTCTTGTGTTAGTATATTTTATATGTATTGAACGGACCAAGTAGAGCTAAGTATTTTATACTAACTTAATAAAATAAACTCTCTAGCAATTAAATATACTTATACTATTAATTTAATATAATTATTATTAGTTGTGTATATTTTTATTATTGTTTTAAGTTATTAAAAGGCGATATTCTTTCGTGGGTCAATATGCCTGATAAATTGGATACTAATAATAATGTACATTGGCGTAATAGTTAGTTGATGAAATCTATGTCTCGATTTTGAGATTGATGATACATCTTTATGAAAGCTTATAATTTTTCATGTGTAAATCTGGCTGGTGGATTTTGTATCCGACACATGAAATAAGTTAAGCAAAAGTTTAAAGGAAATAATCAATAAATTAAATCGTCAGTAATTTAATTTAATTGTTTAGTATCTGAATCTTAATATAGGGAGTTAAATAAGATTATGGATGAATTTTGAATTTGAATAAGGAAGTGCAATTGTGAATTTTTAGTGGAATAATTCATAATTAATTATGGTGGATATTAATTTCAAAAATTAAAAATTAATTCCATAATTGGGAGACTTCTTAATTAAATTTTATTATTCATGTTGTGCCTAAATAATAGAAAATAAATGAATCCTTTCTCTGGTGGAAAGGAAGACCTAACATGTTTTGGAAAAGGGTTTTAACCCTTAAAACTTGTGTTATAAATACGTAAGTTTTCCACCTAGAGGAGAAGAGAAGGTGGTCGAAATTTTCAGCCTATTTTCTTAGAAAGTTTTGACATAGTAGAAGACCGTGGAACGTTCGGAAATCGTGATCGTGCCGATAATGGAGATTTCATTGAGTTGTTGTGTAACTGGAGGCTCACGTGATAGAGGAGCTTTATTCACGCTTCAAGAGATAACTCGTAAAATTTTATTTAATTTATACTAATTTTCTAGATTATATATGATTTTATTACTGAAATTCCTCTTATAATAATCCCCATCATCTCCAACGTCAATAATACATTATCCTAATTTTGAAAACTACGGCGACCGGTAACCGCCTAATGGAGGATATGGTCGGTCCAAGAAGTGAACTGCATTGCTATTAGGATTGACCTTCAACAAGCAAAAAGTACTCATATGTCATAGTTATGTATTTATGTGCATGTGATAAATTGTCGATGCAGATTGTTATGTGAAATTACACGAATAATCAACGTTAGAAAGAATAGTGCTTTAGGTAAATAAATTCCGTGACTTTGATCTCGTTACCATCTTTTTTATTTAGAGTTCATTTTCTTCTTCTTTTTCTGGAAATTACATTTACTAATGTGAGTTGTTCTTTCAATCAAAAGCTATTTATCATATATGTACTTGGTTATTTTAATAATGCAATTGTTCAGTACTTATCTTTAAAATGTACTAAATAAAATATGCATAGGTGTGAAGATTATATATTTCATATAATTGGGAATTCTTAACCTCAAGAATAGAGCAAAAGGGCTATTATCAATTAGAACAATATAAGACTTTCCATTTGTCCACACCTAAATATCGTTCGTGAATAGAGCTCTAAGGTCTCAATAGAACAAAAGAATAAAAGTCGAATATCCAAAACCCTTAAATCACCAAAAAAGAAATTGCAACGAGTTTAGGTAAGCAATAATGGAAAGTCATGCCATTATCATCACTATATATAAGAATATTGTAGAACAAAACCTAAATATTCTATCGTTAAAATTCATTTTGAAAAATGAAAGCAACAACCTAACACGACCTGAGCTCACTAAAGATTATTCCTTATCTCCATCCAGCAGGCCATATATATCTCATTATTATTAAATCCTAATTTTCCAATATATTACGCAGATAAACAGAACCCTAATTAAGTCCACCTCAATTCTTATCCACACATTTTCAATAAATCCAACAAAACAGATCAAACAACCCCATTCTATTTGTCCATGGTCGGTCAGTGCACTTTGTCTGGACCATTAGCGTTGCCTTCGTATTCGAGATTAGGATTTTGTGTTTATGCGTTTTCGATTCTAAGAAAGAGCTGCTTATTAGTTTTTGAATAACAAGAATTTACTTAAATAGTCGCCAACTCAAGTGTTTAAACTTTAAACATTCAGTATATCGCGTATAATTATTGTATAATTTATGTATACTGTCAAGACAAAGTAAACAGTAAATTCGACTGGTATTTTGTATTATGATCCGTTTGAAGAAATTGTTTATACATAGTATTACATTTATTTTATAATACAAATATAAATTTAGGACTAAAATTATTTGATTCGGTGAACTCCTATCAACTCCATCTTCTAATCATTATTTTATTCACAAGGGACCTCCCATGACCCACCACAACGTCTTAATAACGGTCGGTTCACATGGATATTATTGACTACTATCTTCCAGACATTTCCATTAAGAACATGTTATTGACAGCTAGGATTTGGAAGAAAAAGAATTGATTGGATGTGTATGGCCACATGTACACTTACTTTTATTCTCCTTATCTTCTTTGTAAGGAGGAGATGAAAAACACATGATGTGCATTTCATTTTTTAATACTATTTCCTAGTATATATAGGTGGCAAAGAACGGGCTCTTCTTGTCATCAGAAAACATTGTCTCTGTTTCCATTTTCTTTAATTCTATTTAGAATCAATTTGAATAGTTTTTTTTAAAATGCCTGCCATAGCTTTTGGTCGTTTTGATGATTCATTTAGCTTGGGGTCTATTAAGGCCTACATTGCTGAATTCATCTCTACATTGCTCTTTGTTTTCGCTGGAGTTGGTTCAGCCATTGCTTACAGTTAATATCTCTTCCTCTTTTTTCTTTATAATTATTATTACATGCACTCGAATCATTATGTTCATCGAAAACAGACTCTTTATTCTTTTAGAGTAGGGCTAAGTCTGCGTATATTTTAAGTCCTCTCCAATCTCCACTCATGAAAATTAGGTTATTGTTGTTGTTGTTGTTGCTGCTCGAATCATTTTATTCACATTTATGTACCGCATACTTAGTAACAAAATGAATTTGGTGCTTAAGTTTCATAATGAAAAAGTTAACCACTACTTACAGTAATGCATGAATTAATTTACGTGCTACTAATCATGCCCATGCAAGTAAGTGGAATAACTTGTCTTAGGCAGATCTAGAGTGTGTTCAACTAAATCCATCACTTTCAGTTGATATACAATTTTGGGAATATAGATATTTGCTATAGATTGCATATATTCTGAACTCGTTGACTCTAAATTCTGAATTTGCTTTTATGTTCTACTTAGTTTTCGTTTGATTATGATTCTAAACTTAATACTGTACTGGATATGCAGACAAGTTGACAGCAGATGCTGCTCTTGATCCGGCGGGGCTTGTAGCAGTTGCAGTTTGCCATGGGTTCGCTCTATTCGTGGCGGTTGCCGTTGGGGCTAACATCTCCGGTGGTCACGTTAACCCTGCCGTTACTTTCGGATTGGCTCTTGGTGGCCAAATTACCGTTCTGACCGGTCTCTTCTACTGGATTGCTCAACTTTTGGGCGCCACTGCTGCCTCCTACCTCCTCAAAGTTGTCACCGGAGGATCAGTAAGTTCTTAATTCCATCTCTCGAACGATATTTAAGTTATAGACATTGACAGTATAATCTTTTTTATATTGTCAGTATAATTTAACCTGCTATTACATATATATCTTACTAATTAACCATGTTAATAATTAATGTAGACACTAACTTATGATTGGATTTTTAAGTATCCTGATAATATAAATACTTTTTAGTTTTTACATAATTAATACATTAAATTTTATTGAGCTTTCTTATAAAAGTGGAAGCATCCTTCCTAGACTTGTCATTATTCTCAATCTACATAACACAATTTAATTCCCATGACTATACCACATGCGAGTCCAGAATTTAAGAGAGTGATCTTATTACATTTATATATTTTATTTTACATTCTTGCATATGTTTATATAGTTACGTTCGCTTAAATCTATATAACCCATTCTAGATCTGCTTCTAAGTATACCAAAATTTCAAATTATAGACATATTTTGACATCTAGGTTTTTTTTCCCTTAGGCTGTTCCAATCCACAGTGTAGCAGCTGGAGTAGGAGCTGCTGAAGGAGTAGTAATGGAAATAATCATCACATTTGCTTTGGTATACACAGTGTACGCCACAGCAGCTGACCCAAAGAAGGGTTCATTGGGCACTATTGCACCCATTGCCATTGGTTTCATTGTTGGTGCTAACATCTTAGCTGCTGGTCCATTCTCTGGTGGTTCAATGAACCCAGCTCGGTCTTTTGGACCTGCAGTGGCTAGTGGTAACTTTGCTGGTCACTGGATTTACTGGGTTGGACCCCTTGTTGGTGGTGGCTTAGCTGGTCTTATCTACAGTAATGTGTTCATGAACCATGATCATGCCCCTCTATCTACCGATTTTTAAGTTTTAATTAATTTCTACGTTGTTAGAATTTGATTATTGCGTTTGAAAATGTATTTTGCATTTCTTTTGTAATAAAAGGAAGAAAAAAGCAATATTTTGCTCTTTCTTCTTTTGTATTAGTACCTTTTGTTTTGATTTTTTGTTTGTAGCTTTTAGTTTGCAGCTGTAAACATCCATCTCTTTGGTGACATGTTGCTGTCTAATTGATTTATGGATTTGGTGAGATCGAAAGGCCACCACTCATTGATGTTGTTGTGCTTTTATCTTTTTGAACTTTCATAGTTCCCCTTTTGGTCTTGTGGGTATGGAATGTGGATATAGTGGTTTCCTTTGCTGTCGTTTGACCATAAAATGTAGGAATTTTTAAATTTTATTTTCAAATAAATATTTGTTTATAGATTGTAGTCAATTTTGATAAGTTTAGAAGAAAAAAATCTTCAAATCTTCAAAATACTTATTTTAATACGATTTTAACTTTCAAAAATCATTTCCGTCTCATCTTTAAAAACTTATATTTTAAAGTTTTAATCATACCTATATCCAGAAGTCGGCTTTGTTTCTCGTCTAAAAAGAAAAAATAAATTATCACCGCCAACTCCTTGATTTAGTAATGAAAAGCCAAATGAATGATTAAATTATGCCGACTAAAAAATAAAATGCTTACATTTCGAAAGATATCTTTGGATGTAAGACTAGCTAGTAGTCTAGTCCTATCATATTAATCACTAATTATCTTTAACGTGCATATATTCTTTGTTTCCTCCTATCCACAATAAGTGATTAATTTGTTTTAGTGTTGTACCCGGGCTCGGGTCTTGCGGTCTCAGGTTTGATGTGCCGGGCTTGACGGGTCGGGCCTCGCGGTCTCAGGCTTGATGTGCCGGGCCTGGCGGTCCCAGGCCTGGCGGTCCTCACGGTAGAGTCCGGCCCGTTACGGGCCTAAGCCCACTGCGGTCCTGGGCCTGGCGGGCCGGTCCTGGCGGCCCTAACGGGCCTGACGGGGGTTTTTTTTTAAAGTCAATATCGTGTATAGTAGGCATTAGTATAGTGTAGAATATATTTTATATGGTATACTAAGTTGTTAGTATAGTATATATTGTGTTGTAGTAATTAGTATATATTGTACATTATGTATAGAATGTGTTGTAGTAATTAGTATATATTGGATGTTATGTATATATGGATATGTTATGTATATATTGTGTTGTAGTAATTAGTATATATTGTATATTATGTATATATGGATATAATGTGTTGTAGTAATTAGTATATATTGTATGTTATGTATATATGGATATATGTGTAGAATATACTGTTGTAGTAATTAGTATATATTGTATATTATGTATATAGTGTGTTGTAGTAAGTAGTATATATTGGATATTATGTATATATGGATATATATTATGTATATATTGTGTTGTAATAATTAGTATATATTGTATATAATGTATATATTGTGTTGTTGTAATTAGAATATTGTGTTGTATATTATATGTTGTATGTTATATATTGTATGTTATATAAATATTCAAGGATTGATATCGAAGTAAAGACAAAGAAATATTGAGAAAAAAGATATTCAAGGATATGATAAAGAGCATATTTATTGACCAAAATGGCATATATTTCCTAGTCTTCCTTCCCCCAATGGAATGAGCACAACATGGTACTAATACCACCATTAAAAGGAAAAAAAACTGAAAGAAGACATGCCAATGTACAAGTTACATCATAATTTACGTTGTATTTCTAACAAATCTCATAAATCCGTCAAGGTTGGGAGGAGGTTGTGTTGGCGTTGGTGGAAATAAAGCTTGTTCATCACCACTTCCTGGTGAAGCCGATTCCTTAGAAATTTCTGCTATCATTTCTTCATATGCTTCATCTATTGCCGGTTGTGATTCTGCAATGCCAAAGTTTCTTCTTTCCGCGCGGATCCAATCTCTAAAAAGCACTGATTTTTCCGAGCTCTCCCGCACCGACGCTCTATGATCACCGATTTGTAGTCTTGCTTGACTGAAAGCGCTCTCCGATGCAACAGTTAAAGCTAGAATTAAAAAACATCCTGAGCCATCCTTGCAAGAACGGGAAAATGTTTTTCCCTTGACTTCCACAATTCCAAAAGATCGAAAGAGCCGTCTAGATTCTTCTTTTCTAGTCCCTGTGTCAAGTAAACTTGAAGCTCATTTAGATGGGAAATTTCATCAAAATTATCACCTTGAGAACCCCGGAACTCCGTCCACGATTTAAGAGTTGTTAAGCCAGCAGCTATTTTAGGCGATTGTGATGTAGACGAAGTAGGGGTTGGAATATTTGGCCTATCATGCTCTAACGCTTGTTTATAAGCATTATGAACAGTTTGAGCATTAATTTTTTTTGCATCAGCAAGTGTAGCAATTTCCTCTTCTGAAAGATCTAAAGCTTTATAAATACTACAATACCAATAATGAGGACCTCCTAATTTCATTGTTGGATTTAACATTGCAGCTACACCAAAAATAGGAGGGATAGGAAAAAAATATTTTTTAAACTTTTGTTTCATTTCATTTGTAGAAAGTTCATAAATATCCCCACCCTCGCTAAATTCAACAAACAAATCAGCTAGTGCGGCAATATAAACTAAACAGTTAGAAATAGTCGGATAATATTGCCCAGAAAAAGCATTTGTAGCAACTTGAAAATGTTCTAAAAAATCTAAAAGAATTTTAACATTAGTCCAATCTTGGGTAGTTAGCATTTCATCATCATCCTCACCACCTAACCGAGAATTAAACTTAGCACTAATTGGGTTTCTATATTCATACGCTACTACTAAACTTTCGTACATGCAATTCCACCTAGTCGGGCAAGGTTTAGGAACCTTTAAAAATTGAAAATCGTTGAACACTTGAAAACTTCAATTCAACAACTTCACAATTTTTTACGAATTTTCAACAATAAATTAAGCACTTGTACTAGAAAGATTGAAAGAGAGCTTGAGAGAGATTGAGAGATATTGATGAATTAGTGAATAAATATGAAAGAATGAGGAGGTATTTATAGTTGAGAAATGGAAAAAGGTGTAATTATATAAAGTTTGGGGTTAAATTAAAGTTTAGGGTCCAAATGGCTATTTTTCAAAGTTCCAAACGGCTACTTTTTGCAAAGAGCCTTTACTGATTTTTCAAAAAAAAATTTAAAAAAAAATAGCCGTTGGGCCCGCCAGGACCGGCCCAGGCCCGCCAGGCGGTCCCGGGCCTGACGGTTCAATGCAGAAGACCGACCCGTTACGGTTTTTTGGGACCGGTAAAGACCGGACTGCCAGGACCGCGGTCCCGGTCCGATCCCGGCCTGAACCAGGCCACAATACAACCTTAATTTGTTTAGCACACCCATTAAGAAAATACTAAATTCTAGACAAAAATAGTTAGTGTAACTAAAGTACCATTTATTAAATGTTGCATCATAGTTATAGTAGCATTTGCTTCTCTTCTCAAATGTAAGGAGCAAATGAATTTTTAGGGATGGTGTCAGGACCGGAGGCGTGATGGCACATAGTCTCTAAACTAGGTAAATCTAACGTTAACTAAGATAACATAGATATAGGCTAATTTTAATTTAGATAACTCTTAACAAATTACAATTCCCAAAACCGGTGGTACAAGTCACAAGTCTTTCTAAGAGTAGTTATACAAAATAAGTACATTCATGTTCCGAAACAAAATAAACAAATGGAAATAAGTGCAAATGAAGGTTACTCCGAGGACTGCGAACGCTGCAGCAAGTATATCTTGAGTCTCCACCGCAACGACCCACACAACTACTATTAATCAAATACATGTATCTGTACACAAAGATGTACATAATTTAGTATGAGCACACCACAGTGGTATCCAGTAACTATCAAGACTAACATCGGTGGGGTAATGACGAGGAACATCCAGGACACCTATTAGTCAAACAGATTAAACAAGATATGATAACAAATATCAAGATAAAGGCAACGAGGTAATATCAACAACAGGGATAAATCAAACTACAAACAGACAAAATAATATAAAGGAAACTCGGCTAGAAACGAAAAATAACCAAGTAAATTAACATCAACGTAGCTGGAATACAGACAAGTAAAAATGTACTCAACACAGAAAGCGATGTCAACTCAATAAATCATATCATTTCTGATGCACGATTCCATCCATCTCAAACTCGATGTCTTATATCGTAACCTCAATTACCAAACCTTTAGCACACCCTGTACCTTGTGCCTATATATTTTATCTCTCTTTGTACAACATCGTTCTCATATTACTTAGTACATAGGTTCCACAACCAATGCAATTAAGATGTTCAAAGTGTCTTATTTACATAACATAAAGTAGAGAACATCTTCTAAGCCAATTAGGAGCTCACCAAGAAATGATGAAGTTATTTTTAGAAATTATTTAAAAAGTATCATTTTCAATTAAAATACAACATCGAATGAATTATTATATTTACCATGGGATTTAATAATTAACTTAGTAAAAAATTCTTTTTTTTAGTAAAATACAACCTTAGACGATTTAAGGGAATATAATTGAGTAACTAATTGAATTAAAATTGAACAATTATTTAAACTTGAAGTATTGAAATATGCGTATAAATACGACAAAGTATCGAAAGATATTATTGGGTTCCACACAAAGGATCACAACAGTAAAGGATTCTGAACAATTAAAACACTTGAATTGATAACCACAAATAAACACAACAAACAGAAAGTACACTCCATCACCGTTCGTGCTTTATCACTCTTCCTCACCATATGCATAAACAAAAATGTGCGCGGCATCACTCTTTGTTCTTTAACTCTCTCATAATCATGGCACGCCATCACCATTTGTGCTTTTACTCTAAATAATGTGGCACAACATCACCTTTTGTGCTTTTATAATCATGACACATCATCACCCTTAGTGCTTTTTCTCTCAATAATGTGGAACGACATCACCCTTCATATTTTTACTCTTGATAATGTGGCACTGTATCACCCTTCTTCCAATAACACTCTTCCTCACAATATCATGCACGGCTCACCCTTCGTGCTTTACACTCTTTATCACCCAAACAACGAAAACAATGACATCCCGGTAAGGGAATCAACAATAGAGATCAATAATTTCTCGGCAAGAGAATCAATAATAGAAATCGATGACATACCGACAAGGAAATCAACAATAGAAATAATAACATCCCGATAAGAGAATCAATAATGGAAACAATAATCTCCCGACAAGGGATTCAATAATTACCAATATTATTTAAACAGTTGGCTTCGCAATATAGATCTCATGTGACGACTCAAAGAGTAATCACCTGTTTTCTTCTCATTCCGTATTTCCAAGACATTGAAAACCTCATTTTTAGTCCCCTCAATTTGTAAAAAATGCTAAAATTTGGTATTAAAATGAGTAAATTTGACTTTGGTTAATATTTTGGATAAACGGAATCGTACCCGTGATTTAACAGTCCTGGAGGGTCCGTAGAAAAATATGGGACTTAGCCGTAAGCCCGAAATCAAAATCCGAGGCCCTGAGCCCAAGAAATAAATTTTTAAAAGAAATTATTTTTTTGAAATTGCTAAGGAAATTTGAAATGAAAATCGATTAGAACATGTTGAAATCGGGCCCGGTGCTGGTCTTATATGTGTTTTAAGATATTTCTGTGAAGTTTGGTTGAAATCGGTTGTCGTTTGACGTGTTTCGGACCTAAATATCAAAAATTGAAAGTTTATGAAGTTTGAAGAAGAATTAGTAATTTTAAAGTTTGATTCGTTGTTTTTGATTGTTTTTGGTGATTTGATCGCACACTTATATTGATGAGTTAGCGTATGCGTTTGGTTAGGAGCCCCAAGAGCTCGGGAGTGTTTCAGAGTGATTTTGGACTTAGAAAGGTAGCAGGTTTTTGGCTTCAGCTATTGCAGACAATTCCTTCTTCGCGTTCACGACGCCTCCTTCGTGTTCGCAAAGCTCCTCAATTTTCCTTCATCGCGTTCGGTCGTTGCTTTGCGTTCGCATAGGTTCAAGTGACCTTGAGGGTCTTAGTCTTTCTTCCTCTTTGCGTTCGCGTTGTTCCGAGCATTCTCTTCATCGCATCCGCGTATAGTACAATGCATTCGCGTAGGCTAGTTCCCTGGACCCCCTAGTCTTTCTCTTCGCATTCGCATCCTTCTCATCGCGAACACGATGGTCTATTGGGTCAAACCTTCACGAACGCAGCCTTGCTCCTAGCGAAGGCGATAGGCAATTTTACCCAGTTATTTAAAATGTCCAAAACATAACAGTGACTGGGAAATTTTCATCAAATACACGAACTCTTTCTTCTCCAAAGCTTCTAAGCGGTTTTAGAGCATTTCTTCACCAAAGCTTCTTGGATTTGATTGAGTTGGAGCCGAATTTGAGAGGAAAAACGGTTGTTGTGGATTGAATTGGCCATGGAAGTTGAGCTAAGTATTTGGTCTAACCTTAGCGTGAGGGAATAGGAGTTGAGTTTTGTTTTCTACTGGCTAATTGTCGAATACGGTGTATAGGCATGGTGAGGAGTATCTATACATTGGTGTCTAGCATGATCTTGGGTCCTTAAAATGCGATTATCATGATTTTGTTATAATTTTCGTTTTTAATTGAGGATATATATATATTATGAAGAGCATGTAAAAGACATTATGATGATTTGATTCCTAGAGCATTGGCTCGTATGATAAAGTGAATTAAAAAGTAAGAAATGAAAGAAACAGATGATTTATTGGTTATTCCCTTGCCATGACGTTATGTTGTGTGTTGATTCTCCCTTGCCGTGTTATTGAGTTTATTAATAATGTTCCCTTGCCCGAATTTCTTCCATTAATTGTTTATTTCCTTGCCCCGTATTTGTGACTATTCTTTGGGTGAGGAAGAGTGATATATATATATATATATATATATATATATATATATATATATATATATATGGATCGGGTTGCATGCCACAACAATGATAAATGATATGGGTCAGGTTGCATGCCGCAACAATGATAAATGATATGGATTGGATTGCATGCCGCAATAATAATAAATGATATTTGTGCAACGGGTTGCACGCCACAACAATGATAAATGATATTTGAGGATCAGGTTGCACACCGCAATAGTGATATTTGTGGATCGGGTTTCACGCCGCAACGGTGTTGCTATATGTTAGGATTGGGTTGTGCGCCGCAACAATTGTTGGTTCCAGTGTTTTTATTTCGGATGTTTGTTTCTGTTGGCTGCTTCTATCTTTAAATTGAGATTTACTATATTTAATTGTTGTCTCTCCACTGCATGTTCCTTATTCCTTTATCGACTGTTTATTTCTTGTACTTCTTTTCATTGAATATATATATATATATATATATATATATATATATATATATATATTAACTGCACAGGTTTATCTGGTAATCTGATCCTAGCCTCGTCACTACTTCGCCGAGGTTAGGCTAGGCACCAACCAGCAAATGGGATCGGTTGTACTGATGATACACTCTGAGCTATTTTGCACAGATCTAGGCTTTGTACGGTAGTAGCAGCAGTAGCGTAGGAGTAGGCCTTCATTCCATCGAGACACCGAGGTAGCCTTGCAGGCGTCCGCAGGCCCAACGTCTCCTCTATCCTTACTTTAGACTGTAATCTCATTGTATTCTAGATAATAGAATTATGTTTCTTTCAGACTTTGTATTTAGTAATCTTTGATGTCCGTGAGTGTATGACTCCAGTTCTTGGGTAGATATTCATGTTGGGATTTTTCGTAGTTTATTTCAGCTATTTAAGTTTAAAGACTTCCGCTTATGATTTTAACTCCATTGCTTTTATTTTAATGTTGTTAATTATTGAAAAGGAATAAGTGTTTAATGAAAAGTGATTAAGTTTGGCTTGCCTATCTCCTATTAGTAGGCGCCATCACGACCCCCGAGGGTGGAAAATCTGGGTCGTGGCAAGTTGGTATCAGAGCTCTAGGTTACATAGGTCTCACAGCTCACGGAAAAGCTTATTAGAGTCTGAAAGGTCGGTACAGAGACGTCTGTATTTATCCCCTAGAGGCTATAGGGTCAGGAAAAGTTTCACTTCTATTCGTTCCTATCATGCGATTTTCTTCTCTCAGTGCTAAATTGAAACCTCTATTCTTGTTCTTTCGTTAATGGCGAGGTCACATACCTCTTCTTCACCCAAACCACAGCACAACCCGGTGTTAGATCAGCGACGTCTTCGGAGCCTTTGTGGAGGTTGGATAAGTTCCATCAAGCACTTCACTACTACCATCCACGGTGCATCTTCTGAGGATCCCCAAGATTTTCTAGATAGCGGCCATGAGGTTCTCAGGAACATGGGGATCGTGGAGACCAATGAGGTTGATTGCTAGTTTTCATTTGCCTGGACCTGCCGAGACCTGTTGGGAAGATTATTGATTGGATACAAGCTAGGTCATCATCTTCGACTTGGGAACAGTTCACGCAGTTATTTCTGGAGAAGTTTCTCCACATCACTTAGAGAAATGCATATCAGAGGCAGTTCGGGCATCTCTAGCTTCTATGGTTGTCACTCAGTATGAGACCAGGTTCATTGATCTAGCTAACAATGCTCTTGTTATACTCCCTACCAAGAGAGAGAGGGTGAGGAGGTTTATTGATGTTCTTATTCAGCCAATTCGTCTTTAGATGGCCAAGGAGGCTGGAGTTGAGATTGTTCTGTCACAAGGAGGTGGTTATGGGTCGGATAAGAGGCCCCATCATTCAGGCAGATTCAATGGTACCTCATCTGGAGGTATAGATTCATATGATAGAGACCATCCTCCAGGCCTTTTCTGTCAGCTCTCCAGGTTTCTCATGGTACTTCGGGTGGTCGTGGTTCTCACCCGTATTATTCTGATTAGCAGCCTTATAGTGCACAACCATCCCCTATCATTGCACTACCGCTTCAGAGCTTCTAAGGTGGTCATTCAGGTCTACAGGGTCGGTCTCAGTTTCCTCAACTGTAGCATTCAGATAGGTGTTATGAGTGTGGTGAGTATGGTCATATCAGGAGAGCTTGCTCGAGGTTGAGGGGTGCTCAGTCGCAGCAGCAGGGTCCTCGTCCTATGATTCAGGCACCAGGTGTCTCACATGCCGCCCAGCCAGCTAGAGGCGGGGTTAGAGGTCATAGAGGTGGAGCTCAGACTGCCAGAGGTAGAGGCCAGCCAGCAGCCGATCGTCCCAGAGATGTGGTTCAGGGAGGTGGGGCCCAGCTCTAGTGTTATGCTCTTCCAGCCAGGCCAGAGGCTGAGTCATCAGATGCTGTCATTACAGGTACTATTCTAGTTTGATATAGAGATGCTTCAGTGCTATTTGACCCAGGGTCTACGTATTCGGATGTGTCATCCTATTTTGCACAATATTGGTCATGCCTAGTGATGCGTTGAGTATTCCTATTTATGTGTCTACACGGGTAGGTAAATCTATTATGGTCTATCGACTTCATCATTCCTGTGTTGTGGTGTTGGATCTTGAGACCCATGTTGATTTGTTGCTTTTAGACATTATCGACTTTGACGTTATATTGGGGATGGATTGGTTGTCCCCATATCATGCTTTCTGAATTTTCATGCCAAGACTGTGACCTCGGCTTTACCGGATATGCCCCGTTTGGAGTGGAGAGGGACTCCAGGTTATTCAACCCGTAGTGTTATCTCATATGTGAAGGCTCGACGCATGGTCGAGAAGGGGTGCTTAGCTTATTTGGCGTATGTTCGCAATTCCAACACAGAGATTCCTTCTACTGATGATGTGCCCGTGGTTCGGGAGTTTCCTAAGGTTTTCCCCTTATAACTTATGGAGATGCTACCTGATAGGGATATCGACTTTTGTATTGATCTGTCTCTAGGAGCTTAGCCCATTTCTATTCTACCGTATCGCATGGCCCTGCCACAGTTGAAATAGTTGAAGAAGCACTTGCAGGACTTGCTTGAGAAGGTTTCATTAGACCCAGCATTTTACCTTGGGATGCAGCGGTGTTGGTCGTGAAGAAAAAGTATGGTTCGATGAGGATGTTCATTGATTACTGGCAATTAAACAAAGTTACGATCAAGAATAAGTATCCACTGTCGAGGATTGCCGATTTGTTCGGTAGGCTTCAGGGTGTCAAGGTGTTTTCAAAGATAGCCTTGAGATCTGTCTACCATCAGTTAAGGATTAGGGAATCCGATGTCCCTAAGACAGCATTCCGCACTCGGTTCGGGCATTATGAGTTTTTGATTATATCGTTTTGTTGATCAATGCCCCATCAGCATTTATGGAGTTGATGAACCGAGTGTTCAGACCTTTTTTGGACTTGTTTGTGATAGTCTTTATTGATGATATCCCGATATACTCCCGCAAAATTCTCTTCATCGCGCCGCGTGTAGTACAACGCGTTCGCGTGGGCCCATACCCTGGACCCCCCCCCCATCTTTCTCTTCGGATTCTCATTGAAATTGCGATGGTCTGTTGAGTCAACCCTTTGCAAACGCTGCCTTTCTTCCACGAACGCGAAGGGAAATTTTGTCCGGTTATTTAAAATGTCCAAAACAGAACAGTGATGGGAAATTTTCATCAAATACACGAACCCTTTCTTTTCCAAAGCTTCTAGGCGATTTTAGAGCATTTCTTCACCAAAGCTTCTTGGATTTGATTGAGTTGGAGCCGGATTCGAGAGAGAAAACGGTTGTTGAGGAGTGAATTGGCCGTGGAAGTTGAGGTAAGTGCTTGGTCTAACCTTAGCTTCAGGGAATAGGAGTTGAGTTTTGTTTGCTACTTGCTAATTATCGAGTACGATGTATAGGCATAGTGACGAGTATATATATATTGGTGTCTAGCATGACCGTGAGTCCTTAAAATGCGATTATCATGATTTTGTGGTAGTTTTCGTGTTTAATTGAGGATTTCTATATATTGTGAAGAACATATATAAGACATTATGATGATTTGATTCTTTGGAGCATTGGCTCGAATGATAAAGGGAATTAAAAGTAAGATACGAAAGAAAGAGATGATTTAATGGTTATTTCCTTGCCAGGACGTTATGTTGTGTGTTGATTTTCTCCCTTGCCGGGATATTGAGTTTATTGATAAAGTTCCCTTGCCGGGATTTCTTTCATTAATTGTTTATTTCCTTGCCCTATATTTGTGACTATTGTTTGGGCGAGGAAGAGTGAACATACATACATACATACATACATACATACATACATACATACATACATATATACATACATATACTAGTCTTAGGGTACGTGCTTTGCGCGTGTTCGTTGTGTGAAAAAATAAATTATTTAAAAAAAAAACATAAATAGTAATAAACGATGTGTTTGGATTGTAAACTTAAAATAAAAGTATAACTTTGTAAATATATATTCATAGACTCTATTTTCGCTAGCTCTATAAAGGATAAAATCTTTACCACATGAAAGTCCTCAGTATTTTATATAAATACCTTGTGAAAATTATGGAAAACAAATAATTTCAAAATATACTTTTATCGCGAAGATTTGTTAGATAATATAAATTGTTAATAATCGTTTGGCCTTTTATTGATATAAGAATGATGAGGGTGGCCTATAGCTCCTAAAAAATTAATAAGAGTGACAATATAAACTCTAAACATATAATGTTGAGTTAATATTTTATAAACATAACGTATAAAAAAAAATAAGGGGATGTTATTTTGGAATATTTACGAAAAAGAAAAAAATTAATGGAAACTCAGTGTAATACATGTTATACATTTTTCTTCCGCATTATTGTAAAGTTTGGCCTTCAAAATTTTCATACTACACCTAACTTTTAGATGGGCAAAATGAATTAAAGTTATAGATAGATAAATCATGGACTACACTTTTACGATAGAAGTAAAAAAAAATTAAAATTGTTATATAATTTCACGTACATAATATTTACTTTGGAAGAAATGTGCATGGAACTTTTGCTTTATCAAATATATGTGTGTGCCTAATTTGCATGCCTACATACAATAAGAAAATATATTATAAAGAATTGTTTGAATAATATAAGGTAAAAATTTAATAAATTTTAAAGTTCTAAATATTAGCACTTCCTACTGAGTCTAATAAGGAAAGACTTAATAACTAAAACTTCAATTAATTTTTAAAGTCTTAAATATTAAAAATTAACTTAAATTACAATTTTAGACATTATGAAACTTTTAATGAGTAAGAAAGAAGAATCACAATTCGCTAAAGGCAAAGTATTATAAGAAAAAAGATTCAGTGGCAAGTATGGTAAATGAATGCTACAAGCCTACAAATAAAGTGAACTTTCCAGCTATGTGATTTTGGCCAATAATTGAATATAGATTTATGGCAATAATTCGCATATTCTATTCCTTTTTTCCCTAAATATTAGAAAAACATAGTTATTGTTGTGTCATAATTAAAGTAAATAATTATATAAGCTAAAAGTTTAATTCATTTTAAAGTTATTTTCTACAGAGTCCAAATTGATATAATAAATAAAATTTTATTTGATTTAGAAGTCCTAAATATTAGGAAGATAAGTATGGAAAGACCGAATTATTGAGTTTTGAGTGGGTGTTTGACCTCCGATTTGAGATATTTTTATATGGTTGGACTCATGAGAGTACGAGGGTTCTAAAAATATTAATTTCATCCGATTCTGAGATGTTGGCCTGAGGGACGTTTTGGTTATTTTACCTAATTTCGCGTCTTAGCTTTGAATAAAACTATAGAACCAGTTGCTTGATATGTTATTTACGATATGTAATTGAATTGAATAGATTTGGGTCATTTGGAGTCAGATACTCGCGGCAAACGTGTGGTTCGAGTTGATTTTGGAGCCGTTTCGAGGTAAGTGGCTTGTCTAACCTTTTGTGGGAGACTTTTCCCTGAGGATATGATATTTGATAATTGAATACCTTGTACGTGAGGTGACGAGTGCGTAGTTGAGCTAATTGTTCAAATTTTGGTATTGCCTTAAGTATATAAAACTGAGTTCCTTTCTTACTTGTTTTACTTGCAAATTTAGCCAATTGTTAGTTAGAAAAGCCTGCTTAGTTGACTTAAAATTTCCTATTTGCTAAATTGCCTTGGTTCCATTACGTGAAGCATGTTAGGCTAAAATTACTTGTTGCCTTGTTATGAAATTTTATTTTTGAACATCTTCTTGTTGTTGTTGTGTATTTACATTGGGACTACGAATATGGGATTCCAGTAGCTCCCCCTTGTATGTTTACTTTAGGACTACGGGTTAGATTCTTGATAGATCCCCCTGCACATTTACTTTGGGACTGCGGGTTAGATTCCCGATAGATCCCCATGCACATTTACTTTGGGACTACGAGTTAGATTTTCAATAGATTCCCCTACACATTTACGGGACGGTATCCCAGGAGATCCTTCGGATGTATACATATAATAAAATACGGGACGGTATCTCGGAAGATCCTCTGGACATCTGATGAAATGGAATACATGACAATATCTTAAGAGATCCTCATTGTTGCTATTGGTATTGAGATACTCATATTCCGTGTTACTCTGTCCTTTTATATTTGTTGTTGCCTTGTATAACATGTCTTATTTCACTGTTATTCTCATTTATATCGTCTATTTCACATTATTAAAACCTTATATTATGTTTAGCCTCAGTAGGGTCATGTCCTTTCTCATCACTACCCGACTGAGGTTAGGCCTGGGACTTACTGAGTATCATTGTGGTGTACTCATGCCTCTTCTGCGCATGTTTTTCATGTGCAGATCCAGGTACTTATTCTCAGGCCTATCTTCTTTGAGGGAGGAGACTACTCAGAGACTTCGAGGTACACCTGCCGCGTCCGCAGGCCGAGGAGTCTCTTTCCATCCCTACTTTTAGTATTTTAGCCCTTCTATACTTCTGTTCTTAATACAAATTCCGGAGTTAGAGCTATGTAGTATTTCTTGTCGTAGCTTGTGATTCGTGGGTTTCGGGGTCTTAGGTTAGATATTAGTTTGAAATTTATTTATGGTGTATGCCGAGCGGCATATTTAAACATTATTAATGCTTTAATTCTTCTTTTAAACTATTTTACTTCCGTATGATTGGTTTTTATTTTGTAATTTAGGCTTACCTAGTCATAGAGTCTAGGTGTCGTCACGATAGTTCACGGAGGGCGATCTGGGGTCCTGACACCTCAATTCGGCCAATTTAATACTCCATTTAGCTTTTCTTTTATCAATTCATCAATGATCGGCTCAATCTAGCCAAAAATGACTAGAACACATCAAACAGTGCAAGAAAAAAAAATTCAATTAACAAAATAATAACTCTTATACGATCTGTAAAAGTCAAAAAAATCAACTACCCGGGCCCGCACCTCGGAACCCAACAAAAATTATAAAAATCGAATACTCATTCCGATACAAGTACACCCATACCAAAATTATCAAATTCAGATACCATTTGGTCATTCAAATCATCATTTTACATTTTTGAAGGATTTTCCAATTTTTCCCAATTTTTTCCTTTAGATTCTCATGAATTTGATGCTAAATCTAAGATATAATCACAAAATATAATTGGAAATTGATTGGAAACAATTACCCAATGATTTGTTATGAAAATGTCCTCTCCAAATCGCTCACTCTCGAAGTTAGGGTTCAAAGATATGAGAAATGAGCAAAAACTCGGAATACTCAGTTTTTAGCAGGCTGCAGATGTCACATTTGGGACACTGGGTTCACAAATGCGAACTCGCAAATGTGGAGATAGTTTCGCAAATGCGAATATTTGAATTACCCTGATAAGGTCGCATTTGCGACATTCAGTGAAGGACATTTTGCAAATGCGGCAGAGTTCTTCGCAAATGCAAACTCTGGCTAGTAGCTCGGACCTCACAAATGCGATGGCTGCTTTGCAATTGCGGATATTGCATTTGCAACCAATACATCGCAAATGCGATGATACCAGTACCAACTACCAAGACTATGCAAAAAATCATTTTGGAACCAATGCGGAACTCACCCAAACCCTCGGGACTCCAAACCAAATGTGCATACAAGTCTAAAAACACAACACGGACTCATTTCGTGCTCTCAAATTATCAAAATGAATTCAAAAATCACTAATCGGACGCCAAAATGCATGAAAATCAAACTTAAACTTCAGAATTTCTAGAATTGCAGCTAAGTGTCTCAGCCATATCAAATCAAATCCAAACGACACCAAATTTTGGAAGCAATTCCAAAATGGCATAACGGAGCTGTTCCAACTTTAGGAATCACATTGTGACCTCGATAATACAAAATTCAACTATACATCAAACCTCTCCATTTTCCAAATTTTAACTTTTCCAACTTTCACCGAAATGCCTCAAATTAACCCGCGGGCTTCCAAATCCAAATCCGAACAGACACCTAAGTACAAAATCACCATACGAACCTACTGACATTGTCCAAAACTCATTCCAAATCCATTTACTCCAAAGTCAAATTCCGGTCAAATTCCTACCGCTTAAGCTTCCAAAACTAGATTCCTTCTTCCAATCCAACTCCGATTCATCCGAAAACTTAATCCAACCATGCACACAAGTCAATATACATAATGTGAAGTTTTTCTTGACCTTAAAATAACAAATCGGGTACAATTGTTCAAAACGATCAGTCGGGTCGTTACATCCTCCCCCACTTAAACATATATTCGTCCTTGAACGTGCCCGGTGTTGATACCTAATTTTTTCTATATATATTTTTATATACATATATACCTTCAACATAGAGCTATATATATATAATCATGCATAAGAGTTTTATAATTTTCCTATATTTTCAAAGGCTTTAAATTGATTTATTTTTTCCTCTTTTACTCATAAAATTTTCAATATTTATCCCTCAAAATTGTTTTTGTGACAATTTAGCCATACAAATCCTACATTTATGCCAAAAAAAGTGCTTAAATATTTTTGTGCATTTTTATAATTGCATTTATATTTTTAGAGCCAATTTGCATATATTGCAATATTAGCCCTATTAACGTATATATTTTTAAAAATGTTAATATCTATTTTAAATTATTTTAAAATAGAAATCATCTATTTTTTTTAGAAATCATTTTAATACATGAACTTGTTTTTTTAGAAATTATCTATTGTTTAGTATAAATTTTATAGGGTTAAATTGGATTTTAAAACTTGGACAAATTGTATTTCAATTTTAGCCTAATTTCAACCCAACACCCAGCCCAATTCTTAATTAAATTACTTGACCCATGCCTTAAATGCACCTCTACCCAAGGGTATGGGTAAGGTCTGCGTACACACTACCATCCCCAGACCTCACTAAGTGGGATTATACTGGGTTGTTGTTGGTGTTGCTGTAAAATAATAATAAAATATTAAAAAAGCAAATCTGAAAATTTATATGAATAGAAGAGAAAAATTAGGAAGATAGGGTGGAAAAAATAGGAGAAAATAGGAGGAGAAGGGGAAAAAAGGAAGGGAGAGTTTCAGTAGTATAAATGCCTTATACACTCTGGATACACTCAGTATACACGGACAGAATTTAATTTTGGAAAGTTTCTTTTGAGTGTTGAAGAGCGTTCAAAGCTAGAAAGAGAAAACAAAGAGATATTTCCGGACTATTTTTCTTCTCTATCTTTACTAGTTTTCTTCGTGTTGCTGAGATTTCTGGAATAAGGTGTAGAAACTACTTTGCTTTGTTGGTTGTTGCTGTTGTTGTTTGCTACTGCTCTGTTGAATCCCATCTTCCTCTTCTTTTGCTTTCAATATCAGGTACACTTTCGAATCACTGTGATGTAGTTGTAAGGTGTACAAGTGAAATAAAATGCTAGGGTAATTGATGAATCATGTGCTTTATTCCTAGTTTAATAGATTATGTGATAAGTATGTAATCTTAATTTTTGCGAGCTCGAGTACATTTTCCGTTAGCATTTTTTGCAACCTACTAACTAATAAGAGGCCCGAACTTGCCAAGCATGTAAATAAATTAGGACTTTTTCTCTTTTATTTTTAGAGACGGACAAAAGTAGAAGAATGTAGTCATTTTAGGAAGATCCTTTTAAAATAAATGAGAAGAGCCTCGCCAAATAATGTACAAGATGCGGGGCCCTCGATTATCGGAAATAATAATTATTTAGATTTCGAGAGAGGTTATATAGTGAATTTTACGGCTTTCTAAAAAAAAATGAGTTTGCATCTTTAGGCGCGTATTTTAAATAACATTACCTCCATAAACTAGGGTGTACATTTATGTGACCCAAATCCAAATCTCAACGGAGTCGAGATGTGTCAACAACCACGGGTACATTGATTGTGACGTAGTTCGAGATGTATTTTCACGACGTTGCAAGTCTTTTAAAATAATAGTAATAATAATAATAATAATAATAATAATAATAATAATAATAATAATAATAATGATAATAATAATAATAATAACAATAATAATATAATAATAAAAGCGGTTAGAAGTTAAAATTGGTACATGAGTTCATAATTGTATAAAATAAGATAAACAAACTAAATATGATAGTTGAGTGACCATGCTAGAACCACGGAACTCAGGAATACCTAACACCTTCTCCCGGGTTAACAGAACTTCATATCCGAATTTCTGGTGCACGGACTGTGATACAGAGTTAATATTTTTCCTCGATTCGGGATTCAACCGATGACTTGGGACACCATAAATCTCCCAAGTGGCTTCTCTGAATAATTAATAAATAAATCCTATTTCGATTGTTCTTTCATTGGAAAAACTTCTTTATGCCGTTGCGGGAGGCGTAAAAAGAAGGTGCGACAGCTCTGGCGACTCTGCTGGGGACGATGACCCAGAACCATTGGATTCAGGGTTAGAAATTCGAGCTTAGAATAAATTTTTGTATTTTTCTTTATTTATTATATGATATTTTATATGATCTGTGCTTAATGTGCAAAATGATTATTTTTACCGCTTTGATATTATTTGAACTGTATATATAAATTGTGCTGAAACCCCTCTCTTCTCTCTCTTGAGGAGTGCACGCTTGTCGTGACTTCTTTCTGTTAGTGTCATTATCCCAAATAGGACGAGGATTCGGTGGAGTTTCAAAACCGCCTGGCCCATTAGTTACCGGGACGCAGCTCTCATCCTCGGCTCGAGTTGTCCACTCGGGTAAGATAGGTCTAGAACAAAAACTCAGGTTTGCAACGTTCATTTGCATCATGCTGCATTTGACTTAGGGGAATCAACACAGGGGTTGGGTCGGTCTAGGACAAGCAACCTAAAACGACAGAGACCATCATGATGCATCCTATTTATTTTCCGTGCATTTATTTATCTCGGTACCGCATGCTGACCGGCTTTTGAATATCGGAAATATTGTGAAATTGAGAAAAAGAAAATAAGAGAGAAATAGTGGTTAGGGAGTTAATTGGTTATTTTGAAAAAACCCAATGCCCAAATGCTATCGAAACTCTGCCGAATTTTTGAGAAGATGAAAAAAAATATTTTATTGGTTTTACTAAAAAAGAAAGGAAAAATAGAAAAAAGAGTCATTATTCTGTCTTGTTTTCAAAAAATAGAAAAGGAAAAATAGTCTGTTTCTCCGGGGTAAATGAAAATAAAAGAGTCTTTATTTTTGGGTTTTCTTGTATTCAAAATAGTTTATTTGCCAACGGAAAAAAGGGTTGTTTTATTGAAAAAGAAAAAGAGTCTTTATTTTTAGTTCAGGAAAAATATTTTATTGTTTGTTGAAAAAGAAAAAAAAGGGAAAAAAAGTGTCTTATTTCTAAATATAGTTTTAATTTGTTTATGAAATGCCAAAAAATAAAAATGAAAAGTGTCATGTTTTAAAATGGTTTGGTTTCTTTGGGCGAACTATGCTGGTTTAATTCTCACAGGGTGTGAGATATGAAGGCAACCCTCACCCGGTCCAACCTCCCAGTTTGCTAAAACAGCCACACACAAGAAAACATGCCAAAAATTTAATTTTTGTCATAACTAAGTCGGGTGATGTCCAACCTCCTATTTGCAAAAAATAGCAAAAAATTTCAAAGTTTTAATTTTCGCCATGAAGAAGTTGGGTGACGTTGTCTTTTGCCAAAGATAGCTGAATGTTCCCGAAAAGGACACCGGAAGGCTGACTTTGCATAAAAAACCAACTTTGGTTTATTTTTATATTTCGACCGGTTGACCCATACATCATTAAAGTCTTCGTCCTCGAAGCGTTGAAAGGTCGTATTTTTAATACCAGGTATTTCATTATAATTTGAAATATAAGAAGAAGAAAAAGAGTCTGTGGGAAATTGTATGCTGTTTGAATTTTTGGTCAAAATAAGCCAAGCCAGCTTTGGTAATGTATTAAATCGTTCTTGCCAAGATAGCCTTAGAGTATCTTTCGATTATCGAAAGGCTATTTTTGTAAAAGAACGGACAAGTTTGTAAAAGTATCATAAAATAGATCCTCCCCAGCCTCAAAATTCACGAGAAATTGGGAAAGTGCCATGTTTTAAAAATAGCCTTTTAGGGTTGAATTTGGAAAACAGGGAAAGGAAGCTTGTTGTTTGTTTTTGATTTTGTAATTCTTTTTATTATAATATATGGGTTGTTTGATTTTCAAATTTGTAGTTCATCTTTAAACCTTTGAAATCCAGTTTGTTTTATGGAAAATTCCAAAAGAAAAATATTTTATTGTTGTTTATATTTTATTAGTCCGAACTACGCAAGGTCTGACTCATGCGGGGGTTATGATACGTAGGCAATCTCCATAAGATTCGACCACAACTAAGGAAATGAAAAAATGAAAAAAAAAGATGTTGTAATAATGAGAACCGACTAAGGCCATTCTAACCTGTTTTGTTTTGAATCGCAAAGAAAATTAAGGTGGTTGGTTTGTGATTTTTAAAGGGCAACTCCTCCTCCTGCTGACACTAAGGCCCATATGTTGCTACGCTTTCTGCGCTATCAGAGGTTGATCTTGAAAACGGGTCGACAGAAGGAATCCAAAAGCAATTTGTTAAGAATGATGCGATGAAGACTCGTGAAGTCCTTAGTACTGATGATGCAGAATTCATTGGCTAAGATGTAGTGCTTGGTATTTGGAAAGACGCTCCATTTTTGGGTCATCTCGAGAGGAGTTTTTGGTGTCTTAGGTTGTTGTCATTTCTGTTGTCCGGATTACTTCAGGGTTGTAATCCAGATATTTTCTTGTGGTCAAACCCTCTTATCCTTTCATTTGTCTTGTACCTAATGTGGTGTTATCCGGTCTTTTATTATTTCCAGTCATCCTTTCGTTTAGTTCCTTTATCATTTTGTTCAGCACCGATTCTAGTGACATGACATGCGCACACATGAGGGCCATTCATGATAATGAGAGCGAGAGTGTTGCCCAACGATGCTTTAAAAATGACAAATGAAAAAGCAAATGTGTGGATATAATTTTCAAGTTCGGCACTATCAGAAGAGGCTACAAATCTTTGTTTAATTGTGTTGTTTGCACTTGGTATGTTTTGAAGATTGGAATGACGAACGCATTTTTGTTCTGCTACCTAAAAGCTTTATCCTTCGTTACCCCTTTTGAGCCTTATTTATTTTCTTTCATACCCCTCGCTCGGAATCAGTAGCAAAGTTTAGAAACACAATCGTGGAAGGAAAAAAAAATAAGAAAAAAAAACAAGAGAAAAAAGAGAAAAAGAAAAGGAAAAGAAAAAAACCTGAAAGAAGGAAAATTATAACAACAATGAATTGTGAACTACGTTCGACCTGATTCCTCAAAGAGGATACGTAGGCTCCTCACGGCTCGGTCATAGTGTAATAAAAATCGGAAAAAAATCCCCAAGCAAGAAATTAGGGCAAAAGTTGTGGTTTGTTTTAAAGAAATCTGATTCCGAGGGTTGTAATTTTGAACTCAAGGTTAATTTGCTTTGAGCCTTTTAATACCCTTTCTTTCTAGCCCCATCCAAAATCCCACATTACGGTCCAAAGAAAGACCTTCTGATCAGTCTTCAAAAGATGCCAAGTCAAAAGAATGAGAGAGTCTTATCATAACATAACACTCTGATCTCCAGTAGAAAAGACTTTGATCCCCATGCAGAGAAGACTCTGATCCCTAATATAAAAGACTCTCGTCCCCTGCAGAAAAGAAATGGAAAGGAGAGTCTTATCGATAACTCCACAATCCCCAGCTGGAAAGTAATACAAATGAGAGTCTTATCGGTGAAAACCTTCACGGGCACCATAAGACGATGAAAGCTGAGAGAAAACCCAAAATGAGATAGGCTTGATAGTGAAAATCCTTCAGGCACTACAAGTCGAATAATATTGAGAATCAGATTAGGAATCACCAAATGAAGATCTTGAAAGACGATTGACGGCAGAGGATAGGTCACATGTGCATGTCATGACCATTAGAGTCGGTATTCGTGTTTGATAGGATTTTATTTATAGTTTCTCTTGTTAGAGAGTCATCTCTTCCCTTTGTCTTTTATTCTGTCCCCTTTTATCTTTCTCCTTTAATAGAAAAATTCCCCAGTAGAGTTTGTTTAGTAAGAACAAGTGAGAAATGACTTCAACATCTGCCATCAACTTTCCAATTATACAAGACGAGATCTGACTAGTACATTCAAGTGGTATGAGTCAAGAACTCTTTGATTTGAAGTAAGTAAAAGAAAATGGCATTGATGGCAGAAATGCGTGCCACAAGGAAGATCATCAAATTGGGGCAGAAAAATTTCCCTTCATTTGAAAAATTTCTGGAAATTAGGTATTCACTTGGGGGAAGAGGGAACATAATACAACCCTTAAGGAAAGTGGTCTTTGAACCAGTGTTATCCCCAGAATAACAAGTTTTAATGAAGGAAGTTGTATCCTCAGCGGACAGAATGAAGCACCGAATTTGAAGGAGTAAAATTCCTCTCAGCAGCGTTATCCTCAACAACGTTATCCCCATATATAAAACTTTTATCACCAGCGATGTTGAGAGAAAATAAAATTTTTGAAAGAAGTAGAAACGGAGGGGAAGAAAAGTAATTCTCCAGCAATGTCATCTCCACCAAATAATATCGTTCCCCAACAAGTTTTGGGAACACATAGCAGGGAAAGGAGAAAGGGAGAAACTATCCCTAGCAGGAGTGGCACGACCACTCACCGCGTTTTAAACTGATAAAATTTTCTTTGACTTGAAGGAGGGAAAGAAGATGTAATTGATGGTGGAAAGGCATGCCGCAAGGAAGATCACCAAAACTGGGGCAGAAAATTCTCTGCCAATGTTGAAAATTTTCTCGGAGGAACGAGGAAATCAATTCAAGTTATAAGGGAAAAACCATCCCCAGCAGGAGTGGCACGACCGCTCACCGTACTTTAAACAAATGAAATTTTCTTTGATTGAAGACAAGGACGGAAGCTATGTCCAATTCAAGATCTCTACATCATATCAAGCCCTTTGCGCTGCAACAATCTTTGTAATTACCAAATCAAGCACCACATGTCAGGTTTGTCCACATTCAAATAGGACATACTTGGTTCTATCCGCCCTCAAATAAGGATATACTTGGTTGTAGCTGTATGATATACTTTGTTCTATCCGCCCTCAAATAGGATATATTGGTTCTATCCGCCCTTAAATAGGATATACTTGGTTATACCCGCCCTCAAATAGGATATACTTAGTGTATCAGCCCTCAAATAGGATATACTTGGTTCTATCCGCCCTCAAATAGGATATACTTGGTTCTATCCGCCCTCAAATAGGATATACTTGGTTCTATCCGCCCTCAAATAGGACATACTTAGGTTGTATCCGCCCTCAAATAGGATATATTTTGTTCTATCCGCCCTCAAATAGGTAATAATTGGTTCTATCTGCCCTCAAATAGGATATATTTGGTTCTATCCGCCCTCAAATAGGATATACTTGGTTCTATCCGCCCTCAAATAGGATATACTTGGTTCTATCCGCCTTCAAATAGGATATACTTGGTTCTATCCGCCCTCAAATAGGATATACTTGGTTCTATCCGCCCTCAAATAGGATATATTTGGTTCTATCCGCCCTCAAATAGGATATACTAGTTCTATCCGCCCTCAAATAGGATATACTTGGTTCTATCCGCCCTCAAATAGGATATACTTGGTTCTATCCGCCCTCAAATAGGATATACTTGGTTCTATCCGCCCTCCAATAGGATATACTTTGGTTCTATCAACCCTCAAATAGGATATACTTAGGTTCTATCCGCCCTCAAATAGGATATATTTGGTTCTATCCGCCCTCAAATAAGATATGCTTGGTTCTATCCGCCCTCAAATAGGATATACTTGGTTCTATCCGCCCTCAAATAGGATATACTTGGTTCTATCTGCTCTCAAATAGCATATATTTGATTCTATCCGTCCTCAAATAGGATATACTTGGTTCTATCCGCCCTCAAATAGGATATACTTGGTTCTATCCGCCTTCAAATAGGATATACTTGGTTCTATCCGCCCTGAAATAGGATATACTTGGTTCTATCCACCCTCAAATAGGATATACTTGGTTCTATCCGCCCTCAAATAGGATATACTTGGTTCTATCTGCCTCAAAAAGGATATACTTAGGGTCTATCTGCCCTCAAATAGGATATACTTGGTTCTATCCTCCCTCAAATAGGATATACTCGGTTATATCCACCCACAAATAGGATATACTCGGTTCTATCCGCCCTCAAATAGGATATACTCGGTTCTATCTGCCCGCGAATAGGATGCGAGGGGTCTATCCGCCCTCAAATAGGAAATGTTTGTTATATCCGCACTCAAATAGGATATACTCGGTTCTATCCACCCTCATTTAGGATATGATGGGTCTACTCACCCTTGCATAGGATATGAGGGGTCTATCCGCCCTCGAAGAGGATTTGCTGGGTATATCCGCCTTCAAATAGGATTTTGAATTTAATCCTTTCTCAAAAGGACATTTAATTTATTTTGACCCGATCGGTCCTGCATGTATAAACATTGCCAAAATATATATTTCATAGATCATTGCCAAATGCATTTTATTTTTTTAAGTTGTTGATGAAGTTAGGAGCCCCCCTGTAGAACAGAGGAATGCATTTAACATTCATGTCAGAAGGCAGTAAAGCGGAGGGTCACAACAAAATACCCCCAGCATAAAACCGCCGTAGAAATAAGAAGGAAGACTTCGAGTCAATTCAGGAAGAAAAAGCACCAGAAGAAACTCAAGCCGATAAGAAAGCAAGACTACAAGAGCAAGTCTGAAGATAGATAGGATTTTGTAATTTCTAGTTTAGTCTAGCTTCTTATTTTCTTTTTGCATGGTGTAATAAGGAGGTCAGTAAGCAGTAGCAGCAACATTAAACATCAGCAACAACAAAATTACAATCCCATAATAGTCTCAGATACCAAAACTTTTTGAACTATACGTGGCCTGATTCCTTTATAGCCATGGATATGTAGGCAGCTCAGATACCAGGGCTCGGTCACATTCCTTCTCTCTTAGTTTTAGTCTCTCTGAATAAGGGTCGGGTCAAAACATATCTAGTCGTTCTTTGTCGGAAAACTCTTCGTGTTTCCAGTCAAAGAGGGGCAGCTGTAGACGTGTGATTTTTGACCTTCACCGAGATTTTTCATATTTTAGCGTCAAATATTTAGTTTAGGTCTAATATAACAATTTTAGCTAAATTTTAACTATTTTACTTTATTTTTTCATAAAATGGAAAATTACAAAAAAAGGGTATAAAGTTTAGTTTATGTATTTCTCATAAACTTGAAAAATATAAAAATAGCACCTTATTTTAAATTTTTATATAATTTCGTATATATTTAATATATATATAGTTTTCATTAATGTTTTGTTGTTATTTTAAAGTTAAAGAATAAAAAAATAGTACTTTATATTTTGCCTTTATATAAAAATAAAAATTGCAAAAAATAATTTTATTTTGTAGTTATTTTAAATCTTGAAAAATATCAAAAATAGTTTTGTCTTAATTGTTAATCTTATTTTGATAGTTATTTTGCTTACGTAGAATTAATTAAATAAGATCGTGTTTTAGTCTCGGTTCCGGGCAAAGAATAATATTTGAGTTCAAACTACCCATTTGTAGGCATAATTTTCGGATCTAGCCCATAATAATTCGAGTCCACCACACGTAGGGACACACATGAGGGACAAACACACAACACAAGAACATGTGAGAAAACTTTTGCTCAAATTAAGGATCAAAACAAGGAGAGCACAACATGAATTAGTGGGTTTCCTTTTAATTAAAATAATAATAATAATAATCTGAAAAATTTCGAGAATTCTTGCTATAAATAGAAGAGAAAATTTAGGAAGAAAGGGAGAAGAAAAAAGAGAGGAGAAAATAGGAGGAGAAAGGAAAGAATAAGGGAGAGTTTCAGCAGTATACACTCAATAGACACTCTGGATACATTAAGTATACACAGATAGAATTTGATTTTTGTGAGTTTCTTTTGAGAATTGAAGGGAGTTCAAAGTTATAAAGAGAAAACAAAGAGAGATTTCCGAAATATTTTTCTTCTCTATATTTTACTGTTTTTTTCCGTATTGCTGGAATTTTCTGGATTGACGTGTTGAAGCTTCTGTTGGTTGTTACTGTTACAGTTGTTGTACTTTCACTGCTCTGTTGATTTCCCATCTTCCTCTTCTTTTCAATACCAGGTACACATTCTAAAAATTATGTGTTGATGTAAGCTCGAATTGGAAGTTGAAGTTTGAAATGAAATAGAAAAGCAAGTTGTTGATTAATATTTGTTGTTATTTTCTGTTTTATTAGTTTTATCAGTTGTATTTAGTTCTATAATTGTAGAATAAATTCGTCATTTAGTCGGTTTGTGATGGAACACTTTTAGTACTAACATAGAGTAGCCTTTTAAGCATGTAATTAATTAAGAATTTTTTCTTTTATTTTTAGAGACGAACTTAAATAGAAAAATGTAGTCACTCTAGGATTACCCTTTAAAATAAATGAGGCATGCCTCACCAAATAAAAATGCACAAACTGCGGGGCCCTAAGTAAATGTTTAAAAATATTTAAAAAATCGGGAAGGGTCATTTAGCAAATTTCATGATCCTCCCAAAAGATTACAACGCGCTAGACTCTATTATACGCGCCTTAATTAATCTTACCTTCCTAAACTCGGGTGTGCATTTATGTAACCCAAATCCAAATCTCGACGGAGTCGAAATGTATCGACGACCACATGTACACTGGTTGCAACATGGTTCGAGATACATTTTTACGATGTTGCAATTCTCTGTAAAATAATAATAATAATAATAACGATAAAAGCGGCTAAAAGTTAGAACTTGCACATAAGTTACACCATGAATAAAAATCAGATGAAAAAGCTGGATATGACAGTTAAGTGACCGTGCTAGAACTACGAAATTTGGGATGTCTAACATCTTCTCCCGGGTTAACAGAATTCCTTATCCGGATTTTTAGTTCGGGGACTGTTAAACCGAGTCAATCTTTTCCTCGATTCGGGATTCAACCGGTGACTTGGGACACCATAAATCTCCCAAGTGGCGACTCTGAATTAAGTAAATAAATCCATTTTCGATTGTCCTTTAATTGAAAAAACTCCCTTTACCCTCGCGGGGGCGTAAAAAGGAGGTGTGATACTTCCCACAGAGGGAAAACACAACACCAAATAAACCCAAGGAAAGGGTATACCACATAACATCCTCTGCAGTGTGCTGCCCTCTCCCAAATGTTCATCGAGCCAAAATGCTCCCACTCACTGATTATTTAAATACTAATATCAAGTACAACATAGTGACACGTCCCGCGTCCATTCCGCCCCAAGCTTGAGTTCTAAGGCCCTAACAATAGTGCACAATTAATACTGTGAGAAAATGAATGAAAGTGCTAAAACATGAAAGAAGCAAGCACAACTAAGGTGCAATGAGCAAATCAACATCACGAAGGCTATGTCGCATGCATCGCCATAAAGCCTTAACCGAATTACCACATGCATGGGGAATAATTATACAACCTCACCGCCTAACACGACATAAAAGAGTAGAACATATCATAGGCTAGGGGCAAAAATAATATCCATTCCTCCTGATAAAATAACCATAATGATAATCTCACATAAGTACACAAACTTTACCTAATACGAGATACATATTCTCATTGAGCTTTCAAATAGCCCCCAACCAAATCCTGATTATTTCCAAATAGGTAAATATCATTTCCCAAAAATCCACAGCAACCTATCACTCATGCATGTTATTAATTACCTCATCTTCGATATTTTTTCACAATCCACGAATAGGAAATGGTCCACATATGAGGGCATCTAGCCCCAAAACCTCAGGAATACCAAAATTTCTATTCTCAAACTCAACTACACAATTCAAATGGCTGATATATCACATACACCCTATCATTCTGCTGAAGCACTCATATAGAGTTTCTAGCCGTGTAAACAAACATTAACCCCAAAAGCCTCAAACCTGGTAATCACCATGCCATCAGCCACGCACTGCAAACCAAAACTCAAGGTCCTTTCCAAAAATGCACACTCTTCACATATGATAGCCAACAATGCCAATGCTCTATTAATTTCATATACCGATTCAAGAGAAACCGCAGTGTATCATATATTTTTTTTGCCCATAGCAGACACCCAACTAAAGCCATAGTCAAACCATCAAGAACCCTCTGAGATCCACCCGTATGTACTAAGCTATCAGGACTGCACCTCCCCAACTCAACCGAGTCAAACCAATCGTCCAATACCAAAGTGTTTCCACAAATGCTAGTATATAATTCCTATTTAAAGGACCAATTACTTCATTGCTATGGTGACCCAACACCACAGAGCTGACACATTTCTTTGGATAGTCGATATGCAATAATCCCATTATATGTCCCAAATACAGGTGATCCTAACACGAACCACGTAGTTAGAAGCTCATAAACCACCGCATTTCCTCTGAAGCACCCCGTTCTGCTGCAACCACAATACCTATGATGAATAGACCTTCTGTAAATCTGAAGTTGTTCCTCTGACTCCCCTTGATGCTGAAATGTAGATCTATTAATGATACGGAAACACCTTAAGCCCCAACATCATCCCGTGCAAGATCTCAGACCTTGGTCATACACAAAATCTGATAACCCACCAATACCACATTTACACATACCTTAGGCCAAAATGAATATAAATCTGACTTTAGAATCTGAATGCCACTATTAAACTCCTCCACTTGGTGCAAAGCCATGGAAAACAATGCCTGATAATCCACAAAACTAACCATCACAATGCGTACAAAAGAATTAACAAGGTATTCCAATACCACCAACTATTCCCAACGACACCCACCTCCTGAACTTGCCACAATCACGACGACTAGTCAACCAATTAAACCTTTCCAAGCTCGCACTCGTCAACCAGATGCCGAAAATCGTCGTGCCTCTATATGACAACTGAATAGTCTCTCAATACATCTACATCTCCAGTATGGATAACACGTTGAAAAAATGTCTGAGTATCCTTGAATCCCTCGAAGCCCGTCTGTAGCATCATGAACCACTGATGCGTAGCAGACACTGAGAGAGTAATATTATAGATGAGTGGATGTAAGGAAACATAAGTTATACACTTCGAGCTGAATCAATATGTCATGATAATGACCGAAAAAAGTGGAATTTCCTAACAGTTCTATAGCCTCTCGAAGATAAGTACAGACATCTCCGAACCGATCCGCAAGACACTACTAAATCTACTTATGACTCATAGCACCTATGAACCTAGAGCTCTGATACAAACTTGTCACGACCCAAAAATACCTTCAAAGGAGTCATGATGGCACCTAGTCTCTAAATAAGTTAAGCCTACATTAACTGGGATAGCATAGATATAGACTAACTTTAATTTAGATAACACTTAACAAACTACAATTCCCAAAGCTGGTGGTACAAGTCATAAGATTTTCGAAGAGTAGTTATACAAAATAAGTACATCCCTGATCTAAAACAAAAGGAACAAATAGAAATAAGTACAATGAAGGTGACTCTGAGGCTTGCGAAACTACAGCAGGTTTAACTTGAGTCTCCACCGCAACGACCCGCACAACTACTACCTATCAAATACCTGGATTTGTACACAGGAATCAATAGAAGTGTAGTATGTGCACACAACCCAGTGCCTAGTAAGTATCAAGACTAACCTCGGTGGGGTAGTCTTGACAGATTAAACAGGATAGGATAATAAATATCAAGATTAAACAGAATATGATAATAAATATCAAGATAAAGGTAACGATGTAATATCAACACCAGGGATAAATCAAACTACAAATAGTCAAAATAATAAAAAGGAAACTCGGATAGAAACGAAAGATAACCAAGTAAATTAACACCAACAAAGCTAGAACACAGACAAGTAAAAATGTACTCAACACGGAAGGCGATGTCAGCTCAATAAATCATATCATTTCTGATGCACAATTTCATCCATCTCAAACTCGATGCCTCATATCATAACCTCAATTAGCAAATCTTTAGCACACCTGGCACCTTGTGCCCAAATATTTCTATCTCTTTTTACACAGCAAAGTTCTTATGTCACTCAGTACATAGGGTACACAACCAATGCAATTAAAATGTTCAAAGAGTCTCATTTACATAACATAAAGTAGAGCACAACTTCTTAGCCAATTAGGAACTCAACAAGAAAAGATCATCGAATGAATTATTACCTTTACCATGGGATTTAATAAATTAACTTAGTAGAAATTTCTTTCTTTTTAGTAAAATACAACCTCAGACGGTTTAAGGGAATCTAATTGAGTAACTAATTGAATTAAAAGTGAACAATTGTTGAAACTAGAAGTATTGAAATATGTATATAAATACAGCGAAGTATCAAAAAACACTATGGGGTTCCATCACAAAGGATCACAACAGTAAAGGCATCTAAACAATTAAAACACTTGAATTCATAAGCACAAATAAACACAACATACAGAAACTGCACGGCATCACCCTTCGTGCTTTATCACTATTCCTCACCATATGAATAAACAGAAATGTGCACGGCATCACCCTTCGTGCTTTAACTCTCTCATAAACATGGCACGACATTACCCTTAGTGCTTTTACTCTCAATAATGTGGCACGACATTACCCTTCGTGATTTTACTCTCAATAATATAACACGGAATCACCTTTTGTGCATTAACACTCACTCACAATATCATGCATGGCATATCCCTTCGTGCTTTACACTCTTCCTCACCCAAACAACAGAAAAAATGTCATCCCGGCAAGGGAATCAACAATAAAAATCAATAACATCCGGGAAAGAGAATCAACAATAGAAATCAATAACATCCTGACAAGGGAATCAACAATAGAAACAATAACATCTCAATAAGGGAATCAACAGCGGATACAATAATCTCCCGGCAAGGGATTAAACAATAAACAATCTTAGTTCAATAATTAACTTCGGAATATAGATCTCAACCTGAGTCAATACTCAACAATGATCAAGTACCAAGAGAATATCATATGTATTGTTCAACATGAATTAACATCAATTTAAGCATGAATAGTACGTAATAAGGATCATAGAAAAACCAAGAAGCACAATAACCTTAACAAAATGATAAGACATAAAAAGCATGTAATAATTATACCGGTAATCACAACAATTGGTGTCACAACCCCAGTTCACCCTTCATGAACTATCGTGACGACACCTAGTCTCTACGACTAGGTAAGCCAAACAAATGTGGAAAAGAAACAATTTGCAAAAAAAATAATAATAATATAAAACCTAAGTAACAAAATGAAATAGTGTTTAATTTGCCGCCTGGTCATATAACAATACAAGAATCTCAACCTAACACTCCCAAAATCCTGAACCCCATAAATCACAAGCTAAGATATACATAAGCTCTAACTCTAGAAATGTCTATCAAAGGAAAATACAGAAGGGCTATACTAGAACAGAAAGATAGAAAGGGAATCCTCAGTCTGGGGACGCGTAAGATATACCTCAAAGTCTCTACAAAAGCGCCTCGCCTCAAGGATGATTAGAATGAGTGGAAGTACCTGGATCTACACATGAAAAACATGAGCAGAAAGGGCATGAGTACACCACAGCGGTACTTAGTAAGTATCAAGCCTAACCTTGGTCGGGTAGTGACGAGGAAAGGCAGGACCCTACTGAGGTTAAACGAAATACAAAGTATGACAGTGTAGAATAAGACAATATAATTAAGTATACCAGTAAGAAGTAACACGAAAAAAAACAACTATAACAGAGACAAAATAATCATAAAAGGAATACCGCTCAACATAGAGTTAATTATCGAGGATCTCTCAATATCCCGATGATCTCTTAGTATCCTTAATATGTATTTCTAGGGATCTCTTTGTATCAACAATATATGCTGGGGATCCCTCGGTATCCCAAGGATTTCTTAGTATCCTCAATGTACGTGTTGGGGATCATTCGGCATCCCGCACTTTAGTCCAAATCAACAGATGTACAGGGGATCTATAGGAATACCAAATCGTAGTCCCAAAGTAAACATACAACAGCCACACGAAGAATACTCAATTCAATTCAAATTCATACTAAGGTAAAACAGGTCATTCTGACCTAGAATGATGCATATAATCCTAATAAGGCAGTTTGAGCAAATAAAGCAATTAAATCAATTAGATATGCTTCTCTAGACTAACAACATGCTTAAATTGCAAGTAGTATAACCAGGGAAAGAAACACAATTAACGTTACTTAATGAAATCATGATTTTTCAACAATTAGCACAAGTACACATTCGTCACTCACGTACAAGGCAATTCAATTATCAACAATACCAAATCCTAAGGGGAGTTCCCCTACACAAGGTTAGGCAAACCACTTACCTCAAACTAGCTCAAAAATCAACCCAAAACCACGTTTTTGCCACGAGTACTCGACTTCAAATGGCCCAAAATCTATTCAATTCAATTTAATAATGTAAATATAACTTCAAGTAACCAATTCTACAAATAAGTTCTCTAATATGCAAAATTGGGAAAACGGACCAAAACGTCCACATCTCAAAATCAAGTAAAATTTATATTTTCAGAATGCTCATACTCTCACGGGTCTAACCATACCAAAGTTATCAAAATCCAATGTCAATCCCAATCAAAGCTCAAAATTTAGGTCTAGGAACGTTTCTACAAATTTTCCCCAATTTTCATCCCAATTCCGAAATTAAATGACAAAACTAAGATAAGATTATAGGGATACAACTAGAAAGGTATTAAGAATTGTTACCCACTTATCTCCTCTTCAAAATCCTCCCAAAATCACCCTTTCCCGAGCTCTATATCAATTTTCAAACATTTGAAACTAAACCCTCAAAATTCATATTTTCTGCCGAATAATTCCGCATCCGCGGTCAAATTTCTGCATCAGTGCGATCGCTTATGTGGTCTAACAAACCGCATCTACGGTTCTCATTAAAAGGCCTAGTACCGCATCTACGATCGCTCATTCGCACCTGCGCCATCACAGATGTGTCCAAATGTCTGATTCTGCGGCTCGTCACAGTTCACCTCATAGACATTTTTGTGGCTTGATTCCTCATCTGCGGGAGTCGCATCTATGGCCTCTCAATCGTCGATGACAACAGCCATAAACTTCAGCTGCAACCCCAAATTCCCAATTTTTCTATCAATCATCCGAAATCACCCCGAGGCCCTCAGGACCTCAACCAAAAGCACAAACATGTTTAATACCATTCTTCAAACTTATACAAATCTTCAAAACACCGTAAACAACATCAAATAAACCAATTAGCATCGGAATTAAGCCTAAGAACTCCAAAAACTCTCAGATTACTCTTTTGATAAAAAAGACTATCAACCCTCATCTGAATGACCTGGAATTTAGCACACACATCACATTTAACACTACATAGCTACTCCAACTTCTAGAATTTCATTTCGATCCCGATATCAAAATCTCACTGTCAAACCGAAAACTTCAAAATTCCAAAACACAATTCGAGCGAAACCAACCGAACACGATCTTAAATGAGCTACGAAACTCCAGAACACAATCCAAACACGCCCATAAGCCCCAAATCACTCAATGGAGCTAACAGAACCAACAAAATTCCATTACGAGGCCATCTTCACACTGCTTCGACTACGGTCCAATTTCTAAAACTTAAACTCTCTTTTAGGGACTAATTGTTCCAAAACTCTCCGAAACTCAAAACCAAATATCCCGGCAAATCAAAATAGTAGAAACAAACACAGGAAAAGCAGTTAACAGGGGATCAGGGCATTAATTCTTAAAACGACTGGCCGGGTCATTACATCCTTCCACACTTAAACATTCATTCGTTATTGAACGAGCATAGAGACATACATAAAGTAGTAAAGAGATGAGGGTAACGACTGCACATATCCTGATTGGTCTCCGAGGTCACCTGCTCAACCGGTTGACCCCGATACTGAACCTTTACTGATGCAATGTTCTTTGACCTCAGCTTTCAAACCTGCTTGTCCAATATCGCCACTATCTCCTCAATATAGGATAGATCCTTATCCAACTGGACTGAACTGAAATCCAACATGTGTGACGGATCGCCGAGATACTTCAGGAGCATCGAAATATAAAATACCGAATGAATTCCTACCAATATGGGAGGTAAGGAAAACTTATAAGCAACCTCCCCAACACACAACAATATCTCAAAAGGACCAATAAACTTTGGACTCAACTTCCCTTTCTTCCCAAATCTCATAACGCCCTTCATAGGCGAGACCCGAAGCAAAACCCACTCTTCAACCATATAGGAAACATAACGAATCTTCCGGTCTGTGTAACTCTTCTGTCTGGACTGGCTATAAGGAGTCTATCCTGAATCACCTTAACCTTCTCCAAAGAATCATGAACCAAGTCTATGCCCAATAATCTAGCCTCACCCGAGTCAAACGAGCACACTGGGGATCTACACTGACTACCATACAAATCCTCATACGGTACCATCTGAATGTTGGACTGATAGCTATTGTTGTAGGAAAACTTCGCCAATGGAAAGAACCGATCCCAAGACCCTCAAAACTCAATCACACACGTATGGAGCATATCCTCAAGAATCTGAATAGTGCGTTCGGACTGTCCATTCATATGGGGGTGAAATATTGTGCTCAACTCCACCCAAGTACGTAACTCATGATGTACAACCCTCAAGAACCATGATGTGAACTGAGTGCCTCTATCTGAAATAATGGAAACTGGAATAACATGCAGACGAACAATATCCCGGATATAAATCTCTGCCAACCGCTCCAAATAATAAGTAGTACACATAGGAAGGAAGTGTGCGGACTTGGTCAACCGATCCACAATTACCCAACTAGCATCAAACTTCTTCAGAATATGTGGGAATCCAACTACAAAGTCTATGGTGATCCTCTCCCACTTCCACTCCGGAATCTCTATCTACTGAAGCAACAACCCGTTCTCTGGTGCTCATACTTACCTGCTGACAGTTGAGGCACTGAGCTACAAATCCTACTATATATTTCTTTATCTGCCTCCACCAATAATGCTATCTCAAATACTAATACATCTCTGCGGTACATGGATGAATGGAATACCGCAAACTATGGGCCTCCTCAAGAATCAACTCTCGAAGCCCATCAACATTAGGCACACCGACCGACCCTGCATGCTCATTACCTCGACATCACCAATAGTCAACTCTCTAGCATCGCCATGCAAAACCTTGTCCTTGAGGACAAGTAAATGAGGGTCATCATATTGACGCTCCTTGATACGATCAAATAAGGAAGATCGAGAAACCATGCAAGCTAGAACCCGGCTGGGCTTTTGAAAGATCCAATCTCACAAACTAGCTGGCTAAGGTCTCAGCATCCATTGTCATGGGCCTCTTCGCTGCTGGTAAATAAGCCAAACTCCCCAAACTCTCTTCCCGGCGACTCAAAGCATCGACTACCACATTGGCCTTGCCCGGGTGATACACGATTGTGATATCATAGTCCTTCAGCAAATCTAACCACCTCCTTTGAGCAAATTTAGATCCTTTTGCTTGAACATGTGCTACAAACTCCGATGATCATTACAAATCTCACAAGGAACACCGTGCAAATAATGACACCAGATCCTCAAGGCATGAATAATAGTAGCTAACTCGAGATCATGGACATGATAATTCTTCTCGTGTATCTTTAATTATCTGGACGCGTAGGAAATCACCCTAATGTCCTTTATCAATACCTCTCCAAGGCCAATCCTCGAGAAATCACAATAGAAAGTATAAGACCCTGAACCTATAGGCAATATCAAAACTAGGGTTGTAGTCAAAGCTGTCTTGAGCTTCTGAAAGCTCGCCTCACACTCTTTCGTCTACGGTAATAGAGCACCCTTCTGGGTCAGCTTCCTGGTCATAGGTGTTGAAATCAATGAAAACCCTACAACAAACCGACGGTAATAACCCGCCAAGATAAGAAAACTGTGGATCTCTGTAGCTGAGGATGGTCTGAGCCAACTCTACACTGCCTTCACTTTTTTGGATCGACTGGTATACCCTCACTCGATACCACGTGACCTAACAAAGCCGTGGAATCTAACCAAAACTCACATTATGAGAACTTTTCATATAACTTCTTTTCCCTTAAAGTCTGAAGCACTATCCTCAGGTGATTCTCATGATCTTCCCGACTCTGGGAGTATACCAGAATATCATCAATAAATACAATGAAGAACGAGTAAAAATACTAACACATTGTGCATCAAATGCATTAAGGTTGCTGGGTATTGGTCAGCCTAAATGACATAACAAGGAACTCGTAAGACCACACTGAGTCTTGAACGCAGTATTCGGGAAATCTGGCTCCCGAATCTTCAACTGATGGTAACCTTAATGCAAGTCAATATTAGAAAACACTCGTGCACCTTGTAGCTGGTCAAACGGATCATCAATACGAGGTAATGGATAATTGTTCTTCATTTTAACTTTGTTCAACTGGAGATAATCAATGCACATATGCATAGAACCATCCTTTTTCTTAATAAACAAGATAGGAGCACCCCAAGGTGATATACTAGGCCGAATAAAACCTTTATCAAGTAATTTCTGTAACTGATCCTTTAACTCCCTCAACTCAAGAGGAGCCATATGATAAGGAGGAATGGAAATGGACTGAGTTCCCGGTAACAGATCAATTCCAAAATCAATATCTCTATTGGGCGGCATGCCTAGAAGATCAATTGGAAACACATCAGAAAATCTCGTACTACTGGGACTGAATCAACTGTTGGGGTATCAACACTGACATCTCTCACATAAGCTAGATATGTGTCACACCCCTTCTCAACCATATGCTAAGCCATAAGGAATGAAATAACTCTACTGGAAGTATGATCTACGGTACCCCTCCACTCTACATGCGGTACACCTAGCATAACCAGCATCACGATTTTGGCGTGACAATCAAGAATAGCATAATGGGGCAACAACCAGTCCATGCCCAAGATAACATCAAAATCTACCATGTTGAGCAATAACCAATCGACTCTGGTATCAAAACTCCTAAGAGCAATCAAACATGACTGATAAACACGGTCCATAACAAGAAAATCTCCCACAGGAGTAGAAACATTAACATGGGAACTCAAAGAATCTCGAGATACACACAAATGGGGAAAAATAAAAGACACATAATAATAGGTGGATCTTGGATCGAATAAAACCAATGTATCTCTGTGACAAACCAAGACAATACCTGTAATGACATAATCAGAGGCGACAGCCTCGGTACAGGCAGGAAGGGAAAAATATCTGGCCTGGCCTCCCCCTCTATAGAGACCTCTACCTCCCCGACCTCTACCTTGAGGTGGCTGAGCAGGTGGGTATCCACTGGTGCTATAATCATATCCTGAGAACTCTCTGAGCACGTTGTGGCTGAGAAGTCTGTGGAGTTGCACTCCTCCCAAGCATTGGGGAATCCCTCACCACATGGTGTGTGTCACCACACTTAAAACAAGCTCTGGAATGAAGTGGAAGCTGTGACTGGCTCGGGAAAGATCTGCTAGACTGACCTTTGAAAGCACCCCGTGTAGGAGGCGCACTAGATACGTGCGGTGGATAACAAGGCTCCTGAGGCCTATGAGGAGCTGGAATACCGCTGGCTACTGGAAGAGCTGAATGAAAGGGGAGACTCATATAACCCCTACCATGATGACCTGCAGCTGGGGTACGGGCACTAGAAAAATGTCCTGACTCTCGAGACCTCTTGGTCTCCCTCTCCTCTCTTTCCCTAGCATGTATACCCTCCACTATGCTAACAATGTTCACCACCTGCTGATAAGAAATATCCATCTCCAACTCATTATTCAATGAAATAGTGTTTAAGATGCCGCCTGACATATAACAATACAAGAATCTCAACCTAACATTCCCAAAATTTCGGAACCCCATGAATCACAAGCTAAGAGATACATAAGAAGCTCTAACTCTAGAAATGTCTATCAAAGGAAAATATAGAAGGGTTATACTATTACAGAAAGATAGAAAGGGACTCCTCTGTCTGCGGATGCGGCAGATATACCTTGAAGTCTCTACAAAAGCGTTTCGCCTCAAGGATGATAAGAATAAGTGGAAGTAATTGGATCTGAACATCAAAAACATGCGTAGAAAGGGCATGAGTACACCACAGCGGTACTTAATAAGGGCTAAGCCTAACCTCGGTCGGGTAGTGACGAGGAAAGTCAGGATCCTAAACGAAAATACAAAGTATGATGGTGTAGAATAAGATAGTATAATTAAGTAAACCAGTAAGAAGTAATACAGAATAATAAGAATAATAGCAACTATAACAGAGACAAAATAATCACATAAGGAATACCGCTCAACATAGAGTTAATAACTGGGGATCTCTTAGTATCCTCAATATGTATGTTGGGGATCTCTCAGTATCCTCAATATATGCTGGGGATCTCTCGGTATCCCAAGAATCTCTTAGTATCCTCAATGTACGTGCTGGGGATCTCTCGGTATCCCGCACATCAGTCCAAATCAATATATGTGCAGGGGATCTCTGAGAATAGCAATCCGTAGTCCCAAAATAAACATATAGCAGCAAGAAGAATACTCAATTCAATTCAAATTCATACGAAGGTAAAATAGGTAATTCTAACCTAGCATGCAGCACATAATCCCAATAAGGAAGTTTGAGCAAATAAAGCAACTAATTCAATTAGACATGCTTCCCTAGGCTAACAGAAGGCATAAATTGCAAGTAGTATAACCAGGAAAAGAAACACAATTAAAGTTACTTAATGAAAATAGCATTTTTCAACAATTAGCACAAGTACGCACTTGTCACCTCACATACAAGGCATTTATATTATAAACAATACAAAATCCTAAGGGGAGTTCCCCGACACAAGGTTAGGCAAGCCATTTACCTCAAATTAGCTCAAAAATCAACTCGAAACCACGTTCTTGCCACGAATACTCGACTCCAAATGGCACACCTATATTTAATTCAACTGCATAATATAAATATAACTTCAAGTAATTGATTCTACAAATAAATTCTAAGCTAATATGTGAAATTAAGAAAAATGACCAAAAGGTCCCTCGCACCCACATCTTAGAATCGGGTAAAATTTACATTTTCAGAATCCTCGTACTTTCATGGGCCTAACCATACAAAAATTATCCAAATTCAATGTCAAATCCCCAATAAAAACTCAAAATTCAGGTCTAGGAACTTTTCTCCAATTTTCCCTAAATTTTCATCCAAATTCTAAAATTAAGTGACAAAACTAAAATCAGATTATAGGGATACAACTAGAAAGAGACAACGAATCATTACCCACTTATTTCCTCTTCAAAATCCTCCCAAAATCGCCTTTTCCCGAGCTCCAAATCAGTTTTCTAACTTTTGAAACTAAACCCTCGAGATTCTCATTTTCTGCACAGAAATTCCGCATTTGCGGTCAAATTTCCGCATCAGTGCGACTGCTTCTGGGTCTAACCCACCGCATCTGTGGTTCTCACTAAAATACTTGGGACTACATCTGCGGTCGCTCACTCGCACTTGCGCCATCGCAGATGCATCCTAACATCTGCTTATGCGGTTCTTCATTGTTCACCTCATGGCCGCTTCTATGGCTTGATTCCGCATTTGCGGGAGTCACACCTGCGGCCTCTCAACCACAGATGCGGTTATGACAGCAGCCACAAACTTAAGATGCAACTCCAAGTTCCCAATCTTTCCTTCAATTATTCGAAATCACCCCGAGGCCCCCGGGACCTCAACCAAAAGCATAAAAATTTCTAATACCACTGTTCAAACTTATTTCAAAACACCTCAAACAATACCGAATCAACCGATTAGCATCAGATTTAAGCCTAAGAACTCCAAAAACTCTCAGATTGTGCTTTCGATCAAAAAGTCTATCAACCATCGTCCGAATGACCTAAAATTTTGCACACATGTCACATTCAATACTACGGAGATACTCCAACTTTCGGAATTTTATTCTGACCCTGACATCAAAATTTCACTATCGAACCGTAAACTTAAAAATTCCAACTTTCGCATTTCAAGCCTTAATTGGCTACGAACCTCCAAAACATAATCTGAACACGTCCTTAAGCCCGAAATAAATCAACAGAGCTAATGGAACCAACAAAATGCCATTTTGAGTCCTTCTTCATACTGCTCCAACTACGATCAAATTTCTAGAACTTAAATTCTTATTTACGGACTAAGTTTTGCAAAAATCTCCAAAACTCAAAACCAAACATCTCGGCAAATTAAAATAGCAGAAACAAACATGGTGAAAGTAGTTAATAAGGGTTCGGGGCGTTAATCTTAACACGACCGGTCAGATCATTTGGATATGTAACAAATTTGCACAAAGTCATAGAGCAATTCATAATCAAGAAGTATCAGAACAATAAGGAAGGCAATCACTTCAATTAAGGCAAATAAGGGTCAAGTAGCAAGAAAGAGTAAGAGGAAAGCTAACAACATCACATGGAGTATATGGAGGTGAAACAGTCAATAGGAAATCTAATCATATCGAAACAACTCCTCACTTAATGAACATAAGGACCTAAGAATCCTAAAGGCTAATTTTCCAAAAATAAGTCTGAGCACACACTCACCACCTCGCATACACGGATTACAATTAGCATAGAAGACTCAAATCCTAAGGGACAGTTCTCCACACAAGGTTAGGCAAGATACTTACCACAATCTGACCAATTCAATACTCAATTTAATTTTTTCCTTTACCAATTGATCAATGCTCGGCTCAATCTAGCCAAAATCGACGTGAATACATCAAAAAATGCAAGAGAAAAAAATTCTAATTAACAAAACAATGATTCTTATACAATTTGTACACATTCAACAAAAATCAACTACTCGGGCTCGCACCTCGGAACCCGACAAAATTTATAAAAATCGAATATCCATTTCGATACGATTTCACCCATACAAAAATTATCAAATTCCGATACCATTTGGTCATTCAAATCATCATTTTACATTTTGAAAGATTTCCCAATTTTCCCCAAATATTTCCTTTAGATTCTCATGAATTTGATGTTAAATCTAAGAAATAATCACAAAATATAATTAAAAATTGATTGGAAACACTTACCCAATGATTTGGTATGAAAATCTCCTCTCAAAATCGAACACTCTCGGAGTTAGGGTTCAAAAATATGAAAAGTGAGCAAAAACCTAGAATATTTATTTTTAGCAGGCTGCAGATGTCGTATTTGCGACACTCGTTTCGCAAATGCGAACTCGCAAATGTGGAGTCTAGAATTATCTTGCTAAGGTCGCATTTGCGACAAAATCTTCGCAAATGCGATGAAGGACTTTTCGCAAATGCGGTAGAGTTTTTTTGCAAATGCGAACTCTGCCCAACAGCTCGGACCTCGCAAATGCGATGTCTGCTTCGCAATTGCGGCTGTCACATTTGCGACCGATACATCACAAATGTGATGATACCAGTACCATCTATACAGACTATGCAAAAAATTATTCTGGAACCAATCTGGAACTCACCCGAGCCCACGGGACTCCAAACCAAATATGCATACAAGTCTTAAAATACAACACAAACTCGTTCGAATGCTCAAATTATCAAAATAACTTCTAAAACCACGAATCGACGCCAAAATGCATAAAAATCAAACTTAAACTTCAAAATTTCTAGAATTTCAACTAAGCATCCGAACCATATCAAATAAACTCCAAACAACACCAAATTTTGCAAGAAAGTCCAAAATGACATAACAAAGTTGTTCCAACTTTTGAAATCGCATTCCGACCTCGATAACACAAAAGTCAACTATGGGTCAAACCTCTTCATTTTCCAAACTTCAACTTTTCCAATTTTCACCGGAATGCCTCAAATTAACCTACGGTCCTCCAAATCCAAATCCGAACACACGCCTAAGTCCAAAATCACCACACGAAGCTGCTGACATCATCCAAAACTCATTTCGGAGCTGTTTACTCCAAAGTCAAATTTCAGTCAAATTCCACTGCTTAAGCTTCCAAAACTAGATTCTTTCTTCCAATTCGACTCCGATTCATCCGGAAACTGAATCCAACCATGCACATAAGTCAATATACATAATGTAAAGCTACCCTTGACCTCAAACTGCCAAACCGGATGCAATTATTTAAAATGACCAGTCGGATCATTACAGATACGTACAGAAGGGTAATTTGGGAAAAATTTAAATATTTTCTTGATTATATAAATACACACTTACTTTGAACCAAAATAAAAAAGTAAATTGATCACTTATTATGGACCGGAGGAAATAACTCATTATGTATTAAAATGTTAGTCCAAGTACTAATTCCAATTGATCTCAGATCAAAAAGTGTAAGACCAATTAATTTCATCAAAGGCTCCTTTGTCTTTCTTTCCCTCCTTTTTAAACTAGTGAAGAAAATGGAAAAAAAGAGGAGAAAAAATATTGTTGACTTATGGACTAATGATTGATTATTTTGCCAAGAATGCCTTTTCCTAAAGCATATCTCTGTCATCCCTCATCTTGATGAATAAAGATGTAGTTTATGGTGACATGTGTCATTCACAAATTTAAAATATTTTGTTATTGTTTTGCAACACTTAAATTAATCAAAAACACTAGAAAGAGCTAATTTGTTCTAGACATCGTGTAAAAACACTCGTAAGTTTATAGTCTGAACTCTTAAAAAATAATACTAGAAAAAGCTTTTTAAGATCATAGTCCATTTTATCAAGTATTTTATGTCCGAAAAAACTTATAAATAGTTATGCATGCAGCTTTTCCAAACAGGCTGAAATGTAAACAATTTATAAGATAAGCAGAATGAAAATAGTACGAAGATTTTTGTCCAATCCGATAGAACTAGGAAAGTTTTATTTATCCATTTATACTAAAGTTATAAATCGCATGTGTTTGACCAAAAAGTGTAAATCTTCGGTTAAACTAATTAATTTTATGTAATGAGGGATTAAAATTAATTAATAATAATATCTCTTGATTTACAACTAGTTAACACAAATAACGTAAGATAGTTTTGGTGGAGAATTAAATACAGTGTGCATTTAATACTCCAAACGATTGAGCAATAATAGAGGAACATAAAGCAATAAACAGTAATAAATGGTATTAGTGTAAATAAGGAAAACGATTCACCAATATTGAATGAGGTAGATGATTCTTCTTTCTGACAGTGATGAATGATAGACAAATCCTAGAATATTGAAACTATTCTCGAATCTGACGAAAAAAGTATGAGATAATGGATAGTAGAATCTAAGTGAAAAGGTAGTATTTGTATTTTTTCTAGAGAGAGAGTCTTCTTCTCAAAAAGTGTTCTTCTGAAAATCGCATGCTCTATCCCCTTGTCTCTCTTTCTATTAATAAAGGACATATCCATAGTCAACACTAATAGTACAAGTGCAAAGGATATTCAATAAATATTCTTTTAAACATTTTATTTCAAAAACTAGTCGTTAGTGCTCTGTTCTTGATGCTTGAACTCGACCATTATTGAGTGCCAGGCTACGAGTCCCACTGTTTGCTAGTCGACCTCAGCCACGTCATTTTCCTTAACATCACCTTATGCTAAATTCCCTTGCGCCATATTTTGGCCTATAAAATTAGTCCCTCTAAGGTCGACCCTGGACGGCGTCGATGAGCGAACTCTGTTAGTTATGGTTAAAAAGTTTAGGTGAGGTGGCAACGTGGCCTTTAGTAAGACACAACCTAAGGATACGTCTATTCAGAGTGACGTCATGGCATCATGCTTCACTATTATGCATTTTCCGATACCTTGCGTCTTTTCTCATACCTCTGCTGCTTCGATACCTCAGCTGGGTAATGATAGTCTTTTTTCTCGATATTGATGCCCGATTTCTTATATATAGGGTTACAAAACCCTTTGTCTTATTCTTTGTAATCTATATATTGAATCTACATACCTTATTCTTTCTTCTTCATTCAGAGTTTTTGACCTCTTGATCTTACTTACGTATTTTTCTTTAAGTGATTCCAGTGATTTCTACTATTTACAGCTCCCCTATACATAAAAAAATGGTTAACGTGTCTTCCAATTCTGGGGGATGCCTGACCCTGTTCCCTTGTCAGTGCGCATGCCTTCCCATGAGAATGGGGTTGCCATTGTTGCTCAGGATGAGAGCTTTCCTACAAAAGAGGAAATAGTCCCCGTACTGAGAAGGCTAGATTTGATTTTTTAAAGATGCCAGAGAATCAACCTGAGTTCTCACAGTCATTGATGAAAGAGGTGGTCCTTGTCGAATTCAGGGATAAATTCAGAATTCATTCCCACATAGACCTATTTCCAATAGTGTGCGACGTGGTGCAAATACACCGCCCTGGGTACTGCACTTTCTTGCTTACCCTTTCTATGTCGGTTACTCTTTACCTATCCTCCCCCTGGTGAGGAGTTTTTCCACTATTACCGCACTGCCTGGCCTATCATTCTCCATATATCTACAAACTCATTCAAATGATAATGAACCATGCAGAGTTAGCCGGGGTCGAGGTATCGTTTCACCACTTTATGTATCTTTTCCCCTAACTTCCATAGGGGTGATATTGCATCTTCACCACCGATGAAGCAAGTTTTTAGTGGTGAAGATGGACGATAAGGCAAATTTACAATTCTGGCTCAACTACTTCTTCATCAAAATCGAGGATGTAGTGTCTAATGCAAGCGGGTTCCCCGAGGCTTGGAATTATGCCCATAAGTATCTCTCCTCTATTTGTATGGAATGTCGGCATTACCAGTTTTATATAACGTTGACACCTTTCCTTCTCTTTTTGCAGTCGAGACCACACCCCCTCCCTTGGTCGAGGACATCCATGATTGGGTGAGCCGGGTTCTCCCTTATACAATAGGGATTCATTAATGGCCGGCCTTCCTTTGGAAGTTCAGGCCTACGCCTTTTGTGACCGATGAGTTTACATGTTTAAATCTTTATAGTCGTGGACTTCTTGTGCTTGTTTCTTATTATTTTATAGCTATCGACCTTATTTCTTCCTCTCTCCTTTTTTAGCTCGAGGATCCTCGAGGAGGTCGAGGGCCCCTCCTCATGCGTTTCACAGGAGGAACACTAAAACAGAGTCTGCCCTTGCTGTGACTGTGGCCAAGTTTGCCCGACCCTCCACTTCCATTCTACCTCCTATTTTGGCTAGGTCGGCTCGATTATCAACAATATCAGTATCAGAAACTCTGGCCTCTCCCTTTCTTTATTTAATAAATGAACAGTCATCACCGAGTGAGGAGGATTTGGTCCCTCATAAAAGGAGGTCGGTAGATGCCGGCGATGGGACAATCGGAGCCGTAGATTCTACAAGGAGTGATTGTGAGCCAGCCACTACCATGTTTAAAGATGATGCAAATCTTCCGTCTAAAGTTCCGCCATCAGCAAAAGCCGTAGAGAGTGTTCCCCTCCCTAATGCCAACGTTGGAGCTGGAGGGTCATCTGTGGAGGTTCCGGGTGCTGTGCAGCAAGACGAGTCATTATCCTTGTGGTCAGTTGATGTTACCACCTCGTCTACCAATGAGTAAGGTAAAGGGATCACCGAGGACGATTATGAGACGGGCTCCGATCTTGACCCTGACGAGGTTCGGATCCTGAGCAAGGGGTTTACTCATGATGAAATCAGGTTAGAAGGGTCCTCATGGACCATTTTAGTTCCTATAGATTAGGACATATTGGTGAAAACAGAGGATGTGGTCCTCTCCTTTGGTCCTCTTTGCTCAGATGTGGAGGGAAAGACCCTTGAGAAGTTGGATGATGCTGTTGTATCGATGGGTATACCCGGCCTTGCCCTTAGGGTAAACTTTTCGACCTTTCTAATTGTCGTGCCGTGTACTTTATTTTTACTCTTTTATTTGACTTCAGTTTTCTTATTCTCTTTCTCCTTAGACCATTATTCTAGAGATCGGGAGTGCTCACCGGTAGGAGAGGCGCAAGGCTATTTTCCAGAAGTTAGAGTGGAAGTACCGTGAATACCGCAATAAATACTGCGAGATCTGCATGCAGTTTGGAAGGTGTGCAAAATTCCAAGCTCTTTGAGACGAGCTGAAAGAGAAAGATGAGGAGTTGGTGAAAGTCATTGGTAAGTGTGGTGTCCTCGAGGGAGCGGTAAAAGAGGAAGAACAATAGCTTGAGGTAAGCAAAGGAGTCGAGGTCCAATGTGTTGATCTCCAAGCCCAAGTAATCTTGCTGCAGGCCGAGCTCGAAGAAAGTTAAATCAAGGCGGATAGTCTAAGTGGTGAGCTCGTTGCAAAGACAACAGATTTAGATAAGTCAGTGTCAGATTAGTTGGCAGCTTCGAGTAAAGTTGAGGCATTGGAAGCCATAATCTGTGTTCTTCTTTCAGAGCGAGCGAGTGATTTGGAGATGGCGAGGCTCAGAGAGGAGCAACTCGATGAGCGAATAGGGGATTTGGAGAAAGAGGCTTCGGTCCTTAATGAATGAGTCATCGCCCTCGAGGCCGAGAAGGCCCAATTATTTGCTCATCCGTCCTTTTCTCGCACTTCTACCTTTCTTGATATTCTGCGGGATCTATATGAGATATGAATCCATGCTGAGGCCTAACTGGATATATTTAGGGATTTGATGGAGGCGGGGAAAGTTTCTAAGGCTGGCTTCGAGGATGCTCGTGCTAAGGCATGTTAGCTCGTACTACTTGTGTGTATGACCCCGCCACGCTAGAGACTAGTCATGGTAAGGAGGACATAGGTGAGGACGTGATTAAACAAGATGCATGGTATGAGGATGAATATCCTGATGGCGGTAGCGATGGTACTGGTGAATAGGCGGGTGGAGATGACCTAGGCGGTCAGGTAGATGGCATTGCTGGGTTAGGCGACGAGTAGCTGTTTTTCTTTCTTGGTTTCTTGTACATTTTGTACATATTTTTTATGGTCATCTATTCTAGCCTTTGTAACGAATATATTTTAAGTATGAAATGTCATTTTTTTTGCTTGTAGCTGACTCTTTTCCTTCTGTTCGGACTTATATAGCTCTTTCTTTTGTTTTGCCGTTTGGTCACTTTAGTCATAAAAACTTAGCTTGTTTGTGTTGAACGAGGTTGAAACAGAAATAAATTTGATCATGGCCAAGGGAGAGTATGTGTTAATTCGAACGAGGTTGAATGTAACCTATGCTTAGTTAATTATGGCCGAGGGCCGAACGAGTGTTGATTTGATCGAGGTCGAATATGACCCGTGCTTAGTTAATTCGAGCGAGGTCGAATGTAAATTTTACTCAGTTAATCAAATGTAACTTTTACTTGGTTAATTTGAGCGAGGTCGAACATAAATTTTACTTGATTGTGGCCTTGGGCCGAGTGGGTGTTAATTCGAGTAAGGTCGAATATAACTTTTGTTTAGTTATGGTCGGGGGCCGAGTGGGTGTTAATTCGACTGAGGTAAAATGTAACCCGTACATAGTTAATTCAAATGAGGTGGAATGTAACTTTGTCTAGTTATGGTCGGGGGCTGAGGGGATATTAATTCGAGCGAGGTCGATTGTAACATGTACTTAGTTAATTTAACGAGGTCATGTAACTTTTGTATAGTTATGGTCAGGGCCGAGTAGGCATTGATGCAATGTTGCCCTGGAAAAAATATGGGCAAACTTTATGCATTTGTGTTTTGTTCATATACTTGGATAAGTTTACATATTTTCCAGGCTAGCATTCCAATCCTAGTCTATCTAGTAACTTTATTGGTTGACCTAGAGAACTGTTGAGAGGCTGGGCAATGAACTAACCGTCCAGTACTTTCTTTGGTTCGCACTTCAACCTGAAGTGTCCCCTTTGTCACCTCGTTAAAAAACTACTTGAGAAAACCCAATTGGGACAAAACTCAAGTGATGGAAAAAGAGTACGACTTGGAGAATGCTTTTTCTTAAAAATTGAAGTACTTGATATGGGTGATGTTCCATTTGTTTGGTAGTAGTTTTTCTTCCATTTTTTCTATTTGGAAAGACCCTTTGTTTGCTGTTGCCGTGATTTTGTATGGATGTTCCTGTTTTGTCGTCTCGCGGGTCTTTGCTTTCTTGTGTTATAGCTTTGAGCATGTAGTCCCTGACTTTGAGTGGTATTATCTTGGACTTTTTGATATAATAGTGTTCTGCCTGTTGATTTTGGGCGATCATCCTTATGTAGGCCATATATCTCTGTTCTTCGGCTTTGTCGAGCTCTTGCCTTCTGCTTTCATCATTCCTCGGCCCGCTCTCATGGGAATATCTCAAACTGGGCTCTTCAACTTCAACTAGTATTACTGTATTAGTCCCATTGACTAATGAATTGGGTGTTTCTCCTGTGCTCGTCTTCACCGTTGTTTGGTAGGCCCAAAGCACTTCTGGTAATAACTCCAGCCATAGTCCTTTGGCATCCTCAAGATTTTTCTTCATGATGTTCAATATTGATTTATTGGAGGATTCGGCTTGCTCAATTCTCACGATGTGGTATGGCGTTGAGAGTATCCTTTTGATATACCACTTCTCAAATGATTCTACCTTCTTTTTTTCTGTAAATTGGGGTCCATTGTCGCAATTGATCTCTTTAGAGAAGCCGAAGAGGCACACGACGTTCTTCCGTATAAAGGTGATTACTTCCTGTTTGCGTATCTGGGCGAATGCTCTTGCTTCCACCCATTTAGAAAAATAGTTAGTTAAAACCAAGAGGAATCGTACATTACCTTGCCCTGCAAGGAGGGGGCCACCGATGTCCATTCCCTATTTGATGAATGGCCAAGGGGAAGTGACTGAGTGGAGGTGCTATCCCACTTGATGGATCATTGGGGCGTATTTTTAGCATTGCTCGTATTTTTTCATGAAGTCTGCGGCTTCTTTTTTCATGGTGGACCAATAGTCACCTGCTAATATGAGACACTTGACCAGAGCTTGATTACCGGAATGAGCTCTGCAGTGGCTTTCGTGGAATTCTTCAAGGACACACTACGTCAGATTTGGACCTAATTATTTTAATAAGGGGCTGCCGTACGCCCTCTTGGATAGGTCATTATGAATGTTGTTGTATTTGGCTGCTTGTATCCGAAGCTTCTTAGTACACAATGTTGCAAGTATGTAACAATACAATTGCGCCAGTCCCAAGATAGATTTATGGTCCTTACCTCGATTTGATATATCGATGAGTGTAAGAGGGTGACCACGTTTCTTTCTCTAGTTATGTCTTTGGTGGTTGCTACTAATTTGGTGAGGCCATCAGCTTTAATGTTTTGCGCTTGAAGGATCTGCTCGAGCTGATATTTATCAAACTCCGGAAGCAATTTACGGATCTCGGCCTGGTATTTTTGTAAACATTGCTCTTTGATCTGGAAAGTCCAAGTGACTTGGTTGACAATGAGTTAATAATCACACCATAGTCTGACCCGTCTCGCCCCGTATTTGAGTGTCATCCTTATCCTACAATCACGGCCTCATACTCGGCCTCGTTGTTAGTCATGTCCAGGCACCTTATGGACTGGTGAATAACTTTGTCTGTCGGGATTTTGAGTACAAGTACTAATCCGGATTTTCACGCATTAGAAGCACCATCAGTGTACAAAATACATAGATCTTGTCTTTGGGGAGAAGCGTGGGCGGTTTCTTTTTCGACTTCGCGCATTATTTTTTTGTTGAAGTCTATAACGAAGTCGGCAAAGACTTGTGACTTTATCGCCGTTTGCGGTTGATATGTGATATCATGCTCGCTTAATTCAATGGCCAATTTGGCTAACCTTCCCGATAGCTCGGGATTATGCAAAATACTTCTCAAGGGGAAAATTGTGACTACCGAGTTGGGATGGCACTAGAAGTAGGGTCTAAGCTTTCGTGAAGCTACGACCAAGGCTAGGGCTAATTTTTTGAGGTGGGGGTACCTTGTCTTGGCGTCGACTAGTTGTGCTAATATAGTAGATTGGAGATTGCGTACCTTTATCTTCTTGGACCAGAATCGCAATCACCGCCACTTCGAATATAATAAGGTAGACGAGGAGGCGCTCCCCAGGTTTCGATTTGGAAAGCAGTGTTGGTGATGACAAGTAAGCCTTTAATTCCTTCATGTCTTGGGTGCACTCGGAGGTCCAATGGAGGTCGTTGCCCCTTTTGAATACATTGAAAACTTGTGGCATCTGTCGGATAATAGCAAGATGAATCTTGACAGGGAGGCGATACGATCGGTTAGCATCTGAACCATTATCTGGTATTCCATCTATAACTTTGATTTGGCCGGGGTTGACCTCGATACCTCGCTGTGATACTAGGAAAACCAAGAATTTTCCTGAGGTCATACCGAATGTACACTTTTTGGTGTTTAGTTTCATTTTGTATCACATGAGTATATCGGAGGCTTGTTTCAGGTGACCGATATGATCTTCTCTCTTTTTGAACTTGACCAACATATCGTCTATGTAGACTTCCATAGTCTTGCCGAGTTGATTATTGAGACCATCCTTTGGTATGTTGCCCCTATGTTTTTCCGTACGAAAGACATAACTTTGTAGCAGTACATTCCTTGATGAGTGATGAAGGTGGTTTTCTCCTGATCCTCCTCCTCCATGAGGATTTGATTGTAGCCCAAGCAGGCATCTAAGAAACTTAGCAGTTCATGCCCTGTCGTTGCATCAATGAGTTGGTCAATATGAGGTAATGGTAACGAATCTTTGGGGCATGATTTATTTAAATCAGTAAAGTCTATGCACATTCGCCGCTTCTCGTTTTTCTTTTTCACAATGATGGCATTGGCGACCCATTTGGGGTATTTTGACTTCCTGATGGAGTCATATTCCAGTAATGTTTTGACTCGCGGACTGCATCAATTATGGAGGAAATGAACTTCCACCTAACCTGCCTCACCGGGGTGTGGAATAGATCAGCGTTCAACTTGTGTGTAGCGATCTCCTTCGGGATACCTGGAATATCTGCATGGAAAAAAGCAAACAAGTCCACGTCAGTAGTTAAGAATGACGAAATTTACCTAGTTCTTGACGCTTGCAACCGATGTAGGCTTTTGAATGGGATCGTAATCTTCTATGGTTGATTCCGCATCCTTTATTGTTTCGGGATCTCTGATGATGTCTTCTCTTTCATCATAGCTCGACCTCGACCCTGTTAATTGCTATACCTCTTTTTTTTGCCCTTCATTTGCTAGTGGTCGTATAATCCAGGGCGATACAGCATCATTCTTGAGATGTGCATTGTTCTCCCCGTATGATGAATATTCCCTATGGGGTTGGAAATTTGATAACTTGGTACAAGATGGAGGGGATGGCCCTCATGGCATGTATCCAAGGTTGGCCTATTATGGTGTTGTACGCTTGTATCCTGGTCCATGATGTAGAATGTGGTTTCTAGAGTGACGCCGCGGCCAAGACAGGGAGTGTGACGGGACACTATCTTATCTCCAAGTTTCATTTGTGCAAGTACTCGAGGGTTGATAATGCATGTGTCGCTCCTATCGTCCACCATAATGTATCTCACATATGTATCTAATATACGTAAAGTGATAATAAAGTCATCATAATAAGGAAAATCCAAACCGTGGGTATCTGACTTATCGAAGATGATACTTTCTTCGAGTTTGTCATATCATTGGTGAGTGATTGACCATTTGAGCTTGTGGGTTGTGGTGAACGTTACGTTGTTGACCGAAACATCATCGTCGCCCTCGATGATCATTTGAATGGTGCGGGACTACGGGTTGGTAAGGGTAATTTCGGCGGTCCCTAGTGTTAGTCACGTCGTGGGGAAAAGTTGGTCCTCCCCCCATCGATTAGTAATTTTTTGAGGTGTCCTTGGCAAACCATGTTTATGACCTCATGCCTTAGGGTGATCCAGTCTTCGATTTTGTGACCTTGCTCTTTTTGGAGCTCGCAAAGGGTGTCTGACTTTCTGGTGCTTGGATATGACCTCATCTTTTGTGGCTACTTTACTTTTGGTCCGAGATTCTCCAATTTGTAGACTATTTCTTAAGGTGATACACAAAAATTGTGAGCGGATAACAAAGGGGGCATATCTCTCTTGTTCCGATGAGTCCCCGTCCTTGGTCTAGGTGTGCTCTCTTCGTTGCAGGAGGGGGGCATGATGGCGCTTTTGATATATGTTTGATGTCGTTCTAGGTTAGATTGTGGAGCTGTGAGATCCTTTCTGATATTGTTTTTTCGATCCTTCTTGGACTCGGCCTATACTGAAGTCAACCAATGAGTTAGACCATTTAGGTCGCCCCCGTCTTCAAAGACATCGGGATAGTAGGCATTATGTGTTTCATCCCAAGTGGTTGGAGGATATTTTATAAGTCGGCTTAATAATTTTTTGATCGCCCTTGAGCCATTCCTGCTCAGCCCATTTTGGAAAGCTATGGCCATTCCTTCTGATACATTTGGTAAGGTCATCCTTAATCAGTTGAATTGAGCGAGGAAATCGCTCAATCCTTCTTTGGCGATTGTTTGATGGTGAATATATCATTCACTTTCGCCTCTGCCTTTTTGGCCCCAGCATGGGCCGTTACGAACTTGTTGGCCATATTTTCGAATATTTTGATGGAATCCGCATGCAGCTGTGAATACCAAGTTAATGCTCCCCCAATGAGGGTCTCAACGAACTTCTTCAACAAGATGGAAGATACTTATTCCTTGGCGAGGTCATCAACTTTTACGGCAGTGACATAATGAGTCACATGATTTTCGGGGTTGGACGTAGCATCATATATTTTTAGATAGTGCGGCATCTTGAAGGTCATTTTTATGTCATGGGGGGGGGGGGGGGCTTCATCACTATACGATTGTTTGAGAAACTGATTAGCATCTCGTTTTGGCAAGAGTTTTGGGGCACCCGATAATTTGACAACTCTTTCTTGGTGCTCTCTCATTTGGCCAGAAGCAGTTGTTCTCATTTTTTATTTCCTCTATTTTTTCAAAATGGTTGTGAGAGTGTCATCACCTGCATTATTAACATTATGAGTGATACTTATTATTGGAGGGAAAGGGTCGTGCTACTCGACCGTTGTCGGTGTAATGAAAGTCCTTGCGTTTTTTCTAACTATTTTCTGGGCGAGCTTGTTGAGGATGTCAGTTAGCGTGTTAGTTAGCCAAGTTCAAGGATCTTTTTCACTGTTGGTGGCATCTCTTCCGTCATGGATGTGGAAGCTCCTTTACCGCGGGATGTTTCGATACTGCCGTGAGGGAGGGGCGACCCACCTCGCTTGGGGGAGGCATTAGACATTATGTCCTCGCCTTCTATCTCAAAAACCTCATTGATGGTATTCAAGAGATTGGTTGTGGGGTCAGCCACTACCCTTAATCTTTCTTCTCTGTCACCTGCCATGTCAGATCCCTATGTACAAGGAAAATAGGAGTTTTGTTTTCTTTTTTTTTATTTTCTAAACCGTGCCAGTTATAGATCTAGAAGAAACAAAAACTTTAACTAAGAAATCCCCACAGGAAGTGCCAAATTATTTGACCAAAAAGTATAAATCTTCGGTTAAACTAATTAATTTTATATAATGAGGGGTTAAACCTAATTTATAATAATATCTCTTGATTTATAACTAGTTAACACAAATAACGTAAGATAGTGTTGGTGGGGAATTAAATATAGTGTGCATTTAATATTCCAAATGATTTAAGCAATGATAGAGCAACATAAAACAATAAATAACAATAAATGACATTAATGTAAATATGGAGAATGCTTCACCCAATATTGAATGAGGTGGACGATTTTTTTTTCTGGCAGTGATGAATGATAGACAAATCCTAGAATATTTGAACTATTTTCGGATCTGATGGTAAAGTATGGAATAATGGATGGTAGAATCTAAGTAAAAAGGTAGTGTTTGTATTTTTTGTATAGAGATAGTCTTCTTCTCAAAAAGTGTTCTTATGAAAATCGCATGTCCTATCCCCTTGTTTCTTTTTCTATTTATATGGGACTTATCCGCAATCAACCCTAATAGTACAATTGCATAGAATATTCAATATTCTCTTAAATGTTTTATTACAAAAACTAGCCATTAGTGCTATGTTCTTGATGCTTGACCTCGACTGTTATTGACTGTCCGGCTACAAATCCCACTGGTTGCTAGTCAACTTCGACCACGTCATTTTACTTAACAATCATCTTATGCTAAATTCTCTTGGGGCAGATTTAACCTATACAACCTCTAATATAACTTGTGAATAAGTTGTGCCAAAGTTATGCATATCCCCTATAACTTGTTAACAAAGAAGGTTTTACCTATCCGAATCCAATAAAATTTTACCAACAATTAGTACAAAAGTTATGAACTCCCAAGCAAGAAAATTGTAATGTTTCGCCACATATAAGTCATAACTTGTGAAAAAGTTATGACCCACCAAATTATTATTGCAAAAAATTCTTTAAAAAAAAATTGTTGGGATGTTCAATGTTTGGGCCGCTCAAAATCCTATATAAGGTAGTGAGCTCCCTGAACATAGGCAGCCCATTTAAGGAATTTTATGTTTGGGCAATGAAAGGTAATGAGCGATAAAAAGAAAAATTTACACAAATATTTCAAATAAGTATTAACTTATCAACCACTAGTTATTTGTTATAAACTTACCAAAACTAGTCAAGCATATATAAAAATTAAAAAACTAAATAAATAATATTTTTTCTGAATCACATGCAAAAATCTTCTTTCATATATTTTAAGCGTGATTAGCAACATTAAATGCAAGACGGAAAGGAAATTTTATGAATGAGGTAGAAAATAAGATGATGAAATAAAAAAAATTTCCAAAAATGTAAACACAAAAAGATTTTTTTCAAGAGGTTCTTCTGCTACACATGTATATAAAAAGAGTCCAACCTTGTAGTTAGCAGCCATACGCTCTAACCAACTGAGCTATTCCAGCTTCTTGTGAATGTTTCTCTGACCTAAATTATTTCTACATTTGTGATGTCATGTTAAAAAAAATTTCTCAACTTTAATACTTGTTGTTTCCAGTTAATTAATACAGTAGTATATCTTTTTACTAGAAAAACTTTTATGCCTGATTAAAATAGTAAATGTTTTGTGATTCTATAGTTAAATTAATTTTGGCCAAAAAAATAACTTACATACATTTAATATTTACGCTGAATCAACAAAAATATATGCTATTTGTCAATACATAAATCTCCGTAACTTAATCATAGCTATTGTACTTGAGGCTTTGTTGAAGTAAATCCCAAAATAATTAATTACTCATATTATTTATTAAGATATAATTTAAATAATAAACTTTTTTAAAAATATATCAAATGTAAATAAAAATTATATTATTTGTATTAAATCTACTCTGACAGGCTCATAAGTCATAACCCCTTCAATTGTTAGCAGTTCCCAAAACATAGGCAATGGGGAAGAAGAAGAAGAACAAAAGAAGGGCTGAGGGTAATGATAATAATGATAGGCCGAAGAAGAACCCTAAACCCAAAGAACAAAACAAGTCCAATGGTGGTAACGGAAAGGCATACGTACAGGTACTGAAGTGCTTCAGAATACGATGCTCAAAATCATCTATACTTTGCCTCTGAATCTTAACGCTGTTTTGTAATTTAAAAAGCTTACCTTTTTTTACTCTAGTAAACGAGTTTTGATTTTTTCATACACCTTTTAGGTATTTTGAGTTGTTAATTATTGTGACTTATACTACTTTTTGCGTAGTAAAACATATGAAATTTGTTTTAAGAAACTTAAAGATTATATGCCCGAATTCACGATCAAAATTAACAAGTTTGACTCTTGAAACTTGAGCTCCGCCACATAATTTGGGACAGAGGGAGTACTAACAATTATATGCAAGTGGTATTTTGGTGAACTTTTTTTATGCCCTGAGAAAAGGCAAAGCGTAAAAGGTTTCTCCTTTCTATTAGTTTTGCATGATAACATTCACTGAATCTATCAGAATATTCACTGAGAGAATTAACCTTTCACTTTGCACAGTGAAGGCATATGTGCTTAGAGCTTTATATGTATGTTTTTAAAATATGTGTGTATTAATCTAATCGAATTTGTTATTTGAATGCCTTGCTTTTTCACACCTCAGAATAATTAGCTTATTTTGATTCCTTGAATTTCTCACAGATTCTGGGAAATGGCATGGATACTCAAGATACATTACCCTCTGTCCTCCTCTTACTTCTCCAAGTTTGCAGATGTAAATAACACTAAGGCGGTCATTTGGTTCACGAACCAGTTGAGCAACAATAATATGTTCATGGACTTTTTTTATGGTGAATTGTTCTGCAATGAATAATAATGAGGGAATTAGTAGTCAAAGATTGAGATAACCAAGTAAGCTTAATCCTGTTATTGCTAAAAACATAATCTTATTCCACATTCTATCTTGTATAAAATAATTCATAAATTCCCATATAAGTTACATCTGTATTAGATAAGCAGAATTTTATTACGGTAACCTACTGGTTGTATTAGTAATGCAGAATTTTTTTCCGGAAACCAAGCAGTGTAGTATTAATTATCCAGTGCTTAAAATGATTAGTTTTTCTTATACAACAAAACAAGCGAGCCCCAAGTGTCTAATATTTCCTGCTGATACTAAAAGGATAGCTTAGTTCTATTGTGATTCCATTTTGTTAGTTTGACGATGCATCGCATGCCTATTTAATTGAGTGTTAGGGCCATTGTCTTGATTGGTTTTGTGAAATCGATTAATATGCCCTAGAAAAGGAGATACCTTGTTTGCATTTTAGTTATATACCACTGTTCCTTTTCAAGTCATTATCCGTGATCTACCTATTGTCGATTTTACAGAATAAACATTTAGTAGATGAGTGAGGATATATGATGATCCAATAATGTCGTTACTATTGTTCTAGTAGGTTTCCTCTTCATAGAAATGTTGTACAGACTGCTTTCCACCTTTGTTCTTCTTGCTCTTTGTGGTTCTTGTTTCCTTTGTCAAAGAGGGATTTATGAAGATAAATTGGACAAACGAAAAAGGTATATTTGAACTTATTTCTCAGCGTGTTTTTATGTTCTTCTGTTCCCAGGGATTGCAACGCTTCTTCACAGAGAATAAATTTACATTGTCAAAGGTATTCATATACAGAATCTTGCTGTTCTAAACCTAGTCTATAGTGTATATTACTGTGTCGTTGATCTAGGGGAATATACATAAAACTCCTCTTTTTTTCAGATTGATGACATACTTCTGTCACGTGTCTGCTCAGAAACTGCTGGTGGACTCCCAGGTTGGTTATTATTGAGCACAATATGAAATTTGTGAATTTTTTGAGTGCCTGGATCGAATCAACTGTCGAGAAGATTTTGTCTTACTTATTTCAGTTGATTAAGAACCCCCAAAGTAGTTCAATCGGTTTACTTGCAGGTCTCTTATTGACTTTGGCTGGGATGGGGAAAGAAAGGATGTCTGTGAGTGTCGCTTTAGCTTATTTTACTAGCTATATATTCATCACAAAATTTCTTAAACTATAAGTGGTGTTTGAAAATGTGATACCAGTTCAGTATTTGTTTGCAGGTCAATTTATGGGGTCCCCAGGATCTCGATCAGTTGGTTGAAGCAATGAAATCTTATGTTCCAAATGCTGCCATGCTTTGCACAAGTAGTGTTCTCTCAATGCATGGATCTGATGAAGTTGCTGCTGCTTCTTCAATGAAGTTTGATCATCTTTATGTTCCTATTGTTGATAATGTTGTCAAAATATCTGCTGTTCTCTTGCGACCACATTGCTCAAAAGTGTGTGACTCAGTGAAGGAAGTTGCGTTAAATCCTGGTGAGCTTTCGGTGGTTTATATTTGTGAGTTGCCAGAGATCAAAGGGAAGTTCGATCCAGTTAAGACTGCTAATTTGGGGTGGAACCTGGGCCAAAATATGGTCAACTGCAATGTGGGAATTCAGTGCAGTCAGATAACCTAGAAAGGATTCTTTTCAATGCTTACTTGGACTTGTCTATCTAATTAGGTTCTCTGTGCTTCGTTTGCAGGGTAATGCTGTGCAGGTTCACCCTTGTCAAGTTATGGACCCTTCTATTCCCGGTCATATTGTGCTCCTTGTTGACTGCCCGACACTCTCTCATCTGCAAGAATTGTCATCTTTACAGTCTCTTACTCCATATTACTTGAGTACATCTGAACAGCCCATTGAAATGTGCAAAAACGTAAATTGTTTGATACACCTTAGCCCTGCATCTGTAACAAATACAACTGCATATGAGCAATGGATGACCAGATTTGGTGAAGCCCAGCACATAATGGCAGGACACGAGCCGTAAGTAACCTTTTTCTTTTCAAATGCACATCTAGCTTTGTCCAATAAATTTATGTTTTCCTGTTTATGTAGTCACATGTTGATTATTCGTTAGGCATCTGCAGGAAGAATATTGATATTCCAATTCTGAAGTCCAGTTCAAGAATTGCTGCAAAACTTAACTATCTGTGCCCTTAATTCTTTCCTGCTCCTGGTCTTTTGACCCTTAAGCAGTTAAAGAGCTTACCATCAGTCTCAAGGTTCCCGATGGAGGTATACCTTATTGATATTCTGTTTGAATGAACAATAAATTAACTGTGGATAATGACTTGATCTTGGGTGTAATCGAGCAGTTACATTAATTTTGTTCTTTTCAGTTGTTTCTTCCAACCTCATGTCGATTCATTTATGCGGAGAACCTCCTCAAGGTGAGAGAATCAATATAGTCTGGTTGAAATAGCTCTGGCCCGAAATTAGAACCTGGAATTATTGATGCTCTATATAAATAAAAAATTTCCTTACCTATCAAAAAAAAAAAAGATTATGAAAGTACATTCTAAGTTTTAAGTCATTTGTTTAGGAATGTACATATACAGATATATTTTCTATAAAATCAACTGCAATCTATCTTATGCAAGGTTTTTTCACTTTAATGCTTGGTTTATTTAAAAATGAACTTTGTTTCTGGAACAGTTCAATCTTCTTCCATATAAAGATCTTGGATTAGACAATTCTAGTGTTGCTGCTACTATTTCTCGGACAGAAATCATAGATGAGTTAACTTCGGAAATTCCAGAAGTTATAAGTGCTTCTGAACATATTACCCAAATGTGGCATGGGAACAACGGAACAAATGGAAGCACTCCATTACCTAGCTGTTTGGAAGGTATAACAAGAGAGGATATGGAGATTGTTCTTCTTGGAACTGGTTCATCGCTGCCTTCAAAATACCGAAATTTTAGTTCTATATTTATTAATCTTTTCTCAAAGGGAAGTATTCTGTTAGATTGTGGTGAAGGAACACTGGGACAACTAAAAAGAAGGTAATATGTGAGTCCATTAACATAATCTTACAGTTTTTTCCTAAATGTGTGATGTAATGTGCTCTTTCCGAAACAGATTTTGTGTTGAAGGTGCTGATGAAGCTGTGAAAGGTTTAAAGTGTATTTGGATTTCTCATATTCACGCGGATCATCATGCTGGCCTTATAAGAATTCTTACTCTGAGACGTGATTTGCTCAATGAAACTCCCGATGAACCTTTAATTGTTATAGGTCCTCAGCAACTTGAGATATTTCTTGATAGGTACCAAATGCTCGAGGATCTGGATATGCAATTCCTTGACTGTAGGGATACCACAGAATCTTCATGGAAGGCTTTTGAGTTGAACGAAGACAATGATTCTAATGGGAGTGCGAGCAGGCTAAAGAACATACTCAGAGAATCAGGACTGATGACATTGAATAGTGTTCCTGTTATTCATTGTCCGCAGGCTTATGGAGTCGTCCTGAAATCTGCTGGTAGGACTAGTGTTATTGGGAAGAAGATACCAGGTTGGAAGATTGTTTACTCTGGTGACACCAGGCTTTGTCCAGAACTGGTTGAAGCCTCTCGTGGAGCAACGGTTCTCATACATGAGGCATGTCACTAGATGTCATTGAAATATTTTCCATTGATAAACTATTGTTCTATCCCATATCAAATGTCCATTTTTGGTTATTTTCCGTTTATAACTATTCTATCTCATATCAAATGTCCATTTTTGGTTATTCTGGGCCATTTGCTGCAGGCTACCTTTGAAGATGGCATGGTGGAAGAAGCTATAGCGAAAAATCACAGCACAATGGGGAAGCTGTTGATGCAGGGGACGCTGCTGGAGCATATCGTGTCATCCTCACTCACTTCAGGCAAAGATACCCTAAAATTCCAGTATTTGATGAAACCTACATGCACAAAGCATGTGTTGCTTTTGATCTGATGAGCGTTAACTTAGCTGACCTGCCCATGCCTCCAAGAGTTCTACCATATCTTAAAATCCTGTTTCGTGATGAAATAGTTGTTCATGAATCTGATGATGGCGATGATGTCAATTCTGCTATAGCGGAGGTTTAAATGTTTGTATGGCAACCATTTTTTAAGCATTTATATATATACAGGAGCGCCTTCATAGACTTTTCATTTTTTCCAGTACAAGTTGCCTTTTTCTCCTTCAGCATAAGTTTACTTGACTTCCTTTGTTGGTTATGGACTTATGGTAGTGAAGTTTTGGTTATTTTTGAAGTTATTGAAATTTGTCCTGTAATTCTTTTGGTTTTAATGGAGAAGTTAAGAGTAAATCACAAAGTAATAAAGCAATAAATTGGGTAAATGGAGCAATTTTTTTTTAGGGATTTTTACCTATACATCCCATATAGCAAATCTTATTACCATTATTGTGCCTTGTTTGGTTATTACCCTCATATTCCATGTTTTTGTTACCAAAAATGTATCAAACGAAATCAATATGATTTTGTAGCCTACAATAGCGCCTGTTTTTAAGGCTCCCAACGATATTAACTATTTTGTAGCCTAAAATAGCGCATGTTTTTAAGGCTCCCGATTAATCTTTGATTCTGTACCAATTAAATGGTCAATCAAAAACGGTAAAATCTCTTAACCAGCGTGAATCTATCCAGTTTTCTGTTTCGAAAATCGGTCATTCTTTCGCATGTAACACCGAAAATCTGTTTTTCCAGATTTCAGTTTCGAAAATCTTTCATTTTTCTACATCAAATACTGAAAATCTTCCAGATTTTGTAGTTCTTCCAGATTTCTGTTTCGAAAATCTTTCATTTTTCTACATCAAATACTGAAAATCAGAATTTACAGCGTGATAGTCAATAAAATTGTAGTTCTTCCAAATTTCAGTTTCGGAAATCACTCATTCTTCTACAAAAGATAAGTTATTGAAGGCAAAGGGTACTTTCACATTACTTGGGCACAAATTCAACAAAGAATTGGAAGATAACAATACATTATCCCAGAAACTAAAGGTAATATATTCCTGTTTGGTGCAGGAAAAAAAAACTGGTAAAAATAGTAGCTGTTGCAGTGTTTCCAGTGTGTTTTTAAAATATAGTCAAATATGGGTAAATGTAGTTAACGTTTATATGGAGTGTTTCCAGTGTGTATTTAAAATGTAGTCAAATGAGTAAATGTAGTTAACGTTTATATGCAGTGTTTCCAGTGTGTTTTTAAAATGTAATCAAATGTGGGTAAATATAGTTAAAGTTTATATGCAGTGTTTCCAGTGTGTTTTTAAAATGTAGTCAAATGTGGGTAAATGTAGTTAACGTTTATATGCAGTTTGTTTGTAGCTGATTTGTAGTTAACTGATTGTTGTTAACATAGTTAACTTATTGACACCTTATTATTTTCTTTTTGGTCTTGAATTGTAGGTGAGGGCTTCAACAGATCATATACATACTGTGTTAGATGGTGTGAAGCGGTACATTGTTATTAGCAAAACAGTTAACAGTATACAATGACAACAAAGAATAACAGGTATACATGTAACTCGAAAATACTAATAAAGAAGTTTTAATTCCTTGAAGAAGGCTCATTTCTTTTTCTTTTTCTTTTTCTCCTACTATTGATCGAATTTGACTCCGGTAACCTCTAATATATTAGCCATTACATCAATCCTGCCTCAACAAGAGGAAGATAAGAAGGAATTTCCTTTTTGAAGGCCTAAAATTAAGTTCTGTCATGGAAGTCGTTCTCCATAAAGAGATAAAAGATGAGAGATTGATACTTTTTTTATAGGGAGAGAGAAAAACGTGTAGAATAAAATCTGAAAAGATTTTCAGTTCCACAAATCAAGGCTATAATTAATAAGTTGATATTTAAACCTTAAATATAATTTTGGTATATAAATTGAAAGGTGGTATACTTAAATGTAATAAACACAAACCTTAAACATGGGTGGTAATAATGTTTGCTATATGGTATGTATATGTAAAAATCCCTTTTTTTTATAGAAATTGAACTCATGACCAAAAACTTTCTACCTTAAACACTTTGTTCTTGTTTGATGAAGCTTAACCTTCTTACTGGAAATGGTCTTTTACAGAGTGTCACAAGAAGTCACAGACTTTAAAAATGCCAACAGGTTAATTACAGTCAATTGATGGCTCGCACTTCTTAGCTCCCAATTTGCTCACCATAATATAGACGTCGAGTACTTTAGGGTGTGTTTTGTATGGAAGAAAATATTTTTCAATTTTCCTATGTTTGGTTGGTCTAAATATTTTCCTCATGAACACATTTTTCTCTCAATTGGAAAAAAATATTTTCCCTATCAATAGAAGGGAAAATATTTTCCAAAATTCCTTCTCAACCTTCCTCACCCTATTCCCCATCCCAACTAACTCCCACAACCCACCCAACCCCAACCCCGCCGTATCTCCCACCTACCCACCCCACCCTATAACCTAAACAAAAATATTATTAATAGTACTTTCTTTTCATGTTATAGATAGATTTTTTTTTATTTTAATAAATGAGTATTTTTTTTATGATATTAAAATGTATTTCTTTCATTTTATCAAAAAAAATTCTTTCTTTTCATGTAGAAAAAGTATTTTTTTTTATTTAAAAAAAATAGTTTTTTCTTTTTATGATATTGAAAATTTTTTTTTCTTTATTTCAATAAAATGAGTACTTGATTTTCATGTTGTAGAAAGAGTACTTTCTTTTTCAACCAAAATAAGATTTCTTTTAGTTATGGAGCACAAATTTCAATGTTATATTTTGGTAAAAAAGTAAAGTAGCACATTAGTTCCTTTAGGTTTATGTGAATTGTTAGAGACTTGGGGGAAGGGGGGTGGGGTGACGGGTGAGGAGAGTAGCATAAAAATTATATTTTCTACTCTCTAACCAAACACTAAAAAATATTTTTCAATCACCAACCAAAAAGGAAAAATAAGTGATAAAACCATTTATTTTCCATGAAAACATTTTCTTCATACCAAACACACCCTTAGTCTTGGTTGATTTGAGATAGAGCTGAAATTTTGGTTGCTGAATAGGTGATTTTTCAACCTTGTACTTTATTAGTCCATAACCAATACCCCTTTGATCTAAATAATGTCTAACTGAAACATACTTAAGTTAAACATCGATGATCAAAATAAAAATGGTGCACGAGTAAAGTCACTTAATCAAGTTCAAAGTTGCTTTCTCGAAAGTTTAGCAGGAATCTGTGTTGCAAACGTGCAGCTGCTTGCACTGGGGTTGTTGGAACTTCCTAATGTTCCAGGTTGATCAAGAGAAGGAAAGAATCAAAAGCATTGCAATGTAAAAGAGATTAGGAAGAAACATAATGATCATTAGCCTGAATATGCATACATTTCGTCGTCTTATCGTTTTCCTTTACCTTCTCCTTCTCTCTTGATATACATTTTTGCCATCACAAGACAAAAGGGAAAAAGGAGGTAACAAAAACGAAGGATGTGAGACAATGAGCAGGGATTTGGGCTAGAAAAGAATACATATGAAAAAAGATGACCTCCTGTACACAACTGTGAAAGTTGTCAAAGTGACAATAGTAAAGCTTCTACCCAGGCTTCTGAAAAAATCCCAGAAAATACTTAACAACTTTTAAGGATTATTTTCTTCATTCTTCAATTTTTATATTGTTCCATTTGTCGTTTCATCTGAAGAAGCTTCTGCATCATAGTTCTTGCCAAAGCCAAGTTCGGACATGTCTTGCTTTGCCATCAGGTTCCTGCAAAATGCTCATAAGAGCAAAAGATAAACTTCTTTTTTCCACAAGAGCAAAAGATAATCAAGACTTATAAGGAAATAACATAGACACATTTGATGAAACAATTTCACCAGAAGGCATTACTGTGCATTTACTTACTATGAATGCCAATCTATTGTAGGAACTGAAGTTCTATTTAGACAGGAGTATGAATTTCCCTTTCAAGAAAATATGCGAACCTCTGCTGATATCTAAAAAGAAAAAAGAAAAAAAGAAACATAGCATACAGGAAAAAGGAAAAAATGAGAAAGAACGAAAGTTTCTTCTCCTAGCTTCATTATGCAGGGAATAAGTTTGCTTTTATGCATCTCTTTTCTTTCTGCTTGGGAAATTATCCTATTACTCTTGCATACATTGTTTGGGTCCACAAAGAGGTGAAATTAAGTGAGAAAGAGAATTGAAGCGGTGTGAAGATACGGGAAGCTTTTGTTCCTGTTCCTAATCCTAGATAGTTTCATAGGTTCAGTATATAACTAATTCATCTAGATCAATAGAATTATCCTTTTTGTTTCTGTATTTACACTAGTCAAAGAAGAGAGTTAAATCCTTTGCTTCTAGTATTTTTTTTACAAGGTAATGTATATTGTAGTGTGCCAACAAAATGCTGGAAGAGAAATACAAGCAAAAGCTGCAAAACATTACAAAAGAATGTAATGCAAAATGAAAATCAAGCATGGCTTCAGGCTCTAACACATTTTCCATGGCCATGTTGTGCCAAAAACTAGCAAGAATATACAATTCTGTTTGATCTTAAGTATATTTTAATTCTTGTCTTCAAAAAATCTAGCGTTCCTTACCGTCAATATTCTGGATTGTCTTCAAAAACCCTTTGTTTCTACTTTCTGTGTTTCTTTCTAAATGCTAGGATGTTTTAGGCTTTTCTAGGAACAATTGGTGCTGGCATACATTAATCACCATCCAGAATATACTAAAAGTTGGCAAAAAGTATACTCATGCAAAAGGTAGCTGGTCTGTTTACCCTCTCTCTAATATACAGGGGATTACTTATAAGACATTAAATGAAGCAACAATATTGCATTTGTTCATCCACTTTGGTACAGATGCATTCTTGAGATATTTGACCGAAGATGCAGGGGAGACCAGAATAAATTATGATTTTGCACCAATAGGTAACATTTGATTGAAAGATGTGTCCTGATTTCAAGTAATCTGCTATCATCCTCCACAAGGGGCATAATCCTTTTGGATAAGGGCAAGAGGCATAATAATACTAATCAATAGAAGAGATCAAATCAATATTGGTAAAAGCTTATAGACATATTCCTTACAATTTTGAACATATTGAAATGTAGAGAATGACATCAATTAAGATTTATGTCTAAAAGTAATAACAGAGAAGCCTTGTCCAGAACTCTCATTCTAGGAAGTTGTATGAACTCATGAACAAAGTAAGCCGCTCAATACTGCAGTGGCAAGAAGATGAGCACTTTGTTGACTATAGGAAGCTACATCTTAAATATAGTTCACATGCTATAAACTAAACAGTGAAAGTGTTGTCCAAGTCATAACAATGGACTTACTTCTCCATACGGCACTCCAGGTACTTCTTAGAAAGGTGTCGACAGTTGTCGGATTTATGCCCAGAGGATTTAAGACAATTGAGGTACTCTTTCTTCTCCTAAAATAGACCAAAAGGAATAGTAAGTAAGAAGAAAGAATGAACCTTGCAAAGGATAAATATGCTCCATCAACAACCATCCGTTATAGTTTTATCATAAAAGAAGAATGGGAGAAAAAGGAAACACCAAAACCAACAAACTATGAGATCTGTGAAAGGATTATACCAGGTCACATAAATGCATATGGTCCAGCGGAAAAACTCCTTTTTCAGGGGGCACTGGTCTCAGTCCTCTATTTCCGCCAAATGCTCCCCCTTCAAAAAAAAAAGCATAGTATAACAAGAAATGGAAATATGTAACCAAGAAAAGGAGAAAATAATTTAGAGAGAGGACGCAGAAAAAGGACGAAAGCAAATTAACTGTTCGTTTTATCAAGGATAATTTAATTATCCAAGATTCTGTAAATAGCATGTGAGAGTAAAGCGTTTTCACTCTGTCACAAAGCACAAATATCACACCAATTACATAACAACAAACACTAAGCGCGGAAGCAATTATCAATAGCTTATCTACGCTTAAGATCATAGAAGTGCAAATAAGAACACGCAATGCTGATACCCATGAACTCAAGCCATAAATTGTCAAGTTCCAAGCTATATTCTAAATGCATGGGAGACAAGGGCGGACCTACATTAGAGGTAGGGGGTTCACCGGAACCTGTTGGCCTCGGCAAAATCACTGTATATATGTCTTGTGTATATAATATACATCGAGGACCAAAAGGGTAGCCCAGTGTACTAAGTTCCCGCTATGCACGGGTCCAAGAAAGGGCCGGAAAACAAAGTTTATTGAACGCAGCCTTACCCTGCATTTTTGCAAGAGACTGTTTTCACGGCTCGAACCATATTCATCGAGGACCACTTAAACATAATACTGGCGCCCCCCAAAAATCACAAAAGGCCACATCATAAAGTTGGTTGAGTGTACCGCGGAAGCCCCCTACTCGCGCTTGTTGTTTGGGATAGAAACCCAATTCCTGCATTTTAGGTTTTCCTTTTACTTTACTGGTCTCAATGATTGTTTATACTTAGTAGTCAACTGGTTTATTAAATTTTTATCTTTTCTAAAGTCAATTGTCGTTTAATACTTGTACATAATAATCAACTTAATTAATGCTATTCTTTTTCAAGTCCCTCCCTCAAAATCAAACGCTCCAAAACCTAGCTCCTCTCTCCGCAAATAGAAAATTCTCCGTACCTTCAACAATAACTTCGACAAAGTAGCATCATGGTTTTAAAGAGCTGTGAGCTGAAATCTGTTGCTAGTACGCAACATATTTAAAGATAGCGTGCCCCCATCATTGAAATCCTCGTTCCCCTCTGACGGGAGAAACACTAAAATTAACCTTTGTGGGTAAAAGTTTGGTTATCATTGAATAGATGGTTGATCATTTGCCTAAACATTGTACCTTGCTCAAATTTTAACCTTAAAAAGTTACATAGACAGAACCATAATCTAAGTTATCTAGAGAAAAAAAACATTATGCTTCTTCAAGATTTATTTTAAGTAAAAGAATCTACAATATATTTATAAAATTGAGATCATAAGCATCTAAAGAAAGGGCACAGAAAAGTAAATTCACCTGCACTCATTACCGGAGACGTTGATTATCGAAACCTTCCTTTTTGCAGTTTACATGCTCCGTTTCGCCGGTAGTGTGATAATGGACCGAACAAAGAAGATTTACCGACTGGACTTCAGTTTAAAAGCCCAAAGGGCTGGACTGAAAGTAGTTGGGTTACAAGTTAATTAACCCCTTTTTCGAGTTAAAATATCTTGGTATAGCCAGTTTTACATTGGACAATGAAAAATAGCCAGCGGTTATCAAGTCAATAAAAAATAGTCACTATTTTACTGCAACAGGGACCGATCCAGTATAATATACGGGAGTTCTGGTGCATTTGTATACGAACTTCAGGATATTATGCTGGACCGTTATACTTTGCTAACTCTTGTAAAATTTGCGGGAGACTAGAGCACTAGTGCTCCAAACTCTAGTATATTATACTGGACAATTATACTTGCTGGAACTCCCGTAAATTTTCGGGAGTTCTAGCATAGTTATGCTTGAACTCCCGTAAAATTTACGAGAGTTCAAGCATACTTATGCTGGAACTCCCGTAAAATTTGCGGGCGTATTTTCCAGATTTTGAATAGTATTTTGCTCAGATTTAAAGTGGTTTTCGGTAACTTTTGAAACTTGACTATTTTTCAACGGCCAATGGTTAATCTAGCTATTTTTAAATTTCTCGCCTTTTTCCAAAGGGATTTTTTCTTAACTATACCATATATGAAACCTTGTTATCAAATATAGGCATAGTATGTATATTATCTGCCCAGTCCACAGTTTATCTACAATTTATATACCATTCCTTATTTAGGTAGAATCTGCCATTTTAGCGCGCGAAAAATCAGCCACAAAATCTGGGATTGATTTATTCCACATTAAATTCAAAGTTTGAAACGGAAACGAGATCTCGAATCTGCGTAATTTTGAAACAGAAAGGAGATTTCTATTCTTCATCTTCATCTATTCTTCCATATATTTTTCACCATTTATAGCCACTAAAAAACTTGAAAGTTTTGAATTCACGTTTGGATTTTCAAAAATCATTATTTGTTTGAATTGCGTGTTGTTGAAAATAATCAAGGAATATGATTTTGAGTATTTTTTTTATTATAGAACTAATACAAAGTGTAATTAATGACTATCAAAATTGACATGAATGGTGAATAATTTGAGGTCAACGGTGTGGTCGAACAGTTAAGGGTCAATTTATGTATTTCGCATTAGGAAAATAACTACTTCAAGTATGTATATTATTCGCCCGGTCAATAGTTTATCTACAATTTATATACCATTCGTTATTTAGGTAGAATCTGCCATTTTTAGCTAGCGAAAAATCAACCACAGAATCTTGGATTGATTTATTCCACATTAAATTCATAATTTGAAACGGAAACGAGAGCTCGAATCTGCGTAATTTTGAAATAGAAAGGAGATTTCTATTCTTCATCTTCATCTTCATCTTCATCTATTTCCATATATTTTTCACCATTTATAGCCATTATAAAACTTAAAAGCTTTGAATTCAAATTTGGGTTTTCAAAAATAATTATTTGTTTGAGTTGGGTGTTGTTGAAAATAATCAGGAATATGGTTTTGAGTATTTTTTTATAAAACTAATACAAAGTGTAATTAATGACTATCAAAATTGACATGAATGGTGAAAAATTTGAGGTCAACGGTGTTGTCGAATAGTTAATGTATTTCGCATTAGGAAAATATCTACTTCAAGTATGTATATTATCCACTGAGTTCACAATTTATCTACAATTTATATACCATTCGTTATTTAGGTAGAATCTGCCATTTTTTGCGCGCGAAAAATCAGCCACAGAATCTGGGATTGATATATTCCATATTATATTCAAAATTTGAAACGGAAACGAGATCTCGAATCTGCGTAATTTTGAAAAAGAAAAGAGATTTCTATTCTTCATCTTCATCTTCAAATATTCTTCCATATATTTTTCACCATTTATAGCCATTAAAAAACTTGGAAGCTTTGAATTCAAATTTGGGTTTTCAAAAATTATTATTTGTTTGAATTGGGTGTTGTTGAAAATAATCGGGAATATGGTTTTGAGTATTTTTTTTATAAAACAAATACAAAGTGTAATTAATGACTGTCAAAATTGACATGAATGGTGAATAATTTGAGGTCAACGGTGTGGTCGAACAGTTAATGTATTTCGCATTAGGAAAATAACTACTTCAAGTATGTAAATTATCCACCTAGTCCACAGTTTATCTATAATTTATATACAATTCGTTATTTAGGTAGAATCTGCGATTTTTAGCGCGCGAAAAATCAGCCACAGAATCTGGTATTGATTTACTCCACATTAAATTCAAAATTTGAAACGGAACGAGATCCCGAATCTGCGTAATTTTGAAACAGAAAGGAGATTTCTATTCTTCATCTTCATCTATTCTTCCATATATTTTCCACCATTTATAGCCATTAAAAAAACTTGAAAGTTTTGAATTCAAATTTGGGTTTTCAAAAATCATTATTTGTTTCAATCGGGTGTTGTTGAAGTTTTGAGTATTTTTTTTTATAAAACTAATACAAAGTGTAATTAATGACTATCAAAATTGACATGAATTGTGAATAATTTGAGGTCAACGGTGTGGTCGAACAGTTAAGGGTCAATTTATGTATTTCGCATTAGGAAAATAACTACTTCAAGTATGTATATTATCCGCCCAGTCGACAGTTTATCTACAGTTTATATGCCATTCGTTATTTAGGTAGAATCTGCCATTTTTAGCGCGCGAAAAATCAGCCACAGAATCTGGATTGATTTATTCCACATTAAATTCAAAATTTGAAACGGAAACGAGATCTTGAATCTGCGTAATTTTGAAACAGAAAGGAGATTTCTATTCTTCATCTTCATCTATTCTTCCATATATTTTCCACCATTTATAGCCATTAAAAAGCTTGAAAGCTTTGAATTCAAATTTGGATTTTTAAAAATCATTATTTGTTTCAATAGGGTATTGTTGAAAATAATCGGGAATATGCTTTGGAGTTTATATCTCAATTTTGAGGGGTTTTGGTGAAGATTAGACTTGGTTTTGACTGAATTTCATACTGAAATTCGAAGAAGAAGAAGAAGAAGAAGAAGAAGACATATTTCCAGAAATTGTCCAATTTGTTGATAAATTGTCGACTGTGAAGACTAAAATTCCTACAAATTTTCATAAAAAATGCAATTATGTCGAAAATGTTAATTATGCTACAATTGAAATGAGAATTGTGATATTAAAATTAAATATATCTAGTTTGTAGATAAATTGTAGATTATTTGTATTCTAATTGTAGGTGTTTTATTTTCTGTTTGCACACATAAAAAATGACTAAAACTTCTACAAATGTTCTGCAAAAAGCGCAATTATGTCGAAAATCCTAATTAAACTACAATCGAATGAGAATTGAGATATTAAAATTCAATATATCCATTTTGTAGATGAATTGTAGATTATTTGTATTCTGATTGTAGATATATTATTTTCTATAGATAAATTGTAGATTAATGTGATTAGCGGGAATAATCACAGTATCAACAGCAGAATCCTTGAAAACTTACAACCGTGACCAATGTAGAAGAATTGAAGCTACGAGTGTTTCTTTCTTTCGGGAATTTTGGTTAGGCGTTTTCCATTATAGCACTTGCTTGTAAGCTTTGAATTCCAAGTTTTGAACCCTTAATTAGCAATTGCTTATATATAGATAATGCGTCTACTACTATATTTTTTTATTCCTTTCCGGGAACTTCAAATTGGTGGATGAAGGGACAAAATTAGATGTAGAGATGTGAGAATTGGAGTGAATTGTTACTGGATATAGCATGTAGCAAACGTTCTTGTATGCACAGCATGGCTTGCTTTGCCAAAGAATTTGCAGCTTACTTAGCTACGGTCATATAATTATGTTTATATAAATACACTCTTAATTATATTTCTGATTTGAATTATGGTTTATAAATAGTAATTTAGTATGTTGAAATGTAATTAACTCAAACCTTAAACATTGAAAATAATAAGGTTTCATATATGATATAGGAAAGTAAAAATAAATTTTGCAATGGTCTTTAATTTTTAGCCCACATTTGTCCCATGAGCAAAATTTCAAGGTCAAAAGTTAAAAGCGTTGTCCAAGGGGTAAGCAAAGGTCAACACTTGTTAAACTTGAAATTCTGCCCATGGGACAATAGGGGACAAAAATTCAAGATCATCCACTTAGATGGTAATTTCAGTTTTAGTATCATATATCAGTTTTAGACTCAACTTTCAGATTTAGTTTCAGATTTCAGCTACTGGATCGATTTTCAACTTCAGTTTTAGGACCCGTTTGGCCAAAATAAATTTGAGATTTATTTTCAAAACTCGTGTTTGGCCATAAATTTTACCTATATTTTGGCCAAATCCTAAATCGTAAATTTCAAATCCCAAAATCATCTATTGAGCTGAATTTGGATCAAAATCCCAAAACTAGGGATTATATACATGTTTTTTCAAAATAAAATTAGACAATATATTTTGAAAACGTATGTCCAAATACATTTTCATCTTTAAATCAAACTTCACCCAAATTAAAATTTTCAAAATAAATTTAGGATCTATGGCGAAATGCTAGCTTAGTTTCGATTTCAGCTTTGAGTTATTAGTTTAAATTCGGGTTTCAAAATCAGTTTCAGTTCACAGCTTATTCAGTATTTTATTATGTGAATTGCATGCTTTACTTGTTGTAATTTATTATATTTTAATATACTCCGGACTAGTCTTGTTCTCCGTTTATCGGCTTCTGAATTAGACTTTCTGGGTATAGTTGGTGGTACTTATCAAATTTTGACATGTCACGCCGTGTGGCAGATGTTGAGTGTGCAGGTAACAAAGCACATGACCAGAAAAGGACATTTCAAATTTAGTCACAAGTTTCATTCATTTTATCCCTAACGATTGCAATTCTTTCCATACATTTTTATTATTTCCGTATGCCCCATAAATTTACGTATTCAAATACAAAATTAGAGGGTCATTATATTGGAAAGAGTTTAGTTTACATATTAATGTGTTATAAAGAGGATATGTCATGCCTTGGTTAAAGAGTTATGCTTGGTAAAGAGACACTAGTTGCAACAGGTACGAGCACAAACATAGAAAGAGGCACAAGCGGTTATTCAAAAGACTCAGCATCCATACCTATTTAAGTCCAAGAATCAAGGAGAATAAATCTGACAGTACAAGGGGGTACATATACAGTATTTAATGAGCCTTAAACACTAAAAACGTTAGAGAATCTGTATTAAATACAATGATTATGTAACGTAGCATTTACTGTCTTTAATTGTCTATAAGGACCTTATTATAACAAAGAAAAAATACAAATCCCAAAATAGCTATAAAAGGAAGAGCGTGGATCAATTGTAGGGACACGAGATACTATCTGAATACACTGGTTTACTTTTTTTTTCTGACTATCTTATTATTGGAAAAAATTATTTTCTTTACTCATTCTTTGATTATCAGTAACCCGAGTTCTTATAAATTATCGCTTTGACCGAAATTCTACTTTTTGGTTAAACAAATTGGTTCCGTTACCGGAAATCTGATAATCTATTCCTTTTTAGCTTAACTCTCCTTGTTGCATCAACCATGTCGAACAATAATGACAACATTCAAGGAAACGAAGGAAACCGACAACTTCAGTGAAATTTACAAGATAATCACACCTCGGTCCCTTCTCCACAAAGCTCTCCTCGACGGTCTCGAGAAGGCACTCCTGATTGATTTCATGCAAATGGAAACACTCAATTTGAAAATGTTGAAGCTATTGATGAATTTTTGCAAAAATTAATTGCTACACAGGTCAATAAAGCTCTTGAAGCTTTTGCTAGTCAATTACCTGCTGCATCACTCACACTCACTCCAAATAACAACACTTTGGAGAATTCTCGTTCTGGGCTTGTTAATTCAGGTAGTGGCGGAACCCCCAGCGAATCACAAGAAGGAGTACCAGGTAACTTAGTCACTTTTGATTAACAAAATTTAGTACTAACATTGCAGAAATAGCTCAAGGAGCAAAGTGACAGCATAGAGCAAATACTTGGGGTGCCGCCCATAATCAAAGGGATAGATATGGAGAAGTACTCACAGCAACCCTGTAAGCCAAGTGCTGCTCCCCTCCCAATTCCAAAGAAATTCAAAATGCTCGGTATTCCAATATACGATGGAACAACAGACCTACGAGACCACATGACTGCATTCACAACATGCGTAAAAGGCAACGACTTGACCAAACAGGAGATTGAATCAGTATTGGTCAAGAAATTCGGTGAAACACTCACTAAGAGTGCATTAACACGGTATTCTCTTTTACTCGAAAATTTTATATATTCTTTTGCTGAGCTTGCAGATTCTTTCAAAGCACACTCGGAAGCTCAAAAAGATGAAAAAATAATGGAAGATATTTTTAAAATCAAGCAAGGGGACTCAAAATTTCTTAGAGAGTTTGTGGATAGATTCCAACGTAAAAGAATGAAATTACTATGTGTACCTGATAATTGGGCAGCTATAGCCTTCACAAGTAATTTAAATGAAAAAGCTCAGAAGTTACGAGGCGACTCAAGGAAAGTCTTCCTAAATTCCCAGCTACAACATGGAATGACGTTTACAGCAGGTATAGCATGAAGCTGAGGATAGAAGAAGATATTATTTCACGGTATCAAAAAGAAGAAAAGGTAGGTTCGAGACGGGCCGAAACCGAAAAAATATCTGGTAAAAATAGGTATGAACCATACATGGGACCTGGGGGAAAGGACTCATGTTCAAAACAGGACAATCAGAGGAATGACCACAGGTCGAGGAATAGAGAGTCATGTTCATCATCAAGATTTGAGAATGATCGAAACACACACGAGTCACGAGATAATGATAGAAACTTAAAGGCGAGGTTTGGCGGTTATAATTTCAATGTGAGCACTTCCAAACTCGTAGCTATTTTGATAAGCATGGGTGACAAGGCACGATGGCCAAAAGAGATGAGATCGAATCGAAACAGGCTCAACCTTGATCATTGGTGCGAATTTTATAATGATCACAGACATAAAATGGCAGACTGTATTTTTTTACAAAGTGAAGTTGATCATTTATAAAAACAGGGGTATCTCACCGAGTTATTCAGTGAGAAAGATTAGAAAGTATACATGAAGAATAGGCAGGAGCCCTCTAAATCACTTTCTCCCAAAAGGGCCATCAATGTTATAAGCGGGGGTGAAGACATCAATGATGTGACATACACTGCAGCTAATAAAATTACCAAATTCATAATTACCCAAGGGAAACGGGTGCAAGATGTCTTAGAGGAAAACAACATTATATTTGATGATGCAAATGCGGATGGTGTATTATCTCCTCATAACGATGTACTGACAATATCTCTAATTGTACATGTACTAATGTGAAATGAGTTTTGATTGATCCAGGTAGTTCCGTGAATATTATTTTTCTAAGAGTATTACGTGAGATGCAAGCTGAAGATAAATTAATACCAAATGCGCATACTTTATCTAGATTTGACAATTCCGGTGTTGTGATGAAAGGAGAGGTAATACTCATTATATTCACAGAAGAAGTTGTCAAAAATACAAAGTTTTAGGTAATGGATATGGAGATGGCTTACAATATGATCATTGAGAGACCATGAATCACAAAATAGATTTCGTTCTTCAACCTTACATCTTGTTATTAAATTTCCATCACTATGAGGAATATGTCAAATCCGTCGGGATCAACATGCATACAGGAACATCAACTCTGTAGCGGATTCAAGTGCGAAAAATGAATAAAAATAGCAATCACAAAAGCCAGTTGAGCTCCCCACAACACAAACCTCAACTAAACAAGGGTGGACAGATGTGGACTCAAGGCCTGATGTCATTCAAGAACCAGAGGAAAATGAAAATATCAAAACAACAATTGGAGAACTGGAGGCTGTGATGTTTATTTGCACAATGGCCTGATAAGAAGTTCTATGTAGGGGCCAATCTAAGCCAAGACATGAAAGGTAAGTTAATTGAATTTTTGAAAACTAACGTGGATTGTTTTTCTTGGTCCCACCTTGATATTACAGGAATACCACCAGAGGTAATGACTCACAATTTAATTAAAGACCCATCGTATCCTCCTACCAAACAAAAAAAAAAAGAGAAAGCAAGGAACTTTCAAAAATCAATTGATTCAAGAAGAGGTTCAAAAATTACTAAAGATTGGGTCTATCCATGAGATAAAGTTTCCTAATTGGTTAGCCAATACTGTTGTAGTACCAAAAAAGAATGGTATGCGGTGAGTTTGTGTAGATTACACAGACCTTAACAAAGCTTATCCATAAGATTCTTTTTCACAACCACATATAGATCAACTAATTGATTCTATTGCAGGACATGAATTATCAAGTTTTGTAGATGTGTATTCAGGATACAATCAGATCAAAATGGATTCGGTAGATGAGGAAAAAACTTCATTCATAACAGACAGGGGACTTACTGTTATAAAATAATATCTTTTGGTCTCAAATATATTGGTCCAACATATCAAAGGCTAGTGACTAAAATATTTCAAGAACATCTGGGAAAAATCATGGAAGTTTATATAGATGATATGTTTGTTAAAACTCAACATTCAAGAGATCATATATCGCACTTTTCTGATACATTTTAGATTTTGTGCAATTTTAACATGAAATTAAATCTGGAGAAATGTGCATTTGGTGTTGCATCGGGTAAGTTTTTAGGTTTTCTTGTTTCTAACCATGGTTTTGAAGTGAATCTCGCACAGATTAAGACCATTGAAGAAATCCTTGACATGCTTTCAAGTAAAAAAGAAGTGCAGAGGTTGACATGAAGAATTACAGCCTTGGGAAGATTCATTTCTAAATCATCAGAAAAGTGTTTTAAATTATTTTCAGCTCTTAAAAAGCAAGATCATTTTGAATGAAATGAGGAATGTCAGCATGCACTCAAAATTTGAAGACATACTTATCAGATCTATCATTTCTCGCAAAACCAAAGGCTGGAGAAAGACTGCTCATTTACCTTACTGTCTCAGAAGTAGCAATAAGTGTTGTTTTAGTCTGTGAGGACCAAGGTAAACAATCTCTGATCTATTATGTCAGCAAATCTTTATTAGATACGGAGACACGGTATCTTCAATTGGAATAGATTGCACTTGCTGTAATCATGGCATCTAGAAAATTAAAACCTTATTTTCAATATCATCCTATTGTTGTAGTGACTGCTTATCCATTACGCAATATATTATATAAGCATGAGTTGTCAGGTAGGTTAGCTAAGGAAGATATAGAATTAAGTGAATATGATATCACATACCAACCTAGAACTACTATAAAATCTCAATTGTTAGCTGATTTCGTGGTTGATTTTAGCCAAGGGATGCTATTAGAAACATAAAATGAGTTGGAGGTGTTCAACGGAGCTAACCTAGGAACTTGGACCTTATTTACTGATGGTTCATCTAACGTAAATGGTGCAGGTTTAGGGATTGTTTTGGTACCACCTACGGGTGAAACCATTTTACAAGCCATTAAATGCCATTCTATAATTGACGATGAGGTAGAGTATGAGGATGTAATTCCAGTTTTAGAAGTGGCACGAGAACTTGGCATAAATCAGATTATAATCAAATGCGATTCACATCTCATAATTAATCACATGCCGGGGAATTATACGGCCAGGGAAGCAAGGATGCATCATTACTTAGAAAAGATACGGGATTTGATAAAGCAATTTCAAACCTGGAAAGTTACACAAGTGCAAAGGGATGAAAATATTGAAGCAGACGCCATAGCTAATCTCGCATCTATGGCAGACATGGCAAACAATGAAAATGCTTCAGTTATTCATTTATTTCATTCAACTCTCGACCCCGATAAGAATGAGGTAAATTTTAATAACTTAACCTGGGGTTGGAGGAACGAGATTGTTACTTTTTTGCAGTATGGTATCATCCTCGAAGATAAGAAAAGAGCTCATGTGCTTCAAAAAAAGGATGCTTGATATTGCTTAAAGCAAGGAAGTCTTTATCGAAAAATGTTTGGTGGTCCCTTAGCAAGATACCTCGGACCTTCTTAGATAGAATACATAATGAGAGAAGTACACGAGGGGCATTGTGGGAATCACGCAGGAGGAAGGTCATTGGTAGGAACCCTAATTAAGGCAGGTTATTATTGGCCTAAAATTGAAGAAGAAGCGGAAAGGTTTGTGGCTAAATGTGATAAATGCCAAAGGTACAGTAATAATATGCATATAAATGCGGATTTACTACAACCGGTCATTGCACCCTAGCCATTTATGAAATGGGGGATGGATATCGTGGGTCCACTACCACAAGCAAAAGGACATGTAAAATTTTTGATCGTACTCACTGTTTATTTTACTAAATGGGTGGAGGCAGGAGCATTCAAACAGGTGCGAAAAAAGGAAGTTAAAGATTTCATTTGGCGGAATATCATATGCTGATTTGGAGTGCCAAAGAAAATCGTGTGTGATAATGGCCCTCATTTTAAAGGTGCTCAAATCGCATAGTTCTTTCAAAGTTGGTAGATTAAAAGGATTACATCCACACCTTATCATCCGGTGGATAATGGGCAAGCTTAGTCAACAAACAAAGTCATTATCAATAATTTAAAGAAGCCTTTAGAGGAATTTAAAGGTAATTAGCCAGAAGTGTTACCTGGTGTTCTATGGGCATACCGCACAACAACGAAAACAAGTATAGGAGAAACACCATTTTCGTTCGTTTATGGAGCTGAAGCTTTAATTCCAATTGAGATAGGAGAACCGAGTACAAAGGTTAGCCCATGCATAAGAAGAGTGTAATGCCGAGGAAATGCGCGTAAATCTTGATTTACTTGAAGGAAGAAGAGAAGCTGCACTAATAAGAATGGCATCACAGAAGCAGGTCCTAGAACGATACCACATCCGAAAAGCACGCCTCAGATTCTTCAAAATTGGAGACTTCGTGCTCAAAAAGGTTTTTCAATCTACGAATGAAGCCAATGCGGTAAAATTAAGTCCAACATGGGAATGACCCTATAAAATCATGATATTGCAGGTAAAGGAGCATACGAGATGGAAATAATGGATGGAAAGATACTACCTTCGCATTGGAATGTTGTTCATCTGAAGATATACTATTCTAAGGAATACCCACGCTTAGGTATTCATATATTAAAATTTAATTTTTAATTGTTAAAATTTTACTAACGATTTTGGATGATAGGCAAAAAGCTGACCCGTACTAAATTATGAGTCACGGCGTACAAGGCAAGTGGAATAAATTAAACTTCCTGGCTTGGGGTTACAATTATTCCGATAGAAATTCAAACGGGTTAAGTAATCTACATCTATAATCGTACCTCCGAGTCCCATATGTTTTTCCTTTTTAGGGAAAGGACTAAATGAGAGGAACAATCAAGTGCTCGAGGCTTCATACTTCAACACTCAAAAACTTGGGGGACTATATAATATACACATGCATGTGTATAAAGGAGGCAAGGAAGATTGAGAAATTAACAAAGATCAAGCCTATAAAGTTTACTCAGTGAATGAGTCAAGTACAGAGCAAATTCACGAGCTAAGCCCAAAGAAAAACCTTACCATAGCTAGGGTACAAGCAATGTACTAAAACGGGGTATAAATAAAAACCTCATGTTTATTTAGCTAGGGTAAATGCAATGTACTGAAATGGGTTATAAATAAAAACCTCGTATTTTTTTTTTTAAATCTGTTATTAGAAAAATAATTACGAGAAAGTAATAGACGTGATTCAAATACATGTAAAGTGTTATTAAAAAATAGACAGAATTCAAATAAAAACTTATCAAAGTTATTTCAAGAAACATGTGTATTCCTATTTCTTTTATCGTATGATAACACAATTAATTTAAATATTTATGAAGTTAACAGAAATATTTTTGAAGAATAAAAATGCAAGTTATTCAGTAAGTCCTTAAAAATAAAGGCAAGAATAAACAGAACAGAAGTTCAAATAGTAAACAAAAAACTTCGTAATATTAAAAAGCTTAGACTAAGTATGAACTTAGTCATAAAATGGAAAAGTGTTTATACATATTTCCCCATAAAAGGTATAGGGACTTAAGTTTCGAAAACAAACCCTCAAATGAGACCAAGGATTTTAACCATAATTTTCCAAAAAAAAGGAATTCAAACTACTTAAACTTGTTACTGAGAAGATAAAGTAACTAAAGCAGGTATATCAACAACAACAAATTCAACTTGGCTTGAAGGAGTGGGGATGCTCGTATCATCTCTAACGTTTTGAGGAAGATTCAGCCACGGGAGAAGGAAAATCTTGGTTTTTCTGAGCCTTCTCAATAGTTTCATTGATTTTAGCTAACTCAGATTCCATGTTAAAACTCTATTGTCCAGCTTCAACAAGGGTATCAAGGCGAGAATTCAAAAAATGCTCAACTCACTTCAATGGCAGACTTATCCTTAAGGATATCATAATCTCTTTCCCAGTCAACAATTTTATTCTTTAACTTTTCATTTTTAGCCAAGGCAGATTCATAAGAAGCTTGAAGAGAAGAATGGGAATTCTCTAAGGAACAAACCTTATCAGAAGAAACTCGGAGGTTATCTTGGGCTTGAGTCAAATTCTGCACGAGTTCACCATCATAGACTTCTTTGCATCAAGGTCAAGGAACTATGGATTTTTATCTTGGGTCTCTCAATAGGACAAATTAAGGGCTTTAGCCACACATCTACTTGACTCGATTTCCTTAAAAGGTCGCCCTTAGCGGGGACTTCAATAATCACTTGCTTCATAGGACCACTCCTACTTGAGGAGCCAACCTCAGCACTGTGAGTAAGTGGAGGAGGAATTGTCAAAGGAGGAATAGTAGAAGTAGTAAAAACCTGGGGAGGAACGGAAATAGCCGAGATCGGCAAAGAAAGAGTCACATACACTGGAGTAGAAAGATAAGCCAGGGGTGCTTCATAAGAAATTGGGCCTAATCTTTCACTACCAAACCCGCTGATAAAAAGATGCTCAATGGAGTCACCAACAGTAGCGGGAGCAATATCATCATCATCAGGAATCATAACCAGGGCCTCAACATACTCGGTAAGAGGAATATAACGGCGGGGGGATGCTTCTACTTCATCATCAGAAATAATGCATCTACAAGCCCGTGACCTTGTTACCAAGGAACCCCCATCTTCCTATTCTTCAGAGTCTTGGTCATCAATAGCTTTTCTTTTCGATAAAGAACCCAACATTATTTCTTGGGCCCTTTCCAAAAGATACGAGAATTCAAGACTACCTCGAAAGTAACTCCTCGAATAGCAAATCTGGATAGAAAGAAGGATTGAAATAAGTCCAGGAAAAAATAATATGTAAAATGAAATAAAATAAAAGCTCTTACCATAAGTTTTTACTTTCCAACCAAATCATTGGGAAAGGGTCTTCCAAGATCGACCATCCATTGGTGCAATAGTCAATAACTTTTCTACCCAATCACGGAAATTGGAAACATCTTCCACAACTCCAATGGTTGATGTATAAGAAAAGTAAAATTAGAAAATCAACAAAATTGAAGAAAAAGGTACGAGAAAGATAGAAGACTCACGTGAAAAATTGCATTTCTCAGGGAAGAGAGCGTTCTCATCACCCACTAAACCAACATTGGGGGTAGACTCAAACTTGGCATGCCAACCACGGTCTTTGTCATCTTCAGGGCAAACTAAAACTCTTTTGTTCCTGGATATTAGTGTAAAAACACCATTGCGAAAGAGTCTAGGGGAGTAAAGGTGAATCAAATGTGGGAAAGTAAAGGCACATTGGTTGTATTGATCAAATGCCTAAAACAGGCGACAACCTCCATATTATTGGGCCAATTTGACCTAAGCAAATATCAAAGAAATGACAGAAGCCGAGAATAACAGGGTCAATAGCAGGTTTGAATCCTAAAGTGAAAGGGTACGTATAAACAAAGGAAAATCTTGTTAAGTAGGAGGTAATTCTTTAATTCCGATTGGGAATAATGATAGAAAGTCATGACTCCAATGCCAGTCTCTACGAACTAAAGAAATCAAACCTTTTAATTTTAATGGGATAGATATTAGCATAATCTAAAAAAGATACTTGATTTCTAAGAGACTCTCTGTCATTATAGAAAGATAGTTCCATAGGAACTATTTCCTCTACTAAAGGTTCACAAAGAGGTTCAGAAGATTCCTTATCCCTAGAAGAAGATCTTTGTGAAAGAGAACCTCTAGTTCTAGAAGAGGGGCTAGAACTAGGCGAAGGAATAGAAGAACCACGTGTAGATGAAGATCCTAAATTATGGAGCCTTCCTCCTTTTCTGCTCCTACTGGGGGCATTAGGGAAGTTATCAACTACGGGGACCCTTCTAGGGTTAGGGTTTGACGAAGACATGATTATACGATGAAGAAGAAACCAAATATTTGAGAGATTGGATGTTTAGAAAACTTTATGTGGAAAAGACAAATAAGAAAGTTATGTTTATACTGATAAGCAACCGTCAAAGGAAAAGGTGCAATGATGGAAGGACCATAATGATAACTAATGCTTCGTGAATAGTGAAGCCATAAAAAATCCTTAAAAAGTGCTGTAAAATTGCAGAACCAGTGAAAAAATGACATTGTGTAGAACATTAAATGGAAGTTACAATTAAAGCGTCGATTCTGTCATAGCATTAATGTTGACAAAACTTCCCACATTAATAAAGCCCACTTCGTAAATATTCAATTAATGAATAAATGGTAAGTGGTGGGACTATCTGTATTGGGAAAAGTTGAGTTCACATATTAAAGTTATATAAAGATGACGTGAGATGACAAGTAGACTGGTCAAAGAGTTATGATTGGATAAGAGACACGGGTTGCAACAGGTACGAGCAGAGGCATATGATGAGGCACGAGCGGTTATTCAAAAGACTCAACGCCTGTACCTATTTAAGTCCAAGAATCAAGGAGAATTAATCTGACAATACAAGAGAGCACATATACAATATTAATAAGCCATAAAAACTAAAAACGTTACAGAATCTGTATTAAATACAATAATTACGTAACGTGCATTTAATGTCTTTAATTGTCTATAATGGCCTTATTATGAGAAAGGCAAAACGCATATCTCCAAAATAGCTATAAAAGGGAGAGAATGGATCAATTGTAGGGACACGAGATACTACCTAAATACACTGGTTTACTTTATTTTTCTGACTATCTTATTATTGGCAAAATTTCTTTTCTTTACTCATTCTTTGATTATCAGCAATCCTAGTTCTTCTATATTATTGCTTTGACCGAAATTTCATTTTTTGGTTAAACGGCCGTGACATGATAATACGTTTAACTACAAGCTACAATTGATTTCGTATTTAACTTTCTAGCAATTGTTATCTAAAGACCATGTTATTAATTATTTGAGTATGGCGTATGGTTCAGAGCTGTGACGACCCAAAGGGTCATCACTTGTTTTATAAGTTATTTCGAGCTTTCGAGGCCTTAAAAGCCTCACTACTAGTTGTCTCGATCTGCGTGCGCAATCCGAGTGCGAAGACGAATTTTTTTATGTTGACATATATGAATTATGTAAATAATTTGAAGAATTTTGATATTAATATTGATAAATTTGACTTTGGTCAACATTTTGGTAAACAAACCCGGACCCGTGATTTGATAGTCTTGGAAGATCCGTAGAAACATATAGGATTTGGGCGTATGCCCAAAATTGAATTCCGAGGTCCCAGGCCCGAGGAAAGAATTTTCGTGAAATTATTTTCTTAAAATGTTTAAGGAAAATAAAAATGAAATTTGATCAAAAAGTAATGGTATTGGGCTCGTATTTTAGTTCCGATGCCCTGTACAGGTCATATATGTTGGTTAAGCGCTTCCTATAAAGTTTAGTTGAAAACGGACGTCGTTTGACGTGTTTCGGCCTTAAATTGGAAAATTTGGAAGTTTATGAAATTTGAAAGATTTCTTGGATTTAAGGCTCAATTCATTGATTTTGATGTTATTTTGGCGATTTGATCGATCGAGCAAGTTCGTATGATATTTCTGAGTAAGTGTACATATTTGGTTTGGAGCCCCGAGGGCTCGAGTGAGTTTGGGATAGGTGTCGGAGTGCTTTTGGCCTTAGCAAATGCAACATAATTGCTGCTGCATTCTGCCCAGAAAATCCTTCTATGCGATCTCATAGGTCTTGCTGCGATCACATAGAGAAAAATTGTAGGTCCACAAATCCTTCTATGGGATCACATAGAGCTTATTGCGATCGCATTGAGTAAATGTTGAGGCCCAGAATTCCTTCTATGCGATCGCATTGCTTCTCCGCGATTGCATAGAGTAAAGTCAGCCCCATCCTTTCCGTATATGCGTTCGCATCTCTCCTTATGACCATACTCTATACGATCGCATCCCAGGCCCTGTGATCGCAGAGCATATTTTGCCCCTTTCCTCAAATCTCTCTTCTTCCACAACTTTTTGGGCAATTTTGGGGCGATTCTTCATCAAACTTCTTGGGTAAGTGATTCCTAACTCATTTTCTTCATTTATCTTCAACATCAATCAAATTCTTCGGCCTAAACATGTGAAAATAGGTAGAAAATTAGAGATTGGATATTGTTAGGGTTTTTAAATAATTTGTGATTTTGACCTCGTTTTGGGGTCGAACTTAAGAACAAATTATATATTTGAACTCGTGGGTGAATGGGTTGTCGGAAATTGGTTTGAATTCATGTTTTGACCACGTGGGCCCGGGGTCGATTTTCACTATTTCGGGCAGAATGTTGTAAAATATATATTTAGCCATTTGGATTATTTTGTTGAGTAGTATTGATGATATTAAATCAATTGTGTATAGATACAATTGAATTGGAGCTAAATTCGAAAGGAAAAGGTATTGCTTACGGATTGAGTTTGCCGTAAACCTTCGAGGTAAGTGTTTGATCTATCCTAGCTTGAGGAAATAGGAGTTGAGTCTATTTGCTAATTGCTATGTGTGGAGTCCAACTTCTAGGCATGGTGACAAGTATCTATACGTTGGGGGTCTAGTATGACTGTGAGTCTTTACTCGTGATTATTTGATATTGATATAACTCTTCCACATCTAATTATTGATTGCTAAATAACGTGAAAGGTGTGAGAAGGAAATTATAAATTGTGAATTCCCTGGAGCGTTGGCTCGGGCGATTATATGATATTGAGTAAGAAGTGAATGGAATATAAAGAGATATAATTATTTCCTTGCTGGGATGCGTAGACTATTATTAATGTATTCTACCTTGTCGGAAAAATTTAATACTATACGTTCATTTCCCTCGCCATGATTGATTGTGATTATTGATTGGGTGAGGAAGAGTGATTATGCACGACAGGTCTTTCCATGTAATGCTTTGAATAATTAAGCACGACGGGTCTTTCCGTGCATTGATATGAGAGTATGTGAGGAAAAGCACGACGTTTGATACATGCACTTTATTTGACTGTATTGGTGAGGACGAGAGTAAAAGCACGATGGTTGGTGCCGTGCAGATTTGATATACCCGTTCTCCTTAATTGCGGTTCAATTATTCTACTCCTGCTATTATTTTGTTGCTACCCTAGAGCATGTTTTCCCTTCCCAAATATTAAATGTTGATTTCTGTGATTTTGTTTTATATATATATATATATATGTGTGTGTGTGTGTGTGTGTGTGAGTGTGTGTGTGTGTGTGTGTTGAACTGTACATGTTTATGTGAGTGTCTGGTCCTAGCCTTGTCACTACTTCGTCGGGATAGGCCAGGCACTTACCAGCACATGGGGTCGGTTGTGCTGATTCTACACTCTACGCTCTTTTTGCGAAGATACAGGTTACGGACAACAGTAGCAGCAGTAGTGTGGGTATTAGCATCTTGACTACCGAGACACCGAGGTAGCCTTGCAGGCGTCACCCGGCGTCTCCCCTAACTTTATTTTTCAGACTGTTCTCTCATGTATTCGAGACAAACAGTATTATATTTCTTTCAGACGATTATGTATATTATTCTTAGAAGTTCGTGAGTATTGTGACACCAGTTTTTGGGTAGTGTTTTATGTTGGGATTTCAGTATCGCGTCTAGTAGAATTTATTAAGTCTTCCGCTAAATCTATTTATTCCAGTAATCGCATTATTATTGCTAATGATTTTAAAATAAATATTGTTAAAAATGAAAAGTTAAGTAACAGTTGGCTTGCCTAGTTCCTATTAGTAGGCACCATCACAACTTTCGATAGTGAGAAATTTGGATCGTGACAAGAGCTTTAGTTAGTTAGAACGGGGTTAATTCAAGTTTGGTGCCACTCACGTCCCACCCCAGTTTGGGGGCGTGACAATCGATCTCTGCTCTAGTTAACTAAGATATCTCAATCAATGATGATTGTAGATCACAAGTGCTGGATTCATTTGAACATAGTGTTTTCGACACATGTACAATATAAATATATATGTAAAAAATTTATTAAAATTGTAGCAATTTAAATTTAAAACCATAATTTCAGAAATATAATGAGTTTGATTGTAATAACCTAAAGATTGAAGTCATGAAATAAAACCGTTAAAATATCATGGTATAGCCAGTTTTTATACTGGTCAATGAAAAATAGCCACCGTTTACCAAGTCAATGAAAAATAGCTACTATTTTGCTGTAATAGGGACCGGTCCAATATAATATACGGGAGTTCTGGTGTATTTGTGTACGAACTCCAGCATATTATACTGGACCGGTATACTTTGCTAACTCCTGTAAAATTTACGGAGACTGGAGCACTAGTGCTCCAAGCTCCAGTATATTATACTGGACAATTATACTTGCTGGAACTCACGTAAAATTTATGGGAGTTCCATCATAATTATGCTTGAACTTCCGTAAAATTTGCGGGAGTTCCAGCATAGTTATCCTGGATCTCCCGTAAAATTTACGGGAGTTCAAGCATACTTATGGTGGGACTCCCGTAAAATTTGCGGGTATATTTTTCTGGATTTTGAACAGTGTTTTCGCTCAAATTTAAAGTGATTACATTTGATAACTCTTGAAACATGGCTATTTTTTAACAACCAATGATAAATCTGACTAATTTTAAATTTCTCGCAATAAACCCTTGGATGAGCCTCTTCAATATTAACACCTACAAGCACGATATTACAATTAATTCCTTGGATGGTCAACCAAGTTATGGGAATATTATCAAAGTTACTTTTCTTTTATCGAAGACAAAAGAATCACTCAAGAAATAGTTTCAAATGGCTAACGAGATATTAAAATAATTTTCTTGAAAGTTAGGGTTTTTCTGCTCGTTTGTGTTTGAATCCAATTTTTTTATTTGTGTCCATGATTTGTGCGTGTTCTTCTGTACATTTTCTTATAGTATCTGTTTCCACAAATAAAATACTTTGTTATTTTAATTTTTATTCAAAGAAATTTCAATACAAACTTCATGGAAGAAAACTTCTCTGGAATACTTTCTTTTGGGAGTACTCTCTTAGATTTTATTGGCTCACAAGACTACTCAAATAATATAAGACGTGTTATAAAATAAAAGCAATACAGTAAAATGTAAATAAAAAAATATAGAAAGAAGGAAGAAGTGTTTTCTTCTTTCAGTTTGGTGTATATTTCCATAGCAATCAGATAGCTTTTTATAGGCATAAAAAGTAAAGATGATGGACATAAAATAGGAGATTTAATCTTCAAGTTTTTCACAACATGGGCATCCAATGTACAAACTATTCATAACACTCCCCATGGATGTCCATGTAAGATAATGTGCCTCATTAAGAAATTACAAAAAAAATATTGGGATGCACATAGTTATTTATAATATGCATTGCTTGCTATCTCATTAAAAACCTTACCAGAAAAATCCAGTGGGACAAAACCTTGGTTAAGGAAAAGAGTGCAGCGTGTAATTACTCCCCTTGATGAAAAATCATTTAATGTCTCGAAGACGATGCATCCCAATCTCATATATCATCTTTTCAAATATTGAGGTTGGTAATTCCTTAGTGAACAGATCAGCCAAATTATCACTTGAACGAACTTGTTGTATATCTATTTCACCATTCTTCTGAAGATCATGAGTGAAAAAGAATTTCGGTGAATGTGTTTTGTTCTATCTCCTTTGATATATCCTCCTTTCAATTGACTTATGCATGCAACATTGTCTTCATACAATATTATTGGAATATTCTCTTTCTAAGAAAGACCACATGTTTGCTGAATGTGTTGAGTTATCGATCTCAACCAAACACATTCTCGACTTGCTTCGTGAATGGCTATTATCTCTGCATGATTTAATGAAGTAGCAACCATAGTTTGTTTTATCGAACGTCATGATATGGATGTACCTCCACTTGTAAATAAATAGCCTGTCTGAGATCGACCTTTGTGTGGACCGGACAAATATTCTGCATCTGCATAACCAATCAATGATGTCTTGGATTCATTTGAATAAAATTAACCCATATCAATTGGTCCATTGGAGGTATACAAATATATGTTTAATACCATTCCAGTGTCTTTGTGTTGGCTAATAACTAAATCTTGCCAATAAACTTACTAAGAAAGCTATATCTGGTCGGGAATTATTGGTAAGATACACCAATTGCACTAAGATATGGTACTTCGGCACCAAAAAGCTCTTCATCATTTTCATGAGGTCGGAATGGATCGTTCATTATATCAAGTGATCTCACAACCATCGGGGTACACAATTGATGTGCTTTATCCATATAGAATCGCTTTAAAGTCTTTTCAGTGTATATTGATTGATGGACAAATATTCTATCTTTCATAAACTCAATTTGTAGACCAAGATAAAATTTTGTCTTTCCAAGATCTTTCATTTCAAATTCTTTCTTCAAAAGTCTACTGTTTTTGGAAGCTCCCTAGGAGTTCAAATTATATTTAAATCATCAATATATACGACGATTATAACAAATTCAGATCCAGACCTTTTTGATAAAGACAGAAGGAAAATTGGATCATTCTTGTACCCTTCTTTCAACAGGTATTCACTCAGGCGATTGTACCACATATGACCTGATGGTTTCAATCCGTATAAAGATTTCTCAAGCATTATTGAACAAGTTTATCGAAAACTTTTATATGCTTCTGGAACTTTATATCCCTCGGGTACTTTCATAAAAATTTCGTTGTCTAGTGATCCATACAAATAGGCTGTAACAATATCCATTAGATACATATCAAGTTTTTCTTGCACTGCCATATTTATGCAATACTTGAAGGTGATAGCATCCACTACAGGAGAATATGTCTCCATATAATCAATTCTAGGCCTTTGGGAAAACCCTTGTGCCACAAGTCGCGCTTTATATCTAACAACTTCATTTTTATCATTTTGTTTTCGCACAAAAATTCATTTATACCCTACTGGTTTTATGCATTCAGGTGTTCGAACTATGGGTTCGAAGACTTCACGTTTTCCAAGTGAAGTTAACTCTGCCTGGATAGCATCTTTTCATTTTTGCCAATCATTTCTCCGTCTACATTCATCGACAGATTTTGGTTCAAGATCCTCATCTTGTTGCATTATTTCAACAGCAACATTATAAGCAAAAATGTATCGATAAAAATATTATTCGGGTTCCATCTTTTCCCGGTTGAGTGTCACGACCCAAATCCCAAGCCCGATGGTGATGACGCCTCTTCTGAAGACGTGGCCAGCCAACAAAACAAACGCTTCCTTTTTAACAGTTATTTAACATTTATAAAGCTAATACATGATTAGGATAATTAAAAATTCGAAAAACCATGATACCAATAGGGAACCATCATGTCACAGCCCGACATCGGGGTGTTACTAGTCATGAGCTACAATAGAGTTCAGTAAAGAACTACAAGTCCGAAAATGGGAACGAAGTATGAAAATAACATGAACAACATAAAATAAGGGAGAAGATCAGGTGCCGCGGATGCTAGCGGTCACCTGGCTCAGCTACGATAACAAATCTTCAATCCGCTAATAACCCGCTATCGGGAAAATGATACCTGTAACTGCACGCGAGGTGCAGGGAGTAAAGTGAGTACCCCAACTCAATGAGAAATACGGGTAAATAATAACTGGGAAGGCAAGAAATCATGTAAGAGCACTCCACCATGCAATATGGGACAACACAACCCTTTGAGAAAACAGCAAGTACGAGAAAATCCTTTAGAAAATATCTGACTCAGTTTAAAACCTCTTTTGGAAATATCATTTTCCAACAATTTAAGCAAGTAAAAGCAGGACAAGTAGTACAAGTTAACACAAAAGTCAACCTATCGGGCACAAACAAGTATGCCTAATTGAGCTTATAACTTGCCCTTCAGGCAATATTCTTATCTCTGGTCAGCCACTATTACCTGACCCACTTGCATCATGCAGTGTCACTGTTACCACTGTCTCATATTTATCCACTTTGAAAGTGATCAGACAATATCAGAACAACAAATAAATATCTCAAGAAATGACACAAACAACAAATAGTTCACAATGCATATGACGGTACACTCCGGTACCCACTGCAGCGTACAGTCCGATCCATTTAACGTCAACGACGCTCACTGGGCATGTGTACAAGCTACAGAGGAGCTCCTACAACCCAAGTGCAATATCAGCTAGGTATTGGTATAAAACAGGCTCTCGACCTCAATATCAATATATATCATCTCTACGGCATACAGCCCGAGCCACCCATATATTCAGAAATCACTATGACACTACTGCGGTGCGCAACCCAGTCCATGCTCAGTCCAGGAATGCGCGTAAGCCACTTGGGAAATATTAACATGATAATCCTCAGCTCAAAACGTCAATACAATATTGTTTATGTTTTCAAATCTTATATAAAACGGCTGAGTTTGCGTAACAGTATTACAACCTCGGACCGAGATCAAATAATATGCAAGTAATGCAAAAACACTAATATCAATCCCCGAAGGGTTCACATAGTTGGCACAAAGCCCAAACATGGCCATCATCCCAAACAATAACAACAACAACAACACCAACCGAGTATAATCCCACTTAGTGGGGTCTGGGGAGGGTAGTATGTACACAGACCTTACCCCTACTACCCTGGGGTAGAGAGGCTGTTTCCAAATAGACTCCCGACAACCTTTCCTCCAAGAACTTCCCACCTTGCTCTTGGGGAGACTCGAACTCACAACCTCTCGGTTGGAAGTGGGGGTTGCTTACCATCAGAGCAACTCCTCTTGTCAAACAATGATGTTAACAAATAATTTCAGTCAAATATGCGGTAAAATCAACAACCGGGACAGATCAATTCACAGTCCCCAACGCTGCTCTACCCCACGCTCATACCCGGCGTGCAAGTCACCTCAATATAGCACTATCATGTGCAAATCCGGGGTTTCAAATCCTCAGGATATCATTTACAAGTATTACTCACCTCGAACCGGTGAAACCTCTAGCCCACGACTCCTTCGCCTCACATCGGCTTCCACGCGCGTCAAATCTAACCCAAATCAGAGCGAATACATCATAATATGCTAAAGGAACAATACCCAATCAAAACAAATTGAGAAATAGCAAAAATCTCGAAAGTAGCAAAGCCCGAGCCCTGTGCCCCCTTCTCAAAAAATTACGAAACATACATTATCGGATTCCTCGTCTCGCCACGAGTCCATACATACCAAGAACTCCCAAATCCGAGTTCAAATAACCTATCAAATCCCAATTTGGAATATATAAAACTCAAGCCGTATTTCATCAATTTTAGGCTTAGTTAAATTTCTAGACGAATATCACAATAAAACCATTTTTTCTGTTCATAGAACTTACCTCCCGTCAGTCCTCATTGAATCTCTCTTCAATTTGTACCAAAAAGCTCTTATGGTGGTCAATAATGGAGGAAATAGTGAATGGGTTTGCAGATGAAATAATATAAAAAGCCCTCTGGACGCCCAAGTTTTACCCTACTCGAACACGGTCAACACCCCCGCGTTATCGATGAACAAATTCCGCTGACCAATAATTTTCTCTACGCAAATGCGTCAACCCAAACGCGAACGCGATGCTCTGAGTCCTCCAACTATTCGAACGCGATCACCACTACGCGAACGTGATGCACAAGGTCCTCAACCTACGCGAACGCGAACTTCTCATCGCGAACGCGATGAACAAACCAGGCAGGGCCCCAGGCTCTCTACGCAAACGCAAGGCCACTCATGCGAGTGCGATGGCCCAGGAAACACAACTACGCGAATGCGCAGGACACCTCCGTGAATGCGAAGGCCAAATGTGGCCTGCAATAGTTGTGCACTTTTCTGCAATGTTCTAAGTAAAAAATTCTCCGTTTAGCCATACGAAATCACCCCAAGGCCCCCAGGACCTCAAACAAAATCACCAACATATCCCAAAACATCATACGAACTTGGTCAAATCATCAAAACACATTAAACAACACTAAAATCATCAATTCACATCAGATTCAAGCCTAAGTTTCTTCAAAACTTCCGAAACACGCATTCTATCGAGAACCCAACCAAACGATGTCCGAATGACCTCAAAATTTGCCGCATATCCAAAATAACCCAACAAAGCTACAACATCTCTCGAAATTCTATTTCGACCCTCGGATCAAAATTTCACCTATCAATCGGAATTCGCCAAAATACTAACTTCGCCAATTCAAGCCTAGTTCTACACCGGACCTCCAAAATCAATTCCGATCGCACTCGTAAATCACAAATCACCTCCCGAAGCTAACCAAATCGCCAGAATCACATCCGAGACCTATAACTCATATGTCAATTTCCGGTTGACTTTTCCAACTTAAGCCTTCCTTAAAGAGACTAAGTGTCTTATTTTTCCACCAATACCAATCCAAATCATCTCTAGCACACAAAATACTGATAATGAAACATGAAGAAGCATAAAATGGGGAAAAATAGAGCAGTAACGCATGAGACGACAGGTCGCGTCGTAACTTCCTCCCCAACTTAACCCAACGTTCGTCCTCGAACGTACCCAGAGTTTTCCTAGAAGTCAACCAATAGTTCAATGACCTTACCACACATATACCTGGGGTGATCCCACGTCACCCTATCTCGCATAGGTATGATAACACAACATAGCTGAAATTTCACAGTCCATCTAACCCATAACGGTAGGGTCGGATTGCACTTTCTAAAATCATGCACAAGATCAGAACCTCACATCTATACTCGAAATACGTCCGAACCAGCTGTAATAACCAATACCTGCAACCTCCGGTGAAATTCTATGATATACCGCATAGCTCAAACACATACAGCGATAACTCCCATTCACGATAGCTGCCCACAAAACCATATACCGATAGAAACCTTTTATTAGCTAAAGTCTTATTCCAACAGTTTCATATCCTACTAATGATAATGAAACACACAGCAAACGGTAACCATTTGTCAGATCAACCACTCATGAAGGCACTTCCCTTTTGACTAATACCACAGCAGATTTCCGAATTGAACCTCGATATTATTCTTCGAACAAGCTGTAATCAAATCTATTTGTATTCATTAATGACTCCCACGATCACCTCGAATCCAACACACCACTCTGGTGATATGACACCTCAACACAGGCCTAAGCCACAACTTGCATAATCCACGCACCAATGAAGGGCGGTCTGAACATACTTAAATTTTGACAAATAACTCAAACAAAAGAGCTGTACTCAAACTCCTCAGTATCATAACAACACAAGGCTGGGATCCCGTCCCACATCCTCGAAATAGAATACTTGAATCTACTCCGAAGGGTCTACTCTTCACGCAGCCTCGCTATAATATGCGATCGTATCCAAACACTGTTACACATAAAGCACCTCAAGTCGCTATACTCGAAATTGACAACCACACATGATTGATGTCTAGAACCCAAACAAATCATTATACCCATGGTGAAACAAGGCCTATGAATAGCATATGGAAAACTATTCTCAACATCACACTGTTGAGACGCGCAACTCGATGCAGATAACATACCCATGGCGGCGTGCCACCTAGTACGCAAATATTCATGGCGGCGTGCCATCCGCTCCACACATACTCATGGCGGCGTGCCACCCGATCCATATATATATATATATCTCATATAAAGAGATGCACATCGAGCCAAATTTGCTCACTACAAGAAAATACCGAGTACTGGTCATAAACATACTGTGTGCATACAATATCTACATATAGCGTTTATAAGCTACAAAACTCAATCGCAACTGAGGCTTCCCTCTCAACTTCCATTATGAATCCCAATAGCACCACACCATATGTCTCAATAGTCCGCAAATCATAATGTCTTTCAACAAAGAAAACAACTTATAGATCTCTCTATATCGCTGATAAGATCAACAATGGTCGCGTCCACCTATCCCTCGACAATACAATTCGAAGCCAACCGAGTCGACTCAAACTAGAACACGTATCCGAAAAGTCCCTTAATGCCAGAACTGGCTCAATAATAGTAACTTTATGCATTGACATCCATCATGAAGGCTCAATTAAGAGAAGTAATCCTTTCCAGCCATCCGCTGGGTCTTTAAAAGATAAATCACTCCACAAGAACATATCCCAATTCACCTCGCCACTCAAACCATGGCGTTTCCGGCATCGCCCATAACACAATAGTCAAGAATTAATCTAACACAGAGACGAACAGTCTGAACTCCAATATCACATTCGACATCTAACATACCAGCAATAAAAGATTCACTCGAGCATCAAAATACCAATACTCGCCAAACGGTGCTAACACACATGATGCACCATCACAAATAGCCCGAATATGAGAACTTTCGCCTTAAATTCCACATAGCATACGAATCATCATACTTGATCCCAATTTTGCCATCCGAACACGTGCCACAACTTAATATCCAATAATTCCATGACACATACTCAAAATCTCCCTATTCCATCAAGCAACCCGAATATCACCAGTCAAACTAATAAGAAAGTGCCGCAACACCACCGAAGTACCATCACTTAATCACATTGCTCTTTCTCTGAAACATATGCTCTCATCGGATCACTTTCAAATAGCCGTACCATATTCCTTGATTACCTGAGGCTACCCACTGCCTAAGTGCTTTATGAATTTCCTTTCTATCCTGAACTAAAACTTATCTAATCACGAACTTCCATGGGTCTCATCTTGAAGAAAATCCTTACACATCTCGTCCATCTCACGTTCATAGAAGATGCACCTCTTCAACCACGGTAGCAATCAACAAGAATTCTCCTAATTTCACTTGCACCAACTAAACCACCATGACTGAATCCCTTTAACCAAATCACGCTAAGCAAGCCGTCAAAACCCAAGAGCATTGCTGCAAAATTATATGTGCTAACTCATTACTTCGAATACACACAAAGAATTAATCATACCCTTACCATGCCGATCTGGTCCGTTATCAAGCTACTCCATCTATCTAAATTTCTTATGATTCGTCTTCAACTTGATATTCCCCTTGCCACAGTACCACAATTCCTCAATCCAGGCTTACCGCACGAGACCCAAGCATAAGGCCACATTGTTAGGAACCACAACCCGCTGACTACTCTCTCAAATGTTTCCAGAAACACCACATTCCATAATACCTTACTCAGAAGAACTCTCTACGAATCTAACTTTGTTTCCTTTACCTTCCTGATGCGGATACATAGATTACCATAATTAACATAGAATACCACAAGTCTTGATGTCTTCTAATGAAACTTAGTTACTAACCCAATATGCAACTTTAGAACTCTCAATTGACGTGCGCAAACTCTTGAACCCATTAGAACCACTCTCGCAAGTCATTCACTCTTATCCAACTGCGATTTACCTGATTAAACAAACGTAACCATCCGTGCCTCATTATCACTCTGACCCCACAAGACATGATGTCATCCGATACAACCAAATAGCTTCTTTCTCTTTACCCTAAGCATTCTTTATCAACAACAACTCAAGACATCCTATTATTTCCACACATCCACAAAGCACCATATAACCTTTGTCAAAATTTTTGCTTCAGTCGTGCCATCCTCGGCTCAATTTCTGCAACCAGAACAGATCTGCCAACATATCTCGAAGTGGAACAAACATAGCACATAACCGTGCAATCAGCTAATCAACAGCAACCTCCCCAACTTGGCTCAAAGCCACAGACCAAAATATTTCAATAGCTCATAACACTTTTACTCCATTGATGCCATAATAACATAGTGAGAAAAAGCTCTAATGGTTTATAAATTGTGAGAACAGATCTTCTAACATGCACACAAGGACCATACCATGCTAGAACACTCCGCAGGAGATTGCCCACCTTCTACGCCTCAACATAATACTTCTATATACCTTCCACCGTCATACACCTTAGACAACTGACTAGTCTTTCTAAGTCTGAACTCAAATTGCAACATGCTATTGACTTCACTACCAACTAGAAGACTTGAAAAGATTCTTCACGCACCCATAACTCGGGGCAACCCATCCAATCATAATTAAAATCAAACACTTAACGGTTCATCTATCATCCAGCAGACCTCCTTCGACACCTCCAAGTCATATAGGAACATCTCGCAGTACCAACATACTCACCACATTGCTATCCAGCCGTGATTCCTACTAATAGGGGCAACACTGAACATATAAGTTCATAACACTAGCTCGCACAATCAGCACCTTGGTGCTCAAGCCATAAGAAAGATCCGGCCTCAAGTCCTATAGATTGGCCCAACATCAACTTATAGAAATCACACCTTGCCCCTCGATCGAGGAATCACAAGCCGTCAAGGCACATTTGATACTGAGCGCTCATGTGCGCATACAATCGCGTGGAAGGAATTTCAAGAGTTTTCTTTTCAAGTTGAATCAAGGACGCACGATAAGAATTCAAGAATGAGAAGTTTTCCTAAAGGTTCTGCAGCCTCTCGAGGATAAATGCACACGTCTCCGTACCGATCCGCGAGACTCTACTATACCTGCTCATGACTCAAGAGACCTAGTAACCTAGGTTTTGATACCAGCTTGTCACGACCTAAATCCCAAACCCGGTCCTGATGGCGCCTCTCGTGAAGACGAGGCCAACCAACAAAACAAATTCTTCCTTTTTAACAGTTATTTAACATTTATAAAGCTAAAACATGATTAGAATAATTAAAAATGCGGAAAACCATGATAACAATAGGGAACCATCATGTCACAGCCCAACATCGGGGTGGTACTAGTCATGAGCTACTACAGAGTTCACTAAAGAACTACAAGTCCGTAAATGGGAACAAAGTCTGAATATAACATGGACAACATAAAATAAGGGAGAAGATCTGGTGTCACGGACGCTAGCCATCACCTGGCTCAGCTACGATAACTAATCTTCAATCCACTATTAACCCACTACCGGGCGAACGATACCTGCAACTGCACGTGAGGTGCAGGTGTAGATGCCCCCCTTTTCCCCATTTTGTAAAAAAATAAAGAAATTGAGTTTACGACATTATGGATAAAATCACTCTTATTCCTTTTTGAGGAATCTGGTTGAAGAATTTGAAGAGTCGCCACCTATTGATTATAGTGCATTAGGACACTTTAAACAAAAGAAGAAGATTTTTTGAAAGAAAACCAGAGTTTGGGTAAGGGCTTGAGATTATCTCGAGGGGAAGGTGTTAGGCACCCCTCAAGATCCACTAGTGTGGTTCTCGGTCGTGCTTAATTGTGACTTTAAAGAAGTATTAAGCAAGTTAGGTTTACACATAATAGTTACAATTAAGCTTGAAACTTTGAAAAAAAAGAAAAGGTAGAATAGATAGTCTCTAGAAAAGGAACCGAGGCAAAGCAATGAAAGCACTTAAGGAAAATATTAAAAAAAAAGAAAGAAAGAAAAGAAAAGAGGTCCAGGGTTTAAATACAATATGGATTACATCAATGCAATACCCAGCAATCACTCCTCATAAGAGGGCTCGCACGAGATATTAGCGCACCGGTCATCATATTCATATTCTACCTTCTCACCCCGTAAAGGTTCTTTAAATGTGTGGATTGTCACGAGTGCTTATTGCGTGTTATTACCCGTCCCGTCCTATAGGTCATAGAGGGTATTTAAGAGCACTATTCCTATAAGGTAAGAACTAGGATTAACTCTTAGGTTTAAAGGTCAAAATACTAAGCGACATACAAAACAAGTAGGACTTCACTTAAATGAATCATATAAAGGGCATGTAAAAGGGATCAAATATCCCTCCATAGATAAGCATATAATTAGCACGTCTCAAACACATTTAAGGTCTAAACAAATGAGACTTAAAAACTAGAATGTTGAAAGATAGGTTACAATAGGAGAAGAAAATCTTAACCAGAATTTAATAAAGCTTTGTTGAATTTTTAGAATTTGAGAAAAGGGCAGTAAATGTACAACAATTTAGGAATCAGTGAGAAAACACTTTGAAACACACTTGAAAATGTATCACAAGCTATAACGGATATAACTTTCTGCTAGGAGCAGAAAAATAGTATAGTTCAGGACAGGAGAGGTAAAACGTATAGCACAGATGCAAAACCATTTAGGGTTTCAGAAGTGTAAAAAGAGAGAGAGAGAAGTAAGTATATTAGTGTTGAAATACACTTTTGAAAAAATTACAGAAGATATTATGGACATAGTATTATGATAAGTTTTAGAAAAAACAGTAGTCCAATTCTGGACCGGAGAGGTAACTTAATAAAAAACATATAGATGTGATTAAAAATGGGACGAGAGTTTAGTAGGAGAACCAAGCGAACTTCATAGAGGTTAAAATGAGGAACAAGCTTAGACAATTAAAAAGGGTTGAATAGTCTAAAATAGGCGGAAATATGATTAATCAATTTATTAGGTCCTAAAGCTTGCCGAGGCGTTATATATATTGCCTTATTTCATATTTGATTTTCAGTTATAAGAGAGACTGTTAGCCATGCTTATATTGTTAAACGAATTTAGTGAGGCATTCAATAGTTGCAAATAAAGCCCTACATACACGATATGCGATGCACATAAAGGTCCTAAAACATGGTATGTAAATGCAGTAGCAGTAACTTGTTGGTTATTAACTGATTGTGATTAGAAAGTAAATAACAAGCTGAAAGTAAAAGAGCCTAAAAATAGGATTTCTAGACATGTGAGATGCATGTCCTAGAAATGATATCTATTGCACAAATAAGAAAAGCCCTACAAGCATGTTTTCTACCCGTAACCTTAAACTAAGCATGCATAGTCCCCCCACCCCCATGTCACTATAAACCCCAATCACTCATTACAAATTATTACAAACCAAGGTAATTAAATTATAGTGGTGAAAAAAATATGAAGTTACTCCATAGGGAGCCTTCAACCAGGCCCAAGTATCCAACCTCACTTCTTGCAAGTTTCACAGCCTATACCAATGCTTGGGTCCGGCAAAGCTCCCTAAGGGCCCATAGGGGCCCTTGGCCATTACCAGGCACCCAAATAGACTAACACTGAATAAGTGCAAGTGTGGAATTACCAGCCTTGTGCATCAAAGTTCAGTATGCTTACACTAAGGGGGTAGAACCTAGATTCTATGAGTAGTGAGTTGTGATGGAGTTTTAAAGAGATTGAGTTGAAAAATAGTTGAAAGAGGATTCACATGAAAACAGTTTTGAGAGAAAAGCAACAGAAGATACAATATCAGGCAAGCACAAGCAGGGGCAGAGGACATGGGGGACAAGTACCTCACAAGTGAGAACACATTTGCATATACACAAACATCAAAGAGAATCACTTCAGAACTTAAACAATCAAACATGTTTCACTCAAAGGTGTCAGGGTCTTAACAACATTAGATTGACAGATTCACACATCAAGAGGAGGTTCAGGGTTACTTAATAGCTAAGATGATCCTGCATACATGCTAATAATATACCAGCGTTAGAGGATAAGGAGAAACATGCAGGAGACAAACAAAGGGAGTAATGGACTTGCCAGATTAAGATAGGCATATCAATCAACACAGAGGCATGCTAATTGCAGTAAGAACAACAAAACCATAAGTAGAAACATACCAGAAGTAAGAGAAAGTGCAATACAAATAGAAACATATTGCTCTGAAACTATAAATCAAATAGGAGACATACCAGTCGAAGGCAAGGTAATGCAGGGCAGTAGTGAGTTATAATATGCAAAGTAATGAGAAATAGTGTGTAAGGGACTGAGCAACAATATTCAGAGAGTATGCATGGAGAGCAACAGTAGTAGTGAAGTGAGCAACAATAGCAGAGAAGTGAGCAACAATGTAGAGAAGGGAGCAACAATGTAGAGAGAGAAATAGAACAATAAAGTAGCCTAAAGCTCAGCCTGGGTTTCAAACCAGCTGAGTAACCAGTAGTCACAAGAGAAGTGAGAGAGGTTGTGTAGAAACAAGAGAGAACACTGAATATTTTTTGTGTAAGAGAGTTCAGAATGAATTCTGTTCGTATGAAGTGAGAAGAGAGGAGGGGTACTTATTGTTTTGAAAAACCAATGGTGAATAGGGCAACATAATTATAGAAACAATACCAATTTGAATCAATCACACGACCTAGTTCATTTAAATTAAGGATTTCTGATTCGAATAGGAGGACAATTATGCTGGATAAAGGAAACAATCAATCAGATGGCTGATTACCATAGTAAAAGTAGTAGGCCTGTAGTATGTAATAAAGGCCAAATACATAATACTCCAATTAAGGAAAATATAGCTTGAGTATTTGAACAATATTTTTAAGTACACAAATATGGTAAATATATCAAAGAATCACGGACAAGACAAAAAACACAGGGAATCAGTACCAAGTATATAGAGCATCTCACAAGTAAAGAGATAATTAAAAAATCAGTGTAAGAACCCTTAAAGAAAACACATACAAATCAGGGATTCAAAGAGATGCACAAAATCATTTAAATAACAATTAGACCTACAAACACAATATGCGTGAAAAATAAGAGGACATTATGCAAGAAATCATAGAAGCAGTAGAGGGTTAGAACCCTAGTAAAAATATTTAAAGCATGGAACTGGGAAACAAACAGGCTCGTAACACAAACAAACACATAATACATGCATACACAATACTTATATGAAACAGAAGATTAACGATTTTGAAAGGGGGACCAGGAACCCTAGTTTTGAAAAGAAGAACAAAACGTTGAAAAGAAGTTGAATAATCAGAGAAATCGAGTAGTGAGTTGTGTAAAACACAAAGAGTAAACTGATGTTTTTTTAAAAAAAATCATGGTTTAAAAGACTTAGGCAAAAATTAGGGTTTTGAAATAAAATCAGTGAGGTAAGGAACCTGTCCGTAAAACTCGATACCAATGGAGTTATGGCACCATCGGACTGAAAAACCACCAGAGAGAAGGCCGGAGATAAGCCAAGCAAGGCTTCTAGGGACCGCCTTTCATGGTTGAAGTCTCCGGGGCCTCAAAACATCGAGAGAATCAGCAAGACAAGGTTACATGGCGACTAGAAGTCGAGAGAAGTGAGGATGGAGGTAGCCGGAGAGGCGGTGACGACCATCGGAGAAGAAAGAGAGAACTAGAAGGTTCTAGAGAGAAGTGAGAGAAAACATTAGCATAGAGAGAGAGAGAGAGAGTGAGAGTGAGAGAGACCGATCTCTGAAGTGAGGTGTTTGGGGGGGGGTAGGTTAGAGTTTAATTAAGGAAAATTAATCTAGGCTGTTGATCTCGTTTGATCAATGACTCAGATTGAATCAAGGCTGGGTCGGGTTAATGAATCAGGTATGGGTCAGGTCCAAACTTGAATATGGGTTGGGCTGAAATGGGGTTACAATTGGGGTCAATTTGGGATGTATTTGCAATGAATACTGCCCAGGTTTTAAATAGCCAATTTCTCCATTTTTTATTTTACAAAAAATAGTTAAAATGATCTGAAAAACAAATTGAAAACATAGAACTAATTAATAACATATAAATATTAATCTAAAAATGCCAGCAATGATTTTAAAATTATAAAATGCGATGAATTGTAAAATAGGCTATAATTGCAACTTCATGCAATTTAGCTTTAGAAATTCCAAATAAATTTGTAAAAATATGGAAAAATATATTAATTATATTTTTTTGTGAATATGATAATGAAACACATTATTCGCCAAAATGATAATTTGGGAATAATTTTGGATTTTGTAGTGTAAAAAATAGACACTAAATTGATTTTAATAATCTTAAAAATTAAGGAAACATACCAAGACTTTTAGGCATGCTTATATATGCATACATATGCTATTTTGAAAGTATTTCGAGTATAAAAAATACATAAAGAAAATTTTGGGTATCAACAGCTGCCCCTCTTTACCCGAGGATGATGAAAGAGTTGTCGGGTAAAGATAGGATGACCAATTTTGATCGGAAGAGAAATTATGAAAGAATTTTGACTGCACTTTGGTTTCTGAGCTGCCTACATTTCCCTAGCTTTATAGGAATCAGGCCACATGTAGTTCAGGAACCATTGATGGAATGTGTCGATGGAGATTCGAAAAACGGACATTGATGGTCGAGTTTGAAAAGGCGTTTGGAGTTGAATAGGCTGAGGAGAACCGGAGCGGGATCGCTCTTGCTGAGGCAGCCGTTTGCTAGACGGTGTACCTGTGAATGAGCAATGTGCGCATAGATCGTGCATAATTCAAACATGATGTAAGTTCTTGTTGGACCATGAATGCTATCTTCGGACGGTTAGGATGACGTCCTCGAACTATGATGTCTTGACCATGAACAACATAAAAAGTAAAGATTTGCAAGCCATAAAATAGTGTTCTCAAGCTATGCAGATAGTGCTTCCGAACTATGAATCCTTTGAATAAGTTGGCGATCTTTCAGCCTATGAGAAGATGACATTCTTTCAGCCAAATGAATGCAACGAGTGCCGATCTTTCAGCCAAAGCAAAAAAATTAAATGGGGTGGCAATATTTCAGCCGAATGAATGGAAAGGGTGGCGATCTTTTAGACGTGCAGGATGGAGACAATTCTTACTCTTGGAAGGCAGATAAGTAGCCTTATTCAAAATGCAGATGGAGATAGAGCTTAGTATCGAAAGGCAGATAAGTAGCCATATGCAGGATGGAAGTAGAGCTTAACCTCTGAAGGCAGAAAATAGCCTTATGCAATGCAGGAATGGATACAGAGTTTAGTCTCGAAAGGAAGATAAGCAGCCTTATGCAGGATGAGGGTAGAGCATATCCTCAGAAGGCAGAAAATAGCCTTATGCAATGCAGGGATGGAGACAGAGCTTAGTCTCGAAAGGCAGATAAGTAGCCTTATGCAGGATGGAGGTAGAGCATATCCTCAGAAGGTAGAAAATAGCCCTATGTAATGTAGAAATGGAGACAGAGCTTAGTCTCGAAAGTCAGATAAGTAGCCTTATGCAGGATGGAGGTAGAACATGACCTCGGAAGGCAGAAAATAGCCTTATGCAATCCAGGAATGTAAAAGAATGAATAGTAGTAAGTTTTCTTAGCTGATAAGCGGTCGTGATATCATGACTGATGGGGAATGTTGTGTTAGATAGTAGATCTGTGAATGAGCATTTGTTTTGAGAGTTTTCGACCTTGAAGAGTAAAAGAGAATGTATTCAATGATTTGTGACCTAGGTGCCTGCATCCAAAGAAAAACCTTGAGTTCTATAGAGGGGAAGGTTAGTAAGTATCCTTGGCTCTTGACGTCACGTATCATTGGGGTAGCATTGCAAAACGATAGTGATCCAAATGATTTTTATGCATGATTTAGTAAATATAATGTAAGTACATATTTGAAAAACGATTTTATTTTGGATGAACTAGTGACTGCAACGTGGTTCAAGACATGACAACCTCGCTTGTCCCGGAATTTTGAGGGTTCTCCTCAAAATTCAGCCCCAGTTTACTGGGCTGGCACTATTGACGGCTGTGCTGAATGACTCAAAATGGATTGATTCCAGAATTTCGCGGACCCTCCTAAAAATTCTACCCCAGTTTACTAGGTTGACGTTGATGAGGAGACTGACAAAGTGACTTTGAAATTTTTAGGGTCCTCCTCAAAATTCTGCTCCAGTTCCAATAGTGGGGTAAAATTGAATTTTTATTAAAATGTGACCGAACCCATAGGGCTGCCTATGTATCCCCTCTTAAACGGGAATCAGGTCAGGCATAGTTCAAAGTGCATCATGAAGAAAAAACATATGATCTAATGTAGTATCGTTTCACTGTGTCTGAGTTGATTGGATTCGGCCAAACTTCTCCATCCATTTCTACAAGAATAAGATCTCTTCCAGTTAGAACCCGGTGAACCATGTACGGACCCTGCTAGTTGGGAGAGAATTTCCCCTTGGCTTCATCTTGATGTGGAAATATTTTCTTCAACACCAGCTGCCCTGGTGTAGACTTCCTTGGCTTGACTCTTTTAATGAAGGCTCTGGACATTCTGTTTTGGTACATCTGACCGTGGAAGACTGCATTCATTCTTTTCCCATCTATAAGGGCTATTGCTCGTAGCGACCTTTTACCCTTTCTGCATCATCTAACTCTGCTTCCTGCATGATCCTCAAGGAGGGAATTTCTACTTCGACGGGAATGACCGCCTCTTTACCATAAACTAACATGTACGGAGTTGCCTCGGTTGATGTGCGGACCGTGGTACGATAACCTAATAAGACGAACGACAACTTCTCATGCCATTTTTTGTGCCTTTCGATTGTCTTTCTTAGTATCTTCTTGATGTTCTTATTTGATTCCTCTACAACTCTATTCATCTGAGGTGCATAAGCTGTAGAGTTCTTGTGTCTGATCTTGAACATTTCACGCATTACTTTTATCAAGTCGCCGTTGAGGTTGGAATCATTGTCGGTGATGATTGATTTTGGAATTTAAAAATTCTGAACTAACAATTAATATGGTCGTGGACGAAATCTGTTACAACTTTCTTGGTAACAGCTTTATATGATACTGCATCAACCCATTTAGTGAAGTAATCGATTGCCACTAAGATGAACCTGTGTCCATTTGATGCGGCAGGCTCGATCGGTCTAATAAAATCCATTCCCCAAGCGACGAACGACCATGGTAATCTTGTTGCATTAAGCTTTTTTGGAGGTACTTTTATCATATTTGCATGCATCTTACAACGATGGAACCTTGGAACATACTGGATGCTGTCCATTTCCATAGTCATCCAAAAATACCCCGCTCGGAGTATCTTCTTTGCCAAAATGAAACCACTCATGTGCGGTTTGCAGGTCCCCGCATGCACTTCCTCCAATAGTTTAGTTGCTTCCCTTGTATCGACATACCTTAGTAATCCTAAATCAGGAGTCCTCCTGTACAGGATTCCTCTGTTGTGAAAGAAGTTGTTGGATAGTCTCCGAAGCATGCGCTTTAGGGTAGCAGTGGCAAACATTGGATATTCTCATGTGGTCAGATACTCTTTAATGTCATGAACCATGGTTTTCCATCTGCTTCTTCCTCAACATGAGCACAATAAGATGGTTGGTCATAAATCTTGACCTGGATGGGATCAATAAAATTCATATCTAGATGTTGGATCATAGATGACAAGGTGGCTAGTGCGTCTGCGAACTCATTCTCTTTCCTGGGAACATGCTGGAATTCTATCTTTTGAATCTCTTTCTCAACTCCTGCAGATAAGGGAGTATCTTAGTATTCTTGGTTGCCTATTCTTCTCAAACCTGATGTATGAGTAGGTATGAGTCTTCAATCACTAGTAACTCCTGAATGTTCATGTCGATGACCAGTTTGATCCCCAAGATGCAACCTTCGTATTCGGCCATATTGTTGGTGCACGGGAACCTGGGCTTGGAGGATACTGGGTAATGCTGATTGATTTCTGATTCCACGACTGCTCCTATGCCGACCCCTTTGAAATTTGCGGCTCCGTTAAAAAACATTCTCCAACCATCATAGGATTTTGCATTGTCTTATCCTATGAAAGATACCTCTTCGTCAGGAAAATACGTCTTTAGAGGCTCGTATTCTCCTCTCATAGGATTCTCGGTGAGATGATCTGCTAGAGCTTGTCCTTTGACTGCCTTCTGAGTGACGTAAAAATGTCAAATTCAATCAGTAGGATGTGCCATTTGGCGATCTTGCCAGTAGGCATGTGCTTCTGAAAGATATACTTTAACGAGTCCATCCTTAATATCAGATAAGTGGTGTAAGCACAGAAATAGTGCCTTAATTTCTGAGCTACCCAGGTCAGAGCACGACATGTGCGTTCTAATAAGGAATATCGAGCCTCGTACGGGGTAAACTTCTTGCTGAGGTAATAGATTGCTTGTTCCTTTCTTCTTGTTTCATCATGTTGTCCCAAAACACAACCGACCGCTCAATCCAAAACTGCGATAGAGCAAAAGGGGTCTTCCTAGCTCAGGCGGAACCAAGACTGGCGGCGTAGACAAGTATTCCTTGATCCTATCAAAGCTTTATGAAAATCGTCAGTCCATTTGGTGGCATCATCCGTCTTCAGCATTTTTGAATATGGGTTCACAAATAATAGTGGATTGAGCTATGAATCGACTTATGTAGTTGAGTCTTCCCAGAAAATTCTTGTTCTTTGGCGGTGGCAACTCTTGAATGGCTTTTACCGGATCCAATTCTATTCCTTGGATACTCACAATGAAACCCAGCAACTTTCCAGCCAAAACCCCCAATGCACACTTGGTGGGGTTCAGTTTCAAGTTCTATCTCCTCAATCTGTTGAAGAATTTTCTCAGGTCTTCCATATGATCTACAACATTCTTGGATATGATGATGACATCATCCACATACACCTTGATCTCTTTATGTATCATGTCATGAAAGTTAGTAGTCATGGCCCTCATGTAGGTGGCACCCAGCATTCTTCAAACCAAATGGCATCATTCTGTAACAATACATCCTCCATAGCGTGATAAATGCCATTTTCTCTGCATCTTCTTCATCCATCCATATATGATGGTATCCAGCAAAACAATCGACGAACAACTGCAGCTCATGCTTGGCACAGTTATCGATCAAGATGTGTATATTTGGCAAAGGGAAGTCATCTTTGGGACTGGCCCAGTTGATATCCCGATAGTCGACACAGACTTTAACCTTCCCATCCTTCTTCGGTACTAGCAAGATGTTGGCTAACCTTATCGGATATTCTACACTTGGAGAACCTTTGCTTTGACTTGCTTGGTAACCTCTTCTTTTATTTTCAAACTCATGTCGGGTTTAAAATTTCTGAGCTTCTATTTTACCGGTGGGCATGTAAGATCTGTTGGCAATTTGCGAGTGATGATGGATGTGGTGAGACCAGTCATATCGTCATAAGACCATGCAAAGATGTCCTCATACTCTTTTAGGAACTCTGTGTACTCTTCCTTTTCTGAGGGCGACAAATGCACGCTGATGCGCGTTTCTTTGATGTTTTCCGTATCTCCTAAGTTAACAACCTCAGTTTCATACAAGTTGGATTTAGGCCTATTCTCAAAGTTCTCAACCTCTCTGACAACTTCTTCTGGTATATCATCCTCTTCTGAATCTATATCCATTTGTTGCATTGCCTCGTTGCAAGTCACAATTGTTGGTTCATCATCAAGACATGTAATAGTAATGCTGTGCAAAATAAAGTAAATGATAGAGAAAATTAATAAGAGAGAGATATAATAAACTTGGAAAATGCTTTGATTAAATTCATAACTGTTCGAAACATCGGTGCTCTTTTCTAAAGTGAAGACAGTGCGGAAAAGTAAAGTCAATTGAAAGGTAAAATGTGTTGCATGTTGTGTCATTTAGCCTTGCTACCCCTATGTTTTTCGGGCACTGGTGGTCCTGACTGACCAATTGGTGAGGCATTCTCCTTGATTCAAAGCTTGAATGGAAGGGCCTTCCTTCCCCTCTTCCTCAAAGATAACACAACAGACCATATCATCTCCCAGAAACATGTTCTTCATTGCTGCCAGTATCTCATTCCACTGATCAATATATAATGTCAGCAGGCTGGAAGGTCTGCTCCAGCTGGGGTAGAGGGTGATCCAATGGATAATATGGGCTGCGCCCTGGTGGCGACCAATGGTAGAATGGTGTATTTATACCCTAAGCCCAAAGTGGTACCATGCTTCTTCAGTTTGATAGGTTTGGTGATATCCTGGAGATTCTTGCCAAGTCCTTTTCCGGGCTCATACCCGTTTCAATTTAGGATGCTCTCAATATTGTTATCCCACCACTTGTCTTTGTCCAAGGCATTGACTTGCTCGAAGTGATGGTATGTTTCTCTGCCTATTCTCCTTATACCTCCGATCATAGGGATGGTTTGACGACTATATATAGGGTTGCTACCGTCACCATGAATGATCACTTTTTGATGATTCCATTCAAATTTCACGGCTTGGTGCAAGGTTGATTCCACAGCCCCAGCGGCATGGATACATGGTCTCCCCAATAATAGATTGTCAGATGTTGTGACGTCTATCACTTGAAATTCAACATTGAACCTGTAAGTCCCATCTGCAAACACATGCTGATTTCTCCAATGGTGGATCTGTGGGACCCATCGAAGGCTTTAACACTAATAGCTCTGTCTTTGATCTCATGCATTCCCTTTCCCCAATGTCCTCAGGGTTATTAGTGGACAAATGCTAAGGCTGGATCCCCCATCGACCATGATACTGGTGATGAAATAGTCTTCTTATTGCGCAGTAATGTGCAATGCCTTGTTGTGACAAAGCCCTTCTTGTGGTAACTCATCCTCGTGGAAGGTGATCTTGTGACGTTCCAGCACTTGTCCTACCATATTCGCCATTTTGCCTCCCGTTATGTTGCTAGGAACATAAGTTTCACTCAATATTTTCATCAAGGCATTTTATGTGTCTCAGAGCTTTGAATAAGAGGCATGATGGAAATCTGCACTAGTGTTTTGTTCAGTTGCTCAATGACCGAGTATTCTTTGGCCTGTATCTCTCTCCAAAGGTCATCAGGTACATTTCAACCGGCCGCCTGGAGGCTTGCTTGCTGGACTCAGCTAAATGTTCCGGAGTGTATAGCCTGCCGGTTCTAATCATGCCATGTGCGGCGATCGCTTCTCCAATATGTGTTTCCCTTTCCGCCTTGTCTCAGCTGTATAATCCCAATGTATGGCGTTTGACTTGAACGGGGTCACGTCTGTCATGGAAATAAGAATAGGCACTCTCGAGGTGACATAGAAACTTTAAATAGTTTGGGTGCTTTCGGGATACCGAACTCAACCTTAATTGGTTTTGGCACCTTTGCAGGAGGCACTTCAAACTCGAGTAGTGTAGACACATGTACCACATTGTCCTCAGAGGGCTGGATCTGACAACAATGGGATTGAGGGTGACCGTTGGCTTCTTAGGCTCACCTCCTTCAATAATTAATCCTATTGACCCTTTGGGGTGACAGTCATCCTCTATCTCGATCATATGGATGCCTCCACCCTTGTGGTTAGGCAGAGGGTTGTTGCGGACATTCGGAGTGAGCTCCTTTGCTATAATGACCTTGTTATCAATCAGAGTCTGAATCTTGTCTTTCAACGAGCGACACTCGTTGATGGTATGGCCTTTCATTCCAGAATGGTATGCACAGGTTTTGTTGGGATTGATCCATTGGGAGGGATTTTCTAGATTTATGGCTGGGATAGGTGTAACGTAACCGACTGCTTTAAGTTTTTCATATAATTTGTTGATTGGCTCGGCTATGGCGGTATATTCTCTGGGAGGTCTCAAAATTTGGTCTGGGTCAAGGAACGTTTTGGCGGGTAGGTGGTGACAGGTAGTGAGAGGGTTGAGAACTATATTCTTGGCACACAGGCACGGGTTGGGAATATCTTGGTGAGGTGGGTTGATATGTGGGCGGTGGAGGTGATTGGTAGGCAGATGGTGGCATTTGGTATGTAGGTGAGGGTGCTTGGTAATTTAGGGTATGTTGATATATGAGTGGAGTTGAGGGATAGGTTTGGTACTTCATAGGGGATTTGGTTCTTTGCGCATCCATTACAGAATTCACGTCCTTTTTCTTTGACGTGCCACCAAACTGTAAGGACATGTTGGTGGCCTGTAATGCTATGATATTGGTGACCATACCATTCTTGATACCTTATTCGATTCTTTCTCCCAACTTGGTGATGTCAGAGAATTTTTGACCTTCTATTAGCATTAGACTTTCATAGTATTGCGGATCCTAAGCCCGGACAAAGAACCTGTTCATTTGTTCTTCCTCTAAATCTGGCCTGACCTTGGTAGCTTCTGACCTCCAATGAGTAGCATTCTCGCGAAAGGTTTTTGTGGGTTTCTTCATTAGATTCTTGATATAGAACGCATTTGGTGCATTTTCTGTGTTGAACCTAAATCGATCCACTTAGTTGGATGCCATGCTCACCCAACTTGTCCATTTCCTTGAATCCTGGCTGATGTACCAAGATAAGGCGTCGCCTTTCAGATTCCTCATGAATAGCTTCATGTGGATCTTCTCATATATTCCAACCCCTACCAGCTTATCACAATACATTTTCAGGTGGACCCTGGGATCACCCGTACCGTCGAACATCTCGAACTTGGAAGGTTTGTACCCCTACAGAAGTTAAACATCTGGCTGAATGCAAAGATCTTCATTGTTCAAACCCTTAACCCTTTGCTACATTCGACACCCTGGACCCGGCTAGTTAACTTTTTGAGTTCAGTGGCCAAATTCTGAACGAGAGAGTCCTTGTCATCTAATTCGGATGCACTTGGGATTGGCTGAGTATAGTAGGGTATAGTGTCCAAAAAAATAGGAGTGTTATGGTTGTTTGTGATGTGTTGTGGCTCAGGAATGAGTAGTGGAGTGTTATTGCATGTGTTGCGGGCTTGGGTATTAGCAGGTTGTACTGGTGGCTGTGGAGGTACGAGGTTTTAGGTGTTGGCATCAGCTGCGGAAAGTGTGATTGATAGGATTTCCAGGTTCCAGACTTGTTCTAATTGTTCCCAAAATCTCAGCAAAGTCGACTCAAGATGAGCAACGGTCTCCTTGCTAATTGGAGTGTTCTGAGAAGTTTCCTCAATCTCCTTTCTAGCATTTGTATATCCCATTTTGCCTTTGTTCATGTTTCTATTAGGACTCGGAGGAGGAGGAGGAGGAGGGCCCTTAGATCTTGTTGAGTACGCTGATGGTGCCAGAATGCACGAACTAACTTTTGGGGAGGGGAATAAAAATACAAGAAAACAAAAAAGTAAAAAGTTAGTGCGGATTCTGAGAAATAATATTGTGATATTTAAATATTGTGCAGGAATGTAAATCGTTTCCTAATTTGGGTGCCTCGTTGTGCCCGAGGTAGGCGATAAATTAAATTTGGAGAACATATAATGCTAAATGCCTCATTTTATTGATAAAAATAAGACGAATGTCAAAGCGACACTAAATAAAATATCACTAATGGCCATTGGCCTTATTAAATTATTAAAGCAAAAGAAAAGACTTCTAACTACTTGGTCCCAGATGGACCTTCTTCAGGTTGAATGTTCGCGTTTATCAAATCCTCCAGCTCGCACAGATTTTCCAATAAAAATGCCTTTGCCAGGCGTTCTCCTTCGCTTCCCTCAGCGTTTTGACAGGCGGTGACTCTTTTCCTCAGTTTCCCTTCTAATTCCAGCAAGATGTACTCCAAGTATTCTAGCTTATCACTAGCCTTGGTGACTCTCTCTTTTCATTTGTTGATTTGGTTGCTCGATGGGAGGTTTCTCCAATAAGTCTGCAAGAGTGAGGGTATGTTGACCATACCTAGTCAGGAACTTTGACATTCATTTCCTGCAAAACAAAAGGGTTAAGACCTCACCCCCACCGAACTCGACTATTAAATACCAATAATTAGCATAAAGGCATTTTGTTCTCCAAATAGATGCAAATAACATGGGGGTGTCCGTTTGGGTTTCAGAGAAACCCGATGGACTTTGGACTAGGTTATCTTAATGAGTTATTATACGGACAACATAACTGACTCGACTAGGTTTTACCATGATGCACGAACAGTTTAACGGAATAAGGTTTCTATTTTTAAAGTGCTAGAAAGGTACCCTTGAGCGGACAACTCAAGAGGTAAAGGCGCAAAATCATCGACTACACCGTTGATCGACTGTTTTATCGTAAATATGCCTTTGCCAAATTCAGGGGGTGATAATATTGGAAGAGCGCAACCACTCATTATAAGCATTGCTATAGTATTTACTTTGGCACGAGTGGAGTATGATGTTGAAGATGCAATTACAAGAATGAAACAAATTGACATGTATTTTCACGTACATAAGATAAATGATTACAATAAATGCTCGAAACAGTATTGAAATAATAAAGCAGTAAAGGAAAACAGTTAAAGGAAAGAAAAGACATGAAGAGCCAAGTTAGTTTCATGATGAAATAATTAAGGGCAAGAAATAAAGGCAATTAATGAAGAAACTAAAGTCACAAAAGCATGTAATGGTAAAAAGCCTAAAGAAATCCCCAGCAGAGTCGCCATGCTGTCGACGCCATCTTTTTCCCCCTTTTCTAAAAAGAATGAAAAAAAATTGGGTTTACAACATTATGGACAAAATAACTCTTATTCCTTTTTGAGGAATCGAGTTGAAGAATTTGAAGAGTCGCCACTAATGATCAAAGTGCATTAGGATACTTTAATGAAAAGAAGAAGATTTTTTGAAAGAAAACCAAAGTTTGGGTAAGGACTTGAGATTATCTCGAGGTGAAGGTGTTAGGCACCCTTCAAGATTCACTAGTGTGGTTCCCGGCCGTGCTTAATTGTGACATTAAAGGAGTATAAAGAAAGTAAGGTTTACACATAATAGTTACAAGTAAGCTTGAAACGTTGAAAAAAAAGAAAAGGTAGAATAGACAGTCTTTAGAAAAGGAATTGAGAGGCAAAGCAATGAAAGCACTTAAGGAAAATATTACAAAAAATAAAAGAAAAGAAAAGTGGTCCTAGGTTTAAATACAATATGGATCGCATCAATGCAATACCCAGCAATCACTCCTCAAAGAGGGGTTGCATGAGATATTAGCGCACCGGTCATCATATCCATATTCTACCCTTCCCGCCCCGTAAAGGTTATTTAAACATATGGATTGGTCACGAGTGCTTATTGCGTGCTATTACCCGCCCCGTCCTATAGGTCTTAGAGGGTATTTAAGACGACTATTCCTATTAGGTAAGATTTAGGCTGAACTCTTAGTTTTAAATGTCAAAATGCTAAGCGACATACAAAACAAATAGGCTTTCACTTAAACGAATCATATAAAGGGCATGTAAAAGGGCTCAAATATCCCTTCATAGATAAGCATATAATTAGCACGTCTCAAGCACATTTAAGAACTAAAAAAATAAGACTTGAAAAGATGGAATGTCGAAATATAGGTTACAATAAGAGCATAAAAACTTAACCAGAATTTCAGAAAGTTTGGTTGAAATTTTTAGAATTTGAGAAAAGGGCAGTAAATGTACAACAGTTTACGAATCAGTGAGAAAATACTTTGAAACATACTTGAAAATGTATAATAAGCTATAAAAGATATAGCTTTCTGCTAGGAGCAGAAAAATAGCATAGTTCCGTACATGAGAGGAAAACGTATAGCACAGATGCAAAACCATTGGGGGTTTCAGAAGTGTAAAAAGAGAGAGAGAGAGCAGTAAGTATATTAGTGTTGAAATATACTTTTGAAAAAATTATAGAAGATATTATGGACATAGTATTCTGATAAGTTTTAGAAAAAATAGTAGTCCAATCATGGACTGGAGAGGTAACATAGTAAAAAAACATATAGATGTGATTAAAAATGGGACAGGAGTTTAGTAGGAAAACCAAGCGGACTTCAAAGAGGTGAAAATAAGAAAAAGGTTTAGACAATTAAAAAGGGTTGAATAGAATAAAATAAGCAAAAATATGATTAATCGATTTATTAGGTCCTAAAGCTTGCCTAGACGTTATATTTATTGCCTGCTTGCATATTTGATTTTCAGTTTTAAAAGAGACTGTTAGCCAGGCATATATTGTTAAACGAAATTAGTGAGGTATTCAAAAATTGTAAATAAAGCCTTATGTACATGATATCTAATGCACATAAAGGTCCTAAAACATGGTATCTAAATGCAGTAGCAGTAGCTTGTTGGTTATTAACTGATTGTGATTAGAAAGTAAATAACAAGCTGAAAGTAAAAGAGCCTAAAACTAAGATTTCTAGTCATGTGAGATGCATGTCCTAGACAGGATATCTATTACACAAATAAGAAAAGCCCTACAAGCATGTTTTCTACACGTACCCTTAAACTAAGCACGCATAGTCCCCCCCATTTCACTATAAACCCCAATCACTTAGTACAAATTGTTACAAAACAAGGTTATTAAATTACAATGGTGAAAAAAATAAGAAGTTACTCTATAGGGAGCCTTCAACCAGGACCAAGTCTCCAACCTCACTTCTTGCGAGTTTCATAGCCTTTACCAAGTTTTGGGTGCGACAAAGCTCCCTAAGGGCCCATAGGGGCCCTTGGCAAATACCAGACACCGAAATAGATTAACATTGAATCAGTGTAAGTGTGGAATTACCAGCCTTTTGCATCAAAGTTCAGTGGGTACTCAAGGTACCTAAAGCAATGCTTACACTAAGGGGGTAGAACCTAGATTCCATGAGTAGTGAGATTGTGATGGAGTTTTAAAGAGATTATGTTGAAAACCAGCTGAAAGAGGATTCACATGAAAACAGTTTTGAGAGGAAGCAACAGAAGATACAATATCAGGCAAGCACAAGCCGAGGCAGAGGGCATAGAGGACAAGTAGCTCACAAGTGAGAACACAGTTGCATATACACAAACATCAAAGAGAAGCACTTCAGAACTTAAACAATCAACCATTTTTCACACAAAGGGGTCATGGTTTTAACAACATTAGATTTACAGATTCACACATCAAGAGGAGGTTCAAGGTTACTTAATAGCTAAAAGGGTCCTGCATCCATGCTAATAATGCACTGGGGTTAACGGATAAGGAGAAACATGCATGAGACAGACAAAAAGAGCAAAGGGCATGCCAGATTAAGACAGGCGTATCAATCAACACAGAGGCATGCTAATTGCAGTAAGAATAACAAAACCATAAGTAGAAACATACTGGAAGTAAGAGAAAGTGCAATACAAATAGAAACATATTGCTTTGAAGCTGTAAATCAAATAGGTGACATACCTATCGAAGGCAAGGTAATGCAAGGCAGTAGTGAGTTATAATATGCAAAGTAGTGAGCAATAGTGTGCTAGGAAGTGAGCAGCAATATGCAGAGAGTATGCAGGGAGAGCACCAGTAGTAGTGAAGTGAGCAACAATAGCAGAGAAGTGAGCAACGATGTAGAGAAGTGAGCAGCAATGTAGAGAGAGCAATAGAATAATAAAGTATCCTAAAGCTCAACATGGGTTTCAAACCAGCTGAGTAACCTGTAGTCACAAGAGAAGTGAGAGAGTTTGTGTTGAAACAAGAAAGAACGCTAAATATTTTTTTTGTGAGAGAGAGTTCAGAGTGAATTCTGTTTGTATGAAGTGAGATGAGAGGATGGGTACTTATAGTTTTGAAAAACCAATGGAGAATAGGGTAACAAGTACATAATTATAGAAACAGTACCAATTTGAAACAATTCCAGGCCCTAATTCATTTAAATTAGGGATTCCTGATTCGAATGGGAGGACATCTATATGGGATAAAGAAAATAATCAATCAGAAACCTCTGCATTGGCATCCATCATGAAGGCCCAATTAAGAAAAGAAATCCTTTTTAGCCATCCGCTAGGTCTTCAAAATATAAACCACTCTACTAGAACATACTCCGATGCACCTCGCCACTCAATCGGTGGCATTTCTGACATAGCCCATAGCGCAATAGTCTAGAATAACCTAACACTGAGACAACAAGTCTAAACCCCAATATCATATCCAAAATCTAACATACCATGCAAAGAAAGATCTACTCAGGCCTCCAAAATCTCGGTAGTCTAAACAGATCTAATACACACAATCTACAACCATGTCATGAGCTGAATATGAGAACTTCTGGTCTCCTGCTTCATATATCACAGGAATCATCATGCATGATCCCAATTTTGCTGTCCGGACACATGCCACACCATTAATTCCCAATCATTCCATGATGCATACTTTTAAATTTCCCCGTGCCACCCAGCAAACTTGAATATCACCAGTCGATCTAACAAGAAGGTGCCGCATACCACCAAAGTACCATCAACTTAAACACATTGCCCTTTTACTGAAATATATACTCTTATCAAATCACTACCAATTAGCAGTACCATTTCCTTAATAATCTTAGGATCCCCGCTGCTTAAGAGTTTCATGAACTTCCTTTTAGAAGTGAACTATAACTTTACACATGCAAATCTCGATCATCCACAACATACCGCATATACCATGCCATCCTATGGTAACACAAGAACTTTATCTCTTTTCCGAGCCGTAGACATCTACGTACTTCAACTAGTCAAGAGCTTTCCATTTGTCCTATCTAGAAAAAAATTACTATACATCCCATGCTCCGCATGTCCGTAGAAAATATACATTTCCAAACTGCGGTAAAAATAATCAAGAACTCTCCGAGTTCCTTCTGCATAAATCAAAATCCCTCTACTCAACCAAGCTAAGCCAGACATCATAATCTAAGAGCATTTACTGCAAAATACCTGTAAGAACTCATTACCTCAAACACACACAAGGAATTAAGCATATCCTTACCATACCGATCCGATCTACTATCAAGCTACTCCATCTATCTAAATTTCCTTCTGATTCATCTTCAACTTGATATTCCCACTAGTTGTAGCACCACATTCCTCAACCCATGATCACCACACAAGACCCAAGCATATGACCGCATTGTCTAAGGCTCATAAGCCTCAGAACCCTCTCACAAATATTCCCAGAAAAACCACATTCCAGAATACTTTACTCTAAAGAACTTCCTACGAATCTACATCGGTTACCTTTACTCTCCTGATACTAATACATAGAATCCCATAATTAACATAGAAATACCCAAAAGTCTTGACCCCTTCCACTGAAAATAAAGTTTCTAATCGCATATGCAACTTTAGAATACTCATTCATGTATGTAGACTCTTGAACACATTAGAACCATTCCTGCAAGTTATTCCCTCTTATTCGAACTGCAATATACCTGACCCAACGAACAGAACCACCCGTGCCTAGTTGGCACTCCGATACCGCAAAATAAAATCCTCATCCCAATACAAACAGATAACTTCCCACCCTATGCACCGAGCATTCTTTACCAATAACAACTTAAGACATATCGTGATCCTCTTACCATATGAAGCACAATATAAACTTTTTCAAAATAAATTCCTTTACTCGAGCAGTCCTCGGTCTCAGTTTCTGCTAGCCATAATTGAATCCCCCGCACGCCTCAAACTTGACCCAACATAGAACCTAACAGTGCAATCAACCACTCACAGTAGACTCCCCCACTTGGCTTGAAGCCATAGATAAAAACACACTCAATAACTCATAGAACTTTTACTCTATTGATGCCACAATACCATAGTGAGATTAAACTCAGATCCTTTGTAAGCTTGTGAAAACACATATCATCTAGTACTATCCTCGAAAAATCTCGCACTCATTCTCACAACAGCTAAGCCCACTCTCTTAAAAGACCCAAAGTTTCAAATTTCAACACGTACTTTTCACTTACACTTGAGATATTCTAATAGACACATAAGGATCGCACTACCTAAGAACACTTTGCATTAGATAACCCACCAGCTTTGCCTTCAATTAACATTTCTAAGTACCTTCAACCAATATAAAATGTATACAGTCACCTAGTTTCCTGAGTCTAAACTCATACCGCAATATGAAATTTACTTCACTCATAACTAGAAACATGAAAAGATCCTACGCACGCCCATAACTCTGGGCTATTCCTCGAATCAAGATGGAATTCTAGAACCTAGTAGTTCTTCTATCCTCCAACAAACCTTCCTTGTCACTTCCAATTCATATAGGTACATTTTTGAGTAATAACATACTCATCACATGGTTATCCAGCCGTCACATCCACTAATATTGACAATACCGAAAATATAAGTTCAAAGCATTTGCTCACACAATCAGCACCTCGGTGCTCAAGCCATAGGCAGATATCTGGCCTCAAGTCTTCCAGACAGACCCAACATCAACTCACAGAAATTTCATCTCACCTAGGAATCATAAGCCATCAATGCACATCTGATATCGAGCGCTCATGCGCGCATACACATGCATGGAAGGAATTTCAAGAGTTACATTTCAAGTTGAATCAAAGATGCACGATAAGAATTTAAGAATATGAAGTTTTTGCTAAAGGTTTTGTAGAATCTCGAGGAAAAATACAGACGTTTCTACACCGATCCGAGAGACTCTACTAAACCTGCTGATTATTGGTGAGACATATGTAACCTAGGCTATGATACCAACTTTTCACGACCCAAACCTTGCTCCGATTGTGATGGCGCCTCTTGTAAGTACAAGGCTAGGCAACCAATCCAAATCGCCTTTTAAAAATAATTAAACAAAAATAAATAGTTCAAATAGGATTTAATGATATGATTAACGAAAGTACAACCCCACACAACCCAAACGAGTGTGTCACAAGTCACGAGCATCTATTGGAGTGTAATTACAACCACAAGGTCTAAAATATATAAAATAGGAATAATAAATAAAATGGAGAAAAGCGGTATTGCGAACACTGGAAGCCACTCGCTAAACTCCGATAACTCTACCTCTGATCAGCCAAAACCCTCTACCGGTGTATAAACACATGCATCTGCACACACGGTGAAAGGCGTAAAGTGATTACTCCAACTCAGTGAGTAATAAAGGTAAATAACAATTGAGCAGTCAAAAATCACGTAAAGTAACCAACATGCTATATAGAAGCAGTGAAAAACCCTTTGAGAAAAAGCAGTGGAGGTGTGAAATCTTTAAAAATATCTTAGCTCAGTTTAAACCTCTTTCGAAAATAACTTTTTCAATAGTTACGCAAATGAATACCAAACAGTTAGTCCCGATAAGCACAAAAAATCTGCCCCTCGGGCACAAATACCACAGTTTAATAGGTAAAATGACAAGTGAATATAAAAGATGAACACATAAAGGTTCTCCCCTCGAGCAATATCTCTTTACAGTGCCAGCCCCTCGGGCTCACTCTCAGAACAGTCTCAGCCCCTCGGGCCCTCTCGCTCAAATCACTCTCATAATAGTATCACATAGTAACCGCTGCGGCATATCGCCCGATTCATATATCGCTGCGGCGCGCAACCCGACCCGTATATCATCGACGACGCTCACTGGGGGTTTGCAGACTCTGGGAAGGGCCCCTTATTGCCCAAGCGCAATATCAAGCCACATCGTGGCATCATCTCATGGCACTTGGCCACACATGACTCGGTACTCAGCCTCACATCACTCGGCACTCCGCCTCACATCACTAAAGCCACCTCGTGGTATATAAAGTATCTCAAGCCCTCGGCCTCATATCACTCAGTATATCCTCACATATGGCCCTCGGCCTCACTCTGTTTGAAAATCATCACAAGCCTCTCGGGCATTTGTAAAGGAGTAGTCCTCAGCCTAAAACATCATTAGAAATATCATTTATGTTTCAAATCTGAGTAAAAGTGGCTGAGTTTGAATAACAGTAGTAAACAATACGACTAAGTTCAAGTAATATGTCAAAATAGTGAGCAAACAGTGATAAAAATCCCAGAAGGATTCAAATAACCGAAAGAAAGCCCAAATATGGCAATTACACCAAATCATGATGATAGCAAATAAGTTTCCTTTAACTACGCGGTAAAATCATCAACGAACCAAGTCACAATTCCTAGTAGAAAATAACCCCGCGCTCATCATCATGTATGTGTCTTGCCTTAATATAGCACTACGATGTGCAATTCAGGGTTTCAAACCCTCAGAGTATCATTTACTGTCATTACTCATCCATAATCGAAAAAATCATTTTTATAATTAAAAAGTTATAAAGTTAGTTTAAATAAATTGGTTGTTTAAATGAATCTCTCTCTTATTTTAAAAAATGCAGCTCATTACTGTTATGCACATTATTTGTTTAGAATTTTTACATTATTTTAGAGCAAAAACAGCACCTGTCTCTCTTTTTGTACTATCATATAGCAATAGATTGGGAATGTGTTAATCAATCACTGTCTAGTGAAACCGATATTAAAATATAACAAGGTTATTCTTTTAAAAGGTCTTCTAAAATTAGTCAGTTTAAGAATCGTTAAAATTTTTTGGATGTAATCATCGTCATGTACTGATTTATTTTAAAATTTAAATTGCTTTGGGATAGATTTAGTAATACAAATTATGAAAGCACACCTAATATAACAGACAAAATAGGGGCACTGTGCAATCTCTAACGAACACATGACTGAAAAATACGTGGATGATTATGATATTGATCAAAGTACACACAGTGACACGTACATATGCAAAAAAGAAGAATAAGGAACATATATTCAATTAAGCTTTTGCCGTCCGCTATGGTGGGATCACATTTGAATCTCGAATTATTATAATCGATGTGAAATATTATTGTATTAATTATTCTCTCAAATAATTAGATATTGTATGTGTCAAAATTTGGACAAATATGATCGTTGATGAGCACGACGAGCGACGAGATCCACACAACTCGATATTTTGTAGAGGGAGATTGTGACGACCCGACCCGTTGTCTCATGAGTCACAGCTCCATTTCCCCCATTTTTCTGCTTCTTTAAGCTTCACTATCAGTGTCTTGTGTGATCGAGTTGGTATGGAGTGGTTTCAGTACGAAATGAGACACTTAGTTTCTTTAAAGAAGACTTAGTTTGGAAAAGTCAACAGAATATTGACTTACGAGTTAGAGGGCTCAGATGTAATTTTCGGTAATTCGATTAGCTCTGGGGGATGATTTGTGACTTAGAAGTGTGATCGGAAGTAGTTTTGAGCGTCCGCTGTAGAATTAGACTCGAACTGGCGTTTAGTATTTTGGCGAATTCCGGTTGGTAGGTGACATTTTGATCTGAGTGTCGGAATGGAATTCCGAGAGTTGCTGTAGCTTCGTCATGTGATTTGGGATGTGTGTGCAAAATTTCAGCTCATTCGCAAGTGTTTTGGTTGGGTTTTTGATTGAATGAGTGTTTCGAAGATTTTTGAAGAACTTATGCTTGAATTTAATGTAATTTGATGGTTTTGGTGTTGTTTAGGGGCTTTAATGATTGGAGCGAGTTTGAGTGATATTTTAGGATGTGTTGGTGCTTTTGGTTGAGGTCCCGGGGGGCCTCGGGTGAGTTTCGGATGGTCTATCGCGATAGTTTTGATGTTGGAAAAATTTCAGATTTTTCATTCCATATGTTGCAGGTTATACGTCCTCGCGATCACGTGGGTTGAGCCGCGATCGTGCAGAAGGGAATTTAGGGGCAAGCGAATGGCCCTTCGTGTTCGCATTAGAGGGTTTGCATTGGCGGATGGTTGGTTAATGATGCTTCACGTTTGCATGGTATGGACTGCGTTCGTGTAGAAGAGTTGGAGTCCAGTGACATTTAAGCATCACGTTCGCATTTTGGAGGCATGGGAAATTTGTGCCTCCCGATTGCGAGTGTGGGGCCGCAATCGCATAGACGAAAAACCTGGAATTGGGCAGAAGCTATAAACCATTTTGTTCCTTGAACCTAAGTCATTTTCCACCATTTTTAAGCACCTTGAGAGATAGATAGGAGAAATTGAAGTGGGATTCGAAGAGGATTAATCGAAGGTAAGTTCTATGAAATAAAAACACGATTATATTGTGAAATTAACGTTGGGATTCATGAGATTTAACTAAAAATGAAAGAAAGTAGGTCTTGGGTTTGAATTTTAAATTTGGGAGTTGATGGGTCATTTGAGCACTAATTTAAGAGTTCTTGGTATGTATGGACTCGTGGAGATATAAGAAACCCGTTGATGTGAAAATTTCTGAGATTCGAGAAGTGGGCGCGGGGCTCGAGTTTTGCTAATTTCGAGATTCTTGATATTTTTCGATTATTTTTGATTGGGTATTGTTTCCTTAGCATATTTTGACATATTTATTTTGGTTTTGATCAGATTCGACACGCGAGGAGGCCGACTGGAGAGGCAAGGGCATAACGAGCTAGAGTTTGGCTGGCTTGAGGTAAGTAATGATTGTAAATAATATCCTGAGGGTTTAAGAATCCGGATTGCACGTCGTAGTGCTATATTGAGGTGAGAAACGCGCTGAATGATGAGCGTGGGGTCTTTTACTGCTGGGGATTGTGACTTGGTCCATCCCGGTGAATGAATTTACCACATATTTCACCGAAACGTGTTTGTTATTATCATGATATTGGCTGATTGTCATATTTAGGCTTAGTGCCAATTATTTGAAACCCTTCGGGGATGGTTGTTGATATTTCCTCACTGTTTTGATGTTATACTTGAACTCAGTCATGTATTTTCCATTGTTTTCAAAACTCATCCAGTTTATTGTGCTTTAACACTTGAAATGAAATATCCAATACTAATTTTTAGGCTGAACATCATGTTTTACTATTGCCTGAGGAGGTTATGTGATTTTTTACTGAGTAACGCCGAGGGCCAGAGTTGTGAGGATACTTTCGGATCGAGTTGCACGCCGTAGTAGTATTACAGTGATAGTGATATGAGGCCGAGGGCCTAGACTTGATGCCACGAGAAGGCTTTATTTTGCGCTTGGGCCGTAAGGGGACCCTCACGGAATCTGCACATCGCCAGTGAGCGCCGTCGATGATAAATAAATCAGGTTGCACGCCGTAGCGGTACTGGTACTGTTTGATGTGTTTACCTTATTTCATTTGTCTGCTATTATCTATTGTTTGTGCTACTTTTTGCAATATTTACCTAATGTTTTGGCATTATCTGATAACTGAGTGTTGTGCCTGAGGGGCGGAAATCTGTGCTTATCTGCACTATTGCTTCACATTCATTTGCGTAATCACTGAAAAAGTCATTTTCAAAAGAGGTTTAAACTGAGCTAAGATGTTTATCTAAAGATTTCACAGCTTCACTTTTTTTCAAAAAAAAAGGGGTTTACACTACTTATATACAGCATGATGATTTGTCATACGTGATTTCTTACCGCTCAATTGTTATTTACCTTTATTACTCAATGAGTTGGAGTACTCACTTTACTACCTGCACCCCGTGTGGAGAAGCAGGTATTTTTTCACCCGATAGCGGGTTTGGAAGATCAGAGCCAGAGATATAGGAGTTTAACGAGGTGATTGCCAGCGTTCACATCATCGTTTTTCTCCTTTTTTCATTGTCTGGATTCGTGTATTTTTAGACCTTGTGGTTGTACTTACACTCTAATAGATGCTCGTGACTTGTGACACCCCGATTAGGACTTTGTTGGGTTGTATTTCCGCTAATTAATATTATTAATTCATATTTAAGTTGTTCATTTATTTTTAACTATTTTTGAAAAGATGAGCTGGGTTAGTTGGCTGGCCTCGTCTTCACGAGGGGCGTCATCACGACTGTGAGCACGTGATTTTTGCCCTATATTTTAATTATTCCCAAAAATTCAAACAAAAAAGACTTTTCCTTATATTTACAATTTTGTGAATTTTGGTGTCATTTACTGGTAATTGTTGCATTTTATGTGCGCATTTGCATTCATAAGAAAAATACAAAAAATATACAGGGAATTTGTGTAGGAGTTAATTTTTTAGAGTTAATTGGTAGTTTAAAGTTGTTCTCATATAAAGGAAATAACAAAAAAATAATTCGCGTAGCATTTTTATCTTTTAATTATGCCATTATCTTGAAATATTAATTTTAGGTATCAATTAGTTTAGTTTAATGTTTTTATTTTAATTTTTGTAGCTTTTAAAAATTAGAAATTTAGTAACAAAAATATAAAATGGAAAACCAAATAAAAAGAAAATAATTAAAAGAAAACAATTGAAGAGAAAAGAAAGCAAAAAAAAAATAGAGGTTGCCAAAATTGGGTTGTGGGTCAGTTAATTCGTGATAGCCGAAGGATTTCCCAATGAACCAGGCCCAAATTCTACGACCCGGTCAGATTAGGAGATAAGGTGCAACGACGTCGTTCCTTGTCCCATTCGATCTGAACCATCGATTCCTTTTCATTCAACGGTCTACGTCGGGTTCAATATATGTGTCCGGAGCCCTTCATTGTATCAGAGACCAAAGGTCACCATATTTGTATCTTCATGTAACCACCGGCGGAGCCACCGCCGGTGAACGCCACCTTCTCCGTTCAACCCAAAATTAACATAACAATTTCTCCTCACCGTCCTCATCTCGATTCCCTGGTCCATTTCCTTCAAATCCCTCCCTATCTCGTCGAATATCCATTTGAAGATTTTCCGGCCACAACGTCAACTATTCCAAGTCGCTCCAAACTTATACCATTGACTCTCCTAACTTCCGTCAACCCAAATATATGACCATCTTGTCTCGAATCTGGCCGGAAGTGCTCGAGATTCAGTTTTAAATTTCCGGCCAAAAACCTTACCGCTTTGAAGTACTCCAAATTGGTGCTACGTGATCTTCGGGCTTGCCTCGTGATGAATTCAACGTTAGTAGCCGTCGAATGCCATTGAATTTGGTCGAATCTTATAACCAGTGAGTTCCTCACAGTTTCTCTTTCGTTTTTCTATTTTTGCTTTGTGTTATTATTAAACTCGGATGCAGTTTTATCTTCTAGGGTTAATAATTGAAGATTGTTCTTGTTACCTCTCGAATTTTTGTTAACTGATAAATTTGGAATAATCTAGCAATTGGTCTTGATTAATAATTGGTTTAGCTTAGATTTCTGATGATTAGGCTAATGTTGTTGATGAGTTCAATTCTCGTTTAGTTAGTTAATTGTTTCGCTTTGAGTTAGTTTCCAGTAATGGTTCATTAATAAGTTTAACTGTTCTTCAATTGTTTAAAATAGTTCAATTTATTTTTTGTTTTTACTGAATTTGTGATAATCATTTGTTGGGTTGTTTGGATTATTGACAGTAATTGGGAGTTTGAAGTCAGTTAGTTAATTTGAGATCGGATTAACCTTAGTTAAGTTTACCTAAGATAAGGGAATTTGGAAAGATAATATAGTAATTGCAGAATAAAGTCCAGGGGCATTCTTGGTAATTGTCATTGAACTTGAAAGTTGTAGGTTATTGTAGAAGGCCCTAGAATTTTCTAGAATAGGGCTCAAGTGTACACTTCAGTAATTGTAGTGCACTTACTTGAGAAACAAGTCAGAAAATAGAGGGTTAAAAAAAAAATAAGTGAGGGACTACTGTGTAAACTGAAAATCTGATTTGCATCTCATCTTTGCCTATAAATGGGCCCTCCCGTGCCTTAATTAACAAGTTTGGCAGCCCTCAAAATTTCCCCTAAAGATCTCCAAGATAAAACAGATCTGAAAAGTCAGATCCAAATGCTTTTAGATCTTAACTCCCTTCATACAGAAAAATCAAAGACAGTAGAAACATTCAAAAATCCAAAAAAAAAAAAAACCAAAAAATCAATAAAAAATCCGAAAACATTACTATTACATTATTTTTATTCAATCAGTTTCAGATTTCAAGTCTCTAGTTTATATTAGGATCAAAATTACTCAAGTTCTTATCTGGTTTCTGTGCAACAGTGATAATTAAGAGCAGTTCCAATCATATATTAGTGTTTACTGGTTATGAACGAAGAACCGAGTTCATTTTGTGTTGCTTGAAGTAGTTGTGGTATGATTTGTTGAGTGTATGGCTTTCCTGGTTGTCCCGGAGCAGTTTTGGTGTTGATTTTGGTTCTATTTGGGTTTTTCGAAAACTTTCTAGGTTGTTGGTTATTCAGTACTGCTGGAAATTATTGGTTATTGCTGCTGATTCAATCGTTATATCGCTGATCTATTCTCCTCTATTTCCGTACTGTTTCGAGGTACGCTCCCTCAATTATCCTGGTGTAACTTTGAAATTGAAGTTGAAATGAGAAGTTTTCATCATATCTGAGCTCATTGAGATCAATTTTAATTCAATGAATGCCATTGAAATACATGTGGTTAATGTTAGCAGTTTATTTAGTATTATATGAAATATAGAACTTGAATGTGTGATTAGGGCAGTCCTTCAGACTGATTCGGGCTAGTTCGGATTTGTAATGGACTGTGTGGACTATATCTAGCATTCGACTAATATGTTTTAATTTGTGAATGTTTTTGTGTGATAGATGCTGACCAAATTGTTAAGAAGGAAAATATCAGCTTAGGTTTGAGTTGAAGTCAGTACTGCTGGGTTTGATATCAGGGCATAAGCATTTAAATTTTAATGCAGTTAAGTGCATTTGATAAATTTGGTGGCTAAACTTGGTGGACGATTACTTTGCCTTATTGATAACTAAATAGTGTTGCATTGATTGAAAGAAAAGAAAGTTAAGTGTTAATTGAAGATGGCAGTTTGGTAGTATAGAATTTGGAATCAACTATGAGGCTGATATATATGTGACTTCATATTATCTTCACAAGGGTCAGCATAGTTCCAACGTTTATGAGTATGGAATCAAAACAAACAGTATCTGGCTAATTTGAGTAAATGCACATGACATATACTGAACGGACTCTAGTGATGTTTGGATTAGCTGAACCGAAACCTGGGCTAAGTTTATCCAAGAAAGGACAGCCCAGTTTTAGGCCATGGAGGCTTCAACGCCATAATGAAAGGCACGTGTGCATGCTCGATTGGTGTATTCATGCAGACCTGGGCCAAGCTTGTGACTGGCCCTCCTTTGTGCATATCTTGACTGTGGTTTTTACATGGGCTGCATCCAAGCCCAATTTAATTAATTAGCAATTTCTTTTGTAGACAAAAACTAAAAAAATAGAAAATTATATAGTCGCTTTAGGCTTGCCCTTTTAAAATAAAATAGGATGAGTCCCGCCCAACAAAAATGTAAAATTACGGGGGTCTCAATAAAGGTATTAAAAGTTTTAAGAAATCGGGAAAGGCCGTTTAGCGAATTTTACGGTCCTCCCAAAATATTACAACGTGGTAGACCCTATCAGACGCGATTCTAATAAAATTACATTCCTAAATACGGGTGAGAATTTTATGCGGCCCAAATTCAAATCCTAAAATGTTGAATAGAGTGTGCCTATAATTGCAGGTTCATTTCATGCGGCACAATCCGAGTGTACTTTAGACGATGTTCACGTTTTAAAATATATATTGCATTAAATAAAAGCGGTTAAGCATAAAATTGGCACATAGGCTCTTCATGTAATAAAATTAGATAAAAGCTAAGTGCAACAGTTGAGCGACCGTGCTAGAACCACAGAACCCGGGAATGCCTAACACATTCTTCTAGGTTAACAGAATTCCTTTTCCGTATTTCTGGATCGCAGACTGTGAACGGAGTAATATTTTTCCTCGGTTCAGGATTCAATCGGTGACTTGGGACACCATTAATCTCCCAAGTGACGACTTGGAATAATTAATAACCAATTTCCGTTCTGATTTTCCTTTAATTGGAAAAACTTCTTTATGCCCCTTGCGGGGTGTACAGTGAAAAAGGAGGGCTTTTTTCTTTGTTAGGGCTTTTTTCTTTCAAATTGAGGATACTTGCTGTAAATCTGCTTACAAAAATGATTGTAAAGATTGTTTTTGAAGGTTTTTTTTGGTCTTAATGAGATAAAGAACTTATCATCTGTATTAACCTTCTCTATCTTTCATCCAAGAGATTATTTTACTGAGCTATGATTTACCCCTTTATTTTATTTGATTAATTTGTTCAAAAAAGTTCCGATATCTTTTGAGTCAAATAATTTGGCGTCATCTGTGGAGATTTCTACAGCTGAGATCTTAGTTTCATCTAGATTCTTGAAATAAATAATCACCCCTCTTTAGCTTCACAAAGGCCATCAATGGCAGGGAAGGGATAAGTACGGCTAAAGGCAATAGTAGGTGTCATGAACAACCTCCCGAATTCCCTCAACAAAGACAGTGGATAAGACAACGAAAAATGCAATGCCAAGTGATCCAACTGAGGGAGAGATCTCAACCCTCACCCACAAGGGTTTAGCGGTCTTGAGCGAGAGGGAAATCCCAACATCAGCAGCAGGAGAAGCACCACCAGCCGTGAAAAGGCTATTAGAAGAATGGTTGACAAATACCTTGAGTAACTGTCTTGACAACCCATTCAGGGGGATATCGAAGACCCACTACTCATAGAAACCGCAACTGTCGCCGATGAGCCAGACACTACACGAACAGGTAACACCTTTACTGTCGCTGATGCAGGAAACAAGGCACTTAAGACCATCTTAAAGAAAATGGAAGAGATAGAAAGTGAGAACAAAACACTCTGCGATTATATGATATATCATCAGGAAGGGTTGATATAATAAAGGGCGCTCCAAAGTTGCTACCAAAATGTGATGTGCGCCGATTCATCAAACATCCATGTAGCAAAGGGGCAGCTCCCCATTCTATTCCAAAAACCTTAAAAATTCCGCCATATTTTAAAATATATGAAGGCACCACGGACTAGGAGGGTCACTTAATCCATTACGTCACTGTAGTAAAAGGTAATAATCTATCAAAAGAACAGGTGCCGTCAAAAATACTGCTAAAAATGTTCGGCGAAACTCTCACATGGGGAGCGTTGACATGGTATTTCCAACTACTAGCGCGATGGATACCAATGTTCGAAGAAATAGAAGATAAGTTTGTCACCTTCACGGGGGAGTGAATAGGCAAAGGCCATAGTAAATGATATCTTCTTCCTCACGCAAACGACAGGCGAGGCACTTCGTGATTTTCTAGCCATATTCAACAGAGTAAGTATGAGCCTACCGAACGTGTTAGAAGAGATGGGTAGCAACCTTTCAAAATGGGTTAAATAGAAATGGGTCAAAAGCAACCAAAAAGCTGCTAAATAGACTCATGAAGTACCCCCCCACTATGTGGGTAGAGATCCATAATGCCTATTGCACCGAAGTGAGGGCAGACGGGGATGGTCTGAACGGCCCATTGCAGCGACTAACATCGATCCAAACCTAGACAAGGAGAGATCATCGCAACGACTGCTGAAGAGACAAATTACCATGTTTCAATTGAAAAAGGCACCAGCCCTATATCCGAACATCCAACCCACCTCCTCCACACATACATATGTATGTCTCTACCCCAAAATGAAAGAGGTATGTCTCCACTGTTATTTTCTCAAAACGTTTGTGTTTCTCTTTCAGAAATAGTGTACGCACTGGAGAAGCTAGGCACAAAGGTGTAGTGGCTGCAACAAATGAAGTTGGATCCGAGCACCAAGAGATCGAACGTTCTGTGTGAATTCCACCATGAAAGGGACACAAGACTGAGGAGTGCATAGGTGTGCGACAAGAAGTAGTAAGAATGTTGAACCAGGGATATCTAAAAGAACTATTGAGCGTGCGAAGATGGGAAACTTTGCTCGTGGACGCAATTAACCTTAGGGACCTCCAAAACCATCATCAACAGCTCGTACCATACAAATGATAATTGATAGTGGCGACGATACGATAATAGACTATGTGAAATTCACTACCACATACAAACTCAAACAGAATGTCGCCTATGAATTATATGATGATCTCGAAGAAAGTATCATATTCGATAAGTAGGATGCCAACGGGTTTTATTTCCCTCACTATGATGCTTGGGTTATAACTTTACGCATCGTGGATACCGATGTAACAAGAATAATGGTTGATGATGGAAGCGGCGCGTGTATTATTCACCCGTGAGTTCTCATGCAGATGAGGCTTGAGGATAAAATGATACTGCATTGCATAACACTGACAGGTTTTAGTAATGAAGTGGAAAAAACCTCTGGGGAGATAGTGCTACTCGTCCTGGCAGGAGGAGTCACCCTGGAGATGAAATTCCACGTCATGAACTAGGAAACAACCTACAATGCCATCATAGGATGTCCCTGGATAGACGCCATGCGAGCCGTCCCATCAAGTTTCTATCAAGTAATCAAATTGCCTACCCCATGAGGGATATTCAGCATCTGAGGCGAGCAACGCGCCCCCCAAGAATGCTATGGGATTGCTAAATATTGCACACATACCAAACAACTAAAAGAAGAAAGTGCGGAGGCATAACAATCAGCCATGTCTGGAACCAAACTCGACTTACAAATAGAGGCCATCAAAGACCCGGATGTCGTAGAAACTTGAAAGGCAACTGTAGAAGATCTTGATCTCATCCATCTAAACAACACCGATAGCACGAAAAAGGCTTATATCTGACACAAACTCTCGGAACCAAGTAATGTCATAATTTTTTAACTAACAACAGCGATTTGTTTGCCTTTACCCACTCAGATATGCCAAGAATCCCAAGGGGTATCGCCACAACAGGTTGAATGTAGATCCTGTTTACCCACAGGTAGGGAAAATGAGGAGAAAGCTCAATGCCCCCATAATGAGGCGGTCGGCGAAGAGGTTGATAAATTACTCGCTAATGGTTCCATCTGAGAGTCAAATTATTGCCAATGGGTCGCCAATGTGGCCAAAGTAAAAAAGAATAAAGGGCAATGGCGGATGTGTGTCAACTTCACCGACATGAACAAAGCATGCTCGAAAGATTCTTTTCCGTTACCATACATCGACTAGCTCATAGATGCAACAGCGAGGCACAAACTACTGAGCTTCTTGGATGCCTACTCTAGTTACAACCAAATTCTAATGGCTAAAGAAGACCAAGACAAGACCACTCTCATAACTCACTGAGGAACATACTACAAGGTAATGTCGTTCAAACTCAAGAATGCAGGGGCATTGTATCAAATGTTAGTCACCAAGATGTTCGAAGAACAACTCGGTAAGACCATGGAGTTGACATCGACAACATGCTAGTAAAGTCGAAAAATAAAGAGGATTACATTAGCCATCTGACGGAAGCCTTCAAGATATTGAGGCAATACGGAATGAAGCTAAATCTCGAAAAATGCACCTTCAATGTAACTGAAGGAAAGTTTCTTGGTTTTCTAGTGTCATAAAGGGGTATCGAGGTCAACTCGAATCAGATCAGGGCCATAAAAGGAATACCGGAGATATTAACCAGCAAGAAACATATGTATAAATTAACTGGACGAATAGTCGCCCTGTTGAGGTTCCTTTCACGATCATCAGATAGATGCCATAAATTGTTCAATGTGTTAAGGAAAGACCACAGACTTCAATGGAATGCAGAATGCATCGACGTCCTGAAAAAGCTAAAAGCATAGTTATCCTCGCCAACACTACTCGTCAAGGCAGACCAGGGTGAATGCTATTAGTATGCCTAGCAGCCTCCGAAGTCGCGGTAAGTGCAGTCTTGATTCGCGAAAACAAAGGTACGCAATCTCAAATTTACTATATAAGAAAAACCTTAATTAATGTCGAAACAAGGTATCCACACCTTGAAAAACTAGCTTTGGCGTTAGTCGTAGCTTCACGAAAACTTATAGCCATATTTTCAATGTCACCCCATAAAAGTGGTGACAACCTTGCTCTTGAGGGGCATTCTACACAAACCCGAATTATCGGGTAGACTAGCCAAATGGGCCATAGAATTATGCGAGCACAACATAACATACCAAACTTGAACTTCCATTAAGTCACAGGTGCGTGCCAATTTCATTGCTGATTTCGGTGCAGAAATATTTCCTGAAGTAGAGCAGGAGGCGCTCCGTGCTTCCGCACATTTCGACCTTTGGGTCCTCGACACTAACAGCACATCAAATGCATTGGTATCGGGACGGGAACTCGTCCTCAAGTTCCTGCGGGCGAAGTAATTGGCCAGTCCATACGATGCCTCGATATGACTAACAACGAGGCTGAGTATGAAGCTGTGATTTCAGGATTGAAATTAGCCTTCAAATATGGCGCTTGACGACTCGTCCTCCATTACATCTCTCAACTCGTGGTGAACCAAGTCACCAGGACTTTCCAAATAAAAGAACAGACACTACAAAAGTACAAATTAGAAATTTACAAACCACTACAAGAGTTCGATGAGTTTCGCCTCAAGCAAATACCTAGGGCGAAAAATATCGAAGCAGACAGCCTCGCCAAGCTAGCAATAGCCAACAAAAATATCAACAAGGAAAACCTTGTCATCCTTCTCCATTCCGCAATAGGCCAAGTCGAGGTACATACTGTAAACCTAAATTGGGACTGGCGCAACCATCTGGTAGTATATTTGCAGGATGGAATGCTCCCGCAAGTCAAGAAAGAAACTACAATTTTTCGAATACAAGAAGCCAGATACAACTTCGTAAATGGTTATCTCTACAATAGAACGTTCGGCGACCCCTAGGCCAAATGTCTTGGGCCAAATCAAACAAAGCGAGTACTAGAAGAAGTACACGAGGGGCACTACAGAGAAAACAAAGGAAGTCGTGCCCTCGTCCGATGCCTCATCCGCGTGGGATACTACTGGCCCACAATGAAAACGAGGTCGCGGACTACATAAGGAAGTGTGAACAGTGTCAAAAGTACGCCCCTATGATACACTAAGCAGAAGAACTCCTTCATTCCATCACTTTTCCATGGTCATTCATAAAATGGGGGATGGATATTGTCGGACTACTTCCAACAGGATGAGGTAAGGTACATTTCCGCTTGGTTTTAACTGATTAGTTTTCTAATTGGGTGGAAGCAGGTGAATACACTCAGATACGTGATCAAGAGGTCATCGCATTCATATGAAAAAATATAATATGTCATTTCAACATCCCCAAAGAAATCAGCTATGACAACGGACCTCAGTTCGTCAGGAAGAAAATGATAGAGTTCTTTGAAAAATGGCACATCAAACGAATACTCTCGATGACATACCATCCCGCCGATAATGGTCAAACCCAATCCTCCGATAAAGAAATACTGAATATGTTAAAAAAGAAGCTCAATGACGCCAAAGGGCTATGGCATGAACTACTACTAGAAGTGCTATGGGCATACAGTACTACAACAAAAATCAGCACAGGCGAGACGCCATATTCACTAGTCTATGGGACTAATGCAGCTATACCTATCGAGGTTAGAGAGCCTACCTTCAGATACTCCAACAAGAGCGGACCAATCAACGATGAATGTAGGCTACAAGATTGGATGAAGTCGAAGAACGAAGAGATATGGCCCGCATAAGAATGGTTGCCCAAAAGGAAAAATAGAAAGGTATTACAACAGGAAGGCCACAGTGCGACCGCTCAAGGTCGGAGATTACATCCTCAAAGCTAAAACACAAGTAGCGAAAGACCCTATTGAGGAAAAATTGGGAACAAACTCGGACGAACCATATAAAATCATGGCAGTAGTAAAAAAAGGAGCATTCCAGGTAGAGACCATGGAAGGAAAACTACTCCGAAATTATTGGAATGTCGCCCATCAAAAAATACTTCCACTTCTGAAAGAAGGCACCACCTAAGACGTACACTTTTTCCCTCATCCGGGTTTTGTCCCAATTGAATTTTCTCGGTGAAGTTTTTAATGAGGCGGCAAGGGGGACATCTCAAGGTTCAAATTATTGTCCATTACCCCACTCGTCGACATGTTCTTCAGATCGAGTAATGAAGGGACTGGATATAGATAGTCAAATCTCTACCGATGAATAGAATCAACATATAATTCATATTAAAATATAATTAAATCTCCATTGTATGAATAAAATTGACATGTATTTTCCCATAGGAATGTGATCAAACCTGCAATGTGAACATCCCAGTGGACAAGACCATCAATGAAATATGAATTTGACCTCGTTCAAACCACGTCGGGATCCTACTTCGAAAACGGTTCGAAGAAACATCCAAATCGCCAAGGCCATCGACGAATATATCACTTCAACCTCGTTCAAACTACGAGGGGATCCTACTTTGATGACAATTCAAAGCAACATCCCAGTGGCCAAGGCCATCGACAAATATAGCAGTTCGACCTCTTTCAAACTACGATGGGATCATACTTTGACGACAGTTTGAAGCAACATCCCAATGGGCAAGGAAATCGAAGAATATATCAGTTCGACCTCGTTCAAACTACGATGGGATCCTGCTTCGATGAGAGTTCGAAGAAACATCCCAATAGCCAAGTCCATCGACAAATATATCAGTTCAACCTCATTAGAACTACGACGGGATCCTACTTCGACGACAGTTCGAAGCAACATCCCAATGGCCAAGGCTATCGTTGAATATTTGAGTTCGACCTTGTTTGAACTACGACTGGATCCTACTTCGATGACAGTTAGAAGAAACCTCCCAATGGCTGACCATCGATGAATATATTAGTTCGACCTTTTTCAAACTACGACGGGATCCTACTTTAACGAAAGTTCAAAGCAATATCCCAATGGCCAAGACCATCGATGAATATATCTGTTCGACCTCGTTCGACATACAATGGGATCCTACATTAATGACTATTAGAAAAAACATCCCAATGGCTAAGGCCATTGATGAATATGTCAGTTCGACCTCATTCAAACTACAACGGGATCCTACTTTGACAAGAGCTCGAAGCAGTATCCCAATGGCTAAGGCAATCGACGAATATATCAGTTTGACCTTGTTCTAACTACAATAGGATCCTACTTCAATGATAGTTCGAAGCAACATCCCAATGGACAAGGCCATCGATGAAAATATCAGTTCGACCTCGTTTTAACTATGATGGTATCCTACTTCGATGATAGTTCGAAGCAACATCCCAATGGCGAAAGCCATTTGAAAATATGAGTTCGACCTTGTTCGAACTACGACGGGATCCCAATTCGATGATCGATCAAAAATAACATACTAGAGGACAAAACAATCTCCAAAAGAAAAAGGAATCGACATAACCCAAAGGCTAAATCGGCTTATCAGTTCGAAAGGTGACCTAGATGCCATAGATATTGCAAAGATCATCACTAAACCAACAAAACAAATTTTACATTACATCAAAATGTTATACCAATATTTACAACGGGCTCAAGCATGCCCTTCACACAAGTCACAAACAAAAAGTAAGTACAAACAAAAGGTCACACACCATCCCCGATGGGGTACACATCTTCGTACCAAGAGTCAAAAGCAAGATGCTTCACATCATCGAAGTTGATGTAATCCCCGTCAGGAGTCAGAGGGTCGTACCCGCGTGCCTCCCAAGCTGCACGTGCTTTGGCATGCATGAGCAGAAGCTCTACTTTAGTTTCCCGTGAAAAGCCTTGTACACGTGAAGTCGAGCCTCAACATGGACCTATAACTCATATAAGCAATGAGGCACGACCGGATCGGCTGTGGCACGAGATGTAGAAGTTTATGACCGTCGACTTGCATTCTCCGCTCTTAGCGAGGCCACTTGTCCATTCAGCACAGATAGCTCCACCTCCAACTCCTTAACATGCCTTTCGAGCCCATGACCTTAAGCTTAGAAGTCTTATTCTCCTCGGTCAACTATGACCTACAAACACGAAGTGTATTCTTTAAGGCCGTCATGCAACAAATAGCTACCGCCGGCTCATCAGCATCGACATTTAGTTCTCCCTTAATCCCTTCAGTCTCCACAGCCTTCGTATTCAATTTGGAGGTCAAACTGGCCACCTTTACTTGTAAGTCTGCATTCTCGGCCATCACCCCTTCTTATCTCTGGCTCATCCTTCTTCACCTTAAGGGAGGTCTTATGTTCACTATTGCGGGTGATGCCCTTTCATGAGCTCCTCATCTATCTCCCTCAGCTCTTTGACCTTGCATGCCAGTTGGTCCTCCCTCTGTTTTAGTCCTTCGTGGAACAATTGAAATATAGGGTCCTGCTTATAAATATCAGCCATTGCACCATGCTTAGCGTGATACTGTTGATACTAGAAGATATCTTCCCATAAATGCTCATCCTCTTACTTTCCATAAGCTCGCTCTCGGTCTCCATGATAACGGTCTAGCACAAAAAAATTGACAGAACATAGAAAAAAAATACAGGTCGATAATCAAGACACAAGCCTAACGGCGAAAAAGAAATGAAAGGCACCTTCCCTTAAGGCCATACTGGCAACGCTCTAGGACTAATCCATGTCACTCATCGCCCTAAGCACCTTACTTTCTAGGGCAGCACATAGACGGGCTAAAGCAGATACCACCTAATCGTAGTTCAACAACAAGTTGTAGTCCCCCAGGATGACTATGGGACGATCCGATCCTTCTGCTCTGACCTCCACATGAGTATGATGACATAAAAACTCGCGAATGTCTTCTGGGTCGACATTAGAACCTAAGATTACACCCTCGACATGACGACCACCAACGTTGGACCATGCGCCACCCTCAACAAAGTGCACAAAATTGTCCCCTGGATAATCTCATTCCATTTGGGGAGATCTCCCCGCTAAAATGGCGTCGGCCATAAACCTGGGTACAAGTGTCGTCTGTGATGCCCTGCTTCTATAAGCATCCATAGCCATATCTTTCCTAATCTCCATTCTCCTTCTCTTTCTCGACAACGACTCATCCCTATTAGAGGATTCATCCAAAAGGTATGGGGTCGGTATTAAAGAAGCCTCATCCCTCACGACCATGAATTGAGAGAGACGCTCTGATTGGATTGGTTAATGTTGACCCTCTCGAACAAACTCATTCAAAGTAAAATGCATTCATGTGGCACAAACGGTCTGTCGAAATGCAGGAACTGGTGCCATCCGCCTGGAAGCTCCTCGACCAGTCATCATTAAGAGTCATATAAATAGACGATGATATATAACCAAAAAAGTAGTAAAGGGAAAAAAATTACCGAATAGAACTCGAGGGCCATAACTCTTTATGAAGGCGAGCCAATCTTGGGTTTCCACTACATAGGTAATAGAAGGTCTATCCAATCCATTATGTTATAAATAAGGTAGGGCGGACATCCCATAGATGCAAATGAGAAGCGAACAAACCTTATAATGACAACCAAAATAACTACCCAGTAATGTCCCACAAAATGGGGTCTGGGGAAAACCTTATAATGAATATAGATAAATAAAGTGTAAAATGAATAGCGACACTTATGATTTTTGTTCCAACGCTCCGGGAACTTGGCAAAGTCAGAAATGATGTGTTCAGTTTGGGCAAAGAAGTACTTATGAAAAAAGTTACGACTTGCTCGGTCGTTATTCCAAACCACTAGATCTTTTGTGCCATGGTGCCTCAGATGCACTATAGTACTCCTGTGGAAGCTGGGCGAGAATAGGTGTAAAAGGTGGTGGATAGAAACATTGCATTCCAGCAACTACGCATACTTGGTCAGCAGCAGAAGTAGCTTGAACGTATATGGCAAAATTTGTGCCAGGAAAACCTGGTAGAACCTACAGAACTCCTCTGCTAATGGGAGGAGGGGAAAAGAGTAACCAATCACAAAAGAGTACTTGTAGAATGTGCAGTACTTTTCACGAAGAGCGTTGATTGTGAACATGCTCTGTCTTAGAGAATACAAGGGTAGGAGTGGAAAGGGGATCATTGAGGAAGTCACTTTGAGATATGGGATGTCTCGGCAGTACCTCCTCCACCGCAGGAAGAGTGTCATCTTCTTATACCGTCACACTCCCACCACCTGACACGGGTGCCATGGACAACAGGGTGTCATCAAAAACCACTTCACGAGATCAATGTGATGTTGGCATGCTTTCACTAAAAAAGGTAGTGACAAAAAAAGAGGAAGAAGAAAAGGTTTGGAACAAAGAATGTGATAGGAAGATGCAGAAGGGTGTTAAGACAAACTCGGAGAAATAAGGACGGATAATAAGAAATGAAACGACCAAGAACTTTTGAAGAAATAAACCCTCCGCCTATTTATAGGGTTGGGCGGTGCCAGAATAGAAATGGAAGGTCAGAGAGCTGCACCAAAATTGAAGCGACAAGCCATCAATCCCCTATCTCAAAAAACACGCGTAATGATGACGCACATGAAGATGTTCCCAGTAAAATGTATTACTTGTGTCTTGCTAAGCACGTTGACCGCCTACCATTGGTTAGGCCGTAACACTTAGTGGGGTCAAATTTCTTCGTAAGAACGCATGGTTTCCGCTCATCGAGGATGCATCAAGTGGCAACCCCGACAAGTGGAGGGACTAACTGTATGGGTCCAAATTTTGACAAACATGACTGTTGATGAGCACAACGAACAACGAGATCCACACAACTCGACATCTTGCAGAGGACGACCTTAAGGCGAGCAAGAGACGGTACGACCCTTGTAGTAGTGTAGGCCCATTAGGGGACATCAGGAGTATTCTCTCGAATATTCCCAATGACTTGTCTTTTAGAGCTCAGTAAAGTTGAGTTCCTTATATATAGAGCACAAAACAATTTAAGGGCTTTTTTTCAAAATCGAGGATATTTGATGTAACTTTTCTTACATAAACGATTGTAAAGATTATTGTTGAAGTTTTTTTGTTGGTCTAAACGAGATAAAAATTTCTTATCATCCGTATCGACTTTCTCTATCTTTCATTCTAGAGATTATTATACTGATCTAAGATTTACCAGTTCATTTTCTTTGATTGAATTTGTTCAAAAAGATTCCGATATCTTTTGAGTCAAACAAACATATTATCATAATTTAGCTTGTAAGTGGATTTAAGTTTGAGCCATGTAATTTTAATGCTTTACTTGATTCTAAATATATTTCACTTTTGTGAACTCGTGAGAAATCGTCAAAATCAGTGAAACCTTATTAGGGTTTCATGTTGAGAAACAGAGACTGTTGAGAGAAACAGTGTACTAAAATGTGTGAGCGTAAGGCGAGGCGCTTTACATATGTCTTTATGAGGCGTAAACCCCATAGGTATTTAATTTTTAGTACATTATAAAATAATATAATTATAGGACTAATTTATAAATAGGTAAAATTGCATAAAAAGTTAAGAGAGCAATACATATATATATACATATATATATATATATATATATATATATATATATATATATATATATATATATATATATATATATACACATATGCACGCTCCATTCCCACAAAAAACTAGTCAAAAACAATCTATTATACGCTACTTAGAAGCACAAGTAACTTGAGTCGAAAAGAATAAAGTTCTTTACGTGGAGGAGCAAAAATGATAACTAACCTGCAACTTGAACTTTGAACTTGCTGCTATAAAGGAAAATGGAGTTCTCTTTGTATTTGCAAAAAAAATTTAATATCCGTTGCTTTTGGGAGATATTTGCAGATCAGCGAACAGGATAAAGAATTGGAAAACATCATGAATTAGTACATTTAAGTTTTTTTTGTTTTTTTTGAGTAATTAACAAGATGACTTTTTAGAATTTGAGTATTATATGAAAGACTTATCCAATAAATTTTATTTTAATTTGAAAATTCTCTAGGGCTTACGCCTCACTAAAACCGGAAAATGTTTTTCCCTTGACTTCAACTATTCCAAAAGATCGAAAGAGTTGTCTGGATTCTACTTTTCAAGTTCCTGAGACAAGTAAACTTGAAGCTCATTTAGATGTGAAGTTTCATCATAATTATCACCTTGAGAACCCCGGAACTCCGTCCAAGATTTAAGAGTTGTTAAGCCCGCAGCTCTTTTAGACGATTGTGAGCTAGACGAAGTAGGGGTTGGAATATTTGGCCTAGCATGCTCTATGGCAACTTTATAAGCATTATAAATTGTTTGAGCATTAATTTTAATTGATGCTTTTGCATCTGCAAGTGTAGCAACTTCCTCGCTTGAAAGATCTAAAGCCTTATAAATATTTGAATACCAATATTAGGACCTCCTAGTTTCATTGTAGGATTTAACAATGCAGCAACACCAAAAATAAGAGGGATAGGGAAAAAATATTTTTAAAATTTTTGTTTCATTTCATTTATAGAAAGTTCATAAATATCCACACTCTCGCCAAATTCAACAAACAAATTAGCTAGTGCGGCAATATAAACTAAACAGTTTGAAATAGTAGGATAATATTGCCCAGAAAATGCATTTGTAGCAACTTGAAAATGTTCTAAAAAATCTAAAAGAATTTTAACATTCGTCCAATCTTGGGTAGTAAGCATTTCATCAACCTCACCACCTACCCGAGAATTAAACGTTGCATTAATTGGGCTTCTATATTCATATACAACTACTAAATTTTCGTACATACAATTCCATCTAGTCCGGCAAGGTTTTGGAACCTTTCATTCTCTAAGGCCATATTCATCACATTTTTTAAAATACTCTCTAAGTCTAGTTTTACGGTTTGAATAAAAAAGTCAATTAAGAGTCATTGGAACCTTTTCAATTTCTATGTTTAAAATTCGCATATCATCACCGACAATTAAATGATAAATATGACAAATACAAAATACATCTAACATGGAAAATATTACTAAATGCAGGATTTGGTGTTTTTGTAAGCATGCCTATAGCACAAGTGTTACTAGAAGCATTATCCATAGAAATTGCCATAAACTTACCTGTGTGACGTGAATTAATTATTCTATACGCAATTATACGTTTTTGCATTGTCCAGTCCTCATCTATCCAATGACTTGTGACAGTTAGATAATCACAGTCATTATACTTCTACCAATATCAGTAGTAATATAAATCTGATTAGGTATATGAGTAAATAAAAAGCGCAAATATTGTTCATATTCATGTTTGAATTTATAAATATCGGCCTTAACTGTTGCGCGAGGCAAACCTTTATAAGTAGGATTAAAAAATCTTCTAATATAATGAACTCAATTAGTATTACAAGCAAAAGTATAAGGTAAGCACATAACAGTAATCATCTTTGCTAATTCTTCACGATCTCTATTTGGATCGTAATATAAAATACCTCCGGTGACAGTGTTAATTCCGTGTTGAACTAGATTTGAACATGTACTAGGGTTAACCGCAGAATCTATACTTGTCCCCTCTTTCTGCGCTTGCATTTGAAAAAATCTAGCCCTATTTGTAGGGTGTGATTTTATGTGCCTAGTCAAACTACCCGTGCCGCTACGGTCTCCAGTAAATTTATGAACCGGTAATTTCCCACAAGTTTTACACTTAGCCTTATTTAGTTCTCTTGCTTAAGTAAAAATATTCCAAACTAATGATGTTTCTGGACGTATAGCAGGTTGTCTACTAAAAGTTGGTGTTTCTACGGGTGTGTGGGCCGGTCCATTACTTGAGTTATGAACTGGACTAGTAGTTGTATGATCTAAATCTGGTGCTTGGGTTTTCATCATCATCATCATCATCATCATCATCCTCATTCCTCTAAGATAGGTTCATTAGGATAAAGAGCATTGATAATTTCATCATTTAATCTATCACCTACTGCAATATCATGTAGAAATTCACTATCGGTAAATTGAAAACAAGGGTAATCACTATAAAGCATTACGGGAGGCGGAGTAGGAGGTCTAGGTTGGCGACTACTTTCAACTTGCTTATCTTTTGTAGGTCGGGGAGCCGGGGGAAGGGTAGTATTATGGCCACTACTTTCACCGGTTTTACCTTTTCCTTTACCGAATATTTTTTTGAAAGAAAATGTCATACTAATTATAATTATGCAAACTAAACAACAGAAAAATATATTATTAAAACGTAAGAGTTGAAACGAGTTTACCGGATTGCCTAACTTCTTCTTCAAAATTGAAAATCGTTGAACACTTGAAAACTTCAATTCAACAACTTCACAATTTTTCACGAAGTTTCAACAATAAAATAAGCAATTGTAGTAGAAAGATTGAAATACAGATTGAGAAATATTGATGAACTGGTGAATAAAAATAAAAGAATGAGAGGGGTATTTATAGTTGAGATATGGGAAAAATTATAATTATATAAAGTTTGGGAGCCAAATGGCTATTTTACAAAGTTCCAAACGGCTATTAATTCAAAAGAGCCGTTACTGATTTTTTTTGGAAATTTTTATTTTTTTTAACAAAAGAGACGTTGGGCCCGCCAGGACCTGCCCAGGTCCGTCTGGCGGTCCCGGCCTGGCAATCCCGGGCTCAGGGTTTTTTAAGTTTTGAACCGGCCCATTGCGGGACTATAGGACCGGCAGGCATGGGACCGCCAGGACCGGCCCATCAGGCCTGTGAGGCCCGCCAGGACAGCGGGCCCCGTCCTGTCTTGGTTCAGGCCCGGGCCACAGTACACCTTTAACGTGTAAGTATGTTAGGTAGCCAAGGAGGCTAGTTACGGATCCGTACAGTTATTACTGGTGATTAATATCAAAGTTAGTTACCAAAAAAGAAAGTTAGAATGATATAACTTGATTCTACAGGTTGATACTGTAGAAAATCATTCTATCTATGATATGTGCGCTTTGGTTGTATTAGCATGATATTCAGGTATAGGTTTTGATGAGTGACAAACAATGAAGTCAAGTGTCAAACAACGATATTATATGACAAACAATCAAGCTGTATGCCGAGAAGCATATTGATGAACGGATTGCAATGGAAAAGCCAAAGACGAGCTCAAATGATCAAGACCGAAGACCCAAGGAGTAGGTCGTTAGGTAGAACAAATGTAAGAGCAACGCTTAAGTTATCTCGTCTTTTGGCTCAACATAGGTCATCATAAATATGCATAAAATCATTTTATTAAATCCTACTTATCATAAACATATTTTATTAAATCTTATTTATCATAAACATATTTTAAATACTTCAAACAAAATGATGTTAAAGTTTTTATCTTAACCAAAATGGTTTTTGAAGTAAGTTTTCAATTCTGCCTAAGAATAATCGATTATCAGTATATGCATAATCGATTATGCTGTAGACCGTTGCCAGTGTTTGAACACTGCCACAGAATAATCGATTATGCAGTATTAGATAATCGATTATTCAGCAGAAATCAGCTTCTGATTTTCTGAACGTTGGAGAATAATCGATTATCAGATACTGAATAATCGATTATCTGGGCACAAAATCAGCATAATTGATTGCCAATTAAGCAACGGACATACACAATTTTTCACCTATAAAAAGAGGTCTTTTGAGCTGATTTTAAAAACACAACACCTCCCAATATTGATATACATATTGACATTATTTGAGCATCATTTTAGAGCTTTTGTTGAGCCATTTGAGAGACAACTTTGAGTTGTTCATCGGGCTTATTTTGTATCTCTTTATCTACTCTTTTGAGAGAGTTCTTATTGTAAAAAGAGAAAGGTGTTTGAGAAGAACATATCTTCTCATTGATTGTCGGGTTCGCTAAGTACCCTAAGTCTTAGTGCGTGAAGTCTTGTGGTGCGGTATCCACGAGCAAGGTTGAAGTCTTGAGGTGCGGTATCCTCGAGCAAGTTGAAGTCTTGTAGAGTGTACATCTACGAGCAAGTGTAACGGTTTGTTTGGCACCCGTAAGCTTAACGGAGTTAGTGGAATCTCGAGAGAGTCTCTCGGGGACTGGACTAGCCACAAGTTGTGGTGAACCAGGATAAATTCGGTGCGTTCTTTCCTTGTTATTTTAATTACCGAATTTATTTTATTCCTGCAATTTTAATTCCGCAATATTTATCAATATTCTTGTGCCGCACTATTCACCCCCCCTCTAGTGACGGGCATAAAACCTAACAATTGGTATCAGAGCCTAGCTCTCTGAAAGCCTTAACCGGTTGAGAGCGATATATATTTTTTTTGAGAATATTGAACGCAGGAATAATGAGCGAAGGACACTCCACCGAGAGGCCTCCATTCTTTGATGGAAGAAATTATACATACTGGAAAGAGCGGATGAGAATATTCATCCAATCACACAGCTTTCGATTATGACAAATCATCAAGAAAGGTGAACAAATGCCAACAAAGAAAGTTAGGGGAAATCATGGTTCCAAAGGAGGAAAATAAATATGATGCCGAGGACATCAAGAAAATTGAAAGAAACGCAACGGCTGTCAACTTACTATTTTGTGCGGTGAATCCGGACGACTATTGGAAAATCTCTTGTTGCACAACCGCAAAGGAAATGTGGGATAAACTCGAGATCACTTATGAAGGTACGTCTCAAGTCCAAGAATCTAAAATTGATTTTCTAACACATGAATATGAACTTTTTAGAATGAGGGAAGATGAAAACATCGATAATATGTTCGAACGATTCTCAATAATCGTCAGTGATCTTCATGCTCTCGGAAAAATATACTCGAACAAAGATCTAGTTCGAAAAATCCTACGGAGTCTCACTCCCAAATGGCGCTCCAACGCAAATGCTATCCAAGAGTCGATAGGAATCACGGACGTCACAATTGATGGACTACGAGGTAATCTTAAAGCTTATGAAAGCACAATTCTTAATCCTTATCTTAGAAGTAAGTCGAATATTGCCTTCAAAGCCTCATCTTCTAAAAGAGTAGAGGTAAGTGATTCGGAAAGTGACGATGATGTTATTTCCAATGATATAATTGAAAAGTTTTGTAAGTTTATGAAGAAGGAAATAAAGAAGGAAGAACCATGTCCTTCATGTCAAAATTGTGGAAAAATTGGCCACACCAAATCACATTGTCCAAAATCAAAGGACAAGAAAAAGAAGAAACACCATAGGCGCGTAACATGGAATTCGGACAGCTCGGGCGATGAAACTGCCGCATTATGCCTCATGGCCAACGAAGAAGAAGAGGTAAGTATTTCTAACTCTTATTCGTTAGAAGAATTGCAAAATGCTTATGATGAATTATATAGTGAATTTGTTAGCTTCAAAAACCATAAAAGAATTGAAGAAAACACTTTCTTTGCAAGAAAAAGATTTTGAGAGAACACTTTCTTTGCAAGAAAAAGATTTTGAAAAACAACCTTCATTAAAAGAAAAAGATTTTGAAAAATTGACTTGTGAAAATGAAAAGCTAAAGGAAGAAAATAATTTTTTGGAAAATGACATTGTTGATTTCAAAAATAAAATCAAGGAGATGAATGAAGCCTCTTTAATTGTTCAAAGTTCAAATTGTTCTTCTTGTAGTTCTTTAAAAATGGAGAACGTAGAACTTAGAAATACACTAGAAAAATGTAGTGTAAATGATTCTAGAACAAGTGAGGATATTAAAAAGGGTGATAAAAATGAGGTTAAACCACCTAGAAATAATTCTAGGATTTTTGTAAACGAGCCTAGAAATAATCATTTTTGGCCACCTAGAAATGATTCTAGAATTTTTGTTAATAAGTCTAAAACTAATCTTTTTAGACCACCTAGACACAATTCTAGGAATTTTATTAATGAGTCTAGAATGAATAATTTTAGACCACCTAGAAATGACTCTAGGAATTTCAACGCTTCTAGGAATAACAACTTTAGATCACCTAGAACGCATTTGGCTCAACCTAGACATATGCACAATCCTAATGTCATATGTCATTATTGTAACTGGGTAGGACACATTGCACCCGTATGTTTTGCTAAGCATAGAGATTCATATTTTGATTATGATTATTATTTGCCTAACCCCCAAGGACCCAAAAGAAGTTGGGTACCGAAAACCTATTTTTAGGTACTTTTGCAGGTGTGCTTGAAGACTGCAATATTGTAGTAGATGCACCAAGCACGAAACCTTACTGCATCGAGGGGGAACGTCGGTTAGTTATCGTATTTTTGATAAAAACGTTATAGTATGATATGTGCTAACAATTGATATTAATTATTGATTCATGTTTTGATAAGTTTTATTTTGAATAACATTTAGTATCAATTATCTTTATGTTAAATGATTGATTCATGGTTTGATGAATATTTTTAGTTTAAATAACAGTTCGTATATAATGAAAAACCGTCATTATGATTGGTATGATTTTATGAACACTTGGTAGTATTTGATGTTGATATGATTATTTTTCTAACAATTGGTATCGTCAATAATTCAATAAACAATTGGTATACTCTTTTTGCTAATGCCAAAAGGGGGAAGAATTTAGGCGCTATGCATCGAATAAGGGGAAATGTCTTCACATTCTAGTATGCTTTAATTAAGGGGGAATTATATTAAATTGTTTACATGAATTGTATGTTGAGATATAGCATGAATTTAGGGGGAATCCAATATGCATATCTCCTATTGTTTATCATTATCAAAAAGGGGGAAATTGTAGAAAATCATTCTATCTATGATATGTGCGCTTTGGTTGTATTAGCATGATTTTCAGGTATAGGTTTTGATGAATAACAAACAATGAAGTCAAGTGTCAAACAACGATATTATATGACAAACAATCAAGCTTGAATGCCGAGAAGCATATTGATGAATGGATTGCAATGGAAAAGCCAAAGACGAGCTCAAATGATCAAGACCGAAGACCCAAGGCGTAGGTCGTTAGGTAGAACAAATGTAAGAGCAACGGTTAAGTTATCTCGTCTTTTGGCTCAACATAGGTCATCATAAATATGCATAAAATCATTTTATTAAATCATATTTATCATAAACATATTTTATTAAATCTTATTTATCATAAACATATTTTAAATACATCAAACAAAATGATGTTAAAGTTTTTATCTTAACCAAAATGGTTTTTGAAGTAAGTTTTCAATTCTTCCTCAGAATAATCGATTATCAGTATATGCATAATCGATTATGCTGTAGACCGTTGCCAGTGTTTGAACACTGCCACAGAATAATCGATATGCAGTATCAGATAATCGATTATTCAGCAGAAAATCAGCTTCTGATTTTCTGAAGTTGGAGAATAATCGATTATCAGATACTGAATAATCGATTATCTGGGCACAAAATCAGCATAATTGATTGCCAATTAAGCAACGGACATACACAATTTTTCATCTATAAAAAGAGGTCTTTTGAGCTAATTTTAAACACACAACACCTCTCAATATTGATATACATGACATTATTTGAGCATCATTTTAGAGCTTTTGTTGAGCCATTTGAGAGACAACTTTGAGTTGTTCATAGAGCTTATTTTGTATCTCTTTATCTACTCTTTTGAGAGAGTTCTTATTGTAAAAAGAGAAAGGTGTTTGAGAAGAACATATCTTCTCATTGATTGTCGGGTTCGCTAAGTACCCTAAGTCTTAGTGCGTGAAGTCTTGTGGTGCGGTATCCACGAGCAAGGTTGAAGTCTTGAGGTGCGGTATCCTCGAGCAAGTTGAAGTCTTGTAGAGTGTACATCTACGAGCAAGTGTAACGGTTTGTTTGGCACCCGTAAGCTTAACGGAGTTAGTGGAATCTTGAGAGAGTCTCTCGGGGGCTGGACTAGCCACAAGTTGTGGTGAACCAGGATAAATTCGGTGCGTTCTTTCCTTGTTATTTTAATTATCGAATTTATTTTATTCCTGCAATTTTAATTCCGCAATATTTATCAATATTCTTGTGCCGCATTATTCACCCCCCTCTAGTGACGGGCATAAAACCTAACAGATACCTTAATATTACTACAAGATTTCACTGCTTCTGTTTGATTGTTGTAGTGCTTGAAAACTTTAAGATAAAGAAAGGAAATGCACAATTTTATTTATTCGATCAGAGAGAATAGATAGCTTAACGAAATTAAAAAAGAAAGTAGGTACAAATTGTAGTACTTATGAAAAGGAGGAAAAAATGAATATTAATATTAGAATGAAAATTTTCAACTGTCACAACTAATCGCATGGCTAGATAATTTTCTTTCATTTATTTAATAAATACCTTATACTATTATTTTTTATCATACAAGAGCCAATACTAATATTTTGCTAAGAAAAATTATCTATAAAAATAATGTTTTTAATTAATAAAATGGGGCCTTAAAAGTTGTGGGCATAAACCCTTTGCTTCAGTGGTTTGACCTTCAGCCGGCCTGCCTCTTGAACCGAGTTTATAACAGAAATGACATAAAAAAAAATATAATGAACCTCTAGTGCAATGAAGTGTATAAATAAATAAATGGGCTAATATCAAATCTTGAACGCTAGCTCAGGTGCTGGACCGCAAAGTACATATCGTGTTTAGTATGTGTGAGAAAATTCAGCTTGCCAATTAAACTCCTAATTATTCAAGTTTGGGCACCAGCTTGCCAACACAAGCTTTATGCTTTTGATTCATGCTAAAGGGATAAACAACAAGGGTAACCTCAAATCAATTGTATTCTTGGAGAACATTAGATAAAAACTTTTATTGAAGAAGAAAAGTAGAAGGAAAAAAAGCCACTTCAATCCCAAAAAAATAGTTGAGGTTACCCAAGTCCTTCATCTTAAATTGATCAACAAGAAAAAGCTTTTAGTGCAAGAATTTCAGCCTAATCATCACCAATCAAGATAATGTCATCAACATAAACAGCCAACAAGATAATAGAAAGAATAGACTTCTTGAAAAATAAGGAGTAATTTATTTAAAGAATGTGTATATCCCCTAGAGTAAAGAGAAAGAGATAGTTTGGCATGCCACTGCCTTAGGCCAGAGAGGGAATTTTGAAATTTACACACCAAAAAAGTAGAAGAACAGGAAGCAGAACCAAAAGACTGTCCATGAGGAAAGTTCATGTATACCTCCTCATCCAAGTTATCATGCAAAAAGGCATCGTTGACTCAAGTTCGAAGAAAGACCATTTCCTCTTAACAGGCACAACCACTAAGCATTTAACAGTGGAAAACTTAATTATAGGGGAAAACGTTTCAGTGAAGTCCAGCCCTTCCACTTATGTATCCTATATTACTACTAACCTAGACTTATATCTCTCAACACCACCATCATTCCTATATTTGATCATTTAGACCTATTTACAATCAACGGGCTTCTTACCTCTAAGCAATTAAACAATTTTTCAATTGTGATTGGCCTCAAGGGCCTAAAATATTTTTCTCATAGCCTCCTACCAGGTTGGAATAGAAGTAGCTTGATGATAAAATTGTGGCTCAATAGCAATATTGTGAAGAGAAGGCTGAACTGCAAAGGATAAAGAACTAGAGTCAAGAGAAGGATAAAGAGTACATAAAATATCCTCAAGGTGTGCAGGAAGGTGACGAAGTCTATAATGTGACTGGAGAATGAAGGACAAAATGTGGTACAAAGAATGCATCTTCAGGAGAATAAAAAAAGAAAAAGAGAAATGAAGTGGAGGAAAAGAAGAGGAAGTGGAAGAAAATATTGAAACATCAAAGTGGAATATATATTCATGAAAAATGACATCCCTAGAAACAAGAACCTATTTGGTAGAGAGGTTTAGCAACATATAGCCTTTCTTAGCAAGAGGATAGCCAAGAAAGACACAAGGATCAGCCCTACATCAGAACTTATCCCTATGAAACTTGGATATGGTGTGAAAGCAAAGGCAACTAAATACTGTGAGGTGAGAATAAGAAGCAGAATAGCCATAAATTAATTCAGAAGGGATTTGTTCTGAAGCAATTTTGAAGGGAACATATTGGTGAGTTGTGTAGCAGTGAGGAAACACTCCCTTCAGAACCTTATAGGCAACTTTGCTTGAAAAATTAATACCCTTGATGTCTCAAGAAGATATTTATGCTTTCTTTCTACCAGAACCATTTTGCTGATGTGTGTGTGGATAACTAGTTTGATGTATAATCTCATGATATTTTAACAATTGGATGGCATAGTTGCTAGAGCCAAGTTACAAATCATTATCACTTCTAACATATTGAACCTTATTGGAAAATTGAGTGTGAACCATGGAAAGAAAGGCTTGAAGTAAAGGAAAAGCATTGCTTTTGAAACTCATAAGGTGTATTCAAGTTTCTCTAGTACAGTCATCAACCATGGTGAGGAAGTATCTAATACTATTATAAGTGAAAGTATAATAGAGCCCCCAAGTATCAGTATGAATTAATTGAATAAGATGCAAATACTTTATTCTACTGTCAGGGAAAAGTAACCTAGACTGTATGGCTACTACAAATAGAACAGGTAAAAGACTGTTTGGAAGAGAATTCACAAGGAATACTGAAAATATTATTTCATCTAACAAAAAGTATGTGACCCAATATTTGATGCCATAATGCTTCCTGTATTTTAATAGAAGAATGATTTGTACAATGTAAGACATGTGGAACTAATATAGAGGAAGAACCATAAATATTCAATGGATATAAATAACACAAATTTGCATTGGAAATAAAATGTTGTAGTAGACTCTGAGGGAGACATGAGGAGTCTATAAAGTCCATACTCCAATTTAACAACTTCTAGTGGCCTCTTCAGTGAAGGGTTCTGTAAAATACATGAAAGTGAGTCAAATTGAACTATGCCATGAAGTTGGATGACTAACGGAGACACAAAAATGAGATTGCAATGAAAAGTAGAAAAATAAATAACATGATCTTAGGTGAAAGAAAGCAGGTTAAGAAATGTCACGCCCCTCTTTTTTTCCTCCGCAGAGAAAGTCTGGGTTCCGAAATTCATGGGGGTATTAACTTATTTTCTTTTGGAAAGTGAGTATTTGAAAAGTTTTCACCTAAAGGGTTCTAGTGCGTTAGGTCACCTAAAGGGAAGGTGTTAGGCACCCATCTCGAACTACAACGGTGGGTCCTGGACGAATTTATATTTACAAATTATTCCATTAACAAAAAAATGATTGAATCAATGATTTGCAAGTAAATCACGTTGTATAACTTAAATAAGAAAGCAAAGATGATGAACAAGTTGTATACATATAAAACAAGGTTTTAAATAGAAGGAATTTTGGTCCTAGGTTGGTTAGCTAATAGGATCACCCCACACAATGTCTGGTAAATACTCCTCAATGACGGAATACACATGACATTAGCGCGTAGTCATCATATCCTGTATCTACCTTCCTATCCCTTTTTGTGGTCATTAAAGCCCGTGTTAGTCAGCGATCTCTAATATGGTGTTGTTACCCATCCCTTTTTAATGGTCCTGGAGGAAATTTAGGACCCCTACCTATAGGTAGTTCTAGACAGACCCCCAAGGTTTAAAGGATAAAATCCTAAGGCGAAAGGCAAGAACAATTAAGACATTAGCACATAAGATAGAAAAGAAGAAATTATAGGCTCAAGTCTACCTCCACAAACAATGCACAAACGCAGCATGACTCAAACACAAATAAGGACCTGTTGTTAAACAATATCCTAGGGCATGATGTCTAAGTGAATATCAAGACACAGATAATAGGTAGTTTATTATATAAACTAAAAATCAATGGCCGTATCAGTTTGCCTACTGATTAAGCCTCTTAAATCAGGACAACACTAAGTAACAGAAACAATTTCAGAGTTACAGGATTTGAAAAGGCTTTATAGGCCTGCCTACACACAAAAGAATGATAACTACGTTTTATATAGTAAAACATGGAAGATTTTCAAACAGAGTCTTGAATCCCTATAAGCCTATTGTCTAATGATAGATTAAGGCAATTTTTTTAGAAAGAATTCATTATATGGAAGATAAACCACTAATTAATCTAGTTTCGAAGTGAGCTAATTGTAGACTGGATTGATTTATTTAAACTAAACTAGTTTTAATTTATAGGAAAAATTTCTGGTGTTATTCCCTATAGGCATGATATTTAATTATTTACGAGTTGATGTTAGAAACTTTTAGGCATGATAATAAATGAAAACACATGTAACACTCGTTATAATAGAAGTTGAACTGGACCATATCCTATACGCATGGTATCTATTTGTGAAGTTAATTTTTAAGATCTATAAATATTATTATATTATTGGAACTACTTGAGACCCATAGGCATGATTTCTAATATGGTAAGACATAACATAGCAAAATATAAAGTCTTATAGAAATGGTTTCTACCCATATTATCCATAAATACGTAACTACCCCCTCCCTCTTTTCACTAGTTACCCTAATTTCCGTTTATAAATTATTACAGATCATATGAAATAAATTACATAAATAGATAAACAGAAAAGAAAAAGTTATACTATAAGGATCCTAATGCATGCCCAAGTGATTTCCCAAGACCTCCAATAGCCTGAAATGCAAATTTCATAGACAATATCATTGTCTAGGTGCGGCAGAGTTCTCTAAGGATCCGAAGGATCCTGAGCAGTGATAACACCTTGATATGATAATAAAATTGAGTAAGTGCAGTGTGGAAAGTCCAGACTCAGTGTGCCAAACTTAATAGGATTATCAATAGGATCCCAAGGCAGCACACACACTGGATGGCGTAAAAGCTAGTAACGTAGGAGTAGAGTTAGAGTGCTTGAGACGATTTGAATGGTTTTAGTGGGAAAACAGTGTTAAAGAGATTTTCTATAAATAGTTTTGTAAATAAGAGGATTGTTTAGTAAAATAACTTTTAGAGAACAGTCAAATAACTCAACAAACAAAAGGTCAGTCAAGTAAGTTCAGCAAACAATCAGGGAACAAGTATCCATACAGAGTCAATTGGGGTTGGGACAAATAGGGCAGGTGTGGTGAACACATAACAGGCAGAAGTCATTTACCCTTAGTCAGTAGTAAGACATAGATTCAGAAGTGTTAGTTAGAACACGGTTATAGAACCAGAGATTCCTAGGGGATTCATGAGAGTTGGGAGATTGTAGAGTATAGGATTTTATACTAAACTTGACTGAGCATAATATTAAAACAACTTGGGAAGTAGCCCAACAAGTGCATAATAAAACTATTAGACAAACACTAAATAGAGTACAGTCAAGTTACTTGTTCATGAAAGCATGTTGAAGCAAATAGATTATTACATGTTGAACAGCAAAACCATAGGTAAACATACATCCAGAACAAGATGATTGAAATATTAAAAGAAACAAATTCGTCTTGGGGATTGAATTGAAATCAGAGCATACTAGTATAGAGATAGTAAACACAAAGTGACGAAGAGGAAATAATAATAATTAGCCTTGGCTTATAGCCGGCTAATTCAAATGGTAGCAAGTAACAAAGAAAGAAAGCATAAAGCTTTTAGGGTGAGAGAGAGAGAGAGAGTTTTAAACCAATGTGTTCGTGTGTTTGCGTTAATTAGAGAGTATGTATATATTGTAGACCGAAAGTAGGTAAAATAAGGCAAGAATCATAATAGTGCAGTAGTTATGGAACTCAGAATCAATTAGACCAAAATCAGTATCAGCACTCCCAAAAGTTAAGGGAATTAATTTTAACAGTAAAAACAGATAACAAATAAGGAAAGAAATAATTGTATGATTAATAAGGAATGATTTCAAATTCATTAAGTATAACGTTAACCATTAGGGATAATTTCTAAAAACTCTAATTAACGAGAGAATCAATAGGAATAAAATACTAATGCAAACAAGGTAGCAAATCAATCAATTTGAATAGAAAGGGTAGGAATCAAAGGTTTAATGGAAGGTCTTCAAATCAAACCATGAAATAGGGAATCCAGAATCAATCAAAGAGAAAATCATGATTCGGTATTCAGCAAAAAAATAGAGTAAGATAAGAACAACCAGACATAACAAACACGAAGGTTAAATAACACTGATAGAAAGAACTAAATCTTGAATAGTATAGATGGGTACAAGCACATAAAAGCGATATAAGTTAGTCTAAAACTCAATAAGAGCAAATTCGAGGAGAGATAGTCACAGAAACTCAAAGAAGCGTCAATTAGTCATGTTAATACACAGAACCAAAAGAAGAAATCTAAAAAACTAAGGCATTAAACATAGGCGAGTTGAAAAAGTAGTAAAATCATAGAATCAATCAAAATTTGAAAGAAATAGAAGTTTAACCATAAAGAATCAGTTTAAATAAAATTCTAAAAGAAGTTCTGAAACCCTAATTTTAGAAGAAAACAAAAACACTGGGAAATCACATGATTCTTGTAAAGTGTTCCAAGGACAATGTAAAACATTGAGAAAACATACTCAAATCCTACTAGATCTGTAAGAATCTAAAAGATATAGACAGAAATTAGGGTTTCACAAGAAACCCACATAGAAATTAAAGAACTTGTCTAGAACCCCAAGGATCATAACAAATACAACATGACTTTTCTTGAAATCATTCTGAGTAGCCAAGAACAGACAAGTGACAAACCCTAGATGAAAGTTGTCGTGGTCCTGAGCCCTTGAAGAAGTTATAGAAGGCAAGCATGGCATGAGAGAAGCCATTGGAGGCTTACGACTCGATGATAGATCACCGGAGAAGACCATAGAAGGTCGATTTTGTGCGTATAAAAAACAATTGTACATTAATAGGGCTAATATAGTAAATATATGAAAATTAAATTTTAAATGTAAAATGTACTTATAAAAATACATTAAAAATATTTTAATAATATTTTCACATAAATATTGAATTTAAGTGACTAAATTACCCCAGCGATAATTTAGGGGATAATTATTGGGGATTTTATGAGTAAAATAGGAGGAAATAAATTAATTTAAAATCTATAAAATTATAGGAAAATTATATATACCTTGTCCATACTTATATATTCATATATATGCTATTTTGAAAGTATTTATTCATATTAAAAATATATAGGAAAAAATTAGGTATCAATAGTTGTCCCTCTTTACCTAGGAAGGATGTAAGAGTTTTCAGGTAAAGAAATGATGGTCAATTTTTAGACGGGATGTTTTGAAAGATAGAGGATGGACTCTGCTCTTTGAGCTGCCTACATATCTCTAATTTTACAGGAATCAGGCCATGTTTACTTCTAGGTTCATATGCGGAATATGTCGATAAAATTAATGCAAGAACAGACACGCGATGCTGAAGTGGCTATGGTGAGTGGTTCAACCTTGGAATAGTTGAAGCAACTGGAGCGATATCACTCCTGCTAGGATAGCGGTTGATTAATTGTTACCTACAGATAAAAGATGCTACAAACATGTATTTGCAAAAATTTAAACATGATACAGATTCCATCTGGACAATGAAGGCTGTCTTTGGATGGTTGGATATGATGTCCTTGGACCATGATGTCCTGGGCCATGAACTATTTAGTGAGGGATTCTCGGGCCATGAATATGGTGCCTCCAAACCACGACTTCCTTGAATAATGATATGCAAATTTGAGAGATCCTCAGGCCATGGCGTGGTCTCTTCCAGTTATCAGGATGATTCAGACTATGACGCCTTCGGATGTATTGGAGATATTTCAACCCATGATATGCAATAGTAATGATGTTGCCAAGACAATGCTTAGTCTTGTAAAATGGAGGGCAAAGCATAGCCCGATTGAAAAGCGAATAAAGAGTACTAAGAAATAGAGCAATATTCGCGCAAAGGGGGCATTGCTTAGTCCCATATATTGGGAGGCAAGAATTAGCCTCATGCAGGTATGGAGACAAGGATTAGACTCATGCAAATAGGAAGGCAGGGATTAGACTTATGGAGTCAAGAATTATACTCATGCAGATAGGGAGGTAGGGATTAGCCTCATACAAATTGGGAGTCAGGGATTAGGCTCATTCAAATAGGAAGCAATGATTAGCCTCATGCAAATGTAGAGTCAGGAATTAGACTCATGAAAGTAGAGAGGCAAGGATTAGCCTCATGCAGACAGGGAGTCAAGGATTAGACTCACGCAAACATGGATTTATGGATTAGAATCATACAAATAGGAGGCAGGTATTAGCCTCATGCAAGTATGGGGAGGCAGGGATTAGCCTCATGGAGTCAAGGATTAGACTCGTGCAGATAGAGAGGTAAGGATTATTCGCATGCAAATAGGGAGTCAGGGATTAGACTCATGCAAACATGGAGTTAAGGATTAGACTCATGCAAATAGGGAGGCAGGGTCATCCTCATCAAGTATGGGGAGGCTGGGATTAGACTCATACATATGGGGGAGGCAAGGATTAGCCTCATGCAAGTATGGAGGAAGGGATTAGCCTCATGGAGTCAAGGATTAAACTCGTGCAAGTAAAGAGGCAAGGACTATCCTCATGCAAATGGGGAGGAAAGGATTAGCCTCATGCAAATACGTGGCACGGGGATTAGTCCCATGCAAAGAGCGAGCATCAAATATGAGTAGTGTATGTCTTAGCTGGAGATGTACTCAATGTGTGAAAGCCTGATTGATAGTGAATTATTTTTGTCTATACATGCTTCACAGATGCTATCATCACGTCAAATGTGCCTGCATTTAAAGAAAATTTGTAATTTTTATTGGGGGAAGGTTGGTTCGTGCTCCTATCACCCGTATTTTCTTTGCTTCGTTCTGAAAGCCTTTCGAGTTCCCCCGGGTGACACGCAACTATTATGGAAATAGTTTTCGAAAGTAAATAATTATTGATAAAAATAGGGTTATTTTGGAAACCTATTGATGTGTCAAGTAATTTTTTATGAACTAGTGACTGTAACCCATCTCGAAGGCATTACAGCTCTCTCATATTGGAATTTTTTAAGGGTCATCCTCAAATTATACCCCAGTTTTGTAGATGATCTTTGACCGCTTGCGGATAATGGATCTTGTCGATCCTTCTCCGGAATTTTGAGAATCCTTCTCAAAATTCAGCCCCAGTTTCTTAACTGATTGTTGACCGTCTTGTGCATGATGGCATAGGCTGGACTAGCTCCAGAATTTTGAGGACCCTCCTAAGAATTCTTCCCAGTTTTTGAACTTAGAGGAAATGAAAATTTTATTATGATATGACCGAACCCATAAGGATGCCTACGTATCCCCTCTTAAACGGGAATCAAGTCAAGCGTAGTTCAATTATATTAGAAGAGAAATATAAAGTAGTCAAGGCATAGTATCTCTTGATTGGGTCTGAATTGATTGGTTTTGGCTAGACTTCTCCGTCCATTTCTACAAGTATGAGTACTCCTCCTGTTAGTATCCTGTGAACCATGTACGGACTTTGCTAGTTGGGAGAGAATTTCCCTTTGGCTTCATCTTGATGTGGGAAGATCTTCTTAAGCACCAACTGACCTGTTGCAAATTGCCTTAGTTTGACCCTTTTGCTGAAAGCTTTGGATATTCTGCTATGATAATGTTTGTCGTGACACAATGCGTTAATCCTCTTCCTATCTATGAGGGTCAATTATTCATAGCGGATCCTTATCCACTCTCCATCGCTGAGTTCATCTTCATGTATGATTCTTAAAGAAAGAATCTCTACCTCAGCTAGGATAACAATCTCGGTACCATAAAACAGCATGTAGGGAGTTTCTCCAGTTGGTGTGCGAACTGTAATGCGGTATCCCAACAAAGAGAAGGGTAACTTCTCATGCCACTGTTTGTGGTTCTCTACCATTTTTCTTAGTATCTTCTTAATGTTTTTGTTTGCGGCTTCTACGGCTTCATTCATCTGAGATTTGTCGGCTGTGGAATTATTGTGCTTGATTTTAGAAGTTTCACACATAGCTTTCATCAGATCACTGTTGATATTGGTGAGTTTTTCGGTAATAATGAACTCAGGAACTCTGAATTGGCAGACAATATAATCCTTGACAAAATTCGTAACGACTTTCTTGGTTACAAATTTGTAAGATGCAGCTTCTACCCATTTTGTGAAGCAATCAATGGCTACCAAAATAAAGTTGCGTCCGTTTAAAGCAGTGGGCTCAATTGGACCAATAACATCCATTCCCCAAGAGGATAATGGCCAAGGAGAGCTTGTTTCATTTAAGCTCATTAGGCGGTACTTTTATCATGTTGGCATGCACTTGACATTGAAAGCATTTGCGGACATACTGAATGCAAATGGTCATCCAAAAGTAACCTTCCCTGAGTATCTTTTTAGCCAAGATGAAACCATTCATGTGTGGACCACAGTTCCCTACATGCACATCGTCAAGTATCTTAGAGTTTTTCTTTGCGTCAACACATCTTAGTAAACCCAAATCAGGAGTTCTTATGTACAAGTTCCCTCCGCTATGGAAGAAGTTATTTGACAATCTCTGGAGCGTGAAGTTTTAGTGTTATTTGCATGCTCCGGGTATTCTCCTTTTGATAAGTATTATTTAATGTCATGGAACCAAGGCTTTCCAACTGTTTCTTCCTCAACATGAGCACAATATGGCGGCTGATTATGGATCCTCACCGGAATGGGATCAATGTAGTTCTTATCTGGATGTTGTATCATGGATGACAAAGTGGCCAATACATCAGCAAAATCATTCTGAATTTAGGGCATATGTCGGAATTCTATCTTTGTAAACCTCTTTTCCAATTCCTGCACATGGTGCAGATATGGCAATATCTTAGAATCTTAGTGCCCACTCTCCTTGTACCTGGTTTACAAGCAAATCTGAATCACCGATCACCAGCAACTCCTGAACGTTCACGTTAACTGCCATGTTGAGCCGTAGTATGCAGACGTCATATTCCGCCATGTTGTTGGTGTATGGAAATCTGAGTTTAGCAGATAACGGATAATGCTGGACCATTTATGATACTAACATCGCTCTGATGCCCACTCCTTTAAAATTTGCAGCTCCATCAAAGAACATCATCCAATCGTTCTATGCTTCGGTATTGTGTTCTCCTACGAATGATACTTCTTTATCAGGAGAATACATTTTCATGGGTTTGTATTCTCCTCCCACTGGATTTTCAGCAAGATGATCTGCCAATGCTTGTAACTTGACCACCTTTTGAGTTATATAGACGATATCGAACTCACTTAGTAGTATCTGCCACTTAGACAATTTCCCGGTCGGCATGGGTTTCTGGATATATACTTCAGAGGGTCCATCTTTGATATGAGATATGTAGTGTAGGCGCAGAAATAGTGCCTCAATTTCTGAGTGGTCCAGGTCAAAGCATAGCAAGTGCGTTCAAGTAGATAATATCGTGCTTCATAAGGTGTGAACTTATTACTCAAGTAATATATAGCTTGCTCCTTCCTTCCTGTCTCGTCATGTTGTCCCAAAACACAACAAAAGGCTCCATCTAATACAAATATATAGAGTAGAAAAGGTCATCCTGGTTCTGGCGGGACCAGAACTGGTGGTGTGGATAGGTACTCCTTGATTTTGTCAAAAGCTCTCTGACAATCCTCGGTCCAGCTTGTTGCGACGTCCTTTCTTAGCATCTTGAACATGGGTTCACATATGATTGTGGACTGTGCTATGAAGTGACTGATATAGTTGAGACGACCTAAGAAACTCATCACATCCTTTTTGGTCTTAAATGGTGGTAACTCCTGAATACCTTTTTGGTTTTGGTCTTAGTTGATCCAGCTCGATCCCTCGGCGGCTGAAAATGAATCCCAATAATTTTCCTAACCCCGAATACACTTTTTGCGGGGTTCAATTTCAAGGTGTACCTCCTTAGCCTGTCAAAGAACTTCCACAAGTTTGCTATGTGATTTGTGGCCCTCTTGGATTTGATGATGAAATCATCCACATCCACCTTTATTTCTTTGTGTATCATATCATGGAAGATGGTTGTTATGGCTCTCATGTAAGTGGACCCAGCGTTCTTCAAACCGAATGGCATCATCTTGTCACAATATACACCTTATGGTGTAATAAAAGTTTTCTTCTCTGCATCTTCTTCATCCATCCAAATCTGGTGATAACTCGTGAAGCAATCGGCAAAGGATTGGATTTCATGCTTGGCACAGTTATCAATCATGATATGTATATTCGACAGCGGGAAGTCATCTTTGGGACTTGCTCTGTTTAAATCCTGATAGTCAATACATACTCTGACCTTCCCGTCTTTCTTCGAAATTGGCACAACGTTAGCTAACCAGGTTGGATATTCGACCACCCTGAGAACTTTGGCTTTGATCTACTTGGTAACTTCCTCCTTGATTTTCAGGCTCATGTCTGGATTGAACTTTCTAAGTTTCTGCTTTATTAGTGTACACATGGGATTAGTAGGCAACATGTGAGCCACTATAGAAGTGCTTAAATCATTCATGTCATCATATGACCATGCAAAAATTTCCTCATATTCTTTTAGGAAGCGAATGTACTCTTTCTTCTCTGTTGGTGACAAGTGAATCTTGATGCGGGTCTCCTTGAATGTCTCGGTGTCTCCCAAATTTCGGTCTAGTCAACATTAGACTTAGGGTTATTCTCACAATTTTCAATATTCCTGACAATTTCCTCGGGTATCTCATCTTCTTGCTCTGCATCGCTATCCTTATGTTGCTTTACCTCATTATATGTCACAGTCACCGTTTCATGATGAAAAGTAATACTCCCTCCATTTTATATTGTTTGAGGTAGTTTGACTTGACACAGAGTTTAAGAAAAAAGAAGAAGCCTTTTAAAACTTGTGGTCTTAAAAGATTAAAGGGTAAAAGGTTTGTGGGGCTATACAATTTGTGTGGCTATAAAAGCTTCTCACTAAGGGCAAACAGGGTAAAATAAAGAGTTTAATATTGAATTATTTCAAAATTTAGAAATGTGTCATTTATTTTAGAACAGACTAAAAAGGAAAGTACCTCAAATAATATGAAACTGAGGGAGTAATAATGTTGAAGAAAGAAAAGTGCAAAAATAGTAGTGAATAATAAAGAGCACATGCATTTGATTAAAACGAAAAATCATCCAGACAGGTATGGCTTAATGAATCCAGCAATTATTTTGGAAACAAGCAAATCTTAAAACAAAACTACGGGAAATATTAAATGCCTAGGATGGCTCTAGATGTAGAATCTACCAAATAATCTAGGGATTTGGGGGATCGGGATGGTGTGGCGGTCCGATTCCTGATAATAACTCCCTTCGCTACAGTCTGAATAGTGACTCCTTCTTCCTCCTCCTCAAGTATGGCACTGCACTCCATGTCTTCATCCTCCAAGAAAAAATTCTTCAACCCGTATAGTGTTTCTTCCTCTATAGTTCCCCATATTGTGTCAGCCTAATGAAAAGCTAATTCTAAATATGGCACTGGTTGCTCAAAAGTGTAATACGATACGCACCATGCAGGAGACCAATCATTGTACTCTTGCCATGTATACTGGTATCCGAGCCCAAAGGTAGTACCGTGATTTTTCAGTTGTATTGGTTTGGTGATGCCTTGGAGGTTCTTTCCGAAACCCTTGCCGGGTTGATATCCAGACAATGCTAGTATGCCTTTTATTTTGTTACTCCACCACTAATCAGTGTCGACGACATTTACCCGTTCAATGTGATGATAGGATCCCCTCCTAGACTTTTTCTATGTCTAATGGCCAGGATGGTTTAACTAGTGTAGATGGGGTTACTTCCATCTCCGTGAATGATTACCTCCTGATGGTTCCATTCAAACCTTACGGCTTAATGTATTAAGGCACAGCTCCAGCAGCATGGATCCAAGGTCGGCCCAATAGAAGATTATATGAGGCTGGTATGTCAAGCACTTGAAATTCAACGTTGAACCAAGTTGGCCCTATCTGCAATAAAAGGTTGATTTCCCCGATTGTGGCCCTCTAGGACCCATCAAAAGCCTTTTCATTCATGCCTCATACCTATATCTCATAGAAACCTTTATCCAACCTTTTCCGGCTGTCTAATGGACAAATATTTAGGCTCGAACCTCCATCAACCAAGACCCTGGCAATGAATTGTCTTCAAATTGTACCGTGATATGTACTGCTCGATTGGGATTCAATCCCTCAGGTGGTAGCTCGTCTTCGTGGGAGATAATCTTATGGCTCTCCAGTAGTTGCCAAATCATGTTAGCCATTTCTCCACCAGTATGTTATTGGGTACATAGACCTCGCTAAGTATTTTAATCAAATCATTATTGTTTGCCTCTGAATTTTGCAATTGTGACAGGATAGATATCTGAGCATGGACTTTGTTCAGATGGTCAACAACAGAGTACTCATTTGCTTGCACTTTCCTCCACATGTCATCTGGCCCGGTCTCAATGATAGGATGCCTAGTAGTAGCCTCCTTACTTGAACCTCCAAGGTATTCGGGTGTATAGACTCTTCTAGTTCTAGTCATTCCTTGTGCATCATTAGATTCCTCTACCTTGGCTTTTCTTTTTCGCCGAGCCTCGACAACATAATCACATGTTATTGATTTTGAGTTGAATAGGGGTGTGGTTGATACTGGTATAGTGAAAGGTGTGGCCACTTCTACTTCAAATGGAGCGGGGGGTGGCTGAGGGCAGAGCCACTTCCACCTTGAATGGAACTGATGTAGTTACCTCAACCACGATAGGTTCCTGAGTTTGAACCACAATAGGAGTAAGTGTGACTGCAACCTTAATGTCATCGCCTTCCTGAATAAGCCTGATTGACCCCTCAGGGTCCCATTCTTCATTTGTCTCTACCACATGTACACCGTCACCTCTGTGATCAGGGAGGGGATTATTGCGGACATTAGGTGCAGCTTCCTTTTCTTGTATGACCTTGTTGTCAATTAGCATCTAAAATCCGTTAATGTTCGGCACTCAATGGTGGTGTGCCCTTTCATACCGGAATGGTATGCACAAGTTTTGTTCAGATTATCCTATTGGGATGCATTTTCTAATGCCACAGCGGGAACAGAAGTGACGTATCTGGCGACTTTCAACCTTTCATACAGTGGGTTGATGGGCTCAGCAACGACGGTGTATATTTTTTTGGGCGGATTGCGATTGAAGTATTGTCCTGGCCTTGGATAATTTTGGCGAGATAGTGGTGATTGGAAATGGGATGGTTGGAAGATATGGGTGTGATGGACAGTGGCTGGTTGGAAATATCTGGGAGAATAAGGTTGATATGTAGGCGGTGATGCGTTGTTTGTGGGCAAGGGTGTTTGATATATGGGTGGAGGTGTGTGATATGTGGGTAGAGGTGTTTGATATGTGGGTAGAGGTGTTTGATAGGTAAGTGGAGATTTTGGGCCCTGGGCTACCATTACCGCCCAACATATCTCTTCTTCGATATTCCACCTGATTGTAGTGCCTTATTTGTGGCTTGCAAGGCCTCAAAGTTTGTTACAATCCTACTTTTTATTCCTTCTTTGATGCTTTCCACAAGTTTGATGATGTCAGATAATTTGTGATTTTCGATAGCCATCAACCTCTCATAATATTGTGGAGCATGTGCCATAACGCATAATTTATTTATATGTTCTTCATCCAAAGAGGGCCTGACCTTCGCCGCTTCTGACCTCCAACAAGTAGCGTAAATCTCTGTAGGTTTCTTATTTAGATTCTAAATGTAGAAGACATCCAGGCATTCTCTATTTTGAACCTGAACGGTCCATGAAATCAAATGCCATGCTTACCCAATTGGACCTTTTCTTGGGATTTTGGATGATATACCAAGATAAAGCTTCCCTAGTAATGATCCTCATAAAGAGATTCATCTGGATATTTTCAACTTTCCCGACCCCGACAAGCTTGTCACAATAGGTCCTTAGATGAACCTTGGGATCACCTGTACCATCGAACATTTCGAACTTGGGAGGTTTGTACCCATCTGGCAGTTTTACATCAGGCGGTATGCATAGATCTTCATAGTTCAAACCTTCTTTTCCTTTGTCGCCCTCAACACTTTGAACTTGGCTTGTCAACTTCTTGAGTTCTTTAGCCATGTTTTTAATAAGTAGGTCCTTCTCGGAAGATTCTGGTGCATAGGAGATTAGTTGGGTAGAATGAGGTACAGTTTCCGCATATAAGGGGTTGCTTTGATGGGTGCCAGGAACTTGTGTATAGAGATGTTCATTGGTGGAGTTTTGGGTATCATGAATAGGTGGTGGTGTGTTTGAAGCAAAGATATTAATTATATGTTGAACAGCAAAATCATAGGTAAAAACAAATCAAGAACATGATAAACTGAAGTATTAAAAGAAACATATTCTTTTTGTGTCTTGAATTGAAATCAGAGCATACTAGTATAGAGAGAGTAAACACAAGGTAAAGAGTAGGAGAGCACAATAATTAGTCTTGGCTTACAGCCAGCTAATTCAAATGGTAGCATGTAACAAAGAAAGAAAGCAGCAAGCTTTTAGGGTGAGAGAGAGAGAGAGAGAGAGTTTTGAACCAATGTATTCGTGTGTTTGTGTTAATGAGAGTAGGTATATATAGTAATTGGAAACTAGGTAAAATAAGGCAAGAATCATGATAGTGCAGTAATTATGGAACTCAAAATTAATTAGAGCAAAATCAGTACCAGCAGTCCCATAAGTTAAGGGAATTAGTTCAAACCGTAAGAACGGATAACAATAAGAAAAGAACTGTATGAGCAATACGGAAAGATTTCAAAAAAAATAAGTATAAGGTAAACCATTATGGCTAAGTTGAAAAAACTCTAATTAAGGAGATAATCAGTAGGAATAAAATACTAGTGCAGATAAGGTAGCAAGTCAATCAATTTGAATAGAAAGAGTAGGAATCAAAGGTTTAAAGGAAGGTCTACAATCAAACCATAAAATTAGGAATCCATAATCAATTAAAGAGAAAGTCAAGATTATTAAGTGTTTAGCATATAAATAGAGTAAGATAAGAACAACCAGACATAGCAAACACGCAGGTGAAACGTCACTGATAGAAGAATCAAGTCTTGAACAATTAAGATGGACACCAGCACACAGAAGGTATAAACATTAGGCTAAAACTTAGTAAGAGCATATTCGAGGCGATATGGTCACAAAAATCAAATAAGCGTCGATCAGTCTTGCTAATACACAGAACCAAATGAAGAAATCTTGAAAATTAGGGCTTTCAACATAGGCGAGCTGAGAAGGTAGTGACATCATAGAATTAGTCAAAATATAAAAAGAAATAGAAGTATAAACATAAAGAATCGGTTTAAACAACGTTTTAAAAGTAGTTCTGAAACCCTAATTTTTAGAAGAAGACAAGAAAAAACTTGAAATCACATGATTCTTGTAAAACATTCCAAGGATAGTGTAAAACATTAAGGAAACAAACTCAAATCATTCTAGATCTGTAAAGATTCTAGATCTATATAGATCTAGGAGATATAGGTTGAAATCAGGGTTTCAGAAAAAACCCATATAGAAATGAAAGAACATGCTTAGAACCCCAAGGATCGTAACAAATACAACATGATTTTGCTCAAAATCATACCGGTGTAGCCAGGAATAGACAAGTGAAAACCTTAGATACAAGTCGGTGTGGCCGTGGGCCCTTGAAGACCTTGGAGAAGGCAAGCATGGCATAAGAGAAGCCATTGGAGGCTTAGGAGTCGATGAGAGATCACCGGAGAAGACCGAAAAAGAGATGTTGGCAGTTGAACGGCTAGGGTTTGATTGAGTTACTAAGAGAGGATTGATATGAGAAAATACAGATGTGGCGGATTTGGGAGAATGAGTTAGGGTTAGGGGTCGTTAATATAAAAAAGGCAAGAGTTGATACGGGCCATTGATCACTCAGATCAACGGCCATAATTTAATTGGCTATGGGTTGGGTAGGCAGTTTTAGGGTTTGGGTCAGGTAATTTGATTAGAAATTGGGCTAGGGTTGGGTTAAAATTGGGACTAAAATTGAAATGCAAATCTAACTATGTTTTAAATAGCTAATTTAATCCCACATAATTTATACTAAATAATAAATATTTTCTACAAAATAATTTCATGTACTAAATTAATTTCAAATAGATATCAACATTTTAAAAATATATAAGGTCGATTTTATGCATATAAAAAGTAATTGTACATTAATAAGGCTAATATTGTAATTATATAAAAATTAGCTTTAAAAATACAAAATGCAATTATAGAAATGCATTAAAAATATTTTAATAATATATTGGTATAAATATAGAATTTAGATGACTAAATTACCTTGACAATAATTTGAGGGATAACTATTGGGGATTTTATGAGTAAAATGGGAGGAAATAAATCAATTTCAAATGTATAAAATTATAGGAAAATTATAAAAATCTTATGAATGCTTATATATGCGCATATATATATATATATATATGCTATTTTAAAAGTATTTATGCATATTAAAAATATATAGAGAAAACTTGAATATCAACAAGAGACTTTGTGCAAGATACTTTCACCTTGTAGCCATTTGGACGAGTGATAAGACAGGGAATTACTAAAGGTTAAATCTTGGAAAGAAATTTTTTGTGGGAAGTATTGTGATTTGTGGCTATCTAAGATCCAGCTATATTCAGCTATTCCATTCAACAAAGATGCACTATGTTGTACTTCTACACAGGCAATTAAAGAAAGTTTACCAGCAAAATTTGCAGATGCCATCAAGTTGGACTCAGTAGAAGATGGGTCAGTCATATGAGCCTGCTGCAGTAAAGCAATGAACTGAGCAAATTACTCCTTGGTGTAAGGAAACACCATCATGATGAGCATCAGGAGTAGAAACAGGAGACCCAATAGTATTAGACGATAATTCAGCCTTAGAATTTATAGATGTCTTCCGACCGTTAGTAAACTTGAATCCATTGGGGAACTCGTGTAATTTATAACAATTACCAACAAGATGACCAATCTTTTTGCAATATTTGCAAAATTGAATTGCTCTATTTGAATCAAAGAACACTCGCTGAGGATATTGTTTCTTAGAATGTGATGGTTGAGGGAAATTAAGAGAGGAAGCATTGAATGAGGCAGACTCGGGGCTGAATTGAGTAGATCGATTGACATACCTCTTTCTTTCATCTTGAAGCAAAATGTTGTATGCACTATCTAAGAAAGGAGGCGGTTGCTTCATGAGAAGATTACTCATAACACTGACATATGTTTCATTTAATCCCATGAGAAATTGATGCAGCATGTCTTCCTCCTCCTTTTTTGGATACTAGCCTTAGCAGCACAAGTGCATGTGCTGCTATGACTGGATCATATGATCCTTAGTTCATCCCAAGGTTTTTTCAGTTTGTTAAAACATGATGCAATATCTAGAGCACCTTGATTATGGAAGGTAATTCCTTTTTAATTTTAATTAGTTCCATCTCCAGTACCATACCTTTTATTCAATTGTGTCCAAATATATTCAATTTTTTCAGAGTATTAAGCACTCTCAGCAATGCTAAGGGATAGCGAACTAGTCAGTCTTGATATAACCATATTATTACACCTATCTTACTTCTTGAATTAGGAGAATTGTGCGGAGATCTAAGAAAAGTGTTATCAATGAATTTAATTTTTTTCTAGAAGACAAAGAAGCAATAATATTCCTTCGTCATTCCCTAAAATCAGACCCAAAAAAGGTACATGAAACAGAGACAACCCATGTATATCAGATGAGTGAAGGAATAGAGGACTCAGGGGACGATGTGACAATCTCACCCGTCATCTCATGTATTTCCATCTCGTTCTCCCCATTTTATGTTTCTACATATGTTTTTATATGTGCTTGGTGAGTTTGAAGTGATTCGGATAGAGTTTAATAAGAAATAAAACAATTAGTCTCTCTAAGGAAGGGTTGGTTTGGAAACGTCAATCAGATATTGACTTGCAAGTAAGAGGGCTCGGAATGAATTTTCGATGATTCATTTAATTTCGGGGGATGATTTGAGTCATAGGAGCACAATCAAAAGTAATTTTGGAGGCTTGGTGTAGAATTAGGGTTGAATTGGCGAAGTTAGCATATTGGTGATATCTGGTTGATAGGTGAGATTTTGATCCAAGGGTCGGAATAGAATTCGATGAGTTTCAGTAGCTTCTTTAGGTGATTTGTCATGTTTTTGCAAAATATTAGTTGAATCGGGGGTGGGTTGGTCAGGTTTTTGATCGAATGTGAGTTTCAGAAGTTTTGGTTGAACTTAGGCTTGAATCCATTGAGAATGGATGATTCTTGTGTTATTGGATGAGTTTTTATGATTGTAACATTATTGTTTGATGTTTTGGGATAGGTTGGGACTTTTGGTCGACATCCCAGGGGCCTCGGGGTGTTTTCGGGTGGTCAATCGGACCAATCTTGGCCTTTGAGAGTTGCAGAAAATTAGCTGAATTGTTGCAGAGATTTTGCTCTATCAAATCGCATAGGGAGCATTAGGATCACATTGGAGGTCTTGGAAGGGGTTCAGATTTGTTCTATGCGATCTCGTAAGAGGCTGTGCGATCGCATAGGTGTGGAAAATTGGCCAGTGCGTTCGCGTTCGTGGTGTTGCGATCACGTAGTGTAATGGGACCTGGGGTCCCTGGTAGCATTTTGTTCTACGCAAACGCGGGGCTTGGAGTGCCATTGCATACGTGTGAGAGGTTGTGCTCTACGATCGCAGGGGCAGTTGTCCGAACACATTGAGCATTTTTGGGAGGTCGGGCAATTGTGCTATGTGATCGCAATAGCAAGGCTGGGGTCACATAGGGTTAATTAATGCCAGGGCAAAATGTTTTAAGGACATTTCATCCGCGACTTGAGTCTAATTTCCACCATTGTTAAGCGACCTTGGGAGCTTTTGACGAGGGATGGTTTTAACTAGTAATCGATTGGAGGAAAGTCTTATGGCCTAGAAACATCATCTAATTGTGATTCAACACCTAAAATTCATGGAATTTTAGTAAAAAGAGAAGAACTAGGGCTTGGGTTTTTGAATAAGAAATTGGATTTTGAGGTAGCATTTGAACTCCGATTTTGAAAAATTTTACATGTATAGACTCGTGGCAAGACAAGGAACATTTTGGTATAAAAATTTCTGACTTTCGAGAAGTGATCCCGGGATTTTGATTTTGCAAATTTCATGGTTTTTGATATTTTTTTTGAGTCTTTTCGATTGGGTTATATTCCCTTTGCCTATTATAGTGTATTCGTTGTGGCTTTGGCCAGATTCAACGCAGGAGGAGGCCGATTCGAGCGGCAAGGGCATTGCGAGCTAGTTTTCGGCCAGCTAGAGGTGAGTAATGGATATAAATGCTGCTCTGAGGGTTTGAAACCCCGGACTTTTACATCGTAATGCTATATTGTGGCGTGACACTCATTCCATGATGAGTTCAGGATCATTTACTTTTGGGGAATTAGACTTAGTCAATCCCGAGTGTTAATTTCTATTATATTGGCGATTGAGACGCATACTTCATCATTGTGAATTGGGCTTATTGTCATGTTTGGGGCCTTGCGCCGGCCTGTAGAATCCTTAGGGGATCCTTATGTGTTTTCCTCACTTGTGTGCATAACATATATTCTCAGTCATGTTTTCAAATGTTAAAAATAATATAATAACTGTGTTTTATACAGGAACATTAAATGAATAAGGATATGAGGGTTGAGATCCCTATAGTACGCCACGCCCGATTGGCTATGAACTTATTTGACTGAGATAGGTCGGGGAACCGGTAGTGAGGATGTTTCTTTGATATGGATCGGGCTGCACGGCTCATCAATTATATATATTGATATTGAGGCCGAGAGCTTGTTTTATGCCAATACCTGGCCGATATTGCGCTTGGGATGTAGGAGCCCCTCCAGAGTCTGTACACACCCCCAGTGAGCACCGTCAACATTAAATAAGTGGAGCGGGCTGCACACCGCAGCGGGTACAAGGGTGTACCGTTATATGTGTTGTATTCTTTCATGCATTATTTCTTGATTGTATTACTTGTTGTTTATTGTTTTCACTGTTCTGGATAAAAACTGCTAGATATAGAATATTTTGTGCATTTTCTACGTTTTCTTACTTTTATACAATAGTTATGTTTATTACTTATTGGGTCGGGTACTCACTTTACTCAGTGCACCTTGTGTGCAGATCCAGGGCATTCACAGGCTGAGTGAGCTTTGACCAGCTTTCCAAAGTTCTTTTTTTGCGGGAGCATTTGAGGTACCTGTAGGGTGTTCGCAGCTGTTGATTCTCCCTTCTTTCCCTATATTTATATTTTGCACTTTCAGCTTTTAGGCGGATTTGTAAAAGGATGAAAATATTGTATTAGAGGCTCGTGATTGTGACACCGGGTCCTAGGTGGGATTTTTTGGTATTTTGTTGGATTTTCCGCAATGTTATAAGTATTTTAGACCTTTGATTTACATGGATCTTATCTTCATCTATTTAAAAAATAGGGTTATTGTTATAAATTATCGTGCTTGCCTAGTAGTGAGTTGGGCGCCATACGATCGGGTAGTCGTGACAAGTTAGCATCAGAGCCTAGGTTACTTGGTTTCGTGAGTCATGAGCCGGTTTAGTAGAGTCTCGAAGATTGTTACGAAGACGTCTGTACTTATCCTCGGGAGGCTGCAGAAGCTATAAGAAACTTCATGTTCTTGGAATACTAATCGTGCGACTTTGTTGACCCAAGAACTTTATTTTGTTATTCTATTCTCGCATATGGAGAGAACTCGTGCTACCGGACATGGCAGACAACCACCTGTACCACATACTAAGTACAACAGCTACTTCGCAGGCCGGGGGAGGCAATCAGACCCCCACTGCTCTCGCACGCCTGAGCAGGTAGTGCAGGGTTTGCAGACACTAGAGGCACCACCTGTTCAACAGGTTGCCCCAGTTCAGCCGGTTGCACCGGTTTCGGACGATGTGATTCCAGCTATGCCAGATGATGCGCATTGTCGTCTCGATAAATTTAGCAAGCTCTCAACCCCTACTTTTAGTGTGTTCTGGGCGAGGATGCCTAGGGTTTTCTCGACAAGTATCGACGTATGCTTCAGACCGTAGGGATCTTGGAGTCAAGCGGGGTATCATTTACTACTTTTCATTTCTCAGGAGCAGCCTTTATTTGGTGGGAGGCATATGAGTGGCGTAGGCCGGTAGGTGCAGCGCCTTTGTCCTGGGAGGAGTTCTCCACTCTGTTTCTGGAGAAGTGGGTACCGCATTCTTTGAGGGATGAGCTGCGGAGATAGTTTGTGTGGCTTCGTCGTGGAGAAATGACTACGTCATAGTATGAGGTGAGATTTTCGGAGTTGGCCCGTTATGCTCCATGGATGGTCCCGACTGATCAGGAGAGGATTAGGAGGTTTGTGGACATGCTTATCTATCCCCTCCGTATTCCGACATCTCGAGAGAGGATTCTGAGTCATACCTTTTAGGATGCAGTGGATATTGCTCGTGATATTGAGATGGCTCGCCGTCAGGAGAGAGAGGAGAGGGAGGCCAAGAGGCCTCGAGGATTGGGTAGCTTCAGTGGTGCTCCGTCTAGGGGACATGTTCAGTAGAGCAGAGGTCATTCTTTCAGACCTCATCAGTCGGCTCGACCCGAGTATCATGGGGAATTTTCAGGCCGTGGTCATCAGGGGTTCCAGCAGCGCCAGTCTTCACGCACTGCCCTCCCAGCTTATAGCTCATCATATGCCCTTCAGCTCAGGGTTCTTCTATGCATGGCATTGGCTGGTCATTCTGGTGTGAGGGGTTCCCATCAGTCCTCTTTTCCAAAATTTGGTATTTGCTTCGAGTGTGGCGAGTTTGGCGAGTTTGGTCCTCGATGTCGTGTTAGCTAGTTTCAGCAGAGGGATCAGAACTTGTCTTTTGCTTCGGTTTCGTTAGCACCAGCCCAGTCAGAAAGGGGCGGAGGCCAGTCAGCCAGGGGTTTCTCTAGGGGCGAAGACCAATCAGGCGGCGGCGGCCAAGCTAGATTTTATGCTATCGCAGGCAGGACGGAGACTCTTGCATCAGATGTTGTTATCACAGGTATTATTTTAGTCTGCCATAGAGAGGCCTCTATCTTATTTGATCCCGGTTCTACATATGCCTATGTATCTTCATATTTTTCTCATCATTTGGGTACGGCTCGAGGGTGTCTTGCTTTACCTATGCACGTATCTACCCCGGTGGGTGATACTATTGTTGTGGACCATGTGTATCGGTCCTTTCTTGTTACTATTGGGGGTCTGGAGATCCGAGTTGATTTATTTCTATTGAGCATGGAAGACTTTGATCTTACTCTGGGCATGGACTGGTTATCTCCGTGTCATACTATTCTAGAGTGTCATACAAAGACAATCACCTTAGCTATGCCGGGCATTCCGAGGATTGAGTCACGTGGTATGACTGATTATGTCCCCAATAGGGTTATATCTTTCTTGAAAGCCCAATGCATGGTTGGGAACAGTTGTCTATCATATTTGGCATTCGTGCGTGATGTTGGAGGTTAGTCTCCCAGTATAGATTTTATTCCCGTTGTGAGCTACTTTTCTGACGTATTACCTGCAGACCTGCCGTGTATGACCTCTAACAGGGACATTGATTTTTGTATTGACCTAGTGCTGGGTACCAAGCCCATTCCATTCCTCTGTATTGTATGGAACTAGCAGAGTTGAAAAAATTGAAAGATCAGCTTCAGTAACTCCTATAAAAGGGGTTTATTCGGCCAAGTATGTCAACGTGGGGTGCACCAGTTCTATTTTTCAAGAAGAAAGATGGAACAATGAGAATGTGCATTGACTACAGGTAGTTGAATAAAGTAATAGTAAAGAGCAAGTATCCCCTGCCTCGCATCGATGATTTATTCGACCAGCTTCAGGGTGCGAGCGTGTTTTCTAAGATTGATCTCCATTCGGGTTATCACCAAATGAAGATCAGGGAGTCAGATATTCTTAAGACTTCCATAAGGACTAGATATGATCACTATGAGTTTCTGGTTATGTCTTTCGGGCTGACCAATGCCCCAGTAGCTGTCATGCATATGATGAATAGTGTATTTTGGCAGTATCTAATTCGTTTGATATTGTATTCATTCACCATATCTTGGTATACTCGCGTAGTCAGGATGAGCATGCAGAGCATTTTGTGAGTGGTATTGCAGAAATTGAGGGAGGAGAAGTTTTATGCCAAGTTCTCCAAGTGCTAGTTTTGGCTTAGTTCCGTGGCCTTCTTAGGACACGTGGTGTCCAGTGATGGTATTCAAGTTGATCCAAAGAATATTGAAGCATTTCAGAGTCGGGCTAGACCGTCCTCGTCCACATAGATTCGTAGTTTCCTTGGTTTGGCGGGTTATTATCAATGGTTCGTTCAGGGTTTCTCATCTATGGCCTTGTCCTTGACCAAGTTGATGCAGAAGGGTGCTCCATTTGTATGGTCATATGAGTGCAATCAGAGCTTTTAGAAGCTCAAGACAGCTTTGACCACAACTCCAGTATTGGTGTTTCCATCAGCTTCAGGTTCTTACACTGTTTATTGTGATGCTTCGAGAGTAAGGATTGGTTGTGTATTGATGTAGGAGGGTAGAGTGATTACTTATGCTTCTCATCGGTTGAAGTCTTATTAGAAGAACTACCATGTTCATGACTTGGAGTTGGCCGCTACAGTTCATTCCTTGAGGAATTTGAGGCACTATTTATATGGAGTATCTTGTGAAGTATTCACCGATGATCGCAGTCTTCAGCATTTGTTCAAACAGAAAGATCTTAATTTGAGGCAACGGAGGTGGCTTCAGTTACTTAAGGACTATGATATTACCATTTTGTATCATCCGTGAAAGGCCAATGTAGTGGGCGATGCTTTGATCCTAAAGGCAGTTAGTATGGGGAGTTTGGCGTATATTCCAGTTGGGGTGAGACCCCTTGTTGTAGGCCAATCAGTTTGTGCGGTTAGATATTTCTAAGCCTAGTCGAGTGCTAGTGAGCGTGGTTTCATAGTCTTCTTTATATTATCTCATCAAGGAGTGCCAGTATGATGATCCGCATTTGTTTTACCACAAGGAGAGAGTTCAGCATGGAGAAGCTAGAGATGTGACTATAGGTGATCATGGTGTGTTGAAGATGCAGGGCCAGCTTTGTGTGCCCGATGTAGATGGGATTGGAAATTTGATTCTTGAAGAGGCCCACAGTTCGCGATATTCCATCCATCCTGGTACCGCGAAGATGTAGCAGGACTTGAGACAGCATTACTGGTGGAGGAGAATGAAGAAGGACATTGTGGGATTTGTGGCTGGGTATCTCAATTGTCAGCAGGTAAAATATAAGCATCGGAGACCATGCGGTTTGCTTCAACAGATGGTTATTCCTGAGTGGAGATGGGAGAGTGTTACTACGAACTTCGTGAGTGGTTTTCCTCAGACTTTGAAGAAGTTCGATTCAATTTGGGTCATTGTGGATCCGTCGACCAAATCCCCATATTTTATTCCAGGGTGTACCACATATTTTTCAGAGTGGCTGGCAGGGATATTTATTCGTGAGATTGTCCGATTGCATGGTGTTCCAGTTTCTATTATATCGGATAGAGGTACTTCGATTTGGAGGACTTTTCAGCACGAGTTGGGTACTTAAGTGGAGCTGAGTTTAGCATTTCATCCTCAGACGAACGGACAGTCCGAGCGTACTATTTAGATAATGGAGGATATGTTGCGTGCCTATTTGATTGATGATGGTCTTGGGATACGTTTCAACCTCTTGTGGAGATTTCCTACAACAACAGTTATCAGTATAGCATTCAGATGGCGCTGTATGAGGCCTTATATGGGAGATGGTGTAGATCTCTAGTCGGTTGGTTTGAGCCCGACGAGGCTAGTTTGTGTCGACGCCCCCTTTTCCCCCCTTTTTATAAGAAAGAAAGAAATCGCGTTTAGGACATTATGAACAAGATAACTCTTATTCCTTTTTAAGGAATCGGGTTGAAGAATTTGAAGAGTCGCCACCTAATGATTATAGTGCTTTAGGACACTTTACAGAAAAGAAGAAGATTTTTTGAAAGAAAACCAGAGTTTGGGTAAGGGCTTGAGATTATCTCGAGGGGAAGGTGTTAGGCACCCCTCAAGATCCACTAGTGTGGTTCCCGACCATTCTTAATTGTGACTTTAAAGGAGTATAAAGCAAGTAAGGTTTACACATAATAGTTACACGTAAGCTTGATCCTTTGAAAAAAGATAAAGTAGAATAGACAGTCTCTAGAAATGGAATTGAGGCAAAGCAATGAAAGCACTTAAGGAAAATATTACAAAAAAAGAAAAGAAAAGAAAGGAGGTCCTAGGTTTAAATACAATATGGATCACATCAATGGAATACCCAGCAATCACTCCTCAAAAGAGGGGTCACACGAGATATTAGCGCATTGGTCATCATATCCATATTCTACCCTTCCTGCCCCGTAAACGTTATTTAAACGTGTGGATTGGTCACGAGTACTTATTGTGTGATATTATCCATCCCGTCCTATAGGTCCTAGAGGGTATTTAAGTCTACTATTCCTATAAGGTAAGAACTAGGCTGAACCCTTAGGTTGAATGATCAAAATACTAGGCTGACATACAAAAACAAATAGGACTTCACTTAAAGAAATCATATAAAGGGCATGTAAAAGGGCTCAAATATCCCTCCATAGATAAGAATAATTAGCACGTCTCAAACACATTTAAGGTCTAAAGAAATGAGACTTTAAAAGCTGGAATGTCGAAAGATAGGTTACAATAGGAGCAACAAAACTTAACCAGAATTTCAGAAAGCTTGGTTGGAATTTTTAGAATTTGAGAAAAGGGTAGTAAATGTACAACAGTTTAGGAATCAGTGAGAAAACACTTTGAAACACACTTGAAAATGTATAATAAGCTATAACAGATGTAGCTTTCTGCTAGGAGCAGAAAAAATAGCATAGTTCCCGACAGGAGAGGTAAAACGTATATCACAGATGCAAAACCATTTAGGGTTATAAAAGTGTAAAAGAGAGAGAGTATTCTGATAAGTTTAAGAAAAAATAATAGTCCAATTCTGGAATGGAGAGGTAACTTAGTAGAAAAACATATAGATGTGATTAAAAATGGGACGGGAGATTAGTAGGAAAACTAAGCGGACTTCATAGAGGTGAAAATGAGAAACAAGTTCAGATAATTAAAAAAGGGTTGAATAGTCTAAAATAGGCGGAGATATGATTTAATCGATTTATTAGGTCCTAAATCTAGCCTAGACGTGATATAAATTTCCTGATTGCATATTTGATTTTCAGTTTTCAGAGAGACTCTTAGCTAGGCTTATATTGTTAAACGAAATTAATGAGGCATTCAACAGTTGCAAATAAACCCCGACGTACAGGATATCAAATGCACATAAAGTTCCTAAAACATGGTATCTAATTGATGTAGCAGTAACTTGTTGGTTATAACTGATTATGATTATAAAGTAAATAACAAGATGAAAGTAAAAGAACCTAAAAATAGGATTTTGAGTCATGTGAGATGCATGTCCTAGACAGGAAATCTATTGGACAAATAAGAAAAGCCCTACAAGCATGTTTTCTACCCATACCCTTAAAATAAGCATGCATAGTCCCCCCCCCCCCCCCCCCCCATTTCACTATAAACCCCAATCATTCATTGAAAATTATTACAAATCAAGGTAATTAAATTACAGTTGTGAAAAAAATAAGAAGTTACTCTATAGGAAGCCTTCACCAAGGCCCAAGTCTCCAACCTCACTTCTTGCGAGTTTCACATCCTATACCAAGGTTTTGGGTGCGGCAAAGCTCCCGAAGGGCCCATTGGGGCCCTTGGCCAATATCAGGCACCTAGATAGATTAACATTGAATTAGTGCAAGTGTGAAATTACCATCCTTGTGCATCAAAGTTCAGCGGGTACTCAAGGTACCCAAAGCAGTGCATACACTAAGATGGTAGAACCTAAATTCTATGAGTATTGAAATTGTGATGGAGTTTTAAAGAGATTGAGTTGAATACAGATTGAAAGAGGATTCATATGAAACAGCTTTGAGAGAAAAGCAACATAAGACAGTTGCATATACACAAACATCAAAGAGAAGCACTTCATAACTTAAACAATCAAACATGTTTCACACAAAGGGGTCAGGGTCTTAACAGCATTAGATTGACAGATTCACACATCAAGAGGACGTTTAGGGCTACTTAATAGCTAAGAGGGTCCTACATACATGCTAAAAATGTACTAGGGTTAGGGGATAAGGAGAAACATGCAGGAGACAGACAAAGAAAATAATGGGCATGCCAGATTAAGATAGGCATATCAATCAATATAGAAGCATGCTAATTGCAGTAGGAACAACAAACTATAAGTAGAAACATACTAGAAGTAAGAGAAAGTGAAATACAAAGAGAAACATATTGCTTTGAAGTTGTAAATAAAATAGGAGACATAGCAGTCGAAGGCAAGGTAATGCAGGGCAGTGGTGAGTTATAATATGACAACAAGTGAGCAATAGTGTGCAAGGGAGTGAGCAGCAATATGCAGAGGTATGCAGGGAGAGCAGCAGTAGTAATGTAGTGAGCAACAATTGTACAGAAGTGAGCAACAATGTAGAGAAGTGAGTAGCAATGTAGATAGAGCAATAGAACAATAAAGTAGCCTAAAGCTCAGCATGGGTTTCAAACCAGCTGAGTAACCATTAGTCACAAGAGAGGTGAGAGAGGTTGTGTAGAAACAAGAGAGAACACTGAATATTTGTTGTGTGAGAGAGAGTTTAGAATGAATTCTATTTGTATAAAGTGAGAAGAGATGAAGGGTACTTATAGTTTTGAAAAACCAATGGAGAATAGGGTAACAAGTAAATTATAGAAACATTACCAACTTGAATCAATCACAGGACCTAATTCATTTAAATTAGGGATTCCTGATACGAATGGGGGGACAACTATATTGGATAAAGAAAATAATTAATCAGACGGCTGAAGGCCATAGTAAAAGTAGTTGGCCTTTAGTATGTAATAAAGGCCAAATACATAATACTCCAAATAAGGAAAATATATGCTGAGTATTTGAACAATATTTTTAAGTACACAAATATGATAAACATATAAATTAAATCTAAAATTAGTCAAAGTGTCACGGACAATACCAAAATCAGAGGGAATAAGTACCAAGTATAGAGAACATCTCACAAGTAAGGAAATATTTCAAAAAACAGTATAAGAACTCATAAGGAAAACACGTACAAAACAGGGATTCAAAGAGATGCACAGAATCATTTGAATAACAACTAGACCTATAAACACGATAGGCGTGAAAAATTAGAGAACATAATGCAAGAATTCATAGAAGCAGTAGAGGGTTAGAACCCTAGTAAAAAATTTTAAAGCATGGAACTCAGAAACAAATAGGCTCGTAACACAAACAAATATATAATACAGGCATACATAATACTCAAAAGAAACAGAAGATATAACGATTTTGAAAGGGGGTTCAGGAACTCTAGCTTTGAAAAGAAGAACAAAACGTTGAAATGAACTTGAATAATCAGAGAAATCAAGTAGTGAGTAGTGTAGAATACAAAGAGTAAACTGAAAATTTGTTATAAAAATCAGAGATTAAAATACTCTGGCAAAAATTAGGGTTTTGTAAAAAAATCAGTGAGGTAAGGAACCAGGCCATGAAAATCGTTAACAATGGATTTAAGGCACCATCGGACTGAAAAACCACCGGAGAGAAGGCCAGAGATAAGCCAAGCAGGGCTTCCAGGGACCGCCTTTCATGGTGGAAGTCTCTGGGGCTTCAAAACTTAGAGGGAAGCAGCGAGACAAGGTTCTATGGTGACTAGAAGTCGAGACAAGTGAGGATGGAGGTAGCCGGAGAGAGGGTAATGACCATCGGAGAAGAAAGAGAGAACCAGAAGGTTCTAGAGAGAAGGGCGAGAAAATGTTAGCATAGAGAGAGAGAGAGACCAGTCTCTGAAGTGAAGCGTTTGGGGGGGGGGGTAGGTTAGAGTTTAATTAAGGAATTTTATTTGGGTCGTTGATCTCATTTGATCAACGGCTAAGATTGAATCATGGTTGGGTCGGGTTAACGAATCGGGTATGGGTCAGGTCCAAATTGGAATATGGGTTGGGCTAAAATGGGGTTAAAATTGGGGTCAATTTGAGCTATGTTTGTAATAAAATTTGGCCAAGTTTGAAACAGCAAATTTCTCCATTTTTATTTTGCAAAAAATAGTTAAAATGACCTGAAAAACAAATTGAAAATATAGAACTAATTAATTACATATAAATACTAATCTAAAAATACTAGCAATGATTTTATAATTATAAAATGCGGTTAATTGTAAAATAGGCAATAATTGCAACTTCATGCATAAAAATTCCAAATAAATTTGTTAAAATATGCAAAATTATATTAGTTATATTTTGTAAATATGAGGATGTAATACGTTATTCGCCAAAATGATAATTTGCGAATAATTTTGGATTTTGTACTGTCAAAGTAGACAATAAATTAATTTTAAAAATATTAAAAATTGGGAAAAAACCAAAACTTTTAGGCACGCTTATATATGCATACATATGCTATTTTGAAATTATTTCGAGTATAAGAAATACATAGGAAAAAATTGGGTATCAAAAGGTTGTTGGGGACAAATTTGGTCCAGGATGCCTTAGAGAAGGTGAAGGTGATTCAGGAGGGACTTCATATAGCTCAGTCACGTCAGAAGAGTTATGCGAACAGGAAGGTTCGAGATGTATCTTACTCGTTGGGAGAGAAGGTCTTGCTGAAGGTTTCACCCATCAAGGGTGTGATGAGGTTTGGAAAGAAAGAGAAGTTGAGTTCGCGGTTCATCAGACCTTTTGAGGTGCTTAGGAGGATTGGGGAGGTGGCCTATGTGCTTGCTTTTCCACCCAGCCTATCGGGCGTTCATCCGGTATTCCATGTTTCCATGCTCTGGGAGTATATTGAGGACCTGTCTCACATCTTGGACTTCAGCACAGTTCAGTTGGATGAGGATATGACTTATGATGTCGAGGTAGTGGCTATTTTGGGTCGTCGGGTTCGGAAATTGAGATCAAAGGATATAGCTTCGGTGAAGGTACAATGGAGAGGTCGACCAGTAGAGGAGGCTACTTGGGAGACCGAGCAAGAGATGTGGAGCAGATACCCGCACCTATTTGAGACTTCAAGTATGTTTCTTGACCCGCTCGAGGACGAGCGTTTGTTTTAGTAGGGGAGGATGTGACGACCCAACCTATTATCTCATGTATTTCTGTCCCGTTTTCCCCATTTTCTACTTCTACATGTTTCATTATATGTATTTGGTGAGTTTGAAGTGATTCGGATAGAGTTTGGTAAGAAATGAGACATTTAGACTCTTTCAGGAAAGGTTGGTTTGGAAAGGTCAACCGGATGTTAACTTGTGGATTAGAGGGCTTGCAATTGATTTCCAATGATTCATTTAGTTTCAGGGGATGATTTGAGTCTTAGGAGCACAATTAAAAGTAATTTTGGAGGTTCGGTGTAGAATTAGGCTTGAACGGGCGAAGTTAGCATTTTGGCGATATTCGACTGATGGGTGAGATTTTGATCCGAGGGTCGGAATGAAATATCGAGAGTTTCAATCGCTTTGTTAGGTAATTTTTTATGTGTGTGCAAAGTTTCAGTTGAATCGGAGGTGGTTATGTTGAGTGTTTGATCGAATGTGAGTTTCAGAAGTTTTGGTTGAACTTAGGCTTGAATCCATTGAGAATTGATGATTCTTGTGTTGTTGGATGTGTTTTTATGATTGAGAATATGTTCGTATGATGTTTTAGGATGGTTGACACTTTTGGTTGAGGTACCGGGGGCCTCGAAGTGTTTTCGGGTGGTCAATTGGACCAATCATGGCCTTTGGGAGTTACAGAAAAATGGCTGAAGTGTTGCAAAGATTTTGCTCTATGCAATCGCATAGGGAGCATTGCAATCGCATAGGAGGTCTTGGAAGGGGTTCAGATTTTTTCTATGTGATCGCATAGGTGTGGAAAATTGGTCAGTGTTTTCACGTTTGTGGTGTTGCGATCGCGTAGTGTAATGGGACCTGGGGTCCCTAGTAGCATTTTGTTCTAGCAAACGCGGGGCTTGGAGTGTGATCGCACAGGTGTGGGAGGCTGTACTCTGTGATCGCAGGGGCAGTTGTGCGATCGCATTGAGCTTTTTCGGGAGGTCTGGAAATTGTGTTATGCGATTGCAATAGCAAGGCTGTGATCGCAGAGGGTTAACTAATGACTGGGTAGAATGTTTTAAGGACTATTCATCCATGACTTGGGTCTAATTTCCACCATTGTTGAGTAACCTAGGGATATTTTGACGAGTAATTTAGAGGGTTTTGACTGGGAATCGATTGGATGCAAGTCCTATGGCCTAGAAACATCATCTAATTATGATTCAACACCTAAAATTCATGGAATTTGAGTAAAAACGGAAGAACTAGGGCTTGGCTTTTTAAATGAGAAATTGGTTTTTGAGGGAGAATTTGAACTCTGATTTTGATAAATTTTACATGTATATACTCGTGGCGAGACAAGAACTTTTTGGTGTACACAAATTTTACTTTCGAGAAGTGGGCCCGGGTCTCGGGTTTTGCAAATTTCCTGGTTTTTGATATTTTTTCGAGTCTTTTCGATTGGGTTGTAGTCCCTTAGCCTATTTTAATGTATTCGTTGTGGTTTTTGTCAGATTCGACGCGCGAGGAGGTCAATTCGAGAGGCAAGGGCACTGCGAGCTAGTTTTCGGCCGGCTAGAGGTGACTAATGGATGTAAATGTTGCTCTGAGGGTTTGAAACCCCAGGATTTCGCATCATACCGTTATATTATGGCGTGACACGCATTCCACGATGAGTGCGAGGTCGTTTACTGTTGGAGATTCAGACTTAATCTAACCCGAGAGTTAATTTCTACTATATTGGCGATTAAGACACATACTTTATCATTGTGAATTGGGCTTACTACCGTGTTTTGGGCCTTGCGCCGACCTGTAGAATCCTTAGGGGTTCCTTATGTGTTTTCCTCACTTGTGTGCATAACATAGATTCTCAATCATGTTTTCAAATGTTAAAAGTAATATAATAGCTGTGTTTTATACATGAACATTAAATGAGTAAGGATATGAGGGCTGAGATCCCTATGTCACGCCCGATTGGCTGTGAACTTATTTGACTGAGACGGGTCGGGGACCTAGTAATGAGGATGTTTCCTTGATATGGATCGGGCTGCACGTCGCACCGATTATATATATTGATATCGAGGCCAAGAGCCTATTTTATGCCAATACCTGGCTGATATTGCGCTTGGATTGTAAGAGCCCCTCGGGAGTCTTTAGATGCCCCTACTGAGCGCCGTCGACGTTAAATAAGTGGAGCGGGTTGCACGCCACAGCCGGTACTAGAGTGTACCGTTATATGTGCTGCATTCTTTCATGCATTATTTCTTTATTGTATTAGTTGTTGTTTACGGTTTCCACTATTATGGATATAAAAGGCTAGATATAGAGCACTTTGTTCATTTTCTGCATTTTCTTACTTTCAGATGTTGTTATATTCATTACTCACTGGGTCAGAGCACTCACTTTACTCCATGCACCTTGTGTGCAGATCCAGTGCATTCACAGGCTGAGTGAGCTTTGACCAGCTTTCCAGAGTTCTTTATTCCGGGAGCATTTGAGGTAGCTGGAGGGCATTCGCAATCGTTGATTCTCCCTTCTATCCATATCTTTATATTTTTAACTTCCAGCTTTTAGACGGATTTGTATTAGGATGAAAACATTGTATTAGAGGCTCGTGATCGTGACACCAGGTCCTAGTTGGACTGTTTTGGTATTTTGTTGGATTTTCCGTACTGTTATCAGTATTTTAGACCTTTGATTTACATGTGTTTTATCTTCATTTGTTTAATAAATGGGGTAATTGTTATAAATGGGCGGTCTTGCCTAGTAAGGTGCTGGGCGCCATCACGACCGGGTTGGGGTCGTGACACCCTAGGGGTAAACTCTGCGGGTTCATGAGAAGTAGAGGTACTATTAATGTCAGAATTGATCGAAGCCATAACAAATATTCATCAACTATCATATAGCAACATGCACCCAAACCTTAACATGCAAAATTGAGGGGAAAAAATAGAATTATTGGAGGTTTTCTGCAACCATGGAACGCGACCTTCAAAAATGGAAGAGTAAATGGAAAGATGAATAACAACAAGATTCTTTAGCTCCAATAAAATCCTAGAAATCCAACCAAAGGCAGTCCCGGACTTAGCAACGAAAAGAACCAGAGATGAGATTACGGGTACCATCTGATGGAAGAGGAAGATGAAATTAAGAGAGATCCCAATCTAATGCCATGTAAACTTGTGAGAAATCATCAAAATCGGTGGAACACTATTGGGGTTTCATGTTGTGAAAGAGAGAGTCGGTTGAGAGAAATATATAGATCTTTCTTATTATACTATATGAAAGAAAAATGAAATTTGTCTCTATTAAAAAGCTATACTACCTATCTATATGTTTGGCCTCTTGACCCGGGTTTATAACAGAAATTACTTGGAAAATACAATGAACCTCTAGTACTATGAGTGCACAAATAAATAGGATAATGTCAAGTCTTGAACTATGATTACCCGATAGGTCATCTTATATTTTAGAACCTAATTTTATGTTTTAAAACCTTAAATACCTCATTTTATTCCTCCTCAATTTTCGTGCACAGTTCAGGTGTTTTCCGAAAAGCTTTTATGTAAAAAAACTGATAAAAATATGAACATTTTGCTTTGAAATCCATTTGAGTTGACTTGGATCAACATTTTAAGTAGATGGATCTGGATCCCTGTTTTGACAATCCCATAGTTCTGTATCATAATTTTGAACTTGGGCGTTTACCGGGAATCGAATTCGGAGGTCCCTTGCTCAAGTTATCGCATTTTGTGAAAATTTGAAAGTTAAAATCCTAATGACTTTGAAAGATTGACAGATGTTTGACTTTATTTATAGCAGGTCGGTATTTTGGTTTCGGAACCCAATATAGGTCCATTATTATATTTATGACTTGTCTATAAAATTTTGTGAGAAATAGAGTTTGTTCGACGTGATTCGGACGTCTGGTAGAGAAAATAGAAGTTTTAAAATTCTCTTCAAAATATCATTTGATTTCGTATTCAATTCATAGTTCTAGGTATTATTTTGGCGATTCGATCGCGCGATCAAGTTCGTATAATATTTTTGGGGTTGTGTGCATGTTTGGTTTGGAGCCCTAATGGCTCGGGTGAGTTTCAGATAGGCTATTGAGCAAATTGGACTTACAAAACATAGCTGATGCATTTTTGTTTGTGTTGTCTGCTGCAAATCTCGCATTTGCGAGCATGGGCATGGCAGGGGTACTCGCATTTGCAAGGTAAAAAGTTCACATTTGCGAACATGTCATTTCCACTTTTGTGAAGGCAAAGTCACATTTGTGACTTAGCAACTGTTGAGATGATCTTTGCATTTGCGAAGAAAGGTCTGCATTTGTGAGGGCATCAGGGTTCGCATTTGCGACCACTTTATCGCAAATGCGATTGCTGGGGTTTTGCAAGGATTTTTCAATATGACCTCTTTCTCGCAATTGAGAATATGATATCGCAATTGCAAAATCTACAATTGTGTAATATTTGAGTTATAAGGGATTTTTGTTCATCCTTCAAATTTTCAAAATTTGAAAACCCTTGAGGCATTTTTCCCAAGCACCCTTCTTCCCCAAATCATTAATATTGTTGGTTCGTAGTCTTGTTTGAAAGAAAAAGCTATGGTTGAGCTTTGAGTGATCTTTAGAGCGAGGTAAATATTGATTTTAACCTTGACTTGAGAGAATTAGGAATCTCCAGACTATGTGCTATGTGAATTTTATGTTAGTGTCTATGCAAGGTGAAGAGTGCTTATACGCTGCCCAATTATCTATTTTTCTGATTTTCTTATTTTCCTTAATTATTCCCTTCCATGTCTTCGTTGTTATATGTTGAAAAACCTTCCCATGCATAACTGCTACCTTTTAATCAATGTCTCCTCCTGTTAATGATGTTAGATCTTTTCGTAGTTGCATGATTCCATGCTATTTGCTTAAATTGACTTACTTGCACCTTTTAATTGTAAATTAATGGACTAGTCTTGCTGTGTAGTATTACTTATATCAATTCTTGTGTTGTACAAGGTTTCTCTTTCTGGTTTAGTTTGGTATTTATTGACCGTAAAGGTTTTCGTAATTTGAATTGTTAATTTGATAGTGTATATTGAGTATTTGGTATTGATATAGTAGGATCTAGTTGCACGCCACTACATGTGGAATAGGGATGGATTTGATATGGTTGAATAAGGGTGAATTTGAAATGTATGGTGGGATCGGGTTGCACGCCACAACATGTGGAATAACGGTGGATTGATATGGAAAAATAAATGATAATTATGATATTGATATTGATATATGGTAGGATCGGGTTACGCGCCGCAACCTTTACATATTATCTCGATTGTTGATGTTAATACGTTGAAATAAGGGAGGATTCTATGTTGTACAATGGGATCGGGTTGTGCGCTGCAACAACCTATGTGTTTCTATTTCTCGACTTGTGTTCATTTTTGGTATTCTCATTTGAAATGCTAAGGATTGGTAATTCTGGACGACATTGGCTTATTTCTTATGGTTGTGTTTATTAATTTCAGTTAATTATTTTATCATGTTTCGTATTTTCATTTTTTGTCATTATCTTATACTGCGTGCAGGTTGTACTGTAGGTGATCTGCCTTAGCCTCGTCGCTACTTCGACGAGGTTAGGCTTGGCACTTATATAGTACATGGATTGGTTATACTCATATTACACTCTGCACTTCTTATGTAGATTTTGGAGTCGGTCCCAAGAATGGTTATCAGTGAGCTCGGATTGGACAGCGTACAGAGACTTGAGGTACAACTGCTCAGCGCTCGCAGCCCCTGGAGTCCCCTTTTCTACTTTTCATTTAGCTGTGCACCTTCTTTAAAGACAACTTTATGTTATTTCAGATCCCTGTATGTACTATTCTAGCAGCTCATGCACTTGTGATACTAGGTTTGATTTTAACGTTTGCATTGTTACTTTGGATTATTGCAGTAGTTTCGATTTTATTCTATGAAGTAATATTAAACTGTTAAAAATGGATAGAATATGCTAACGTTGACTTGCCTAGCAAGCAAAATGTTAGGCGTCATCACGGTCCCAAAGGTGGAAATTTTGAGTCGTGACAAGTTGGTATCTGAGAACTAGGTTACCTTGGCCTCATGAGTCACGAGCAAATTTAGTAGAATCTGGAAGATTGTATGGAGACGTCTGTACTTATCTTCCAAAGATTATGGAGTAAGGAACAATTTCACTTTATTTATTCTCTGTCATGCTATTTTATTTGATCATTGCTGATTGAACCCTTCTATTATGTACTCTCATAGATAGCGAGAACACGCACCACATCTTTAGCTGGATAGCAACTCGAGCCCCTAGCAGCAGCTCCTACGAGGGGCATAGGTCGAGGCCCATGTCGCACCAGAGGTATAGGCCAAGGTCACACCAGAGGCCGAGGCAGGGGCAGAGCTCAACCTAGAGCTCAAGCAGCAACACTAGCAGTAGAGCCTCAAGTGGAGTTTGATGAGGGCGTTCCATCCTAGACTATGCCTGTCGGACCAACTCTGGTCGTGGAGGGGTTCATCGCCACCCTAGTGCTTCTGGATGATTTTGTTCTTTTGGTGGGCCTTATAGAGAGTGTGTCCAAGACAGGTATATTTCCATGGCACCAGCCATTTCTCATGCTGAGGGAGGAGCACAAACACCCGCTACTCACACTCCGGATCAGATGGTTCCTAGTATCAGACTGCAGCAGCCCCACCAGTTGCGGTAGTTCAGCCAGTTATTACGGCACATATCTGTGATGGACATGCCATGTCTTCTGAGGTCTTATTGAGATAGGAAAATTTTACCAAGCTCTTCCCAGCTCACTTAAGTGGAGCACCTTCTGAGGACCCAAAAGATTATTTTGACCGCTTACATGAGGTGTTGTGGAACATCAGTATACTCGATACCAATGGGTCAATTTTTCTGTGTTTCAGATGAAGGGTTTCGCCAAGAGGTGGTGGGAGGATTATGTATCTACTAGACCAGCAGGGTCGCCTTCTCTTACTTGGGACTAGTTCTCACAACTATTTCTTGAGAAGTTCCTCTCTATCATACTGAGAAAGAGAGTTATCACAAGCAATTTGAGCGTCTCCAACATGGCAGTATGTCAGTCACGCAACATGAGACTCGTTTTGTGGATCTGCCCTGTCATTCTTTTTTTTTTGCTTCCTAACGTGAGAAAGAGGGCGAGGAGTTTTATTGAAGGACTTTATCAAGTATCATATGGCCAAGAATATCGAGGCTGATATTTCTTGTAAGACGGTTGCTAATGTTTCCAGGCGGATCAAGGATGTTCTTTCACAAGAGAGAGGGCAAGGTTCTTATAAGAGGCCTTGTCATTCCGGTGGTTTTACTGGTGCCTCATCTAGAGTCAGGGGTACCTTTGGTAAGGCCCATTCTCCTAGGCCATATGATTCAGCGCTTCAGACATCGAACAATGCTTCAGGGAGTCATGGTCCTTATGTCCCTCATTCTAGGCAACCAGCCTACAGTGCAACATCAACTCATATCACTGCACCTCCTATTCAGAGTTATCACCGTGGTTATCCAGCCCCTTCGGGTCAGTCTCAGTTTCAGCAGCCACAATACTAGGATATATGTTTTGAATGTGGTGGCTTTGGGCATATAAAGAGGACTTGTCCGAGATTATCACGGCACGTCACACCAAAATTCTCATACCATGATTTTGACATCCATTACATTACCGCTCGCTCAGCCATATAGAGGAAGGGGTCAGGCAATAATAGGTGGAGGTCAAGTTTTTAGAGATGGAGGTCAGATCGCTAGAAGTGGAGGTCAAACTCCTAGAAGTCGAGGCCAGCCAGCTAGAGGTCGTTCCAAGGATGTGGTTCAGAAGGGTGTGGCCCAGCCCTGATATTATGTTTTTTCTATTTAGGATTAATACTGAGTCATCAGACATTGTTATCACATGTACTGTTTCAGTTTGACATAGAGATGCTTTGGTTCTATTTATCCATTCTCTACTTATTCCTACGTGTCATCCTATTTTGCTTCACATTTGGTTGTGCATCGTTATTTTTTGAGTACTCATGTGTTTATGTCCACACCTGTGGGAGATGCTGTTATTGTAAATCGTGTATATCGTTCATATGTGGTTACTATTGGGAGTCTTGAGACTAGCGTAGATCTTCTACTCCTCGATATGGTTGATGTTGATGTCATCTTGGGTATGGACTAGTTGTCACCTTATCATGCTATACTGGATTGTCATGTCAAGATGGTGACTTTAGCCTTGCATGGGTTTCCTTGATTAGAGTGGAGAAGAAATCATGTCCACTCTACCAGCAGGGTTATCTCTTATGTGAAGGCTAATCATATGGTTGAGAAGGGTGTCTAGCTTATTTGGCTTATTCCCGTGATTCTAGTACGGAGGTTCCTTCCATGGATTCTTTACCATTTTTACGTTAGTTTCCAGGGATGTTTGCTATAGATCTGTTGGGGATGCCACTCGACATATATATTAACTTCTGCATTTAATTGGCTTTGGTAACTCAACCCGTTTCTAGTCCACCCTACCACATGGCCCTGTGAAAGATGAAAGAATTGAAGGAGCAGTTGTAATACTGGCTTGATAAACGCTTCATTAGACCTAGTGTCTCGCCCTAGGCTGCGCCTGTGTTGTTTGTGAAAAATAAGGATGGATCGATGAGGATGTGCTTAGATTATTGGCAGTTGAACAAAGTCACCATCAAGAACAAGTATCCATTGCCGATGATTGATGACTTATTTGATCAGCTTCAGGGTGCCAAAATATTTTTGAAGATTTATTTGAGGTCTGGCTACCATCAGTTGAGGATTAGGGCATCTAATGTCCTATGAGTGCCTTTCAGACTCGATATGGCATTATGAGTTTCTAGTGATGTCATTTGCGCTCACAAATGCCCCAGCAACATTTATTGATTTGATCAACCGAGTGTTAAAACCCTATTTGGATTCCTTTTGATTGTATTTATTGATGATATCTTGATCTACTCCCATAGTCGAGAGGAGCATCAGTAGCATCTTCGGATCGTACTTCAGACTCTGAGACAGCCAGTTGTATGCTAGGTTTTCAAAATGCGAGTTTTGGTTGGACTCAGTTGCTTTCTCAAGGCATGTTGTACTACTAAAGTTCATTCAGATGGATCCTAAGAAGAGTGAGGCAGTTTAGAACTGGTCTAGACTCACTTAAGTTACAGAGATCCGGAGTATCTTGGGTTTGGCGGGATATTACCATCGATTCATGGAGGGGTTTTCATTTATAGCTGCCCCATTGACTAGATTGACCTAGAAGGGTTCCCCATTCATATGGTAAGATGAGTATGAGGCGAGCTTTTTGAAGCTCAAGACTGTTTTGTCTATGATGCCGGTGTTGGTATTGCCCACGGGTTCAAGATCTTACACGGTATATTGTGATGCACCTCATATTGGACTTTGTGCGGTATTTAGGATGGAAATGTGATTGCATATGCGTCATGGCAGTTGAATTTTCACGAGAAGAATGACCTTATTCGCAACTTAGAATTGGCAGCAATTGTTCATACGCTGAAGATTTGAAGGCACTATCTTTACGGCTATTGTGTGAGGTATTCGCGGATCATCAGATCTTGCAGTATTTGTTTAAACAGAGGATCTTAATTTGAGGCAGATGAGGTGGTTGGGGCTATTGAAATACTATGATATCACCATCTTGTATCATCCCGGGAAGGCCAATGTGGTGGTTGATGCCTTAAGTAGAAAGTCAGTGAGTATGGGCAACCTTGCATACATTCCATTCGGAGAGAGACCCCTTGCATTAGATGTCAGGCTTTGGCTAATCAGTTCGTGAGGTTGGATGTTTCTGATCCCAGTCGTGTTCTAGGTTGTATATTCACCCAGTCTTCCTTGTTTGAACGAATCAGGGAGCGGTAGCATGATGGCCCTCATTCGCTTATCCTTAGAGACATAGTGTGGCACAGTGATGCCAAGCAAGTTACCGTTGGAGATGATGGAGTTTTGAGGATGCAGTGTCATTTTCCTATGCCTAATGTAGATGGACTACGTGAGTTGATTCTGGAGAGGCCCACAGTTCTCAGAATTTAATTTATTCCGGTGCCGCCAAGATGTATCAGGACTTTTGGCAGCATTATCGGTGGAGGATGGTGAAGATGGATATAGTTACGTATGTAGCTCGGTGTCTCAATTCTCAACAAGTAAAGTATGAACATCAACTGGTGGTTTGCTTCAGAATTTAGAGATTTCTGAGTAGAAGTGGGTACATATCACTATGGATTTTGTTGTTGGACTCCCACGAACTCAAAGGAAGTTCGATGCAATTTAGGTCTTGTGGACAAGCTAATCAGGTCAGCGCATTTCATTTCTGTGGCAATTACAAATCTTCATAGCGGTTGGCTGATATTTAAATCAGCTAGATCGTCTGACTTCACGCTGTGCCCATGTCTATTATTTCTGATCAAGGTACGCAGTTCTAGAGGGCAATATAGCATGATTTGTGCATACAGGTTGAGTTGAGTACAATATTTCATCCTTAGATGGGCAGATAGTCCGAGCGCACTATTAAGGTATTTGATGATATGCTCCGAGCTTGTATTATAGACTTTGGAGGTTCTTGGAATTAGTTCTTACCACTTGTGAAGTGTGCCTACAACAACAATCAAGCATTCAGATGGCTCCCTACGAGGCATTATATGCTAGGTGGTGTCGATCTCCAGTTGGATGGTTCAAGCCAGGGAGGCCAGCTATTGGGTAAAAATTTGGTACAAGATGCCTTTGGATAAAGTCAAGATTATACAGGATCGACTTCGCACAGCTCAGTCCAAGAAAAGAGTTATGTCGATCGTAGAGTTCGTGATGTTGTATTCATGGTTAGAGAGAGGATATTACTGGAGGTTTCACCTAGGAAGGGTGTGATGAGGTTCAGAAAGAATAACAAGTTGAGCCCTAGGTACATTGGACCTTTTGAGATTCTTTAGAGAGTGGGTGAGGCTCACAATTCCACCTAGTTTATCAACAGTTCATCCGATGTTCCAAGTGTCCATGCTCTGGAAGTAACATGGTGATCCGCTCCACATGTTAGATATCATCTCTGTTCAGTTGGATAAGGATTTGACTTATGAGGAGGAGCCGGTGACTATCATAACCTGACATGTTCGCCAGTTGAGGTCGAAGAGTTATCCTTCAGTTCGAGTGCAGTGGATATGTCAGCCCGTCGAGATAGCTACGTGGGAGTCTGAGTCGGACATACGAAGTAGATATCCAGACCTTTTCTCCAATCCAAACACTTTTTTATGTCCGTTTGAGGATGAAAGGTTGTTTTAGAGGTGGTGAATGTGATGACCCAATAGGTCATCTTATGTTTTAGAACCCAATTTTGTGCTTTGAAGCATTAAATTACCTTATTTTATCCCTTCTCGATTTGCATGCATAGTCCAGGTTTTTATCCGGAAAGATTTTATGTTAAACACTGATAAAAATATAAAACTTTTGTTTTCAAATCCATTTGAGTTGGCTTGGGTTAACATCTTGAGTAGACGGACACGGATCCGTATTTTGATAGTCTCAGTGGCCCATATAGTCATTTGGAACTTACTTGCATGCCCGGAATTAAATTCGGAGGTCCCTAGCTCGAGTTATCGCATTTTGTGGAAATTTGAAAGTTTAAAAACCTAATGACTTTGAAAGTTTGACCAATTTTTGACTTTATTTATATCGGCTCCGTATTTTAGCTTTGGAACCCGATATAAATCCATTACTGTATTTATGACTTGCCAATCAAAATTGGTGAAAAACAGAGTTGGTTTGACGTGATTCGGATGTTCGTTTTGCAAAAATAGAAGTTTCAAAGTTTTCTTGAAATTTCCATTTGATTTGGTATTCAATTCATAGTTCTAGGTGTTATTTTTTATCGTGAAAGCAAGTTTTTTGGGACTTGTGTGCATGTTTGGTTTGGAGCCGCGAGGGCTTAGGTGAGTTTTGGATAAGCTGCAGAGTGACTTGAACTTAGAAAACATAGTTAATGCATTTTAGTTTCTATTGTCTGCGACAGATCTAGCATTTGCGAGCCTCGCATTTGTGAAGAAATTATCGTATTTGCGAGCCTAGGCATGACACAGGTACTCGCATTTGAGAGGAAAAAGTTCGCATTTGCCAGGTAAAACTTTGCATTTTTGAACTTGTCATTTCCGCTTTAGCGAAGGCAGAGTCGCATTTGCAACTTGCACCTATTGGGATGATATTCATATTTGCGAAGAAAGGTTCATATTTAAGAGGGCATCAGAGTCCGCATTTGCTACCACTATATCGCAAATGCGATTGCTGTGATTTTGGAAGGAGTTCACAATTGCAACCTCTTTCTCGCAATTGCGAATATGATATTTCAATTCCGACATTTGCAACTATGTAAAACTTGAGTTAGACGTGATTTTTGTTCATTCTTCAAATTTTATAAAAGAGAAAACCCTAGAGGAAACTTTTCCAAGCACCCTTCTTCCCCAAATCATTGATATTGTTGGTTCGGAAGCTTGTTTAAAAGTCATAGTTGTGGTTGAGATTTGAGTGATCTTTGGAGCGAGGTAAGTGTTGAGTTTAACCTTGACTTGAGGAAATTAGGAACCCTCAGACTATGTGCTATGTGAATCTTATGTGAGCGGCATATAGGCGAGGTGACGAGTGCTTATTAGTCACATAATTATCTCTTTTCTCTGATTTTCTGCTTCCCTTAAGTATTTCCTTCCATGTCTTCAGTGTTGTATTCTCTAAATGCTTCCCATGATTAACTGTAATATGTTAATCAAGATCTTATCTTGTTAATGATGTTAGATATTTTCATAGTTTCATGATTTCCTCCTATTTTCTTAAATTAACTTACTTGCACCTTCTAATTGTCAATTACTGGACTAGTCTTGATGTGTAGTATTACTTATATAGATTCATGTGTTATACAAGGTTTCCCTTTCTTGTTCAGTTTGGTAATTATTGATTGTAAAGGTTTTTGTGGCTTGAATTTTTAATTTGATAGTGCATATTGAGTATTTGGTACTTATATGGTGGAATCAAGTTGCACGCTGCAACAAGTGGAATAAGGGTGGATTGATATGGTGGAATAAGAAATATTTGTATTGTACAGTAGGATCGAGTTGCACGTCGCAATAGGTGGAATAAGAGTGGATTAGTATAGTGAAATAAGGGTGAATTATGATACTGATATTGATATATGATGGGATCAGATTCCGCTGCAATGTTTATATATAATCTCTATTGTTGATGTTTATATGGTGAAAAAAGGAAGGATTCTGTGTTGTACGAAGGGATTGGACTGGGTGTTGCAATAACCTATGTGTTTCTATTTCTTGAGTTGTGTTGGTTTTTGATATTCTCATTTAAAATGCTAAGGATTGGTAATTCTGCATGATACTGGCTTATTTCTTGAGGTTGTAGTTATTAATTTCAGTTAATTATTTTATTCTGTTCTGTATTCCCATTTTCTGTCATTATCATATACTGTGTACATGTTGTAGTGTATGTGACATGCCTTAGCCTCGTCACTATTTCATCGAGGTTAGGCTCGTCACTTACATAGTACAGGGTCGGTTGTAGTCATACTATACTCTGCTGTTCTTGTGCAAATTTTGGAGTCGATCCCAGCAGCGGTTATCGCGAGCTCGAATTTGGACAACGTATGAAGACTTGAGGTACAACTACTCAGCCCCCCAACTCCTAGAGCCCCCTTCTATTCTTTTTATTTAGTTGTACACCTTCTTTTCATACAACTTTATGTTATTTTAGACCCTTGCATGTACTATTCTAGCAGCTTGTGTACTTGTGACATTGGGCATATAGATGTATTAAACGTTTGGCTATTTTAACTTCCGCATTGTTACTTTAGATTATTGCGGTAGTTTTGGTTCTATTCTTGTTAACTAATATTAAACTGTTAAAAATGGATAGAATGTGCTAACGTTGGCTTTTCTAAAAAGTGAAATATTAGGCGCCATCACGATCCCGACATTGAAAATTTCGAGTCGTGACAAGAACTTGGGCTTCTGACTATAGCTCACTTCAAAAACTTTATACTAGTTTCCAACAATATCAATTTATCTATGTATATTCTTTAAGTGGTATTTATACACAAATTTAAAATTGAGAAATTTCTGAGTTTTGTATGGAGCAAAGTGTTGGCTCGTCAAAAAATCTCATGTCCAGATGATGAAAGTAGTTGAAATAAGGGTGTTGAGATGGATGCATGGACATACCAGGAAGACAAGATTAGAAATGAAGTTATTAGGGACAAGGTGGGAGTGGCATATGTGAAAGACAAGTTGCGAAATCGAGATTGCGATGGTTTGGGCACGTGAAAAGGAGAGACATAGATGTCTCGTTCAGGAAGTGTGAGAGGTTGACCATGGCGGGTTTAGGAAGCATATGGATAGGCCAAAGACGTATTTGGGAGAGGTTATTAGGCAAGACATGGCATTGCTTCACCTAATCGAGGACATGACTAGCGATAAGAAGGTATGGAGGTCGAGAATTAAGATGGTGAGCTGACAAGTAGTTGTGACTATCTCCTAAGTTTACCAGTAGTACTAGAATTATTCTTGTATTCTTTTATTCTTAGCTTTTTATTACTTGTGACACTTGCTTCCACTACGTATTATATTATTACTCTTGTTGCTATTGTTGTGCTATTATATGATTTAAACCTCACATATGGGATTATGTTGGACTTATTCTGTTGTCGTTAGAAATTTCTGATGGGAAGTATACGGTTTTTCCTTGAATAAATCTTCTTCCCTTGTTTTACTCTATAGAAAACACTTGTTCCTTGTGTGACACTATCTGAACCCACAGACACTTGATCTTTTTATCTTTCTCTTTCATTCTTATTTTCCCCCTACTTACGGAAATTTCAATTACACTTTGACCTTGTCACTACCTTTCTTGGCAGTCCATATATACTCACCCCCAGGCAATTTCCACTCTCCTCTCAACTTCGTTGCATAAATGGCCGGAGTCATATATCATCTACAAAGCATCAATTAATGGCTGAATTTGGCGTTGAAGCATCCTCATTCTCCTCCAATTACACAAACAACATGGTGTTGGACTCGTCCAACAAGTCAAAAACAGAGGAAGCAGAAGAGAAACGTAGGATAAAGCGAACAAGAGATCAGTACTTCAACAGGACTGAAAACAGAGCATACCCAGTTTACAGAGGAGTTCGAATGCGAAGTTGGGGAAAATGGGTGTCTGAAATTCGGCAACCTCGTAAGAAATCTCGTATTTGGCTCGGTACTTATCCTACTCCCGAAATGGCTGCTAGAGCACATGATGTCGCCGCGCTTAGTATCAAAGGAGAATCAGCAATTCTTAACTTCCCTCAACTTGTTGAGTCACTTCCTCGTCCAGCTTCAGTTTCACCTACAGATGTTCAAGCTGCTGCTGCAAAAGCCGCTGCTATGGAAAACGTCCTAAACTCTGCTTCTTCTTCATCTTCTCCGTCTTCGTCTTCGTCTTCGGCTTTGACTTCAGTCAGTACGTCGATGGAGAGTACAGCAGCATTAGAAGAACTGCTGGGCCAGATCATAGAGTTGCCGAGTTTGGAGGGGACTTTTGACTCGGACGAGTTGAAGTTGAGTGACTCGGCTGATGGGTGGGTATATCCGCCATTGCCGTGGGGGGCATTTGACGGCGAATTTTGTGGGTATTCATTTGAGCAGACTGACATTGGAGAGAGTTTAGTATCTACCACAGACTGGAGATGCTGAATCTTGATAATGTTGATCAAAGCGCTAGCAGAGTGGCCATTGTAGCTTTATTTTACTATTTTCATTTACTTTTTTGTTGTGAGTTAAAAAAAAATTGTTTTCCTTTGGATGATATGATATGCTTTGTTCATAATCATAATTCTTCTTCTTACACGTTTGTGAATAAAATAAATTTCTTTTCTTTACTTTATTATACAAGCCTTAAAATTGTTGGGCATTATGCACTAGTGTCCATATTTACTATAAATTATATTTATATACCAGAGTAATTTCTTATAAAATAAATTAATGAGCTTAAGTAGAGCGACCTGAACTCATGCAACGGGAAAATAAAATATTTGCCCTAGTAAAACTTGTAATATCTTAGTTGAAAAATAAAATCAAAAATCGCCAAATTTGTAGCTGGTAATTAAAAAATTGTCACAGTTTCAAAATTAATTTAATTTTTTCACATAAATGTAAAATCTTAACAAAAATATCCTTAAAAATTCGGAAAAATTCCAGCATAATGTGCTAGAGTTTAATTTTTTTACATATGAAATTCCAACATATTATGCTGGAACATATTATGCTGGAACTTTACATATGAAATTCCAACAGGCTAGTTTTTAATGATTTTATAAATTTTGATTATTTTTCAATTAACATTTCGAAAATTGGCTAACTCGTGATATTTTGATTCTTAGTTTTATTCTCTTAACATAATGCAATGTTAACCTTAGCATATGCCTCATGTCCAAAGTTTCAATGATCTTGATTGGCTAAGGGTTCATTGTGCCCTATTTCTGTAAGAGTCTATCTTTAGATACCTATACACCATCCAAGAGTAGAGTGTGCCGTATATTATATTCTGTCTATTTCAATTTATACAACATAATTTTCTTATTAGTTTATTCCAAAAAGAATATTTCTTAAATGTATTTTTTATTTTATTTTAATTGAGAAATTATTATAGCCACATATGTTAAAGGCACTACAAAAGTTTTTATCCTTTAAGCATTAATAGATTGTTTGGACAAGCTTCTTTTTGACCCAAAAGCATTAATAGATTGTTTGGACAAGCTTCTTTTTGACCCAAAGTATTTTTTTTTTTTTGCTGAAAATTGAGGTGTTTGGCCAAGCTTTTGGAAGAAAAAAAGTGCTTTTGAGGACAAACAGAAGCAGTATTGGAGAAGCAGAAAAAGTAACTTCTCTCCAAAAGCAGTTTTTTGAGAAGCACTTTTTAGAAAAGTACACTTAGAACCAGTTTTTTAAAGCGTGGCCAAACGCTAATTGCTGCTCAGAAATGCTTTTCAATCTAATTAGTCAAACGCAAACTATTTCTCATCAAAAATATTTTTGAGAAAAATAGTATTAAAAATTACTTTTTAAAATAACCTGATTTAACTTGGCCAAACGGGCTATAGGACCATAAGCTATATATAGAAAAAAAATCATACCAAATCAAAGTATCTCACATAAAATTGGAGAGAGAGAGAGTGCCTTTTGTATGGTGTATTTTAAGAAAGAAGTAATTAAAGTAGAGTAGCGTGGTTTATTTGTATAATCAATGCCAATTACATCACCTAGTCTGTAACTTGTTATTGGTCCGTTTGTTCACTCCTCTTTGGCTCTTTGCACGCAAAAGTCAAAACTTGAACCATTCAATACGAGAGTTTTGTTTTGTGTGTCGTACCATTAATTTTTAGTTGTATGAGATTCTTTTTTGTCTCACAAATTTATGTATCTCAATCTTACACTTTTGGATTCATAAAAATTTAGATTCATAAAACTATGAGATAAAAATATTAACTCATACAACTAATGTCAGTTATATAAAACACAAAATAAAAGTTTCTATTCAATACTGCTATCATATGCATTACAGACAGTTAAAGAATGATGTTTACACTTGACAGTTAGTTTTTTGGTTTTGCCAAGTCAGGACACCCCAAATTTCTATTTTTTTCCCTTAAGAGAAACTGCCAATTTTCTATAAATAACAAATAAACTAGAAAGAGAAGTGGGTGGGGTCTTTACACAGTACACAAGGATCCTGATCGCAAGTAATTTCAAATTCATAGGCATTACCATGTCATTTTCGCAATTCAATACTTGGCAGTGTTATCAAATTTCTTTTCTTTAAATAGACTGGACTCATTCACTCCTCTCGGTGACTCTTTTTTTTAAAAACATATTTTTAAAAAGAATGATCCATTCCTTTTTAAATTTAAAAAATAATTTAATTTAAACTTCTTATTTCATTCCTATTGACTAACTTTATAACTCGATAAATATTATAAAATGTTTAAGATTACAAATTTTGTTGTTGTACAAATATTATAACAATTTTAATATTACAATTTCAAGCATCTCAACAACTGCACTTGTTAGTTTTATGTGAATAAATAAACAAATAAATAAAGTAATTACTCCTATTGGTTTTTCTAAGTTTGAATGAAACCACAAGTTTGGATTCGCACAGAAGAATAAAACGCTTTCTAACAAATTTAATTTTATATTCAGGGATTAAATCAAAGACTCTAAATAAACAATAACAAAAAAATTAATATAATTTTATAAATTGAGTTTGGAAAGAATAGTATATAGGCATACTTTATTCTGATTTTATAAAGAAAAAAATTATTTTTGATAAACTCTAACTAATAAATACGTATTGGTCCACCGCAACGATTTGAATGAGTTGAGTTGATACTGGAGAGGGCTTCAGTGGGCAATGATTGGGCACCCTCCTTGACATCGCAATCTTCAGCCACGTATTGTATTCAGCTTGTCTTTTTCTAGTCAACTTGCCTCTGATTGAAGTGGATGCTACTTAATCTAGTTATACAAATGTTCCCCTATTATTCGTCCATTTTCGGCCGTTTTGTATTGTCAATACTGACTACTGAGACAAAAGTTGGGTGCCAAACCCATCCTCAACGTGATGTTTCCATGTACTCCATCCCAAATACAGGGTGGGATGGAAGCCCCATACTGCTTAGGCCAACTCCAGTTATTTTTGAGGCTACGAGAAACATCATTTTAGGTATTATAATTTGTGCGCATAGTCATAATTGAATTTTGGGAGGTTCAGACTTGATTTGTAAAGAGAATTATCATTTCGAAAGCTTAAAGTCGAAAGAATTAACAAGGATTGGATTTTTGAGTAAATGACCTTTTTATAAGAATCTGAAAGTTCCATCAAGTCTATATGTTAATTTCGGACTTGGGCATATGCCCAGATCGGGTTTTGGGCGACCCGAAAGCGTTTTGGCGCCTATTGTGAAAGTTAGCATTTTGGAATAAATTTTTATGTTTGGCTTGACGTGCATTTCAGTGTTATTGATATATGTTCGGGGTTTCGAGGCCGGGAGTAACTCCATATGGTGATTCTGGAGTTGGGAGCGCAATCGGAGGTGAATTGGGAGGTATGTAAGTCATTGTAGAGTCATTTAGCTAAAGATAGAAATTTGAAGGCTTTTGAGAAGTTTGACCGGAACTGGACATTTTGATATCGGGTCTGAATCCGATTATGGAAGTTGGAGTAGGCCTGTAATGCCAAATATAACTTGTGTGTAAAGTTTGAGGTTAATCGGACATGATAAGACAGGTTTCGGCATCGAATATACAAGTTTGAAATTCTAAGTTATTCAAGTTTGAAATGGAGCATGATCGTGATATTAGCATTTTTTGATGTGATTTGAGGCTTCGAGCGATCCCGTAGTATGTTTTTTGAGTTGTGCGAGAGTTTGGTTTGGAGCCCCGGAGGCTCGGGTGTGATTCGGGATAGCTTTGAAGTGATTTGCTAAGGAATGTGAGTGATGGTACTGGTATGATTGCAATTGCGATGCATTGGTCGAAAATGTGACCTCGCATTTGCGAGTTATTTCTCGCATTTTAGATCCTGGGCTCTAGGGGGAAAGTTTGCAATTGCGAAAGCAGGATGGAATTTGCGAGGCTGTGATTTTCGCATTTGCGAAAAAATTTGTCGCGAATGCGACTAGGGCAGGGTAGGCTAGGCTTAGCATTTGTGGAGCTTTTGTTGCAATTGTGACATCGCAATTGCGATCCTGGAATTGCAAATGCAACTTCTGCGCCCAGTGCAGTGGATTTTTATTCCGAGACTTAGCCGATTTTTCCTTATTTCCCACTTAGCCTTAGGCAATTTTTAGAGCATTTGAAGAGGGATTCCATCATCATTAAGGAGATAAGTAATTTTAACACATCATAAGTTAAATACATATATTATGCGTCGATTAACATGTGATAATTAAGGAAAATCAAGGCTGTTAGATGAAAAACCTAGAATTTGGTAAAAACTAGATTTAACAGCGAAAGTTGTTAGGGAATAGAGCAAAAATTATATATTCTTGATCCTTAGGTTGTGGGTAACAATTGTGTTAAAAATTTTTCGGAATCCGGGCACGTGGGCCTGGGGAGGAATTTTAGGAACCTTGCATTTAGGATTGGGAAATTGGTTTAATAATTAGAATATGAACTTTTGAGCATGTACTGGCTAGTTCTTACCCTATTTGAATAGTTTTGGATCGTACGGTCCCAAATTGGAGGTTTGAGAGCGTTCTTGAATCGGAATATAGGCTTCAGAGTGTTGTGAGTATCATTTGTAACGTTGTAAAAGGGAATTGTCCCCATGGGTGAGTTAATTGGTTGTGTGCTCCTATTTGCGGGGGCTACGTACACACGAGGTAACGAGAGTCCGTGATAACTACTATTATGCTATTGTCTAAGTAGTCTAGGACCTAAAAGCATGCTATACTTGGAATATGTGTAACCTTATGGATAGTTGAACTGCTTAAATCACATCGGAATAGTGGATGAATTTCTAAAAGAGATCTAAAACTTATTTTTTTAAATTGATTAAAAGATAATTAGCCTTTCTTTGAATAATTGTTCCATGTTGACTTCTTGATTGACTGTCTCTATGTGTTTATTTTTGGAGCGGGCCGAATGCCTCGGCAGATTAATTAGATGCATCTATGGTTCGAGACGTTCGACCCTCTGCAGAGCACAATTTACATTTCTGTTGGAGTGGGCCGTCGACCTCGGTATGCTATGAGCATGCTTATATTGCTTGCCTGAAAATATTAAATGTTGATATTGCCTTTCATGGCCTGATATAAATTGATAAAGATAAATGAAAAGAAACCTTGAAAATTCTTTGTTATTTGCTAAAGGTGTTTACCTATTTTCCGTCTTTGTGAGTTAGAATTGTTATATAATTCCATGATCTCCTCACATATTTATTATGTTATTATTTGACCACTAGCAAGTGTTGAAGTCGACCTCTCGTCTCTACTTCTTCGAGTTATATGGGATTCTTGCTGAGTACATGTTGTTTTCGTACTCATACTACACTTGCTGTATATTTTTTCTGCACAGGTTTATGTATGGCTAATGGCTTGGTGGCATAGCGGCATGGTTGACATGGAGACTAGGTGAGCTGTATTTTCTCGAAGCGACCCGCAGCTAGTAAAGTCTCTCTCAGGATTCTCTATATTTCCTGTCCAATTGTGTTCCGGACAGCCGTTGTGCTTTATTGGGTATTTCTTAGAAATTGCTCATGCACTTGTTTTTTTTGGTAATCCCTAGGCAAGCGCCTAGGGCTAGATTTTATATTATTAAAAAGAAATAATAAAAGAAATTACAGCGTCCGAAGACTTGCGACACGAGGGACAAAAATTTGACAGTTACATTTTTTTTAATACCAAATTTAAGTGATTTACTTAAACCCCGTATCATTAAAAGCAAGCTAAAATTGAAAATGTGACGCCAATCCACATAATTGTTATTATGTCCATAGCTTGCCATCTTGTACTTGCAATGTCACCTTTCCTTCCTCAATGGAATGAGCACGAAGTGCTAATACCACCCATAGAGGTCGTATCGAGTGGCATCACATAAATACGATGGTGCGATCTATGTAACAGACTTGAGTGTAATTCACCTTCTCTCTTAATTGCCCAGGTGTTCAAGAAACAGCTGTTCCTACGGACCTTCTCGCGAAATCCTCACTATTCAAATTAAAGCAGTGAATTCCAGCGTCTTTTATCATGTTTCCGACGCTTGGCATGCGCCAGAATCTTCATCCCTTGACTGCTATTTGATTTGTTCTCTTGTCTCGAAATCCCGAAAGCATGCACATCATGCGTTGCTGCTTTTACATGTGAGAGACTCGATTCTCTAGCAACTTTGTACTCCAATTCCCTAAACCAACAGTTGGATTACTGTTTCGCGAGACTGAAGGTTTGACAGGCGTGCTGAATTTAAGCTATTTTCCTAAGTTCCAGGATCATGCTTGCTAATTTCGACGATGGTGTCTCAAATGCGAGACCAGCGTTCCAACGATTAAAATTTTACGGGTTGGCATTAGTGCTGCCCATGCATATCTAGCATGTGTATATTAAATACGCTGGTGGCAGGCGTGCGAGAATACTGGACTGATGGCTGGAGAGGCGTGCTGAAGTTAAGCTTTTTTCCTAATTTCCAGGATCATGCGTGCAAGTTCCAAAGATGGTGTCTCTATACGTGCGAGACAATGCTGAACTGATGAGAGGGGCATGCGAGAGTTGAAATTTTTTCCAATATTCCAAGATCATGCGTGCAATTTCAATTCCATTTCCCGATTGAAGACTGAAGCTAGCTGTTGCAATCACTTGCTTGAATACCGTGACCCTTGTACTCTTTCAAGACCGAAGCAACATGCGCGACAGCTTTAATGAAAAGTTGTTGGAAACACATCCATCGAAATCAACAATGTTGGCTGGAATTTCCAGGTGATGATGCGTTTTTGTTGATTGTTCTGCGACAGCTTTAATAAAAAGTTGTTGGAAACACATCCATCGAAATCAACAATGTTGGCTAGAATTTCCAGGTGATGATGCGTTTTTGTTGATGGTTCCTCCCGTCGAGACTTCCATGTGTTGTATCTCTAATTAGATACAAGAGACTTTGGACTCTTTTACCTGCAAAATGAAACAAACGTTAGTGAGTGTCGTGATGCCCTTACGTCCTTCAGTTTCCTTCCCTAGTTTCTTGCCACCCTTATTCTCAGTTTTGCACATTGAAGCTTATCATCATTTACGATCTTTCTGCTCAAGACATCAAGTTCCAAAAATTCAAAACACACGATGTTGCCAGTGTCTAGAGCTTGGTTTGCAAGGTGGTCTGCTAGATTGTTTCCCTCCCTGAAAATATGAGATACTTTGAAGTTACACCCTTCTTTGAGAATGTTAATTTCCTCCACCGCGTCCATAATATTCCATGGCAGTTTCCATTGTCCATCTATTATCTTTTGAAGCATCATTGAGTGTGTCTGAAGCCAAACATTTTTATTATTCATTGAATTGCAAATTCTCAATGCCTCCACTACTGTTGTTGCCTCCGCTTCATTATTAGAGCCCTCCTTAATTTCTCTTCCTTATGCATATATAAAGTCGCCTCTCTCATCTCTTAAACAAAACCCAATCGAGCTTCTCCCTCGAATCCCTCTACATGCTCCATCAGTATTCACTTTTATCCAACCTCTTGGTGGGAATTCCCATAGCACTTTATCGAACTTCAGACATGGTGAATATTGGTCCAGCGTAGTTAGAAGATCAATCCACTTGTGAGGTTTATGAAGTCCTGGTTTTTTCAGTTGTACTAGTGATTGTAGCGTTGATGAAATTAGGTAGATAACTCTACTTACTGACACTGCTTCGCCGTATTTCAAACTGTTTCTTCTCTTCCATAACTCCCATACAATGCATGCAGGTAAAGCTTGAAAGATTGACTTCAGTCTAGGTACAACTGGAGCCGTCCAGCATTTTGTAATTGCTTGATGTAAAGACAACCCTTCTGAATGAATTCCTGCTCTCGTTAGGAAATACCTCCATACAGTCGAAGCTGCATTGGATGTGAAGAATAGATGAGCTAGAGACTCCTTCTTAGAATCAGCACAACACCAACATTTAGAAGCGATTGAGTATCCTATTCTACGCAAGAAATCATCAAGTGGCAATTTTGCTTTCCACACCTTCCACAAAAAGAAAGATATCTTGAAAGGTAGGCTTTTTACCCATATCATCCTGTAAGCTATCCTTGGATTTTCTCTTCTTCTCAAGTAATCCCATGCAGTTTTTACAGAGAAATGTCCCTTTGGTTCAAGTATCCAGACCGGAATATCTAACTCTGCACATTCTTTTGGTGGAGTAATAATCTGCACAATGTGATTAGCCCACTCTTCAGGTAAAATTTGAAATAATTTTTCCACATTCCACATACCATTTTCAATCAAATCATTGGCATTTTGTATGTTTTCATCAATGGGGAATGTTGTTGGCATTTGGAAATATAATGCTCCCATCTCTGTCCAATTGTCGAACCAGAATTGAGATGATCCCATTCTCAATTTCCAGTAGATTTGATGCTCTATCAAGTCTCTGCATTGAAGCATTTTCTTCCAAACGTGGGATCCACCCTTCCAAGGTACTATTACTGGATTTAATTTCTTGAAATACTTTTGACACATGAATGCACTCCATAGACTGGGTTTTGTTCTAAAATTCCACCACAATTTGCAGAAAAGTGCCTTGGATACATCATGAAGGGATCTGAAACCTATACCCCCTTCCTTATAAGGCATACATAGGTTAGTCCATGCTAACCAATGTATTGAATTTACTCCCACATTACTGCTCTAGAAAAATTTTACAAAAATGCTATGTAATTTTGAAATGACATAGTTAGGAGGATTAACTGCTGATAACATATGAATTGGCATACTCTGCAAAACATTTGCGATCAATACAGCCCTGCCGCCTACCGAAAGGAGCTTTCCTTTCCACGACTGCAGTATGTCCATAACCTTTGTAATTAATGCCTGGTAGTAATCACTCCTTCTTTTTGCATAAAATATAGGACATCCAAGATATGTCATTGGGAAACAATGTTTTCCTATACCATTAATCCTTTCCACCTTGTTAATTACCTCATCTTTCCTTGAATGATGCAGATCTATGGCTGATTTGGCTTTATTAACCAGTTGACCAGATGCTGCTTCATAAGCTTGCAGAACCTCCATCATAAGTGTCAAAGACTTTTCATCTGATGAGCAGAAAATGATTGTATCATCCGCATAAGCCAGGTGGTTTATTTTTGGGCTCCATTTAGGAAGTCTAAATCCGCAGAAGAACCGGTTATTATGCAGTGAGTTCAAAACTCTAGACAATGCTTCTGCTGCTAGAACGAATAAGGTAGGTGACAGAGGGTCTCTTTGTTTTACTCCCCTAGATGCTTTGAAAAAACCATTTGGATGTCCATTTATTAGAATAGAATACCATTTATTCCCAATCAAATCGTATATCAAACTAATAAAATCTTCAGGAAATCCCATCTTCCTTAGCACTTTTGCCAGGAAAAGCCATGATAATCTATCATAAGCTTTTGTCATATCTAGCTTTATCACCACATTTGGACCTGCTTTAGTTCTTACCCTGATATCCTTAATGATTTCTTGAGTTAGCAGAACATTCTCTACGATATTTCTTCGATTCACGAATCCTGCCTGCTCCTCTGTGATTATGATTGGTAATAGTTCCACCAACCTTTCATGAATGACCCTTGAGAAAATCTTGTTAACAAAGTTACTAAGACTGATAGGTCTCATGTCTGTGAAGTTAATCACTTCTTTTTTCTTTGGTAATAAAACCAGGTTTGTGTGCGTCACATTCTTTGGTAGCTGGTGACCGCAGAAGAAATACTTGACCATGTTGATCACATCTTCTTCAATGATCTCCCAGCATGATTGGTAGAAGGCTCCAGTGAAACCATCTGGACCGCCTGCAGAATCCCCATTCAGCCCCATTACTGCTTTCTTCACTTCCTCATTCGAAGGTAGGGCCATCAAACTCTCATGTTGACCATTATCTATCATTGGAGGTACATGATTTAAAATATCAAAATCATTGGGAAAAGACCTCTCAGTAAATAACTCCTTGTAAAATTTTACAACTTCCTCTGCTATTTTGTGATCTTCTTCAATCCAATTACCATCACTATCCTGGACTCTTGTTATTTTAAGTCTTTTCCTTCTCCCATTAACCTGAGCATGAAAAAATTTTGTGTTCCTATCACCATCTTTGAACCACAACATGTCTGCTTTTGTTTCCAAAATAATTCTTCTAAAGCAAGATATTTAAGCATTTCAGCTTGAACCTGTCGTAATCTTTGTCTGTTTGTCTGAGTAGGATTAATTTCAAATTGATTTTCATGAATCCTTACCACCTCCTCTAGACTTGCAATTTTCTGGAAAATGTCCCCATACGTAGCTCTGCTCCAAGTAGATAGTGCATGTTTAAGCTTTTTTAACTTGAAGTTAAAATTGCTGAAAGGATTTGCACTAAAATCAGCATTCCAGGTCTCTTTCACTACATCTTTAAAAGATTCATGCTTTATCCAAAAATTAAGAAATCTGAACGACTTCTTAATTGGGGGAGTATTTATAATACATTTGAGTAGCATGGGGCAATGGTCAGAGCCTATTTTGGATAAATGAGTTACCTCCAATCCAGGAAAGGTCTGTTGCAGTTCATCATTTCCTAGACATCTACCTAGTCTTTTGAATATACAGTCCTCTTCTGATCTTCCGTTCCACCATGTGAAAATGCTTCCTTTAAACCCCAAAATCGTTTAAAGAGCATGAGTTTATGCAATGTCTGAAGTCATCTACTTCGAGGAACGAGACTGGCAAGCCACCAAACTTCTCTTCCTCGTCCCAAATCACATTAAAGTCTCCTACGACCAGCCATGGAACAGTAATGTGCGATGCCATTGTATATAGAGAATCCCATAGCTCAGTTCTTTCAATGCGATCACATTTAGCATATACTAGTGTGAGGATGAGCTCTGCATGTGTTTCCTTGTGCACCAATTTTAAAGTCAATTGTTGATTCATATTATACAGAATGTTAACTGCAAAAATTTCATCAATAAATGCCCAAATTTTGTTTGACACATTCACCACAGCTTAAGCCAAACCAATTCTTTCTCTATATCTCTCGATTTTGTGAGACTGCTGCATAGGTTCAATGATTCCTATGAATTGAAAATGATGTTTCCGATGCATTGTAACCAGCCTCTGAAATGCTTGCATTGTATTTACCGATCTCACGTTCCATATAATGGCATCCATTAGATGTTTTTTGTGTTTGGACCTCCTTTGGTCTGTGCATTTGAATTCTCTTTTGACTGTTTCTTTTTTTCTTTTGCAGGAAATTTCACAGGTTCAATATGCCTTGGAGACATATCCCCATGCTTGGCAACATTAAGGAAAATTTGAGCAGTGGATTCTTCCTCCAAATCTACATCTCATATTTCTGCGTGGGTCTTGGTGTTATGGGTTTCTACTGCTGCTTCCTTAATTGTGTTTAGATTTGCCTCCCTTATTGCATAGACTTGCACTGATATGTCTTGGTTTTCGTCTATAATTTGCTGTTGATTTGCATCTGAATTTTCTGCTTCACTCAATAGTTTAATCTCATCAATATGCAAAGTTCCTCCTGGATCTATGGTATTGATATTTCCCTCTGATGTCTTTTTTGTTTCTGAATTTGTGCATTCCATTGTGATTTGAATATCATTTGTATTATCAATGCCTTTAGCCCTTTCATCCTCGTTTTCCAAGTTTTTTCCTCCCATTTCATCCTCACTATGCATCAAATCTGGAATTTGACCATCTTGTAAGACTTCCTCTGTTACCAATTCTTTTTCTTTGTTGTTTGCTAATTTTTGCTCATTATTAGGGTTATTTGGAGAACAATCATGATTAAAAACTACCTGAACCCATTGTTTAGTTGAAAGATTGTTGATATACTGCTCTTTCCCCATCCCTTGTTGTATACCAACTGGATTCTTTTGTTGATTGTTGGCTGACTGTCTTTTGGACGAGCTTGGAGATGTATTCTTTTGTGCTATTTGTGAAGATGATGCATGCACTTCCTGTTCCTTTATCCCATTTTGCATATCTATGTGCTGAATCTCCTTGTTGCTGTTGGATTTTTGAACCGTGTGTTCCTCTATGACTGCCAGTTGGTTTCCTACATTTTCCTCATCATTTTCCTTTTGTAGCACTTTAAATTTGTTGGTAGTATGGATTTGTTTATTGAAATTGGGTTTGTTACCAACTAATTCTTTGCTTTGTGAAACTGAGACTTCAGTTTGTTTTTCCTTGTTTAGAGTCCTATTGTCAGGGACCTCCTTCCATTGAGGAAATTGGGGAACCTTAGGATCCCCATTCTGTCTCAACGATCTTTTACCAAAGTATGTTGTGCAGCTGAATCAATTCGGCCAACACCTTCCTTCGAGGCTGCATTATTGTGCGCTATCACTCCTTTGGAAACTTATTTACCATTTAAATAGTCCCTAGCATCCCCTTGCAGTTTGACAACCTCATCCTCCTCTAGTCCAGGTTTTTCATTTTTAAATCTACAAGTCTTCTCGTCGTGTCCTTGATGTTTGAAATAAGCACAATATTTAGGAAGGTTATCGTACACAATTTTTTGCTGTAACTTGCAAGATTTTCCTGAAACAGAATCTAAAATATGCAGTATGACCTTTTTAGGGTGTTTACCCAACAGATCTACTATAACCTTTACTCTTGCCGCACTAGGTCTCGATCTGTCCTGTGTCGCCTTGTCAACAGCAAGAGGTTTTCCAACAGCTGATGCTATTGACAGTAAAGACATCTTAGCAAATAGATTTGGTGGTAAACCTGGGAGAGAAATCCATACAACTGCCTTCGATGTCTCCTCCTTCGGATTGAAATCGAAAGACCATGGGAATGTCTAAAAACATATTCATCGCCTTTGGATTTAAGGTATCCAGTCGACTTTGAAAAGAAGTGAACATAATCATTGAAAAGATTGAATCTGACCAAAAGATGCCTAAATTCCAGCAATCCCACATTGCAATGACCTTTAACATCAAATTGCGACGAATAAAGTCTTCGCACTTCCGATATATCAGGTCTGCTATAAGAAAATTTTAAAACAACTGCTTGGTCCAAACCTTCCTCTATGGTGAAGTTGTTAACGTCTTCCATAGTGAATTGAATTACTAGATCCTCATGGTCGAAATTAACTATGCACAGCTCGATTTTTGACTGAACATGCTTTATCTTGAATAATTGCAGCATATGATGGCTTTGAACCTTGTGTTGAATCTGATGGAACATTATTTTTATCACTCTCTCCCACAGTTAAAAACTGGGGAGAGATCTGCGCAGCCATGGCTGTCAAACACGGTCAAAGTTTAATTGCTCCAACTTGCATCCATTATTCAAAACAACATATAAAAATAGGGAAACAATTCCGAAATTTTTCAAGCAACAGTGAATTGATTTAATTTAAGATCTTGAAGAAATGGATACTGATTTGGATAAGAAAAGATATGGGTATGATCCCAAAGAAAACTGGAATAATATGACACCACAATTGCTAGTATCTACTGCCGGAAATTTATCCGATGAATAGTGACGGAATCACTATTCACCCGATGAATACTGAGCAGATTACCCTTCTTCTCTTAGAGAGAAGTCAGAGAAATTTTCTAGAGAGAGAATAAATCTCTAGCTAGACTCAGTACCTTTCTGTGAGAATGATTTGTTCAGCCTTCCTTGAAATTTGGTAATTGACAATTTCGTTTGAGCTTCAACCTCGTTGTTTGAGGGCTTACCTTTGTAGCATGAGCCAAAACTGACTAATAAATAAGTGGCCTGCTAATGCTAGAGGGTGTTTGAATCCTTGACCCTTGGTCTGCCTATTTTTCATCATGCACTTGTGACACCGGGTTTTAGGAGGATTTTTTGATTATTCAGTATTAAGTTTGTTATCGACTTTATGTTCATTGCTGGAAAATTTCATTATTTATTATTTAATGTATAAAGAAAAATAATTTCCGCAAATTCTAAAATTGGAATTTAATTATGCATTCTCGGTTGGCTTGCCTGACTACGGTGTCGACGCCACCACGACCCTTAGTAGATTTTGGATCGTGACAATATGGTATCAGAGCACTAGGTTCCCGTAGGTCTCACGAGTCATGAGCAAGTCTAGTAGAGTCTCGTGGATATGTACGGAGACATTTGTACTTATCTTCGGGAGGCTAGAGGGATATTAGGAGTACTTCCCTTCATGATTCCTCATCGTGCGACTTGATTCCTTAAAGCTTATGCTATTGTCTCCTTCCTACTCAATCATATGCGACGTGAGTATCTTGTTGTAAATCAATAGATGAAGAATATTAATGGTACTAAATATGTGGAGCGAGATGTTTCTCCCGGTATAGTTGATGGGACTATTATTGTCGCCTTGTGAAAGGATATTCAATTGTTTCAGCTCAGTAGCGGTATTTCTGAGAACTTTGAGGCTAGGCACCAGTGGCCATGATGCTTATAAATGATTATTCTGCAGTATTTATATGCTGGTAGGATGCTTGCCTACGTGTGGGGGAAGTGAATGACTTGAAGAGAGGTTTACTCAGTGCACGATCTAGAGACTCAGTATTTTACTCCCAGCAGAGGAAAAGCAACTGGCCCATGAATGTTCAGGTTTGGGTGGATAGGGTAACACGACTTGGTAATTGTGGGCGTGATGGAGTTTTCTTCCATGATGAGGTGTTGTTGTCCTTATTGAAGGTACTAAGTTTGCTGGTGTTATGATCTTCTACAATTCGCCTTTGGAGCAGGATATTGTGGGTCAGCATTGAAGAAGCGACTGTTAGACATCGCGAGGTAAGGTGGTTCACGACTGATTTGGTATTTCTAATATTGACAGCTCGAGGAAGATGATATTCGAAAAAAAAAATTGAAGCTAGTAGCGCTTTGTGGGTTCAATTGATAGAGAGATAGATTTTATCTAAGGCAACAGATGAGCAACAAGGTATAGGGAATGACATGTGGGAATTGTCAGGCAGTGTTTAAAATTTCTAGAAGGCCAGGTATAAGAAGCGCAGGTCGAGAAGTTGGTTAAAGAATCGAGACTGCCCAAAATGGGAGAGTGATGGAGGTTCATAAGGAAATTGTGGTAGGATGACTAAGCACCTTAAGGAGAGTTTTAAATGATTTGGGAATTTCAAAAATTAGTTATTGGGGTCTACAGATCTAATTTGAAGGATGGGCTATTATGAGATACGAGACTTGTTATAGCGGAAAGGAGCTACTTAAAATTGAAGAAGGATGCAACATAACTTCGAATTGGATGGTTGTTGCCATGCATTTAGGAGATGTCCACAAGGGAAGAATGGACTTGTGCAGCTAGAGAGTGAGCTCACACTCGGGAGGGGTTATTGATACCATAGTGATTTTACCCCGTGCAGCAGCATTGGAAGAATGTCGAGAAGTGATTTCCATAGGTGGGTTATTCCCGGTGATAAAGTTTGCGGTCCCGTGGTTGGCGAAGCTCTTGCGGAGAATTCTATTGGTTATACAGCGAAAGGATCAATCGTGCAAATATGATTGGTCATTCAAGAGTATAAAAATGGGGGTTTTACCGAATGATTCCGAGAATTTTTGTGGTTGATTACGCACGGTTAAGTCAACAAGAGATAAAGAATCCTGGTGAATTCCAGAATTACAAATATTGGCTTCAAGCTAAGTGGGAGAGTTCCACCGCATATGATTGGGTTGTATGGTTAGCTACTTGCGAGGTTTTCTGGTTATGAGCATATTTATGCTTATTTAAGCTATAGGAAAAGACCATAAGTGGTGATTCGAGCAAGGAATGGTTAAAGGTGTGCTATGGATGGCCTTATCGGCTCGTGTTCAGACTTGGCGAAGGATTCAGGATTTATGCCTTGTATAGATGCGGGTTTCAAGGGAAGTGATTATGCCGAGTGCTTCGTCGAGAGGGTATTCATGTGCTATAAGATTCATGGAATTTATTATATTCGGGGCCAAGTTAGAGTGGGTGGCTCCCAGCATCTTAATCGATTAAAAAAGGTAAAGTGTGATTCCTAATTATTTCAAGCCTATAAGTACGGTTACGAGTCAAGCTTTTGTAGCAACTTATGAGAAGAAGCTCAGAATGTTCTATGATATTTTGACTTGCAGTGTAGCATTTAGGAAATATGAAATTATTCGTAGGATTTGAGACGGCATGGTCTCGTGATTTAAGGTCACTCGAGATGAGTGCGGTTGGAGCGTGTTATGTGTTGAATGGAGTTATTATTATTTCTAAGACAATTAGGTTAAATTGAAGAAATATAGATTTCTTAGCAATAGTTGACTGGGCACATTGGTGGTAGTGATCAGTTCATTCAGTGTGGTCAAGTAATGCGTGTGATTTGTGGCGGTACGTGTGAGGCTTGTCGGTCGCCGTAATTGATGTTATTCAGAAGCATTTTTCTCTTATGGCCCGTTATGTGTAGGTGGATCCCGGAAGGGCTATTATGGCCTGGACCACTACTTAAAGATTTGTATAATCTATGGTTATGAGAATTCGTCTGTGTGTTGCTATGGTTCTCCTGAAGTGAGTTAAATGAAAAGTTTTATATGATGAAGTGTTAGTCTATTAGTTGTTCTGGAGTTATGATAAAAAATCATGTCCTATCGTAAATTGGCACGTTGGGTGTAGTGAGTGGTATGGAATTTGAAGTGAGGATCAAGGTTGCAGTTCAGTGTTGGTAAGGACGTCACGAGCTCGAATGAGCTGTAAGGGAGTTTCAAAGTTCAAAGCAAGTTGGTATTATCTGCAGCATCACCTGAGATCGGTGTATTGTGAAAAAGGCTTTGCATCCTGGTTAGGGATTCTTTATCGCTTTTCAACATTCGTACAACCGATGGTTTGGGCATACAGACCTATTATTTGCTATGAAAGAGTGTGGGAGCGTGTCCCATGGGAAGGTTGTATAAGTGTGGCATAAAGTCACTTTATTTATTGAAGAAGTTAAACCAAGTACGAAGATTTGTGATGATATTGATAAGTTGAGAATATATGCCAGGAGGGCACTCAATATTGGGTTGTGGGTTGTGGAGGATTACTCCGGTTATGGTGGTTGTTCTTTTGTGTTATGAGAAAAAGGGAGGGTCATGAGGGACCTTTGAAAGGTTATCAGCCTAGTTCAGTGGGATCAGAATCAAATGGAAGTCTCTGGAGGTATTTAATGTGAATATGGGCTTATAACAGGTTAGATGTGTTCATTTCAGCAATGCGCTACTTATGGGAGAGTAGTCGGGGTGTTTATTCCATCATCAGTAGTTTCATGTAGTGATATATCACGCCTGAGAGATGGCTTGGTGTATTTCTTATGTGTTGAGGTTCCGCGTTGAGATGATGTTATATGATTAGGATGGCTCTAGAGACTCAAATTGTATATCACACCTCAGTTGTGCTTGAGTCTGTAGCCTATAGCGTTGTGTGTCTCCCTAGGAAAATAGTATTATACACCTAGCATGCTGGTGACCAAAATTTTGTATTTTATTGAAATGAGCGATTTAGCTCGATGAGCGTCTCCTTATGTGAGTTCTACGTATGGATCGGGTGGCACGCCGCCATGGGTATGTTATTTGGATCGGTTGGCACGCTTCCATGGGTATGTTATTTGGATCAGGTGGCACGCCGCCATGGTTATGCTGTGTGGATCGGGTGGCACACCGCCATGGTTACGCCGTATGGATTGGGTTGCGCACCACAACAAGGTGATGTTCCGTACAGTTCCCCATATCTATTTTTATGTGTTTTGTTTCTTATTTTCTGAGAAAAGCTAATATTAATTGTGTGCATGTATTGCATGTATGATTCGCGAGCGGGGTAACTGAATTTCCTTTCTCAGAGTTCTTTCCATTTGCATCACATCCTAATTTGTAGCCTATTGGCAAATTGTGGAATTATATGAGACTTTTAATCATGTCCGGGATGGCTCATTGCCTGAGTAGTTCCTACTGGGTGCGACGAGATTATTGGATTTAGGATCAGTGCAATCTGAATATATGAAGTATATTAAGGAGCTAAGTTAATTATTCAGCTTAAAATGATGTGATAGTTCTTGTCGGGAGTATAGACCCATTGATTTGTTTATTCCGCAGTTGGTTATGGGTTTCTACACGCTACTTCCGTCGTGGCGGTATTGTAAGAATCAAATTCTTACAATACCTATGTATGTCATGAGGTGCAATGGGAGCACCAGATTCTGGAATTTCAACTAAGTTGATCAGAAAGTGTTATTGTGGTCCGCTGATTAAAGTGATGCAAGGTCTGAATTCAGCAAAATTGCGCAGTCATGCTTGGGCACAGTGTGTACTGATTGATATGGTGATTATATGTTGAAAACAGGCTTGATATAGAATGACGGATGTTGGAATTGGGTTGTAAGGCTTATTTGCTTGAATAAAAGGGAATACCCTTTGAATTTATCGAGCTAATGTGCTCAACGGGGTTGTGGTAGCACGGGAAGGTGCATCAGGTGTTAAATAGTGATTTCAGACTACTTCAGTGTGGTTCTCACCAGTCGTTTTGAGCTCTAGCGCGTAGTTTAGTAGTTTGAGGCCATGAGCAACATTATTTAAGATATTATGACTTGTATGTATGGTCGAAATTGTATTTCGGGAGGTTCATACTTGATTTGGAAAGAGATTCTTATTTCGGAAGCTTAAAGTTGAAAGAATTAACTAGGATTGGATTTTTGAGTAAACGACCTCAAAATCAGGATCTGAAGGTTCCAGCAGGTTCGTATGATGATTTCGGACTTGAGCATATACCCGGATCGGGTTTTGGGTGATCCGGGAGAATTTTAGAGCCTATTGTGGAAGTTAGCTTTTTTGAAGAAATTTCATAAGTTTGGCTTGAAGTGCATTTCAATGTTACCGAGGTACGTTCGGGGTTCCAAGGCTGGGAGTAGCTCAACATGGTGATTCTGGAGTTAGGAGCACGATCGGAAGTGAATTCGAAGGTTCGTAGGTCATTTTGGAATCATTTGGTTGAAGATAAAAATTTGATGGTTTTTGAGAAGTTTGACCGAAAGTGGACTTTTTGATATCGAGGTCGGAATCCGATTTTGGAAGTTAGAGTAGGTATGTAATGCCAAATATAACTTGCGTGTAAAATTTGAGTTCAATCGGACGTGATTTGACATGTTTCGGCATCAAATGTAGATCTTTGAAATTCTAAGTTCTTGAAGTTGGAAATGGAGTGTGATTTGTTATTTTACCATTTTTTGATTAGATTTTAGGCTTCGATCAAGTCAGTATGTTTTTTGACTTGTGCGAGTGTTTGGTTTGGAGCCCCGGAGGCTTGGGTGTGATTCGGGATAGCTTTGGAGTGATTTTCTAAGGAATGTGAGTGCTGGTACTGGTATAATCGCAATTGCAATGCATTAGTCACAAATGCAACCTCGCATTTGCGAGTTCCTTCTCGCATTTGCGAGTATGGGCTCTAGGGGGAAATTTCGCAATTGCTCTAGGAGGATGGAATTTGCAAGGCTCTGATCTTCGCATTTGCGGAGAATTTTGTTGCAAATGCGACCAGGGTAGGGTAGGGTAGGCTAAGCTTTGAATTTGTGGAGCTTTTGTTGCAATTGCGACAACGCAATTGTGAGCCTGGAGTCGCAAATGGGACTTCTGCGCCCAGTGCAATGACTTTTAATTTCGAGACTTACCCCATTTTTCCTTATTTCCCACTTAGCCTTAGGCGGCTTTTGAGAGAATTTGAGGAGGGATTCCATCATCATCAAGGAGGTATGTAATTTCTACACATCATAAGAGAAATACGTAGATTATGGGTAGATTAACATGTGAAAATTAAGGAAAATCAAGGCTTTTAGATGAAAACCTTGAATTTGGTAAAAACAAGATATAACAGCGATGTTAATGAATAGAGTAAAAATCATATATTCTTGATCCTTAGGTTGTGGGTCACAATTGTCTTCAAAATATTTTGGAATCCTGGCACATGGGCTCGGGGAGGAATTTTAGGAACCTTGCATTTAGGATTGGGAAATTGGTTTAATAATTAGAATATGATGTTTTGAGCATGTATTGACTAGTTCTTATCCTATTTGAATAGTTTTAGATCGTTCGACCCCAAATTGGAGGTTTGAGCACATTCTTGAATCATAATATAGGCTTCGAAGCGAGGTGAGTCTCTTTTCTAACTTTGTATGAGGGAATTGTCCCCATAGGTGAGTTAATTGGTTGTGTACTCCTATTTGCGAGGGCTACGTATTCATGAGGTTACAAGAGTCTGTGAGTAGCTATTATTATGCTATTATACAGGTAGTCTAGGACCCAAAAGCATGGTATACTTGGAATATTTATAACCTTGTGGATAGTTGAACTGCTTAAATTACATCAGAATAGTATATGAATTTCTAAAAGAGATCTAAATCTCATTTTTTTTAAATTGATTAAAAGAGAATGAGCCTTTCTTTGAATAATTGTTCCATGTTGACTTCTTGATTGACTGTCTCTATGTGTTTATTTTGGGAGTGGGCCGAACGCCTCGGCAGATTAAATAGATGCATCTATGGTTCGAGCTGTTTGATCCTCGGCAGTGCACAATTTACATTTCTGCTGGAGCGTGCCGTCGACCTCGGCATGATATGCGCATGTTTATATTGCTTGCTTGAAAATATTAAATGTTGATATTGCCTTTCATGGCCTGATATAAAATGATAAAGATAAATGAAAAGAAACCTTGAAAATCCTTTATTATTTGTTATACGTGTTTACATGTTTTCCGGCTTTGTGAGTTAGAAATGCAATATAATTCCATGATTTTCTCACATATTTATTATGTTATTATTTGACCACTAGCAAGTGTTTAAGTCGACCTCTCGTCTCTACTTATTCGAGATTAGACGGGATACTTGCTATGTACACATTATTTTCGTACTCATACTACACTTGCTGTGTATTTTGGTTGCATATGTCTATGTGTGTCTAGTGGCTTTGTGGCATGGCAGCATGGTTGACATAGAGACTATGTGAGCTGTATTTCCTTGAAGTGACCCGCAACTAGTATAGTATCTCTCAGGATTCTATTTATTTCCTGTCCAATTGAACTACGGACAGCCGTTGTGCTTTATTCGGTTTTTCTTAGAAATTGCTCATGCACTTGTGACACCGAGTTCTGGGAGAATTTTTGGATTATTCAGTATTAAGTCTATTACCGACTTTATGCTCATTTCTGTAAAATTTTATTATTTATTGTTTAATGTATAAAGAAAAATGATTTCCGCAAATACTAAAATTGGAATTTATTTATGCATTCTTGGTTGGCTTGTCTGACAACGGTGTCTTGCGTTACAAAGACCCTTAGTAGATTTTGGGTCATGACAATTTCTCCAAAAAATTTCACGTCAAAACCAATATCCACCTCATTGACTAAAGCACATACATGGTCACCATCAACTGGAAAGAGACTGGCGAAGAAACTTTGTACCTCCTTCCCATACACTTTAGGAGCATCAATGTGAAATAGATGTGTCCATTGCTGAAACTCCACCTTTTCTAGAATCTGACATATTCCGACCATCTTTGAGATTGTTGGGTCAAACGTACGACCCAAAAAAACCTTTTGATGCCTTAGACGCTCAGAGCCAGGGTAGACGTCACTTCTTGCTTTCTTTCTAGAACTAGGTTCTTCAACTGTTTCAAACTTGCGTTTCCTATGCTTTTCTCCACTGACTTTCCCTTTCTCTTTTGACCTGACAAGAATTTCTTCATCACTCACTGGCACACCATTCTTTACCAACTTTATTCTTTTCTTCTTAATACTTTTCTTGAACTTTTGGAGTACAGAATTTTAGGCCACTTTTGACTTGAAGCCTGGTAGTAGGGTGCTTAATTTCAGACTCAAGGGTGGTGAAAAACCTACGCTTACTTATGAATACATGGGGACACGTTGTCCAGGTCTTCTTCATCACTAGATTGCATTTCTGGTGCTTAAATTTTCAAGGGCACATCATCAATGCAGGTACAACACTATCTTAGGGATGAGAGTCCTGATCTGGGTTCTCCGAAGAGGGATTAGGTTCCTTATGGGATAACCCAGTAGTGTATACTACTGCATCCCCTTCAACAGCCATAATAGCCCCTTCTACCCACATGCTTTGTGACTCCTGCTTCTATGAAATAACTTCTTGTAGTATTCCATCAGCAGATACAACAAACACAGTATTTTCTTCTTGAACAGGTGCATCCACAACCATGGAATCAACGTCAACGATGGCGGATCCTTTTGTGAGCTCAATATTTTTACCTTGTTTTCCACTTAGGGTTTGATTGGTATGGGCAGCAGATGACGGAGAGGACGGAATAGTACTTTCAGGGGTTTTTGAGGTGGGAAGAGGTTGGAAAACTAGGGAAGGTGTGATTGTAGCAGTAGTAGTGGTAGAGGGTGAAACAGACTTAGTGAAGGCGAGAGGTTCCATAGATCGTTCAAAGGTGGTTATAGGTGATGCAGAGAGATCGGAAGTCTTCTCATCCATTGGAAGAGGTGGTGTGATGATCCTTTCCTATTGGGTGAATCTAGAAAATGGATTATGGTTAAGAATGGCAGAAGAGAGGGGTTTTTAATCAGAGAGGATACTTATGAAGGGAGGAGTATAGGCACCGGTTCTGAAATGGCAGCTAGGCGTGGATAATTGTGACATTACAGAGGGAGATGGAACATTTTGAATTGAAAGGACGTGATAGCCAAATCTGAAAAGTTGATGACATGGCAATTGTATTTTGTGCCTTTAAAGGATGCACAGAACTACTAACCTTTAGTACAAGAACCTCGTTCTTGAAAAATATTTTCTTCAAGCCCTTTTTAACAAAAATAATTAATCCTCTTTTATCAGTAATGTACTTCATCTACAGCTTTTATGCTTATCATGCGTGTTTACCTGCAACGATATTGAAGTGAGACATGCCAGAAAACACTTTGAACCAATTGTTTCTTAATAACACGGGCCAACTCAAAAAGAAATCAGATTCTTAGTTTGTCCTCAACACTCCCAGCTTTACTTTGTTTCTTTCAAATTGTTCCCTACTAAGAACCTAGGTAAAAATTTATGCACTATTATCTTTTGTGCTGCTGAACTTTATGCATATCAACCCTTTCTGGACATTATCTCTTAGAAAATTATGCCTCAAATCAATACGTTTGGTCCTCTTATGTTGAACTGGATTCTTTGACATGTTTAGTGCACTCGTCTTGTCACATAGGAGGGGCACAATCTTAGTGAAAACTTCAAAATCCTCCAATTGTTGCTTCATCCACAAAAGCTGAGCACAGCAGGATGCTGCGGCTACATATTCAACTTCAGCTGTTGAAAGAGCCACTTAAGTTTGCTTCCTTGTACCCCAAGATATAAGACATGATCTTAAGAAATGAGCCATCCCATAAGTGCTTTTTCTGTCCCCAAGATAACCTGCATAATCTGTATCAGCATACCCAATTAAATTAAAATTGTCACCTGATGGATAGTATAGCACTAGGTCATGCATGCCTTTGAGATATCTCAGTATTCTTTTGGTAGCCTTCAAGTGATATTTCTTGGGATTTTATTAAAACCTCGCACATAACCCCATGCTAAAAACAATATAAGGTCGACTAGCAGTGAGATAGAGAAGAGACACAATGATGCCTCTATGCATTGTTTGATTCACAAAAGATTTTATTTCATTCATGTCCAGTTGAGTAGCGGTTGCAATGGGAGTATCTATCTCCTTTGATGCTTTTATGTCAAACCTCTTTAAGAGTTACCTGATGTATATTTGTTGACAAATGGTAGTACCCTTTGGGGACTATTTTACATGAAGACCCAAGAAGAAGTTTAATTTCCCCATCATGCCCATTTCAAATTTACTTCCCAAAAATTTGGCAAATTCTTCACACAGAGAGTCAGCAGTTGATCGAAAATTGATATCATTAACATACAACTGAATAATGAGCTGGTTCCTTCCTTACTTCTTTAAGAAAATAGTTGTCAATTTTCCCTCTCTTAAAGACATTTTCTAAGAAACATTTTGACAATATTTTAATACCACGCTCGAGGAGCCTACTTTAGCCCATACAGGGCTTTGTCCAACTTGAACACATATTCAGGGTGCTCATAACATTCAAACCCAAGGGGTTTCTTCACATAGACTTCTTCCTTAAGTAGTCCATTCAAATGCACTTTTTACATCCAATTGGAACAAAGTGAATTTCATATGAGAAGCAAAGGCGATCAGAATTCTGATGGCTTCCACGCGAGCTACTGGAGCAAATGTTTCATCATAGTCAATCCCTTCCTCCTAATTATAACCTTGAACCACTAGCCTGGCCTTGTTTCTTGTAGTAATTCCATGTTCATTGAGCTTTTTTCTGAATACCCACCTGTTTCCTATAAATATTCTATCTGGGGTTTGGGTACCAGGTGCCAAACATTATTTCTCTCAAACTGATGCAACTCTTCTTGCATAGATGTAATCCAATCTTCATCATTTAAGGCTTCCTTGATGTTCTTGGGTTTTATCAAGGAGAAAAAGGATGAGAAGGCAAGTGAATTTTTAGCTCTTGACCTGGTCTGAACTTCGGAATCTAAAGGAGTGATTATATTGCCTATAGGTTGAGAACTTTGATGTCTCCAGTTAGATGTCTGAGGTTCATTCTGAGAGGAAGAAGGTATGTTTGGCTGATTCTCCTCTATCCTTCTCTCAAATGCCATCGCAATTCCCTGAACTGTATCAACCACTCTTTCTTCAGCTTCAGTAGTTGTAATTGAAGTGCTTGGTTCTATTGATGATGAGGCAGCATTATCTTCATTTGCCTCCTTCACTTGACTTATCATATCTGCTTTTTCGTTTGTCATGTTAATCACTTCACCAGGAACAATTAAGGTTTCTCCATGTTGATCTTCTTGGAATTCTTCTCAAATGATGGATGAGGTTAATCAAAAATAACATGGACGTTTTCTTAAACATATTGAGTCCGCTTGTTATATATCTTGTAAGCCTTACTTTGAAAATAGTATCAAAGAAAGATCCCTTCGTCACATTTGGCATCGAGCTTACCAAGCTGATCATTTCTATTTTTGAGAACATAGCATTTGCATCCAAATATGCTTAGGTAAGTCATCTTGGGTTTTCTTCATTCAGCAGTTCATACGGGGTCTTGTTCAGAATTGATCTTATCATGCACTTGTTCACTAAGTAACAAGTAGTGTTGACAGCTTTAGCCCAGAAGTTCTTTGCAAGTCTACTGTCAATAAGCATTGTTCTTGCCATTTCTTCCAGAGTTCTTTTCTTTATTTCTACTACTCTATTTTGATGTCGAGTTCTGGGAGCTGAGAAGTTGTGCGTGATGCCATTTTCATTGCAGAAATCATCAAATTTTACACTGTCAAATTCTAACCCATGATCTGATTTAATGCATACAACTCTAGACTCCATCATGACCTGGATTTTCTTCACAGTTCATCTTTTGTTCTCAGAAACAGAGTTTGTGTTAATCTGGAATACTTATCAACGGTCATGAAAATGTATCTCTTTCCTCCACAGCTTTGCACCCCCATAGGTCCGCACATATACATATGCAGGATCTCAAGCGGCTTTGAGGTACTCACATCTTTTTTTGACTTAAAGGAGGACTTTACATGTTTTCTTCTAGCACAGGCATCATAGAACTTTTGAGTTTTGAATTGTGACATCGGCAGACCATGGACCAGGTCCTTCTTAATTAGTTTGTTTAGAAGGAGAAAGCTTGCATGACCCAGTATTCTGTGTCATAGTTTAGTATCATCGTCAACCGCCTTCAGACAACTCGGATCACCACTTTGTAAAGATTCAAAATCAGCAACATAGATGTTCTTGCATCTTTGGCCAGTAGAACAATTTCACTAGCCACAAGGTCAGTGACTCTACATATTTTGGACAAGAACTCCATATTGTTTCCTTTATCACAAATTTGAGACACTTAGGAGACTGTACTTAAGTCCATTGACATAGTACACATTTTCAATCGAGTGAGCAAGTGACTTCCCAGCTTTTCCAATTCTAGGAATGTACCATCTTTTTGCTGTTGCCAAAGGATACACTCCCTCATTGCAGGGATTTTAGTGAAAGAAAGTTAGGGGTGTTCTCAGTCATGTGTTTCGAACATCCACTATCCATAAACCATTGTTGACTACTTCCCTTCATTGTTCCCTGTACAAGAAATTAGGAGTTAGTTTTAGCAACCCAAAAAAGTTCGGATCCCTTGTAGCAACCAAGAGGATGAATAAGATCCCTCTTAGTTCGTGCAGGTAATGTGCGTTTTCTGTAAGTGGAACCTGGTCTCTCTTTTGTGGTCAGAGTTTCAGCAGCCACTTTATCTTTTGGTACTAATTGATTCTTGGCCTGGAAACCTTCCTTGGAGTGCCCAGTGTTCCTACATTGGGTATGAGGCCAGTTGTCAGATGTAGTGACGCTCTTACTATGAGGGTTGTAAGGATCTTTCTTGTTTGGAAACCCTTCTCCCCGCCCTTTTTCAATGTCATTAGTGATCAAGGAAGTGGTGGCCTCAACGGACCAATTCCACTTTAGAGAGTTTTCAATATCATTCATTACTTTTTCTAGATTAGGTTGGAGGAGCTTGCTTTTCTCAATTTCAGCACTTATCCTACATCTCAAGTCCCTCACCTCATATTTATGCTTATAATATTCTTCACTAACTATCTCCTTTCCTTTTCCAGAGCTTTTGGGTTTTGACTTAGTCAAGGGCTTTAGTATTAGTTCCCTTTGGTCAGCAGTTTCTGCAAGAGATCACTTTTTTCTTCTTTAAGAATTTCAATGGCTTTCTTTTGATTAGTAATTGCAGGCACTAAGTCTATTCTAGTATGTTCATATTCTTCTAGTTCTAAGAACAAGGAATTAAAGGCAGTAATTAAAACATCAGCTAAACACATGATTTTTTCTAGAGAATAGGATTTTAGATTTTTCTGAACATACTTGAAGTTTACCTCTTTGTTGTCATTGTCTTCATAATTGTCTGATTGAGCCATCAAAGTAAACGTTGAGTCATATCCAATTTTCTCGCCTTCATGTCATCGTAGAACTATCATATGTATTAGATTTATCTTGTTTTACTTGTGTAGTTCCCTCATAAGCTATTTGTAATGCCTCCCGTACTTTCTTGGCAGTGTCGCATGTAAATACTCTGTCGTACGCTTTAGGTGCCAAACCATATATTAGAATTTTCTTGGCCCAAAAATTATTCTCCACCACTTTCTTGTCTTCATCATTTTATTATATGCTCGTTTTTTTATTGAAAATGAAAATCCATTAATACATTTATGGGAACAAACGGACCATCGCAGATGATATCCCAAAGCTCACAATCCTCGGCCATGATAAAATCATGCATTCTAGCTTTCCGCCACCAATAGCATTTTCCATCAAACTTTGGTGGGTGGTATATAAATTGACCTTCTTTAAAATTTAGTGGAACCGTCATGAGGATCCTTCCTAGGTGTTATCCTGGTAGGAGGAACCCGCTCTGATACCAATTGTTAGTTTGTATGGGTGCACCAAATCGTAGAGTACCTAGCCCTCTACAAGTTTCTACTGAGAGCACTTAATAATATAGTAATTAAATGTGGTAGAGCATTTTTACGTGGATAAATCCCGCACAATGGGATCAAAAAATCATGACCTACGCCTATAGACTTTTAACTTCACTAACTTTTAATCTTACCTATTGCAAGTCATTTTACAATACTTCGTATTATAAAGGATTTACTCAACTAATTTGTATTACCTTTACCACAAGACACTTTGTGACTATCCTAGTTACAAAGGCTTTTTCTAAATTGTGGTGCTATCACCACAAGCCACTTTGTATTTACACGATTACAAAGACTTTTCCTTATGACTAAATCTAGTCACAACCTAAACTTAACAAGTTTACGAATATAGAAGAGGATTCCTAATCAGTATTCTTCTAAGTAAGCAATTTAGGAGATATAGTAAGTACAAAAACAAGGTTACAACTCAACTAGAACAACAATAATGAAACATTTTACGAACTGGTCCGTAATGGCGTTAAACCTTGTTCTTCAAGCTTGAGAGGATGATTTTTCTATTTTTTCAAGAGGCTTGAACGAGAAACAGAAATCTTCCAGTTATGTATTTGTATAAAGCTCATTGGGTACAACTTGATCACATTACTTGAAGTGATGTGAGTGCGTTGTTTGGTTAGAGAATGAGTGGGTTGGTAGTGTATTGCAGTGCGGAATAATGTCGTTAATCACTTCAGTTCCAGCTGTTTCCAAATGATTCTGTACTACTATATAGAACCTACAGGAGCATCTGGTCCTTGTTTGGCTCCTAGCTCCTGAATCTTTAGCAGTTCATCTTTTGCTAGAGTCCGTTAAAGTTTGTAGCAATTCAAAGTAGGTCAGGTTCCCTATCTGGTTCTTAACAATAGGTTTGTTAGATAATCAAAACATAAGGAAAGAGTATTTAAGATCTATCAACTATGATTCTGGAGTAGAGATCATTGTTTTACTAGGTGGTGGTGCAGAGCACACCTTCATTTTGCATAATATTCTCCATTCAACTGGTAATCTCTCTTATTTTAATATTAAAATGAGCAGGAGAATGTTGGTGTTAGTATATTTTAATATTAAAGTTCATTCTTTCTTGTGAGATAGTGGTTATAAATTGACAAGAAAGTGGTCACTATTTTGGCGTAACTTTTGAAACTACTAATGGCATGATCTACCACTAATTATCCACTAAATATTAAATATTGTAATCACCAACCATGTTCTATAACTTTATTATGCCACTACTTTGTTATTTATTTCATGAAAAAAATTCTACACCAATAAATAGTGATGTTTCTTCCTTGTGTTGTAGATGAAAATATATGGTAATGTGAATAGAAAAATTAAACTTAGTGTGGTGAAAAAAAGAGGTACGAGAAGGAGAAAATCTAAGTCTCCAATCTATTCTCTACAAAAGAGAATATTATTTTTGTTGAAGGAAGATGTTCATTTTTTGTTGAACTTTTGACTAAATAATTTGTCCAGAGTTTTTTCGAGTCATACGATATTATTAGACCGTTGTATCTTGAAGGGGGCAAGTCAAGAGTATTACTGCTGGACTGGTGAAGGAGCTTGAATCTCTTTAAAGGGAGCAAAATATTCACACCTCGGCCTGAAGAATATTTATTTGTTCTTCTTTATGTTATTTTTAAGTATAATTACTTGTAATTTCACTAATATAATAACTTTTAACTTTCTATAAAAAGAAGAGTTCAGACCGAAACAAAGTGTTGGTTGGTATTAGTGAGGACCTAGAAATTATCATTCTCTGAAATGAAAAGGGCGTTGAAATGGTAAGTATCTATGCACGATGAGTTAATTAATGACATATTGGTAAGCATGTAATTTTTTACCTACGCGACTTTTAAAGATTATATTTAGTATGCACAGTATTTTTAATATTTATTTTTTCTATTTAATTTAAATATTAGGTAATTTTAGAAAAATATTATGTTAACCCATTTTTATTTTAACATAATCCTTGAAAATATCCAAAAATAGTTTTATGTCATAATATAGTTATTTTAATTAATTATGATACATTTTATATCTTTATGGTGTTATTTTAGAAAAGAAATTAATAATTTTTTAAGCCAAATTGCAAGACTTGTGGAATAAAGGGCTAATTTTATAACCCAATACTCTTTTAACTTGGCAAGCCCAAGATCTTCTCAGCACATAACCCCGTCTCCGGTCAAAAATAATCCTCATAATAAATAAAGTGTGATAAATTATGTATGTGTATGCATGATATGATATTAATGCTTTGAATATAACGAATTTACACACATGTAATTTTTAGAGATAATTCCATAATCACGAATAATCAAGTAATGAAAAGCGGTAAAAGGTAAAACACACATAGGTTCTAAAAATACGTAATTAAACAATTAGCTAAGCCAGGAATGATAAAAAGTGACCGTGCTAAAATTACGAAACTTGGAAATGCCTAACACATTCACCAGGTTAACAGAATTTTTTACCTGATCTTCTGGTTTCGCGGACTTTAAAACAGAGCCAAACTTTCTCGATTTAGAATTTAAAACAAATCGGTGACCTGGGACATCATAAATTATTTTCAGTAGCGAATTTAAACTAAATAAATAGTCTCATTATGATCAGTGTCGCTTTAATTGAAAATTTTCTCTATCCCTCGAAAAAAGGAGGTTTGGCAATATTTATAACACACCAATGAAAAATACATATGTTAACCCTTAAATTTGTTTTAATAAGTTAGTTACATATTGTATCTTAATGTTAAGGGCGACTAATCACCCTTATTCTAATTTGAAGTAGAACAAACACTTTTTCTTTTCCTGACAAGAAATTGCACCTTCCATTTCCTTCTACTTCTTTACTTCTCCATTTCTACCCTTCTTCCTTTCAAGAGGTTTTATTAGACATTAAGACATGTATTAAAATTTTCTATCAAAAATGTAAATCAAGGTTGGAAACTCTTTTTATCCTATCACTTTCCAACATTAGTAAAAGAAAACATTCATCTCAAAATAGAAAGGATGTAAAAGTGAAGAAGATAGACATGTTCAAACCTCAATGTGCCAGTGCTTGTTTGTAAAGCGGAGAGTCGGATAAGGATATAAAGTTTATGGATTCCTGTATAGGGTTATAATTTGGCTCGTAACGCCCCCACGCCGAGTGGGCATGTCCCCTATGATAAGGGCGGCACAAGTGAGGGCACGACCCAAGTTGGTGAAAGAAAAGGGACGTCGTTTAGTGTCTGACCTTTTTACTGAGTGGAAGCCACCAACTTTTGCACTTTTTGATTATATTGAGGAAGATATTCTACTATATAAAGGAGACCTTCACATTCTAATAGACATCATTATTATTCTCGGATAATACAACTTCTCTTTCTATCTCTCTATCTCTATCTCTTTATTGGTTTTCTAATCATTGCTTCTCCCTTAAGCTAAGTCTATTTTTCTACACATTTACAGATCTACAAATATCTGGAAGTAATAATCATCTCTTGGGCTTATTATATTTGATTATGATTTACTCTTATATATTTTTTATTTATTTTTAAGCTTATATAGTGCGAGTATAATTTTTGATCTAAAATATTTGGCGCCATCTGTGGGAATTTCGAGAATCAAAACCATAGTTTGCACCTAGAAAACCATCGAAAACCCTTTTCTCCAACACACAAATGAAAAATGGCAGACAACAACGCAATAATGAAAGCAATAGCAGATGTTGCAACCAATCTCATCGGTCCTCTCAACGAAGCCGATGAAGAGGGGGTTTCGATCGCAACCCCTAGCACCACCACAAGTTGGGAAATCCCACCTCCACCACCCGAAGATCTAACGATATTGTGAGAAAAAGGTGCTTCTAGATCTTCAACTGAAGAAGCACACCCAGAGATCAGGAAACTACTGGAATAGTGGTTAATGAGCACTCTAAGTGGCTTGGTTAAAAAGTCACCCAAAGCAACGTCAGATGCATGCCGACAGCAGACCCGTTGCAGTCGAAGGAGAACCAGAGAACATACAAGCAAAGAATGCAATCATCGATACTCGGGCAAACGGTGGCACGCTCATAGCCATCCTCGAGAAGATGGAGGAAATGGAAAACGGAAACAAGTCACTCCATGACCAGATGAAGGAACACCAGAAGAGGGTGGACAGGATCCCTAGTGCTCCCAAGCTGCTGCCAAAACGTGATGTGGGGAGGTTTGTTGAACAACCCTGCATGGAAGAATTTGCAACATAATCTATCCCAAAAACCTTCAAAATGCCTACTTATTTGAGTGTACGACAGAACTACAAATACCGAGGACCACCTGATCCACTACGTCACTGCTGTAAAAGGTAACGACCTATCAAAAGAACAGGTACCATCTGTGCTACTTAAGAAGTTTGGCGAAACACTAAAAGAAGGAGCACTGACCTGGTATTCCCAGTACCGGCCAAAATCATTTCTACATTCAAGGAGATGGCGAACAAACTTGTCACCGCCCATGCAGGAGCAAAGAAAGCAGAATCGAGGGTCAACGACATCTTCGCTGTTCGGCAAACCGCATGAGAAGGACTCAGGGACTTCATGGCCAGGTTTAACAAAGTAGGGATGAGCCTAACAAACGTGTCAGAAGGCATGGCAGATGCTGCTTTCCATAATGGGTTAAGCAGGGACGGCTCAAGGGCAACCAAAAACTACTAAGTCATCTTATGAAGTACCCACCCACCACGTGGGAAGAGATTTACAACGCCTATTGTGCTGAGGTATGTGCAGATGAGGACGACCTCAACTGCCCGACCCAACGTTTAACAACAAAACACCCAAAAATTAGGAGGGATCGATGCAATGAAGGACAACGGGAACAAGTCCCACATCCCAATAGGGTGAGCACCAACCCTACATCAGATCCTCTCACCCACCGCCACCCAGGCATGCGGACGCACTACAGAGACATGTCGCTTCCCTATGAAACGATAGAGGTATGCCCCCTTTATTATCTACCCATATCTTTTGTGTGTCCCCTTCAGAAATAGTGTACGCACTTGAGAAGCTGGGGAACAAGGTACAATGGCTGGAAACGATGAAGTCAGATCCCGTCACCAGAAAATCAAACGCCATGTGCGTGTTCCACCAGGAGCGAGGGCACAAAATCGAAGATTGTATAGGCCTACATCAAGAGGTTGTCAGGATGTTGAACCAAGGATTCCTAAGAGAGCTGCTCATTGACAAAGGAAAAATCAACTTTGCATGTGGATGGGAGCAACCCTATGGGCTACCAAAGCTACCTTAACTGACATGCATGATCAATATGATCATCAGGGACTGCGACGACTCGGCAATAAATCATGTCAAGTTCACCACTATGCACAAGCTGAAGCAAACTATCGCCCATGAACGGTATGACGACTTCAAAGATAGTATCACCTTCGATAAGTCCGATTCCGACACTTTGCCTTTCCCTCATTACGATGCTTTAGTTATCACTTTACGTATCACAGATACGTATGTTAAAAGAATTATGGTTGCTGACGGTAGCGGCACCTGTATTATCCACCCGAGGGTCCTCATAATAATGGATCTCGAGGATAATATAATACCACGCTGCATAACACTATGGTTTCAATAATGCAGTAGAACGAACCTCCAGAGAGATATCACTACCAGTCCTCGCAGGAGGGGTCAAGCTTGAAACAACTTTTCACGTGATAAACCAGGAAATATCATACAATGCCATCATCGGACGACCGTGGATACACGCCATGAGAGAGGTCCTGTCGAGCTTCTATAAAATAATCAAATTTTCCACCCCGTTGGGAGTATTCAGCATATGAGGCGAGCCTCGCACCGCTCAGAAATGCTATAAAATAGCTCAAGACTACGCCCACACCAGACAGCTTAATGGGGAGAGCGTAGATCCATATCAATCAGCTATGTCGGGGACAAAGGTCTACCCGACATTGAACGCCATTAAAGACCCTGATGTCATAGAAGCCTGCAAGCTACCGTCGATGACCTCGAACCAGTCCAACTGAACAACGACGACCCTACAAGGAAAGCATACATCGGGCACGGCCTCTCAAATCCAAGTAAGTGTAATGAATTTTTATCTAACCATGCAGACTTGTTTGCTTTTTCCCATTCAGATATGCCGGGGATCCCGTAAAAAATCTCCACTCAAAAGCTGAACATCGACCCGCTACACCCGCCCATGCGGCAAATGAGAATAAAATTCAATGCCGCCATCAACGAAGCGGTCAGTGAGTAAGTGGACAAACTTCTGGCTAACGGCTCCATCAGGGAATCAAAGTACCCCAAATGTGTCGCAAATGTCGTCATGGTTAAGAATAAGAATTGGAAGTAGAGAATGTTTGTAGACTTCACCGATTTTAACAAGGCGTGCCCAAAGGACTCCTTCAAACTGCCCCACATCAACTAGCTCGTATACGCGATCGCAAGGTATGACCTTCTAAGTTTCCTAGATGCATACTCTAGCTACAACCAAATCATGTGGGCCGAGGAGGACTAGGAAAAAACAACTTTCATCACCCACCAGGAAACATATTGCTACAAGGTAATGCCCGGGCTCAAAAATGCAGGAGCCACATACCAAAGGGTAGTCACCAGAATGTTCAAAGAGCAACTCAATAAGACCATGGAAGTCTATATCGACGATATGCTAGTAAAATCAGCAAAGAAAGAAGACCATATCGACCACCTAAAAGAGGCCTTTGAGATATTGAGGATGTACGAGATGAAGTTGAACCCTGAGAAATGCGCTTTCGGTGTAGCTTCAGTAAAATTCTTAGGATTCCTCGTATAGAAATGAGGCATCGAGGTCAACCCAGACCAGATCAAGGCGATAGACATAATACCTGAGGTGCTGAGTAGTAAGAAACAGGTACAGAAGCTGACTAGGCACATACTCACGGTCATCTGATAAGTGCCATAATTTTTCAACGTGCTGAAAAAAGACCAAGGGCTACAGTGGAACAAGGAATGCGTCGAAGCCTTGAGAAAGCTGAAAGCGTACCTGTCTTCGACACCCTTTCTGATCAAAGGGGGCCCAGGCGAACCCCTGCTGGTGTATCTAGCCGTATCTGAGGTCGCTGTCAGCGCCGTCCTAGTACGCGAGAATAAAGGTACACAATCCCCTATCTATTACATTAAAAAAACTTTAGTGGATGCCAAAACTTAGTACCCACACCTCGAGAGATTGGCATTGGCACTGGTCGTAGCTTCACGAAAGCTACGACCCTATTTTTAGTGCCACCCCATAAAAGTGGTAACGACCTTCCCATCAAGAAGCGTCTTACACAAGCCTGAATTATTTAGCCGGCTGGCAAGATGGGCCATTGAGCTCAGCAAGCACGACATCTCGTATCTTCTAAGAACTTCCATTAGGTCGCAAGTTTTGGCCAATTTTATCGCCGACTTTAGTGCAAAAATCCTGCCAAAAGTAGAACTTGAGGCACAACATGCCTCCACCAATAACGACTTGTGGGTCCTCTACACTGATGGCGCCGCCAATGCATCAAGATCGGGACTGGGACTCATCCTCGAGGTCCCCACGGATGAAATTATTCGCCATTCCATACGATGCCCTTAAATGACTAACAACGAGGCCGAGTATGAGGCCATTATTGCAAGCACGAAACTAGCCATCAAATATGGGGCTCGCCGGCTCATCCTCCACTACAATTACCAACTCGTAGTAAACCAAGTCACTGGGACTTACCAGATCAAAGAATAGAGACTACAAAATTACAAGTCTGAAATTTGCATGCTAATTGCTGAGTTCGACGAATGCTGTTTGGAACAGATCCCAAGGGCACGAAATATTGAAGCAGATGGATTAGCAAAACTCACTACGGCCACTAAAAACATCAACAAAGAAAGCGTGTTCACCCTCCTCCACTCCGTCATTGATCACACCGAGGTATTCTCATTAAATGTGACTTGGGAATGGCGCAACCAGTTTGTATCCTATCTACAGGACGGAACACTGCCACTCGACAAAAAAAGGCAAAGAAACTCTACATGCAAGCTGCTCGGTATTGATAAAAAAACAACAACCTCTACAAAAGAACGTTTGGCGGACCCTTGACCAAGTGCCTAGGGCCGCACGAAACGATGTTGGTACTCGAAGAAGTACACGAGGGCCATTGTGGTGCCCATACAGGCAACCGCGCGCACGTACGATGCATCGTACAGGCCGTCTACTACTAGCCCACCATGAAGAAGGAGGCAACAGAATACTTTCGACGATGCGAACAATGCCAAAAATATGCCCCCATATAGACCAACCAGGAGATCCCTTCCATTCAGTCACCTCCCCATGGCCTTTCATCAAATGGGGGATGTACATAGTCGGGCCCCTACCCGTAGGATAGGGAAAGGTACGATTTTTATTCGTTTTAACTGACTATTTTCTAAGTGGGTAGAAGTAGGTGCGTACGCACAAATACACGAACATGAGGTGATCACCTTCATATGGAAAAATATTATATGCCGCTTTCCCCAAGGAAATCAGTTGCAACAACGGACGATAGTTCATCAGTCAAAAAATGACTGAATTCTTCAAGAAATGGCGCATCAAGAGGATACTTTCCACGCCATATTACCCCACCGCCAGCGGCCAAGAAGAATCCTCCAACAAAAAAATATTAAATATACTGAAGAAGAAGCTCAAATATGCCAAAGGGCTATGGCCCGAGCTGCTACCCGAAGTGCTGTGGGCACACAGGACCACACCCAATACAGCACGCGGGAAACACCAGCACTCGGTAGTCTACGGAACCGACACGGTCATACCCGTCGAGGTTGGCGAACCAAGTCTAATATATTAACACACCAGTGGAACCGAAAATGACACAAACATGCTCCAAGACCTTGACGAAGCTGAGGAAAGGAGAGAAATGGCCCATATCAAAATGGTGGCATATAAAAAGCAAGTCGAAAGATACTACAACAAGAGGGCCAAAATAATACCACTCAAGGTGGGAGACTATGTCCTCGAAGCCAAGACATTAGCATCCAAAGACCCAAGTGAAGGAAAAATGGGCACCAACTGGGAAGGACCCTACAAAATTACAGCAGTAGCCAACAAAGGGGCATTCCAGTTGGATACAATGGAAGGGAAAATGCTCCAAAATAACTGGAACGTTGCCCACCTCAAGTTTCGTCCCAATTGGATTTTCTCGAGGAAGATTTTAATGAGGCGGCGGAGGAGACACTTGGAGATATTTGCGAAATAAGTTTATCATATTAACCTCTCCTTGCGACCTCCATCCCGACATGATAAAGGGACTGGACTAGCTTGATATCCAATATACGAAAGGCTACGACCATCTCCAATGTATGAAAGGCTACGGCCATCTCCAATGTATGAAAGGCTAAGGCCATCTCCAATGCACGAAAGGCAAAGACCATCTCCACTGTATGAAATGCTACGGCCATTTCCAAGATATGAAAGGCTACGTCCATCTCCAATGTATGAAATGCTACGGCCATTTCCAATGTATGAAAGGCTAAGGGCATTTACAATGTATGAAAAGCTACGACCATCTCTAATGTATGAAAGGCTACCACCATCTCCAATATATGAAAGGCTACGGCCGTCTCCAATATATGAAAGGCTATGACTATCTACAATGTATGAAAGGCTAAGGCCATCAATTCTATCATGGCTAAGGCCATAAATTCTATTATGGCTAAGGCCACCGCTACTAACGGTCGACCTAGATTCGACTACGGTAAGTAAACGACTCGACGACAGTCGAATTGCCTATATGGCTAAGGACATCAATTCTATCATGACTAAGGCCATCAATTCTATTATGGCTAAGGTCATCGCCACCAATGGTCGACCTAGATTCGACTACGGTAAGTAAATGACTCGACGACAGTCGAAGTCTCCTACATGGTTAAGGCCATCAATTCCATCGTGGCTAAGGCTATCGCCGCCAATGGTCGACCTAGATTCTACTACGGTAAGTAAACGACTCGACGACAGTCGAAGTCGTCTACATGGCTAAGTTCATCAATTCTATCGTGGCTAAGGCCAGAAATTGTATTATGGCTAAGGCTATCACTACCAACAGTCGACCTAGATTCGACTACGGTAAGTAAATGACTCGACGACAATTGAAGTCACCTACATGGCTAAGGCCATCAATTCCATCATGGCTAAGGCCATCAATTCCATTATGGCTAAGGCCATCGCCAAAGGTCGACCTTGATTTGAATACGGTAAGCAAACGACTCGACGACAGTCGAAGTAGCCTTTATGGCTAGGCCATCTACTCTATCATGACTAAAGTCGTCAAACTAAGTCTGACTAGGGCCATCAACACCGACGGTCAATCGAAAATGCAATAAAAGCTATAAGGAATGAAAGAAAAATAACGACAGCAAAAAAGCCACATTTTATTATCTCTAATAGGTAACATCTAGCCTTAGAAAAGGCCCCATCTACACAAAAAGTATATACATACAAACCCTAAGAGACTTCACCGTTCCTCCCATCACGACCCATCTGGTCGTCGTCTAATATGTTGCCGTCTCCAGGCTAATAAGCCTTAGAAATCCACGAACTGGAGTAGAAATGGTTGACGTCCTCAAAGTTACAGCCCTCCTTACCAGGAGAGTCAGAGCTATAACCAGCTGCTTCATGGGCAACACGGGTTAAGGGTCGTGGCTTTTCAACTTCCGCCTCGGAAGCTCGACCTGCTGCCAAAAACTTCTCAAAATCGACCAACCTGGCGTCATGATACACCCACATCTCGTGTGCATCACGATGCAAAATATCTTGTGGGACAGTTCACCTAAGAACTTCAAATTCGGTCGCTCTAGCATCAAGCTCAGCTGTAAGGGTCGTGAACTTGGCCGGCAGCCTCCGCCTCCACGCCACTACTTATCTCCAGGTCCTCCTCTTTTGACTGAAGGAGGTTCTCCAATTCGATGTTTTGAGCCAAAGCATCCTCATATGCTCATCAATCTCCTTCAGCTCGGTCGTTCTCTTCTTCAAAAGAGCCTTTGATTCCTGAAGGCCCTCATGGAACGTCCGGAACTGGGTGTCCTACTTAAGTACGTCTGCCAACGCCTGATGCTAGGTAAAAACCTCTTTATATTTCTTCGCCATTTTAGTGAAGGTGGCCGCCTTCTTTTGTTCATATTACCTCCTATCCACCTCAAAGATGAGGGTCTGAAAAGAATAGAAGAAAGGCGTGAGTACGTACTACAGCCAATTTTTACGACAAAACAAAAAAAATTGAAAGCTACTTGCAAAGCTGAGCTGGCTATCCGCCCTTACAGATCCATGTTGCTAACACTTCTCAGCGTCTCGTGCTCCGCAGCCGAACATAACAAGGTCATGTCCGATGCGACTTGCTCACTGTCTTCTAACAAATTATAACCACCAGGGATCATGATACGGCGAGTAGACCTGCCCTCCCTCATCTCCACGCGGGGCCAAGCCGCCCGGTGCTTTACCAAGAGTGGATTCAGAGCCCATCCTCTGAATCTCCACAGCCGCTTACCTAACTGAGGAACACGAACCGCCTCTTGAGGCACAGGCCGATCGGGCGGTGGCAGCTGTTCTCTGAGGAGCCATTCTCCTAGAACGAATGGCCTCAACCATAAAAATTGGTCTCGGCTCCTGGCGGGGCTCACTAGGCCTCACGCCCTCGGTTGCAATTCCTTTGCCAATAATCAGTCGCCGCCTCTTTCTCTCTGGCGGCTCTTCTTCTTCGAAAGCCGCCACCGCTGGAGCGACTTAAGCTACCTGCACAGGAACGGTTTCAGGTGCCGTTATTGGTACGGCCACATGCATCTCTACGGAAGCAGCCTCAGGCACCACCTCTGATGCATCCACTGGCGTAGCCCCTTGATGAGGGGTCGAAAGGGGGATCTCTCTATGCGAGCCTCCCACAAATATCTCCCCCATCAGAGTCGGACTCTACCCTAGACGGGCCACTGATGGTTTTCTTCTTCTTCGCCTTTGTAAAAGCACCCCGACCTGCCAAACAAAAGCACATTGGGTAAAAAGGTCTCAAGCCAAAAGAGAGTGAAAGAAAACAGGAAAGGTTATTACCAGCTGGGTATCAACCCTGCCACCCACGACCTAATATCATTGACGGGACGAGGCAAGCGAGCCACCAGTACAAACGGAAGGAAAGTAGGTCAGAATGATTGATCGTTCAAAACAAGGCGTTGCGAAATTACATGCGGAGATACTTACATCATGTGTTCCACGTCTCTGGAAACCCTTCGGGATTGGACACCAGATGGCTCATCCTAAAGTAAAAGAATTTACGCCAGAAGTTGCGATTAGCTTTATCGTCAGCCCTCACCACAAAGCTCTTCTTACCACGGCCCCTCAATTGGAGCATGGTACCCCTCATATAACTAGGGCTAAACATATGCAGCAGGTGGTGAATAGAACGACGGTCCTGGACTCGCCTGCAAGAGTGGTAAGAATTTGACTCACCTTCACGGCGTAAGGTGTCAGCTGAGCCAGACATACATGATAAAAGCGGCAAATCTCTTCTGCTTGAGGATTAAGAGTAAAGCTATATTCGATCTTGAGAGCATATTCATAGAACATACATAACCTGGGCCTATGCACATTAGCATAGTCTGTCCCGGTCGGAGCCATTTAAACATGGCCGGGAATGTTGTACGTAGTTCTGATTGCGTCCAGGTGAGACTGAAGTAACTGGCTATGCTCCCAGGGATAAGAGGGGCATGTCAAATTGAAGTCTTTTCGAACATTCAAGTCCCTCGGTAGAACATTATCCACTGTTAAGGAACGAGGGTTTTCTCCACTTCTTCCCCTTCACCATCGGAAGAGGGCGGAACCCTAAAAGGAGTGTTGTCCTTAGTCCTTTTGCTTTCTTGACGGCATTTTACCATGATATGATTTACAAAAATAAAGTGTTAGTGACAAGAGATACGATCCTTAGAAATGGTATTTCTCTGAAAGCGATGCAATGATTACAAGAAGGAAAGATGAAGAAAGAAATAAAGGAAACTCTCTAAAGGTACGAAAGGTAAATCTCTTTGAACCACTCCTCTATTTATAGGAATGAGGCACACGGAAATCGAAGAGGCACAATTCAGAAACTGGCGCGGGAAACCAAAACGTCACGTCATGTTCTGAACAGTCTCGGGAACAAGTATAATGATCACGCATGTAACCGGTGACGTCACCTTAAAAAAAGGGTCGTACGTCAACGGCCCAATAAGTACTATCCACGCTCATGCTCTTTGAAAGAGGCGCCTATGGGTACGGCCAAATTTCCGTAAAAGCGAATCGTGCATGTCCGTCCATTGAAGATGATCATCGAGTACGTCTCCAACAAACGGAGGGACTTACTGTATAGAGCTAAAATTTGGCTCGTAATGCCCCCACGCCAAGTGGGCACGTCCCCTATGATAAGGGCGACCCAAGTGAGAGCACGGCCCAAGTTGGTAAAGAAGAAGCAACGTCGTTTAGTGCTTGACATTTTTACTGAGTGGAAGCCACCAACTTTTGTACTTTTTGATTATTTCGAGGAAGGTCTCCTACTATATAAATTTGATTTTCACATTGTAATAGGAATCATTATTATTATCGGATAATACAACTTCTCTCTCTATCTCTATCTCTTTCTTGATTTTCTAACCATTGCTTCTCCCTTAAGCTAAGTCTATTTTTCTACACATTTACTGATTACAAACATCTGAATGTAATAATCATCTTTTAGGCTTATTATATTTGATTACGATTTACCCTTATATATTTTTCGATTGTTTTAAGCTTATAAAGTACGAGTATAATTTTTGAATTATTCCACAGCGAATATAATAATAATAATAATTGAATTTACAATCAAATAAAATTTGCTTTATAGATCCGCCACTACTAGTAAAGCCTAAAATAAAGTTGAGATAACAGTAGTGTCCATTCTCTCATAATATTAGAGCCGTTAACGATATAGATTAATTAGGTGAAGGAATTTATACAATAAGAGACAAAGCAATAAAAAGACATTGAAGAAGAGAATATACTAATATTAATGAACTTTTAACATCACTTGCAGTGTTTAGAGCTGCTCCTCCCTTAACGAGAGGTCTCGAGTTCGAGCCCTGGCTTATGAAAAAATCCTTACAGGAAGCGGTTTCCACCGATGGGGCCTTACCCGTCACGAATTCGGATATAATTGTATTCCAATGCGGATATCAAATATCGGATGGAAAATCAGAAAAACTATTAAGCACTAAGCGTTTCTTGATTTATGGTTTTCAATCAACTTGTCACTCTCCAGACTTTAAACTAACGGTAGAGTGCCACTGAAAAGATTCATCAATATTTAAGGGGACAGTGAAGAATTATCAAAAGTTGTTTTGAAAATGACAATTCAATTTCCGTCATTTTAAGCTTGGGTTATAAATTTGAAGAAAGATGACATCTGCCATATATATTGGTCAGTCTTGGGTGGTTAATTATCTCAACCACCTAATTGGATATACTACAATGGACCTTACATTACCAAACATTAAAAGCCAAACATACGCCAATTGTCTTTCATTTTATTGTTTAATTTCTATCTATTTTCTTTTTTTCATCAGCTAGTCAAGTGCCAGATAAGACTATCTTTAAGCCATGACAGCTAAGGGGGATTGAATTGGCAGGTCGGACTGAATTTAGACGGGTTAAAATGGGACAAATTAATAAGTATTATATACAAATTGATATGCCGATATGAGCTGGATCAAAATAAATTAAACAATAGATCATTAGCCAACTTACACAACTCTTTTACCTGTTAATTTATTTTCTTATAATTTGTCTAATTACCAAGAAAAATCATTGTGGCAATATATATCAGGAAAAAAAATTTAAAATATTTGAACTAATTTTTTTTTTATGGGTCGTATAATTAGGAGAGATGGTATTTATATAAGCTAATTTTGCAACGTTTCAACCAAGAAGAGTCATGATGTAGGAATATGTGGACTAAAATTATTTAGCTTGCGTGCAGTGCACAGTAATAAACTTTACATCACTCAACAAATCCAGAAGAACGATTGTCGTGAGATCTCCATGCAATCTCTGCTATCACTATTTCGATATAACAAATGTCCCGCTACATATCATCCATGTCTAAGCTACTAATTAATTGATAAAGACAAGATTGTCAGCATTGCATTGCGCAAATGTTCAAAATATAATAGATTTGGTCCAATTATTATCTTCCAGTCTGCTGTAGACAAATTATAATTCTACATGTTAAATACTAGTAACAAATTATGTCTTTTTCTAGAGATTAGCAAAACAAAAATAAAAGAAGTTGGAGTTAGATGTGCATCAAAGATTCCACGCAACATGTCATAATCCAAAGTTTCCTCGCAAGCTAACGGAAAATATTGCCCTGGGAAATGAGCCTTAATTGATTGATATAATTCTGCTACCTCCTATTGTAAGTATTAATTAATACAACAATAATATTGTTTGACTCAAATCAAATGCTTTTCGAGCAAATCAATAAAAAAGAGATTGAGGGTAAATCGTAATCGAAGATAGTAAGACACTAAGATATTCTCAATATCTTATTTGTAATAGTTACAGTAGATGTGGGAGAGAGAAAGAGGAAGTTCAGGAAAAAGTAAGAGTTTGTAATATTTATTGTCCTTTTACAATGCTAGGATCCCCTTTATATAACAAAGGGTCCTCCTTGAAATATTAAGGAATAGAAACGAAATACACACTATTGAAAGGTCGACGGAACTATGGGGTTGTTCCTTCCACTATCCTGGAGTAGAATACTTCTACCCTGGTTTGTGCACGTTCGGCGGTTGGTCATGCCGGTGTAGGGACGTGGTTGGTCAAATTCGACCACATACGGTTAGTCCCTCCATTCGTCGGGGTCGCGGTGAGGTGCATCCTCGATGGACGGAATCAACACTTTCGATCAAAAAGGGTTTGACTTTATTCAAAAGCCGTGATGTGACAGGTAGAAGACAAAACTTTCCGACCGTCGAAACGTAATACCTTTCCTTGGTATGACGTCAGCACTCACATGCGTTATCATTATGCTTATTCCAGAGGCAGCGCAATAGGTACTCTGACGTTTTGTTTTCCGAAATCTGTCTTTTCGATTTTGGCGTCACCAAACCTTATAACTAGGAGAAGGGTTTAACCTGATGCAGATTTCGATCATTTGTATGGAATGTTCCATCCTCTCAAGAAACACCTTCGTACTACGGCACTTCTCTATTAGTCGGAAATTCCCTTCTCCTCCGTTGTGCCGCGTACGATTTTATCTCGAACAAAAATCATGCCTAAATCTCGGCGGGATAATGCGAGGGTTCCTGAAGCTTCTCCATCGAATATGCCACCTCCTTCGGGTGGTGGTGAGAGGGAGGAAGAAGAAGATATTAGCCCTCTTACGATGGATACGTTGCTTCCGTAACGTCTCCTATCCTGGAGTGATTTTAGTAAAAATTCTCCCGCGCAACCTCTGGAACTTTCTGAGTTGGTACAAGATCATTTAGATAATCTTCGAGTGAAGCACGTCATACCTGCTCATGTGGAGATAGTTCCAGCTGGGGAGGATTACGTCGATGTTCATAGACCGGGGTATTGCACCTTTTACGAATATCCATTCTTGATTGGCTATAGTCTCCCCATTTTCGCATTGGCGGAGGAGCTTTGTCGCTTTTATTACGTATGCATGTCTCAGCTTACTCCATATACCCTAAAAGTATGTCGGTTGATGTCCAAATACGTGAAACTGGTCGGGTGCGAGGTATCTGTCCACCATCATTTGCAATTATTCAATGGCGGCTATTTGAGAGGCACCATGCTAGACTTGAGGAGTCGTGGTACAAAGGTACTAGTTGTCCAAACCGACGACCGACCTAGTCGCGGGTATTGACATAGGTATTTTTACATTAGGATCGAGCACTTGGTTTCCAACCCTGCCGGCTTCCCAAAGAAGTAGAATTCGAAACGTGAGTATCTCTATTCACTAAGTTCCTCGTTACTTGTGACTGTTGCAATTATAACTTTTCCATTGCACCCATGGCTGACCCACCCTGGCTCGTCACCGGTATCAGGAAGTGGGTTGCTGACTTGTTGCCTCATGCGGATGACACTTGCACGTGGCTTGCTTTCCTTCAGCGCTATGGCCCTGCGGCCCCTTCAGGTAGATTTCTGACTTTGGTTAACATGTTTTGCATGTTTCATTGAGTGGTTTATCTTTATGGTGACAGGACGAGGCGCTCCTAGGAATAGGGCGATAGTGCCTACTTCTGTGCAGTCCAGCGCTACCTCAGATGCTCATGACATATTCTGTGCGTCCATCCGAGGAGGCATCCCAATATGTCCTTTGCAGGGAGTCGCATCTGTGGCGACAGTTGTGAGAGAGTCAACGTTATCGGTTCCGGCTCCGCAACCCATAGATGAGTCTCCTGAGGCGAAGAATCGATAGAGAGAAAAAGGCGGAGACTTGATATGGGCAAGGGGTGGCTACGAAAGACGAAGGAAGTGGTGTCCCTCAACAAAGGCCCATACCTGGTTTAGTGCCAACACAATCCTCTCCGGGGAGGTCGGCCCATAAGAGGAGTACCGCTGCCTGTACGAGTTTCGCACATGCCACCGAGGGGGACTCAATGACCAATGTCGATGGAGTTGGCGGGAGAGTTGAGGAATCGGATTCCAAAACTAAACAAAAGGATATGGATGAGCATGTGAAGGTCATCACACATGTTTAGATGACAATGGATGGGTCCGACCGTCGAATTGTGATTCCTAGGGCTTACACTTTATTGTTGAACAGCAAACTGGCCGCATTTCCCCTTTTTTTGTTATGCGCAGCCCTTGAGAGCAAGACGCTCATAGCCGTCAATGATGCGGAATTATCACGAAGGGTCGTCGGCATGGCTATACAAGTTACCCTTTTGTCTTTTGCGAGTTGTAAGGTTGTCTTGATATGTGTTAATTTCTATTTTCCTTTTCAGACCCTCGTTTTAGAGGTGGAGCAGAGATGCCGTGAGCAGAAAAAGCCTACCATCTTTAATAAGATGGGCAAAAGGCCGAGTATGAGGCGGCGATGGACCTTTTCAATCAAGACCTGAGTTTCGGGTGTTCTGTGAGGGTCTCGAACAGAGGGAGTCCCAGTTAGAACGTAGGGGGGCTGAACTGGAGAAGACAGATAACGATTTGGTGAGGTTCGTGGCTCGCAATTGCGAATTGGAAGAGCTCCTCAAGGTGAAAGATGATAAGCTTGAGCTCAATCGGGGGTGGCGGAAGAGAATGTTGATCTCCTTCGTAGGGTAGCGGACTTGACTGCGGATCTTGAAGCCATGGTGGAAAAAGTTAATGTTCTTAGGCAGGCTGCCCTCCGAGGTCTGAGGACGCGGTTAGACCTTCACAACCTTCCTCATCTCATCCTACGTCTGATAGGAGTGCGCGCCACAATGCGCATGAGATATGGATGTTTTTAGAGGCCAAACTCGACGTGTATAGGGAGCTTCATACCGAGGGCTGAGCGATAGAGTAGGAAGTCCAGGCGCGCGGCACGACGCTCGTACTGCCCGTGAAGCCTACGAATAAAGTTCCGACTCCCTTGATCAGGAAGGTTACACTTTTGAGGATGTTGATCGGCTAGACTCTGACTCTTGGTATAATGAAGTTTATCGCCCAGGAGACGACGGGCAAGATGACGAGCAGCCTTGAGTTTGTACATGTTCTGTTATTGTTTTTATGAATGTAGTTGGGCCCTTTCGTGGAGTTGAATGTAGATATATTTTTTGCTGTGATATATAAAGTGTAATTTTGTCGTTATTCTTCTCTGATCATTTTTTGTTATTTTTTCGTTACCTAGCCTCTGTCGAGGTGGTGTTTGTTGTTTGTTAAAAATATCATCGCGACTTGAGCGGGGTCGAAATGATGTTGACGGCCTTAGTCATTGGGATATTTATTTTTGCCATCGCCGAAGTGGTCACCGTCGTGGGTGAACGAGATCTATGGCCTTAGCCATCAGGATACTGCTTCGGCTATCGTCGAAGTACTACTTGTCGTAACCGAACTAGGTCAAACTCTGATGATGGCCTTCGCCAATAGGAGTTTGCTTTGACCGTCAACGAAGTGCTATCCATCATGGTCGAACTGGATCGAACCCTCATGACGGCTTTTTCCAATAGGATGTTGCTTCGACTATCATCGAAGTGCTATCCTTTGTGGTCGAACTAGGTCAAGCCTGATGTTGATGGGTTAGCCAATAGGATGTTGCTTCAACTGTCATCGAAGTGTTATCCGTCGTTGTCGAACTGGGTTGAGCCTGATGTCGATGGCCTTAACCAATAGGATATTGCTTCGACTATTGTCGAAGTGCTATTCGTCGTGGTCAAACGGGTCAAGACGAATGTTGATGGCCTTCGCCAATTGGATGTTGCTTCGTCAGTCATCAAAGTGTTAATCCGTCATGGTCGATATGGGTCGAGCCCGATGACATGGAATTAGACAATAATATGTTGATTTGACTGTCCTCGAAGTGCTATCCGTCTTGGTCAAATTGGGTCGAACCCTGATGGTAGCCTTAGCCAATAGGATGTTGCATTGACTGTCGTCGAAGTGCTATTCGTCGTGGCTGAACCGGGTCAAACCCTGATGGTGGCCTTAGCCAATAGGATGTTGCTTTGACTGACGTGGAAGTGCTATTAATCGTGGTCGAACCGGGTCGAACCTTGATGGTGGCCTTGGCCAATAGGATGTTGCTTAGACTGTCATCGAAGTGCTATCTGTCGTAGTCGAACTGGGTCGAACCCTAATGGTGGCCTTCGCCAATAAGATGTTGCTTTGACTGTCGTTGAAGTGGTATTCATCGTGGTCGAACTGGGTCGGACCCTGATGGTGGCATTAGCTAATAGGATGTTTCTTCGACTGTCGCAGAAGTACTATCCATCTTGGTCGAACTAGGTCAAACCCAGATGGTGGCCTTAGCCAATAAGATGTTGCTGCGACTATCATCAACGTGCTACCAATCGTGGTCGAGCTGGGTCGAATCCTGATGGTGGCCTTAGCCAATATGATGTTAGTTCGACTGTCGTCGAAGTTCTATTCGTCATGGTCGAACCCTGATGCCGGCCTTAGCCGTTTGTCAATATTCATATGGCCTTAGCTATTTGTCGATTTTCGTATGGCCTTAGCCGTTTGTCAATTTTCGTATGGCCTTAGCCATTTGTCGATTTTTGTATGTCCTTAGTTGATTTATCGATTTTCAAATGTTGGAGAATTCTATTTATACAGTGGAAGACTTCTGTATAATTGATAATTGTCTACACAATATAGAGTTTTATTAATACAATGGAGATTTAACTAATGTAGTCCATTCATTATATTAGCCCAGTGATCGTGTCGACTGGCCGATGTGATGAACTTACGATCAGATACCACCATGTGTCACCTTTACCGTCTTGTTACAAACCTCCCCAAAAATCCTAACTGGGACAAAACTCAGGTGAAGGAAAAAGAGTATGACTCGGGAGATGCCTTTGACATGGGCGACGTTCCAGTTATTTTGGAGTGTTTTTCCTTCTCATTGTTTCCAATTGGAATTCTCCTTTTTTGCTACTACTACGATTTTGTTTGATCCGTCCCAGTTGGTTCCCAATTTTCCTTCACGCAGATATTTTTATGCTAATTTTTTGGCTTTGAGGACGTCGTCGCCCACTCTAAGTGATATTATTTTGGCTTTCTTGTTGCAATATCTTTTTGCCTGCTGTTTCTGGGCCGTCATTCTTATAAGGTCCATGTCTTCGGCTTCGTCAAGATCTTGCAATCTGCTTTCTTCGTTTTCTGCCCGCAGGTATGTGAATATCTCAAGATTGGCTCCCTGATTTCAACGGGTATCACCGCGTCAGTCCCATAGACCAGCGAGTACGACGTTTCTCCCATGCTTGATTTGGGTGTGGTCTGGTATGCCCACAACACTTCAGGCAGCAAATCGGGCCATAGCCCTTTAGCTTCCTTGAGCTTCTTTTTTAGTATGTTCAATATTATTTTGTTGGAGGACTCGACTTGGCTGTTGGCGGCGGGGTGATACGGAGTGGAGAGTATCCGCTTTATGTGCCACTTATCGAAGAACTCTGTTGTCTTCTTACCCATGAACTAGGGGACATTGTCACAACTGATTTCTTTGGGGACGCCAAAACGGCATATGATGTTTTTCCATACAAAGGCGATGACTTCCTGTTCGCGTATCTGTGCATATGCACCTGCTTCCACCCACTTGAAAAAATTGTCCGTCAAAACTAAAAGAAAATGTACCTTTCCTCGTTCCGCTGGTAGGGGACCGATTATATCCATTCCCCACTTGATAAAGGTCCAAGGTGAGGTGACAGAATGGAGGAATTTCCCCGGTTGGTGTATCATGTGGGCGTACCTTTGGCAGTGTTCACACCTTCGAACGTAATCTGTCGCCTCTTTTTTCATAGTAGGCAAGTAATAACCGGCTCGAATGATACATCAGACAAGGGCATGATTACCTGTATGAGCGCCATAGTGGCCTTCGTACACCTTTTCTAATACTTGTCTTATTTGATGAGGCCCGAGGCACTTAGCGAGGGGACCGCCAAACGTCCTCTTGTAGAGATCATGATTTATCAGGTAGTATTGGCATCTTGTACGCGGAGCTTCTTGTCTTCTTTTTTGTTGCGTGGGAGTGTTTCGTCCTGCAGATAGGATACAAACTGGTTATGCCAATCCCAAATAAGGTTTAAAGAGAGTACCTCGACGTGATCGATAGCCGAATGAAGGAGGGTTACCACAATTTCTTTGCCAATATTCTTGGTGTCCAAGGCTAGTTTTGCAAAGCCATCTGCCTCGACATTTTGTGCCATGGGGGTTTGCTCAAAGCGGCATTCATCGAATTTAGGCATCAGCTTGCGGATTTATGATTGGTATTTTTGTCGCCTTTCTTCTTTGATCGAGTAAGTCCCGGTGACTTGATTTACTACGAGTTGGGAGTCGCAATAGAGGATGAGTCGATGGGCCCCGTATTTGATGTCTAGTTTTATACCTGCAATCACAGCCTCATACTCGGCCTTGTTGTTAGTCATCTCGAGGCATCGTATGGACTAAAGAATTATTTAGCCCGTGGGGACTTCGAGAACGAGTCTCAGTTCCGATCCTGAGTCATTCGCGACACCTTCAGTGTTGAGAGTCCAGAGGTCAGTATTGGTGGCGGTGCGGAGGGCCTCTTGCTCCACCTCTGGTAGTATCTATGTGCTGAAGTCATCGATAAAGTCGGTAAGTACCTACGAATTAATGAGATTTCTTGGGTGTAGGATATGTCATGCTCGCTGAGGTTTGTGGACCACTTAGCGAGCCTACCTGAGAGTTCGAGGTTATGCAGAATTCTTCTCAGGGGAAGGTCGTTATTGCTTTTATGGGATGACACTAAAAATAGGGTCTGAGCTTTCATGAAGCTACGACCAGCGCTATAGCCATTTTCTCGATGTGTGGATATCGTGTTTCACCATCTGCTAAAGTTTTATTGATATAGTAAATATGAGATTGTGTACCTTTATTTTCACGGACCAAGACTGCGCTGACAACAATTTCAGACACTGCAAGATACACCAGCAAATACTTGCCGGTGTTGGCTTTGATTAGTAACGGCGGCGAAGATAGATATGCTTTTAGTTTCCTCAGGGCTCGATGCATTCCTCATTTCACTGTAACCCATGGTCCTCCCTTGGCATGTTAAATAACTTATTGCATCTGTCAGAGGACCGCGAGATGAATCTTGATAGGGTGGCTATTGACCTCGTCAATTTCTGTACATGCTTCTTGCTGTTCAAAATATCAAGTTTTGTGTATATAGACTTGATTTGATCCGGGGTGACTTCGATACCTCGTTGTGATACGAAGAAACTTAGGAATTTTCCCAAGGCCATGCTGAAGGCGCATTTTTCTTGGTTTAACTTCATCCCGTACTGCCTCAGTATATCGAAGGACTCTTGAAAATGATCGATGTGGTCCTTCTTGTTTGCCGACTTTACTAGCATGTCGTCGATGTAGACCTCCATAATCTTGCCGAGCTGTTCCTTGAACATCTTGGTAACCAACATTTGATACGTTTCTCCCGCGTTATTAGTCCGAAGGGCATCACTTTATAGCAGTACGTCCCTTGGTGGGTATGAAAGTTGTCTTCTCTTGATCCTCTTCGGCCATTATAATCTGGTTGTAGTCAGAATAGGCATCTAATAAATGTAACATCTCGTTCCATGTGGTTGCGTCGATCAGCTAGTCGATGTGGGGCAATGGGAACAAGTCCTTTGGGCATGCCTTGTTCAGGTTGGTGAAATCCACAAAAATTCTCCATTTCCCATTTTTCTTTTTAACCATGACAACATTAGTGACCCATCGCGGGTATTTTGATTCTCTAATGGAACCGTTGACTAGTAACTTATCCACTTCTTCACTGACTACCTCATTGATTACGGCGATGAATTTCCTTCTCATCAGCCGCACGGGCGGATATACTAGGTCGACGTTCATCTTATGAGTGGCGATGTCTTTTGGGATTCCCGGCATGTTTGAATGGAGAAGTCAAATAAATTTGCGTGGTTAGCTAAGAATTCGTGGCACTTACTTGGGTCGGAGAGATTGTTCCCGATGTAGGCTTTCTTTGAATGGTCGGTATCATCCAACTGGACCGAGTCGAGGTCCTCGACTGTCTCTTTGAAGGCTTCTACAACATCTGGGTCTTTGATCGCTTCTACCATCAAGTTCTATGCCTCTGCGCTTGCTCCTTTTAGTTGTTTGGTATGTGTATAGTCTTGGGAGATCTCGTAGCATTCCTGAGCGGTGCGTGGCTTTCCCCAAATGTTGAATACTTCCCATGGGGTAGGAAAGTTAATTACCTAGTAGAAGCTCGAGGGAACAGCTCACATGGCATATACCCAAGGACGCCCTATAATGGCATTGTAAACCGTTTCCTGATTCATGACGTGGAATGTGGTTTCCAGCGTGACCCCCATGCTAAGACTGGCAATGATTTCTCTCCGGAGGTCCTCTCCACTGCATTGTTAAAAGCTGTTAGTGTTATACAATGCGGTATTACCTTATCTTTAAGTCTCATTTGCATGAGGACTCTTGGATGGATGATACAAGCTCTGATCCCGTCATCTACCATGATTCTCTTCACATCAGTATCAACGATACATAAAGTTATATCTAAAGAATCATAATGAGGAAAAGACAAACCGTCGGTATCATACTTATCGAAGCTGCTACTATTTTGAAGTCGTTAGACCACTCGTGAACGTGCCCTTTAGCTTGTGTGTGGTGGTGAACTTTACGTGGTTGATTGCTGATTCATCGCCACCACCGACGATCATGTGTATGGTGCGTGCTGGAGAAGGTGGTTTCGGTGGTCCTTAAGATTGGTCGCGTCCTCTGGCAAAATTGGCCTTTCACTTATCGCTAAGCAGCTCCTTCAAGTATCCTTGGTTCAGCATTCTGACAACCTCTTGTCGTAGGCCTAAGCAATCTTTGGTCTTGTATCCTCTTTTCTGATGAAATTCACACAGGACGTTTGACCTCCTTGCACTAGGATCTGATTTAATTTTCTGCAGCCACTGCACCTTTGTGCCCAGCTTCTCAGTGCATACTCTATTTTTGAAGGGGACACACAAAAGTTATGAGCAGATAACAATGGGGGCATACCTCTTTCATTTTGGAGCGAGGCAACATGTCGCTGCACGGCGTCTAGGTGCCTCGAAGGGGGTGGATTGGGAGTTCTGACATAGGGCTGATGCCTTTCTTTGTTGAAGCGTTGGGGTTGTTCCTGTCGTCCATTATTGCGTTTATCCCTTCTTCTCTATGACTGTATTGACATAAGTTGTTGGGTTGGACTGTTAATATTGTCCTCGTCTGCTCTCACTTTGGCGCAGTAAGCATTGTTGATCTCTTCCCATGTGGTGGGAGGATACTTCATGAGTCGGCTGAGCAGCTTCTTGGTCGCTTTTGAACCGTCTCAGTTTAGCCTGTTCTAGAAAGCCGCAACTGCCATTCCTTCCGATGCGTTGGGCAAACACATTCTTACCCTGTTGAATCAGGCCAGGAAGTCCTTGAGTCCTTCACTTGTTGTTTTCCTGACGGCAAAGATATCGTTGAACCTTGCTTTGGCCTTTTTTTCTCCTGCATGAGTGGTGGAGAATCTGTTTTCCATCTCTTCGAACATCGATATTGATCTAGCTGGTAGTTGAGTGTACCAGAGTTAATGCCCCTCCTGTCAATGTTTCTATAAACCTTTTCAGTAGCACGCATGGAACTTGTTCTTTTGATAAGTTGTTGCCTTTTACAGCGGTCATGTAATGGATCTGATGGTCGTTGGTATCCGTAGTCCCGTCATATATTCTCAAGCATGGTGGCATCTTGAAGGTTTTTGGTATCGGGTGAGTGGCAGCTTCCTCACTATATGGTTGTTCGCCGAATCTTCCCACGTCGCGTTTCGGCAGTAGCTTAGGACGCTAGGAATTTTGTCTACTCTTTCCTGGAGCTCTTTCATTTGATCACGGAGCGCTTTGTTCTCATTCTCCATTTCTTCAATTTATTAAGGATGGTTGCGAGTGCACCATCACTTGCGTCGATATCGATGTGAGCATTTTTTGTTCTTACAAACCCCAGCTCGCCGATGTTGGTGGCGATATCTGTCTTTGATGAATCTTTTATATTTCCTTGAGGTGATTTTTCGAGCATGCTACTTAGAGTGTTTTTCAATCATTTCTCTAGTAGCTTTTTGGCCACTGGGGTGAGTCCTTGGTTGCAGATGTAAAGGCTCATTTTTCATGCAAAATCATCAGATCTTCGAGCGCTGAGGGTAAGATCTCCTCCTTTGGTGTACTACTAGGTGTTGTATTCGTGGTGATTTCTCTACCGACCTCGTTGAGTGGCCCTATGAGGTTGGTTGTAACATTTTCTATCGTCATCATCCTTGCTTCTCTTTCTGCCATTGTTCGTTTCTAAGGGGTATGAAGAACATTTATTGTTGCTTTTGATATCCTCGGTGTGAACTATGATTTCTATTAGCGAAATCCCCACAGACGGTGCCAAGTTGTTTGACTCAAAAGTTATCGAATACTTTCCAAGCAAATTAATCAAAAGAGATTGAGGGTAAATCTTAATCGAAGATAATAAGACCCTAAGATATTCTCAATGCCTTATTTGTAATAGTTACAGTAGATGTGAGAGAGAGAAAGAGATAGAGAGGAAGGAGTAGGATGTTCAGGAAAAAGTAAGAGTTTGTAATATTTATTGTCCTTTTACAATGCTAGGACCCTATTTATATAACAAAGTGTCATACTTGAAATATTAAAGAATAGAAACGAAATATAAACTATTGAGGGGTCGATGGAACTATGGGATTGTTCCTTCCGCAACCCTTGAGTCGTACTTCTACCCTGGTTTGTGCACGTTCGGCGGTTGGTCATGCCAGTGTGGGGACGTGGCTGGTCAAGTTTGACCCCATACAAATATACCCACCATTATCCCATACCGTGGGATCTGAGGAAGATGGTATATACGCAGACCTTATCCAAACCTTTTGAGGATGGAGAAAATGTTTTCCATAGACCATCAGCTCAGCATGTAAGTATTAATCATTATTAATTGAATTTGTTTCAAATATTATACGTTATAATAAAATAAGAAATTATTTTCTCCAGACTTAACCATACTGCTTATTAGTTAGTGGAGGATATATTAAAGTCACATGCACATATAATCCCAGTAAGTAAATTCATATGATCGAATTGAGGTGGTGTAAAATGGGTCAAACTCGCAGCGTTATGATCTTCCGTGGTCTAATCAATAGTAGCATTTAGTATCGACGTTGAATTGACTAAAGAATAGAAGTATTGTTTTTATTTTCCAATAATCAAGACTCTTTATGAGATGAAAGTATGATTGAATTTTTACAAGTGGAGTTTGGGGAAATAGGATCTACGCAAACCATTTCATTACTCTTGAGATAACATATATGTTGTTTTCGATAGACCATCGAGTAAAGAAAAGATGAAAAGAAAAAGTAAGAGGTAGAGTGCTAGATACCGATTCGGTCGAATTCAGTAGTTTCTGTTCAAATCATATATTTATCTTAAAAAATCCATTGAATATGTACAACTTATTAAATTAGAACCAAATAACTTACTAAAATTATAATTCTGAACCTATAAGGTTTGAATCCTGGTTCCGCCTTCGATAACACACAATATAATAATAATAATAATAATAATAATAATAATAATAATAATAATAATAATAATAATAATAAAAATAATAATAAGATATTACAAAAACTGAGTCCATGCAAGTAGTCACACTCATTTCTCAAGTTCCAACATGAGTTCCAACATATATTATTTATGTTCTTGGCATGTGACAATAGAACGTGCTTCCTCGTTCCTGACAAGAGACAAATTCAGGATTTGAGATTGGGTTTTTACCGTAATTTTATATTAATATGCAATAATAATTGGGTTCACAGTTAGATATTTACAAATATTTAATAAATTCCTTAATATAAATACAGGGTCTATGCAAAAGTTACTGAATTCCCGAAAAATCGTATTCTATACTCTAGGTCCGCCCATGTTCCTGATAGTTCCAATTTTACTAGTAGCAATTAGGGGGACGTACATAGATCGGGCTAGTCGGGTTTTATCAAAAACAAATGTATACGGTAAAAATCGGCAGTTTGATTTTATGGTCACCAAGACACCTCGAGGAAACTGCCCCCGCAGGCTCGAAGCTTAGCTCGGGGATCTGGCCTCGGGGGTTCTCAGTAATATACTTCGAGGTAGGCAGGATAAGACCATCGATTGTGGTGAAAAAGTGAAAATTCCCAAGGCTCGTGGCTAAAGCGGACAAGTCTGTCAGGCTAGTCTAAGCCCGCATCATGGCATTAATTGGTTGTACAAGTTAAACATCTTTGTAATAAATGTATTTGTACTATGTTGGGATTCCTCTTCATATATAAAGGCGATCCTTGTCATTTTGTAGGGTTTGGTTGCTCAATATTAAATACACAAGATCATTATCTCTACTCTCTAACATATTCGCTTGATCTCATTGCTTCCATTTATTGCTTACATTCATTGTGTTACCATTTATGGTTCATAATTTATTGCTTATCATTGATCATAAAGAGCCATCATTTTAGCTCTCTTAACTGTTATTCGTCCCTTGATTTTCCTAAGCAGGTCTCCAGACTCGACCACGAGGCCTCATATACGGCAGCTCGAGGCCCCGACCTCCAACCGCTCGGTTCGATTATCACGTCGTCTCTAAACTATAATCTATTTTCTAACCTTTTACTTAGCATCCATTGTCTAACAACTACAATAAAAACATATCACGTATTTTTAGAACCACAAAATTAAATTTAATTATTATTACCATTTTTACGGTGAAGAGTTTGGTGCCCACCGTGAGGCTAAAAATAATAGTAATTATTCTCTTGCTGGTCTAACTACATAACGCAAGTTACCTTTCACTCTTTTCTTATTCAAGATCTTTGATTTCAGGTTAAACTGTCCAACTCAGTGAACAATAATCTTGAGGATCATGGAGAGAATGGTATGGATGTTTCAGGTGTTGGTGTACCACCACGAAACCTAAGAACCCACCAGAACCAATTCCCGTGGACATAGTCTCACGCGATGTACAGCATGTCGATATAAGCTCCCACACTAATAAAAGAGTGCACCAAAGAGACCAACAAGAAGCTCAGAAAACCTCAACAATGTAAGAAAGGGATGTTAGCCTTCACGTTATTTTTGAAATGTTACAGGCACAATAGCTGGCGATTGATCAACTTCAAAGTCACCAGAAAACTCCCGGCACGATAACACTGGTGACGGTTTACCTAGCCGAGCAGGTACCAGAGAGATCAAGTAACAACGGGTCACGTCCGACCCCAAGATGCTCGAGGATCTCAAAAAGAGGATCGATTCGGGCGAGAAGAAGATAGAAGCCATCGACAAGAAGGTAGAGACCTACAATTCCAGGGTCGATTAAATTCCAGAAGCACCCCGAATTCTGAAAGGTGTAGACTCGAAGAAATTTGTGCGAAAGTCGTTCCCGCAGGAAGCAGCCCTAAAAATGATTCCAAAGAATTTTAGAATGCCTGAGCTTTCGAAGTACAATGGAACCTCGGACCCCAACGAGCACGTCACTGCCTATACTTGTGCAAGGAAGGGCAACGACCTAAGGGACGACGAGATCAAGTCTGTCTTGCTAAAGAAGTTCGGGGAAACACTCTCGAAAGGAGCTATGATATAGTATCACAACCTAGATCTTAAAGATCAATCCGACATCTTCAAGATCAAGCAAAAGAAGAATGAGATGCTACGAGAGTTCGTATCTTTCTTTCAAATAGAACTAATGGAACTACCACCAGTCTCCAACGGCAGTGCAAGCCTTCACTCAAGGTCTGAATGAACGAAGCTTGGTGGTGTTGATACACAATTTTGCCCCAAGGTATTTTTATACCTAAAATACTTCCAAAATAGCATATATGTGAATATATAAGCACACCCAAGAGTTTTTTTACTTCTCCAGAAAACCTTTATGATTTTTTAAGCCAATTCATTGCATATCTTAATACCACAAAATTCAATAACTATTTCTAAAATTATCATTTTTGGTGAATAAATTATTTCATTCCCATATTTATACCAAAATATAATTAAGGTAACATTTGTATATTTTTACAAATTTGTTTGGCATTTTTAAAGCTAAATTGCATGAAATTGCAATTATAGCCTATTTTACGATTAATAGTGTTTTATAATTATAAAATAATTCTTAGTATTTTTAAACTAATACTTATATAGTACTCGTTTTCCTAGTATTTTTAATTTACTTTTAAAATCATTATTACTATTTTGATAAAATAAAAACGAGAAACTTTGCTATTTAACACTCAGCCCACATCTATTTAACATTTAGCCCATTTCCTTTCAATTTTAGCCTCAATTTGCCAAACTCAGCTGATTTCTCTAAACCCGTCTAATTTCTCTTTTAAATCCTGGTCGTTGATCATTTTGATCAACGGCCATAACCCATTCATTCCTGTTTTTAATTCCAAACCAACCTAACCTTACCTGATTTGCACGAGGGCGCCGCCCTTGAAACCCTTCGTCTCTCAACGCTCTCTAGCCTCCCTCAAACCTTAATCATCTCCCGCCTGTTCTCGCCTCATTCCCAGTGGAATCCATGGCATCTCCAATCGTGGATGGCCTTTACTCACCCTATCTCCATGCACCGGCATGTTCCAGCACTAGAAGCTTGATTCCTGACAATTTCGACACAGGATCTGATCTTGTTCTTCTAAGATTTTCTCACTTCTAAGGTTTCTCTGAAACCCTAAGCCATTCGAGGTTCTCTCACAGTTATTTGTTTAAATCTATGCTATGTCTATGTTCTTCTTGACGTTTTGAGTGTTTTCCTCAAATTTCCTTCTTAAAATTGTGTGATTTCGAATTAGGGTTTCTCAAAGTCTTTCGATTCTTGTTGTTCTTTCTTTTAGATGTTTGTCTGTATTATGCTCGTATGTTTTCCTTCTCTATTATGCATAATGTCTTTCTACTTTTATATGTGTGCTCACATGATTAATATGTGTTAAATTTTCCTCACTCTTCTACCATATGTGTTTACTACTGAGTTTCTTGAATTTTGCTTTTCTGAACTCCGTTTGAGTACTTGTTAAGTGTATTCCATCTATTTTGGAGTTGTCTAAGTTTCGAGTTTCCAAATGTGTCCTTTATGCTCTCAAATCGATTTTTCTATCTCTGATTATTTCAAACCTGCTATCATGGATTCATGGTCTGTTTGTTTATCATAAAACTGCTTGAGTCTGTTCACTTGTCTTCTCATTTTTGTTTGAAAACCCTAGATTTTGGGGGTTTCTTTGATGAGCTGGATTAGGGTTCCACTTTGGAACCTTGAACCTTCAGGCTTACTATGAGTCTGCAGACTGAACTCATATTCTTTGTTTGTGACCCTCAGCCCTTCAATGTTAGACTCTTCTGTTTTATTTGTCTGCTTTATATGAGTGGAACTCATCTTTCAAAATGTTTTGATAACTCAACCCCCAAATTAAACGACCCAATTTAATTTCTGCCCGACCCCTGACGCAATTTCTAAACCAGTCCGATTTCTCTTTTAAATCCTGGTCGTTGATCATTTTGATCAACGGCCGTAAACCATTCCTTCCTTTATTAATTCCAAACCAACCTAACCCTACCTCATTTTCACGAGGGTACCACCCTTGAAACCCTTCATCTCTCAAACGCTTTCTAGCCTCCCTCAAACCTTAATCATCTCCCACCTGTTCTCGCCTTATTCCTACTGGAATCCATGGCATCTCCAATTGTGGATGGCATGTACTCACCCTCTCTCACCCCCAAGACTGAGTTATACAATGTCAAGAGTCTTGACCTTGATGGTAGTCACTCAGATCCGTCTCAGACATGTAGATCTATGGTTTTTCGTCCACACTCTAGCATGTTCCAACACTAGAATCTTGATTCCTGACCATCTCAACTTAGAATCTGATCTTGTTCTTCCAAGACTTTCTCACTTCTTAGGTTTCTCTGAAATCCTAAGACATTCGAGGTTCTCTCACAGTTATTTGTTTAAATTTGTGCTATGTCTATGTTCTTCTTGACGTTTTGAGTGTTTTCCCCAAATTTCTTTCTCAAAATCGTATGATTTGGGGGTTTCTTTGACGAGTTGGATTAGGGTTCCACTTTGGAGCCCTGAACCTTCAAGCTTACTATGAGTCTTCAGACTGAACTTGTAATCTTTGTTTATGACCCTAAACCCTTTAATGTTAGACTCTTCTGTTTGATTTGTCTGCTTCATGTGAGAGGAACTCATCTTTCAAAAGGTTTTGACAACTACTTGATTGATTTTGGATTCCTTTGATGGGGTTTCGACTGATTGCCACTGATTTTCTTTAGTTGAGCCCTCTTTACCTATTTCAGGTTTGGCTCATTCGATTTAAAACCTATCACCTTGATTTTATTAGTTGTTTGATTGATTCACTTTCCTTTTCTTTACAAATCAAGCATCGTTGACTTCGTTCCTTAAATAAACTTTGTGTATTTTCCTTTCTTATGCTACTATGAACTATTTACTCAAATTTCCTTTCCTTATTTACATTCTCCCATTTGAAATTGGATCCCCTAACTTAAGGGGGAATATTTGAGGACTGATTTTAAAGGTTTTATGACCTTTTTTACTCGTTTTTCAACGCAATAAAAGGGGATGCCCTTTTGTACTTTAGATAATCAATTAGACACAATCAATTCTGATTACTTCTCACTCTCAAAAACACTTAGAATTTTCATAAGAACTCGAGTTCTCTGAAATCTCAAGCATAAAGTATTATTCTCTGATTGTGGCTTTGCTTGAAAGAATCCTGCTTTTCTTTGCTTACTTTTCTGAAACCGGTATGTTCTTATGTTCAATTCATGTTTCTCCCCCTATGTGTTTAATCTATAGTTCATCTCTTATTGTTTCCATGTTGTGGTGTTCTGTAAGTTTGTTTATTTCATTGTTCCTGCTCATATATGAATCCCAAACCCTAATCCCCTCTATGTGGTTGAGTTATGGTTAAAAAAATATGGCAATACTTGATATTATTGTTGTCACGACCCAAACCCGGCCGTGATGGAACCCAACCCTAAAGCTAGATAAGTCTGACCAACAATCGCTTTAGATTTAACACTAAGTCTCAAAAACCGACAATTAAGAATATTATAGTGATTTTACTAATAATAATCCAAAAATATTAATTGAGTAATATGGATAAATACGAAAATCGATAAACACACCCATAAGATCTGGGGTCATGAGTCTAGAGCCACTAAACAAACTGGATAATATTAATATCCTAATGAAAATATAAAATCTGAAAAAGTATATAATAATAATGAACTGGAATATGAAAAGCAGCCAGGTCCTGCGAATGTCAAGCAGCTACCTCAACGAATCTGGAAAATATTTGGAGACTACGAGTGTCAGCTAAGCCTCCGGTGTACCTGAATCTGCACACAAGGTGCAGGGAGTAGGGGTGAGTACTACCGACTCAATGAGTAATAAGAATATATAATGTCTGAAAGTAAGAAATCCTCAAAATTCCACAAAGCAAAAGCTAAGACTAATAGTCCTATACCTTAGCTATGAACTAACAGCAAAGCAATATCAAATATAACAGTAAAGTATCAGATAAAGATGCAATGAAATGCACATGAAACCGCTGCGGCATGCAGCCCGATCCGTTTAACATCGATGGCGCTTACTGGGGGTGTGTACAGACTTCAGAGGGGCTCCTTCAGCCCAAGCGCAATATCAGCCAGGTATTGGCATAGAATAGGCTCTCGGCCTCAATATCAATATATGATAATCGCTACGGCGTGTAGCCCGACCTAGATTTAGTCCACAGTATGCATATTAGTCACATAACATATTCAATCTAATTTCTCAGTTCTAATTATTAAGGCGAATATAATTTAGTAAACTAATTTTAGGAAAAAGGTGATTTAGCATTTAATAACAGTAATTAAGCACATGACTGAGATCAATGATTATGAAAATCCTGTTAGCACAAATATATTGATCCTAGATGGATGCAACAGATCGGAACAAGACCCCAAACATGGCAATAAGCCCAATTATCAACAATACAATTTGCGTATCAGGCGCCAATAATTATATTTAGCTCGCGGGATGGACCAAGTCACAATCCCCAATCAGATACGATCCCGAACCTACCATGGGGTGCGAGTCACACCCTAACATAGCGTCACAATGTGATAAATCAAGGTTTCAAACCCTCAGGCCATCATCTATACAAACTACTCACCTCTAACCGGTCGTAAACTGGTCTGCAATGCCTTCTCCCTTTGAATCTGTGTCTAGGCGTCTCGAATCTAGTCAAAACCACAAAGAATATGTTATTATAACCTAAATAAACATAACCCAATTGAAATTATTCAAAAAATGCTAAAAATCACGAAGTTGGTAAAACCTGAGCCCCGGGACCACTTCTCGAAAAAATCCAAAAATCATATCAACGCATTCCTCGTCTCCCCACGAGCCTGTTGATATAAAATTTATCAAAAATAGAGTTCGTGTACCCCTCCAAAACTCATATTTAAACTCTCTTGAGTTTCAAGCCCTAACCTCCATTTATTTGCCCTTAAATTCTTGAAATTCCGTGATTAGTCAATGTTCTTACACCAAAATAACGTAGTCCTAGGCTAATAGTTCATACCTGATGATGCTCCTTCGTTTTATCATAAAAATTGCCCAAAATCTCCTCTTCCTGAAGTCAAAAGAGTTCTCTTAACATATGAAATTTGCAAACATTGTTTCATTAACCCTCTGCGATTTTCTCTTCTGTGACACCCAGACCGCTTCGGCGGTTGCCGCTTATGCGGCCAATAAACCGCTTCCGCGATTTTCCTTTAAGTCGACTGGGCCGCTTCAGCGGTCTCCACCTCTGCGATCACGTTGACCGCTTTTGCGGTCCCCTCAACATTTCATGACCGCTTCTATGACAATTCAGTTGCTTTTGCGGTATTTGCTTTTGCGGAGCTTCTTCCGCTTTTGTGGAAATATCAGTAGCTTCAAATAACATACCTGTTGCAACTTCAAAAATTCCAATTTTAATCATCCGATATCACCCCGAGGCCCACGAGACCTCAACCAAATGCACATATATATTCTATTACTTCATTCAAATTTGGTCGTAACATAAAAGCACTATCATAACATAAAAAATCGTCGAATTAACACAGAATCAAGCCTAAGTTAAACTAAAACTTCCGAAACTTGTATTTGATCTAAAACCCGACCTAAACACCTCCGAATGATCTAAACATTTGCAATCAAAATCTCACCTATCAGCCGGACTTCACCAAAATTCTAACTTACCCAATTCAAGCCTAGTTCTACACCGGACCTCCAAAGTCAGTTCTGATTTCGCTCCTAAGTCACAAATAACCATCGAAAACTAGTCAAATCATCGAAAATCCATTCCGAGCCCTCTAACTCATAAGTCAATATTCGGTTGACGTGTCCAACCATATTTCTCATAAAAAGACCAATTGTCTCACTTCTACCCAAACTCCATCTGAATTACTTCAAACTCTGCAAACACATATAATGGAACATATGGAAACATAAAATGGGGAAAACGGGGAAGAAATTCACGGGACTACAGGTCATGTCATTACATCCTCCCCAACTTATATGAACGCTCGTCCTCGAGCGGGTCAAGAAACATACCTGGAGTATCAAACAAGTGAAGGTGTTTTCTCCGCATCTCCTGCTCGGTCTCCCAAGTGGCTTCCTCCACGGGCCGACCTCTCCACTGCACCTTCACCGAAGCTATGTCCTTTGACCTCAACATTCAAACTTGACGACCCAAAATAGCCACCGGCTCTACATCATAGGTCAAGTTTTCATCCAACTGGATTGTGCAGAAGTCATACACATGAGACGGATCCCAAACATACTTCCGGAGCATAGAAACATGGAACACCGGGTGAACTCCCGACAAGCTAGATGGCAAACCAAGCATATAGGCCACATCCCCAATCCTCCTATGTATTTCAAAAGGACCAATGAACCTTGGACTCAGCTTCCCTTTCTTCCCAAACCTCATAACGCCTTTCATAGGAGAAACCTTAAATGACTTTCTCGCTCACTGCATAAGACACATCCTGAACCTTCCGATCCGCATAACTCTTATGACGCGACTGAGCCATACGAAGTCTCTCCTGGATCACTTTCAACTTCTCTAAGGCATCCTTAACTATCTTCGTCCCCAATAATCTAGCCTCGCCGGGCTCAAACCAACCAGCTGGGAGATCTGCACCGCCTCCCATTTAAGGCCTCATACGGCGCCATCTGGATGCTGGATTAATAGCTGTTATTATATGCAAACTCCTCAAGTGGCAAGAATTCAGCCCAAGAACCTCCAAAATCAATAGCACAGGCACGCAACATGTCCTCCAATATCTAGATAGTACGCTCGGACTGTCCGTCCGTCTGTGGATGGAATGTTGTGCTCAACTGTTCTTTAAACTCCTTTAGCTCCGGTGGTGCCACATGATAGGGAAGAATAGAGATGGGTTGAGTGCCCGAAACCATATCAATACCAAATTCAATGTCCCTGTCCGGCGGCATGCCTGGAAAGTCCACTGGAAACACGTCATGGAAATCCCAAACAACGGGAACCAGATCAATACTAGGAGCCTCAACTTCCACATCCCTCATGAAAGCCAAATACGATATACAACCCTTCCCAACAATCCGTTGGGCTTTTAGGAAAGAAATCACCTTGGTAGGTACATAATCAGTCACACCTCGCCACTCGATCCTCGGAATACCCGGAATAGCTTGTGTAATTGTCTTGGCATGACAGTCCAGAATATTATGGTACGGAGATAGCCAATCCATACCCAGAATCATGTCGAAATATACCATGCCTAATAATAACAGGTATATTCGGGTCTTTAAACCCCCAATAGTCACCAGACATGATCGATATACATGATCCACCATAATAGTATCACCCACGGGGGTAGATACGTGCACGGGCAAGGAGAGGCAACCACGAGTTGTACCCAAATGATGAGCAAAACAGGAAGACACATATGAATATGTAGATCCGGGATCAAATAAAATAGACGCATTCATGTGGAAGACTGAGATAATACCTTTGATAACTGCATCCGAGTCAATAACATTTCTCCGGTCTGGAAGGGCATAGAAACGAGCATGGACACTACCAGTACGGTCCTCACCCCTGGGGCGACCTCTGGCTACCTAGCCTCCACCCCTACCTAACCTAGTGGGAGCCGAAGAAACATGTGTAGAAGATAAAGGTTGATCCCTCTGTTGAACTACCTACTGCGGGGTAGAGGATACTGTCTCCTCATGTGACCAAACTCACGACAATCATAGCAACGAACTAAAGCTGGAGAAGGGGACTGATGAGAACTCATTGCTGCAGACGAACCCTGAGCTGAAAGAGCAGGAGAAGAGCTCTGAGATTGAAGAGCACTCAGTACAGGCTGACTCTGCTGATGACCCTGATGGCCCCGGCCTGAAGAGGCTCCACCGGACTCTGTGCGTCTGGACTGAGGAGGCCTGAAGGAACTGCCTTCGCCATACTGGAACTGTCCCCTAGACGGAGCAGTGCTAAAATTACCTGAACATTGAGGCCTCTTGGCCTTCCTCTCCACACACTCCCGACGATGATCTGTCTCAATCAGTCGAGCCGCATCAACAACCTCCTCAAATGTAGCTGATGTAGCCCTTTCTATTGTCATCAATATACGAATTGGATAGTTGAGGCCATCTATAAACTTCCTTATTCTCTCTCTATCTGTCAGGATCATCCACATAGCACAATTAGCCAGCTGTGTAAATCACAACTCATACTGAGTCATTGTCATATCTCCCTGAGTCAACCACTCGAACTGACGACGTAGCTCCTCTCTGTGAGACTGGTGCACATACTTCTCCAAAAATACTGTGGAGAACTGTTTCCAACTGACAAGCGCTGCCCCAATAGGCCTACGCCTCTCGAACTCTTCCCGCCAAGTAAATGCAGCTCTTGTGAACTGGAAGGTGGTAAAAGCCACTCTATTGGACTCAGAATACCCGCAGTACAAAGCATACAATTGAAGTTATCCAGAAAACCCTGGGCATCCTCGCCCTTAGCACCACTAATGTCGGTTGCTGGAGCCTACCGAACCTCTCCAAACGACGCTGCTCGTCATCTGGCATAGCTCAAACCACATGAGCTGGAGCAGGTGCGACCGGCGCAACTAGAACAACCGGTGCAACTGGCTGAACTGGAGCTGCCTCAGGTGTCTGTAAGCCATGAACAACCTGCTCGGGAGTGCGAGCATCAGGGGTCTGATGACCACCCCGGTCTGAGAAGTAGCCGCTGCTGTAGTGGCTGAAACTACTTGAGCCAGGCCAGTACAGAAGGACAAAATCAGAGCCAAAGCCTCCTGGAGACCAGGAATCATGATGGGCACTGCCGGTGCCTGAATAGGTGTTGCTGGAGTATCTACAGCTTGAGGCTGATCTTGGACCTATGCACCTGGTGGGTCTGAAGGTGCTGCCCCTGCTGGTCCGCCTAGTCCAGCACCACGACCGCGTCCACGGCCTCTAGCAGGTTGTATTAGGGGTGATCCGCTATGTCCATTAGCACGGGTTCTCGCCATCTGCGAGAGAATAAAATACAGAAATTTAGTTTTCACGTTATCAAACCGCACGATATTAATTTCAAGAAAGTGAGGTGTTTTCTAAAAGTTATGTAACCACATGCTTATAAGTGTGGTGCACGACACACCCATAAACAAGACTCTACTAAACCGGCTCATGACTCGTGAGGCCTAGTAACCTAGGCTGTGATACCAACTTGTCACGACCCAAACCCGGTCGCGATGGCACCCAACCCTAAAGCTAGGTTAGTCTGACCAACAATCACTTTAGATTTAACACTAAGTCTCAAAAAACGTCAGTTAAGAATATTATATTTATTTTAATTATAATAATCCAAAAATATTAATAGAGTGATATATATATACAAAAAACGATAAGCCCACCCATAAGATCTGGGGTCACGAGTCTAGAGCCTATAAACAAAACTGGATAATAATATCTAAATGAAAATATAAAATCTGGAAAAGTATATGATAATAATAATGAATTGGAATATGAAGAGCATCCAGGTCCTGTGAACGTCAAACAGCTACCTCAACGACTCTGAAAAATATCTGGAGACTACGAGTGTCAGCTAAGCCTCCGTTGTACCTAAACCTGCACACAAGGTGCAGGGAGTAGGGGTGAGTACTACCAACTCAATGAGTAATAAGCATATATAATGTCTGAAAGTAAGAAATCCGCGAAATGCCAGAAAGCAAAAGCTAAAACTAACAGTACTATACCTTAGCTATGAACTAACAACAAAGCAATATCAAATATAACAGTCAATTATCATATAAAGATGCAATACAATGCACATGAAACCGCTGCGGCTTGCAGCAAAATCCGTTTAACGTCGACGGCGCTCACTGGGGGTCTGTACTGACTCTAGAGGGGCTCCTTCAGTCCAAGCGCAATATCACCCAGGTATAGGCATAGAACAGGTTCTTGGCCTCAATATCAATATATGATAATCGCTACGGCGTGTAGCCGACCCAGATTCAGTCCACAGTATGCATATTAGTCACACAACAGATTCAATCTAATTTCTCAGTTCCAATTATTAAGGCGAATATAATTTAGTAAATTAATTTCAGGAAAAAGGTGATTTAGCATTTAATAACAGTAATTAAGCGCATGACTGAGATCAATGATTATGAAAATCATGTTATCACAAATATATTCATCCTAGATGGATGCTACAGATCGGCACAAGTGGCAATAAGCCCAATTACCAACAATACAATGTGCTTATCAGCCGCACATTATTATAGTTAGATCTCGGGATGGACCAAGTCACAATATTAAATCATATACGATCCCGCACCTACCATGAGTTGCGAGTCACGCCCTAACTTAGCATCACGATGTGATAAATCGGGGTTTCAAACCCTCAGGCCATCATCTATACAAACTACTCACCTCTAATCGGGACTGGTCCACAATGCCTTTTCCCTTTGAATCTGCATATACGCGTGTCGAATCTAGTCAAAACCACAATGAATATGTTATTATAGGCTAAATAAATATAACCCAATTGAAATTATTCGAAAAATACTAAAAATCACGAAGTTGGTAAAACCCGAGCCCCAGACCCACTTCTCAAAAAATTCAAAAAATTATATCAATGGATTCCTCGTCTCGCCACGAGTTCGTTCATATAAAATTATCAAAAACGGAGTTCTATTACCCCTCCAAAATTCATATTTAAACTCTCTTGAGTTCCAAGCCTTAACCTCCATTTTTTCCCTTAAATCCTTGAAATTCCGTGATTAATCGATGTTCTTACACCAAAATAAAGTATTCCTAGGGTAATAGTTCATACGTGGTGATGCTCCTTCGTTTTCTCCTAAATATCGCCCAAAATCGCCTCTTCCCAAAGTCAAAGTATTTTCTTAACTTACGAAATTTGCAAACACTCATTAACTTTTTTCTCTTTTCGCTTCTGCGACACCCAGACCTCTTCTGCGGTTTTTGCTTGTGCAGCCAATAAACTGCCTTCGCGGTTTTCCTTTAAGTCGACTAGGCCGCTTCTGCGGTCTTACACCGCTTTTGCGGTCTCCGCCTCTGCGATCACGTTGACCGCTTCTGCGGTCCCCTCAATATTCCATGACCGTTTCTATGACCATTCAGCTGCTTCTGCGGTATCTGCTTTTGCGGAGCTTTTTCCGCTTTTGTGGAAATATCAGTAGCTTCAAATAACAGAGCTGCTGCAACTTCAAAAATTCCTATTTTAATCATCCGACATCACCCTGAGGCCCTCGGGACCTCCACCAAATACACAGATATATTCAATTACTTCATTCGAATGTGCTCGTAACATAAAAACACTATCATAACATCAAAAATCATCGAATTACCACAGATTCAAGCCTAAGTTAAACTGAAACTTCCGAAACTTGCATTTGATCTAAAACCCGACCTAAACACCTCCGAATGGTCTAAACATTTGCACGCATATCCAAAATCACCTAACACAACTGCTGCAACTATCGGAATTCCGTTTCAACTCTCGGATCAAAATCTCACCTATCAACCGGACTTCGCCAAAATTCTAACTTAGCCAATTCAAGCCTAATTCTCTCCGAAAATCCAAATTCAGTTTCGATTTTGCTTCTAAGTCACAAATCACAATCTGAAACTAGTCAAATCATCAAAAATCCATTCCGAGCCCTCTAACTCATAAGTCAATGTTTGATTGACTTTTCCAACCTAATTTTCTCATAAAGAGACTAATTGTCTCACTTCTACCCAAACTCCATCCGAATTGCTTCAACTCTCCAAACACATATAATGGAACATATGGAAACATAAAACGGGGAAAATAGGGTAGAAATTCATGGGACGATGGGTCAGGTCGTTACAAATGTCCATGGACATGAACTGGACCATCTCGAGTCCTAAACTCTTTCAATTCCCATCCTCAATCCCCTTTATATGTTGTGAGTTTGAGACTTTGGTTTGGCATGTCCTAATCACTATCCAGACCATAGTTTGACCATCAATAGGTCTTTACTCATAATTGATTGGATGACATACTGTTCAGGGATGTGCCAGCCTACCATATGGCTGGGCATGACCACTAGCTTGCCTTGGCACTCCCTAACCCCTTTATTGCACTTTCACTTGTTCCTGGAATCTACGTTCTGCCCCCCTCTTATGAGCCTTGCCTTGGGACCCATGAGCTCTATCTGAACTTGGACGCTTGAGGGCTAGCTCTTTCACACTGCACTTTAATTCAATTCTAATTGATGTCTTGGGTGTAAGCCTCTCTGCCCTTCCGGGTAGGGGTAAGGCCCGTCTACATAATACCCTTCCCAGACCCCACTTTGTGGGACTATACTGGGTAGTTGTTGTTGTTGTTGTTGTTGTCTTGGGTGTAAGCATTGCCTGGAGTTCCTGAAACTCCTTGGAACTTTGAAACACCCTAGATAAGAGAAGGATTTGTAAATCTTGATCTCGGAAGTGGTTCATCCCATATTGGTAGACACTAAGTTTGAATTAGGTTTCTGGTATGTAGCTGTTAGCTTTTAGTTTGATGTATTAGTGTGTAATATTTGTAATAAACTCATGGGGATTTAGTAGAAAAAGGGAGGGGGTTACTTTTATGCCCAAGGGTAGAAAGCATGCCTATAGGGTTTTACTTTTGATTTATGTAACTTCACACCTAGATACCATACCCATAGATTCGTGCATTTTGGCATGTATATAAACACCATTAGGCAAATAGTTAGGCTTAACAATAAATTGGCATATAGATATTCATGTTTGTAAGACGTTTGAAAAAGTGTTAAAATCAGTAAACCAACAGAAAGCATGCCTATAGGAAAATTTCGAATATGAACTATCTCATTTGTTTAAGGTAGTATCAACTGTGAAACTAGTATTCACTTCACTAAAAACAAGTAACTTTTTGCATCCTTTTGAGACTCTTAAACCTTTTTTTTCTTATATCCAATCCGCATTTCTCTAAAATTCACCTCTTTCTGATAAATCTGGTAAACATTTTCAAATCAGTTTGCATCTTTCTTTATACTTATCTGATAAACCTTTTCTAATCAGTTTGTATGTCATTGTTTTTGTTCAAATTGGCAATCCTTTTTCTACAATCAGTCTGCATTTTTTTCTGAAACCTGTTTTACTCTGTCAAAAATTGGTAACTCTTTTATAATCAGTTTCTTTTCGAAATCAGTAGTTCTATTCAATGCATAGATAAAAGGTTGGCTAATTACTTAACTGGATCAGTCTTAGACAACTGCATTCGAGCGAACCTAATCCGGACTTCTTGTCTAAAAAATATGTGTTGAACCATTCCGCCTATCGCTTTAATTTAATCCAGACCAAACCAGTACATGAAAGAAATGCTAAACGATATGCCCTTATCTAATTCAAGGAGGCTTGCTTGAGCCCTATTTGCTTACATGTTTTTCCCATACTTGTACTATATGTTTTGAATGTCTCCTTAGTATTTTGTCTTTTGAAAACTATCAATAGGTCCCAATTCCATTTCCCTTTAGGATTAGTAGTCTCAAATGCCTCCGGGACTGATAGGATTGGGACGGGTACTAGCATGCAATAAGTAACGAGACATTCCGCGCTTTAATACCTTAGCGGGGTGGGAAGGATAGAATATGGATATGATGACCGATGCGCTAATATCACGTGCGACCCTTCTCTTGAGGAGTTTATGTCGGATTTTGCGTTGATGTGATCCATATTATTTGCAAACCTAGAACCCCCCTCTCATTTTACTTGTTATTCTTTCTTTTAAGTTATTTAAAACTGTCTTTCTAAACTTTCTACTACTTTTTCTTTTAAAACTTTTAAACTTATTTGCAATGTTATGTGAAAACCTCTCTACTTGAGAATTTTATTTGTTTCCTTGTTGTTCAAATTCACAAATGTAGTATGTTCGGGAACCACACTAGTGGATCTTAAGGGGTGCCTAACACCTTCCCCTCGAGATAATTTCTAGCCCTTACCCAAACTCTGGTTTCTTCATCTCAAATTCTTCTTAAAAAGTGTCTTAATGCACTATAATCATAATCTGCTGACTCTTCAAACTCCAAACCTAATTCTCGAAAGGGAATAGAGTTGTCCTCCCAAATGTCGTATACCTGATTTTGAATGATATATATTTGTCGCTTTAGAAAAAGGGGGTGTCGACAGCATGGCGACTCCTTTAGGGATTTCTTTAGGCTTTTACCATTGCATGCTACCTATGACTTTATTATCTTTAAATTGCATTTACTTACTATCTTTATTTCCTTTACTGTGAAACTGACTTGGCTCTGCATGTCTTTTCTTTCCTTTAATTACTTTATTTTAACGCCTTGTTTTTATACTGTTGTGATTACGAGCAATTATTGTAAAAATTTTCTTATGAACATGGAAATACATGTCAATATGTTTCATTCTTGTAAATTTCATCTTCAACATCATATTCCACTCGTGCCAAACAAATACCATAGCAACGCATATAATTAGTGGTTGCAGTCTTCCAATATTATCACCTTTTAAATTTGGCAAAGGCATATTTGCGGTAAAACCAGTCGATCAGCGGGGCAGTCAACGGTTCCATGCCTTTCCCTTTTGAGTTGTCCGCTCAAGGGTACCGGTCTAATACCTCAATAGAAACCTTACTCCGTCTAATTGTACATGCATCATGGTCAAACCTAGCCGAGTCAGTTATAATATCCACATAATGACTCATTAAGGTAGCCTAGTCCATCGAGTTTCCCTGAAACCCAAAGAGACACCTCCATGTTTTGTGCATTTATTTGGAGAACTAAATCCTTGCTAAGCTAATTATTGGTTTATATAATCGAGTCTGGTGGGGTAAGCGCCTAATGCTTTGTTTTGTAAAAATGAGGCACGAAGTCCCAGATTTTGCAGGGTAACCAACATTCACCAAAGGCTGCTAAATTGGTGGAAAGACCTCCACTCCACTGATCAGACGCTCGTCCGCAAATACTTAGGGAATTTTCCTTCCCTTCTAGATATCAAGCCCGATAACAAAATCATAGAGGCTGCAACACTGTTCTAGTATAGTGACAAGTCCGTGTTCCATTTTGGGGACCTTGAAACGACTCCTTTGCTCGAAAAGATAGGAGGTTTAGCTGGTATTCCTTGGGAGACTCCGGGTTTGCTTATGCCAGAGAATGGCAAGGGTATGGGTTTCCTTAAGATTATGGGACTAAAGAAGAACCCAGACTTAACCTGTTTGAAAGGCTCTTACATCTCATTCGACTATCTGTACGAGAGGTACGGCCATAGCAAGTCATACCGCACCTACTCAGATGAACTCGCCCTTACTTCATTAGGGCAAATCCACAGGAGGGTCTTCATTTTTATGTTCTGCTTTTTGGGAATGATAGTGTTCCCTATGAAAAAGTTAGGATCCATACCAGACTAGCCATGGTAACCAAGACTTTGATGGAAGGAATTGGCAAGCAGCCTTTCAGCATAATGCCTATGATCGTTGCTGAAATATTTCGAGCCCTAGGCAACTGTCAGAAAAAGTCCAATCATTTTGAGGGTTGCAAAATATTACTTCATCTCTAGATCATCAAGCACCTCCAGAAAGGTGAATACCGGCAAGAGATCCTACACAGAGACTGGGATGATCACATCGCCTTCCACCAGCCAAGGTGTATGAATTATATTCCTAACATGTTCGCTCAGCCAGAGGATGCTGGAGGATGGGTAGAATTGTTTGAAAATCTGAAAAAAGACCAGTCACAACAGATGTTCGAGTGGTTCCCTGCGGAAGAATTCATTGTTCGATCCCGAGATGCACCATTTCTCATACTCATTGGTCTGAGAGGAACTTATCCCTACATTCCCCTCTGAGCCATAAGGTAGTCTAGAAGAAAGCAAATCATACCAAGGGTCGACAAAATGAGTCACTTTAGAGCTGACTTCCACGACGATCATAGCCCTCACAAGTGCCAAGCTCAGCATATGTAGCACTACAAAATGATTTTGGGGAAGGATTCTATTGAGCCAGATATGTATCATGCAGGCTATGCACCTCACTATTCAGGTTGGTTAGAAGATGATCACATTGGTTTGGTTCAGCCCGGGTTCATTCGAGGTCACAGGGTCATCGACAAGAAAGCTGAAGCATGGGTTAAGTACAATCAACTATGCAAAAAAATTCGGCAATGAGAAAGCAAGAACCGGGAAATACAAGAAGCTCATCTGCAGTTGATCGGAGAATGGAAATATATGGCTGTCAGCGCCAACAAACGACTAATGTATTTGGAGCGGGGTCTAGTGGTGCTGGAAGGAAAGTTCATCAAGAGGATTGAAGACAGTGAAAATGCTGAAGGAGCGCAGGCGGACATCTAGCCTGAGCTTATTTGCTGCTAGGACTACGCGAGCTGGTGAAATTGTTCGAGGGGGACAAAGAAGCCGAAACTAGGGAAGGTCTTTCTGGGACCAAATTGTGAGGAGTCTTTTATTTTTCTTTAATGATGTAATAACGCCAATGGCCACTAGTGACATTTCACTTTCCGTTATTTAGTGTTTTCTTATTCATCTTATTTTTATCAAAAAAATGAGGCATTTAGCATTTCAAGTTCTCCAAAACTATTTGTCACTAGGCCTACCTCGGGCACAACGAGGTACCCAAATTAGGACGTAATTTATATTCTTGGACAATGTGTTTAAATATTGCAACATTTTTCTTTTTATAATCCGCACTAACTTATTACCTTTTTATTTTCCTTTTATTTTTATTCCCCTCCCAAAGGTTAGTTCGTGCATTCTGGCATCATCATCATACAGTACTAGATCCAAGTGCCCTCCACCTCCTCCTCCTCCAAGTCCTATCAGAAATAAGAACAAGACTAAAATGGAAGACATGAACACCATCAGAAAGGAGAACTCGAGTAAACAGACAGAGGATATGCAGGGTATCCAGATCTCTAAGGAAAGTGCCGCCCAACTTGAGTAGAAATTATTGAAGTTCCGAGAAGAACTGGATCAGGTTCGGAACTCCCTTAACACTCCCGATATCAACTTTCCCAACACCCAAAACCCCGCACCTCCGCAGAATAGCCCACAACCACAAAAACAACCCACTCATACTCAACACTGCAACACATGCCACACTCCCAACAACACTCCATTACTCATCCCTGAACCGTTGAACACAACAAATGATCCTACCCACAACACTCTCATCTATGTGGAGACCATACCCCATTAGACTAAGCCAATCTCATATGCACCTCGGTCGGATAAAAAGACTCTCTTATCAAAAAAACATGGCCGCAGAACTCAAAAAGTTGACCAGCCGAGTCTAGGGCGTGGAAGGAAACAAAGGTATCGAGGGGCTAAATTTATAAGACCTTTGCATTCAACCAGATGTTGAACTTCCAGTGGGGGTCAAACCTCCCAAGTGAGAAATGTATGATGGCGCGGGAAATCCTAGGGTCCATTTGAGGACATATTGGCGACAAACTGGTTGGGGTCCGAAGAGATGAGAAGATCCGTATAAAGCTCTTTATGAGGAGTTTAAAAACGGGTGCTTTATCCTGGTACATCAGCCAGGACTCCAAGATGTGGAAAAGCTGGGTATATGCCATCAGATTTCATGAATAGATTCTGATTCAATATAGAGAATTCACTGAATGTATTCTACATCCAGAATTTTAATAAGAAACCTACCGAGATATTCCGCGAGTATGCTACTCATTGGAGATTAGAGGTTGCTAAGATCAAGTCAGTCTTAGAAGAGGAACAAATGAACAGATTCTTTGTCTGGGCTCAGTATCCACAATATAACGAGAGGTTGATACTGATCGAGGGCCAGAAATTCTCCGATATCATCAAGTTGGGGAAAAGAATTAAGGATGGAATTAAGAATGGTATGGTTACTAATCTTGAAGCATTGCAGGCCACCAACAAGTCTTTAAAGTCTGATGGCACGTCAAAGAAAGAAGATGTGAGTGTTCTAATGGCCGCACAGGGAGCTAAATCACCACTGAAATACCACACTTACCCATCACCTCCACTTCCATATCAACCTATCCCAAATAACCAAGCACCTGCACCCTCTTACCAAAATCCACCACCCGTTTACCAATTATCTCCACCTCCCACATATCAACCGACTTCACCCAGATAATCTCAACATGCACCTATCTACCAAGCATATAATGCTCAACCCTCTCACTACCAATCACCTCCCACTTCGCCAAAAATTCCCTAGACCTAGACCAAATTTTGATCGCAGACCTCCCAGACAATACACAGCCATCTCCGAACCAATTGACCATCTGTATGAGAGACTTAATGCTGCTGGTTACGTAACCCTATCCATGCCATAACTCCAGAAAATTCCTTCCCAGTGGTTCAACCCTAATAAGACATTTGCATACCATTCCGGCATGAAGGGCTATACCATTGACGAATGCCACTCATTGAAGGACAAGATTCAAACACTGATCAACAATAAGGTCATTGTAGCAAAGAAGCATGCTCCTAATGTTCATAACAACCCTCTGCCTGAAAACATAGGTGGAGAAATTCACGTGATTGAGATCAAAGATGATTGGGATCCCAAGGGGTCGATAGGATTGATTGGTTAGGGTGAAGATCCAAAGAAACCAGCGGTCACACTTAACCCAATTGTTGTGCAGAATCAGCCCTCCGGGGCGATGAAGTAAACATGTTTATACCATTCAAATTTGAAGTGTCTTCTTCTACAAAGGTGCCTAGACCAATTGAGGTTGAGTTTTGAGTACTGAAAGCACCTGAACCTTTTGAAGTTGTTGTGTTACTACCAAGGGTACCTATTCCAATAGCAATGTCGGACATAATACCGTTCCACTCAAATGTCATACCATGGGTTTACACGGCTGAAGCTAGGAGGAAAGCGAAGGCCAAAATAGGACAACCAATTGCTGCGCAGGGTATGACCAGAACAGGTAGGATTTACACCCCAAAACACCTAGTTGAGTCCAGTGAGCAAGCCTCTGGACGGCCTATTGAAACTAGGCCCAATGATCTTTGGAGGAAAATACAAGCTAAGGGGTACTCGGTAGTTGAGCATTTGAACGAAACACCAGCGCAGATCTCCATCCTAGCTCTTCTGCAAAGCTGTGACGCACACAAAAATGCCTTGATGAAGATACTGAGCAAAGCTTATGTGCCTAGCAACATAACTGCAGGAGAAATGGCAAATATGGCAGGTCAAGTACTGGAGAGCCATAAAATGACCTTCCACGAAGATGAGCTACCACCGGAAGGGCTGAGCAACAACAAGGCACTGCATATCAATGTGTAATGCAAGGATTACTTCATCACTAGAGTCCTGATTGACGGAGGCTCCAACCTCAACATATGTCCATTGAAGATGGGGCCATTAATGTCAAAGCTTTCGATGGGTCCCAAAGGTCAACTATTAGGGAGATCAGTTTATGCCTGCATATGGGACCAACTTGGATCGACATTGACTTCCAAGTGATAGACACCACAACATCTTACAACTTGTTGTTAGGACGGCCGTGGATTCATGCTACCGGAGGTGTAGCTTCAACCCTGCACCAGGAAGTGAAGTTTGAGTGGAATCACCAAGAGATGATTATTTATGGCAATGGTAGCAACCCCATATACAATCACCAGACCACCCCAATGATTTGAGAAAGAAGGAGAATAGGCGGAGAAACATACCATCACATCGAGCGGATCAACATTGTGGATAAAGACAAATGGTAGGACAACAAGATTAAAAGTATCCTGTACTGGTGTGGATATGAGCCTGGAAAGGGACTTGGCAAGAACCTCCGGGGAATCACCAATCCCATCAAACTGAAGAAACATGGTACTACATTTGGCTTGGGATATGAATACACTTGGAAGGAGTTCGATGATTGGTCACCACCATGGCGCGGTCCCTACTACCCACTAGAGCATCTGATACCTTGCTTGGAGTAGACTTCAAACCAGCAGATACTATATATGGGTCAGAGGAAGATGAAGCATTGGCAGCCATGAATAATCTATTTTTGGAGGACGATGATATGGATTGTTGTGTTATTTTCGAGGAGGAAGCCCTTCTATACAAGGTGTGAACCGAGTAGAACGCCTCAACAATTGGTCAATTAGAACCACTAGGGCCCGGAAGTCTTTGGGATAGCAAGGCTAAACAAAAGCACCATGCACCACATTTTACTTTTTACAAGCTGATTTTCTTTCCGTATTGTCTTTAATTTTGAAAAGAGCTCTAATGTTCAAAATAATTATGAATTCAATCACTCTAATCTTATTATTTTCTCTATCATTTACGTTATTTACACAGCATTACTATTACTTATCTTGATGATGAACCGACGATTGTGATATACAACGACAATGGAAAAAACGGATATAGATTCAGAAGAGGATGATATACCAGAAGAAGTCGTCAAAAAATTGAGGATTTTAAGAATAAACCCAAGTCTAACTTGGACGAAGTTGAGGTCACCAACTTGGGGGATACAGAGAATGTCAAAGAAACGTGCATCAGTTTTCACCTGTCACCATCGGAATAGAAAGAGTACACAAAGTTTTTAAAGGAATATGAGGAAATATTTGCTTGGTCATATGATGATATGATTTGTCTCAATACATCCATTGTAGCTCACAAAGTGCCAACAGATCCAACATGTCCGCCGGTAAAATAGAAGCTCAGAAAGTCAAATTCGATATCAGTTTGAAAATCAAAGAAGAGGTTACCAAGCAAGTCAAAGCCAATGTTTTCAGGGTTATAGAATATCCAACATGGTTATCTAACATCGTGCCAGTACTAGAGAAGGATGGGAAAGTTAGATGCTGTGTTGACCACCGGGATCTCAACTGGGCCAATCCCAAAGACGACTTCCCCTTGCCGAACATACACATTCTTGTTGACAACTATGCCAATCATGAGTTACAGTATTTTGTTGATTGTTTCGTTGGGTATCATCAGATATGGACGGATGAGGAAGATATAGAGAAAACGGCTTTTATCATGTCGTGGATGATGCACTGTTACAAGATGATGCCATTGGTTTGAAGAATGTTTGTGCCACCTATATGAGGGCCATGCCTACTATCTTTCACGACATGATACACAAGTAGATTGAGGTATATGTAGACGATGTCATCATCAAATCCAAGAAAGGCACTGATCATAAGGAACATCTGAAAAAGTTCTTCAACAGACTAAGAAGGTACAATCTGAAAATGAATCCCGCCAAATGTGTATTCGGGGTTCCTACTGAAAAATTGTTGAGTTTCATCGTGAGTCGTTGAGGAATAGAATTGGATCCATCAAAGTTCAAAGCCATCCAAGAATTACCACCTCCAAAGAACAAGAAGGACGTGATGATTTTCTTGGGGAGACTCAACTTTATCAGCCGGTTCATAGCTCAGTCCACTATCATTTATGAACCCATATTTATAATGTTGAAAAAGGATGTTGCTACCAAGTGGATTGATGATTGTCAGAAAGCCTTTGATAGAATCAAGGAATGCCTGTCAACACCGCCAGTCTTGGTTTCGCCTGATCCAGGAAGGCCTTTATTGCCTTACCTTGCGGTATTGGATGGAGCATTTGATTTTGTTTTGGGAAAACATGATGAAACGGGGAGAAGGGAGCAAGCCATCCACTATCTCAGTAAGACGTTTGCCCCATACGAGGCTCGGTATTCCCTTCTAGAGCGGACTTGTTGAGCTTTGACTTGGGTAGCTCTGAAATTGTAGCATTATTTCTGTGCCTATACTGCTTATCTCATATCCGGAATGGACCCACTGAAGTATATCTTCCAGAAACCCATGCCCACTGGCAAGCTAGCCACGTGGCAAATCCGGCTAAGTGAATTCAACATTAATTACGTTAACTCGGAAGGCATTCAAAGGACAAGCCTTAGAAGATCATCTCACCGAGAATCCCTTGGACGGGGAATACAAGCCTTTAAAGACGTATTTTCCCGATGAAGAGGTATCTTTCATAGGAGAGACATTGCAGAATACTATGATAGTTGGAGGATGTTTTTTGACAGAGCCGCAAATTTTAAAGGAGTTAGCATAGGGGCAGTCCTAGTATTAGAAACTGGCCAGCATTACCAGGTATCCGCTAAGCTCAGGTTTCTAGGCACCAACAATATGGTCAAATATGAAGCCGGCATCTTGGGGCTCAAAATGGCCATTGACATGAACATTCAAGAGTTGGTAGTGATCGGGGATTCAGACTTGCTCATACATTAGGTCCGAGAATAATGGGCAACCAAGAACTCCAAGATACTTCCCTACTTGCATCACATACAGGAGTTAAGAAAAAGATTCACAAAGACAAAATTTCCATAGATCCCCGGAATGCAAAATGAGTTTTTTGACGCACTAGCTACTCTATCATCCATGATCCAACATCCAGATAAGACTTTCATTGATCCCATCCTAAAAAATTTATGATCAGCCAGCTTACTGTGCTCATGTCGAGGAGGAAGCAGATGGAAAACCATGGTTCCATGATATCAAGAAGTACTTGACAATATGAGAATATCCAGAACTTGCAAACACCACTCAGAAATGCACACTTCGGAGGTTATCTAACAACTTCTTTCAAATTGGAGAAATTCTGTAGAGGAGGACTCCCGATTTTGGTTTACTAAGGTGTGCGAAGCAAAAGAAGCATCCAGGATATTGGACGAAGTGCATGCATGGACCTGCGGGCCGCACATGAATTGTTTTGTCTTAGCAAAGAAGATACTCCGAGCAGGGTATTTTTGGATGACTATGGAAACAGACTGTATCTAGTATGTTCGCAAATGCCGTCGCTGTTATTTACATGCATATACGATAAAGGTGCCTCTAAACAAGCTTACTACAACAAGCTCACCATCGCCATTCGCTGCTTGGGGAATGGATGTTACTGGACCAATCGAACCTACCGCATATAATGGGCACAGGTTTATCCTAGTGGCAATTGACTATTTTACCAAATGGGTCGAAGAAGCATCATACAAGGCAGTAACTAAGAAAGTTATGGCAGATTTTCTCCGCGATCGCATTGGTTATCAGTTCGGAATTCTAGAATCAATCATCATCGAAAATGGTTCCAATTTCAATAGCGATTTTATTAAAGAAATGTGTGAAACATTCAAGATCAAACACAAGAACTCTAGAGCCTACAGTCCTCAGATGAATGGAGTTGTAGAAGCAACCAACAAGAATATCAAGAAGATACAAAGGAAGATGATTGAAAGGCACAAACAGTGGCATGAGAAGTTATCATTCGCCTTATTGGGATACCGCACCACAGTCCGCACTTCGATCGGGGTAACTCCTTACATGTTGGTTTATGGTAAAAAGGCAGTAATTCCCACCGAGGTAGAAATTCCTTCCTTGAGGATCATACAGGAAGCAGAGTTGGATGACGCAGAATGGTTAAAAGGTCGATATGGGAAGTTGGACCTTATAGATGGGAAAATAATGAATGCAATCTTCCATGGTCAATTGTATCATAACAGAATGTCCAGGGCTTTCAACAAAAGAGTAAAGCCAAGGAAGTTTACACCGGGGCAGCTAGTGTTGAAGAAAATCTTTGTGCGCCAAGATGAAGCAAAAGGAAAATTCTCTCCCAATTGGCAAGCCCCGTATATAGTTTACCGGGTTCTAACATGAGGCGCCCTTATACTTGCAAAGATGGATGGAGAAGTTTGGGTAAAGCCAATCAATTCAGATACAGTCAAGCATTAATATGTGTAACCATTTATGAATTCCTTTATGATGTAATTTGAACTACACCGGACCTGATTTCCATTTAAGAGGGGAAACGTAGGCTGCCCTATGGGTTTGGTCGCAATTTAAAAAATATCCATTTTCCCCCACTATTGGAAACTGGGGTAGAAATTTGAGGAGGACCCTCAAAATTCCGAAGTTTATTTTCAGCCATTCATCACATGCAGCCGTCAGAAGCACCAACCTAGTAAACTGGGGCAGGATATTGTGGAGAACCCTCAAAATTCCGGAGCGAGGGAGGTTGCAATGTCTTGAACCACGTCACAGTCGTTGGTTGATCTAAATGAAAACTATTTTCAATTATATACTTATGTTATATTAACTAAATCATGCATAAATATTATCTGAATTGCTATTGTTTAGCGACGCTACCCTAATGACACACAACGCCATAGCCAAGGGAAAATGAACTAACCTTTCCCCCAATATAGAACTCACAATTTTTCTTTGGATGCACACATTTGACTTGCAACATTGTCAGGTATATTATGTACGCATTCTTTTCCAAGAATACAACTTCTCAGAATCATCACTCATTCAAAATTGCTATCCGTACACAACATCCCCCAACAGTCACGATATCATAATCGGCTATCAGCTAAGAGATCTTACTACTAGTCATCCTTTTACATTTTTGCATTGCATAAGGCTACTTTTCTGTCTTTTGAGACTAAGCATTGTCTCCATCTGCATAAGGCTACTTATCTGCCTTCCGCGGTTAAGCTCTACCTCCATCTGCATTTATGCATAAGGCTACTCTTTTGGCTTCCGAGTTTAAGCTCTACCTCCACTTGCATTGCACAAGGCTACTTATCTGCCTTCTGAAGTTAAGCTATACCTCCATCTGCATATTGCATAAGGCTACTTTTCTGCCTTTCGAGACTAAGCACTGTCTCCATCTGCATCTTGCATAAGGCTACTTATCTTCCTTCAGAGGTTAAGCTCTACCTCCATCTGCATTTCATAAGGCTACTTATCTACCTTCTGAGGATAAGCTCTACCTCCATCTGCATTATTTTGCACAAGGCTACTCTTCTGCCTTTCGAGAATAAGCTCTGTCTCCATCTACATTTCAGCATAAAGCTACTCTTCTGCCTTCCGAGGTTAAGCTCTACCTCCATCATCATTTGCATAAGGCCACTTATCTGTCTTCCGAGACTAAGCATTGTTTCATTCGCATCTTGCATGGATGAAATATTGCCTTTTTATCTTTCTCGCACACTGCAATATCGCCACCTTCATATAAATTCTATACCGGCTGAAATATCGCCATTTCTTGCATAGGCTGAAAGATCGCCACCTTTTGCATTTTCATGGGCTGAAAGATCACCAACCTATTCATAGGCATCATAGTTCGGCGGCACCATCCGCGTAGCCCGAAAACATCATTTCAAAGCATGCGAATCTTTACTTACGCGCTACATGGCCCAGGACGTCAAGGTCCGAGGACGTCGTCCTAACCGTCCAAAGACAGCATTCATGGTCCAATGGGAACTTGCATCATGTTTAAATTTATGCACGATATATGCTCGTACTGCTTATTTGCAGGTACACCGGCTAGCAATGGCCATCTCAGCAGGAGCGATCCTGCTCCAGTTCCCACAGCCTATCAGATTTCAAATATCTCTCCCAACTTAAACATCGTGTCTGTCTCTTTCAAATCTCCATCGGCACATTCCGTCAATGGTTCCTAAACTACATATGGCATGATTCCTGTAATAATAGGGATATGTTGGCATATCAGAAGCCAGAGCTCGGTAAAAATGCTTTTCAATCGCCGCTTCCGATCAAAATTGGTCATCTTATCTTTACCCGACAACTTTTTCATCTTCCTCAGGTAAAGAAGGGCAGCTATTGATACACAATTTTTACCCTAGGTAATTTTATACCCAAAACACTTCCAAAAGAGCATATATGTTCATATATAAGCACATCCAAAAGTTTTGGTACTTCTTCAAAAAAATTTAATGATTTGTTAAGCCAATTTATTTCTTAACTTAATACCAAAAAATCACATTATTATTTCCAAAATTATCATTTTTTGTGAATAACTTATTTTTCTCTTATTTATACCAAAATATAATTAAGGTAATTTTTGTATAGTTTTACAAATTTGTTTGGCATTTTTAAAGCTAAATTGCATGTAATTGCAATTATAGCCTATTTTATGATTACTATTATTATAAAATTATTCCTTGTATTTTTAAACTAATATTTATATAGTGTTCATTTAAATTATTCTTACTATTTTTATAAAATAAAAAGGAGAAAATTGGCTATTTAACACTCAGCCCATTTCTATTTAACATGTAGCCCGTTTCCCTTTCAATTTTAGCCTCAATTGGCGCAACTCAGCCCCCTAATTAAACAACCCAATTTAATTTTGGCCCGACCCCTGACCCAATTGCTAAACCCGTCCGATTTCTCTTTTAAATTCTAGTTGTTGATCATTTTGATCAACATCATAACCCATTCCTTCCTTTTTTAATTCCAAACCAACCTAACCCTGCCTCATTTGCACGAGGGCGCCGCCCTTGAAACCCTTCGTCTCTCAAATGCTCTCTAGCCTACCTCAAACCCTAATCATCTCCTGCATGTTCTCACCTCATTCACACTGAAATCCATGGCATCTCCAGCCATGGGTGCCCAGTACTCACCCTCTCTCATCCCCAACTGAGTTACACGAAGTCTGGAGGCTTGACCTCGATGGTCCTCGCTCAGATCCATGTCCGACTTGTAGATATATGGTTTTCCGGCCACGCTCCAGCATGTTCAAGAACTGGATGCTTGATTCCTGACCATTTCGACTTAGGATCTTATCTTGTTATTCCAAGCCTTTCTCACTTCTAGGGTTTCTCTTAAACCCCAAGCTATTTGAGGTTCTTTCACCGTTATTTCTTTAAATATGTGATATGTTTATGTTCTTCTTGACGTTTTGAGTGTTTTCCCCAAATATCCTTCTCAAAATTTGTTCAATTTCAAATTAGGGTTTCTGAAAGTCTGTTAATTCTTGTTGTTCTTTTCTTTTAGATGTTTGTCTGTATTATGCTCGTAACTTTTCCTTCTCTATTACGCATGTATTGTCTTTTTACCTTTATATGGGTGCTCATATGATTAATCTGTGTTGAGTTTTCCTCACTCTTCTACCATGTGTGTTTACTACTGAGTTTCTTGACTTTTGCTTTTCTAAACTCCGTTTGTGTTCTTGTTAAGCATATTTCATATATTCTGGTCTCGTCTAAGTTTCAAGATTCCAAAATGTTTCCTTTATGCTCTAAAATCGATTTTTCTTTCTCTGATTGTTTCAAACCTTCTATCATGGTCTGTTTGTTTCTCATGAAACTCCTTGATTCTTTTCACTTGCCTTCTCATTTCTGTTTGAAACCCCTAGAATTTGGGGGTTTCTTTGACGAGTTGGATTAGGGTTCCACCTTGGAACCCTGAACCTTCAGGCTTACTATGAGTCTGCAGACTGAACTTTGTATTATTTGTTTATGACACTAAACCCTTCAATGTTAGACTCTTCTATTTGATTTGTTTGCTTTATATGAGAGGAACTCCTCTTTCAAAAGGTTTTGACAACTGCTTGATTGATTTTGAATCCTTTTGAAGGGGTTTCGACTGATTGCCACTTATTTTCTTTGGTTGAGCCCTCTTTACCTATTTCTGGTTTGGTCATTCGATTTAAAACCTGTCACCTTGATTTTATTAGTTTTCTGATTGATTCCCTTTCCTTTTCATTACAAATGAAGTACCGTTGACTTCTTTCCTTAGATAAACTTTGTATAATTTCCCTTCTTATGCTTCTATGAAAGATTTTACTCAAATTTCCTTTCTTTATTTACATTATCCCATTTGAAATTGAATCCTCTAACTTAAGGCGGAATATTTGAAGACTGATTTTAAACGTCTTCTTATCTTTCTTTCTCGTTTTTCTACGCTGTAAAAGGGTATTACCTTTTGTAATTTAGACAGTCAATTAGACATGATCAGTTCAGATTACTTCTCACTCTCAAATACACTTAGAATTTTCATAGGAACTCGAGTTCTGTGAACTCACAAGCATAAAGTGTTCTTCTCTAATTGTGGCTTTGCTTGAAAGAATCCTAGTTTTCTTTGCTTTCTTTTCTGCAACCGGTATGCATGTTCAATTCATGTCTCTCTCTATATGTGTTTATTCTATAGTTCATCTCTTACTGTTTACATGCTGTGATTTTCTGCAAGTTTGTTTATTTCATTATTCCTGCTCTTATATGAATCCAAACCCTAATCCCCTTTATGTGGTTGAGATATGGTTCAAAAACATGGCAATACTTGATATTATTGTCCATGGACATGAATTGGACCCTCTCAAGTCCTAAACTTTTTCAATTCCCATCCTCATTCCCCTTTATATATATGCTGAACTTGAGACTTTGGTCTGGCAGTGTCCTAATCATTGTCCAGACCATAGTCTAACCTTCAATAGGTCTTCACTCGTAATTGATTGGCTGACAGGATGGTCAGGAGTGTTCCAACCTACCATATGGCTATGCATGACCACTAGCATGCCTTGGCACTCCTAACCCCTCTATTTCACTTGCACTTGCTCCTAAAATCCAAGTTATTTCCCCCTCTTGTGAGCCTTGACTTGGGACCCATGAGCTCCCTCTAAACTTGGACACTTGAGGGCTGGCTCTTCCACATTGCACTTTAATTCAATTCTGATTGATGTCTTGAGTGTAAGCATTTCCTGGAGATCCTGAAACTCTTTGGAACTTTGAAACACCCTAGATAAGAGAAGGCTTTGACAATCTTAATCTTGGAAGTGGTTCATCCCATATTGTTAGACACTAAGTCTGAATTAGGTTTCTCGTATGTAGCCGTTAGCTTCTGATGTACTTTTAATGTTATGTTTGATGTATTTGTTTGTAATAATATGGGATAAACTCATGGGGATTTAGTAGAAAAAGGGTAGGGGGTTAGTTTTATACACAAGGGTAGAAAACATGCCTGTAGGGTTTTACTTTTAATTTATGTAACTTCACACGTAGATACCATGCCCATAGATTCCTGCATTTTTGCTATATAAATGTCATTAGGCAAACAGTTAGGCTTAACAATAAATTTGCATATAGATATTCATGTTTGTAAGACGTTTGGAAAAGTGTTAAAATCAGTAAACCAATAGAAACCATGCATATAGGAAAATTTTGAACCTGAACTGTCTCATCCGTTTAAGGCAGTAACAACTGTTGAAACTAGTATTCACTTCGTTAAAAACTAGTAACTTTCTGCATCCTTTTGTGACTCTTAATCCTTTGTTTTTTCTATAATCAATCCGCATTTTCTAAAATTCATCTCTTTATAATAAGTCTGGTAATATTTCAAATCAGTTTGCATATTTCTTTATACTTATCTAAAAAACCTTTTCTAATCAGTCTGTAACTCGTTATTTTTGTTAAAAGTAGTAATCCCTTTTCTACAATCAGTCTGCATCTTTTTCTAAAACCTATTTACTCTGTCAAAAATAGGTAACTCTTTTATAATCAGTTTCTTTTCGAAACCAGTAGTTCTATTCAATTTAATCCACACCAAACCGGTATATGAAAGACATGCTAAACAATATGCCCTTATTTGATTCAAGGAGGCTTGCTTGAGCCTTATTTGCTTACATATTTTTTCCATATTTGTACTACATGTTTTGAATATCGCCTTAGTATTTTGTCCTTTGAAAATTCTCAATAGGCTCCAAATCCCTTTCCCTTTAGGATTAGTAGTCTCAAATGCCTCCGAGAGTGATAGGATTGGGACGGGTACTAGCATGCAATAAGTAACGAGACATTCTGCGCTTTAATACCCTAACGGGGTGGGAAGAGTAGAATATGAATTTGATGACCGATGCGCTAATATCACGTGCGACCCCTCTCTTTAGGAGTGTACGCCGGGAATTGCATTGATGTTATCCATATTATCTGCAAACCTAGCACCCCCTCTTCTTTTACTTGCTATTCTTTCTTTTAAGTTATTTGAAACTGTCTATCTAAACTTAGTACTTCTTTTTCTTTTCAAACTTTTAAACTTATTTGCAATGTTATGTGAAAACCTCTCTAGTTGAGCCTTTTATTTGATTCCTTGTTGTTTAAAGTCACAAATGTAGAATGGCCGAGAACCACACTAGTGGATCTTTATGGGGGCCTAATACCTTCCGCTTGAGATAATTTCTAGCCCCTACCCAAACTTTGGTTTCTTCATCTCAAATTCTTCATAAAACAATATCCTAATGCACTATAATCATTAGGTGGTGACTCCCCAAACTCCAAAACCCAATTCTCAAAAGGGAATAGAGTTGTCTTCCCAAATGTCGTATACTCCATTTCAAACGATATATATTTGTCGCTTTAGAAAAAAGGGCGTCGATAGGTGGCTTTGAAGCTGCTGAATAGAATCTGGTTTCATCTACTGTCATGACCTGGTCAGAATTTCACAACTGATATCAATCAAAAATCAGGGTTGAGGACGACCAATTAGGAGCCCCCTCGAGCTCGGTATACCCAAGAAAGATTTTGGTGAAGGAGCAAAAGACAAATAAAGAAAGGTACCACCCTACACCGAAGACATGAGAAATGCACCAAGGCGTAACATACCCCTAAATGATCGAAGAATAGACCGAGTACAGACCCTTGGGGACTCATCAGTAGAGGTGAGCTCGATAGACACGTAGGGCCAACTGAGGTACCTCGCTTGTCGAAATACAACTTCAACATCGATATTTCACATATCGTGTTAACCATCAGTAAAACCAGATACACCAAGTGGCCAATGCTTGTATAATTAGTTCATTCACAAAGGAACCATAACTTAGTGTATGAATTTCAAAACACACACAGTCACAGGACCGAGGATTGCCGACACCTCCGAGAATAAGTGGCTAGATTACTCAGCAAAGGTCACCTATGGCAATTCCTCAACGACTAAGCCAAAACTAAGTTCCAGAAAATAGAGGCGGTCATGATCGGGCATGAAGCAGATAAGCCACAACATGTCATCCATATGATCTTTTGAGGTGTTGGTGCCCTATAGGAACCCATGTTCAGGAGACCAAAAACATCCCTCACCAAGGAAAAGCGAAGTCGAGGCTCTATCTCAGCCTCATAACGGCGCACTAGTAACTTTGTTTCTAGTGAATACACTTCAAATTAAATATGTTTTTGTGGATCCAGTTAGCTTGGCCAAATTATTCCGCTTCACGATTCCTCATTCAACATGGCAAGCGAAATAACAAAAGGGGAAACTACCCTACCAGTCAATTTGGTCGGCACAACCCAAAACACCAATATCTCCACCATTATAGGAGCTAAAGGAAAAATAAATAGTGAAATAGCAACCACGAGACACATTCTCAGATATATCTGAATGAACGAATAAAGGGTCGTATTGTGTCTGAAGAGCAAATATTGAGGTCTACTGAGGCTCAAAGTGCCATCACCAGTAAGGTATAACCATCTCCCTTTTAATTTACATTTCACACTAACCTTTCTGCAGGTGTCCGTCTGAGATAACCGAAGCACTTCCAAACCCGAAGGCCTTAGGTTTCAAAAGCATATGTCGCACTATTTTCCTTCGACCGGGTTTTTATCCTAAGAAGGATTTTACCGGGTCAACATTTATATGCTACCTAAGGAAGACTCAACAAGGATTCAAGGCTTCTTTTGCAATCAACCTCAAATACTGGGGGTCATTCCCCCGGAAGGTCACCTACTCAGAAAAGCCAAGATACACTAAATGGGGTCTCGATAGGAAAATGATGTATCGGGCCAAACGGGCAAACGAACTGTGTCTGCATAGAACAATCGAGCCTTAATAGCAAAAACGTGTATACTTGTACCAAGTAATCAAAGAATACTTTCCAAAAGCATTTTGTGTTTCAAAACATCTCGGTAGTTTTGAGAAAATGGCTCCTCTATCAAAAATGTCCCGAACACTCGGGGACTGGCGTCACAGCTCAAAAAATGCGACCCCAAGGTCGAAAATTCTGAAAGCGTAAGCCCTCAATGAGGCATATCAAGTTTGCAAGTAATGGCTCCCAAGCCAAGAAACCCACGATGACTCGAGTACTTGCGTTGAAAACTCAAGGCCACATGACCCCCTGGTCGAAAACTCCAAATTCGTAAGCCTCAATGAGGCAATATCAAGTTTACACGTAATAGCTCCCGAGCCAAGAAACCCTCGATGACTCGAGGACTGCCGCCAATAGCCTCCCATGTCGACTTATCAAAACCTGAGGCCATATGACCACGTGCGGGTAACCTCGGTCTCGTAAGACCTGCATAAGGCAATGACAATATCTGTAAGATCTCAAGTAAGTCATCAACCATACTTGTACCAAGTGACAATATCTGTAAGACCTCAAGCAACGCATGAACCGTACTTGTACCAAATAGCCAAACTGTAAGACCTCAAAGGCATGTAAAAACCCTCGATATAGACGCCAAGAATATTTCACTCGAGGACTTAACACTACAAAAAAAGGACTATTTGAGGGGTTTATTTGCGGAGGTTTATATTAACACACACAAATTATATTAAATTGTGTGGGTCAACTAAGCCGCCGAAAATTATCTTTTAATTGCGGTGGTCAAGACCTCCGCTAAATAAAAATAAAGAGCCCTAATAATTTCCCACGTATTTTTCTAGTTTTCCTGATTTTTTCCCCAACCCCTTTTTCTATTCTTTTCCTCTTTTAATTGCGGTGGTCATGACCCGGAACAAAAATAAAGAGCGCTAAAAATTTTCCACGTTATTTTTCTAGTTTCCCTCATTTTTTTCCCAAACCCTTTCTCCATTCTTTCTTTCTCACTCCCCCAATATGAAGAAAAATAAAAGAGCCATTTTTCCCCCAAACCTTTTCCCACGTCTCAAAAAGTTAGCAGTGGAACTTCAATCACTGCTAATATTATTTACCATTGTTCAAGTAATCTGTTCTATTGGTTTTGTTTTTAATTTTATTCAGGTAATTTCTCTTATTTGAAGAATGTAGTAGCCATGGATATATGCATTCTAGATTGGAATTATCATATTTAAACTTATAATGTTTTTCGATTCCCTCATTTTCCCCACTCCTTTTACTCATTCTCTGATTTTGTGTAATTTTTCCGATGTATTGTCATTTGCTTCAGTCAGAGTAATTTCTTCCCACATATATTGTTATATTTGCTTAAAGGTCTTTCTTTTGTCTTGCATGTTTCATTTTTACTACGATTTGAGTGTGTGACTGAAAGTATTTTGGTTTCTAAATATATGTATGCTTTTGTTAGGTATGACTAAAAATTTTTCCTTGTTTTCTCGTTCTTAGTAGCTTGAAATTTGGGGTTAAAATTAATTTTTTAAGACACACTTTACAGTAGTGCTTTCACCACCCTCTATTGCAGCAGCAGCAACTGCACTTGGATCAACACCTTCGTCACCAATTTCTTGAACAGTGTCCATAATCTGCCGATTGATATTATGTATCTCTTCAACTAGTGCATGATTAACCTGCAATATATTACTAATTATTGTTAGTACACTATAGGTACAAAATCCAAAAATTGACAGTATTTGTAGATTTGGGATTAAAAATCAACAGCAGCTTTGTGTGAATATTGTTCATTGTCTGGTAAGTGAAAAGTAATTACTGTTATTAACATTGTTTAAGTTGTAAAATGTTACTTCGTGAAAGAGGATGCTTTTCTTTTAATTATTATATATGACAATACTAATGAATTTATGAGGTGAGGTTTTCTGCCCTTGAGTATTAATTTTAAATTAAGTTGAAAAATCATAGACAAATTAATTTCTGTTAAAAAAGCATATAATTTAGGAATATTTAAAACCTAACAATGGAAACTATCAAGTTGCCCTACTCTAATTTGATTTACAGGTTGCAAAACTATTCTTATTTTTTTATCGAACTCTCCTGCGCAAAAGAATCCTCATTGACAATTGCACTTTTGAAAATTTTAGATCAATTTGTGTTGAAACACGTTCTCAAGTCGCTAAATTAAACGAGTGTTCATATTTGTAGGTTTTGATAAATGACAAACCGACGTGAACGGAACATTGACATATGCCGAAGTCCAAGCACAAGAGAAATAAAGATCAAGATTTAGTAAAGCAACAAAGTTATACATGAGTCGTTCTATAATTGTGATCTTGATCCGACAATTGATTCAAGACTTGGCTTCTCTCGTAAAATCATTTTTATCAAACCATGCATCTTTAATTTAAAGCAAAATGATTTTCAAACATTTCATTTTAACCAAAATGAATTCTAAACATGTCTTTCAAATCTGGACAAAGATAATCGATTATGTTAAGGCAGTGTACATCAGATTTTACAAAAATGTAAGATAATCGATTATGTACCTTATGATAATCGATTATGTTAAGGCAGTGTACACAAGATTTTACAAAGCTGCAAGATAATCGATTATGTACCTTATGATAATCGATTATGTTAAGGCAGTGTTCACCAGATTTTTCAAAGCTACAAGATAATCAATTATATGCCTTAGACTAATCGATTATGTTGAGGCAGTGAGCATCAGATTTTTCAAAGTAGCAAAATAATCGATTATGGCTTTTCTGGTAATCGATTATATTAAAGACCGTTGCCAAAGTATTTTCAAACATTGAAAGATAATCGATTATGTACAATCAGACAATCGATTATGTTAAGCATAAAATCGGGGATTGATTTTTGAACGTTGTCAGGTAATCGATTATACGATTTGGATAATCGATTATTCTGCTTAAAATCTGGGATTGATTTTTGAACGTTGGCAGATAATCGATTATGCAGAATCAGATAATCGATTATCCTAGCACAAAATCAGCAATTTGTGATTGACAATTAAGCAACGATTTTGGGTGTTTTGCGCACTATAAATACAACTCAAATTCACTCTTCTAAGCACAACAACTGAATACATTCTTGCTAAAGTTTACATACTCTCTTTGCAATTATTTTATATTCATTTCATAAGTTTTTGAGAGCCAAACTCTTGACGAAATTGTTGTGTTCTTGAGCGTATTATTTTTACTCATATCTACTCTATAAAGAGAGTCTTGTCTTGAGTGCTAAGTGTTTGTACACACTTGAAGGGATATTCTAATCCCTTGTTGTAAGAAGGAAAAGTAGTTCCTTGGTTTGAAGTCTTGAGGTGCGGTATCCTCGAGCAGGTTGAGGTCTTGTAGAGTGTATATCTACGAGCAAGTGTAACGGTTTGTTAGGCACCCGTAAGCTTAACGAAGTTAGTGTAAAACTCGAGAGAGTCTCTCGGGGACTGGACTAACCACACATTTTGGTGAACAAGGATAAAATCCGGTGTGTTCTCTCCTTATCATTTTAATTACTGCACTTACGTTATTCCTGCAATTTTAATTCCGCAAAATTACATTGTTTTTTATTATAACGCTATTCACCCCCCCCCCTCTAGCGTTAAGCGTATATTCTAACAATTGGTATCAGAGCCATACTCTCTGAAAGACTTAACAGTTTGAGAGAAACTTTCCATGGCTTCTACTCGTAGTGTTTATGCAGGACTAGGTGAAGGACAATGCTTCACAAGGCCACCACTTTTCGATGGCACCAACTACACTTACTAGAAGGAGAAAATGAGGATTTTTATACAATCAAACAACTTCCAATTGTGGAAAATTATCAAAAATTGAGAACTACAACCTACCAAAAAGGTTGGAGAAGAACTCGTTCCAAAAACGGAAGACGAATACGACGCCGATGATATCAGAAAAGTAGAAAATAACGCAAAGGCAATCAATATGATGTATTGTGCAGTGAACCCCGATGACTATCGAAAAATATCATGTTGCACCACTGCCAAGCAAATGTGGGATAAATTAGAAATGACCCCCGAAGGTACGAACCAGGTAAGGGAAGCTAAAATTGATTTCCTAACCCACGAATATGAACTGTTTTGCATGAAGGAGAACGAGAAGATAGATGACATGTTCGAACGATTTTCAAAAATCGTCAATGACCTACACGCCCTCAAAAAGACATTCACGGATAAGGAGCTTGTTCGGAAAATTCTACGAAGGCTCACTCCGGAATGGCGTTCCAAAGCCGACGCTATCCAAGAATCAATCGGCATCACAAACGCCACCATCGACGGACTACGAGGTAATCTTAAAACTTATGAATCAACTATTCTTAACTCTCCTTTGGATGATCAAAGGAAAAGAAAGATTGCGCTCAAAGCATCAACTACTCAACCTCAAAACGATGAGGAGTCAAGTGATGAAAATGTCGAGCTTGGACTCGTTATTAAGAAATTTCACAAGTTCATGCAAAAGAAGTATGAACGAAAAGGTAAGCAACAAGGCGACCAATTGAAGTGCTATGGATGCGAAGAAATGAGGCATATCAAATCAAATTGTCCAAACATCAAAAAGGAGAAGAAACCATTCAAGAAACAAAGAGCATACATCTCTTGGGGAGTTGATTCCGGAGACGAATCAAGTGATGGAGAAGGAAACGAGACCGCAAACTTGTGTCCTATGGCACACGAAGAAACGCAAAATGAGGTATGTACTACTTCTAAGAACTACTTCACTTTAAAAGAAATGCAAGATGCATTTGATGAGTTGTATAAAGAGTTTATTAGCGCTTCTAAATCTATAAAAGATTTAAGAAAACAATTTTCTTCAAAAGAAAAGGATTTTGAAAAACTTTACTCTTGAAAATGAGAAATTAAAAGAGGAAAACAAGTTTTATGGCAAAAGAAGCGCCGATAAACCCGAAAGCTCAAATAAGGATTGTACTTCTTGCAAATCTCTAAAGGAGGAAGTAGAAAGTCTTAGAAGCACTTTGCACAAATTCAATTCTTCACACAAAAATCTCAATGAAGTGCTTGTAAATTTGAAATCCACTAAGCACGGTATAGGCTTCAAACACGAGCCAAAAAAAAAAGTTGAGTCCATTCCTAAACCACCTAAGACTCAACTTAGGCCTAACAAAATGAATGTCATCGCTCAACCTAGAAATTTCAATCCTAGAATTGCAACTCATCCTAGAACAAATGCTAGAAGAAATATTAGAATGCATAGACCACCTAGAAAAGATTTTCGAAAACCACATCAAAACTATGTTCCTAAAAATAGAGTGGATGCTAGAAGAAATGTTGGCATGTATAGACCATCTAGACAAGATTTTCGAAAACTACATCAAAACTATGTTCCTAAAAATAGAGTGAATAAATTTAGACCCCCAAATTACTATCATCCTAGAAGAATGCACAATCCGAATATCATTTGTCATTATTGCAATAAAATTGGACATATTGCTCCCGCATGCTTCACTAGACATAGACATTTCACTACAGGACAATCACACCAATATGTTGCACCTAACACACAAGGATCCAAAATGGCTTGGGTACCAAAATCTCATTAATTTGTTTTGTAGGTGTGTTTGAAGGGATCAAGTGCACTTCGGTATCTTGATAGTGGATGCTCCAAACATATGACGGGGGATGTATCAAAATTCCTTCAACTAAAACCCAAGGAAGGAGGAAGTGTCATTTTTGGAGACAATAACAAAGGAAAGATTATCGCCATTGGATCGGTCGGTAAGGACGAATCCTCCTCCATTAAGCATATTTTGCTTGTTAAAGGTCTTAAACATAATCTCTTGAGCATAAGTCAATTATGTGACAAGGGAAATCTTGTATTGTTTGACTCTGAAGAATGCTTAGTTATCCGTCGTAGTGATTTTAAAATTATTCTTCGTGGTATTAGAATGGATAATATCTATATGGTTGATCTTGAAAATTCTTCATCAAGTTATGTGAATTGTCTTTTGATAAAGAAGATGACATGTGGTTATGGCATCGTAGAGTAGCTCATGTAAATATGAATCTTTTAAACAAACTAGTTTCACAAGAATTAGTAATTGGTCTTCCAAACATGAAATTTGAAAAAGATTCTACTTGTGATTCATGTCAAAAAGGGAAACAAACAAAAGCCTCTTTTAAATCCAAAAATGTTGTTTCAACCACTAGACCCTTACAACTTCTTCACATGGATCTTTTTGGACCATCTCGTGTTGAAAGTCTTGGTGGAAATCTTTATGCTTTTGTAATTATTGATGACTACTCTAGATTCACATGGACGTTATTTCTTGCTCATAAAAGTGATGCCTTTCATGCTTTCAAAAGTTTTCTTAAACGTGTTCAAAATGAAAAGAACACAACCATCACTTCCATAAGAAGTGATCATGGGGGGGAGTTCGATCACAATCTCTTCACGGATTTTTGTGACGAACTCGGTACTGAACATACCTTTTCGGCTCCACGTACACCACAACAAAATGGAGTGGTAAAACGTAAAAATCGATGTCTCGAAGAGATGGCTAGAACCATGCTCAATGAGGCCGAAATTCCCAAATATTTTTGGGCGGATGCCGTGAGTACCGCAAGCTATGTTTTAAACAGAGCTATCATTAGACCGATACTCATGAAAATTCCCTATGAACTCTATAAGGGAAGGAAACCAAATCTTTCTCATCTTAGAGTCTTCGGTTGTAAATATTTTATTCACAACAACGGAAAAGATAACTTGGGAAAATTTGATGCGAAATCTGATGAAGGAATTTTTCTTGGTTACTCATCACGTAGCAAAGCAAATAGAGTGTTTAATAATCGAACCAAAACTGTTGAGGAATCTCCTCATGTAGTATTTTGTGAAAATGATGCTCGCTTGGCGAGAAAGGATTCTTGTGTTGATCTTGCAGATGCTTTAAAGAAAATCAATCTTCAAGACGAGGTACAAAAGGAGGATCCAAAGGAAGTTCAAGATGAAGTCATCGAACAACCTTCAGAAGAAGTACCACCACAAGAAGAAGAATCGATGATGCCTAAGGCTTGGAGGACGTCTAAAGACCATCCTCTTGACAAGATAATTGGTAACATCGAAAAAGGGGTAAGTACACGAAACCTTCTTAAAGATACTGTAGGACATATGGCTTTTGTTTCACAAATAGAACCTAAAACCATTTCTGAAGTAATTGGGGATGAGCATTGGACCTTGGCAATGCAAGAGGAGCTTAACCAATTCAAACGTAATGATGTTTGGGAATTGGTGCCAAGACCCGATAATCACACCATAATTGGTACGAAATGGGTTTTCCGGAATAAATTAGATGAAAATGGTTTAATCACTAGAAACAAAGCTAGGCTAGTTGCTAAGGGATATAATCAAGAAGAAGGCATTGACTATGAAGAAACCTATGCACCCGTTGCACGCCTAGAAGCCATTCGTTTATTACTTGCTTTTTCATCATCTATGAATTTCAAATTATTTCAAATGGATGTCAAAAGTGCCTTCCCCAATGGGTTTATTCAAGAGGAAGTGTATGTTGAACAACCCCTGGGTTTTGAAGATTTTACATCTCCCGACCATGTCTTCAAGCTTAAGAAAGCTTTATATGGTCTTAAACAAGCTCCTCGAGCTTGGTATGAACGTCTAAGTAAATTTCTCTTAGACAATGAGTTTGAAAGGGGGAAAGTTGACACCACACTTTTTATCAAAAATAAAAAACAATGACATTCTATTAGTTCAAATTTATGTCGATGATATTATTTTTGGTGCTACTAATGATTTTCTATGCGAGGAATTCTCTAAGTTAATGACTTGCGAATTTGAAATGTCAATGATGGGTGAGCTAAACTTCTTCTTGGGGCTACAAGTGAAACAAATGAAAGAGGAAACTTTCATTTGCCAATCCAAATATTGCAAGGAGTTGATAAATCGTTTTGAAATGAGCAACGCCAAAGCAATGGCCACCCCAATGAGTACATCCGACCATCTTGATAAAGATGAGAAAGGTAAGGAAGTAGACACCAAGAAGTATCGAGGTATGATTGGATCTCTTCTCTATCTTACTGCTAGTAGACCGGACATCATGTTTAGCGTGTGTTTATGCGCTCGATATCAATCATGTCCGAAGGAGTCACACTTAACTGCGGTAAAATGGATTATGAAGTATCTTGTTGGAACAATAAATGTGGGACTATTGTATACCAAAGATTCTTTATGCCAACTTGTTGGCTATTCTGATTCCGATTTTGCGGGCTGCAAATTGGACCGCAAGAGCACTAGTGGCACTTGCCATTTGCTCGGTAGCTCCTTAGTTTCTTGGTTTAGCAAGAAGCAAGTTAGTGTTGCGTTGTCCACAACCGAGGCTGAATATGTAGCCGCGGGGAGTTGTTGCGCTCAAATCCTTTGGATGAAACAACAACTCTCGGACTATGGCCTTAGTATCGATCATGTTCCTCTTCGATGTGACAATACTAGCGCCATAAGCTTGACGAAGAATCCTATTCTTCACTCAAGAACAAAACACATAGAAATTAGACATCACTTTATAAGAGATCACGTTCTCAAGGGCGATGTCGAAATTGAATTTGTTGAAACCAAAAATCAATTGGCCGACATCTTCACAAAGCCTTTAGAGAAAGAGTCCTTCTTCCGAATTCATAGTGAACTCGGGATTCTTGACTCCACGTTGATCTAATTCATGCATTGCATTTTTTTTGTTTTAACGATTACTAACTTGAGCGTCGGAGGCGCCTAATTCTTTTTTGCAGGTATCGCCCCAAAGACAGGGGGAATTATCAGACACTGGTGCAGAATAATCGATTTCCCTAAAGTCAATAATCGATTATTCCCCATTTACGTTTTATGTTTATTATGCTGGAAAATTGACATAATTGATTATACAACACTACAATCGATTATCTAACAGTTTTGGCTTTGCAGGATTTTAGCTGTTATATATAAAAATCGATTATCACATATCCCTAATCGATTATGCTGACATTTATTTTCAGGTGTTAAGTCACTGTGTGACAATAATCGATTATTTAAAACAGTGTAATTGATTTTCCTATTCCGTCTCGGATGTCCGTTACCACATTTCCTGAAATAATCGATTATCTCAAAAGCACAATCGATTATCCCCCGAGTCAGAAAATCACTGGGCACACTGTGTCAGACTAATCGATTACCATAGTTCCATAATCGATTATTCTCAGTCTGTATTTCAAAAATAGTTACCGTTTCTGACCGTTTGCTCCTTAAATTTTTGCAGATTTCTTCACTTTAATGCTATCTCATTCTTCACATTATAAATAGGTGCATTATATCTTCAATGTCTTCACTCAAACATCAATCTTAGCTCCCAAATTCTCAAAAATCTCTCAAAACTCTTCAAAGGCTATTACTATTTATTCAAAATGACGGGCAAAACTTCCAAACGATCTCGTTCCGGCAAAAATGTTGCCTCCTCTTCCGACACTCGTCCACTAGTTCATTGTTATAAAGATGGTTCTTATTTACGATTCAATAGTGAAGCCGAACTTATGCGCTTCATGGAAAAATTTGAAAATCGAGAAATCCTTCCTCCTTGATTTTCCACGGATCGTTTCCTTAATCAAAGCGCCCCTCCATCCACAGCAAATATGCTTATACAAAGCCAACTCCTTGAATTCCTATATCTTCACACTCCTTACATTCACCCTCCTCTAATTCGGGCCTTCTATTCAAATCTCAAGAAGGACGAAGATGGTGAAATTGTCTCGAACGTCAATGGAACTTCAATTCTTCTATCTGAGGCTAATATTCAAGCCCTCACTAAACTCCCACGCAATGGGGAAGACACTTCTCTCTATACTAGGGAAGAAGGCGCGTTATTTGATGAACAACTTCTCTTCATCCAAATTGGCATCGGTGAATTTATTGCAACTCCGGACCATCGTCGTCCAACCATTACAAACATGCTCCCGGAATATCGCCTAATTTTTTATTTCATCACTCGCGTTCTAAAACCGCGAAAATTCAATCACACAACTATCTCTCATGAGGATTCTGAACTCATGCATGCCATTATCACCGGGGCTCGCATCAATTGGTGCAAGTTCGTCATGACTCACTTATATGATGCAATTGGGGAAGATAAGCCACTCCCCTATGCTTTTGTCGTTATGACTATTCTTGTTGCTTCCGGTATCGACACCTCCGTCGGTCCTCACAAAAAGGCGACAAAACATTGGGAAATTCAAGAATCTTCATTTCCCAATATCGGTGAGCATCCTCCTCCTCCACCTCAAAGACGTCGTCATCCGGCCCCGTCCGATGCATCCCTCCAATCTATTTCCGAGCAACTTGCCTCCATGTCCACTTCCCTAAATCGTATTGATATGAATGTCAATCGATTGACTCACGAGCTCCATGGATATTTTGATCACGTCAATTATCCGTATGCCCAAATTGTCCTTCGGGAAGATGTACCGGATGTCGAGACGGAAGTCAATGATGATAATGAATAATGTCTTGTCTCTTTGTTTTTCTAGTTTGCATAATATTCTGTCTTTTATTTTCATGTATTTGCAATATTGTTTAATCAATAAAGAGTTAGTTATTTTTTTTTTTTTGCTAATGTCACAAGGGGGAAGATATGGGCTATGCACACTAATACATATAGGCATAAATTGAGGGGGAATTCATAACTTGAGGGGGAACTTGTTGCATATCTATTTACTTGTCTTGGATCGTCATTATGAATTAATTAATATGCATATCCCGATATTGGTTTGCCATTATCAAAAAGGGGGAAATTGTTGAAACACGTTCTCAAGTCGCTAAACGAAACGAGTGTTCATATTTGTAGGTTTTGATAAATGACAAACCGGCATGAATGGAACATTGACATATGCCGAAGTCCAAGCACAAGAGAAACAAAGATCAAGATTTAGTAAAGCAACAAAGTTATACATGAGTCGTTCTATAATTGTGATCTTGATCCGACAATTGATTCAAGACTTGGCTTCTCTCGTAAAATCATTTTTATCAAACCATGCATCTTTAATTTAATTTAATTTAAAGCAAAGTGATTTTCAAACATTTCATTTTAACCAAAATGAATTCTAAACATGTCTTTCAAATCTGGACAAAGATAATCGATTATGTACCTTATGATAATCGATTATGTTAAGGCAGTGTACACAGATTTTACAAAGCTGTAAGATAATCGATTATGTACCTTATGATAATCGATTATGTTAAGGCAGTGTACACAAGATTTTACAAAGCTGCAAGATAATCGATTATGTACCTTATGATAATCGATTATGTTAAGGCAGTGTTCACCAGATTTTTCAAAGCTACAAGATAATCGATTATATGCCTTAGACTAATCGATTATGTTGAGGCAGTGAGCATCAGATTTTTCAAAGTAGCAAAATAATCGATTATGGATTTTCTGGTAATCGATTATATTAAAGACCGTTGCCAAAGTATTTTCAAACATTGAAAGATAATCGATTATGTACAATCAGACAATAGATTATGTTAAGCATAAAATCGGGGATTGATTTTTGAACGTTGTCAGGTAATCGATTATACGATTTGGATAATCGATTATTCTGCATAAAATCTGGGATTGATTTTTGAACGTTGGCAGATAATCGATTATGCAGAATCAGATAATCGATTATGCAGAATCAGATAATCGATTATCCTAGCACAAAATCAGCAATTTGTGATTGACAATTAAGCAACAATTTTGGGTGTTTTGAGCACTATTAATACAACTCAAATTCACTCTTCTAAGCACAACAACTGAATACATTCTTGCTAAAGCTTACATACTCTCTTTGCAATTATTTTATATTCATTTCATAAATTTTTGAGAGCCAAACTCTTGACGAAATTGTTGTGTTCTTGAGCGTATTGTTTTTACTCATATCTACTCTATAAAGAGAGTCTTGTCTTGAGTGCTAAGTGTTTGTACACACTTGAAGGGATATTCTAATCCCTTGTTGTAAGAAGGAAAAGTAGTTCCTTGGTTTGAAGTCTTGAGGTGCGGTATCCTCGAGCAGGTTGAAGTCTTGTAGAGTGTATATCTACGAGCAAGTGTAACGGTTTGTTAGGCACCCGTAAGCTTAACGAAGTTAGTGTAAAACTCGAGAGAGTCTCTTGGGGACTGGACTAACTACACGTTGTGGTGAACCAGGATAAAATCCGGTGTGTTCTCTCCTTATCATTTTAATTACTGCACTTACGTCATTCCTGCAATATTAATTCCGCAAAATTACATTGTTTTTTATTATAACGCTATTCACCCCCCCCCCCCTCTAGCGTTAAGCGTATATTCTAACAATTTGTACTTTCTATGGTCAAGTCTTGGATTGGAATGCCAAGAACCTCAACGGAGTATTTTCTTGGTTTGAATCAATTCCTAGATTTTTCGTTTACGAATGGAGCTATAAGATATAAAATAAAATGTCCTTGTCCGAAATGTGGTTTTCGAAAGTGGAAGACAAGAAGTATAATGCTTGATCATTTGATTTTCAAGTCATGTCCTCAAAATTATGTCACTTGGGTTCTTCACGGGGAAATAAATGTGTTGCAGAAATCTAGGAACATAGAGGTCACTCAAGATGCAATACCTCTTGAAAATCCTATAGAATTGCTAATTAATGAAGTATTTCGAGGCATGAGGGCATTTATGTAGGTCCATCACAAGTAGTGGAATAAGAAAAATAAATATTAAATAATATCCTGCTTCAAATAATAAAGACTTTTTGAGTTGCTTAGAGATGGAAGTCAAGAACTATATGAAGGGTCTAAGTACTCAAAGCTAGAATTCTTGTTAAAGTATATCACATAAGTGATTGTCAGGGCTAAGTGACAAGGGGATGACTATGATACTAGACCTTCTAAGGGATGCATTTAACTTTGCAAAGATCCTGATTCTTTCTATGAAGCCAAGAATACCATCAACAAGCTTTGTCTTGATTATGTCAATATAGATACTTGTCAAAATGATTGCATGTTGTACTGGGAATTGTTACCTTAGCATATTGTGATGTTTTCACTCTGATTTTGATTAGATTCAACGCGCGTGGAGGCCGACTTGAGGGGCAAAGGCATCGTGGGCTAGAGATTTCGCCGGTTCGAGATGAGTAATACTTGTAAATAATATCCTGAGGGTTTGAAATCTTGGATTTCACATCGTAGCGCTATATTGAGGTGTGACACGCACTTTATGCTGAGTGGGAGATCGTTTGCTATTGAGGATCATGACTTGGTCCACCCCGAGTGTTATTTCTACTGTATTGGTGATTGAGACACATACTACACTGATGCTAATTGGGCTTATTGCCATGTTTGGGGCTTTGTGACGACCTGTAGAACCCTTCGAGCATTGATATAACTGTTTTAGCATATTTTTCATATCATCTGGTTTCTGTCCAAAGTTTTAAATACCGTTTTGCAAACTCAGCCATACTCCTAAGTTTTGAAAACTCCAATTATATTTTAAATGATAATTCGGGATGTGAACTAGTGTTTATAAATCACCAAGGGGCTTATGATGATTTCTGGACTGAGCATGGATCGGGCTACGCGCCACAGCAGTGATATTGAAAGAGTGGTAACAATGAAATTGTATGATGCGACTTAAAACAGTGGTAACAATAACATTGTATGATGTAAAGTGGCCAGGTAACAATGACTGACTAGGAATTAAATGATGACACGAGATGGCTTGATATTGCGCTTGGGCTGTAGGAGCCCATCCGGAGTCTGTACACACCCCAAGTTAGCGTCTTTGATGATAAATAAATGTGGATGGCTTGGACTGCATGCCGCAGTAGGTACTGGAATGTACCATCATATGCATTGCATTGCATTCATGCGTTTGTTCTTTATTCTTTGTTTGTGCTCTTTCGTGGGATATTCATCTGTTGTTCTGGTACTATCTTATCATTCTTAAGGAGGGTATATTTTAGACAGTGGTAATAATGACACGGTATGATGCGTTTGGTTAGGTAACAATGGCTGACCAGGAACAAGAATATTGTCCGATGGGTGAGTCTCTGTGCATAGTATCACTAATTGGTTGAAATTATTTTTGCAACTGTTGAAAATATCCTTCACAAAAGAGCTTTAAAACTGAGCCAATATATTTCTAGAGATTTGCACAGTTTTCACTGATTTTTCTCAATATAAGGGTTTTTCTCTCTGCTTCTATACAGCATGACGATACGTGATTTCTCACCGCTCAATTGTTATTTGCATTTATTACTCACTGAGTTGGACTACTCACCTTACTCCCTGCACCTCGCGTGCAGATGCAGATATTTGTCCACCCAGTAGTGTGTTTAGAGCGGATTGAATATTTTCTATCATAGCTGAGCCAGGTGACCGCCAGCGTCCGCGGCACCGAATTTTCCACTTTTGATTTTGAATTCCATGCTGTAAACTATTCGACTTGTAGATGTATTTAGACTCTTTTAGATGCTCGTGACTTGTGACACCCCGTTTTGGATTGTATTTACGCTACTTGTTGTTTTTAAAATCATAACAAGACTGTTCATTCATGTTTAACTATTATTAAAAAGGTACTTTGGGTTGGCTGGCTGGCCGTGTCTTCACGAGAGGCTCCATCACGACCGGAGTGGGGTTTGGGTCATGACAAGTTGGTGTTAGAGCCTAGGTTACTAGGTCTCACGAGTCATGAGCAGGTTTAGTAGAGTCTCGCAGATCGGTACGGAGACGTCTGTGTTTATCCTCGAGAGGCTTCAAAAAATTTAGGAAAAATTCACATTCTTGAATTCTTATCGTGCGTACTTGATTCATCTTGAAAAGAAAACTCTTGAAATTCCTTCCACGCGATTGTATGCGCACGTGAGCGCTCGGTATCAATTGTGTCTTGATGGCTTGTGATTCCCCGATCGAGGGGCAAGATGTGATTTCTATGAGTTGATATCGGGCTAATTTGGAGGACTTGAGGCCGAATTTTTGCATATGGCTTGGGCACCGAGGTGCTGATTTTGCAAGCTGGTGTTATGAACTTAATTGTTCAGTATTGTCCCTAATTGTGGGAATGGCAGCTGGATAACTACGTAATGAGTATGTTGGTACTGTGTGAGGTTTCTATATAACTTGGAGGTGTCGAAGAAGGTCTTCTGGGTGATAGATGAACCATTAAGTGTTTGATTTCCATTGTGATTGGAAGTGCCCCGAGTTATGGTTGCCAGAAGAATCTTTTTAAGTCTCTTAGTTGGGAGGGAAGTAAATAGCATATTGCGGTTTGAGTTCAGACTCAGGAAGACTAAATGACTATGTAACGTATATGATAGTGGAAGGTATGCTGAAATGCTAAATTGAGGTGAAGCAGGTAGGTTAGCCCCTGCGGAGTGTTCTTAAGTGGTATGATCCTTATGGGTATGTTAGAAGATCTCATGTGTAAGTGAAAAGTATGTGTTGAAATTTTGAGATTTCGGGTCACTAAAGAGAATGGGCATAACGGTTGCGGGAATGAATACGAGATTTGCAGAAGAGTTGTAACACTAGATGATCTGGGTTTTCACGACTTATAAATGATTTGAGAGTAATCTCACTAGGTTATTGCGGCGTCTATGGCTTCGAGCCAAGTTGGGGAGCCTGCTAGGAGTAGTTGGCTGCACGGTTAAGTGTTGTGTTGGTTCCAGTTTGAGACGTACGAGTGAATTAGCTATGGCTATAGTAAAGGGAATGTCTTGGGCAAAGGGTATATTATTATTCATAGGGTAAGGAACCACGGAATGCTTAGAGTTTTGTTGGTAAATAATGCTCGGTGGATAGGGAAGGATATTGCATGGTTTTATTGGCACGAGGATTTCATTCAGCAATATCGGGTGCAAATGAGGCACGGGTGGTTTTGTCCGTTTGGTTAGGTAAATTGTAGTTAAATAAGAGTGAAGACTTGCGAGAATGGTTCGAATGGGTTCAACAGTCTGCGTACTTCAATTGAGTGTTCTAAAGTTGCATATATGGCTAGAAACTTAGTTTCGTTGGAAATGTCAAAATGTGATATTTCTATGTTAACTACGGGATCTTATGTATCGGTGTCAGGAAAGTAAAGTAAACAGATCTAGATTCGCAGAGAGTTCTTCTGAGTAAGGTATTCTAGAATGTGGTGTTGGAAACATTTGAAAGAGTATTCGGCGGGTTGTGGTTTCTAATAGTGTGGTTTTATGCTTGGGTCTCGTGAGGTAAGCCTGTATTGAGGAATTGTGGTACTATAGCAAAGGGAGATATCAAGTTGAAGACGAATCAGAAGTAATTTAAAAAGTTGGAGCAGCTTGATAGTATACTGGATCGGCAGGGTGAAGGTATGGTTAATTCTTGGTATGTAATCGAGGTAATGAGTTCGTACAAGTGCTTTGCAGCAATGCTTTTGGATTTTAACGACTTGCTTAGCGTGATTTAGTTAGAAGGATTCAGTCATGGCAGTGCAGTTGTGAAAATGGAATTGGGAGAGTTCATGTTGATTGTTGCCGTGGTTGGTGAGGAGCATTTGTCACGAATGTATGAGACATGAGGTGTGTAATGAATTTCTCCTAGATGGGACCAATGGCAAGTTCTTGACTGGTTGAGTGAGTAGATGTCTGTGGCTCGAAAGAAAGATAAAATTTTCATGTTATCCCCAGATGGTATGGTATATGCGGGATGTTGTGGAGGATCGAGACATGCATGTGTGAAGATATAGTTCATATCAGAAAGGAAATTCGTGAAGCACTCAGGCAGCGGGTAGCCTCGGATAATCAAGGAAAATGGGACGGCTATTTGAAAGTGATTCGACGAGATTATACGTCTTTGAAAAAGGTAATGTGATTAAACTGACGATGATTCGTGTGCTATATAGAGTTGGAGACTGAGAGTTCTCATGTACAAGCTATATTGTGGTTGTGGATCATGTGTATCGGCACAGTTTTAGCGCCTATCAGGATTTGGAGGCTCGGGTTGATCTTTATTTGCTGGTATGTTGGATTTTGGATCTGATGTTGAAATTCAGGTTGGTTATCTTTGTGTTAGGTTGATTCGACTATTGTTGAGCTTATCAACGAGCTGGAGAGATATATGAGTTGTTTTTTGTGTTGCGAGACGTTATGATTAGCGGACTATGGGCACATATGGTGCGGTGCTATCAGGATTCATAGTGGAAATTGAGGGGGAAACCTTAGTTGTGCTTGAGTTTTGTAGCTTATGACGCTAAATGTAAATATTGTTATGCACTCAGTGTGCTTACGATCGATACTCGATATTTTGTTGTAATGAGCAAATTTGGCTCGAGGTGCATCTCCTTACGTGAGATATATGTGTAGATCGGGTGGCACGCCGCCATGGGTATGTGTGGATCGGGTGGCATGCTGTCGTGGGTATGTTTTCTGGGTCAGGTTGAACGCCGCAACAGTGTGATGTTGAGAATAGTTTTCCAAATGCTACTTTGTATGCCTTGCTTCCTGGTTTCTAAGGAAAGTATGTATTCGGTGTTGCTCGGCGAATGGCGCATTGGTTGTGTCCTTTTAGGATTTTATGGTTTATATTACTTGCTTCACCATGGGTATAATGATTTTTTTGGGTTCCAGATATCAATCGTGCGTGGTTGTTAATTTCGAGTATAGTGACTTGAGATGTCTCGTGCGGAGCAGTGATTGGATAGGATTATGCACTGTAGCGAGGCTATATGGAGATATGACCCCGAGGGTTAGATTTTTGTGTTCTATTCCATGATGTGACTCAGCCTTGTGTTGTGATGGTACTGGCGAGTTTGAGGTATAGCTCTTTCGATTGAGTCATTTTCATAATCGGTGTATATTCAGACCGTTGCTTATAGGTACGCGTAGTTACGCAAGTTGAGGCTTAGGCCGTATTGATATGTCATGTCACCAGGGTGGTCTGTTTGGTCAGAATAGATCGTTGGGATCATTAATGGATACGAACGGATTTGATTTCAGCTTATTGGAAGGAGGATATCGAGGTTTGGCTCGGAATCTGTTGTGGTATTAGTAAAAAGGGAAGGAGATGCCTTCATGAATGGTTGATCTGAGGAATGCTTATGGTCTACTGTGTGTTTCATTATCACTGGTAGAATATGAAAGTGTTGGAACAAGGCATTAGCTAATAAGAGGTTTCTATCGGTATATGGTTGTTGTGGACAGCTGCTGTGAATCACAGTTATCGATGCATATGTTTGAGCTAAGCGGTACATCATTATAATTGCACCTAAGGTTTCAGGCATGGGTTATTACAGTTAGTTCGGGTTTATTCAGGGTATCGATGCGAGATTTTGGTATTGTGGATGATTATGGTAGTAAAAATGTGGTTATATGGTTTATGGACTGGGATGGATTGTGAAATTTCAGTTATATTGCCATATCGGACCTAATAAGATAGGGTGATGTAGAATCACCCCCCGGTATATACCTAGTAAAGCTATTCAGCTATTGGCTTGCTTCTAGAACAACTCTGGGAACATTCGAGGACGAACGTGTGTTTAAGTGGGGGAGGATGTAACGGCCCGACCGGTCGCTTTGAGCTTTTGCATTTTTATCGCCATTTCTCGGGCATGACTTGCCCTGTGTTATGCATTATGACTGATATGGATCATTGTTTTTGCGTTTCAGGAAAATCGGGATGAATTTGAAATAATAGTTGCAGTTGAAAACATTGAATTTGAAAGAGTTGACCAAGAGTTGATTTATGTGTATACGAGTTCGTATTGGAGTTTTTATGATTTTTCTAGCTCTGTAAGGTAACTTATGAAGTAGGAGCATGATCGAAATTGATTTTGGAGGTCCAGTGTGGAATTTAGCTTGAATTGGCGAAACTAGTGTTTTGGCGATTTGCGGTTGATAGGTGAGATTTTGATCCGAGGATCGGAATGGAATTAAAAGAGTTGTTATAGCTTCATTAGGTGATTTTGGATATGTGTACAAAATTTCAGGTCATTCGGAAGTCGTTTCGTCGGGGTTTTGATCGAATACGTTTTTCGGAAGTTTTTAAAGAACTTAGGCTTGAATCCGATGAGAATTGATTATTTTAGTGTTGTTTGATATGTTTTGATGATTGGGACAAGTTTGGATAATGTATTAATACATATAGGTGCTTTTGGTTGAGGTCCCAGAGGCCTCGGGGTGATTTCAGATGGCCATCGGGATGAAATTTGTAATTTGGAGACTTCAGGTTTTGCTGGTATCTAGTATTTTCGCTTCTGCGAGTCTTGGACCATAGAAGCGGGCACGCTTAAGCGATTGATTGTCTGAAGAAGCGGTGAAGAGTCCTGGGGTACTAGTTTCGCAGAAGCAAAAGTGTAGCCGCAGAATCGGAATTGCTTATGCGATATTGTCACCGCAGAAGTGGTTTGGTTTGAGAATGCAATTTCCGTAGAAGCGGAATTAGAGACGCGAAAGCGGTCCCACAAAAGTGGTAAGGGGACCGCAAAAGTGAAAGTGCTAGGATGAATTGTAAATATTTTCTCTGCGAGCTAGGTATTATTTTCCTCCATTGTTGAACATCTGGAGAGCTTTTTGGGAGCAATTGAAGAGGGTTTCGACTAGAGTTTATTGTAGGTAAGATTTTTGAGTTAAAAACATAATTATATTGTGAAATTTGTCTAGAAATTCATGGAAAATTGAGCCGAAAATTTATGAACTATCGCTTGAGTTTTTGATATTTCAAATTGAGATTTGATAGGTCATGTGAGCTCGGATTTGGGAGTTCTTGGTATGCATGGACTCGTGGTGAGACGAGAAATTCAGTAATGTAAGTTTTCTAATTTTTCGAGAAGCGGGCTTGGGGCTCGGGTTTTGATTTTGAGATTTTTGCTATTTCTCGATTGTTTTCGATTAGGTATTTTTCCCTTAACATATTGTGATGTATTCGCTCTGATTTTGGTTAGATTCAACACGCGTGGAGGCCGATTTGAGGGAAAAGGCGTCGCGGTCTAGAGATTTCGCCGGTTCAAGGTGAGTAATGCTCTTAAATGATATCCTGAGGGTTTGAAACCCTGGATTCCACATCATAATGCTATATTGAGGTGTGACATGCATTCTATGACGGGTGCGGGGTCGGTTGCTATTGGGGATCGTGACTTGGTCCATCCTGAGTGTTATTTCTACTGTATTGGTGATTGAGACACATACTATATTGATGCTAATTAGGCTTATTGCCATATTTGGGGCCTTGTGCCGACCTACAGAACCCTTCGGGGATTGATATTACTGTTTTAGCATATTTTGCATATCATTAGGTTTCAGTCCAAGGTCTTAAATACTGTTTTGCAAACTCAGCCATACTCCTATGTTTTGAAAACTCAAATGATATATTAAATGATAGTTCGGGCTGAGAACTACTATTTTATAAATGCCCAAGGGGCTTATGATGATTTCTGGACTGAGCATGGATCGGACTTTGTGCCGCAACAGTGATTTTGAAATAGTGGTAACAATGACACTGTTTGATGTGACTTGAAACAGTGGTAACAATGACACTGTATGATGCATTTGGTCAGGTAACAATGGCTGACCAGGAACAAGAATATTTCCCGAGGGGGCGAGTCTCTGTGCATAGTGTCACTAATTGTTTGAAATTATGTTTGCAACTGTTGAAAAGATCATTCTTAAAAGAGGTTTTAACTGATCCAAGATATTTCTAAAGATTTGCACATTTTTCACTGATTTTTCTCAATAAAAGCGGTTTTCTCTCTGCTTCTATACAGCATGATGATATATTTTACGTGATTTCTCACCTCTCAGTTTTTATTAATATTTATTACTCACTGAGTTTGAGTACTCACTTTACTCCCTGCACCTCGCATGCAGATGCAGGTATTTGTCCACCCAGTAGCGGGTTTAGAGCGGATTGAATATTTGCTATCATAGCTGAGCCAGGTGACCGCCAGCGTCCGCGGCACCAGATTTTCTACTTTTGATTTTGAATTCCATACTGTACACTACTGGCCTTGTAGATGTAATTAGACTCTTTTAGATGCTCATGACTTGTGACAACACGGTTTGGGTTGTATTTCCGCTACTCGTTATATTATTTAAATCATAATAAGACTGTTCATTCATGTTTAACTATTGTTAAAAAGGTACTTTGGGTTGGTTGGCTGGCCTTCTCTTCATGAGAGGCGCCATCATGACCGGAGCGGGGTTTGGATCGTGACAAAAAATAAATAGACAAAGGAATGTTGGGCAAAGTGCAACTCTGCAATGGAGAAAAAAAAAGCATATTATTTGATCTTCCATATTAGGAATTCAACTTATTGCGCCATAACGTAGATGTTATGCATATCGAAAAAAATATGTTTGACAATATTATATATTCTTTGCTAAATGATAAAGATAAATCAAAGGACCAAGTTAAGGCTAGAAAAAATCTACAAAATATAGGAATAAAGCGTGATCTTTGGCTTGATGAGAATGAGGAATGTCGGTTTGGTGCTTTTGCTATTCCAAAGGAGAAGAAAATTTCCTTCCTCAAAAATGTAAAGAATATCTCAATGCCATATGGTTACTCAAGTAATATTTTTCGTTGTATTGATTTGGATCAAAAGAGGGTCTTAGGATTAAACATCCATGATTGCGACATCATTATGGAACAATTGTTACCCATAGCAATGCGAAATGTGCTTCCAAATCATGTTGGTGCGATCTTGGTAGAGCGTTCTTCCTTTTTCAGACATCTTTGTCTGAAAAGCTTAAGCCTCGCAGATCTCGAAAAGATACAAGATCGAATTGTACTCACACTTTGCCACCTAGAGATATTTTTACCTCCATCTTTTTTTACTGTAATAGTTCATCTAACTATCCATTTAGTGAATGAGGTAATATAAGGTGGTCGAGTACATTATCGGTGGATGTATTCTATGGAAAGGTAAATTACTCATTTATTCATAAAATTATTTGAATTGTTCTTTTAATAGTAATTCAAAGTAAACACTTATTCTAATACTATTACATTTTGGTTATAGACTATTAGGTTATTTCAAGTCTCTTGTAGGAAATAAAGCACAACCAGAAGGCTCCATAGCTTAAGGTTATAGTTGAAGAAGCTTTAACTATCTTTTCCCACTATTTTGAGGATATTGAATCAAGGGTAAATAGGCCTAAATGTGTAAATGATGAACCAAATCATATTGATCCTTCGGATATGTCATCTATGTTCCCTCGTCAAGGCAAACCAGTTAGAGGATCCTCCACATTCTGCTTGACTCCTTAGGAGAAGACTCAAGCTCATCGATATGTGTTACTTAACTATGATGTCGTGAAGCCATATATTGAGTAATAATTTTTAATTGATTGGATAATTGACAAAGGCTTTAGAGTGAAGCAATTAAAATTGATATATTTAAATCCTTTTCAGTGAATTTAGGAAGCACATAAGAAGGAGTTCACGAGACCGAAGGCCTTCAGTAATAGAGATAGAGAGGAGAGTTAATAGAGAGTTTCTTGATTTGTTTCCAAAGCGAGTAAGTGTATTGTAGTATATTGTTTGTCTATGTATATTTCTCTTTCTTGAATTTTAAATATTGAAAAAAAATAGTTTTGTTTATTTAGATTATGAATCCAGACATAGCAGACACGATCTCTGTTGACATGCAATTCTTAGCACGAGGTCCAATGCCAGATGGAAGGAGGTTCACTGCTTATAACATTAATGGATGCAACTTTCGTACTTTATCTAGAGAACAAGGATTGAAAACTCAAAATAGTGAAGTTTTTCTTACCTCTCACACTTCTTGTATTGCATCTAATGCTGATAGAAATGCAAGACAAGCAGACTTGCCATATTATGGAAAGCTAGAATATATGATTGAGCTTAATTATTATGGCCGATTCACAATTGTACTCTTCAAGTGCCAATGGGCGCACACTACTCGAGATAGAGGGTTCAAAAGATACGTTTTGAATTTTAACTGTGTTAATTTTTCGAGATTGATTCATATTAGTGATTGTGAGGATCATGATCCAAATCATCTCAAGAAAATATGGTATACTATGTTGATGATAAAACTGACGAAGGATGAAATGTGGTCGTACATCTAAAGTCAAGAGATTCGCTTAACATGGGAATGGAGGATGAAGAAGAAATATACGAGAATGAACCATTCTAACAATAAGAATTTGAATGGTTTTTTTATGTTAATTATGAGAATATCCAAGTTTCAATAGAGGAGCATATGCCTAAATAGGATTTAGCTTTTGTAGTTTCTATGGTATATGTTGAGCATTATTGTTACGTAAAAACCTATGAATTGAAGATTTAAAGATGGTTATATATATCTGAGCAGTTTTATGATTGGTTTAATATTTTTCTATTTTGTACTTCTTTGATAAAGATATTTTAATACTTCTTTGTTTTGTGTAGAAGACTTATAAAGTACTACTGAGTGTTGGTTATAGATATGTCTAGAAGATTTATTAAGGATGTTATCAATTTGTCTAATGGAAATTGTATCGTGGTTGAATTTGATGATATGGATCAACCAATTGGAGAAGGACAAGGCGTTCTTGCAGGCTTTTATGGAAAATTAGCTACTAATTGCTTCTTATTTCCAATAAACTTTGATAAATGGCCAAATTTACCCGAGTCATGCTTCAATCGTTGCTTTGATTAAATTATAAAGGTATAATTTGATAAGCTCTATTTTATGTCTTTGATTGTGTATTTGCATGTTACAGATAATCTATGTTAAATACGTAATCCCTAGTATGAACTTTGAGCAAGTGATACTCAAAATTGATATTACATAAAATGAGTCTACTGAAGTAGTATTAATCATGATGGAAAACTGGCTCGATGTGCACAAAATCTTCATTGTCCAGCTCTTATAGCACCTAGTGTATGTCCATTTTTGCTGCATCTTGCATCCCAGTTGTAGCAAAGAGTAGTTCAACTGTACTTGAATCAAATTGGCATCCATCTTACGTATAATCAGTGCACACATGACACTACTCATGCAAATGGATATTTTTCCATGTCCTTATTGAGGCATGTGGAATGTGTCTTCAAAACTTCTACAATGGTCATTGCTTGTACCCCTGTTATCTCTGTATTTTCAGTAAAATTTCATGTCAAAATAGAATTACGCTCAAATTATGAATGTTCACACTCAAATGATGAATGTTTTCAAGGCCTATATGATATGAAAGAAGGGAGGATACGTGAAGAATTTGTTGGGATCTTTTTTCCTCCTCCTGCTACAACGATAAAAAAAATTCATACTTTTTTATATCGAAAGATTTGAAAAAAATAGTAGACCCCCAGAAAAAAAAAACAAAAGAAAAAACAAAAATAGCTAAAAACAGCCTGCTTTTTATCTACTAATGTTGTTGTTGCGTCTGTTGTTCCTCTTCTTGCTGCCGTTGTGCTATTTTATGAACCAAACAACAAGACTCAATGTAAAAACTGCTTTAACATACGGTATATATGTAAAAATATGGTTCTTTTTTACGCACCATATTGTTTTAGTTTTGTTGCATCTTTGTTTTGCCTCTTGCTGCTGTTTTTTGGGTGTATGAACGAATCTCGCGTCAAGAATTTATTGTAAAATAGCATAAAAATATGGTAATACGTGTAGAAATGGATCTTTCTTATTTACCATGTTGTCTTTGTTGCTGCTACATCTTATATTTTACTTCTTGGTGTTGGTTTGCAATTTTTGTGACCAAAATAGCTAGAAATCACTGTAAAAGTGACAGAATAATGCGGTTAAATTTGGATCTTTTTATACACCCATGTTGTTTTTGTTGTTGTTGCAGCATATGTTTATTTTCTTGCTGTTGTTTCGCTATTTTATACAGCAAATATCAAGCATAAAAATATTGTATATGCATTAACCGGGAGGTTGTGAGTTCGAGTCTCCCCAAGAGCAAGGTGGGAATTTCTTGGAGGGAAGGATGCGGGGGGGTTTATTTGGAAACAGCCTCTCTATCCAAAGGTAGGTGTAAGGTCTGCGTACATACTACCCTCCCCAGACCCCACTAAGTGGGATTATACTGGGTTGTTGTTGTTGTTGTTGCATTAAAAATTAAATCATTGTGTGTGTATATATAAATTTGGTATTTATGCAAAGCCTTGATATGCTTTTGAAACCAACTTGTCTGGGCATGTTCTGGCCTTGGACTGGAGTACTAAAATCTTAGCCACCATAAAAAAAACTCGTATAGTCAGGTATACTACACCACAAGGATTTTTTTCTTTGTATAAAGAACAAATGAACTCTGACGGTAGAGAAAAAAAGATCATCTCATAACTCCCATATTGGCAATCTCTTGTTGGATTAGTAGTAACTTTAAATTTCAAAGGACTGTTATTCTCCTGTTGCAGTAGCAACTTCAGTAAAATTAACCAAACTAAATGGAAATTTGATACTACATCGAATTTATTATTTTCTTTCAATTCCTTTTCCTCGTTGGTGCTTGATGTGTTAGTGACTGCAATACCTTCCCCAGTAAAAATTATTATTAATCAATGTATTGTAAATTCATTATAATCTTCTATTAATTATATCTTTTTTTGTAGGCAAATGATACAATTAGAAGATCCATTTCACCCATGGGCTTTAGAAGATCATCTGATGGTACTAATTCTAGTGACAACAATTGAAGTTCCTTACAAGTGTATTAGATAATTAAGCATGACACTGGATTGAATGATTAAAGTAAATATTTTGTGTGTAACAGATGCAGTAGATATTTTGCACTTAATGGCTGGAGCAGAAATTTTACACTTCATAGGTGAAATAGATGTGGTGTTTAAAGCTAGTTTTGAGACTAAACATAATACTTAATGTTACGTTCCTTATGATTTAATGTTATTTTGATGTTACTAATTTCGATATGCAATTTCAATATTATCTTCATGCTTCATAATATTAATATATTTAAAATATCTATAGAAAATTTTGGGAGCCACAATTAACCCAAAAAATAATATTATTTTGAAAAAATTTAATTGAGGTTTAAACCCCTACAATTGAGGTAAAGAGAATATGCTATGCAAATTGCTTGATTTACGCCGCAACATTTTCCTCAAACAAGTTTCAAATTGATTAAATATTGAAAATATGGGGGTTTAGTTGTCGCTAACCAACCACTGCTAATGATACCAACGGTCACGAAAAAACCCCGCAAATTGATTACGGCGACAAATAATGCAGAGGTTTTTAAAACAGCCGTGAAAATAATTTGTGGGGTTGCTGACCCCCGTAATTTGCAAATTTAACCCCCCAAATAGACCATTTTTGTAGTGTGAAAGGCTCCGGCTAAATACAAATGACCACGTTCAGAAGGCTGTAACAGCCAAACTAACGCGAATCGGGGACGTCTGACCGTCGCTAAAAATCACAGGCCTTCAATTACTTTGAAAATACTTCGAAAGGACCGATTAAATAGGCTACCCTTGACATAGGAGAAAGAACTTCGACCATACCAGCTCCAAACTAAAAGGCTTCGAGATACTCAGCCATCGAGCCAAAACCTCCCGAGGTGCTCGATCATCGCCATATAACGGCTCACAATCGAGGTGTTTATCGAACCGTCGAAGATTCAGGCAAACACAATTTCAAAAATTCCTTAACGAGGGAAAATTGAAGCCTATATGAGAGGTCGTATCGAGCCAATGCATAAGAGCCACTGTCACCAGCCCATATAAGAGGTCGTACCAACCCAATGGGTAAGACCCACTATCCCCAACCCATATAAAAGGACGCGCCGACCCAAAATGTAAGAGCCACTATCGTCAGCCCATACAAAAGGTCTTACCGACCCAACGCGTAAGAACCTAAAGGCCTTCATAAACTTAAGGGTCGAATAAGCTCGAGTCGATACCCGACTCGAAGACTGAACCCATAGTGAACTAAATATGCCTAAGAGCAAAAGTATAAGTGCTCAAACGCCGGCTTACACTATAAGGTCGTACTGACCAAGCACGTAAGAGCTTACAGGCCGGCCCAATGAGCCCTAGGGCCACACCATGAAAGTGAGGATTCATTTTAACTCGAAGACCAGTTCATCTGGCTAAAATCAAGGCAAAGGAAAATGTATGAAAAATAAAATCGCGAGGTCTCCTTTTATACGTACATGTGAGAGAATACTAGTTTCATTTACAAAGTTCTTTGAAAGAACTCTATGCAAAACAAGAAAGGAAAGGCCTAACCTAATCTACGTCCCCCTCGAGGACTATGGTCCGTCGGCTTATTCCTCGCCATCTTCGGCATCAGACGGAAGGAACTTAGTATCATATTCTTCCGCCTTCGCCTGCTTTATCTCTTCCGAAAGATCGAAGCCCCTGGCATGAATTTCCTCGATGGTTTCCCTCTGAAATTTACACCTCACATACTCTTTATTCCTGCTCTCCCTGCCAAGAGCCTCCCTTAGCTCAGCACAAGCATCGGCAGCTTCCTTCAAATAAGCGTCCACCTTCTTATCGCCCTTAGCTCGAATTATTCTGACTTCAGCCCGGGCATCCACAACTTCAGCCTTCATCTTCAAGAGATTGGAATCGAGTCTTGGGATCATGTCTGTTCGGGCCAAGTTGTTCTCGTGAGCAATGCGAAGTTGCACTTCAAGGGCGGAAGCCTTAGCCTAAGCATCTTTCTTAGCTGATATCTGTGTGTCCACCTGAGCCTTTAGCCCATCATGCTCGAACTTAGCTTGACCAACTTCATTCCTAAGGCGTTCTATGTCCTTCATATTTTTCTGCATCTAAGGTACACGAAACATTAGCCTTGAAGGATAGAAGAAGAAATGCGCACTCCCTTGAAATAGAAGTTACATGTTCCTCGAGGTAGCTTTCGTATTTCAGACTGTGACTCGCCTCATACCGCAAGTTTGCCAACTCGTCTTCCCTTCCATAAAAAAAAAGCCTGAGGGATTTCTCCCTATCTACAACTTTTCGCAATCTAGACTCATGACGAAGCATCTCAGATTTGAGTTTGTTAAAAGCCTGTAGAAGAGAAACGTGATAAGGAAATGAAATTTACAAAACTATAAAATGAGTACGAACGGCCAAAACCTATCTCTGAGTAAAGCCGTTGAGCTTCCTCAAGAGTTGAGCATACATCTATTGGTATGGCTCCATCTACCCCGGTAGAACCACTCTCGATCGGTATACGGTCACCCAACATACGTGGCCTCTGGCTTCAAATGCCCCTAGAAGTACCTTCGATGGGAGAAGAAGTCGGCGACAGGGATCCCTCATTCCTCGAAGCACCTTCGATGGAAAAGGAAGATGGAAACGAAGGAGGAACCATTTTTCTAAAGCTAGGGATCTCGAGTGCTGCAAGTTCAGTCGATACGCCCTCTCTGAGCCTCTGGTCCGGACTCGTCTTGCTACAATCACTATCATCTGGTAGAGGCCTTTTCTACTTATTGTTATTATTATCACCCCTCAGTCCCAAAGCCGACGATCTTTCTCCTTCTATAAGAAGGCACGACCTCGCTTCGAGGGAATCCTCAATGCCTATGATGACAAAGTTAGTGCACAGAAAGAAAAAGTTCCATTCCGAGAAAAGGGGGATGGGGAGCAAATCACATAACACGTACCATGGTGTTTTGCCTCCCGCCTACCCTTGGATAAAGCTTTCCACTTATGTTCATCATAAGTCAAGTGGGTTGCCAACATCCAGCCCAATACGACAAGGCGGGGACCTCGCACGGCATCCATGAAATTGCTGCAAAAATGAAAAAGTTAATTAAAAAACTACAAAAGGCACGGGTATACCACTTACGTGTAAAATTCCACCCCTTAGGAAATGGCAGAAACTCTACAGGGGTAATATCTATAGTCCATACTCGGACGAATCGGCTCATCCACCCCTGATCTCCATCTTTTTCATCATCAACAATGAAAGGCATGGTGGATCGACATCGAAAGGTTAGCAGACTTGATGGTAAAAAGGCCGATACAACTTGATGAGATGGCTAAGAGTGAATTCGAGCCCTACTTTCTTCGCAAAGAATCTCATCATCAATACTATCCACCAAAATGATGGATGAATCTACGCCAAGGTAACCCGGTACTTTCGACAGAAGTCGAGCACAACCCTATCAAGGGGACCCATCATAAATGGGTACGTGTACACTTCAAAAACCCCTCTACATGGTCCATGATGCTCTCCTTCGGGGAAGGTACGCGCAATACTACCTCTTCCCCCCATCCACAGTCATTCCTCGCCAACTCAAGGTGCTCCTCACCTATTAAAGAAACAAACTTCAAGGAGTGCTCCCAATGACCTTGAACGTTGGGAGACTTTTATTACGGGAGATTTCCTCCCGAAACAAAATTCCCAGAGGATGATTCATCTAGAACTGACGGCGTACTTCCAACCAGGCGAGAACTAAAGGCGGAACTCCATTATCCTTGGAGAGCGGACCCTGATGTAGCAGTCATGGCTGTGGTGAAACTACATAATTGGAGTGGGAATTTGAGCAAGAGCATCAAAACTAAAATGATGGGGGGCCTAACGGAGGGAACGAGAACTCTACAAAAGAGGATAACTATTCAGAATGGCATAATCTTCAATAGGGAGAAGCCATCCATATGTATGGAAAAAGCGGCGACTACCTGCCTGCCTTAAAGCTCAATTAAAAATACTGGTTAAAGCTTTTATCACTTTGGGAAGATGTTCTAGCGGGATCGCCTCAATCGTTTCGTAAATGTATCATGCACTTGATGCCGCCATATGTTGTTTTGGGGTCAGAGACCCCCGTATCAACCAAGCCTCGAGATGGTACCCTATCTCGAAGGCCTCCGCCAAAAAGAATAAAGGCTCTAAAGAGCCATCAGCATTATTGCAGGCCTCGAGATGGTACACGATCTCGAGGACCTTTGCCAAAAAAGAAGAAAGGCTCTAAGAAGCCATCAATATCATTACAGGAGTAGAGATGGTACTCAATCTCGAGGACCTTCGCCAAAAAGAAGACATGCTCCAAGAAGTCAATGAAATCACTACAAGTTTTGAGATGGTACCCGATCTCGAGGACCTTCATAAAAAAAAGACTGGCTCCAAGAAGCCAATGACATCACTACACGACCCGATATGATACCCGATCTCAAGGACCTTTTCCAAAAAGAAGACATGATCCAGGAAGCCAATGACATCACTACACATCCCGAGATGATACTCGATCTCGAGGACCTCTACCAAGAAGAAGATATGCTCTAAGGAGCCATTATTATCATTGCGAGACTCGAGATGGTACCCGATCTCGAGGGCCTCTCTCAAAAAGAAGAACCTACTCATATGGGATTGGCCTCGAGGTACCATCTAAACTTAGGTAAGCCCTCATTCGAGATCTATCTGCAATGCCTCAAGGCTAATTACACTAATTTAAACAAGTTTCCAGGTAGTCGAGCTTGAGCGAACCCCCACTCGGGGATTTCTCCCAAAACCTAAAGGTTATCTTTATTCTCATGCATCCGAACACCCCCCCCCCCCCCACAAAAGGATTATTGCAGGGTCCAAAAGGCTAAGTCGTATACTAAAAGTTCGAAGCCTAACTCTTATTCAACTCGAAGTCGGGGATCCCGATGACCCGAGTTTATCAAACCAATCCAGGATCGATCCAAGGAATGACAAAGGGTTCTACGGGGAATCGTGTTAATCAATCAAGAACCAAAAGAAATACTTGCACCCGGACTCAAAATTTGCACCAATCGGTGGAGTCATGCATTCGGATTCTTCGCAAGCACAGATAAAAAGAAATATAGCATAAATCAAAGATAAATTGAAGAAAAATCTCTTTATTCATACGCACATGATTACAAAAGTCCACGAAGGGTCCTTACAATATGATTACAAAAGCTCACGAGGGGTCCTTACACCGAAACAAAGAAGCAAAAAAGTACACATATAGTAAAAGCCAAGAGCCTAATCTATCCTCGGGGATGCATCCTCGGTGGCAGTATCTTCGAGTACCACCTCCTCGGGAATCTTATCTCGGTCTTCCAAAACAGCATCTTCAAGGGTAGAAGATGAAGAAGAGGAAAGTGACGCAAAAGAAGCAGAAAGGGATGAAGAAGTGGCTTGGTGAAATCTGGCTAGTATGGATTTTGCTAGCACTACAATTGTGAAGTCACTTTTTGAGATACATCGGTGTGGGATGCAACAGTAGTAGATAGTACCACGTCACTCCACGGAAAGCAAAAGGAGTAAGGCGTCGCACCGGATAGTCAGGATATATGAGTAGAAGTTCATAGTCCTCGTATCCTCTAATGCATGGATAATTTGAGATTTATCTCTCATCACCTCCGGTCAACAACAACAACAACAACAAAAAATCGGTACAATTTCGATCGGTAGGGAAGCCCTAGAAAAAGGCTATGGCTTAACTGATGAAAACGTCTCCATGTAACTTTAAGGCCACGGGCCTCAAACATTGGAAATAACAATGGATGAGGATGGAGAGAAGAATGGGGTGAAAGGTTGTTGAAGAACATTCGAATGAAGAATTAGTTCTAGAAGGCTCCCATTTCTAGAAAGGGTTGCAGCGTAACCAGCGATGCCATCAATTTCTTTGAAAGATATATCGGCAGGCGCAATCAATGAGTTTTTGGGAGTTGCATCGACGCCGACATTATCGCTTTGAAGAATAAGAATCGGCAGTGTATTGAATGATTCTGGAAAGATGAACTGACAGTACGCCTCGGTAATCACAAAGGCTCGCATCATTAGTATGACATCATCACAAGAAGATCGAGAGATGGATATCGAAGTCGTTTCTTATCGTTCCACTCTAACAAATGTGAGGACTATCTGTATATGGCAAAAATCAACGGTTCGATTTTACGGTCACCAAAACACCTCGAGAAAACTGCCCCCGAGTGCTTAAAGCTTAGCTCGGGGCTCTGACCTCGAGGGTTCTCAGTAATCTACTTCGAGGTAGCGTACGCAACGGTCGGCCTCAGGGCAGGATAAGATCACTGGTTGTGCTGAAAAAGTGGGAAGTTCCCAAGGCGTGTGGCTAAAGCCGATAAAGTCTATCAGGCTAGTCTAAGCCCGCATCATGGCATTAATTGGATGTACCAGCTAAATATCTTTGTAATAAATGTATTTGTACTATGTTGGGATTCTCCCTCAAATATAAAGGGGATCCTTGTCATTTTGTAGAGTTCAGTTGCTCAATATTAAATACACAAGAATATTCTCTCTGCTCTCTAAAATATTCTTTTGATCTCATTGCTTCCATTTATTGCTTACATTGATTGTATTTCATTTATTGTTCATCATTTATTGCTAATCATTGATCATAAAGAGCCATCATTTTAGCTCTATTAAAAGTTATTCCTCCCTCGATTGCCCTAAGACGGTCTCCAAACTCGACCACGAGGCCTCATATACGGCAGCTCGAGGCCTCGACCTCCAGCCACTTGGTTCGATTATATATCACATCGTCCCTAAGCTATAATCTTATTTTTTAATCTTTTACTTAGCATCCATTGTCTAACAACTACAATAAAAATAGATCACGTATTTTTAGAACCACAAAATTAAATTTAATTGTTATTACTATTTTCACGGTAATAACCAAATCAAACCAGTTTATCAGTTTGGATTGGTGCTGTTTTATCGGATTTTTCAGGTTTTTCGAGTTTTTTGATAAATGGGTATATTTTCAATCTTTCTTTATTAAAGTTATAGATAAAGTTTTGATATGTAAATATATATGCTTTCTAAAAATTAAAAAATATTAACAAACACATTATCTATTGAAGTATTCTTATGGATTTTTCTAGTAACACATAATATTTTATTTTCTATACTATGAATTTAGATTATAGAAATACCACTTCAAATTCGAACAAAATATAAGAATTTTTGACATATAAATATGAAAGAATAATGAGATGATTGACACATTTCAATAACAATTAATAAGAAAGTGATACAATTCATTATTTAAAGTAAATAAAAATGAATGCACTTTATAGTTCTATTAAATATTACATCACATGAAGGGATCCCAAATACTTTAGACGTCTTTTAAACAAATTTCTGTATAAAGTCTTAAAAATATATTTAAATATATATAAATATATATATATATATATATATATATATATATATATATATATATATTTGTCGGTTTGGTTCAAATTTTTTTATTCAATACCAATTCTAGTCGGAGTTTTTAATCGGGTTGGTTTGACTTTTCGGTTTGATGTGATTTTTCAGTTCGGTTTGAACATCCCTAGTAGCAATCTTATATTCTATTTATGGTTCTTATGTTAGAGAATTATTTATGCAATTTCTGCTGTAGTTACTAATGCTCTTTTGTTTTTGTTTTTGTTTTTCCTTTTCTTCCCTGAGCCGAGGGTCGATTGGAAACAGCCTCTCTGCCATTTCGGGTAGGGGTAAGGTCTGTCTACCTATTACCCTCCGCAGACCCCACTTTATGGGACTATACTGGGTAGTTGTTGTTTTTGTCGTCTATTATTATATATTATTCCTTTCACCTCGTTTTCTTTTTATTTTGTTCTTGTTGTTGTTGCTCTATTTTTATCTTTCCTCGTGTTAAAGGTCTACTGAAAATAGGATCTCTACATTCATTATAGGGAAAAGGTCTGCGTACGCATTACCCTCCTCATACCTTGTGAGATTATATTGAATTTGTTGTTGTTATTGTTGCATGTGACAATAGGTGATACAGACGAATTTCCTTTTCCCTTGATATGTTGGCATCAGCTTTCTTCAATCTACCAAGTGGAGCATGAAATTTACTTGGGATGACTAAAATGCCACGTTACAGCCGAAGGAAGAACGAATACACAAGTCCAACACAAATAGGCAGCACAGTACTACTATAACTAGTTCGAAGGCAACAATGACTACTGTTTAGGACAGACAAAATTAATCAACGGAGCTGGCATTATCACAGTTAAGATTAGATAGCAATTTTCTAAAAGAAACGAGTGGTATCCGGATCACAACTTGCGGGTACCCCAGCTATTTTACTGGGTACTTGCCACCTACCACAAGCACAAGTACGTGTTAACTCTGTCTACCAAGGCTTAAAGAACATTTTATAGATTGTGAACTTAGAATACTGCTATCCAGAGTCTAATACCGTTGATATTAGTAAGATCATTATGCAACATTATTTTACATATTATGTCCGACTTATTATTCCGATACATGTCCTCTCTCTTCTGCAATCTATATCAAAACTAAATAGGGAAAACCAGCTAAAGGAACACCCAGGCCCCGAAAAAAGGAAGGAAGAAAGAGAAAGACAAAACAAAAACGCGTTCACCCCCTCCAGTACACATTTACAGCTTCATAGGTCCCACATTATCATTTGGGCTTGAAAACTTACAAATCCACCCAGAGAGCTCTTGCACTCTCTGCTCCAGCCAATCTGAGGTAGCAGTATTCTCCTTCCACAGTTGTACCACTTCAATAGTGTCTTCAAGACAAAAATAGATAGAAGGAAGTTATATCGTGCAAATTAGAAGGAAAAATTGCAGCTGCTCGAGCCCCAGTAGCCAAAAAACACCTTCTTCCTTACCAACCACTAAAGGGTCATGTTTCCAGGAGAAAACTAATAGAGCAAAGTAGCTCAGTGGTTTGATAATGATCACGTCACAATCTGAAATACCTTGCTCAATTGCGTCCCTAAGAAACTACTTCCTTCGGGTTTGTGAGAGTATGCTGGAACTCCAAGCGTTTAGCTGACCTGAGATCAACCACACTGGGAGGCATTGGTTGAAGGGATCCATGTAGCTTAACTAAATTAAAGAATTCCTCCTTTTGAAGGCTTTTTTTCTCAACTAATATATCAACAACTGCATCCATAAGGTTCCGGTTTCGCTCAAGGATCTGTACAGGCATTTCAGGATTTACATTAATGAAAATCTGAGCAACATGCAGTTTCTTAATTAACTTTATCTTCTTCCTTTTCCACTTAGACCAGAGGGGCAGGGAAAGGGAATGAGTCTACTGATACCTCTTTTCCACGACCATGGCACATATGTAAGATCCGTAGTGCCTCTGAGTCAATGTCCTAAAAAGCACAATGTATTTTAGAATTCAGGTGTCACGCAGAACATATCCACCATATGGCAAATACAGATGGAATGAAATGCCAAAGAAGTGCAACCAAAAAGCAGAGACTGGAAATTTTTTTATTTTAGAAGCATATTTGGAACTCTAGCAAAAACATACAAATGAAGTATTCATAATTCTGGACGGAGGAAACATATATTTTTGTTAAAATTTCAATTGCCTTTAAGCAATTGATCAATGGGGAAGGGGAAATAGTTAAATTACTACTGTGTGTGTGTGTGTGTGTGGGGGGGGGGGGGGGGGGGGGGCAGAGAGTGAAATCTTACATTTATCCTATCTGCAACCCAGAAGTTAGACAAACCATAATGCTTCTCAGAAAGACCTCCAAGAACAAGAGTCCGAGCCGCCGATCTAGCATTGTCTGCAGTCTCCGCCCATATGGTACTGAGCTGAAATATTTTAAATGTATAAGTGACTAATTCTTGCCCCAGTGGACTTCCCGTCATGGCTACATTTCTTAATAATCTTTAAGACACCGACAAAAGAAACACTGGATCCTTTTGAACTATTTAAGTGTTAGGTGACAAATGATGCAAAAATAAAAATTTAAAGTTTCTGGATATCTTACCTGGTCCTTTCCATACCACAGCTCATCAGCAGCACGTGGTGCTAGCTGAACAGTGATGTGATCCAAGAGTGACTGTCGGCTGCATTAAAATGAATTTTAAAAGTTAAAGATGAGTACACTCAGGATTTTTTTTTCTTCGACTTCTAAGGTGCAGTCGCACCAATGCAGTAGGCAGTCGCCTCTTCCAAATTGCTTACATGGGAAGCAACACCAACAGACAATGAGGTATTTCAAAAGCAAATACTTCATGTCTTTGGTGTCTACAGATATGTTTCTTCACTTCACATAAGGCAAATACATGATTAGAGATTTGAAATACTCACTTCTAGGTTCCATTACATAAACACTAGCATATCTTGTTGCATTTGATTTTCAATTTTAAGTTTTTGAGAGAAGAAATCAGAAAGATAAGTGCAATATGAAGGGGTAGAAATCGTGCCTCAGCATTCCTTCCTTAAATTTGACATGATCCATTTTCATCCGCACATAACCAAGCTCCCTTCCAGCCCTTGGAGCAATAGTGACCTTCTCAAAAGAAACATTACAAAAAACAGCCGTCACAAAAGGCACTTCGAGGAAAGTTCATACTGTAGACAGTAGCAATAGGCTCAATTAATCATCAATTATAACAATGATGATAACAGCTATTTTGATAAGTATGAAAATAAGAACTCAATGCACTTTGGAGGAAGAAAAAGACAAGAGAAAGCTGTAGCTTCCAGCTCTAACTTGCATTAACGAGCATGATTCTACTTTTCCGTACCATGTCAAACAAAGAGTATGAGAAATCAGAATTCAGGAAGAAGGAGAAATATTGATTGCTCTATCATCAAATATTTCCTAACTGACCCAAGTTTATCTATACCAGCAGTCAGTCCACTTCAAAGCTCCTTGCTAGCAAGTAATATTCTATTACATGGGTACAGCATCCTTTGTCTAATACATGGTTAAATTAGACAGAATTTTCCGCATAAAAGAAGAAAAAGCATGACAAAATCAAAACTCAGGAGCAGGAACATTGATTACTCTTTCTCCTAACTGACCCAAGTTTTGTTTGCCACCCATACCAGTAGTCGGTCCGCAACAAAGCTCGTTCAAAACAAGTCAATATTCTACAATTTAGATATCGCTTCTTTACTTTATAACATGGTTAACTTAGATTGAGATTTTAGTTATCATCTAAACTTTAAAGCTCATATCCATACATATTGTATAGGTAACAAATATAATCAATTTTAACATATGAACATGTCAAATACTTCGTCAACTTTCAAACAGGTATCTACTATGTGCAAGATGTAGTCTCACCTCAACTCCGCTCTTCTCATGTGACTAAACTTGCCATGCAGGTATTCCATCTTACTTCTACTTATCCTAAATATAACGCTAGAGCTAATTCTTGACAATGTAATATAATGACATGATATTCCACCAACACTGAATAATAAGGAAGAAATTCCAGAATTCGTATTTCCAAGCAGTTAGCCAAAGACAGAAATCCATGCAGTACAACAGTTCTTTAGCCTTTGTCATAGATGCGATGCAAGCATCTAATAAAATAAATGCTTATTTGGGTACTATTGAAGAGTGAAACAAGACAAAACCAAAGCAGAAGCGCAGAAACGATTGCCTAACTCAGTAAAGATACTTCACCCAATTATCATACCATAACAACAATAATGAGAAAGCAGAGAGTGAACTATCAAAAAAAGATATAAATAAAAAAGCAGACAGTAAAAAGCAATATAAAAGAGAGAAAGAGCATTACAAACTCAATATTTCTAAGATCTGGGAAGTTCACTGCCACCACAGCCATTGCTGCTTCATTAATAGCAACTTGCTTCCACATTTCAGGGCTCCTCTCCTTCCGGTCAAGCATTCCTCGTTCTTCAATTTGTGCAGCTTGTAACAAGTCATCAGTTGTAATCTGTTAAGTGCAAACTCTAAGGTTATACAAAGTCTACTGTCTCTGGTAGCAGAAGACCACACCATGGAGAAGTGAAGTACAGGTTTGGACACCTGTTTTAGTTGAGGAGTTCTTCGCAAAGTAGTGACATTAGAGATGGATGGTGACCGGAACTTCATCTTTGTCATGATAAAATTTAGAAGACAAATTCAAGCGTACAATATTTTTGGTCTCTATGATGATATTTAGAAAAATAACACGATTCGTTAATCAACATCAACCCATCCCCACTTCTCCGGCTGAAAAGGGCATCATATTGGAAGCAATAATGAAAAAGTTTCTCCCATGTTGCGGGCAATAAATAAGAGCTCAAATTAGGAAGATCTCATGTTGTTTAAAGACTATGCAAAAAAGTTCATCTTTATGGTAAACAACTAGTATTGGCATATATTGCTTAACAAGGTTCTCTTTTTTACCTTATCAAAAAACAAGATTAGAGGAAAATTTGACTCACTCTGAAGCTCTAAATCTATTACCTCAGGTCTTCCATCACGCATCATATTAATAGCGGCAACCTCAACAATGTTGGCCAACTCTGCACCAACCATTCCATCAGTCATACTGGCAACAGCCATATAGTCCAAATCAGGAGCCATAGGCTTCTTACGAGCGTGCACCTAACCCAGGGAGATTCAATGTAAGAAAAACATGGAGTAAAACATATTATAAGCTTGCTAAGATGTTATAATTTATATATCCCCGAGAAAAGCACTTTAAGATGCGGTACACCCCCAAAATAATTGAACCTTTCAACAGCAATTACATATGTAACGTGCACCTTAAGAATTTCAATTCGCCCAATAAGGCCAGGTTTTGGTATGTATATCTTCCGATCAAACCGCCCTGGCCGAACAAGTGCTGGGTCCAATATGTCTGGTCTATTTGTAGAAGCAATAGTGATGACTTCACCTTTGCCTTCAAAACCATCCAAGCACACAAGAAGCTGGAGAAAAAAGGAGAACTAAATCAATGTAGCCTGAAATCTCAACAAGATGAAGTGGAAGTTTCTCATAAGTGCTAAATGCCCTCGAAACCTGATTCAAAGTCGCATCACGTTCTTGTCCACCCGAACCCTTGATCAAACCACGTTCTCTGCCAACCGCATCCAACTCATCAATGAAGACCACTGATGGTGCCTGTGACAGACCACAAATAACGCTCATATCTTGTTAAAACTTTATAAATTATATATGCAACCACCCTTAAGTAAAAGCAAAAATGATTTGACAAGATTTAGAAACAGCACTTATGAAGCAACCCACCCAGAAAAATTCTATCAATAAATTAACGACTCCTCAATGTCAAACTAGCTGGTTTTAGCAATATCAAAAGACAAAAGCAAGCAATTCACTCAGAATAGGAGGGAAATGGTAGTCTTCATAAAAAGCAAAGGCGGAATAAAAGTAGTCAATTAGTACACCAAGCGCTTGTAAGCAAATGCCTCAGAGATGGGCATGGATAGTACAGAAGATAGAAAAAGGACTTACATTCTCCCTTGCCTCTTGGTAGAGTGCTCGAACACGAGAAGCACCAACACCAACATATATCTCAACAAACTGAGATGCCGAAATGGAGAAGAAGTTCACACCTGCCTCACCAGCCACAGCCTTTGCTAGCAAAGTCTTCCCCACCCCCGGTGGACCACAAAGCAGTATACCCCCTGAAAGCATTGCCCAATAGATATGTAATGATACAAGACAAGAATAAAGCAATACCAGGCTAATGTGCCAAACAAGGAACGGAAAACAAACTGAGGAATCATCAATGAAGTGAAACAGACAGGTGCATAGTAAATCTTATGCCTCACAAAATTGTCAATATTTGAGAAGTGAGATAATGCAGGCAAGAAAGGGAAAAAGGAAGAAGACAATTGCAGGGAAATAGAAAGAGAGAGAGACACACACACACACACAAGCTTTAGGGTACTCACGATGCGCGTGAGTCCTATCTCAATGAGTATAAATTTTTATTTTAAAAATAAAATAAAATTATAAAATAAAAGTGTAAGTTCCTAAAGATGATCATGAATATTGATGTGTATAACTAACTCAATAGTTAAAGAAACTATCTTAGAAGTCCCAAACATCAATAATTCAACTTAAAATTTGTTCCAACTTTATAATTTCTGAATTTCAATTTCACGGGCAAGAACCTTAGAAATCTAAATAATCTTGAAGTATACAACTTACAATATATAAGCAGGTAACTATTAATCTACGAACTTTAAATAAACACAAAATCAAAGTGCAATACAAAAAAACAGACATTAAAAAAAAGAAATAAATAAAGTAAGCTAGTAAGATATTCTACAATTGAAAGCTCACTAATAAACCCACTAATCTCTGTGGCATTCAACTTCATAAAATAAGATTATATTTGTAATGATCGCTTAGTCCTTTTTATAAACATAATTGGTCGTGATTTGTTGGTTAAGTAATTACTTGTTCGCCATGAAATTACATGTAATCGAAGGGTGCAATTGCACCATCCAATTCTCAAAATGTAAAGTAATTACGCGGGATCATTACAACTAATGTAACGTTTCTAATCCACTTTTGTTTCTTTTTTCAAATATGTTAAAAGTACAATTCTTTCTATACTATTTCTATTCTATTTCTTTTATTTTTATTTCCAGTCTGCTAATGTGTTACTTATGGTGTTCTTCCATAAAATTTTATAATTTATCATATTTAGCTTCTTCTTTTTTTTTATTGTTCTTTATTGTCATAAATACAATTTGGTATTTTACTCACTTTATTTGTTATTCTTTAGTGTTATAATTATGACAAATTAGCTTTTAAGTGCTTTCCGAAAAAACAGACTCTCTCTAAAAACGCTCTCGGCGCAGGATAAGCAGGGACGCTAACCTGCGCCTCCAGCCATGACGAGAGGACGGAAGAAATAACCGGTGACAAAAGCGATACCGGAGGAGGAGAGAATAGAAACACCTGCTGTGAATAAGCCTGCTCAGTGGTTAACCGGAATGGGTTCGGCGCCTACAATCTTTCACAACCCTAGCGGAACTGGAAACTTCGGGATGCAGATAACGCCGGAAAATGGTGTCCAACAGAGGATACCAGTTATGTTTGGCAGTTTTTTACCGTTGAAATTCCAACATATCAATGAGGTAATTGACGAAGGCGAGGGTGAAATGCTGGGGATGGAAAGTGTCGATACACAACAAGTTCATCGACGTCTCCAATTTTCTGCACAAGCAAAGCAAGTTCAGATTGGTCATACTTCTGATGCTCCTATGGCAGAAAATGGTAAAAAGGACACCATGCAACAGAATCGAAGCCCTCAAAAAGGGAAATCTCTATGCTATGTACCACCTGCTATGCGCGATGGTACTTTTGCGGTTCAAATTGAAGACGAGGACGCAAAGGAACAAGAGGCCTACTGGAGCAGTGCATTGATTGGGTTTGTGCTTGGAGAAGACCCGTATGAGCGAGCTATGGACAATTTCATTACAAATGTTTGGGATTTTGTTCCAAAACCTAGTGCTGCATCATTAGGAAGGTTATTATATTTTCATATTCGATAACAATGAAGATAGGGACCTTGTGCTTCAGGCTGGTCCATACTCCTTTCATAATAAGCCATTTGTGTTACAACAGTGGAGAATCGATTTCAAGTATGAACTAGGTAATGTGAGTGTAGTTCCTTTATGGGTTACCCTCCCTGGCTTGCCACTGGGATTTTGGTCCACTGAAGCCCTCAGTAAACTAGCTAGTGTGGTTGGGAAACCTATGTACACTGATAGAATCAACGCTGAATTGGAGAGGATTTCTTATGCAAGAGTGCTGGTGGAAACAGATATATCCCAACCATTGCCTGATAGTTTTGAGTTACATACAAAGAGGGAAGTTATCATACAACAGATTGACTACGAATGGAGGCCAAAATATTGCTGCGACTGTGTAAGATTTGGCCGTAACACTGAAGACTGCTGGTATAAAAGAAGCAGGGTAATGAAGAGGTAGCACAGAACCACTACAAGGCAGCAGGGGAAAAGCAGCAAGTGCAAAATGAGACGTGAAAATGGATATCAAAACCAAAGCAGGATAATGTGGTGGTTAAAAATGCTAGGACAGTGGAGGAATGTAAGCAGACTGACAATGCTGGAAGCAGGGTGATTGACAGAGGGTTGGCAAAAGGAAAGAATGTAAAATAATGTGATGGAGCCTCATTGAACACAACTAACAGTTTCTCCTTGCTACAGATAGGTGATGATCCAGGGGACGCTGGCCCATCCAGCTTCACCACATCATGATATTCAGCACATGGAACATTAGGGGTCTAAATAAGGCCCATAAACAGAAGGAGCTGAGACTCTTTCTGAAAAAGCATAAAGTAGATTGTATGGGATGTATAGAAACTAGAGTGAAGGAAGCAAAGGTGAAACAGATTGTTACAAAACTGGGGAATGATTGGAGACATACTGGGAACTACAATGAGCATCCCAATGGGAGAATCTGGATACTGTAGAATTCAAAAGCTGAGCTGCAGGTATTGAAGATTGATGAACAATTTATTCACTGTGAGGTTAAAGAAAGAGGTACAACCTTCAGAACACTGATAACAGTCGTGTATGCAAATAATGAACTGAGCAAGAGACAACAACTTTGGGCCAAATTATTGATCTTAGGTGCTACTATTCAGGGAAGCTGGCTTCTTAGTTGAGACTTCAATAATGTATTCCACACTGATGACAGAATAGGTGCTCCAGTTGTGCAGCAGGAGATTCAAGGTTTTCAAGACACACTCATTGCTCTTCAACTCACTCAGTTGAAGAGTTTGGGTTGTTTTTATATATGGTGCAATAAACAAAAACCAGAGACAAGAGTATATAGCAGAATTGATTGGGCCTTTGGGAATGTGAACTGGATGCAGGAATACAGTCACATTGAAGTTGATGTGTTGACCCCGGGAGTTTCAGATCATTCCCCTATCCTCTTAATATGTAACCCTGAGGAACAGAGAAGGAACATTCATCCTAAGCCTTTCTAACTGTATACATCTGTCATGGACCATGCTGAATTCCCTAGCATTGTGGAAAGGGTATGGAACCAGCACCAGCAGGGAGGGAGACTGCATAGAGTATGGAATAAATTGAAGGCCCTAAAGGTGGGGTTAAAGGAGTTGAATACCTATATGGCAAAGTATAGGATACATCTCAGTGAGGCAAGGCAGAAGCTGGAAACCATACAGAATCAGTTGCAATCCAATTGTATGGACCAAAGGCTGATTGACCCGGAGAAGTTGCTACTTATGGAGGTGGAGAAGTGGAGCAATATAAAGGAGCAGATCTTACAACAGAAATCTAGAGCTCACTGGATTGCCTGTGGAGATTCCAACACTAAATATTTTCATGCTCAACTAAAGATGAGGACAAACTTTAACACTATCAACTCTATATATACTGAAGAGGGAGTAAAATTGTCTGATCCCAGGAAGGTGGAAGAAGAGTTTGTTACTTGCTTCAAGAGATTACTAGAGGAAACAATAGCATATGCCAATGTCCAAACACTGAAGTAATCCACCAGGGCCCATGTCTCAACTTGCAACAGAAGGATGACCTAGTGAAGCCAGTCACAAGGGAGGAAATACTGAAGGCAATAAAAGATATGCCTCATGACAAGGCACCAGGGGTGGATGGCTTTTATATAAGGCAGTGGCATGTAGTTGGGGAAGACATTTGTGAAGCTGTGAGAGAATTCTTTATTACTGGGAAGTTACATACTGGAGTTAGCAGCACTGCACTAACTCTAATTCCTAAAGTACAGAATCCAAGCAAAGTAAAGGACTACAGACCCATTGCGTGTTGTACAACTCTGTACAAGGTCATCACAAAGATTATTACAGCTAGGCTAAAAGGGGTTATTGACCACCTTGTGGGTAGATCACAGTCAGCATTCATTGAGAGTCGTAGTATTATTGATAACATCTTATTCACACAAGAACTGTTCAAAGGTTATTCCAGGAAGGCAATTTCTCCTAGATGTGTGCTTAAGGTGGATTTAAAGAAGGCTTACGACTCAGTTGAATGGGTTTTCCTTAAAAGACTGCTGCAGGATTTGGGCTTCCCTCATAAATTTATTGGGTGGGTTATGGAGTGCATATCCTCTGTTACCTACTCTCTCAACTTCAATGGTGGCCTCACTGCACCATTTAAAGGAAAAAGAGGCTTACGGCAAGGCGACCCGATGTCTCCATACCTTTTTGTTCTGGCCATGGAGTATCTACAAAGAGAATTTGTGCAAATGATGATGAGGAAAGAGTTCAAATTCCATCCTAGATGCAAGAAGTTGGGTGTAGCACATGTTTGCTTCGCGGATTATCTTCTTATGTTCTGTAAGGCAGATGTTCAGTCTGTCAGCTTACTGAAACAGACTCTCCAGAAATTCTCTAAGGTTTCTGGACTTCAAGCAAATATTGATAAAAGTGCAGTGTACTTAGCAGGGGTAACCAACTGGCAGAAGCAGGAGATTTTACGGGTGTTAGGATATCCTGAAGGCAGGCCTCCATTCAAATATTTGGGGGTGCCTTTGCATTCAAAGAAGCTGTCCATTGCTCAATGTTGGCCACTGGTGGAGAAAATCAAACAGAAAATAAGCTGTTGGTCGTCAAGGTTACTCTCCTATGCTGGTCGACTTCAACTGATTAAATCAGTTCTGTTTGGTATTCAAGCTTACTGGTCGCAGATTTTCCTACTGCCTAAAAAAATTTTGAGAATGACTGAAGCAATCTGCAGATCATATCTTTGGACAGGTTCAGCCACAGTTTCAAGGAGAGCTCTGATTGCCTGGGATACTCTCTGTATGCCATACAGTGTAGGGGGACTGAATGTATTGGACCTGACTAAATGGAATAAGGTTGTTGTTGTTAAGCATCTATGGGCACTGACTAAGAAGAAGGATAGCCTGTGGATAAAATGGGTGCATACCTTCTATATTAAGAACTGCTGTATTGAAGACATGCCAATGCCTGGGGCTGCTGCTTGGGCAATAAGGAAAATATTTGAGTCGTGAGAGTTGATAAAAGGCATTGCAACTCTCAATTGTAATCTGGACAACAGATTGATGCAGTTTCAGCATGGTGAGTGTTTTAGCATCAAGAAGTTATACAGACAACTACTCCCTCATTACAGCAAAGTCCAATGGAAGACCATCATATTGCAGTATCAACTGCATCCCAGATACAAATTTATACTGTGGTTGGCTCTGCACAGGAACTGTATTTTCTGTGGTTTGCATCGTGAAATCTTTGAGCATCTGTTCTTTGATTGCTTGAAGACCAAAGAAATCTGGAATCGACTCCTTAGCTGGTTGGGCTATAAGCGATCCATTGCAGACTGGAAGAAGGAATGTGACTGGGTTAGTAAGCTGGCAAAAAGTAGAACTGGATTAGCAGAAATCACTGCTTGTCTCTTTGGGATCGTGGTGATAGCGATATGGAGGGAGCGGAATAAAATGAGATTCCAGGGAGGTAAGTTGATGAGCGATACTGTTTGTAAGGAAATTGTAGTCCATCTCCACTCAAGAGGGGCTTCAATTCATAAATGGAGGGCTGTCCTACAAAGTTTAAACCATTTCCCCTAAACTTCTATTGAGTTAGACTTCTCTTGAGATAGATTTGTCACACGTATTATCAAATAGTGATTTTGTTTTTAGAGTGGTAATAGTGTAGTGATTGTATAGCATATGAGAATAGATGGTCAGCATCTATGTTTGTACGTATACTTTTTTTGACGGAATGAAAAAGGAATCTGTTTATTCAAAAAAAAATACCCAAAATATTAGGAAAGCAACTTAAATTACAATTATATCCAATGTAAAATTTATTTTTAGAAGGTAAAAAAGGCGAACAATATCTCGCTAAGGGCTTTCGTGCTTTTAATATATATATATATATATATATATATATATATATAAATAAATTAAAGAGGCATTGGAAATGCTATTTGCATAAATTGATGTAATGAATGACAACAAGAATCAGTAAACGGAAACTTTGAGGGGAGAGAAACAGACAGATAGATAAGAGGTTCTCTTAGTTAAGTTACATAAGCAGATATCAAACTTATTAATGTTATACTGAAGTCAGAGTTAGTTCTATTCTTGCATGTGATAGAATTATGTTAAAACACGGAGTAGTAATATGCAGGTAGATGTAAAAAAACAGAGAAATATCTAGGAGAAACTTTACTAAAAAAGGAATCTCTTGTTACAAAGTAAGGGCGAGCAAATAAATTTTGCACTATATGTTACTCATAGAGCTAAGGATATAGTAGAGTCCACTGCCAAAGGACAGAACTTAGTAAACCCCAATTCCATGAAAAAAGAAAGAGTCATACGTGACCTAGCTAGTGGTGGACTAAAGAACCTTGGATCCGCTAACGCTGCAATTTCAAAGTGGAAGAAGCCTATAGCTTTATGTCTATTGTATCCACATAAATACACGATTCCATAAGGAAATGACACTAAAGTAGAGAAATATACAGTAGTACCCAGAACAAATAACTAACAAGTCTAGAGCAATTGAAGCGGCATATTCCTAATCTGAAATAGAAAGAAAAGGACTTCCTATTTACGGAGAGTATATGTCAAACAACAAACTCAAATAGGAACCACATTCAAGAAGACTCCCAAAAATTAACAACAACAACAACAACAAACCCAGTTTGATCCCAACAGGTGGGGTCTAGGGAGGGTAGTTTGTACGCAGACCTTACCCCCTACCTAATGCAGGTAGAGAGGTTGTTTACAATAGACTCTCGGCTCAGGAACTCCCCAAAAATCAATATCTGCATATATCTGACCTGGTATTTTGACTCCTCGCCTGCGATACATCTCCCCATGGGTGAAGAACTTAACAATTTCCTCAAGCTCCTCCCTGATTTTCCCAAGCCCAGCAACATCAGAAAACTTAACATCCACACCTCTCTCTAAATACTGGGGAAGTTTCTTATTACGTGCTCTTCGGACACGAGCACCTGACCTCATGAATTGCATAGCCATCTTCATATAAGGATTTTCCTCCCCTTTTCTTCCTTCCTCTTCGTCATCATCATCAACACCCTCTATCCCTTCCATTTCCCTCTCCAATTCCCTCATCTTCTTTTTCTCATCAGCTTCTGCTTTCTCTATCTTCAACCTATCCTCATAATCCTTTTTCTGCCTCCTATAACTAAGCACGACAGTTCTATAAAATATGTAGAAAAATACCAATCCAAGAGCAGTGGCAACATTCGAATCACTAGCTAAGGTTTCCCACATTCTTGCCATATCCTGAGAACTTCTACTTGCTTGACGCAACGACTCCTCATACCTCATTCTCTTCAACTCCCTCTTTCTTTTCCTCTCTTCCATTTTCTTCTGTGTTTTCATTTCCTTCTCCATCCTCTCCCTCTCCTCCCGCATCTTTGACATCTCCTGGTTTTGCCTCCTCTTCAATTCTTCTCTCACCCTCTTCAGCTCCAACGCCTTTTTCGACTGTGGCTTGGCCTTCATAAAAGAAAGCATCCAAGCTGGAATATTTGACAAGAACCCCAAATAAGGTGAAGGCAGCTCGGGTTTTTTCAGTGGTGGAGTATAGGCATTCATACAAAGTCCATCAATTTTCAGGTCATCCCATGCAGACCAAAATCTTGGATCACTCTCAACAGAAGGCAACACAATTCTAACAACCTTAGAATCCTCTAAAACAGCTAAAACTACCTCGGGCCGTTGCTTTAACCCTACATTAGGTGGTTTAATTATATGCTTAAGTTTCCCTTCCCTTTTCAAATCCAATATTTCTGTATAAGGCAGCCTATTGCTCAAAGTTGGAAGTCCTTGTGACCATTTTTTCAGCTCTTGTGGCGTTAAAGCCTCAGTCTTTTTCGTCGAACGTCTTTTTTCGGAGACTTTTGCTGCATTTGCGGGTCTTACAAGAGAAGTTGAAAGTACAGTGAGTGTAACTGAAAGATTAAGTAAACCCAGTTGATTAAACCTAAGTTTCTTGTCTTCTTCGGTTGTGGGACTGTCAGAACTGCATGAAATGGTTAACGAAGTTCTATTTTTTCGACAGTGGGGTTTGTTAAATTGGGAAAAAGAAGGCAAAATTTGAGAATTGAGAATGCAATTACAGGCCATGTGATTAAAAAGAGAATTTTGACTAAAGGGTTGAGGATGATTACATTGTACAGCAAAGCAAGAGAGTGGTCTCCCCCAATTCGAATTTGAAATTGAGACTCCTCTTAGGCATTATATCAAACAGCTTCAGGATGAGAATTTTCGGCTTTTCGCTGCCAAAAGAAGTATTAATTAATACAGGCTGAAGTTGATGAATTAAGAGTGGAGAGAGGAAGAAGACACCGAGCAGATATGATGGCGGGTCGCCTGCAAATAGGACCAATGAAGTTGCCAAAACATTTTCTTTTGGGCTTTACTGATGGCCCAATAATGAAGGCCCACTCCACCCCTTTCCAGGTTGGAACTATAATGGTAGAAATGGCACTACGCAGCCACTTTAAAAGGTTGCTATTTATAGTACGTCCTAAATTTGAGTTTTTCAGTTTGAATTTCTGGGACAAAAATGTCCTGAAATTAAAATTTTTAGTTTAAAATTATAAGACAAAGTAAGTATTGGTTAATTTCTAAATAGGATCCTTGAGAATGGCTATGTGAGCACTTGCCCCACTATAATATAAATAACACTTATAATTAAAAAAATTGAGATAAGTTATCTAAAAAGCATATATAAAAGAAAAACTAATTTTCTAATATATATACTAAGATACAGTTTTATAGTTACAGACTTTTTTTATTGGTTAGCTTTTTATCCTGATTTTCTAACATTTTTATTCTTCCTCTCTCACATATTAATCCATAGTATTTCTTTTAACAATTATTGTATTTATTTTCATTAAGCGGATAAATCTTGAACTCAGCTGTGTATCTAATTCACATTTGGGAAGGAATTATCAATATTCAATGTTGATAAAAGGACCGGATGACAGTGTCCAGGGGTAAAGCTTTGCTGTTTTACACCAATCCAATACATAGAATGATAGTCAGAAGATACTGTAATAATATATATATATATATATATATATATATATATATATATATATATATATATATATATAATAATATTTTATTATAAAAATTAAGTTTTGCCGGAATTAATTTTCATATTATGTTATAATATATGTTCTATATAACAATACGTCGCTATAATATCTAAAAATATTCGAAACAAATGAAATTATTATAGAGAGATTTGACTGTATATATCTTCACAAATAGGATTATTGCAAAATTATTGTTAATTAATATTTATTTTATTTTTATTTATCTTAATCATGATAAGTTTCTGATGTGGATCAATGTTATACCCTGTCGAGATCAGGTCCAGTTTAGATTAATTAATTAAGGAAAAATTCACTGTTGGTAGCTAGCACTTGCCTGAGCAAGGCGAACAAATCTGAAGTGTACCTAATTTCAGGTTTTAAGTGTAAGTATAAATTGTAATTCTACCACGATCTTGAACACGATAATCTTACATGTAATCGATATAGAAAGCATACCTGAAGTGAAATCCATTATCTTGAAGCGGAAGCGTTAATTCAAATTGATTTCTCGCTTCTTGCCCTAGCTTTCGTTACCGCCGACTTTACTGATAGAAGAGAGGAAAAATACGGTAACCCTAATAAGTGGGGAGAGGGCAAATTTATAGAGGTTCATACTTAATCTGGTACGTCCATCAAGTAACCAATCGGACGGATGAGATTTGACAATTAATTAAATATTAACTATGGGCCTTAATCTTTGGGCCACATACATGTAGGAAAATAACTTACATTCTCTCACTTGGCCCGATAATCACATAATATTAATATTTAATATACGAACATTAGTTGCGCATAAACAAATCTCTTCTATAATGTCCATCATAAATACCACAATATGATAAACTAGTAAATGTGAGTTATGGCAGTTATACATAGTTTATACATACTCCGTTCCATATACTACAACATTAGTATTTTATCGTATCAGGTTCATAAGTTATAAAATACTATGGTCCACAATAATGTCTCCTTGAGACTTATCTTGTAATATCTCAAAACAATAATGTGTATACCATTATAAGAAACAGGAAATCATTAATGTATATCAGAAACATATAAAGGAGCTCAGAGTATCGAAACATCATAAATACATCAATCATAAATACAGCCAAGACCTATTTTATGTACATGTTCTTTAAATATCTTTGGCTGTAAACCTTACGTTATCGAATCTGCAATCGCGAGATCAGTTCTAATATGGTCAAGTGACACTCTTTGTTTTTGAACTTCCTCCTTGACGGTAAAGTACTTTAATTCCACATATTTTGCACCTTTGGAGTACTTATCGTTATTGGAGAAGAATATTGCTGCAGAATTATCACAGTAAATTTTCAGTGGTTTGGTAATGGTGTCGACAACCCCAAGTCCTGAAATAAAGTTTCGCATCCATAATGCATGAATTGTGGCCTCAAAACATACCACAAATTCTGCTTCCATCGTGGATGTATCAATGACAGACTGTTTGGCACTCTTCCACGATATTGCTCCTTCACCTAATTGGAACAAATAACCAAACGTGAATTTTCTAGTAGTCAATACATCCGGCGAAATCTGAATCCGAGTATCCAACAAATTCCAAATACTTGGACCTCCTATACATGAGCATGTAATCCTTCGTTCCTTTCAGGTACCTGAAAACTTTCTTTGCAGCTTTCCAGTGATCAATTCCTGGATTACTCTGATATCTTCCCAACATTTCAGCCGTAAAACTAATATTCGATCTTGTGCAAGTCTGAGCATATATCAGACTGCCAACAATATAAGAGTAAGGAATTGATTCCATTTCTTTTCACTCTACATCATTCTTAGGGCATTGCATGAAACTAAATTTGTTCCCTTTTTGAATTGGAACAATTCCTGCTGAATAATTTTTCATGTTAAATCTCTCTAGAATTCTTTCGATATAGCCTTTCTGAGACAATCCCAATAATCCTTGTGATCTGTCCGGAATATTTCTAATCCTATCACATAGGATGCCTCACCCATATCTTTCATTTCAAAATTTTTAGAGAGAAAACCTTTAGTCTCACCCAATATGCCCAATCATTAGCAGCAAGTAGAATATCATCAACATATAAGACTAAAAATATAAACTTGCTCCCTGATCTTTTGGTATTTACACTGATCAACGTATTTTCCACAAATCAAAAGATGTTATGGTATCATTAAACTTTATATAGCATTATCGTGAGGCTTATTTAAGTCTCCATATTGACTTCTTCAGTTTACACACCATTTGACCTTTTTCTTTAGTTTCGAAACCCTCTGGTTGGTCCATATACACTTCCTCCTCGAGATCCCCATTAAGAAAGGCAGTTTTCACATTCATTTGGTGTAACTCTAAATCATAATGATCCACCAAAGCCATAACAATTCTTAACGAGTCTTTCTTTGAGACTGGTGAAAAGGTCTCTTTATAATCAATGCCTCCTTTCTGAGTATAACCCTTGGCAACAAGTCTGCTTTGTATCTCTCACTATTGCTATTTGAATTGCGTTTGGTCTTAAAGACTCATCTACACCCGATTCTTTTAGAACTTTCTGGCAATTCAACAAGATCCCAGACTTTATTGTATTCCATAGATTTTAACTCTTCTTTCATGGAATCAATCCATTTGTCAGGCTCATTGCTTTTTATGGCTTGTGAAAATGAAACTGAATCCTTACAAGACCAATGTCAAAATCTAACTCTTGCAAATAAATTACGTAATCATCCGAAATAGTCGATTTTCTAACTCTTTGAGATTTTCTTAATGACATTTCTTGTGGTTCATTTGTGTCAGATATTTGTGAGTTAGTTTCCTCATGAAGTGTTTCATCAAAATGTTGCTCGGTGTTGTCAAAGTGCTTTTCAACAACTGGAATAATAGTTGATATTTGTGTGGATGTAGGCACATTTCTGGGTAATAAAATATTGACCCTCATCTCTTTAATTTTCACACTTTGATTTCAACACTCCTACTAACTTCACTGTTCTCAACGAATCTTGCATTACCGGTTTCAACAATTCTCGAACTATGGTTTGAACAGTAAAACATATACCCTTTAGATTTCTCTAGGTAACCAATAAAGTAACCACTTACTGTTCGAGAATCTAATTTCTTTTCTTGTGAATTATAAACTCTAGCTTCCATTGGGCAACCCCAAACATGCAGGTGCCTTAAACTAGGTTTCCTTCATGTCCACAGTTCAAAAGGGGTCTTTGGATTTGCTTTACTAGGAACCCTGTTTAATAAATATACAACGCTTTTAAGAGCATACATCTACAATGATTTGGGTAATGAGGAGTTACTTATCATGCTCCTAAACATGTCCATAAGTGTTCAATTACGCCTTTCTGCAATACCATTTTGTTGAGGTGTTCCTAGCATAGTATATTGTGCACATATGCCACGTTCCTCGAGGAACTTTGAAAATGGACCTGGACACTGTCCTGACTCGTTATATTTTCCATAATATTCACCACCTCTATCTGACCTAATGATTTTCATCTTTTTATCTAATTGCCTTTCAGCTTCATTAACAAACACCTTGAGAGCATCTACTACTTGAGATTTTTCTTTTAGCAAATAGATGTATCCATAACGTGAAAAATCATCAATAAAAGTGATAAATATTTCTCTCCATCAAAATATGGAATATCAAAGGGTCCATAAATATCGGTATCTATAATTTCAAGAAGCCGGGTGCTTCTTGTGGCACCTTTCTTACTATGCTTGGTTTGTTTTCCCTTAATGCAATCCAAAAATATAGTAAGATCAGTACAATTTAGATTCAGAAGAATCTCATTCTTTACTAATCTCTCTAACCTTTATTTGGATATATGACCCCAAAGGTTTATACCACAAGTAAGCAAAACTTTCATCTAGTGAACTACATTTAATTCTAATATTATATTGAACATTAAAAAGGGATTCAGAAAAGCCAATATTGAGTTTCAATTTATATAAACCATCACTAAGAAAACCAGAACCATAGAAAATAGCATTCTTATATAAATTGAAACATCCATTTCTAAAGTTAAAATCAAATCCAGAAACATCAAGTCTTGAAAGAGAAATCAAACTAGAACCTGAAGGTACATAAAGAGTTTGTAATAGATCAAGGTGATGTCCAGTCTCCATGATCAAACAATAAGTCCATATGCCTTCAATTGAAGCCTTCATACGATTTCCCATGAACAGGAAATCCTTATTTGGATTTGTAGTTTGGATTGTAAGGAATCCCTATAACGTAGTAGATACATGAGCAGTTGAACCAGCATCAAGTCACCAAGTATTATTAGGAATTTCTACTAAATTTGATTCGAAACATACAAAAGCACTAATTGTACCTTTCTTTTCTAATCAAGTTTTACGTTTCAGGCAATCTTTCTGATAGTGTCTTCCCTTGTTACAGAAACGACATGTATTTGCCTTATGTTCCTTGTTAGCATTCCGGCGAGCTTTAGCATGTGCTTTCTTCTTCTTGAACTTGTTGGCCTTCAATTTAAGTCCTTTACCAGCTCCTTGACCCATGAGGTTAATTGAATGACTCCCTTGTTTCTTAAGTCTTGACTCCTCCTAAGTAAGCATACTGGATAATTCACTAACATTCCACTTATCCTTAATAGTGGTATAGTTAATTTGAAGAGGTCCATACTCAGGAGGTAACAAGTTCAGAATAAACTGAACCAAGAAGGAGTCATCCACTTTCATCCCCAAGGTCGGAAGTCATGCTGCAATGTTAGTCATCTCGATGATATGATTTTGCATACTACGCGACACATTAAACTTCATGGTCACGAGTTCAGCCATTAGTGTACCAGCGAGAGACTTATCTTCAGAACGAAAACGTTCTTCCACAAACTTCGGGTATTCTCTGGCACTTTTTGTTTGTGGAATAGTACTCTTAATATTGCTGGCAATATTCATTCGCATAAACATAAGGCTTAGCCTGTTAAAGCGTTCCCATGCTTTATGGAAAGACTTCTCATCCTCACTACTCGAATCAGTAATAGCAACAGGCTTATCATTCAGCAGAGCCAAGTCAAGATCCATTACACCTAAGTGGAACTGGACTTGTTCGCGCCATTTAGAGAAGTTTAATATGTTGAACACAGTAACAGACGAAGAAAGCGAATGAAAAGGAATAGCTACAAAATAGATAATACATGCTCACAAATCAATATTGATTCAACAAAATAGTTAAAGCATATCGCAATACTCCTTTGGGTAGATATTATGACACACTATCATAATTGAAATTCCATATAGTCTTTAAGGGGTAATTAAATATTTTTAACCAAATATATATGCCATCTTTGGATAGACAATATATATTTGACTAAGAATATTAATTTACTTCATCATATTAACTATTCATAGAATAATCGATGCACCTTTGGGTAAATCCTTAAATTCCAGCAATAGTGAAAATTAATTTATCCATAAATTTTAAATTATAGGCATTCCATTAATTTCATGGATAAACTATAATTTTATGCATGCATATTTATGAAAATACTAGTTTGGTCACTTTGGCTACTAACAAACTATATAAATATAAATGCACACATATAATAAATATCAGAATATTTTATGCATGTGGATATTTTAAAACATACTAGTTTGATCACTTTGATGACTAACAAACTATATAAACATTAATCACATATATTATTCATTAATATCTTATCACTTTAATTGTCCAAAAATTCAAAAGTAGAAACAAACAATATGGCTTGAAGCGAAAACGTAATGGTTGAGACTGATAAGATATAGGATAAGATTGTCATATTATATTTGTCATACATGATTTACATAATAGAATATGGACTTAGCAAACCCACATTATCAAAGTTGACTTCTTTATATTTACTAACTCAATCACCAAATCTTTAGCACAATCCTTATGAAAGCATTATTTTGAAGTCGGTGGCTTTAAACTTCTAAATAAATAATTTATTAGATTGGAGATCCTCCTAATGGGAAAATACCAGAAAACCTAGAGACTCAATACATTTAAACCTTTCCGTTGATGGCCTCAATATCTTTGGATATAATTATTGGATTTCGCAACAGATTATTCAAGGAATATGTGCTAAGTCGATACTCAAGAAAAAGAGTATTGAATCTTATATTGTAAGAACTTTGTATGAAAAACTGATTACAACTTTGATGAAGAACTTTTCTCAATTAAAGCCACGCTAGTGTTATTCATACTGTAAACGTGTAAACGAAAATTATCGGTTCAAACAATCTCAGGCTCTGATACCACATGTAAGCAAAATTTGTAATTCTACCAGGATCTTGAACACGATAATCTTACATGTAATCGACATAGAAAATATACCTGAAGTTGAATCCATTATCTTAAAGCGGAAGCGTTAATTCAAATTGATTTCTCGCCCTAGCTTTCATTACCGCCGACTTAAGTGATGGAAGAGAGAAAAAATACGATAACCCTAATGGGTGAGGAGATGACCAATTTATAGAGGTTCACACTTAATCTGGTACGTCCATCAAGTAACCAATCGGACGGATGAGATTTGATAATTAATTAAATATTAATTACGGGCCTTAACCTATTGGGCCACATACATATAGGAAAATAACTTACATTAAGCACACCACACTCGAGCTTGCAATATAATACTAATTAGAGTATCTGCCGTAGAATACTGTTTGATCAAAAAAGTAAATCTTTCTTTAAACTAATTAAGTAAAAAATTAGGGGTTAATCTTAGTTAAAGATAATGACCTTAGATCTAAAATCGATTTATGCGGGTAACGTGCAACCACGCTAGAGTGGATTTAATGCAATAAAAAGAAATGTTAAGGTTATCAATGGGGTGGGAATAATGATAATCATTAAATAATAATAAATGGTACTAAATGTAAATAGAGAGAAAGATTCATACAATATTAAATGATGTGAATAATTTCTCTTTCTGATAATGATGTAAGACAAACAACTATGGAAATATTAGAGACTTTCTCGAATTTGATGTGAAATGTGTAGAATAATCAATGAATCGAATTTCTTTAGAAAGGTAGTGTTGTATTTATCTAGGGAGTCAACTTTTCAAAAGAGCTCTTATCAAAATCTCTCCTTCTCTTTACCTTCTCTATCACTTTCTATTTATATGGGACATGCTCCTAATCATATCTAAAGTACAAAGTACGGAGAACATTCACTGGAATATTCTCTCAAATATCCTATTACAAAACTAGCCGTTATTGTTGCTTTAAACGTTTGACCTCGGCCATAATTGACTGTGAACATCTAATTTTTGACCACACCCAAATTCTATACTATTTTAGTATAAATATCTCTTTTAGGTCTAATCTTAATAAAAGAAAACTACAAAAATAATAACATTCTTAGAGCATGAATTTTCTTTATATATATATATATATATATGAGTTCTTTTAATTAGAATTATAATAAATAAGTTAAATTTAGTATTTTTTTAGTATAAGTTAAACTACAATGTAAATATTTAATTTTCTTATGTGTATAATATTTTAAGTATAAGATAGCTAACTAATATTTTTAACTATGCATTTTACTTTCTAATTTCTTCATTAATAAAGACTAAGTAAAAGTTATTAAACAAAAAGAAAAAAAAGAAAACTAATTTAGCAAATTAACGAAAAGCAAAATAATAATAAATAATATAACAAAAAAAGAGGATAAATCTTGAAAGATTCAAAAAAAGATTATCCTAAACTACTTAATAATCTTCTCAACCCCAATTCTCTCACTCCAATTTCAATTTCAACTCTAACTCCTTTGTACATGATCACATACCGCGCATACTCCCTTTATAAAAGGGATATTTATCACAAAGAAAAAGGGGAGGGGGAATACACAAAGAAGGAAGCCACATTTTCTATTCTTTTGCATCTCCTAATTTGTTAACACCAACAAAATAGAGCCACATTCTGGTTGGAGTTAGTCACGGCAGATCCCGGTGAGGTTTCGAGGCTATCGTAGAGTTCTCGTTTAGTCACGGGCAATCAAAGGAAAACGCAGATTCATTTTTTTTAAAAAGAAAGACATCTACATGTTCTTTGCCCACCTTTTTATTTTATAGTATTTAATTTTTTTTTTCAAATATAAAAGTGTTCTTTTTATTTTTTGGCAAACCGCATATCTAGGGCTAATTTTCATTATTAATAAAAAAGAAAAATACAACAAAAGGAAAAGTAGAAATAAGAGGGACAATAGCACCAATGTTGTTGCCTATATGCCTTGGCTATATAATTACTCCTCTGCGCCTCACAGTGCCTATGGCAGCCTCATGTAAAGGATTCATGGTGTAGCTGCCTGCAAAGTCTCACGAGGGCATATAATCTCAAAGTCTTGTGGATTATTTCCATAGGCATAGGGTCAATGCAACAAAAACTGGGCTAAACCTTACCTTACTAATCCTATTAAGGCCAAACAAATAGCCTCATCTACTAGCAATCATGTCACGACCCAGATTTTTTCACCATCCGGAGTCGTGATGGCGCCTACTGTCGGAGCTAGGCAAGCCAACTTAAGCATACATTTTCAACTTTTATTCAACAAGATTATAATAAAAACAATCAATTAAAGCGGGAGTCTCAATTTAATATTAACCGAAAGAAATACGGAAAAAAAAATAACTTCATCCTCTACCCAAGATTTAGTGTCACAATGCTCACGGACTACTATGAAATACTACAAATAAGAGTCCGAAAGAAAATACATAAGAAGTCTGTTTCGATACAATGAAAACAAACAGAAATAAAATAGATGAGACTTAGGGCCCGCGCACGCCAGCGAACTACCTAGGAGTCTCTGGACTGAAGGCACGCTCCGATCTACTGCTGCTGCGGTCCATAAGATGCTCCCAAATCTGTGCACAAAAAGGGTACAGAAGTATAGCATCAGCACAACCGACTCCATGTGCTGGTAAGTGCCTGGACTAATCCGGCGAGGTAGTGACGAGGCTAGACCAGACATACCACAATTAACCTATACAAATATATGTGCAATAACAGAAAAATATACATAATTTAAATAGGTATAGGGATGGGGCATGCTGTGGGGTGTAACAAGTTAGATATAAGACCAATGAACAACGAATAAAAGAGAGCAAGTGAATCAGCAATTGCACGGTACCAACCTTCGTGATTTTACTCTCAATTCTCACCAAAACTGTCAAATATAGTGCACGGCATCACCCTTCGTGATTTTCCTCACATAACTCTCATATCAAGTCACAGAATGACCCGCCGTGCTCAATTAATCGAAAAAAAATAGTACGGAAAGACTCTTTGTGCATAATTATTAAAACATGGCACAGAAAGACCCTTCATGCATAATTATCAAAACATGGAACGGAAAGATCTTTCGTGCATAATCGATCTTCCTCACCCAATCAACGGTCACAACCAATCGGGAAGGGAATATACAACAAGATTAAACATCACGGCAAGGGAGAAATACCACACTTCCTTCTTTAGTTCATTTGCTTCTCAGCTATCACTTCATAATTAAATTAGCAAGTAATTAACTCAATTATTTCACATCATTCGAATTTAAAAGCAACTACGACTCACGATCATGCTAGACTCCGGTGCATAGATAACCGTCACCATGTCTATACACCATACTCCACAGTTAACACGTAGCAAATAATATCATAATCCTAATACCTCAAGCCAAAGTTAGAACAAACACTTACCTCGGTCCGAAAATAGCAATCAAGCCTCTAACACCGTTTTCCCTCTAGAATCCAACTCCATTTGCTTTCTTAGTGCTGATACCCTCGTATGCCGATCAAACAATGAAGCGGCAGAAGAACCTATTTGACAGTAATCTAGAAGGAATTTCAGAAAGAAACAACAATATCTAGGCATAATTAGATTCAATATTATCAAAATTAGCTTCAGGATACAATTCCATAGCTTAGAAATGAATTTCCTATCATTCTTCCAAAAATACCAAAATTCGACCCCGGGCCCACATGGTCCAAACCTGAGGCTTGGAACAAAACCCAATCACCCATAACCCCACGAGTTCAAATATATAATTTATTTTAAGATTCGACGCCAAATTGAGGTTGAATTGCCCAAAATCCCTAGTTCTACCCAAATCCCCTAAATTCTACCTTGATTTTTATGTTTTAGGGCTAGTAAATTAATAATTAGATGAAGAATAATGAAGCGATGAAGTTAAGATCACATACCCAAAGAGTTAGGGAGAAAAGTAAGCTTGAATTTCGTCAATGGAGGAATTTAGGAAGGAGCTCATGTGAAATTTATGAGAAAACCCGTAATGGAATAGTACTGGAATTTAAATAATTTACTGAAGCATTTTGTGTTTCGCGATGAAGAGGGGAAAATAGGAATCGCGTTCGTGAAGGGCCTCTGCGAACGCGTAGAAGGAAGATTCCAGGCCCACATTTTCGACATTTGCGATCGCGTTTGTGCACACGGGAATGCGAAGAGGACACGTCCAAGGCTACGCGATTGCGGTTGGGAGAACGCGAAAGGGAGGAAGGACTGGGCAGTGAGAACGCAAGCTAAGTGCCGCGTTCGCGAAGAGGAAAAGGGGTTCTACAACATAACCAATTTTTGATGTGTTTCAAAGTGTAAAAACATCCCGAACCACCCCCGAGCCCTCGGGGCTCCCAACCAAACATACACTAACTCAATAACATCCTACGGACTTAGTCGAGTGATCAAATCGCCAAAACAACATCAAATTCAAAGAATTAAACCCCAAAATCATCATTTTCCATTTAACCTTCAAAAACTTCTAACTTTAGATATCTAGGTCCGAAACACGTCAAACGACGTCCGATTTCGACCAAATTTTACAGAAAGCGCTTAACGCATATATAAGATATGTACCGGGCATCGGAACCAAAATACAAGCCCGATACTTATATTTTCTAACTCATTTTCATTTCTATTTTTCATATCATTTTCAGATAAATAATTTCTTTCAAAAATTCCGTACTCGGGACTGGACCTCGGATTTCAATTCCGGGAATACGCCCGGGTCCCATATTTTTCCTACGGACCCTTTGGGACCGTCACATCACGGGTCCAGGTCCGTTTAAATAAAATATTGACAAAAGTCAGCTATATCAATATTATTATCAAAATTCATAGCTTTTAACACAAAATTCATCTATTTTCACATAAAATTTTCCCGACTTTGCGTCCGGACTATGCACGCAAATCGAAGCAACCAAATACGAGGTTTTCAAGGTCTCGGAAGCACGAAGAAAGGGAGAGTTACGGTGATGACCCTTTGGATTATCACAAAGCATGTAAAAAATAGGAACTTGACCGGACTAAATATTCTATGGTTATCACAGAATTTATAACATATTCTGTGTGATATTACATATGATAATACTTAAAAAATGATAAACTAGAATGTAGTAAGAATTAAAATCTTGCCCCTTCTTTTCCAAACTTGTAAAATGTTCAATTTGTAATTCTCTGTTGTTTCCTTCAACCGTGTTCAAAATGTATTCAAAAAATATCATTTCTTTTCAGAAGGGTTGGACCTTGTTGATGTAGTTGGGACAGCCTACTTTTTGTTTGGCATTTCTCATTGGAGGTCGCCTAAAATCACTAACCTTGTCGTCCCAACTACTTTTCCTTGTATGAGTCTTTTTGCCTTTTCTGCTATGCATTAGCGATAGATTCCCTTTTCTTGATGCCTGCGCACGACATTCTTGCAACATTTCATCTTCCTCTCCCTGTTCGTAAATTTCTCTCCCCAGATTTACATGTTGTGGGGCATCTTGAACAATATCAAAAGCTACCAAGGCAGATTCTCCATGTGTAATTGCCATCACTGCCTTATTTTGTTGTTGTCCGCTTTTTTGCAATTTGTTCTTGTTTTTATTTGCAGGACCTGTACTAAACGAAGTATGATTTACAGGTATGGAATTTACAATTGCATCCAAGAGTTTTCTCTCCTCATCTAAGATAACTGGTTTGGTAGTCACCAGTTGTAGCTGCCTGGCATTTGATGTTGTTGCTCCTTTTCGACCATCGGTAAAAACAATTTGTTGTTGTTGTTCGACATCTGCTTGTGCTTCTGCTGTTTGTTCTTCCATAACTGTCACAACTGGTCTGATTGCATTACTCTTCTGCTGTTGTGCAGGTCTTGCTGCCTTTTTCAGTAGAGAAGCAGCTGTGTGCTTGGTCCAACTTGTTTTTTCCCAGTTTGAGGCATATAAGCTGGTGCTTTTGCATTAAGCTTTTTATTAGAGTTTACCTTTGTGGAGCTGCCAATTTTAGGTGCTTTTGACAACTCCTCCTCATCCCCATTACACTTCTCACCTTCATCAGAAGAATCCTCCGCAAAACCTATGCCCAAAATTTCTTCATCATCATATTCACGTTGGTTATCCCATAGCTTAGAGTTAATAGCCATCAAAGTATTTCCTTATGATAAACTAGGCTGCCCAGATTCACCTTCAAACTCCCAAACGAATCCACTGATTGTGAAGGGATTTCAAAAACTGATGTGTTTAAGGTGACAAATGCTTGTTTAACCATTGTAGTGTTCATTATCATTGCATTTTGTGTATCTTTGATGATTTGTTCGACTTGAGGACTGGAAAAACGCAATGTTACTGCAGTTGAACTGTGTGCCTCATCCTTTTGCGCATCTGCAGTAGCAGTGTCCTTTGAACAAATTAGTCGTCCACAAGTGTTGTTGGAGAGTTGCTGTTGATCGCTATTCCCTGGGGCTTGTGGTTGCCCATTTTTTGGAGTAGTGTTCAGTTGCGCTTCTACAGTATGTATTTGGCTTGTCTCTCTATTGTGATCACCACCAGATGCCTTCTCAAGTCGAAGGCTGTTCGCATCATTATTCTTCTGCTTTTCACTACCTGCAAACATAGTTTTTCCATCAGCTGGTCATGTCTCGTCACCCACCTGTTGTTCCTCACTATCATGCTCTCCCTCGTTGAACAAAGCATTGAAAAAGGTTCGAAACTCCTTTAGCCTTTGATGGTACACTCTCATTGTGAAATATTGGAGTTTGGTTCTTGCTTGGTGATTTGTGCACCACTTTCCAGTTGTTACTCTTAGTAAGTGACTTGACTGGAATTGTGGCTGGTTGATTTGGATTACCATTATCTCCATGTTTTGTCTGATCCAGTAGTTGATGATCTGCTATTGGAACTGACCATTTTGTATTTAAATCACCACGTGGAGAAAGCATTTTGACAACCCCACTAACATCTCGATCAACAGAAGATTGCAAAGCAACAGTAGCTTTCCAAACTCCACTTCTAGCTTGCACACCTCCAGAAGAATTATCTACATTCAATGCACCTGCTGCTTGCTTGAGCCCAGCTAAGTCATTCTCATGCAACAATTCACAACTTTGTAAGCCAGCATCAGTTGATAAACCAGTAGCAGTTCTATCAGTTGCCTTAACGACCTGCCCTGCCTGTACATTACAAGTTTGATCCTCTATAGCATTAAATGAGCAGTAGTTTCCAAAAATGCAGCATCAAATGCGTTCTGATTTCCAAGTGATGTATCAGCTTCTTTATTCTGCCCAGAAAATTTGTCAATTGTGGCTCGATCATCCTGTCTTTGAACACAATCAGCTTCACTTCTTAAAACTCCACCAGCTGACAATATCTCTGCATCACTTGCCAGCTTGTCATAGCCTTTTACAATTGGATTTACAACATTAGAAATCCTTGCTAGGGCTATTCTAGCAGGAACATCTCGTGAGGGCTTAGCTGGCCCTTTATCAATTTTTGAAATATCACATACAGTGATATCTCCAGCTACTAGATCACCAGCTGCAGTATAACATGTATCAGTTGTAGAAAGTAATGCCCCTACGCCTATCATATCTTGTCCCACAAAACTAGGTGTAGACTTATTGTTAGTAAGTTGTGCTTTAGCCAAAACATCATCAGACTTATTTTTGAGAAGGAGGCACGATGATCGGTTTTTGCTAGTTTCAAGATTTGTGCTATTTCTCGATTGTTTTCAATTAGGTACTGTTCCCTTATCATTTTGTGATGTATTCGCTCTACATTTGGATAGATTCGACGCTCGTGGAGGCCAAGCTGAGGAGCAGAGGCATCATGGGCTAGAGATTTCGCTGGTTCGAGGTTGGTAATACTTGTAAATGATATCCTGAGGGTTTGAAACCCCGGATTTGCACATCATACTTCTGTATTGAGGTGACTTGCACGCCGAATATGAGCGTGGGGTAGAGCACCATTGGGGATCGTGACTTGGTCCATCCCGGTTATTGATTCTTCTACGTATTTGACTGCAATTATTTGTTATTATCATAATTTGGGCTGATTTCCATGTTTGGGCTTCGTGCCAACTATATGAGCCCTTCGGGTATTGATATTAATGTTTTTGCATTACCTGCATATTATTTGATCTCAGTTCAAGGTCTTAATACTGATTTGCAAAGTCGGTCACTTTCTAAGCTTTGAAAACTTAAAAACAATATTTTATCGACGTTTGAGATGAGGACTATCATGTTAATATTGCCCAAGTGGCATATGTGCATTTATGGATTGAGCATGGACGGGCTGTGCACCGCAACAGTGTTACAGTGATTTATGAATATATGGTTGGCTGGGGCTGCACGCCGCATCGATGATATATATTGATATTGAGGCCGAGATCCTGTTTTATGCCAATACCTGGCTAATATTGCGCTTGGGATATAGGAGCCCCTCCGGAGTCTGTACACACCCCCAGTGAGCGCCGTCGACGTTAAATGGATTGGGCTGCACGCCGTAGCGGGTACCAGAGTGTACCGTCATATGCATTGCATTGCATTCAGACATTTGTGCACTATTTTTTGTTTGTGTAATTTCTTGAGGTATTTATTTGTTATTCAGATATTGTCTGATCACTTTCACAGTGGATAAATTTGAGATAGTGGTAACAGTGACACTGTGTGATGTAAATGGGTCAGGTAACAGTGGCTGACCTGAGATAAGAATATTGCCTGAAGGGCGAGTTGTGAGCTCAATTATGCATACTTGCTTGTGCCCGAGAGGCTGACTTTTATGCTGACTTACACTGCTTGTCCTGCATTTATTTGCTTAACTGTTGGTAAAGGATATTTTTAAGAGTGACTTTAAACTGAGGCAGATATTTTCTAAAGGATTTTTCCCGGACTTTTTATTTTTCTCAAATGGTTGTGTTGTCCCATATTGCATGGTGGAGTGCTCTTACGTGATTTCTTGCTTTCAGTTATTATTTACTCTTATTACCGCTGAGTTGGAAGTACTCTCTTTACTCCCTGCACCTCCCGTACAGTTGCAGGTAATGTTCGCCCAGTAGCGGGTTATTAGCGGAATGAAGATCTGCTATCGTAGTTGAGCCAGGTGACCGCTAGCATCCGCGGCACCGGATCTTCTCCCTTATTTTATATTGTCCATGTTATTTTCAGACTTGGTTCCCATTTCCGGATTTGTAGTTCTATAGTGAACTCTGTAGTAGCTCATGACTAGTGACACCTTGATGTCGAGCTGTGATGGGATGGATCCCTATCGTTATCATTATTTTCCGCACTTTTGACTATGTTAATCATGTTTTAAGTTATATATGTTAAATAACTGTTTAAAAGGAAGCATTTGTATTGTTGGCTGGCCTTGTCTCCACGAGAGGCGCCACCACGACCGGGTTTTTGATTTGGGTCGTGACAAGTTGGTATAAGAGCATAGGTTACTAGGTCTCACAAGTCATGAGCAAGTTTAGTAGAGTCTCGCGGATCGGTACAGAGATGTATGTATTTATACTCGAGAGGCTGCAGAACCTTTAGGAAAAACTTCACATTCTTGAACTCTTAGCGTGCGTCCTTGATTCAGCTTGAAAAGAAAACTCTTGAAATTCCTTCCATGCGATTGTATGTGCACGCGAGCACTCAGTATCAGATGTGCCTTGATGGCTTGTGGTTCCCCCATCGAGGGGCGATATGTAACTCCTATGATTGATATTGGGCCAGTCTGGAGGACTTGAGGCTGGATCTTTGCTTATGCCTTGAGCACCGAGGTGCTATTTTTGCGAACTGGTGTTATGAATTTATATGTTCAGTATTGTCCCTAATTGTGGGAATGGTAGCTGGATAGCTATGTGGTGAGTATGTTGGTACTGCAAGGTGTTCCTATATGACTCGTAGGTATCAAAAAAGGTCTGCTGGATGATAGATGAACCATTAAGTATTTGATTTCCATTGTGATTGGATGTGTTACCCATGAGTTATAGGTGTGTGAAAAATATTTTCAAGTCTTCTAGTTGAGAGTGAAGTAAATAGTAAGTTGCGGTTTGAGTTCAAACTCAAAAATACTGGTCGACTGTGTAAGGTGTATGACGCTGGAAGGTTTATGGAAATGTTATGTTGAGGCGAAACAGGTGGACTATCTCATGGGGAGTGTTCTAGCCTGGTATGGTCCTCATGTGCATGTTTGAAGATCTTTATTTTACAACTTATAAACGATTGGGGTTTTATTCTCACTATGTTATTGTGGCATCAATGGAGTAAAAGTGTTATGGGATATTGAAATATTTTGGTCTATGGTTTCGAGCCAAGTTGAGGAGGTTGCTGTTGACTAGTTGATTGCATAGTTATGTGCTATGTTGGTTCCGTTTCGAGATATGTTGGCGGATCAGTTCTGGTGGTAGAAATTGAGCCGAGGATGGCATGAGTGAAGCAAAATTTTGACAAAGGTTATATGGTACTTTGTAGATGTATGGAAACAATAGGATGTCTTGAGCTGTTTGTTGGTAAAGAATGCTTAGTGTAAGGAGGAGGAAGTTGTTTGGTTGTATCAGAATGAGATCATGTCCTGCGGGATCAGAGTGATAATGAGGCACGAGAGGTTATGTCTATTTTATAAGGTAAATTGCAGTTGAATAAGAGAGAATGACTTGCGAGAATGGTTCTAATGGGTTCAAGAGTCTACATACGTCAATTGAGAGTTCTAAAGTTGCATATGGGGTTAGGAACTGAGTTTCATTTGAAAAGGCCATGACTTGTGGTGTTTTTATGTTGATTATGAGATCATATGTGTCGGTATCGGGAAAGTCTTGGTAACAAATTCAGATTCACAGAAGTTCTTCAAAGTAAAGTATTCTGAAATGTGGTATTTGTGGGAACATTTGATAGAGTATTCAGTGGCCTATGAGTCTTATACAGTGTGGTCTTATCTTCGAGTCTAGTGTGGTAAGCCTGGATTGAGGCATTGTGGTGCTACAACTAGAGGGAATATCGAGTTGATCATGAATCAGGAGGAAAAACCAAATAGATGGAATAACTTGATAGTGGACTGAGTCGGTATGGTAAGGGTATGATTAATTAGTCGTATGTGCTTAAGATAATGAGCCTTGCATACATTTTTCAGCAATGCTCTTGAGTTTTGGCAGCTCGCTTAGCTTGGTTTAGGTAGAAGGATTCAGTCCTGGCGGTTACCCTGTGTAAATGGAACTGAGAAAGAGTTCTTGTTGAGACTTACTGTGGTTCTGAGATGCATATATGTATTCTATTAAGGCATGCGAAGCATGGAATGTGTAATGATTCTTCTTCTGAATGAGATTTGACGAGAGTATATTTCTCTGTTGAGAAAGGTAATGTTATTAGACTGATGATACTTCAGTAGTATTATGGCACTTTATTGTTAGTTCGACTGGTGATATTTGGGTTGCTTGATGGCACAAGGAGATTTTGAGGATGTGTCATGGGATTATTGGATATTGAGTTGTGGCATGTGTTCGGACGGCAAAAATTGGGATTAGCTATGATGATTCGTGTGCCATGTGGAATTGGAGGCGGAAGTCCTCATATTCGAGCTATTTGTGATGGTGGATCGTGTGAATCGGCACCGTTTGGTGACTATTGGGATTTGGAGGCTCGAATGAATCTTTCATTGCTGGTATGTGGGATTTTGGATGTGATGTCGAGTTCAGACTGGTTGTCTCAGTGTTAGGTTAATTCTGGACTATTGCGTTATGGGCTATGCCGGAAATGCCACAGTTTGAGTGGAGAGGTACATTGGGTTATGTTCTTGTGGAGCAGTTTATCTTTTAAAAACCCATCGGACAACTGAGAAAGATTGTTTTTCCTAATTGATTATTCGTGATGGATGTCAACGTGGAGGTTGCTATTATTGAGTAAGTTCTAGCGGTAAGGGACTTTTTGGGTGCGTGCTCCAGTTTGAGTGGACTCGGTTGGATCCGAATTATATTGTCGAGGGGTAGGCTGATTCGATCATTGTAGAGCTTATCAGCGATCTCGAGAGATCTAGGAGTTGTCTTCTGCGCTGCGGGATGTTATGATTTGCAGACTACGGGCACATATGGTGCGTTGTTATCGATATTCATAGCGGGAGTTGAGGTGGAAACCTCTGTTGTGCTTGGGTTTGTAGCTTATAACGCGATATGTAGATAATGTATGCACTGAGTATGCTTATGACCAGTACTCAGTATTTTGTTGTAGTGAGGAAAATTGGCTCGATGTGCATCTCCTTATGTGAGATAGATATATATGTGTGGATTGGATGGCACGTCTCCATGAGTATGCGTGGATCGGATGGCAGGCCACCATGAGTATGTGTGGACCGGGTTGCACGCCGCCATAGGTATGTTATCTGGATCGGGTTGTGTGCCGCAACAGTCTGATGTGGAGAATGGATTTCCATATGATATTCATATGCCTTGCTTCAACATGGGTATAATAATTTGTCTGTGTTCTAGACACCAATCGTGTGTGGTTTTCAATTTCGAGTATAGCGACTTGAGGTGCTTCATGTGTTGCGGTGTTTGGATAAGATCGCGTATTATAGCGCGGCTACGTGGGGATTAGACCCTTCGGGGTAGATTCATGTGTTCTATTTCTATGATGTGGGGAGAGGTACCAGCCTTGTGTTGTAATTGTATTGATGAGCTTAAGGTACAACTCTTTCATTTGAGTCATTTTCATGAGTTGAGTATGTTCAGACCGTCTCTTATTGGTACGTGTATTATGCAAGTTATGGATTAGGCCAGTGTTGAGGTGTCATATCACCAGTGTGGTGAGTTGGACCCAAAGTGATCGTTGAGGGGTCATTAACGAATACGAACGAATTGGTTTTTAGCTTGTTGGAAGGTTAATATCGAGGTTCAGCTCAAAAATCTGATGTGGTAGTAGTCAAAAGGGGAGTGACCTCATGAATGGTTGATATGAGAAATTGTTACAGTTTATTGCATGTTTCACTATTCGTTGGCAGTATATATAAGTGTTGGAATAAGACCTTGGTTGATAAGAGGTTTTCCACCGGTATTCGGGTGTTGTGGGCAAATGCCGTGAATAGAAGTTACCGTTTCGAGTGTCTGGTTATGTAGTATATCATATGATTCCACCTGAGATTGCAGGTATGGGTTACTACAGCTGGTTCGGGCTCATTCTGTGTATAGATGTGAAGATCTAATCTTGTGTATAATTTCGGAAAGTGCAATGCGGTCCCATGGTTTACGGCTTAGATGGACTGTGAAATTTCAGCTATGTTGTATTGTCGGACCTATAAGAGACATGGTGACACGGGATCACCCCGGGTATATGCCTGGTAACGTCATTTAGCAGTTGGTTGGCTTCTAGGACAACTCTGGGTACGCTCGAGGGCGAGCGGTTGCTTAAGTTGGGGAGGATGTGACGACCCAACTTGTCGTCTCATGTATCTCCATCCCATTTCCCCATTAAATGCTTCTATATGTTTCATTTTATGTGTTTGGTGTATTTGAAGTAATTCAGAGAGAGTTTTGTTGGAAATGAGACAATTAGTCTCTTTAGGAAGGGTTGGTTTAGAAAAGTCAACCGGATGTTGACTTGTGAGTTAGAAGGCTCGGAATAGATTTATGATGATTCAGTTAGCTTCGAGGGATGATTTGAGGTTTAGGAGAGCAATCAGAAGTAATTTTAGAGCCTCGATGTAGAATTTGGCTTGAATTGGCTAATTTAGCATTTTGGCGATATTCGATTGATAGGTGAGATTTTGATCCGAGGGTCGGAATGAAATTCCGAGAGTTGCAGTGCTTCGTTTGGTGATTTGGATGTGTGTGCAAAATTTGAGTTGATTCTGAGGTGTTTAGGTTGGTTTTTTTATCAAATGCAAGTTTCGGAAGTTTTAGTTTAACTTAGGCTTGAATCCGTGGTAATTTGATGATTCTTGTGTTGTTGGATGTTTTTTTTATGATTGGAACAGATTTTTGTATGATGTTTTAGGATGGGTTGGCAATTTTGATTGAGGTCCTGGGGGCTTTGGGGTGATTTCAGATTGCTATCGGAGGATTTTTGGAAGTTGGAATAGTGCAGAAAATAGCCAACAGTTGCATACAAGTTTTGGTCTACGCGTTCGCAGGAGGTGGCCCGCATTCGTGAAGGGGCAGTGGCCCAGTGCATCGCATTCGTGGTGTGGTCCTCGCATTCGCGTAAGAGGAGTTGGGGTCCCAGAGCTGTGCCCTTCGCAGTCGCATGGATGAGGACGTGTTCGCGTAGGAGGGGTTAGCTGAAGCATCGCGTTCGTGAAGGCTAATCAGGCGTTCACGTAGGGTTAAGGTCGGGAAGTGAAAGGTTATGCTTCGCGTTCACGAGGCAGGTGCCGCGAACACGTTGATGATTTTCAAGGTCTGTGCAGAATGTTTTATATTATTTCATCCACGAACTTGGTTCACTTTCCTTCATTTTTGAGCACCTTGAGAGCTATTTGGTGGAGATTGAAGAGGATTTCAACGGGAATTGATCGGAGGTAAGTTTTGTGCACTCAAAACATCATTTTATTGAAGAATTAACCTGTAAATTCATGAAATTATAGTTGAAAAAGGGAAGAACTAGGGCTTGGGTTTTTTAATGAGAATTGGGGTTTTGAGGGAGCAACTGGACTTTGATTTTGATGAATTTGATATGTATGGAATCATGGCGAGACGAGGAATCCGGTAATGTGAGTTTTGTAATTTTCTAGAAGCGGGCCCGGGACTCGGGTATTGCTAGTTTCGAGTTTTGTGCTATTTCTGGATTGTTTTCAATTGGGTACTATTCCCTTAGCATATTTTGATGTATTTGCTCTGAATTTGGATAGATTCGACGCGCGTGAAGGCCAAGCTGAGGAGTAGAGGCATCGCGGGCTAGAGATTTCGCTGGTTTGAGGTGGGTAATACCTATAAATGATATCTTGAGGGTTTGAAACCCCGGATTTGCACATCATAGTGCTGTATTGAGGTGACTTGCACGCCGGATATGAGCGTGGGGTAGAGCACCATTGGGATCGTGAGTTGGTCCATCCCGGTTATTGATTCTACTGCGTATTTTACTGCAATTATTTGTTATCATCATAATTTGGGCTGATTGGCATACTTGGACTTCGTGCCAACTATATGAACCCTTTGGGGATTGATATTACTGTTTTTGCATTATCTGCATATTATTTGATCTCGGTCCAAGGTCGTAATACTGTTTTGCAAACTCAGTCACTTTCTAAGCTTTTAAAACTTAAAAACAATATTTTATCGATAATTGAGCTAAGGACTAACATGTTAATATTTCCCAAGTGTCTTATGTGCATCTATGGATTGAGCATGGACCGGGCTGCGCACCGCAACAGTGTTACAGTGGTTTATGAATATACGGGTGGTTCGGGCTGCACGCTGCAACGATGATATATATTGATATTGAGGCCGAGAGCCTGTTTTATGCCAATACTTGGCTAATATTGCGCATGGGCAGTAGGAGCCCCTTTGGAGTCTGTACACACCCCCAGTGAGCGCCGTCGACGTTAAATGGATCGGGCTGCATGCCGCAGCGGGTACCAGAGTGTACCATCATATGCATTGCATTGCATTCATACATTTGTGCACTATTTTTTGTTTATGTAATTTTTGAGGTATTTATTTGTTATTGATATTGTATGATCACTTTCACAGTGGATAAATTTGAGACTGTGGTCAAAGTGACACTGTATGATGTAAAGTGGTCAAGTGACAGTGGCTGACCAGAGATAAGAATATTTCCTAAAGGGCGAGTTGTGAGCTCAATTATGCATACTTGCTTGTGCCCGAGAGGCTGACTTTTGTGTTGACTTGCACTGCTTGTCCTGCATTTACTTGCTTAACTAATGGTAAATGATATTTTTAAAAGTGATTTTAAACTGAGGCAGATATTTTCTAAAGGATTTTTCCCGAACTTATTGTTTTTCTCAAATTGTTGTGTTGTCCCATATTGCATGGTGGAGTGCTCTTACGTGATTTCTTACTTTCAGTTATTATTTACTCTTATTACCGTTGAGTTGGAAGTACTCACTTTACTCCTTGCACCTCGTGCGCAATTGCAGGTAATGTTCGCCCAGTAGCGGGTTATTAGCGGATTGAAGATCTGCTATCGTAGTTGAGCCAGGTGACCGCTAGCTTCCGCGGCACTGGATCTTCTCCCTTATTTTATATTGTCCATGTTATTTTCAGACTTGGTTCTCATTTTCGGATTTGTAGTTCTTTTGTGAACTTTGTAGTAGCTCATGACTAGTGACAACCCGATGTCGGGCTGTGACGGTATGGTTCCCTGTCGTTATCATTATTTTCCGCACTTTTGACTATGTTAATCATGTTTTAACGTTATATATGTTAAATAACTATTTAAAAGGAAGCATTCGTTTTGTTGGCTGGCCATGTCTCCACACGGGGCGCCATCATGATCGGGTTTTGGATTTGGGTCGTGACAATGTGATTTTTATAAATAGGGATGGGAACCTCCCATTTGATTTGTTGCATTTTCAGGCATTTGATTCTTCGGGCTTTTCTTTCTTCTTCTCAGTGTTCTTGCATCCATGGTTTTCCCTACTTTCAGCAACTTTCGACATTATCACTTCCTCTGTACTTGCAATTCCTTCGCATATATGTAATAAATGATGGCTAGTGCACCTTTCAACGCTGAGAGGACTTCTGACCTGGTTCCATTGTCAGTGGACATGCCCCCCCACGATGAAGAGAAAGACATTTTTCTAGAGGATGAAAGCTTCCCTACAATAGATGAAATAATCCCTCGCTTAGAGAAGGCTAGGTCGGACTTCTCGAAGCGGACTGAGGATGATCCCGAGCTCGTTGAATCTATGATGGATGTAGTGGCCTATGTTGAATTTAGGTCTAAGTTCCAAATCCCGTCCCATATTGATCTTATCCCGACGGGCATGATGTAGTACAGGTTTATCACCTTGGATACTGCGCATTCTACGCATATTCGTTACTTGTGGGCCATTCGCTTCCCCTTCTCTTATCGGCGGAGAACTTATGTTGTTATTATGACGTCTTCTTGGCCCAAATTTCCCCTTAAGTTTATAAACTCATTCTTATGTCAATGAAGTACGCGTGACTTGCCAACTGCGGGATCTCTATATGCTATCTACCTCACCTCTATGCGCCTAATTTCCACAGGGGGATGATGTTACATCTCCATCATCGTGGAGGCGAAAGGTTTGGCGGTGAAGATGGATGATAAGGCTAATCCTCGGTTCTGGTTCAACTTATTCTACGTTAATACCGAGGACGTAATGATGAATACTAACGATTTCTCTGGGGAGTGGAACTTTGATCGTAAGTACCGACCATTTATTTTTCTCATTCGATAGCGGTGTAATCGCTCTATTTTTATATATGTATATTTTTTTTTGTTCAGCCGAAAAAATCCCCCTTCGTTAGTTGCAGATATCCGAGACTAGGGTAGCCTGGTTTTGCCTCATACTATGGGGAGCCATGAATCACCATACTTTTTCAAGAGGTTCGGGCCCAAGCCTTCGGCGATTGGTGAGTTTTTAACTGCTTTGACCTTTGGGTAGCCATATCTTTTTCTTTTTCAATTGTGGATAGTTGACCTAACCTTTGGTTTTTCGATGTTAGGTCAGAGAGCTTCGAGAATGACAAGGGCTCCTACTTCAAAATTCCGCCAATCGAGTATTGTTACAGTTCCATTCTCATTGCGGCTGCGGATAAGCCTACCCAACCGACCACTTCTTTTTAACCCCCAACGTTGACTAGTTTCAGCCAACTATCAGTGACTCCAACGGCAGAGACCCCGACTTATTGTGTGGTGCACTTGATAACGATTCGTCGCCAAGTGACGGAGACTTGGTTTGTTGCAAAAGGAAAATAGTAAACGTGGGCGACGGGACTACATGAGCAGTAGACTCTTCGAGGGATGACCATGAGTCAACCATTGCCATATTGTAGAGTGACGCCATCCCTCCTGAGATGCCATTGTCCATGGAGTTCATAGAAAGGTCGCCTTTACCCGAGGATGGAGATGGAATTGGAGGGCCGTCTGATGCTGCTGACGTCATGTTAATGAGCTATCCCTCGTCCTCGAGGCCGGTCGACGTCCCTTCGTAGGCGGAGGAGAGAGCAAAAGGCATTGTTGAGGATGGTTATGAAATCAGTTTTGATATCGACCCTGAAGAGGTGCGGAGGTATAATGAGTGATTTACTCTGGTGGAGATGAGGCTAAAAGGTCCTTCTCTTACTATTGCGATCCTTATGGTCCGCGATCTCTTAGCAAACACGGAGGACGTGTTCCCTCCTTGGGTCCCCTTTGTTTTAATGCAGAAGGCAGGACCATGGCTATTACACTCGATATTTTTGTACGTGAAAGTATGCCATAAGTAAATTGATGAAACCTCAGAAGTGAGATATTACGTTAAAGTTTCATCGCAAGTTAATCGATATATGCTTGGGAATAAGATTATTTTGGGATTACAAGTATTATGTTATTTCGAACAAGTGATAAGTAAATTCGTGAAGGTGAGAGGGTAAACGAATTGAAGAAAATTAGTTTCGTCGAAGTTTGACAACTTAGGATAAAATACAGTCCGAGCTATAATACCCGATGTTTATGGACTAGTACCATATAAGGTACCATATTACTATAATAGTAAAGTGTATAAAGTGTGTTAAAAGTGAGTAATATTTTAAGTAATTTGAGATAATTCTTAGTTATATAGATAATCGGGTAATTATGAATTTTTAATGGGAGATTAATTGAGTAAATAAGATAAGTAATTAATGAAAATTATTGGATAAGCTTAAGGTACCAACGTGGCAACCAAGAAGCCTTAGTTAAATATGACTCTTAAGTCATGTAACTTTGTGTCACCATTAGAAAATTTTGTGGCTTAGTCATTATTCAAGTAGAGCCTACACCCAAATATTAAAAGAGACCTCTCTAATTCATTTTCGAATCACTACAAAGTTCAAAGAATGCTCCAGAAACTAATTCATAAAAGATTAGTTATAGCAACGTGATTTTGCTACAAAAATCATACGAGACTACGTAATGTTATAACAATGGGGTTTGTGATTCTAAGGGAATACAATGTAATCTCTCTCAAAGAATATCACACATTTTTTTCTACTTCGATCCGCCGTTACATATTTTATCGCAATCAACGTGTGTTAGAGGGATTGTCAAGAGAATCGGCTCGGGTATGTTAAGGCTATCCTTTCTTTCTTTTTTGGCATGATCTATACGATACAAACGAAATGGGCAAATGAACAACTTTCACAAATGACCCTATTCATAGAAGTAGTGGAGGTGCCTATGTTCTTGAATTTCCATGTGTCTTATTATTACACCTTCTGTTCATGGGTCTCAGAAAAATACGTAAATTGGAAAAAGTTTACTCCATGATATTACTCAAAAGGCATAATGGTCTTATAATTGTAAGCATGTGATTTTTTCCACGCTTAAATTACTCCTATAAATTAATTAGAATTAGGATCTTTTCTTTTATTATTTGAATTTTAGTTATTAATTGCATAATTTTGGGTTTTGTTTGCACTTTTATATATGTTTTAATTGATAAAATTCAAATATACAGAATAGAATTAATATTTCAATTGTAGCATTTCTATTAGTCAACAAAATAAAAAATAACGAAAACAACAAAAAAAGTTCTTTGCATTTCTATCTTTAGTTTGCCTTAGTTTGTTTTTAAATTAGGAATTAGTTTATTTAGGAATTAATTAGTATATCTTTGGAGTTAATTTGGATCCTTACTTTTAATATTGCATTTAATAAAATTAGGAAAAATTAAATAATTAAAAAGAAGAAACGAAAACAAATGAAAAGAATTAAAGGAAATTTAGTCTTAGAAAATACCCAATTTTGGGTTCAAATGCATGAGTCTAGCCTAATTGGCCCAAATTTACCCTTACCCGGTCAAAATCTTTTCTAGGCCCCAAGACCACTCAGACGACGTAGTATCTAGTCAATACTACGTCGTTTGCTATCTTTAAGTTAGAATTAATCTGGTCCGTTCAGTTTCTCTCATCCAACAGCCACAAATTGATCTTGGATTTTAAATATAATTGTCCCAAAAATTGAAAACCCGAGAGACCAGTTTTTGTCCTCCTCGTACTCCTTCTTGTAACTCTGAAAAAACACCACTCTCCGCGGTCCGTCGCCGGCCGAAAATCGCCTCCGCCGGCGGCGATGCTCCTGTGGACCCCGAAAATACACCATAGATTCTCCTCCGTCTCCCCATTCCAACCGTGCACCCAGCTTCCTTCGAATCAAACCCCACTTTCTCGAATATTAGTTTGAAGAATCCGGCCAAAATATCACTTTTGTCCAAATGGCCCCAATTCGTACCATACACTCCCTGACCATCTTCACCCCTAATCCCTGACCAATATCTCTCGAATCCGATTAAGAATGGTAAAATTTCAAATCTAGGATTTATACGTTTCTGGGCTATTTTGAAGATTTTCAAGTCGATTGAATTCTAGTTAATATTATAGGGTTATTTTTGATGAAATAGATGTATAATATTAATCGGAAGAGAATTTCGGACATTTTTCTTATGGAGTCCAAAATCAGTAAGTTTTCTTTTCGATTTTTATTTACTTCTTTTTAACATTCTCATGAGTTTCGGGTTTTGATTAGTTTAATTATTGCTATTGATTGTTAGCTGATCTTGTTTCATTCGTTTTTGCTTGCTAATTTTAGTTGATCCTAGTCTGACTATGTTCATTTCTGTTAGTCTAGGTATAATTTTTATTACTCGTTTCTTATTTGAATCAATTATGTTTTCATGGTGTTTATTTTCCAGGTTAGTTTTCATTTTTCGTTTGATTCTGTTTTGATTTCTCGTGTTCAGATTTGGTGCTTGAATATCTTCATGGCTGTTGGTTTGCTCATTGTTGATTGTTACTAAGTTCAAGTCTAATTTTTAGTTTAATTCTTTAGGATTTGTTTAATTCTTTAGGATTTGTTCTGTTGATCCTGGATTTGATACTTGGTAATTGATCTATGCTTAGTTTGATTTTGCTTCTTTTAAGTCTTAGACATTAGTTTGCCTTCATTTAGTTCAGTCTAGTGTTGATTAACCAAAAATTCCTTTAGTTTGGTAATTGGTCTTAGTTAGTTTAGGTTTAGTTTGTTTGGATAAAGCTGTTAATCTCAAGATAGAATAAAAGGCCTTGGATTTTAATTAAGTTAGCTCAGTATTGTCAGGAGGTAGTCAAGGGTAGTTTGGGCATAGAAAAGGGCCGTTTTATGAATAATAGTAAATTTATAACCAAAATAAGGGTAGTATATGTTTGTATAGGTAAAAGAACACCCTAAGGCCTTCTAGAAATGGGCTTTAGTGTATGTTTCATCTTTTAAAAGTAGTAACTTGAAAAACAAGTCAAAAATTGAAGGTCTAATAGATAAAATTTGAAAATAAAGGAGGAAAATAATGTGAGTGCCATCTAGAACATTCTACCCCATTTGTTTCCTATAAAAGGCAACCCCAATGCCTTCATTTACAAGTTTTACACCCCTGAAAATTTCCAAAGTTTTAGAGCCCAAAAATTCCCCCCAAAGTGATTTCCAATCTTCAGATCTCATATTTGAAATTCAAATTTCAAAAAACCAAAAAAAATCTCCAAAAATTAATCCTAAAACAAACACAAAACAATAGAAAAAACCAAAAAAATACTGTTCCATCTAAATTTTAGTTGAATTTCACTGTTTAGTTGTCGATTAACACTTCTCTAGTTCAATTTCTGGTTGTGAAAATTTCAGAAGTTCACTTGTGGGTTTTCGAGTAACTTTGGGTCATTTCAAATTGGTTTTTTGATCGGTCTGTTAGCTTTGTTGATTTCCAAAACACTCTGACTCCTGATATGTTTCTGAATTTAAGCTAGATTGGTTTTCGATGTTTAACTTCCAAAATTGCTATTGCACTGCTGCTTCTGATCCCTTCGTCTTCTATTGAAACTTTATTTCCAGGTACATGCATCTGACCTCGTATACTCAAATTGGAATGAAATGAAATCCTTCAAATTATTCTCACATGAATGTCTGTAGCTGTAGGCAATCCATTAATGTGTATCTGTTTAGTTGTTTTTTTTTTTGGATTTTGTTGAATTAGGAATTATTGAAGTAGAATTGTTTTTCTGTTGATTTGAACAGTTTGGATTTGTAATGAGCTGTTGTGGACTATTTAACCTCGTGGTTACATAGGGCTGGATTTAGTATAGCCAGCATTTGACTAGTTCAGTATTGTTTCCTGTAAAATTAAAAACCAAGATAATTTGGGTATGTAATTGATTATGAACTCAATATCATTAAGTTCATGGTTTCAATGTAGATACTGATAATCCTAGTAGTTAACATACTGATTTAGGTTAATTAGTCATAGTTTATCTCCTGCTTTTATATTGATTTAGTTAATGGTACACTTCGTTAAGTGCGAATATGAGTATCATGTGGTCGTTTAAGTTTTCATAACTGATTATGTAAAAGTAATTTGGGCATCACAATGACGATTTGAATGTTAGAAGTGAATTTGAATCTCAAAACAGTCATTTACCAATGATGTGAGTATGAAATCAGTTGATGATATTAAAATGGAATTGAAAATGAGTGTAGGCTGATAAATTTTGAGATCAGTTTGATTCTCCTAATACATTAAAGTAGCATTATCAAATTTTGGGAAAATAGTCTGTTATGCTAAAATTTTTAGTAAGAGTTCTAGTTGTTTGGAGTATGAGCCCGTTTGGACCTGGGCCCAGGTTGGCCAGTCTGCTTGAAATATGATCCTTCCTTATGGGCTGTCTTGGAGGCCGAAAGTTGTTGCGTATTGGAATAAGTCGAATCCAGAAACCCAAACGTAACAACCCATAAACAGTAATAACTAATTAGGACTTTTGTTTTATTATCAGAAACAAAATGAATAGAAAATCGTAGTTGATTTTAGGTTGCCCTTTTTAAATAAAATAAGGCGAGCCTCGCCAAATAAAAATACAAATTGCGGGGCCCTCGATAAATCTTCATACCAAAAATACTTAGACTTCAGGATGAACCGTTAAATTTTACTGCCTTCCCCAAAGATAAATATGTGCAAGTCTCTTTTGGCATGTCTTCAATAAAATTACTTTCTTAAATTCGGGTGCGCATTGATGCGACCCAAATATAAATCTCAGCGGAGTCGAAATGTGTTGACAACCACAGGTACATTGATGTGACGTGGTTTGAGATGCGTTTTCACGATATTGTAATTCTTTTAAAGTTAAGAAAAGCACATAAGTCATAACATGTATTAAAATCAGGTGTTTAATCATTTACAACAATTTATGCGACCGTGCTAGAACCACGGGATCCGGGGGTGCCTAACCCCTTTCCCCGGGTTAACAGAATTCCTTGCTTAGAATTTCTAGTTCGCAGACTCCAATTGGAAAGTCGAAAAATTTCCGCGGTTCAGGATTCAAGATAAACCGATGACTTGGGACACAAAAAGCCTAACCTTTCCCAAGTGGTGACTCTAAATAAATAATCCTGATTCGAATAATGTTACTTTAAATGGAAAAACTACACGTATATATTTATCTTCCGGGGTAATATGTAAAAATAAGGTGTGACAGCTCTGGCGACTCTACTGGGGAAAAGAACCCAGAACGTTTTATTCAGGGTTCAGAATTCGAGATTAGATAAATTGTTGTATTTGGTTATATCTAATTTTCTACATGTCTCATGCTTAATGTGCTAAATGTTTACCGCTTTGATATTATCTGAATTATATATAAACTGTGTCGAAACCCTTCTTTTCTCACCTCTGGGGATGTGCTTACCGGTTGAGACTCCCTATTCTGTTAGTGTCATACCTTAAAATAAGAATGAGACCAGACAAGTTACTAAACCGAATAGCCTTTTGGTTCCCGGTATGTTTTCCCCTCCTCGACTCGAGTTGTCCGCTCGGGTACATAGTCTACAACAAATACCCAGGCTTTGAACCTAGATTAACGTGACTTCATGCCGGATATCTAGTAGGAATGCTTATTTACATCATGTTGCATTTGACTTAGGGGACTCAACACAGGGGTTGGGTTCGTCTAGGACAAGTAACCTAAAATGAAAAGACCGCCCCGATGCATCCTACTTGCTCTTTTTGCGTTTATTTGCTTCGGACCTGCATGTTGACCGGCTTCTAGGATTAGAGGAATAAAAACAACAACAAAAATAAATATTTACTTGAACTACGTCTGACTTGATTCCGAAAGGATACATAGGCAGCCTCTATCTGGGGTTCAGTCACACCAAAACAAAAGTCCAAATTTCCATGAAATCGAAACTAGGGCAGATGATATAATTGTTCGACCATGGCCCCATCCAAATGGTTCCAAAGTTGTAATTTTGTGAAAAATTCATTTTCCTAAAACCCAGTACAAGTCCTTCTGATCAATGGCTAAAGGTGTGGGAACTAAGGAACATCATTGTTGAAAGCTGATGCATTTAAATTGAGAGAAATAAAATGAGAGAGTCATATTGGTGAAAAGATTCAGGCACAATAAGGCGACGGGAGTATAGAAATTAAAAATGAGAGAGTCCGCTTAGTGAAAACTTGCAAAGAGCACTATCGGGCGACGGTGAGAAGAGAAATGAGAGAGGTTGATTAGCGAAAGCCTGCAAAGGGCGATGTCGGCCGAAAAGAGGATATTTCATCACTAAAAGTCCTGGCGAGGTTCCTGGTTTGGAAAGATGGATCAATGGGTTCATGAGAAGCTTGAAGTTTGTGTGGGTCGGACATCCAGTCCAAGAAACATGTCATGTTCATTTGAAGCCAGCATGCACCCCAAATAAGTCATTCTTTTCCCCCCAAAGGGACACTTCTCTTTAAACTCATATGCTTTCTTTTTGCATACTTTTCTTTGAATCCCTTTCGGTTTAACTCTAACTCCATAACAATTACAAAGAAAAGGTGGCAAGACCATTTTCACAGGGCTCCGCCTGGCAAGAGTCGAAGAAAATACCCAGCCTCAGTGGTACGTCAGTCCAATCCCTACTTGCCATGATGTTTGATTGCCTCCAAAGTAAAGACATTGGAAAAGAAAGAAAGTCAAAGGCAAAGGTATGGAAAGCAAATGAGGTGAAAAACCCGAGCCCACGCGGGCGAGTTATCCTGAAATCCAAAGGCTGAACATGGTTAGTGTGAAAGAAATTCACCCTAAAGGCCAACAAGCAGAAAAGTTCTAAACGGAAATAGGGCCGGGATCAAGCGATAGGAATAATCAAGGCTACAAAACCAACCACCGTTTCGACTAACAAGTTGTTCTTTGTTAAAAACAAGTGTTTTTCAAAGCAACCGTGCAAAGAAGCAAGTGCAACCCAAATAGAGATGAAATATGCAAGTGCTGAAACAACTCTGCAGTAGGAAAATGACCAAAAAGGAAGTTTCCTCAAACATTCTTTCATGCATTCTATTAAAAAAAAGGGAAAACATATAGAGAGGAGAACCGAAGAAAAGAAAGAAGAAAAGAAATAGAAAATGAAAGTCCCAAAATAAAAACAAAGCATGGTAGCTTAGGAGATCTCACTCCTTAATTATCCCGGCCAAAAAACCGTGGAGCCTTTTCTACCCAAATCCCGGCCAATAAACTGAGGATCTCACGGCCAAAAACCGTAGAGCTTTTTCTATCCAAATCCCGAACAAAAACCCAAGGATCTCCCAGCCAAAAAATCATGGAGCTTTTTCTATCCAAATCCCGGCCAAAAATTGAGGATCTCCCGGCCAAAAAACTGTAGAGCTTTTTCTATCCAAACCCTGGAGAAAAACCCGAGGATCTTCTGGCCAAAAAACTACGAAGCTTTTTCTATCCAAATCCCAGCCAAAAAATTGAGAATCTCCCGGCCAAAAAACCGCAGAGCTTTTTTTATCCAAATCTAGGCCAAAAACAGAGGATCTTCCGGCCAAAAAACTGCGGATCTTTTGCTATTCAAATCCAGGGCAAAAACCGAGGATCTCCCGGCAAAAAAATCGTGAAGCTTTTTCTATCCAAATCCTGGCCAAAAAAGCAAGGATCTCCCTGCCAAAAAACTGCGGAGTTTTTTCTATCCAAATTCCGGCCAAAAAACCACGGAGCTTTTTCTATCCAAATCCCGGCCAAAAAATCGAGAATCTCCCGACCAAAAAACCGAGGAACCTTTTCTGTCCAAATCACGGCCAAAACCGAGGACCTCCCTAGCAAAACCCAAGGATTCCATTCCTAAAGATACATAATCTTAATTTGACTGTTCAGACATGTGTCACAACTAACTCACAAAATTTTCTTAGTGAAAACTGGGGCAGAAATTTTCATTTGTTTGTTTGTTTTGATACCTCAAGCAGGTTTGACCCTGAGGTGCAGGACTCGAGATGATCCACGGAATGAGTCCCAATCCAAAATCAAGAAATGAAGAAAAGAACACAAAGAAATGAACTCAAATATGAAGCATATATAAGGTGCGGATCGCTCAAAATCTGATTGAAGTCGTAAGCTCCGCCAATCCTGTTTTGACTCAATGCTGCATGAAGAAGTAAACACCTACAACTTGCGAGCATCAAGATTCAGATCTGTCACGACCCAAACCCGGTCGTGGTGGTACCCAACCCTAAGGCTAGGTAAGCCTGTTCAACAATCGCTTTAGACTTTAATACTAAGTCTCAAAATCGACAATTTAAGAATAGCAATTTTAGAATAATAATCCAAAATATAAATAGAGCAATATGGATAAATCCGAAAATCGATAAACACACCCATAAGATCTGGGGTCACAATTTTAGAGCCTCTAAGAAAAACGGGATAATAATAATAATATCTGAATGAGAATATATAAAAAATGGAAAATGTATATAATAACGATAAACTGGAATATGAAGAGCAGCCAGGTCCTGCAAACGTCAAGCAGCTGCCTCAACGACTCAGGAAAATGTCTAAAGACTACGAGTATCAGCTAAGCCTCCGGTGTACATGAATCTGCACACAAGGTGCAGGGAGTAGGGGTTAGTACTACCGACTCAGTGAATAATAAGCATAGAAAAATGTCTGAAAGTAAGAAATCCACGAAATGCCACAAAGCAAAGCTAAACCTACCAGTCATATACCTTAGCTACAAACTAGCACAAAGCAATATCAAATATAATAGTCAAGTACCAGATAAAGATTCAATGCAATGCACATGAATACGCTGCGGCATGCAACCCGATCCGTTTAACGTCGATGACGCTCACTGGGGGTGTGTACAGACTCCGGAGGGGCTCCTTCAGCCTAATCGCACTATTAACCAGGTATCGGCATAGAACAGGCTATCAGTCTCAATATCAATGTATATAATCGCTACGGCGTGTAGCCCGATCCATGCTTAGTGCACAATATGCAAATGAGTCACATAACAGGTATAAATCTAATTTCCCGTTTTCTCCAATTTTTAAGGTGAATGTAATTTAATCAATCAATTTCAGGAATAAGGTGATTTAGCATTTAATAACAGTGATTAAGCACATGACTGAGATGAATGGTTATGCAAATCATGTCATCACATAGATATTTACCCTAGTCGGGTACTACAGATCGGCTCAAGGCCCCAAACATGGCATTAAGCCCAATTATTAACAACACAATATGCGTGTCAGCCACCAATAATTTATATTCGGCTCTCGAGATGGATCAAGTCACAATCCTCAATCATATACCATTCCGCACCTGCCATGGGGTGCGAGTCACGCCCTTACATAGCGTCACGATGTGATAAACAGGGGTTTCAAACCCTCAGGCTATCATATATACAAACTACTCACCTCTAACCGGTCGTAGACTGGTCTGCAATGACTTTTCCCTTCGAATCTCCTTCTACGAGTGTCGAATCTAGTCAAAACCACGACGAATACATTATTATTTTTTAAATAAACATAACCCAATTGAAATTATTCAAAAAATGCTAAAAATTCTTATAATCTCATCTTTGAATTCCTCGTCTCTCCACAAGTCCGCACATACAAAGTTCACCAAAAACGGAGTCCGTTTGACCTTTCAAATCCCCAAAATTCGTTTCTAGAAACTAAGCCCTAGTTCCTCATAATTTCTACACAATTTCACGGAATTAAGGGTTGATTCTTCCCACATATGATGTTTTTAAGTCAAGAGACTTACCTCCAATCGATACTCGCTGAAAATACATTTCAAATCGCTCAAAAAGCTCTCTTGGTTGTTTAACAATGGTGGAAAATATGTTTGGATCGCGGTTGAAATATCATATAAAAGCCATTCTGTCGCCCAGTTTTTACCTTACGCAAATGTGGTCCAAGCCACGCATTCGCGATGAACAATTTTCCACTGACCCCTTATTTAGCGTTCGTGAATGCGGCTACACCATTGCGATCGCGATGTTTTGAGTCCTCCCACTACGTGAACACGACCCCCTCCTCGGAAACGCATTGAACAATACCAGGCAGGGCCCCAGGCCCTTCCACGCGAAGACGATGCTTCGCCTGCTAACACTACGCGAACGCGATCAGCTGTACACGAACGCGATGCTCCATCCACTCTACGTGAACGCGAGCCTCTCTTCATGATCGCGAAGGCCAAAACAGGCGTGCACTTCTACTGCATTTTCTGCTGCAAATTTCCAAGTTTAAACTCTCCGTTAGCCATCCGAAATCACCCCGAGGCCCTCAGGACCTCAACCAAAAGCACAAATGCGTCTTAATACCTCATTCAAACTTTCTCGTAGCATAAAAACACTATCATACACGTCAAAATCATCAAATTACCATGGATTCAAGCTTAAGTTAAACTAAAATTTCATTTTATCCAAAACCCGACTTAACGATGTCCAAATGACCTCAAATTTTGCACGCATATCCAAAATCACCTAACGGAGCTACTCCAACTGTCGGATTTCCATTCCAACACTCGGATCAAAATCTCACCTATCAACCCGACTTCGCCAAAATTCTATCTTAGCCAGTTCAAGCATAATCCTACACTGGACCTCCAAATTCAGTTCCGATTGCGATCCTAAGTCACAAACATCACCCGAAACTAGTCAAATCATCGAAAATCCATTTCGAGCCCTCTAACTCATAAGTCAACATTTGGTTGACTTTTCCAAACTAACCTTCTCATGAAGAGACTAATTGTCTCTTTTCTACCCAAACTCCATCCGAAATACTTCTAACTCTCCAAACACATATAATGGAACATATGGAAACATAAAACGGGGAAAACAGGGTGGAGATACCTGAGCCAACGAGTCGGGTCGTTACATCCTCCCCAACTTAAGCAAACGCTCGTCCTCGAGCGTGCCCAGAGTTGCACTAAGAGCCAATCAATCTCCGAATGACCTTACTAATAATGTATCCGGGGTGATCCCACATCACCCTAACTCACATATGCCCGACAATACAACACAACTAAAACTTTCACAGGCCATCTAGCCCATAACCATAGAACCACATTGCACCTCTGAAACCATACACAAGATCAGAACCTCACATTTATACTCAGAATAAGCCTGAACCGGCTGTCATAGCCCATACCTGCAACCTCAGGTGAACCCATGCAACAAACCACACAATTCGACCCTCGAAACAATAGTCTCTATTCACAACAGTTGCCCAAAATACTCAATTATCGATAGGAACCTCTTATTAGCTAAGATCTTATCCCAAAACTGCTATACTCTATCAATGATAATGAGCACGTAGTAGACCATAACCATTTCTTAGACACACCATTTACGAAGACATTTCTTCCTCTTTGACTAATACCACAACAGATCTCCGAGCCGAAACTCGATATTAAGCTTCCGAAAAGCTGAAACCAAATCCGCTCATATACATTAATGACCCCAAAGGTCTCTTCTCACCAAACACACCATCCTGGTGACATGACACACACCAATATGAGACGGTATGAGCATACTCAAGTCATGATAATGACTCAAACGAAAGAGTTGTACCATAAGCTCATCAGTACCATTACAGCACAAGGCTGGGACCCCGTCCCACATCATAGAAATAGAATACTTGAATCTTTCCCGAAGGGTCAAATCTCCACGTAGCCTCGCTATAATGCGCGATCTCATCCAAACACTATTTCATATGAAGCACCTCAAGTCGCTATACTCGAACTTGACAACCACGCACAGATTGATGTCTGAAATCAAGCACACCCACGGTGAAGCAAGTTATATACACCATTCAATCCTGGAAGGACACAACCGATGCGCTATTTGCCGAGAAACTTCCATTATGGACTTTCCTCAGAAACCAGGAAGCAATGCATACAAAGTAACATACGGAAACTATCCTCAATATCACACTATTGCGGCGCGCAACCTGATCCAGATAACACACTTATGGCGGCGTACCACGCGATCCACACACACTCATTGCGGTGTGCCACCCGATCCATATCCTTATGTCGCAAAAGGAGATGCACATCGAGCAAAATTTGCTCACTATAACAAAATATCGAGTACCGGTCATAAGCGTACTGAGTGCATACAATATCTACATATAGCTTTATAAGCTACCAAACCCAAGCACAACTGAGGTTTCCCTCTCAACCTTCCACTATAAATACCGATAGCACCACACCATATGTTCCCATAGTCCGTAAATCATAACCTCTCGCAACGTAGAAAAGAACTCATATATATCTCCAGATCGCTAATAAGCTCAGCAATGGTCGAGTCAACTTATCCCTCGACAATATAATTCGGAGCCAACCGAGTCGACTCAGACTGGAACATGCATCTGAAAAGTCCCTTAATGCCGGAACTGAATCACTGGTAGAAACCTTTACACTGCCTCCCGCCTCAAAGGCCAAATTAAGGAAAATAATCCAGTCTACTGGTCCTTCGAACACAACCATTCCACTAGAGCATAGTCCGATGCACCTCGCCACACAACCTATGGCATCTTACGATATGACCCATAGCACAACGGTCTAAAATAATCCAACATAGAGACAACCAGTCTACACCCCAATATCATGTCCAAATCTAACATACCAAGCAAAGAACGATCTACTCGGGCTTCCAAATCCCAATAGCCGCTTAGGGTGCCAATGCACACGATCCACAACCACTATAGACTGCATCGGAGAACTCCCCGTCTCCAACTCCATATAACATGCAAATCACTATACCTGATTTCCACATTCCACCATATGAATGCCTATCACACATCAGGTACCAATTCATTCTACGAAAGATATTCTAAAATTTCCATATGCCATTAGCAAACTCGAATATTAGCAGTCGATCCAACAAGAAAATGTTGCAACACTACTGATGTATCATTAATCTGATCACCTTATGCTCCTTCCGAGACATATATTATCATCAACTCACTTCCAATTACCAGTACCATTTCCTTGATTACCTGAGGCTACTCGCCGCCTAAGAACTTTATGAACTGCCTTTCAGAACTAAACTGAAACCTCGCACACGCCTATCTCGACCCTCTACAACATACCGCACATACGGTTCCATAATATGATAACCCGAGAACTCCATCTCCTTTTTTCTAATCTCAAGCTAAACTGCCAGGACTAAATCCTTCTATCCACACCAGTCTAAGCAAGCTGTGCGAACTCAAAAGCTCTTCCACCCAACACCCGTAAAGGCTCATTACCTCGAACATAAATAAGGAATTGATCATATCTTTTGGTAACATACAAATCCACTGCTAAAAAGCAATAGATACAGTTGCAACAATATAATTTATCCAACTATGAGTCGGGTCGAATCCCTAGAGAACAATGTGTAGGCGATTTGGAATGTAAGAAAATTATCACTAGTCGCGCAGTGCCAAACACTAAGAATTTTGGTTGAATATTGTTTTTATATCTAAAATGCTGAAATGTAAACTAACCTATAAAGAAAGTAAAATGATCAATGTCTACAAGTATGAAAGCATCGGGAATTACACTCAAGTAACGATCCAATGTATTTCACAATTTTACAAATATGAGCGAGTTTATGTTAATTAGCCACGGTAATAATTCTTAATTAGCTACTTCCGAAGACTAACAAGACTTCCTAATTGTATTATCCCTAATCACAATTAGAAGATGAAGCACACCCGGAAGGCTACAAGTAGTTCAATCTTATCCCTAGGTAGAATCTATAAAATGAGGGTTAACGCCTCAAGTTCTTGTTAATTAATCTTTCCCAACCCCAAACTATTTTTTCCCAAAATTAATTCGAAGTTAATGGGAGAGTACTAGGGTTAGATAATCCCTTTGGAAACATTAAAGAACAAGAATAATTAAAGAAACAATAACTCACTTCATAAATATAGAAAAATCATTCAATACATAAGCATAACAAGGTATAAAATCCACACTTTAATTATGAATATTCCCATAAATAAGATTTAAGTGTTGGATAAAATACTACACACTTAGATAAATAATAGAAAGCAAGGAAATGAAGAAATAAACATAAATGGGTAAGAAAACCTTAACCACAAGCTTTAATCTTCAAGACCCAAGTGTGTTTGTGCAAAACCTTAGCTTCAAACTTGTTCTCTCTAGTCTCTATGGACTGAAAATAAGCCAAAAGATCCTTTACAAATGAGCCCTATGGGGTATTAAATGGTTTGGGGAAAAAATGTGAAATTCCAGATTTTCCCATGCTTGAAGCACGCTCTTCGCATTTGCAAACAAACGTATGCAATTACCAACTTTGCCTTAGGATGCCTGGATTCGCAATTCCCAAGCTTTCTTCGCATTTGCAAAGTTGACCTGTCCTGGTTGACTTCGCATTTGCGAAGTATTCTTCGCAAGTGCGAGAAAACCCTTCCTTCTTAGTTCGCAAATGCAAACTTTGCTTCGCATTTACGAAGACTGTCCTATTCATGCTATGTTCCCAAATACGATCATTTCTTCGCATTTGCGAAGAATTCCATTTTGTGGTTGACTTCACATTTCCCGGGCTTTCCTCACATTTGCGAGCTCAGAGGGCACTACCCAGATTTTCCCTTCTTTTGGCTTATTTTTGATTCGTTTTCACTTGGTTTCTTCGACATCACTTATAAATCGCATACACCCTGTAAAGTAGAATTAATTGACTTTAATTACAAGATTTTATCACTTTAAACGTTGAAAAAGTATAGGCTTAAAGGCAAGATAAGTCGGTAAATACCAACTTATCACACCCCCAAACTTGAACTATTGCTTGTCCTCAAGCAATGAAAGCAACAAAATCTCTTCCCAAGTGGCCACTTAACAATATATCTACCAAAAACTCAAGCCAAAAAGAAAGTCTACTTTAAGCACACATGCATGACTTCGATTGGTACCAACAATTACTCCAAACTTTATGAATTATCAATCACTTTACATAAACTTCATTATACTTCAAGTTCTCAAACACCAATTCAAGTCAAAATAGCAATCAAGTCATGACACTAAAGCTTCAAAATTTGCCTTTCCATCACAATCAACTTTCTTTGGTCATTCCTCCAATTGAAAATGAGATTGAATTCACAACTCAAACTTCACGTGCCCTCACATTTAAGAGAGGATCCCACACTCATAAACCTTAATTCAAAGCAACAATGGGATATCAAATGGAAAGAATTAACTCTCTCTCAAAAAGATGTTCAAATGGACACAAGTAGTACCATAGGCTTGCCCTTTATATATTACTCCACTAATGTAGATAACTTGGTTCAAAATATATTAGGACTTAAGGGTTGTAGTTTAGTCTTTTGGATAAGTTTTGGTACAATTTTAGTGAAGTGATTCAAAACCTCCCCAAACACTACATAATTTACAATTAAAGTCCACTTCCTTCAAACACATTTTCCATCACTTTTTTTTTTCTTTTTCTTCCACACCTAGTCTTCCCCTTTATTCTATAAATATATATATATATATATATATATATATATATATATATTCACTTTTTCTTTCTCTTTTTATCATTCAATTTTTTCTACCTTCCACCTTTTCAACAACTTTCATATCACAAACTTAGGCTTTTAGCCTACATAAACACTTTCAATGTACTTAGGGAAGTAGGGTACCAAAATATATATCATTTAAAAACAAAGGATTTAAGCATATAACATGGTTGAAAAAGAATAAGGTTAAAGGTTCAAAATTGGTTGACTAGGGAAAATAAGACTAGGAAAAATAATAAAGGGTAGGAATTTTTAGGCATACTAGCGGTCCAAGGAAGGCCTAATATCATATTTTCGAACCAAGTTAATCTATGATTTCGCCTTGAAGCACATTCCGGGCAAGTTCTAGAGTACAAGCAATGCAAAGGAACTTACAAATAATCTCACCACACATGGCACATGAACATTCAAGTGAAACATCAATCCAAAATCCAATTGAAACCAATGACTCAAAGAGGTTGCATATAGCATAAGACACTAATTTGTAAATCAAAGAGCCAAAATTTGAGTCTAAAAGTCATGACCTTTATACTTCACTTATTTATATATATATATATATATATATATATATATATATATATACAACAATCAACAATTCATATACCGAGGTTTAACTCATGTTGGTACCAAGCAAGCCACAACTTGGCCAATGGGCACAAATCCCAACACAAACCATTTATTTCCCTAAATTTACAAAAACTAATCCTAACTACAAGACTAATTCCCTTAAGAAAGTTGTCAAACCATCCATCATCGGAAAAAGTCGACAAAACATTTCTACAATTACCCGGTTCAAGAAGAAAAATTGGCATCCTTGGAAAAAGAACCATGGTATAAAGAAAACCAAGGATATTGCCACTAACAAAACATATACTAAAATAAATAAAAATTAAGAAGCTAATATATTAAAAACTATCAAGTACTAAACATACAAACATCAACATACTAATATAAAACATGATATTAAAATAAACTAATAACAAAATAAAAACAGTCACAATACTAGTCCGCCAAATATCCATAAAACATAACAGTTATACAAAAACCACCCCCAACAACAGATATTGCATTGTACCCAATGCAACTAAACATGATATAGTAAAAATGGTGGAAAGTTCTCCCTGTATACTGCATCAAGTGCTCTCCTTGCTCTCTGAATCATCCTCATCCTCCTCTTCTTCTTCCTTGGGCCAGCCTGCAGGTACATCATCAGGATCCACAACCCTACTCGACGGTAGACGGTCCTGAGGCTTAAGGACCTTCCTTTTGCCCTTCACACCCTTCCACATCCGAGTAAAAAATTTATCTCGTTTCTTCTCTCTTTTCCCCATCCGGGTGTGTGACCTCTCCAGGAAACCATGGGAAGTACTCAAATCACCATGCTTCTGGGCCAGCTCCGTGTATGCTTTTTCTAGTGCCTTGAGGTGATCCCCCTGCTTCTTCTGATCGTCGATAAATTTTTGGAAGTCTGTCTTGGAAATTTTGGCAGGTCCCTCAGATGTCTCCCCAAGGCCCTGTGGAAGGCCAGCCACTAACTCACAAATCACTCACATCTCCTCACTGATTACAGCAAATGTCCCTCCTACTGATGATGAAGGCAAACTACCCTGAGAAGATGAAAATGTCTTCTTCTTTTTCAGCTTCTTTGCTCCTCTTTCTCCTCTTTTCTTCAGCGGATGTATAGGCTTCCACGGTTCTATCCAATTGTCCCCTGGAGCTTCTTTCACCCCAGCAAGCTAGCATAACTCAATGATAATAGAAGGGAACATCAATGAGGGACTGTTTTGAATCCGATACTCTCTCAATTCACTTATAAAGATTTGGCCCACATTCAGCTGAATTCCATCAAGAATGCAGGCTACCATTTGAGCTCGAGTAATCGGGATGTTCCATATGTTAGAAACAGGGGAGATACGACTACATATGATAGCTAGCCATATCTTTGCCTCCGCGGTGAATTCTTTTGATGTGATCCCCCTATATTCAGCTGCCCACGAAACAGCTGCACCCGGGCACAGCTTAGAAGCTAACCATTCTCCGGAAGCACAATCGTTTTCCTTGAAAGGAGCCATGTCATGGTCTTGCAAGCTGTAGAACATGTTCACATCTTCAGCCCCAAAGCGAACCATTTTACCCCGAATCCTCATCTTGGGCTTTTTCAATCAGATTGCTGGGAGGTTCGCATAAAATTCCCTCACCCATTGCTCATTGGCTCGACAAGGTTGAGGGGGAAAATAGTTCCATCTAATGGCCATTGGCCTTTGATAGAACTCAGGGAGACGTTCTTGAACATCGTCCATCACTATCCCACTCTCCGGGAGCACCTTTTTTGAGATCAATTCGTCATAGTATCATTCCTGGCATTGCATTGTCAGGAACCGATTGTCATCAAAGGCCTGCTCTTCTTCCAAGGGGTTTTCGCTTGATGATCCTTTGGAGTTCGGGTTCATTTTTGCAATTCTGATACCAGTCAAAAATTGATAAGAGCGAAAACATGGTATGGCTATGAAGAATAGTGCAAAATGAAACAATTATGCCAAAAGAATGACCGGATAGTTGAAACTCAGACTTATAAAAAAATTCAGGATTTCAAGTTTTGAAGTGCTGGACTACAGATATAGCAATTCCCAAGCATTACTTCGCAATTGCAAAGTGAGCAGGGCTGGGAAATGCGAGAAAAATCTTTGCAAATGTGAAGTCCTTCAGAGAAACCAGTGATCGCAATTGCGAAGAATTCTTCGCAAATGCGAAGTCAACCAGGAGAGGTGAACTTCGCAAATGCAAAGAAAACCTCGCAAATTCGAGCCTTCGTCCCCAGGCAGTCCCTCTTTCAGAGAACATTTCCTTCCTTAGCCCAAAACTTTTCCATTTCAAGCCTCATTTTGCAAACCCCATCATTAATCAGGCATATATCATGCATTAAGCTTCATAAACGACCATGAATCAAGAAATCTAATGGTTTCGACAAAATATTTCATTCAAAAATCACATCGAACACGTTAAAGGCGCAAACATTTTGCTTCTATTTGACAAGAGTTTGGGTACTCAGACTTCCCCACATTTTGCAATCAACAAATTCACTCACACTCAACCAAATCTCACCCAGAAATCACAAAGAACTTTACAGCAATATTAGACGATTTCGGGCAAGAGTGACCCTTGAACTCTAGGGTTCCATAATACCCAACAAGATGGACAAGAGAGTGAATATGAAAAAGAAGGTAGTGTAGAGATTAAGCTTTCATACTTGATCCTTTGCGATGAGAGATAAAGATTTGATGCCCTTACAGGGATGAGAGAGAAGGGGAGCCAAGAGTTTGAGAGTTTTCGAGAGTTGGTTCAATTTTAGTTCAAAATGGAAAGGTCAGGCTTTTAACCCTGCATAAGTCGCAATTGTAACTTTTTATTCACATTTGCAAAGACTGGATTTTGCCTTCAGGTTCTCAAGCGAACTTTTGTTCGCAAATGCGAGATCTGCAGTGCATTTTCCAGTCAGCTACTAGTTTTTGCCACATGGGTCATCCTAACTTGCTCAAATCGACTCCAAAAATTCTCAAACTTGGAAGATTAGCTACAAATGATATTCTAAGATTTTCTAAAAAAGAAAGTTTCAAAAATGATGAAAAGTTTTGAAAAACAACGGGTTGCCTCCCAGCAAGTGTCGCATTTAATGTCGTGGCACGATGCAAATAACATTACCACTTTTCTCGCCACTTTGATGATATTAATTGGGCACCTAGCTTGGAATCAAGCTTGTGACCATGAGCGAAGGGGGGTGGTAAGTTCATGATTGAGCCAATGCTTAAAATCTTCATTTTGCACTTCTTGGCTTTCAAGTGAGGGATGTCGTTTTGCTTTCTTGTTTCCTCAAACTGTAAAATGACTCCTCGCAATCCTTCATTGATCCGTGTAGTTTGACTTCCGCGTCACCACACAATTACAATGTTGAAAAATGCTAGGAATGTGACTTCAAGCCTTCACTTTGCAATTTTTCTATCTTGACATCCTCTCTTTCCCCGGATTAGAGTCAACATCAACCACATTTGCATTTACGCCGGTCGACTCCAATTCCATATTTTTCTCGGCATCAATAATACTCATTGAGTTGGTTGGCAGATGTTCAATTCTTGATTCCTCAAAGTAAAGCTAACTCTCCTCCTCGGAATTGGACTCTTCTTGGATTTCTTCCACACACTCAAATTGTTAGGCATAGCAAGCCTCAACCAAAGATTGCATTTGATTTTCCAAGATGCAGATATGTTCATCATTGTATTCCAAGCCTTGTTTCAAGTCCTCGAGTGAACAGTTGTACTTCTCCTCATTTTCAAGAATGGCCTCCAACATGAGCATTATTTTCTCATTTTGAGCATTTGGTTGTTCTTCTTGGTATTGATCAAGTGCCAAGAAAATGTTCTCACTTTCAATCTCCAAGGAAGGATTTCGGTTTACTTTCAAGGATCTTTGAACCCTTGAGGCTTCGATCATTTCATCCATTTGTGAGTGCAACAATTGAAGTGCTAAATCATTTTGGAGACTAGTCTCCAAAAGATATTTCAAGGCATTTTTCTCCTTGTTTCCTTCTTCGAGTAGACACTCCAATATGCTTGAACTATCCATTTTGGTCATGCTCACTTTCTTCCATTTCCATAGCCCTATAGTTCTCATCACAAGAAGCAAACTCATCATAGTAGGGGCTTGGAGAGGGGAAGGAAAAATATGCACAATAATCCCAATGACCATTTTGGTAACCAGACTTATCACAAATACTCCAACAATGGGGTTGAGATCGTGCGCACAACCCACCCCCTGGAAAAATTCAAACAATGTTGCCATGAGTGTTGTCCTCCACAATAAAGACAAGGGTCATCAAAGTAAGAACAACTACCATCCGACCAATTATCTTTATGTGATGCCATTTTTCAAGAATAAGAAAATAAACAAGAAACAAACAAGAAAAATAGACCTAAGGTAAGAAGAATAATTACACAAATATTCACAAGTTTGGATTAAAGCACTTTCACTTACTTCTCAAACAACCTAAATTACGACAAATTGTTCCCCGTCAAAGTCGCAAATTTTTGTGACATCCAAATCCACCGCTAAAAAGAAATAGATACGGTCACAACAATATAATTTACCCAACTATGAGTCGGAGTCGAATCCCACAGAGAACAATGTGTAGGCGATTAGGAATGTAAGAAAATTATCGTTAGTCGCGCAGTGCCAAACAATAAGAATTTTGGTTGAAAATTGTTTTTATATCTAAAATGCAGAAATGTAAACTAACTTAGAAAGCAAGTAAAATGATCAATGGATACAAGTATGAAAGCATCGGGAATTACACTCAAGTAACGATCCAATGTATTTCACGATTTTACAAATATGAGCGAGTTTATGTTAATTAGCCACGGGTAATAATTCTTAATTAGCTTCTTCCGAAGACTAACAAGGCTTCCTAATTGAATTATCCCTAATTACAATTAGAAGATTAAGCACACCCGGAAGACTACAAGTAGTTCAATCTAATCCCTAGGTAGAATCCATAAAATGAGGGTTAACGCCTAAAGTTTTTGTTAATTAATCTTTCCCAACCCCAATCTATTTTTTCCAAAATTAATTCGGAGTTAATGGGCAAGTCCTAGGGTTAGCTAATACCTTTGGAAACATTAAAGAACAAGAATAATTATAAAAACAATAACTCACTTCACAAATATAGAAAAATCATTCAATACATAAGCACAACAAGGTATAAAATCCACACTTTAATTATGAATATTCCCATATGCAAGATTTAAGTGTTGGATAAAATACTACACACTTAGATAAACGATACAAAGCAATGAAATGAAAAAATAAACATAAAATGGGTAAGAAAGCCATAACCACAAGCTTTAATCTTCAAGTCCCAAGTGTGTTTGTGCAAAACCCTAGCTTCAAACTTGTTCTCTCTAGTCAATATGGACTGAAAATACGCCAAAAGATCCTTTACAAATGAGCCATATCGGGTATTAAATGATTTGGGGGAAAATGTGAAATTTCAGATTTGCCCATGCCTAAAGCACACTCTTCGCATTTGCGAACAAAAGTTCGCAAGTACTAACTTTGCCTTAGGATGCCTAGATTCGCAATTCCCAAGATTTCTTCGAATTTGCGAGGTTGACTTGTCCTGGTTGACTTTGCATTTGCGAAGTATTCTTCGCAATTGTGAGAACAATCCAATTCCTTCTTAGTTCACAAATGCGAACTTTGCTTCGCATTTGCGAAGACTGTTCTATTCATGCTATGTTCACAAATTCGATCATTTCTTCACATTTGCGAAGGCTTCCATTTTGTGCTTGACTTCGCATTTCCAAGGCTTTCCTCGCATTTGCGAGCTCAGAGGGCACTGCCCAGATTTTCCCTTCTTTTGGCTTATTTTTTATTCGTTTTCACTTGGTTTCTTAGACATCACTTCTAAATCACATACACCCTATAAAGTATAAGTAATCGACATTAATTACATGATTTTATCACTTTAAACATAGCAAAAGTATAGGTTTAATGGCAAGATATGTCGGTAAAGTACCAACTTATCATCTTTACCACACCGATTCAGTCCACTAACAAGCTACTTCATTTGTCTGGATTCCCTTCTAGTTCATTTTCAACTTGATATGCTCCCTTGCCGTAGCACCACAATGCCTCCATCCAGGCTTACCACACGAGACTAGAACGCAAGACCAATAGGACCCTAAATACTCCCTCAAATGTTCCCAAAAAAATACCACCTTCAAAAATACCCTACTTTGAAGAACTTCCTGCGAATCTAAGTCCGCCACCTTTACTCCTCAGATACTGATACATAGAATCCCGTAATTAACGTAAAAATACCCAAGTCTTGACCTGTTCTAATGAAAATACTGACTTGGTCACATACTCAACCTTAAAACACCTGAGTGCTACATATAGAATCTTGAACACCTCAAAAACCATTCTCAAGAGTCATCCACTCTTTACATACTGCAAATTTCTCGACTTAACGAATTGAACCACTCGTGCCCTATCAGCACTCTGACACTGCAGGACATGACCTCATTCTGATACAACCAAACCACTTTCTTCTCTTTACACTAAGCATTCTTTATCAACAACTCAAGACATCCTACTATTTTTCTCACATCCACTAAGCACCATATAGCCTTTGTCGAAATTTAACTTCACTCGTGCCACCCTTGGCTCAATTTTTGCAACCAGAACTAATTCACCCGCATGCGTAAAATCGGGACTAACATAGTACATAACTGTACGATAAGCTAAATAAAAGAAACCTCCCCAAATTAGCTCAAAGCCATATCTACCACAACATGTGTACTCTTTTGCTATCGTAATATCATGGTGAGATTAAACTCATTCTTTCATACGCTTGTGGAAACATGAATCATCAAATTTTTTTAACTCTTCTGTAATTCTTGCATTCATTCACAAAGTAGTTAAGCCCACTCTGTAGGCGACAAAATTTGTACTAAGTCCCAAATCTTTCAAAAATTTCGGCATAGTTCCTTTGTAATTGAACCTACCCACCTGCCAGAGAATCACCAATACCATCCTAACAACACGTCCACGACTTGGCAAAGCATCACAATGTATATCAACAACATTAATCTCAATACTACATGTATTCTACTTTCAAAATTAATACACGGACATGCGTTGAACCCATTCGACTCATAACAAATAGAAAATACCTTTCACCGTCATACACACTACACAACTACTTAGTCTTTCTGAGTTTGAACTCATATCGTATTGTGCAATTTACTTCACTCCCATTAGGAGACTCGAAAAGATTCTTCACGCGCCCATAACTTGGGCTACTCATCGAACCACCATAGGAAACGAATCACTTGACAGTTCATCCATTATTTAGCAGACTCCTTCATCACTACCAAGTCATATAATTGCATCTCGCAGTACTAGCATACTCACCACGCGGATACCAAACTGTCATTCCGGCAAACAACGACAATACCGAACGTCTAAGTTTAAAACACTTGCTCACATGATCATCACCTCAGTGCTCAAGCCCTAGGCAATACCTGGCCTCAAGTCCTCCAGAATGGCCCAACATCATCCTCACGAAGATTACATCTCGCCCCTCGATCGGGGAATTGCATGCCATCGAAGCACATATAATACTAAGCGCTCATGCGTGCATACATACACGTGGAAGGAATTTCAAGAGTTACTCTTTCAGGCTGATTCAAGGACGCACGATAAGATTTCAAGAAAGTGGAGTGTTTCCTAAAGGTTCTGTAGCCTCTTGCTTATAAGTGTGTGCACGACACAACCATAAACAAGACTCTACTAAACCGGCTCATGACTCTTGAGGCATTGTAACCTAGGCTCTGATACCAACTTGTCACGACCAAAACCCGGTCATGATGGAACCCAACCCTAAGGCTAGGTAAGCCTGAACAACAATCGCTTTATACTTTAACACTAAGTCTCAAAATCGACAATTTAAGAATATTATAGAGATTTTAGAATAATAATCCAAAAATATAAATAGAGTAATATGGATAAATCCGAAAACCGACAAACACACCCATAAGATTTGGGGTCACGAGTCTAGATCCTCTAAGCAAAACTGGATAATAATAATTATATCTGAATGAGAATATATATAAAATCCGGAAAATATATAATAACGATAAACTGGAATATGAAGAGCATCCAGGTCCTGCGAACGTCAAGAAGCTACCTCAACAACTCTGGAAACTGTCTGGAGACTACGAGTATCAGCTAAGCCTCCGGTGTACCCGAATCTGCACACAAGGTGCAGGGAGTAGGGGTGAGTACTACCGACTCAGTGAATAATAAGCATAGAAAAATGTCTGAAAGTAAGAAATCCACGAAATTCCACAAAGCAAAGCTAAAAATACAAGTCATATACCTTAGCTACAAACTAACAACAAAGCAATATCAAATATAATAGTCAAGTACCAGATAAAGATGCAATGCAATGCACATGAATACGCTGCGGCGTGCATCCCGATCCGCTTAACGTCGGCGACGCTCATTGGGAGCGTGTACAGACTCCGAAGGGGCTCCTTCAGCCCAAGCGCAATATCAGCAAGGTATCGGCATAGAACATGCTCTCGGCCTCAATATCAATGTATATAATCGCTACAGCGTGTAGCCGATCCATGCTCAGTCCACAGTATGCAAATGAGTCACATAACAAGTTTAAATCTAATTTCCCATTATCTCAAATTTTTAAGGTGAATGTAATTTAATCAATCAATTTCAGGAATAAGGCGACTTATCATTTTGTAGCAGTGATTAAGCATAGGACTGAGATTAATGATTATGCAAATCATGTCATCACACAGATATTTACCCTAGTCGGGTACTACAAATTGGCTCAAGGCCCAAAACATGGCATTAAGCCCAATTATCAATAACACAATATGTGTATCAGCAGCCAATAATTTATATTCAGCTCTCAGGATGGACCAAGTCACAATCCCCAATTATATACCATCCCGCACCTACCATGGGGTGCGAGTCACGCCCTAACATAGTGTCACAATGTGATAAACCGGGGTTTCAAACCCTCAGGCCATCCTCTATACAAACTACTCACATCTAACCGGTCGTAGACAGGTCTGTAATGCCTTTTCCATTGGAATCTCCCCTTACGAGCATCGAATCTATTCAAAACCACAACGAATACGTTATTATCTACTAAATAAAATAACCCAATTGAAATAATTCGAAAAAATGCTAAAAATAATGAAGTTGGTAAAACCTGAGCCCCATGCCCACTTCTCGAAAAATTCTAAAAATCACATCTTTAGATTTCTCGTCTTGACACGAGTACGCACATATAAATTTCACCAAAACCGGAGTCCGTTTGACATTTCAAATCCCCAAAATTCATTTCTAGAAACTAAGCCCTATTTCTTCATAATTTCTACACAATTCCATGGAATTAAGGGTTGATTCTTCCTAAAAATAATGTTTTTAAGTCAATAAACTTACCTCCAATCGATACCCGCTGAAAACACACTTCAAATCGCTCAAAAAGCTCTCTTGGTTGCTTAATAATGGTGGAAAATATGTTTGGTTCGCGGATGAAATATCATATAAAAGCCCTTCTGTCGCCCAGTTTTTACCTTACTCGAACGCGGTCCAAGCCAGGCGTTCGCGATGAACAATTTTCCGCTGACCCCCATTTAACCTTCACGGACGTGCCAACACCATCGCGATCGCGATGTTCTGAGGCCTCCCACTACGTGAAGCGACCCCCTCCTCGCGAACGCATTGAACAATACCAGGCAGGGCCCCAGGCCCTTCCACGTGAACGTGTTACCTCCCACGCAAACGCGATGCTTCACCTGCTAAGACTATGCGAACATGATCAGCTGTACATGAACGCGATGCTCCAGGCCATCCTTTCTACGCGAACACGAGCCTCTCTTCGCGATCGCGAAGGCTAAAACACGCATGCACTGCTGGTGTATTTCTGCTGCAAATTTCCAAGTTTAAACTCTCCGTTAGCCATCCGAAATCACCCCGAGGCCCTCGGGACCTCAACCAAAAGCAGAGATGCATCTTATTACTTCATTTAAACTTGATCGTAGCATAAAAACACTATCATAAACGTCAAAATTATCAAATTACCACGGATTCAAGCCTAAGTTGAACTAAAACTTCTGAAACTTGCATTTGATCCAAAACCCGACTTAGCGATGTCCAAATAACCTAAAATTTTGTACACATATCCAAAATCACTTAACGGAGCTAATGAAACTGTCGGAATTCCATTCCAACACCCGGATCAAAATTTCATCTATCAACTGGACTTCGCCAAAATTCTAACATAGCCAATTCAAGCCTAATCCTACACCGGGCCTCCAAATTCAGTTCCAATTGCGCTCCTAAGTCACAAATCATCACCCGAAACTAGTCAAATCATAGAAAATCCATTGCGAGCCCTCTAACTCATAAGTCAATATTCGGTTGACTTTTCCAAATTAACCTTCTCATGAAGAGACTAATTGTCTCTTTTCTACCCAAACTCCATCCGAAATACTTCAAACTCTCCAAACATATATAATGGAATATATGGAAATATAAAATGGGGAAAACGGGGTGGAGATACCTGAGAAGACGGGTCGGGTCATTACAATATCGAAGTCCACAGCAAAATCAGCTAAGACTCGAGATCAAGTTTCAAGAGAACTATAGATAGGAATCTTGTAACTCATAGTTGTTAGGCATAGATAGCTTAGTTTTTTGGTATAATAAGGAAGTCAGCAAGCAGTAGCAACAACAACAACAATGAAATCACAGCTCCTGATAGTTCCAGCTACCAACACTCCAGAACTACAATGACCTGATTCCTTTATAGCCAAGAATATGAAGGCAACCTTTGAAGCAAGGTTCGGTCAGACGGTTTTAAAAATGCTTCTCATGGAGTTCTGAGCAGGCAAAAACCCTTCATGGTGCTCATTTATCATTTCTCGAAAACCCTTCATGTCTTCAAGCAAAAAGGGGCAGCTGTGAGCACGTGATTTTTTTCACGCTTAATTTAATCTTATAAATTCTTTTGAGTTACAAATTTTCTTTTATTATTTGAATTTTTAGGAATTAATGACATGATTTTGTGTCTTATTTGCATTTTTTGGGTGCATTGTTAGTTACTATAATTCATAAAAAGTACAAAAATAGTACACTTGCATTTAAAATTTGATTTTATATTTTTGTCAATTAATATTACTAAAATAAGAGAAAAATACCAAAAATAGTCCTTTTACATTTTTAAGTTCTACATTTTACATTTTGGTTTATCATTCTTTTAAATTAGGAATCAGTTAATTTTGAAAATTAGTTAGTATAATTTAAGATTTTGATTTGGCTCTTACATAAACAAATCAGAAATTTAAAAAATGTAATAATAATAAGTTAAATACAAAAGGAATAAAAAAAAGAAAGAATTAAAAGGGCTTGGTCTTGATAAAAGACCAAATATTTTGGGCCAAATCCAGTCTTAGCCCAACAACTCTCCTAAAATCAGACCAAATCCCAAGCCCAGTCCACAAAAATCTGGCCTGCCCCTCATTTAAACTAAACGACACCGTTTGGCATCGTTTGATCTGGGCCATCGATTTTCCCTCATCAACCGACCACGATTGATCCTTCAATTTTAAATAAACGTGTCCTAAAAATCCCATTAACCCTAGACAAATCCCATCTTCCTTGTACCAACCCTCTCTCCTGTAACGCAGCTGTATCACCACCGTACCCCTTCTGCTGTCCGCCGCTGGCCAGAAATCGCCTCTGCTAGCGGCGATGTTTCAAATCTACCCAAAATTTCACCAAAGTTCCCCTTTACCTCCTCTTTCCATATCCGGGCTCAGTTTCTCTCAAAACATAGCCAAACGTCTCGAATATTAGATCAAAATATGGACCAAAACATCAACTCACCCCAAATACAACCAAATTTATACCATACACTCTTCTAACCTCCATCTACTGGAATCCTTAGCCAGAATCTCTTGAATGTTGCCAAAACTTCTCGAATTTTAAATCTTAGACTGGCAGAGCCATATAAATCCGAGTTCCTTGATTTTTGTTTTCAATTGCCTCAGTCTGGAGGTCAAGTCAAGTATCTCGATAATGTGTTCGCTTGTTTTTGGATTAAAGAACACACATATACATTATTCTGGGGCTCGAGTTGGAGTTCAGTTGGTTCAACTTGCATAAGTAAGTTTTTCTGTTTTTGCTTCTTCTATTATTTGAACCTTATAATTAGTTTAAACTTTGTTTGATCAATTCATGCATGTTTCCATAAGTTTTAGTTAATTTATCCACGATTTAGGTTTGCTCATATTAGGTTAGTTTAACTCGTAGTAGGTCAGTCTTAATTCGTAAATGGGCCATTGATTAGTATCTATTGATTGTTAATTTCCTGATTTTTAGCTCAGTTTTGAGTTAATCTTGTTTTATGCATTCTGATCAGTTAATAGTGTTAATTCTGATTCTTTGATGATTCATTTTTAGTGATTAAGTGTAATTAGTCTTTGCTAGTTGATAACTGGATAGTAGTGGGATTTAGGATCAATTTTCAGTCTTAATTAGCATTAATTGGATTCAGTCTTAGAATTTTGAAATTAGTTAGGATATATCTAAATAACTTAGCCTTCAATTAACATTGGTTGAATTTTATCTAAAGCAAAGGGGTTTGGGTTGGTCAGTAATTTCAGGGAGTAGTCAAGGGTAATTTGGGCATGGGAAAGGGCTGGTTTGTTAAGACATAGTAATTTTAGAACTCAAGTAAGGGTAGTATAGGCATTCCATAGGTGGAAAACAAGGTAAGAACACCCTAGGGCCTTCTAGAAGGGAGCCTTGGTGTAAGTTTATGTATTTTTTATGCAGTAACTTGGGAAAGAAGCCATAAAATAAGGGATTAAGGTCCAATTTCTGAAAATAAAAAGAGGGGAAAATAGGAAAATATTTCCCCCCATTCCTTGCCAATAAAACACATCTCTAATGCCTTCTTTTACAGGTGTTTAGACCCTCTGAAAAATTCCCAAAGTTTTCAGGCAAAAAAAATTCCCCCTAAAAGCTCTCTCTCTAATTTCCAGATCTGCATTTTGAAATTCAAATATTCAAAATTCCAAAAACACCAGAAAACAGAAAAAAATCAAAAAACAGTCTACTATTTCTTTGCCTAGTTTCAATTCCTACTTGAATCTCTCTATTTCTGTTCTAATTTCGAGTTTTAAAAAGCATTTAGAAGTATTTGGTAACTGGTTCGAGTGGATTTGGGTCTGCTTGAGTTGGTTTTGGTTATGTTTTGCTTTGCTGAAGTTGCAGAAGTGTTTTGAATTCGATTTTGAGTTTATTTGGGTGCATTCAAGTATTTTACGGTTGAGCTTCTGGTTTCTGCTTGGCTTTTGAATTTTTCCTGGATTTTGAGCTCATATTCTGGGCTGCTAGCTGATCCCTGCTTACTGTTGCTGCTGCCTCTCACTTATTTCTATTCCTTTCCATTGCAGGTACACAATTGAAATTGCCTTGATGTAACTTTCAATTGGAATGCAATGAAGTCATATTTCAAGTATTTGCTCCTGTAATTGTCTGTGGTTATAATCAGGATAATGACATGTAATTGCCTAGTCTTAATTTGGTTGATTTGCATTATGTTAAGGACTGTTTAATTGTAGTTGGATAGGTTAGATTGGTAGTTTAATTCTGTCTGGAATGTGTTTTAATTGGGACTATTTTGGATGGTTTAAATTTGTAGTTGTTCAGGTGCAGCTTCAGTGTAGTTGATACCTATTGTAGCTTAGCAATAATAATAAATTGTTAAGTTCAAGTTAGACGCATGCTTAGGACAGTTTTATATCATTGTAATTAGTGATAACTTCAGTGACTCAGTAATAAATGCCAAAATGATCAGTCTACTTGTGTTAGTTAAGCCATTGTTTCCAATTTACTTCTCACTTAGTGGTCTCTAAGAAGCCATCAGAAGGCAGATAAGTGAGATGACTTAGCATAAGACTGAAATCAAAAGTGATATATTTCTTATAAATTGGAGTGATACAAATAAAGGAATAGATAATTGGACCGTTTGCTTGAATTTCCAGAACTTTAGTTTGTCAATATGCATCAAATTAAGTGTTTAGCTATGTGAATTTTGTAGAATTGTTCATCTCGCATATGTTCTGAACTGGCGAAAACAAGAGATAAGAAAAATAGAATCGACAATGGAATGCAAAGGTCACCATGTAATTGTTTGGGTGCTGTGTTGCACCCTCGCTGGGCTCGATCCCCAGTTACATTTGAATGATGCGGAAATTTAAATCGGACTTCCCCTTTTGAGGCCCAATCCATGAAGGGCCAGCAATTGCTGGTTTGAATTAACAAATCTTTGTCTGCCCAAATTCATATGGGCATCGAGCCAGAATGATTTGAATTTAATACATAAGTTTTGGCCTTTCAAATAAGATAATTGCTTAGAACTTTTCTTTTATTACTAGAGACAAATCAAAAACAGAAAATCATAGTCACGTTAAGTTTGCCTTTTAAAAATAAAATGAGACGAGCCTCGCCGAACAAAATGTAAAATTACGGGTCCCTCAATAAATATTATACTAAAATATTTTAGGTCTCGGGATGGGCCGTTTAGCGAATTTCACGGCCTACCTCAAATAATAACGCATTAGACTCTTTAGGCGCAATTTTAACAAAATTACATTCCTAAACTCGGGTGCACATTTATGTGACCCAAATCCAAATCTCAACGAAGTCGAAATGTGTTAACAACCACGGGTGCATTGATATGACGTGATTTGAGGCGCAGTTTCACGACGTTGCAATTCTCATAAATAATAATAATAATAATAATAATAATAATAATAATAATAATAATAATAATAATAATAATAATAATAATAATAAAGCGGTTGAAATTTAAAGAGTACATAAGTTATAACATGTATTATAATCATATGTTTATCCATTACAACAATTTCAGCGACCGTGCTAGAACCACGGGATCCGGGGGTGCCTGACACCTTCCCTCGGGTCAACAGAATTCATTACGTAGAATTTCTGGTTCCCAAACTCCAATTGGGAAGTCTAAATTTTTTCTCGGATCAGGATTCAAGATAAACCTGTGACTTAGGTCACCAAAAGCCAATCCTATCCCAAGTGGCTAGTCTAAATAAATAAATAATCCTGATCCGAATAATATCACTTAAAATGGAAAAACTACCTTATACATTATTCTTTGGGGTAGGTGTAAAAAGGAGGTGTGACAGCTCTGGCAACTCTCATGGGGAAAAGAACCAAGAACGTTTTGGTTAGGGTTAAGAATTCGAGCTTAGATAAATTATTGTATTTGGTTATATATGATTTTCTACATGTCCCATGCTTAATGTGCTAAATGTTTTGTCACGACCAAAACCCGATCGTGATGGCGCCCAACCATACAGCTAGGCAAGCCTGACCAATTATCTCTCCTGAACCCAACCTGATAACTCATTACCAAGGATTTAAGGAATCTAACAGTTTTAAAATAATACTCTGAGGTTTATAATAAAATCAATCCGGAAAAAATGAAATATCCGATAAAACACTCCCAATAGAATCTGGGGTCACGAGTCTAGAGCCTTTATACAACTGAGTAACAATATTCGAAAATATATAAGTTTAGAAAGCGAAAATGAAACTGAATAAAAGGGGAGAAGTCGGGTCCTGCGCACGCCAGGCATCTACCTTGACAACTCTGGTAAAACTCTGGAAGACAGCGACTACTCAACTAAATCTCAGAAACACTTGAATTTGCACACAAGGTGCAGGAAGTAAAGTGAGTACTTCCAACTCACCAGTAATAGACATGGATAATGACTTGAAAGTAAGAAATCTAGAAATACCATAATGTAAAGCTGAAACTAACCTCTTAGCACATTTAGAGATGAAACAACAATAAATCAATGACAGATAGATATCAATGTATGAATGCAATGCAATGCACATGACCGCTGCGACGTACAGCCCGATCTATTGGGTACCCGCGCTCATTGTGGAGGTTCAGACTACGGAGGGGCTCCTATAGCCCAAGCGCAATGACATAGTAGCATTCGCTACGGCGTGCAGCCCGCTCCACAATTAGTCCAAATATATATATGCAAGCAAGCCACACGAGCACAATCAATTACCATTTCCCATTTCATTAAACATGTATTATAGTTTAAGTGATTAAAGCCTTAGAAGATTCTTTTCATTTTTAGACAATATTTAACTCAGGACTGATATCATGGAAACATGCTTAATATCATGGAAACAGTGATAATAATCCCTAAGGGATCAAAATAGTTGGCTCGCAGCCCAATTATGCTCATAACAATCCAAGTAGGATGTTTACTAGCCAATTTCTAGGCATATAATACTGTATAGACATAGCTCGGATGGACTAAGCCATAGTCCCGTCCACAAACGACCCCGCACTCATAGTAAAGTACGTGTCTCGCCTCAATACACCGTCACAATGTGAGACAACGGGATTTCAAACCCTCGGGTCATCATCTACATCTATTACCCACCTCACGCCGGCCGTAGACTAGTCCTCAATGCTCTTTCCTTTTGAATCGACCTCCTTGCGCGTCGAATCTAGCCAAGATCACAACGAATACTTTGTTATATGTTAGAGATACATAACCCAATCAAAATTACTCGAAAAACACTAAAAATCACGAAGTTGGTAAAACCCGAGCCCACTTCTCGAAAAATTATGAAAGTCACATCAATGGATTCCTCGTCTCGCCACGAGTCCGTACATATAAAACTTACTGAAAATGGATTTCAAAAGGCCTTTCAAATCCCCAAAATTCGTTTTCAAAACCAAGCCCTAGTTCTTCACAATTTCAACCCAATTTCATGAATTTGAGTGTTGATTCTTCAATAAAATGATGTTTCTATGTTAACAGACTTACCTCCAATCAATTTCCATCGAAAACCCTCTTCAAATCGGTCAAAAAGCTCTCATGGCGGAGTAAGAATGGTGGAAAAGTGATATGGGTTGCAGATGAAATAACTTATAAAAATCCTTCTGCCCAGGCGAATTTCCTTATTCGCGAACGTGTTGCCTTCACGCAAACGCGAAGGTTTCAGCTCCTCCTCCTACCCGAACGCAGCCCCTTTATGCGATCACGAAGAACCAGGCCAACTCCTTCCCAAACGACCCCTACGCGAACGCGTCCAAGCCACGCGAACGCGAAGGCCACTGGACCTCAGACCTATGCGAACACGTGGCATCCTCGCGAACGTGAAAGCCAAACATGGCCTGCAACAGCTATTGCATTTCTGCAGCAAAGACAAACATCCGAACTCCCTGTTAGCCATCCGAAACCACCCTGAGGCCCTCGAGACCTCAATTAAAAGAACAGATATGTTCTAATACCTCATTCAAACTTGCTCGAGTCATAAAAACACATCCAACAACACAAGAATCATCAAATTACCACGAATTCAAGCCTAATTTAAACTAAACTTCCGAAGCTTGTATTTGATCAAAAACCCAACATAAGAACCTCCGAATGACCTGAAACTTTGCACACATATCCAGAATCACCTAACAGAGCTACTGCAAATCTCGCAATTCCATTCCGACCCTCAGATCAAAATCTCACCTACCAACCGAAATTCGCCAAAATTCAAACTTACTCAATTCAAGCCTAATTTTACACAGGACGTCCAAATTCAATTCCAATTGCACCCCTAAGGCTTAAATCATCACCCTAAACTAGTAGAATCATCGAAAATCCATTCCGAGCCCTAAAACTCATAAGTCAACATTCGGTTTATATTTCCAAACCAACCTTCTCTTAAAGAGACTAATTGTCTCATTGCTAACCGAACTCTATCCGAATTACTTCAAATTAACCAAACACATATAGTGAAACATATAGAAGCATAAAATGGGGAGGTAACTCATGTGACAACGGGCTGAGTCGTTACATCCTCCCCAACTAAAACAAACGCTCGTCCTCGAGCGGGTCATGAAACATACTCGGAGTCTCAAACAAGTGAGGATATCTGCTCCGCATCTCTTGCTCGGTCTCCCTAGTGGCCTCCTCCACGGGCCGACCTCTCCACTGTACCTTCACCGAAGCTATGTCCTTTGATCTCAACTTTCGAACCTGACGGTCCAAAATAGCCACCGGCTCCACATCGTAGGTCATGTCCTCATCCAACTGAATCGTGCTGAAGTCTAATACATGAGACAGGTCCCCAACATACTTCTGGAGCATAGAAACATGGAACACCGGAAGAACTCCCGGCAAACTGGGTGGCAAAGCAAGCAAATAGGCCACCTCCCCAATCCTCCTAAGTATCTTAAATGGTCCAATGAACCGTGGACTCAGCTTCCCTTTCTTCCCAAACCTCATAACGCCTTTGATAGGCGAAACCTTTAGCAAGACCTTCTCGCCCACCGTATAAGATACATCTCGAACCTTTCGGTCCATATTACTCTTCTGACGCGACCGAGATGTACAAAGTCTCTCCTGGATAACTTTCACCTTGTCTAAGGCATCCTGAACTAACTCTGTCCCCAGTAATCTAGCCTCGTCGGGATCAAACCAGCCAACCGAAGATCTACACCGTCTCCCATATAAGTCCTCATACGGTGCCATCTGAATGCTGGATTGATAGCTGTTATTATAAGCAAACTCTGTAAGTTGCAATAACTCATCCCAAGAACCTCTAAAATCAATAACACAGGCGCGCAACATGTCATCCAATATTTGGATACTGTGCACGGACTGTCTGTCCGTTTGAGGATGAAATGCCGTGCTCAACTGTACCTGTGTGCCCAACTCCTGATGAAAAGTCCTCCAGAATTGGGATGTAAACTAAGCACCCCTATATAAGACAATGGAAACCGGGACCCCATGCAACCATACAATCTCCCAAATGAAAATCTCTGCTAACTTCTCTGAAGAATAGGTAGTACATACCGGAATGAAGTGCGCGGACTTGGTCAGCCTATCCACAGTCACCCAAATCAAATCAAACGTTTTTGAGGTGCGAGGGAGACCACTCACAAAATCCATAGTAATCTTCTCCCATTTCCATTATGAAATATCCATCTGCTGAGGTACACCCCTGGGTCTCTAGTGCTCATATTTGACCTGCTGACAGTTGAGACACCGAGCCACATAACTCATAATATCCTTTTTCGTTCTCCTCCACTAGTAATGCTATCTCAAATCCTGGTACATCTTCGCAGCACCCGGATGAATCGAATACCGTGAGCTGTGGGCCTCCTCTAATATCAACTTTCGGAGTCCATCCACATTAGGCACGCAAATCCGGCCCTGCATCCGCAACACACCATTATATCCAATGGTCACATCTCTGGCATCATCATGATGGACCATGTCCTTTGAGACAAGAAAATGTGGGTCATCATACTGGCGCTCTCTAATGCAGTCATACAAAGAAGACCGGGAAACCACACAAGCCAGCACTCGACTAGGCTTAGGAATATCTAACCTCACCATCCGATTGGCCAAGGCCTGAACATCAACTGCAAGGGGCCTCTCCCCAACTGGAATGTATGCCAAGCTACCCATACTAATTGTCTTCTGTCTCAAAGAATCGACCACTACATTGGCCTTCCCCGGATGATACAAAATGGTAATATCATAGTCCTTGAGTAACTCAAGCCATCTCCGCTGCCTCAAATTTAGATCCTTCTGCTTATACAAGTGCTGAAGACTGCGATGGTCCATATATACCTCACAAGATATGCAATATAGATAATGCCTCCAAATCTTCAAGGCATGAACAATAGCAGCAAACTCTAAGTCATGAACATGGTAGTTCTTCTCATGGTGCTTTAACTCACGAGAACCATAAGCAATAACTCTACCCTCTTGCATCAATACACAACCGATCCCAACTCTCGAAGCATCACAATGCACCGTGTAAGAACCTGAAGCTGATGGCAATACTAGCACCGGAGTTGTGGTCAAAGCGGACTTGAGCTTCTAGAAGCTCTCCTCGCATTCATCCGACCAAACAAATGGAGCATTCTTCTACGTCAACTTCGTCAAAGGCGAAGCAATAAATGAAAAGCCTTGACCGAACCCGCGGTAATCACCCGCCAAACCGAGGAAACTACGGATCTCATTGGTTGAGGATGGTCTAGGCTAGCTCTGCACCACCTTAACCTTCTTTGCAACCTGAATACCATCACTGGACACGACGTGTACGAAAAAAGCCACAATACTAAGCAAAAACTCACACTTGGAGAACTTTGCATAAAGCTTCACCTCTCTCAACCGCTGCAATACCACCCTCAAGTGTTGCACGTGCTCCTCCTGGCTACGCGAGTACACCAGGATTTCATCAATAAACACAATCACAAATGAGCCCAGATACGGCCAAAATACACTGTTCATCAAGTGCATGAACGCGGCTGGGGCATTAGTCATCCCAAATGACATAACCATAAGCTCATAGTGCCCATATCTCGTCCTGAAAGCCGTCTTCATAATGTCTGAATCCCTAACCTTCAGGGGGGATATCTTGACCGGAGGTTAATATTAGAGAATGCCCTTGCTCCCTGAAGCTGATCAAATAAGTCCTCAATATGGGGTAGTGGATACTTGTTTTTCGCTGTCACCTTGTTCAACAATTTGTAGTCAATACACATTCTCATTGTGCCATCCTTCTTCTTTACAAATAATACTGGTGCACCCCACGGTGACACACTCGGGCGAATGAACCCCTTATCTAGGAGTTCGTGATGCTGCTCCTTCAACTCCTTTAGCTCTGCTGGTGCTATACGATAGGGAGGAATAGAGATGGGCTGGGTGCCCTGCACTAGATCAATACCGAAATCAATGTCCCTGTCCGGCGGCATTCCCGGTAGGTCCGCTGGAAACACATCAGGGAAATCCCTCCCAACGGAAACCGAATCAAGGTTGGGAGTCTTAGCTCCAACATCCCTAACGAAAGACAAGTACGATAAACAACGCTTCCCAACCATCCGATGGGCCTTTAAGAAAGAAATCACCCCTCTGGACACATAATCAGTCACACATCGCCACTCGATCCTCAGAATACCCGAAATAGCTAACGTAACTGTCATGGCATGACAGTCCAGAATAGTATGGTATGGAGATAGCCAATCCATACCTAGAACCACGTCAAAATCCACCATACCTAATAATAACAACTCAACTCGGGTCTCCAGACCCCGAATAGCCACAAGACACGATCGATATATATGATACACAATAATAGTATCACCCACCGGGGTAGATACATGCACAAGCAAGCCAAGAAACCATAGGTCGTACCCAAATGATGAGCAAAATATGAAGATACATAGGAATAGGTAGATCCGAGATCAAATAAGAGAGAAACATCCCTATGGCATACTAAGATAATACCTGTGATGATAACATCTGATGAAATGGCGTCCCTCATATCTGGAAGAGCATAGAATCGAGCATGACCATCGCCAGTACGGTCCTCACCCCTAGGGAAACCTCTGGCTACCTGACCTCCACTCCTAGCTGACTAAGTGGGTGCTGAAGAAACAAGAGCAGATGACAAAGGTTGATCCCTCTGCTGAGACTGTCTATTACGAAGCTGAGGACACTGTCTCCTCATATGAACCAACTCACCGCACTCGTAGCAACAACCTGGATCTGGAGAAGGGGAGTGATTAGAACTCCTCACTGCAGATGAACCCTGGGCTGAAGAAACAGGAGTAGAAATCTGAGCTGGAAGGGCACTAAGTGAAGACTGGCCCTGCTGATAACCCTAATGACGACGGCGTGAAGAAGCCCCACTGGACGCTGTACGACCTGACTGAGGAGGTCTGAAGGAACGACCTCTGCTGCGCTGGAATTGACCCCTAGATGGAGAACCACTAAAACTACCTGAACCTCTAGGTCTCTTAGCCTCCCTCTCCTCACACTTCCGATGACGATCTGTCTCAATCAAACGAGCCATATCAACTACCTCCTCAAACGAGGCAGCCACAAATCTCTTTAGTCATCAAAATACGAATGGGATAGTTGAGACCATCCACGAACCTGCTAATCCTTTCCCGATCAGTCGGGATCATCCAAGTAGCATGCTGAGCTAGCTGCGTAAACCTCAACTCGTACTGGGTCACAGAAAGAGAGCGGAGAACTGCTGCCAAGTAAGGGGCACTACTCCAACAGGCCTACGCCTCTCAAACTCCTCCCACCAAGTAAATGCAAGCCCTGAGAACTGGAAAGTAGTAAAAGCCACTCCACTTGACTCCAATATCTCTGCAGTGTGAAGCATACGCTGACACTTGTCCAGAAATCCATGGGCATCCTCGCCCTCTGTACCACTTAACGTTGGAGGTTGGATCCTGCCGAACCTCTCTAGTCGACGCTGCTCATCATTTGGCATAGCCGAAACCACAAAATCTGGTGCTGGTGGGACTGGAGCAACTGGGGAAACTCCCAGTGTCTACAATCCCTGGACACCCTGCTCGGGTGTGCGAGCAGCGGGGGTCTGCTGACCACCCCATGTCTGAGAAGTAGCTGCTGCAGTAGTAGCTGATTCGGCCTAAGCCAGTGCAGTGCAGATGGATAAGATCTAAGCCAAAGCCTCCTGAACACCAGGAATCAGAATAGGCACTGCTGGAGCATCTACAGCTGGAGGCTGGTTCTGGACCTGGGCAACTGGTGGGTCTGCAGGTGCTGCCACTGCTGGTCCACTTCAACCCTGACCGCGACCACGCCCCCTAGCGGGTGCCAAAGGTGATTGTCCGATACATCCGGTAGTACGGGTTCTCGCCATCTGCGAGAGAATAGAATACATATGTTTAGTTCTCGGACTAACAATGTCGGACAATAAGAATTTCAAGAAAGTGAAGTATTTCCTAAAGGTTTTGTAGCCTCCCGAGGATAGATACGGACGTTTACGTACCGATCCGTGAGACTCTACTAACTGGCTGATGACTCGTGAGGCCTAGTAACCAAGGCTCTGATACTAACTTGTCACGACCCAAACCCGATCGTGATGGCGCCCAACCATACAGCTAGGCAAGCCTAAACAATTATCTCTACTGAACCCAACCTGATAACTCATTACCGAAAATTTAAGGGAATTTAACATTTTTAAAATCATACTCCGAGGTTTATAATGAAATCAATCTGAAACAAAATAAAATATCCGATAAAACACTCCCAATAGAATCTGGGGCACGAGTCTAGAGACTCTATGCAACTGAGTAACCATATTCAAAAATATATAAGTTTAGAAAGTGGAAATAAAACTGAATAAAAGGGGAGAAGTCGGGTCCTGCAAACGCTAGACAGCTACCTCGACAACTCTGGAAGATAGCGACTGCTCAGCTAAGTCTCTGGAACACCTGAATCTGCACACAAGGTGTAGGGAGTAAAATGAGTACTTCCAACTAAGCTGTAATAGACATGTATAATGACTTGAAAGTAATATATCCCGAAATACCAAAATGTAAAGCTGAAACTAACCTCTTAGCACATTAAACAATGAAACAACAATAAATAAATGACAGACAGATGTTAATGTTTTAATGCAATGTAATGCACATGACCGCTGCATCGTATATCTCGATCCATTGGGTACCCGCACTTACTGTGGGGGTTCAGACTCCAGAGAGACTCCTACAGCCCAAGCGCAATGACATAGTAACATTCTCTGCGGCGTGCAACCCAGTCTACAATCAGTCCAAATATATATATATATGCAAGCAAGCCACACGGGCACAATCAATTACCATTTTCCATTCCATTTAACATGTATTATAGTTTACGTGATTAAAGCCTTAGAAGATTTCTATTCATTTTTCAACAATATTTAACTCAGGACTGATATCATGGGAACATTCTTAATATCATGTAAATAGTGATAATAATCCCTAAGGGATCCAAATAGTTGGCTCGCAGCCCAAATATTCTCGTAACAATCCAAGTAGGATTTTTACTAGCAAATTTCTAGGCATATAACACAGCATAGACATCGCTCGGACGGACTAAGCCATAGTCCCGTCCACAAACGACCCTGCACTCACAGTAGAGTATGTGTCTCGCCTCAATACAGCATCACAATGTGAGACACTGAGGCTTCAAACCCTCAGGTCATCATGTACATCTATTACCCACCTCAAGCCAGCCGTAGACTAGTCCGTAATGCTCTTTCTTTGGAGTCGACCTCCTCGCGTGCCAAATCTAGCCAAAATTACAACAAATACATTATTATATGTTAGAGATACATAACCCAATCGAAATTACTCGAAAAACACTAAAAATCACGAAGTTGGTAAAACCTGAGCCCCGGGCCGACTTCTCAAAAAATTAGGAAAGTCACATAAACGGATTCCTCATCTTGCCACGAGTCCATACATATAAAATTTACTGAAAATGGAGTTCAAATGGCCTTTGAAATCCCCAAAATTCATTTTCAAAATCAAGCCCTAGTTCTTCACAATTTCAACCCATTTTCATGTATTTGAGTGTTGGTTCTTCAATAAAATGATGTTTCTAAGTTGACTTACCTCCAATCAATTCTCGTTGAAAACCCTCTTCAAATCGTCAAAAAGCTCTCTTGGCGGAGTAACAATTGGTGGAAAAGTGATATGGGTCGCGGATTAAATAACATTAAAAACCCTTCTGCCCAGGCGAATTTCCTTCTTCGCGAACGTGAGGCCCTTACGCGTTCGTGATAGCAAAATTTTTCCCAGCTACCAAGATACCATTCGCAAATACGTTGCCTTCACGTGAACGCGAAGGTTTCAGCTCCTCCTCCTACGCAAACACAGCCGCTTCACGCGATAGCGAAACACCAGGCCAGCTCCTTCCCAAACGACCCCTACGCTAACGCGTCCAGCCCACGCGAACGTGAAGTCTATTGGATCTCAGGCCTATGTGAACGCGAGGAACCCCTTCGAACGTGAAGGCCAAACATGGCCTGCAATAGCTGATGCATTTCTGTAGTAAAAACCAACATCCGAATTCCCTGTTAGCCATCTGAAACCACCCCGAGGCCATCGAGACCTCAACCAAAAGCACAGATATGTTCTAATACCTCATTCAAACTTGCTTGAGTTATAAAAACACATCCAACAACATTAGAATCATCCAATTACCACAGATTCAAGCCTAAGTTAAACTAAAACTTCCGAAACTTCTATTTGATCAAAAACCTGACCTAAGCACCTTCGAATGATCTAACACTTTGCACCCATATCCAGAATCCCCTAACGGAGCTACTACAACTCTCAGAATTCCATTCCGACCCTCGGATCAAAATCTCACTTACCAACCAGAATTCACCAAAATTCAAACATAGCCAATTCAAGCCTAATCCTACAATGGACCTCCAAATTCAATTCTGGTTGCATCCCTAAGCCTTAAATCATCCCCCGAAACTAGTCGAATCATCGGAAATCAATTCCGAGCCATCTAACTTATAAGTCAACATCCGGTTGACTTTCTAAACTAACCTTCTCTTAAAGAGACTAATTGTCTCATTTCTAACCGAACTCTATATGAATTACTTCAAATTCACCAAAAACATATAGTGAAACACATAGAAGCATAAAAAGGGGAAAACGGGGTGGTAACTCACGTGACGAAGGGCCTGGTCATCATATGCTTAGCGCTTTGGTATTATTTGAATTATATATAAATTGTGTCGAAACCCTTCTCTTCTCACCTCTAGGGATGTGCTTACTGGTTAAGACTCCCTATTCTGTTAGTGTCATACCGTAAAATAAGAAAGAGGTCGGACAAGTTACTAAGCCGGATGGCTTTTTGGTTCCCGGTACGTTGCCCCTCCTCGACTCGAGTTGTCCGCTCGGGTACATAGTCTACAACAAATACCCATGCTTTGAACCTAGAATAACGTGACTTCATGCCGGATCCCTTGTAGGAACGCTTATTTGCATCATGTTTCATTTGACTTAGGGGACTCAACACAGGGGTTGGGTCTGTGTAGGACAAGCAGCCTGAAATGAAAAGACCATCCTAATGCATCCTACTTGCTCGTTATGCATTTATTTGCTTCGACCTGCATGTTGACCGGCTTCTACGATTAGAGGAAGAAAAAAAAAACAAAAGTGAAAAATGAAAATCTAAAAAGTGTGAGAGGTAGATATTTAGAATATTCTGAAACTTTACCGAAATTCTGAAAAAAAAGAAAAAAAAAGTCAGACTAAAGTGAGCCAAAACTTCAAGTGTCATGTTTCCCGTGTTCCGTCAAAACTGCCCGAACTACGCTGGTTTGATTCTCACTGGATGTGAGATACGTAGGCAACCCTCATCGGGTCCAACCTCCCATTTGCAAAAAATAGCTAAAAAAAGCCAAAATTTTTAATTTCTTCATGAATAAGTCGGTGACGCCATTCTTGTAAAAAATAAACGAATGTCCTCAAAAGGGAGCCGGAAGGCTATTTTTGCAAGAACAACCACCCTGAGTTATTTTTAAATGGTTTGCAGGCACATCTTTAAAATCGTCCTCCCAGAAGTGTTGAAAGGTCGTATCTGCAGCCCTAATTTTTTTAAATAAAGAAAATTTTGAAAAATGGCCACTTTCCTTTTAGGTCAAAATGAATCATTAAAATACTCCTTAGATGTCATTTATAAACCGAAAATGGAAAGAAATATATACAAATTTTGAAAAGGAATTTTTAGAAGTTTTTCGTTAAAAAATAATAGGAAAAAAAGAGATACAAAAATCAAAATCAAAATTGATTCCCTTAAAGTATTTCTTTCCAAATTTCGAAAAAGAGTTAGCTTATTTACTTTATTTTAACAAACTACGCTTAGTCTGATTCGTGCGGGATCGCGATACGTAGGCAATCTTCATCGGATTCGACCGTATCCTTTTGAGAAAAACAAAAAGAGAGGGAAGAAAATAAAGGAAAAACAAATGAAACAAAGAGCGGAAGAAAATAAAAGGAAAACCATGGAAAAAGAAAAGGAAAAGCAGAAAATGAGGAAAACAGGGGAAAAAAGTGAGAGAAACAAAAGAGAAAAACAAATGAAAAGCTGGGATGACGCATGCAGCCGTTGATGTGTGATTACCTATCTATATTTGTGTCAAGACTAATCGTTTATTGCTGTCATTCCAGAGTCGAGCTTTATAATGAACATGTGGTTGGTTTTGTTGTAAACCAGCTTCGCACCACTACTTTACCAGATCTAAAGGTAATATAGAGATTTCGTCAGAAATAACTCAGCCAACAATCCCTATTTCGGATGACAGCCCGTTCTTGGGTGTCCCGTCCTCGGAGGCCTCTGCAGCTGAAGAGAATAGAATCTTGTGTCTGAGGATGATGGAGATGTGGGAAGCTTGGACAAAGGGAAAAGAACCCCCGAACGCTATCATTGGATTTCCCGAGTTGTTCCCAAGGCCAACGGGTACCTCCAATGTTCCAATCAGTCACCTGAACATCCCATTGGGACAACCTACTGTATCTGCTCACTATGTGGGAGGAACTTCTGAGGTTCGACCCCAAGTACTCATACCCGGGATGGATCCCAACATCTTTACGGCTCCACCATGCTCTACCACTGTACAACCTTCATTGCCAAAGCCTTCTTCTGACCCTTGGGTGTTCACTTTCCAGAATCCTATCTTTCATGCAGATTCTCCATATCCCACATATGCTTACCCTTATCCACCATCATATGAGATTACACCAGGGCAAGATCAAACTCCCAAAGCTCCCGAGCAAGATGAATAGTATGTTGGGCATGGTGATCCCATCACTAACTTGAAAAATGTTTTTTAATCGACTACCTAGGGCCGGCAGAAAAGAAGACTTGTTGATGGATTTTGAAAACGGTAGGATTTTGAGTCAATCAGCCATCAGAGCAACTTCGCAAGCCATCCAAGGCGGGTATGGAGGAATGGCAAAGAGCAAGACAAGAGAATAAACAACCATGGCGGCATCACGTGGAAGAAGATACCAGGCTCCTAGACATGTGTTTTCCGAAAGAACCCCTCAACACTACTATCCTCATTCCGATATGGTCTTTGCTCCACCAACTTATGTGGTCATGAACGCTCAACCTTTCGTCCGACCGCAACCACGGGCTAACATAAATCAACCGCCATTCCAAAGAAACCAGTATCCTCATCAGAACCACTATAATCCCCAACCTCCCCAGGTTAACTTCCGTCCCTGGGAACCACCCAGGAGACCCAACTATACACCTATTGGTGAACCCTACTCCACCCTATTCCCTAAGTTTGTCCATATGAATATTCTACAACCCATACCCCCAAAAGGGCGAAGCCAAAATCACCATCATATCAGCGAGGTGTCAGGTGTGCTTATCATTCAGGGGTAGAAGGGCACGATTCAAACAACTATTAGACGTCGAAGTAAGCAGTATAGAACTTTATAGAGAAAGGCAAAATAGTGGTGAGGAATGTGGATGTCTCTAATATGGCCAATAATCCATTTCCAGCCCATAACAGGCCAGTAATTAGGATGATTTGGGAAGACAAAGAATTTGATCCGACGTTTAAGGCCATAATTGCTATCATTGATGCGGAAAGGAAGCCCAAGGCAGACCTGAAACAAGAGAAAGGGGAAAGAAGAGTAAAAACACCGAGACAGAACCGGAAAAGAAAATTGATGCACCCTAGAAAGCCTATGTGGTATGGGGGACAATTAAACCACCTCGGCTGAATGAGCCAGTTGTTATTGGACGCATACCACAGAAGCCTAAGTATAGTGAGGAGGAGGATGATGAGGTTTTCATGGCTGAAGAAAGTGAGGAAATATGTGAAGCTATGGGGCAAATGCTTTATGAAACAAACATGGTTCAGCTAGGGGAAGGTACTAGCACCTCTGAGGTGCTATACATCGGACCAGATGCTAAAACTTCAAAATTAGAAGGCTACGCCGTTCCCAGCCAGGCGGTAGTTCGGGTAGACTTGTCGTGCCACTTTTCCTGCATCACGAGTTATCCCAGGGTGTAACTCGGATGTTTTCCTTAGTTTCATGTCTTTAATTTCCTGAATGTCAACCCTGCTATCTTCCCAATTCCAAGAAATGAAATCAATATTTCATCATTTATTTTCTTTATTTTTTCAGAGTTTTGCTATGTTTTCTCTTTTATTTCTCTTTAATTCTAATAATGCAGCTTTTTATTACCTGACATGCTTGCGGACTTCATGCTCAGATCCCAAGAACTCTGTCAGACTTCAAAATAATCAAAAGTTAAAATACAAAAAAGTTAAGTTTGAGAAATAAAAAAGAAGAATTGGAACAACTGAAGAAAATTGGTTCGTGGTTTGGGAAAGGTCCATCACTGAAGCATAGTTTGAGGACAGTAAGTGGGTCTAGACTCGTATGGGAATGTTGGACTTAATTGAAATGGATGACTGCAGTGTACCACGGGCAGTTGTACCAACAAAGAATAGACCACGCCTATAAATTTTGAAGTAGGGCAACAGGTGTTAAGGCATTTTCTTCCTCATCACTAGGAAGCAAAAAGAAAGTTTGCTCCTAATCGGAGGGGTCCATACATCATTGGAAAATATTGCCAAGAGGAGCCTTGTATTTGGGTGACATTGAAGGAAATAATCCTGAAGCAACTATGAATGCGGATACAGTAAAAAGGTACAATGTCTAAACTTCCTCCGACGATGTCTTTGCAGTTGTGATGACGAAGGCTTTCATTCCCCTATCCAAGCACTATCAATCCTTTGTAAACCCTTTGAACTGGTTACCTTTCTTTGATTACCCTCTTTGGAACCCGGAAGTACTAAAAGAAAGAATAAAGAAAAAGAAAGAAAAGGAAAAGGAAAAGAAAAGACAAAGAAAAGAAAAGAAAAAAGAAAAAAAAGAAGAAAAATAAATGAAAAGAAAATAAAAAGAAAAGAAAAATAAAAAGAAAAGAAAAAAAAATAAAAAAAGAAGAAAAGAAAAACAAAACGGAAACAAAAACAAAAACAAAATTATTTACTTGAACTACGTCTGACTTGATTCCAAAAAGATACGTAGGCAGCCTCTCTCTGGGGTTCAATCAAACCAAAATAAAACTCCCAATTTCTCCAACAATTGAAACTGGGGCAGATGATATAATGGTTCGGCCATGAGATCGCAGAAATGGTTCCAAGGTGTAGTTCTGCCAAAAATCCTTTTTACCCCAAAGACCTTGTCCAAGTCCTTCCGATCAAATGGCAAAGGCAAGGAAGCGGAAAACGTCATGTCTGGAATCTGATACAAGTTGAGAGAAATAAAATGAGACAGTCTTATCGGGCGATGGTGAGAAGAGAAATGAGAGAGGTCGATTAGCGAAAACCCAAAAAGGGCGCTTTTGGTCGAAAAGAAGACATGTCACCACCAAAAGAGTCATGGCAAGGTTCCCTGGTTGTTAAAATGAGGAAATGCGGTTCACGAGAAGCTGGAAAGTTTGTGTAGGTCGAGCATCCAGTCCAAGAAGCATGTCATGTTCATTTGAAGTCAGCATGCACCCTAGATAAGTCCTTTTTTTCCCTCGAAAGGGACGCTTCTCTTTAAACTCATACGATTTCCTTTTGCATACTTTTCTTTGAATCCCTTCTGGTTTCACTCTAACTCCGTAAATTACAATGAAAAGGTGGCAGGACCTACAGGGCTCCACCTGGCAAAAGTCAAAGAAAATACCCAGCCTCAGTGGTGTGTCAATCCAATCGTGACTAACCATGATGTTTGATTGCCTCCAAAATAAAGTCATTGGAAAAGAAATAAAGTCATAGGCAAAGGTCTGGAAAGAAAATGAGGTAAATAACCCAAGCCCACGCGGGCGAGTTATCCTAAAATCCAAAGGCTGAACCCGCTCAATGTGAAAGAAATTCACCCACAAGGCCAACAAGCAGCAAAGTTCTTAAAGAAAATGGGGCCGGGATCAAGCGATGGGAATGATCAAAGCCACAAAACCAACAACCGTTTTGACTAACAAGTTGTTCTTTGTTGAAAACAGGTGTTGTTCAAAGCAATCGTGCAAAAAGCATGTGCAACCCAAAAAGAGATGAAATGTGCAAGTGCTAAAACAGCTCTGCAGCAGGAAAACGACCAAAAAGGAAGTTTCCTCAAAAATTCTTTCTTGCATTCTGTTAAAAAAAAGGGAAAACATATAAAGAGGAGAACCGAAGAAACGAAAGAAGAAAAGAAATAGAAAATGGAAGTCCCAAAAGAAAAACAAATCATGGTAGCTTAGGCGATTTCACTCTTTAATTATCCCGGAAAAAAACCCGATGATCTCTCGGCCAAAAAACCACGGAGCTTTTTCTATCCAAATCCCGATAAAAAAATCGAGGATCTCCCGGCCAAAAAACCGCGTAGCTTTTTCTATCCAAAATCCTGGCCAATAATCCGATGATCTCCCGGCCGAAAAACCAAGAAGCTTTTTCTATCCAAAATCCCACCCAAAAAACCGAGGATCTCTTGGACAAACAACCGCAAAGCTTTTCCTCTCGAAATTCTGGCCAAAAATTGAGGAATCCCGACCAAAACACCGCAGAGCTTTTATTGTATAAATCCTGGCCGAAAAACCTAGGATTTCCTGGCCAAAGACCGCGAAGTGTTTTTTGTCTGAATACCGACTAAAAAACTGAGGATCTCCCGGATAAAAAACCGCGGAGCTTTTTCAATCTAAATCCCGGCAAAAAAACTGAGGATCTCCCTACCAAAAAAACCGCTTAGTTTTTTCTATCCCCGGCCAAAAAATTTTGGAGCCTTTACAATCAAAAATCCCGACCAAAAAATTGAGCATCTCTCTGCCAAAAAACCGCGGAGCTTTTTCTGTCTAAATCCCGACCGAAAAATAGAGGATCTCGTTGTCAAAAAATCGCGGATCTTTTTCTATCCAAATCCTGGCAAAAAAATCGAGGATCTCCCGGCTAAAAAACCGCGGAGCATTTTCTATTCAAATCCCCGCCAAAAAACCGAGGATCTCCTGGCCAAAAAACCGAGGAACCTTTTCATTCCAAATCCCGGCAAAAAACCGAGGACCTCTCTGGAAAAACCCAAGGATTCCATTCCCAAAGAGACATAATCTTAAATTGACTGTTTAGACATGTATCACAGCTAACTCGCGAAAGTTTCCTTGTGAAAACTGGGCAGAAAATTACGTTCGTTGCTTGTTTTGATACCTCAAGCAGGTTTGACCCCGAGGTACAAGACTTGAGATTGTTAGATAATACGCTTAACGCTAGAGGGGGGTGAATAGCGTTATAATAAAAATTAGCGTAAACTTGCGGAATTTAAAAATTACAGGAAATAAATAAGTGCGATAAAATAAGAAAGAACGCACCGATGTATTCTGGTTCACCACAACCCGTGGCTAGTCCAGTCCCCGAGAGACTCTCTCGAGATTTCCGCTAACTTGTCAAGCTTACGGGTGCTTAACAAACCTTTACAACTTGAGGACACAAGCCTCAACACCTTTGCTCGGAGATACAACACTCCAAGACTTCAACCAAGGAAACACAAGTTCCTTCTTACAACAAGAGAATAACAATTCTCTTCAAGTGTACAATACACTAAGCACTCAAACAAGACACTCCTTAATGAGTAGATATGAGTAAAAGAATACGCTCAAGATCGCAACAACTTTAGACAAGAATTTGGCTCTCAAAAGCTTATGAAATGAATATAAAATGATAAGCAATAAAGTATGCAAGCTTTAGCAATTGTATGATCAGTTGTTGTGTGTTGTTGTACTCAAAAGACTGAATTGAAGCTGTATTTATAGTTGAAAAACCTTGTATTACTGTTGCCTAATTGCCAATTAAGAACTGCTGATTTTACTATGTGACAATCGATTGTCAAGAAGCCACAATCGATTGTTTGCCAATCGTTCCAAAAATCAATCCCAGATTTTACGCTTAACAATCGATTATCTAAGATCAACAATCGATTATTGGCAACGTTCAAAAAATAATTTCCAAATTTTACGTAAAACAATCGATTATACAAAATCAATAATCGATTATTCAGCAACGTTCAAAAAATCCTTTCCAGATTTTAATTTCAACAGTCGATTATAGAATATCAACAATCGATTACCTGACGGTATTTGAAAATATTTTGGCAACGGTTAGTTATACAATCGATCTACTAAGTTAACAATCGGTTATATATCAGTCTTGAAAAATCAATTTAGACACTGCCTCGTGACAATCGATTGTTATATATTCACAATCGATTATTTAATAGCTTTGAAAAAGTCTGGAAGACACTGCCTCAACACAATCGATTGTCATATGTGCACAATCGATTATTTTGTGACTTTGAAAAATCTGATGGACACTGTCTCTTCACAATCGATTGTCATTAACTTCACAATCGATTATTTTGAGCGTTGAAAAACTTTGATGTACACTGCCTCAGCACAATCGATAGTCATAAGGTTCACAATCGATTGTCATGCAGATTTGAAAAATCTGATGCTCACTGCCTTAACACAATCGATTGTCATAAGTTCACAATCGATTGTCAAGCCGCTGACTTAAACATAATCGATTATCATAAGTACATAATCGATTATCTTAGTCCAGATTTTTGAGGCATCTTTAAAAATCATTTTGACTAAGGTAAATATGCATTATTTAAAATCATTTTGCTCTAAATTAAATATGCATGATTTAAAATTATTTTTACGAGAGAAGCCAAGTCTTGAGTTTAAGTTGTCGGATCAAGATCACAATTAAATACCGACTCATATAAAACTTAATCTCGATCTTTGTCTTGTGCTTGAATCTCGTTATATATCAATTTTGCGCTCGTGCTTGGATCTCGTCATATGTCAATTTGCGCATAGTTTGTCATTCATCAAAACCTACAAATATGAACGCACGTTTAGTATAATGCCTTGAGAACATGTTTCCAACAATTTCCCCCTTTTTGATAATGGCAAACTTTAATCGGGATATGCATATTAAGCAATTCATAATGACGATTCAAGACAAGAAAAGATATGCAACAAGTATATGGATATGCAAGTTGTTCCCCCTCAATATATGAATTCCCCCTCAATTTATGCCAATAAGTATTGAGAGTGCATACTCGTTATCTTCCCCCTTTTTCCATTAGCAAAAAAATATGGAATAATTAGAAAAAAAACTTGGTTATTTAAAAAGAACGCGATTTCAGACATAATAACACAAATAATGTCAAGACAATCGATTATTGATACTGGATAATCGACTATATAAAAGAGAAATCGATTGTTCTGTGCGTCAAGTTTTATAATTCCCCCTGCCTTTAGGGCGATACCTGCAAAAATACGTTAGACGTCTCCGACGCTCAAGTTAGAAAACATATGAAAGGGAAAATGCAATGCATGACTTAGATCAACGTGGAGTCAAGGATCCCGAGTTCACTACGAATTCGGAAGAAGGACTCTTTCTCTAAGGGCTTTGTAAAGATGTCGGCCAATTGATCTTTGGTTTCAACAAATTCAATTTCGACATCGCCCTTGAGAACGTGATCTCTTATAAAGTGATGTCTAATTTCAATGTGTTTTGTTCGCGAATGAAGAACGGGGTTCTTCGTCAAGCATATGGCACTAGTATTATCACATCGTAGAGGGATATGATCAAGACTTAGGCCATAGTCCAAAAGTTGTTGTTTCATCCAAAGGATTTGAGCGCAACAACTCCCCGCGGCTACATATTCAGCCTCGGTTGTGGACAACGCAACACTTACTTGTTTCTTGCTAAACCAAGAAACGAGAGAGCTACCGAGCAAATGGCAAGTGCCACTAGTGCTCTTGCGGTCCAATTTGCATCCAGCAAAATCGGAATCGGAATAGCCAACAAGTTGGCATGAAGAACCTTTGGGGTACCATAGACCCACATTTACAGTACCAACACGATATTTCAATATCCGTTTCACCGCAGTTAGGTGAGACTCCTTCGGACACGATTTATAACGAGCGCATAAGCACACGCTAAACATGATGTCCGGACGACTAGCAGAAAGATAAAGGAGAGAGCCAATCATACCTCGATACTTTTTGATGTCGACTTCCTTACCTTTCTCATCTTTGTCTAGATGATCGGATGTGCTCATAGGGGTTGCCATTGCTTTTGCATTGGTCATTTCAAATCGTTTCAGTAATTCTTTGCAATATTTTGCTTGGCAAATGAACGTACCTTCTTTCATTTGCTTTACTTGTAATCCCAAAAAGAATGTTAACTCTCCCATCATAGACATCTCAAATTCGCTTGTCATTAAATCGGAAAATTCCTTGCACAAGACAATGTTAGTAGCACCAAATATAATATCATCCACATAGATTTGAACTAATAAAATATCATTGTTTTTATGCTTAACAAAAAGAGTGGTGTCAACTTTCCCCCTAATGAAATCATTTTCCAATAGAAATTTACTCAACCTTTCATACTAAGCCCGGGGAGCTTGTTTTAAACCATATAGAGCCTTTTTGAGTTTGAAAACATGATCGGGAGATTTAAAATCTTCAAAACCGGGGGGTTATTCAACATAAACTTCTTCTTGAATAACACCATTTAGAAAAGCACTTTTCACATCCATTTGATATAAATTGAAATTCATAGAAGAGGCAAAAGCGAGCAATAGACGAATAGCTTCTAATCTAGCTACAGGAGCATATGTTTCTTCATAGTCAATACCCTCTTCTTGATTATAGCCTTTTGCTACAAGCCTAGCTTTGTTTCTAGTGATTACACCATTTTCATCTAGTTTGTTTCGAAAAACCCATTTCGTACCAATTATGGTATGATTTTCGGGTCTTGGCACCAAATCCCAAACGTCATTCCGTTTGATCCCCAATTGCTTCGGAGATGGTTGTTGGTTCAATTTGAGACACAAAAGCAGTATGTCCTAAGGTGTTCTTAAGGGAGTTTCGGGTACTTACCTTTTCTCCGACGTCGCCAATTACCTGTTCGAGAGGGTGATCTTTGATTGTCCTCCATTCGTTAGGCATTTTTGTTTCTTTCTCCAATTGTGGTGTTTCCTCCGTTGATTGTTCCAAGATTTCATCTTGAATTTCCTTAGGAGTTTCCTCTTGTACTTTGTCTTTTAGACTATTTAAAATACCTGCAAGATCAGAACAAGAATCTTTTCTCGCCAGGCGAGCATTACTTTCGGAAAATACAATATGAGGGGATTCCTCCACAGTTTGGGTTCTATTATTAAACACCCTATATGCTTTGCTACGTGATGAATACCCAATAAAAATTCCCTCATCGGATTTGGCATCAAATTTTCCCAATTGAGCTTTTCCATTGTTATGAATAAAAACTTTACAACCGAATACTCTAAAATGGGAAATATTTGGTTTCCTTCCCTTGTAGAGTTCATAAGGGGTCTTCATGAGTATTGGCCTTATGACTACTCTATTTAAGATGTAGCATGCGGTACTCACGGCATCCGCCCAAAAATGTTTGGGAATCTTAGCCTCTTCGAGCATGGTTCGAGCCATCTCTTCGAGGCACCTATTTTTCTTTCCACCACCCCATTTTGTTGTGGTGTTCGTGGAGCGGAAAAGGTATGCTCGATACCGAGTTCGTCACAAAAGTCCGCAAAGAGATTGTGATCAAACTCTCCCCCATGATCACTTCTAATTGAAGTGACGGTTGTTTCCTTTTCGTTTTGAACACGTTTAAGGAAATATTTAAAAATCTGAAAAGCATCACTTTTATGGGCAAGAAATAAAGTCCAAGTAAATCTGGAATAATCATCAACAATAACAAAAGCATAATGATTTCTACCAAGACTTTCAATGCGTGATGGTCCAAACAAATCCATGTGAAGCAATTGCAATGGTCTAGTAGTTGAAACAATATTTTTCGATTTAAAAGATGCTTTTGTTTGCTTCCCTTTTTGACAAGAATCACAAATAGAGTCATTTTCAAATTTCAAATTTGGAAGACCAACAACTAAATTTTGTGAAACCAATTTGTTCAAAAGATGTATGTTGATGTGAGCTACTCTACGATGCCATAACCAAGAATCATCCTCTTTGCTCATTAAACAATTCACATAATCGGGTGAAGAGTTTGCAAGATCAACCATATAAATGTTATCCATTCTAAAACCACGAAGGATGATTTTAAAATCGCTACGTCTAAAAACTAGGCATTCATTTGAATCAAATAAAACAAGATTTCCCTTGTCACATAATTGACTTATGCTCAAGAGATTATGTTTTAAACCTTTCACAAGTAATATATGCTTAATGGAAGAGATTTCATCCTTACCGACCGATCCGATGCCAATAATCTTTCCTTTGTTGTTATCACCAAAAATAACACTTCCCCCTTCCTTGTGTTCTAGTTGAAGGAATTTTGGTTCGTCTCCCGTCATGTGTTTGGAGCATCCACTATCAAGGTACCATAGTACACTTGATCCCTTCAAACACACCTACAAAACAAATTAATGCGTTTTAGGTACCCATGCCATTTTGGGTCCTTGGGGGTTAGGCATATCATAATGATGCGTTTGAGTGTTATGTCTATGACGTGTAAAGCAAGCAGGAGAAATATGACCAATTCGTCTACAATAATGACAAGTCACGCTAGGATTATACATCCTTCTAGGTTCATAGTAATTGGACGGACGAAAATTGTTTACTCTATTTTCGACACTATGACTATTTCGCATTTCATGAACATTATTTCTCCTACTATTTGTTCTAGGATGTACTGCATTTCTAGAATAATTATTTCTAGGTTGGAAGTCATTTCTAGGTGTTCTAGAAGGTTCAAAATTCCTTCTATTGTTTGGCCTAGAATATGCATCATTTCTTGAGTAGTTATTTCTAGGTGGTAAGTCATTTCTAGGTCTTCTAAAGTGTTCAACATTTGGTCTAGCATGCATATTGGTTCTAGGGATGTTATTTCTAGGATGAGCATTTGTTTTATTAATCCTAGGTAGAGCCTTAGGTGGTTGAGGTTTGGCTTCAACCTTTTCTTTAGGCTCATTCTTAAAACTTATGCCATGCTTGGTTGACTTCAAATTAACAAGGACCTCATTCAAATTTTTGTGAGAAGAATTAAACTTATCTAAGGTGCCCTTAAGCCTTTCTACTTCATTTTTGAGATGCATGCAAGAAGTACAATTTCTAATAGAGCTTTCGGGCTTGTCAGCGCTTCTTTTTCCGAAAAACTTGTTTTCCTCTTTCAACTTCTCATTTTCTAAAACCAGTTTTTCCAAATCCTTTTCTTTCAATGAGAGTTGTTTTTGAAAATCTTTTTCTTTTGAAGAAGCATTTTCTTTTATGCTTTTAACAGTTTTTGAAGCTTTAATAAATTCACTATATAACTCATCAAAAGCATTTTGCATTTCTTCAAGGGAAAAGAAATTTTTAGAAGAGATTTGACATACCTCATCTTGCTTGTCCTTCTTGTGCCATAAGACAAAGGTTTGCGCTTTCCTCTTCTTCTCCTTCGCTTGACTCATCTCCGGAGTCTCCTCCCCATGATATATATGCACGTTGCTTTTTGAAAGGTTTCTTTTCCTTTTTGATGTTTGGGCAATTTGATTTGATTGCCCGGTTTCTCCGCATTCATAGCACTTTATTTCTTCTCCTTGCTTTTTGCCCTTTCGTTCATACTCTTTTCGCATGAACTTTTGAAATCTTTTGATAACGAGTCCAAACTCGTTGTCTCCGTCCTCATCAACTTGTGGTTGGCTTGTGCTTGCCTTTAGAGCGATTCTTTGCCTCCTTTGATCATCAACAAGAGGGTTAAGTATAGTAGATTCATAAGTCTTAAGATTACCTCTTAATGCGTCGATGGTGACATTTGAAACGCTAATGGACTCTTGAATCGCGTCGGCCTTTGATCGCCATGCCAGAGTGAGACTTCTAAGAATTTTTCAGACAAGTTCCTTATCCGTGAATGTCTTCTTGAGAGCATGTAAGTCATTTACAATTATTGAAAATCGTTCGAACATCTCATCCACCTTTTCACCTTCCTTCATGTGTAATAATTCATAAGCATGGGTTAGGAAGTCAATTTTAGCTTCCCTTACCTGGTCCGTACCTTCGTACGTAATTTCCAGCTTGTCCCACATTTGCTTCGCCGTTGTGGAACAATATATCTTCCTGTAATCATCAGCATTTACAGCAGAATATAACAAATTAATAGCTTTAGCATTATTTTGCACCTTTCGGATATCATCCGCATCGTATTCATCTTCGGACTTTTGTACCCATTCATTTTCAACCTTCTTGGTTGGGATTTGTTCTCCATTTGTTATGACCTTCCAAAGATGAAAACTATTTGATTGCACAAATATTCTCATCCTCTCCTTCCAGTATGTATAATTTGTACCATCGAATAGCGGTGGTCGGGTGGAGCATTGTCCTTCACCTATTCCTGCAAAAGAGTCACGAGTAGAAGCCATGGATGTTTCTCTCAAACGGTTAAGTCTTCAGAGAGTTGGGCTATGATACCAATTGTTAGATAATACGCTTAGCGCTAGAGGGGGGGTGAATAGCGCTATAATAAAAATTAGCGTAAACTTGCGGAATTTAAAAATTGCAGGAAATAAATAAGTGCGATAAATAAGAAAGAACGCACCGATGTATTGTGGTTCACCACAACCCCTGGCTAGTCCAGTCCCCGAGAGACTCTCTCGAGATTTCCACTAACTTGTCAAGCTTACGGGTGCTTAACAAACCTTTACAACTTGAGGACACAAGCCTCAACACCTTTGCTCGGAGATACAACACTCCAAGACTTCAACCAAGGAAACACAAGTTCCTTCTTACAACAAGAGAATAACAATTCTCTTCAAGTGTACAATACACTAAGCACTCAAACAAGACACTCCTTAATGAGTAGAAATGAGTAAAAGAATACGCTCAAGATCGCAACAACTTTAGACAAGAATTTGGCTCTCAAAAGCTTATGAAATGAATATAAAATGATAAGCAATAAAGTATGCAAGCTTTAGCAATTGTATGATCAGTTGTTGTGTGTTGTTGTACTCAAAAGACTGAATTGAAGCTGTATTTATAGTTGAAAAACCTTATATTACCGTTGCCTAATTGCCAATTAAGAACTGCTGATTTTACTATGTGACAATTGATTGTCAAGAAGCCACAATCGATTGTTTGCCAATCGTTGCAAAAATCAATCCCAGATTTTACGCTTAACAATCGATTATCTAAGATCAACAATCGATTATTGGCAACGTTCAAAAAATCATTTCCAGATTTTATGTAAAAAAATCGATTATACAAAATTAATAATCGATTATTCAGCAACGTTCAAAAAATCCTTTCCAGATTTTCATTTCAACAATCGATTATAGAAGTTAGTTATACAATCGATTATACTAAGTTAACAATCGATTATATATCAGTCTTGAAAAATCAATTTAGACACTGCCTCATGACAATCGATTGTTATATATTCACAATTGATTATTTAATAGCTTTGAAAAAGTCTGGAAGACACTGCCTCAACACAATCGATTGTCATATGTGCACAATCGATTATTTTGTGACTTTGAAAAATCTGATGGACACTGTCTCTTCACAATCGATTGTCATTAACTTCACAATCAATTATTTTGAGCGTTGAAAAACTTTGATGTACACTACCTCAGCATAATCGATTGTCATAAGGTTCACAATCGATTGTCTTGCAAATTTGAAAAATCTGATGCTCACTGCCTTAACACAATCGATTTTCATAAGTTCACAATTGATTGTCAAGCAGCTGACTTAAACATAGTCGATTATCATAAGTACATAATCGATTATCTTAGTCCAGATTTTTGAGGCATGTTTAAAAATCATTTTGACTAAGGTAAATATGCATTATTTAAAATCATTTTGCTCTAATTAAATATGCATGATTTAAAATTATTTTTACGAGAGAAGCCAAGTCTTGAGTTTAAGTTGTCAGATCAAGATCACAATTAAATACCGACTCATATAAAACTTAATCTCGATCTTTGTCTTGTGCTTGAATCTCGTTATATATCAATTTTGCGCTCGTGCTTGGATCTCGTCATATGTCAATTTGCGCATAGTTTGTCATTCATCAAAACCTACAAATATGAATGCACGTTTAGTATAATGCCTTGAGAACGTGTTTCCAACAGAGGTGATCCATGGAATGAGCCCCAATCCAAAATCAAGAAAAGAAGAAAAGAGCAAAAAGATATGAACTCAAATGTGAAGCAGACATAAGGTGCGGATTGTTCAAAATCTGATTGATGTTGCAAGCTCCGCCACTCCTGTTTTGACTCAATGCTGCATGAAGAAGTAAACACCTACAACTTGCGAGCATCAAGATTCAGATCGAAGTCCACAGCAAAATAAGCTATGACTCGAGATCAAGTTTCAAGAGAACTATAGATAGGAATCTTGTAACTCATAATTGTTAGGCATAGCTAGCTCAGCTTTGATTTTCCTTTTGGTGTAATAAGGAAATTAGCAAGCAGTAGCAACAACAACAACAACAGTGAAATCACAGCTCCTGGTAGTCCCAGCTACTGAAACTCCAGAACTATACTGACTTGATTCCTTTATTGACAAGGATATGTAGGCAACCTTTGAAGCAGGGTTAGGTCAGACGGTTTTCAAAAATGCTTCTCATGGAGTGCCGAGCAGGCAAAATTCTCATGGTTGCTCATTTATATTTGCCCGGAAACCCTTCGTATCTCCGAGCAAAGAGGGGCACCTGTGAGCACGTGATTTTTGCCACGCTTAAATTACTCCTATAAATTCATTAGAATTAGGATCTTTTCTTTTATTATTTAAAATTTATGAATTAATTGCATGATTTTGTGTTTTTTTTTTGCACTTTTTTATGTATTTTAATTGATAAAATTCAAAAATATAGAATAGCATTAAAATTTCAATTGTACCATTTCTATTACTCAATAAATAAAAAATAAAGAAAATAACAAAAATGATACTTTGCATTTCTATCTTTAGTTTGCCTTAGTTTGTTTTTAAATTAGGAATTATTTTATTTAGGAATTAATTTGTATATTTTTGGATTTAATTTGGATGCTTACTTTTAATATTGCATTTAATAAAATAAGGAAAAGTTAAATAAATCAAAAGAGTAAATAAAAATAAAAAGAAGAAAAGAAAACAAATGAAAAGAATTAAAGGAAAATTTAGTCTTAGAAAATACCCAATTTTGGGCGAAATGCATGAGTCCAACCCAATTTTACCCCAAAGCCCGGCCAAATTGGCCCCAGTTTACTCTTACCCGGTCCACATCTTTTCCAGGCCCCAAAACCACTCAAACGACATAGTATCTAGTCAATACTACGTCGTTTTGCTATATTTAAGTTAGAATTAATCTGGTCTGTTAAGTTCCTCTCATCCAACGACCACGAATTGATCCTGGATTTTAAATATAATTGTCCGAAAAATTCAAAACCCTAGAGACCCAGTTTTCATCCTCCTGTACCCCTCCATGTAACGCCGGCAAAACACCACTCTCCGCCGTCCCCTGCCGGCCGGAAATCGCCTCCGCCGGCAGCGCTGCTCGAATGGACCCCAAAAATACACCAAAAAATTCCAACCGTGCACCCAGCTTCCTTCGAATCAAACTCCACTTTCTCGGAAGGATAATTTTGCAAAACGCCACTTTGTCCTAATGGTCTCAAATTCGTACCATACACTCCCCTGACCATCGTCACCCGTAATCCATGACCAAAATCTCTCGAATCCGATTAAGAATGGTCAAATTCCAAATCTAGGGTTTATACTTTCTGGGATGTTTTGAAGATTTTCAGGTCGATTTAATTCTAGTAAATATTATAGGTCTATTTTTGACGAAATAGATGTATAATATTAACCGGAAGATAATTTCGGATATTTTTTTTATGGAGTCAAAAATCAGTAAAGTTTTCTTGTCGATTTTTATTTACTTCTTTATAACATTCTCATGAGTTTCAGATTTTGATTAGTTTAATTAGTGCTCTTGATTGTTAGCTGATCTTGTTTCATTTGGTTTTCTGTGCTAATTGTAGTTGATCCTAGTCTGACTATGTTCATTTCTATTTGTCTAGGTATAATTTTTATTACCCGTTTCTTATTTGAATCAGTTTTGTTTTCATAGTGTTTAATTTCCAGGTTATTTTTCATTTTTTGTTTGATTCTGTTCTGATTTTCCGTGTTCTGATTTGGTGCTTGAATATCTTCTTGGCTGTTTGTTTGTCTTTTTAGATTTTAGCTCATTGTTGATTTTGCTAAGTTCAAGTCTGATATTTAGTTTAATTCTTTAGGATTTTTTCTGTTAATCATGGATTTGATACTTGGTAATTGTTCTATGATTAGTTTGATTTTGCTTCTTTTAAGTCTGAGATATTAGTTTGCCTTTATTTAGTTCAGTCTAGTGTTGATTAACCAGAAATTCCTTTAGTTTTGGTAATTGTTCTTAATTAGTTTAGGTTTAGTTTGTTTGGATAAAACTGTTCATCTCAAGATAGAATAAAAGGCCTTGGATTTTAATTATAGCTTAGTAATTTTATGAGGTAGTCAAGGGTAGTTTGCGCATAGAAAATGGCTATTTTATGAAGAATAGTAAATTCAAAACCAAAATAAGGGTAGTACAGGTATTGTATAGGTAAAAGGACACCCTAGGTCATTCTAGAAAGGAGCTTTAGTGTACATTTGGACTTTTTAAAAGCAGTAACTCGAAAAACAAGTCAAATATTGAAGGTTTAATAGATAAAATCTGAAATTAAAGGAGGGAAAAAATGTGAGTGCCATCTAGAAAATTCTACCCCATTTGTTGCCTAAAAGGCAACCCCAATGCCTTCATTACAAGTTTTACACCCCTGAAAATTCCCAAAGTTTTAGAGCCCAAAAATTCCCCCCAAAGTGATTTCCAATTTGCAGATCTCATATTTGAAATTCAAATTGCAAAAACACAAAAAAGAAATAGAAAATCTCCAAAAAAAAATCCAAAAACAAACACAAGAGCAATAGAAAAAACAAAAAAATACTGTTCCATCCAAATTCTAGTTGAATTTCGCTGTTTAGTTGTCGATTTTCACTTCTCTAGTTCAATTTCTGGTTGTTAAAATTTTAGAAGTTCATTGGTGGGTTTTCGAGTGCTTTTGGGTCGTTTCAAATTGGTTTTGAGATTGGCCTGTTAGCTTTGTTGATTTACGAACACTCCTCGACTGCTGATCTGTTTCTGAATTGAAGTTGGATTGATTTTCGCTGTTTAAATTCCAAAATTGTTGTTGCACTGGTGCTTCTGATCCCTTCGTCTTCTGTTGAAACTCTATTTTCAGGTACATTCATCTAACCTCACAAGTGATGTAAACTCAAATGTGAATGAAATCAAATCCTTCAAATTATTCTCACATGAATGTCTGTAGCTGTAGGCAATCCAATAATGTGTATTCTTTCCGTTCCTATTTGTTTGGATTTTGTTGAATTAGGAATTATTGAATAAGGATTGTTTTTGTATTGATTTGAAAAATTTGTATTTGTAATGAGCTTTTGTGCACCGTTTAACCTCGTGGTTATATAGCCCTGGCTTTAGTATAGCCAGCACTTGACTAGTTCAGTATTGTTCCCTTTAAAATTGAAAACTGTAGATATTTTGGGTCTGTAATTGATTCTGAATTTAGTATCATTAAGTTCATGGTTTCAATGTAGATAGTGATAATCCTAGTAGTTAACATACTTATTTGCGTTAATTAGTCATAGTTGATCTCCTGCTTGCGTATTGATTTAGTTAATGGTACACTTCGTTAATTCCGAATGAGAGTATCATGTGGTCGTTTAAGTTTTCATAACTAATTATGTAAAAGTAATTTGGGAATCACAATGATGATTTCAATGTTAGAAGTGAATTTGAATCTCAAAACAGTCGTTTACCAATGATGTAAGTATGATATGAATTGACGAGATTAAAATGGAATTGAAAATGACTGTAGGCTACTAGAATTTGAGATCAGTTTAATTCTCCTAATACATTAAAGTAGCGTTATCAATTTTTTGGAAAATAGTCTGTTCTGCTAAAATTTTGAGTAAGAGTTCTAGTTGTTTGGATTATGGGCCGTTTGGACCTGCGCCCAGGTTGGCCAGTCTGCTTGAATTACGATCCTTCCTTATGGGCTTTCTTGGAGGCCCAAAGTGGTTGCGGATTGGAACAAGTCGAATTCAGAAACCCAAACCTAGCAACCCATAAACCGTAATAATTAATTAGGACTTTTGTTTTATTATCAGAAATAAAATATATAGAAAATTGTAGTTGATTTTAGGTTGCCCTTTTTAAATAAATGAGGCGAGCCTCGCCAAATAAATATACAAAATTGCGGGGCCCTCGATAAATTATCAAACCAAAAATACTTAGACTTCGGGATGAGCCGTTTAGAAATTTTACTGCCTTCCCTAAAGATAAAAATGTGCAAGTCTCTTTTGGCATGCCTTTAATAAAATTACTTTCTTAAACTCGGGTGCGCATTGATGCGACCAAAATTCAAATCTCAGGGGAGTCGAAATGCGTTGACAACAATAGGTACATTGATGTGACGTGGTTCGAGATGCATTTTCACGATGTTGCAATTCTATAAACATAATGATAAAAGCGGTTTAAAGTTAAGAAAAGCACATAAGTCATAACATGTATTAAAATCAGGTGTTCAACCATTTACAACAATTTAAGTCACTCTGCTAGAACTACAGGATCCGAGGGTGCCCAACACCTTCCCTGGGGTCAACAGAATTCCTTTCTTAGAATTTCTAGTTCGCAGACTCCTATTGCGAAGTCGAAAAATTTGCTAGATTCGTAATTCAAGATAAACCGGTGACTTGGGACACCAAAAGCCAAACCTTTCCCAAGTGGCGACTATAAATAAATAATCCTGATCCGAATAATGTCACTTCAAATGGAAAAACTCCTGTATACATTTATCCTTCGGGGTAGTATGTAAAAAGGAGGTGTGATAATGACATTCCAAGAGATTTTATTGACACACTTATCACGCATTGCATTAATTTATACATGTACATTGACCCATGACCAGATGACATTATATACGTGAATATATATATGTATATATAGGTATATGAGGTATGGGAAAACGTTACGCCGTTATATATGCACCACCATCTGATCAGCTAGTATATATTGATGGATTTGCCCATACTGGCCGAGATAACTATGATGGGATACCCTTAGAGTCTTGATGATATTATGAACACATCTACCTATGCACGACATGAAATTCATAGCGCATATTTATGACACTATAAGTATTTCATGATTTACAAAGTTATCCAGACTTACACTTTCGGTCATTTACTCTATGTTTCTTCCATGCCTTTGATGTACTTATTTATGTGTCTTACATACTCGGTACATTATTCGTACTGATGTCCTTTTGTTGGGGACTATGCATTAATGCCTGCAGGTATAGACAATAAGTTTGATGAGCCCTCAAAATTGATGAGGTTAGCATTTAGGGAAGGATCGGTAAGACCTCCACCTTATTCAGAGTGCAGCCAAGTCTATGAGTCATCGTGTCAAAATTTTGCTACAGATTTATGGGTAGTTCGGTACCCTGTCCAATTGATATCAAATACACTTAGAGGCTTTATAGACAGAGGTTAATTTTTTACAGTATGTCAGAGGCCTTGACGGCACATATGTATTCATGTTTTAAGAAAGATGGTCCATTGATACAATGCTTTCCCACTTATGGTTATATATTATGAGTTGTGGCCATGTTGGACCAGTTACCAATGATAGTACGATAAGAAAGATATATTATGGTGATACTCGATGGGTGCCTATTACGGCCCGTCGGTTTGGGTCATGACATTGGCGACGTTCAATGATACCGCCCTGTTGATGGGCATAGCCGGCCTCACCTTGAGGGTAAGCTATACGATCTTCTTAGTTTCTATTCCTTCTCCTTTTTTCTTTTTATAACGACTCTTCTGTTCCTTTTCTTGACCATCATCTTGGAGATTGAGACTGCTCATAGAGATGAGAGTCGTAGAGCTACTTTCAAGAATATGGAAAGGAAATACCGCGAGTTCCATACCAAGCACCGGGAGATTTGTTGGCAATTTGGTGCAACTACGAATTTCCAAGCCATTAGGGACAAGCTAAGGCAAAAAGATGTTGAGATTATAAAGGTCATCAGTAAATGCAGTGAGCTCGAGAGGTCACTTAGAGACAAAGATAAGGGGCTCGAAATGAGCAAAGGAGTTGAGGTTGAGTGTGAAAATCTTCAAACCTAAGTGGCATCTCCGCCGGCCAAGCTTGAATAGTGTCTGATCAGTGCTGATGCTTTGAGTGCTGAAGTCGTCAAGAAGATGGCGTAATTGGAGAGGGCCAGTCCGCTCGGTTGGTGGCTTCAAAAAAGGTGGTGACATTGTAGGATTCAATTCCCGTCCTCCGATCTGAACGGGAGAATGATATTGAGACGAACACAGTAAGGGAAACACGACTTGATGAGAGGATTCAGGGGCTGGAAAAAGAGGTCTCAAACCTTGGTGATCAGATTGTTGCTATTGAGGCCGAGAAGTTGCAGTTGTTAGCTCAACCGTCCTCCTCTCACATTTATGTTTTCCCCGATGTTACGCGAAACTTGTACGAGATATGGATCACACCAAGGCTTAGTTAGATATTTTTACGAATTTGATGACGGGGGGGGGGGGGGAGGGAAGTTCCTAAGGTCGATTTCTAGGATGCTCATGCTAAGACGCGTGCAGCTAGGATTGCCTGTGGTTATGACCCAACTACTGGGGGAACTGGCGACGGTGATAAGGAGAAAGAGTTGGATGATGTCGAGGAGGAGGCTTTGTATAAAGATGAATATCCTCAAGGTGGCGGTGGAGATAGTTGACGGGCCAGGTGGTGAATAGATTTTCCTATGTATGTACATTTTATGGGCTTATGCTTAGCTATTGTAAAGGATATGTTTTTTTTGAAGTATGAAGGTATTGTTTTGCTTGTTCGTCTTTAAATCTCGTTTGGTTTCCTTAGTCTTAATGATTTCAATTTTTTCCATGGCCAAGGAGGATGTGTTTATTCGAACAAGGTGAAGCTTGAGTTAATTTGAATGAGGTCAAATGTCTAATTAATTCAAACGAGGTCGAATGTGAGTTGATCCGAACGAGGTTGAATGTGAGTTAATTCGAACGAGGTCAAATGTAACTTTAATTAATTCAAATGTGAGTTGATTCGAAGAGGTCGAATGTCAATTTAATTAATTTGAACGAGGTTGAATGTCAGTTAATCCGAACGAGGCCGAATGTCACTTTAATTAATTCAATCGCGGTCAAATGTGAGTTAATTTGAACGAGGTCGAATGTCACTTTAATTAATTCGAACGAATTCGAATGTGGTGCAATATTCTCTCAGTGAAAACGTGGGCCAACTTCATGTACGTGTTCTTATATAAATTTGGAGAAATTTACATGTTTTCCAGGTCGGCATTTCCGTTCCAGTCTAATTTTCCAGGCTGGCATTCCAGTCCTAGTCTATCTAGTCCCTTCATTGGTTGTGTTGGAAACACGTTTCAAATGCAATATACTAAACGTGTGTTCTTTTGTAGGTTTTGATGAATGTCAAACAAAGCAAAAAGCGATATATAGCAATGCTCAAGGACAAGCACAAAATGGATGCATTACAAGAAGCTCAAGACAAAGTTTAGAAATGTTATAATTGAGTCAATATTAATTGTGATCTTGATTCCTCAACTTGGCTCATAACATGGCTTCTCTACTAAAATTATTTTTCCAAAATCATGCATATTTAAATTAAGTGTCAAATGATTTTAAACTATACATATTTACATTTGTTAAAATGTTTTCCAAGCATGCCTCAAAAATCTGGGCTAAGATAATCGATTATGTACTTATGATAATCGAGTCTCTAAGCCAAGACTGCATGACAATCGATTGTGAATTAATGATAATCGATTGTGAGTAAGTCAGTTAACATCAGGTTTTTGCAAACTGCATAACAATCGATTGTGTACTTATGATAATCGATTGTTAACTGAGGCAAAGTTTTCAAAACTCATAAAAATCGATTATGAACTAATGGTAATCGATTAAAATGAGAAAAATGTCTCCCAGTGATTTTAAATAAAATGATAATCGATTGTGGCTTTTGATAATCGATTATATATGAGACAGAGAGTTTTGAAATTAATTAATAATCGATTATTCCATTTGATAATCGATTGTTGAAGCTGACCGTTGTCATATATTTTCAATTACCGTCAGGTAATCGATTGTTGATATTTAACAATCGATGGTTTGCGTAAAATCTGGAAAAGATTTTCTGAACGTTGTTAAAATAATCGATTATTGATTTCCGGACAATCAATGTTTTATGCCAAAAATTGGAAAGGATTTCTTAACGTTATAAATAATCGATTATTGATTTGAAGTAATCGATTGTTGACGTAAAATCTGGGATTGAATTTTTGATCTGATAGGCAAACAATCGATTGTTTAGTCTTGACAATCGATTGTCACTGAGTAATTTCAGCAATCCTTAATTGGCAATTAGACAACGGTAAGACTGAGTTTTTCACCTATAAATACAGCTTCAACTCAGTGTTTTCACAACAACAACATATACACTTTGAGTATTTTCATTGCTAAAAGCTTTCTTACATTGATCATCATTTTCCATTCATCCATAAAGCTTTTTGAAGAGCCATTCTATTGAGCTAAGTTGTTGTGATCTTGAGCGTACTATTTCTACTCATATCTACTCATTAAGGAGTGCTTTGTAAAGTGAGTGTGTTTTGTGTTTGTAAGAGAATTGCGATTCTCGTTTGTTGAGGAACTTGTGATTCCTCGGTTGAAGTCTTTGGGATTGTTATCCCCGAGCAGTTGAAGTCTTTGGGATTGTTATCCCCGAGCGGTTGAAGTCTTTGGGATTGTTATCCCCGAGCAGTTGAAGTCTTTGGGATTGTTATCCCCGAGCAGTTGAAGTCTTTGGGATTGTTATCCCCGAGCAATTGAAGTCTTTGGGATTGGTATCCCCGAGCAATTGAAGTCTTTGGGATTGTGATCCCCGAGCACCTAGGTGAGGCTTGTGTCCTCAGCTGTAACGGTTTGTTAAGCACCCGTAAGCTTGACAAGTTTAGTGGAAATCTCGAGAGAGTCTCTCGGGGACTGGACTAACCACGTTTGTGGCCAACCAGGATACATCATTGTGTAAGTTTATTCTACTGCACTTGTTTTAATTTCTGCAAAGTTTTTAAATTCCGCACTAAAACGCTTAATATTTTTAAAACGCTATTCACCCCCCCCTCTAGCGTAAAGCGTATTGTCCAACAATTGGTATCAGATCCATACTCTCTGAAAGACTTAACCGTTTGAGAGAATCTTTCCATGGCTTCTACTCTAGACTCCTTTGCAGGTATTGATGAAGGACAGTGCCCCACAAGACCTCCTTTGTTTAACGGGACTAATTATTCATATTGGAAAGAAAGGATGCAGATGTTCGTCAGATCAAACAGCCCTTACTTGTGGAAGGTGTACACCAAAGGAAATGAGGTTCCTGTCAAAAAGGTGGGAGAAGAATGGGTGCCAAAATCAGAAGAGGAATTCAACGCCGAGGATAATCGAATGGTCCAAAATAACTTTAAAGCTATTAATTTATTACTTTGTGCTGTTAATGCTAATGATTACAGGAAAATCTCCTGCTGCAAAACAGCGAAAGAAATGTGGGACAAGCTTGAGGTCACTTACGAAGGGACTGACCAGGTAAGAGAAGCTAAAATTGACTTTTTAACTCATGCTTACGAATTGTTCCATATGAAGGAAGGCGAAAAGGTAGACGAGATGTTCGAGCGGTTCTCATCAATAGTGAATGATCTCCACGCGCTCAAGAAGACGTTCACAGACAAAGAACTAGTTCGAAAAATCCTTAGGAGTCTAACACCGGCATGGCGATCAAAGGCCGATGCGATTCAAGAGTCAATCGGAATCACGAACGTCACCATAGACGCTCTTAGAGGTAATCTTAAGACTTATGAATCCACTATTCTTAACCCTGTTATTGATGAACAAAGAAGGCAAAAGATTGCTCTAAAGGCGAGCACAAGTCAATCACCAATTGAAGAGGATGGAGATAGCGAATTCGGACTCATCATCAAAAAGTTCCAAAAATTCATGCGAAAAGAATATGACCGCAAAGGGAAAAAGCAAGGTGAGCAAGTTAAATGTTATGAATGTGGTGAAACAGGGCATATCAAAACAAACTGCCCAAATCTTAAAAAGGAGAAGAAACCCTTCAAGAAGCAACGAGCATACATATCTTGGGGAGGAGATTCCGGAGACGAATCCAGTGAAGAAGAAAATGAAGAAGCGGCAAATCTCTGCCTCATGGCACAGGAAGAAAATCAAAGTGAGGTAAGTCAAATCTCTTCTCAAAATTTTTATACTCTTGATGACATGAGAAATGCCTTTGATGAATTGTATGCTGAATTTCTCAAAGTTACAAAAACTGTCACTAGCTTAAGAGAAAGTGCTTCTCTAAAAGAACAAGATTTTCAAAAACAGTTTTCATTAAAAGAAAAAGAATTAGAAAAATTGGTTTTGGAAAATGAGAAGCTACTAGAACAAAACAAGTTTTATGGGAAAAGAAGTACTGACAAGCCCGAGAGTTCAAAAAAAAATTGTGCTTCTTGTGTAGACCTTAAGAATGAAGTAGGTAGATTAAAAGGCACACTAGATAAATTCAACTCCTCTCATAAAAACTTGAATGTGGTGCTTGATAACTTGAAATCAACCAAGCATGGAATAGGCTTCATAAATGAAGAAGAGGTTGATGCAAAAACCCAACCACCTAGAGCTCAATCTAGGATTAATAACAAAAATGCCTCTCCTAAAACAAACATGCATGCTAGACAAAATATTAGGAGACCTAGACATGACCTTCCGCCTAGCAATCGTCACCATAGACATGATGCATATTTTAGGCACAACAGTGATCATGCTAGAAGATCCAGAAATGTTCAACCTAGAAATGATTATGGTGCTCAAATTAGGAGAAATGAAAATAGAGTAAACAATGTGCATTATTCTAGCTACTATGAGCCTAGACGCATGCATAATCCAAATGTGACATGTCATTATTGTAGACGAATTGGTCATATTGCTCCCGCATGCTTTACTAGACATAGACATGCCACTCAAACATATCATTATAGTATGCATAACCCTCAAGGACCCAAAATGGCATGGGTACCAAAAGAGCATTGATGTGTTTTGCAGGTGTGCTTGAAGGAATCAAGTGTAGTGGATGCTCCAAACACTTGACGGGAGACGAATTCAAAATTCCTTCAATTAAAGCACAAAGAAGGAGGAAGAGACGGAAAAATCGATTTAGGCATTTTCAAAATCGGAAGTATTTTCGAAAAATTTAAAAGACAAAATACAAGGAAGACAAAGGCAAAATTGTGGAAGAAGCTTCTTAAATTGAAGAATGAGCCAAAAGACCAAAATGAACGGAGGATGTTCAAAATCAGGTAATTGGCAAAGTCGAAGGGAAGGTAAGTACCCTAAACCCTCTTAAGAACATCTTAGGACAAAATTCTTAAGAGTTCACGTCTTTCACCCGACTACACCAGTTTCAAAGTTATTATTTCATTTATAGATTACTGACTTGAGCGTCGGAGATGTTTAATTCTATTTTGCAGGTATCCCCCAAAAGGTAAGAGGAAAGTATAAATTGTCTTGATAACAAGAAAAATCGATCATAATCGATTATTTATGCTTACAATCGATTATCAGTATCAATAATCGATTATTTGTTGATTCAATTTTTTTTGTCATGAAATCTTGTTGAATGTTTACATTGCTTGATAGAATTAAGTCTCATCATTTTAGCATCCCCCTTCCAAACAATCGATTATTTGTTCTGCCAATCGATTATTTGCCAAAATCCAAACTCTCTGTGAGTGAAATAATCGATTACTATATATTGACAATCGATTATCTGTTTTAAACTTATGTTACCGTTTTGGCTCTACAATCGATTCCTGTCAGGTCATAAATATGAAAAACAATCGATTACCAAGTTTGACAATCGACTATCTTTTTCAAATTTTTTACCGTTCTGGCGTGTAATCGATGTGTCAGATCATTTTCATTAATGACAATCGATTATTCTATTCAAACAATCGATTGTTGAACGGTCAGTGAATTTATTTTTACCGTTTCAGACTTCAAAGCTCTTCAAATCTCTTCAAATCTTTTCAAATAAGTGTAAGATTCATTTCTTCTCTATATATAGGCTGCACATATGCTCTTGTATACTCACTCAAGCCTCCCAAGCATCAAATTATCTTGTTATCTTTAGCACATCTTTTTCAAAAATGTCAAGCCGCAACTCCAAACGTGCTCGTTCCAAACAAGGTGCTTCTTCTTCTCGCCATCCATATCAAGATGGATCGGTTCTATTCTTTGAATCCGATGAAGAGCTCACCCGTTTCTTAACCAAATTTGAGAAACGCCTTATTCTCCCTCCTCGCTTTTCAACAAACGCTCTTGTTGCACCATTCATTCCAGCCGCGAATATGCTAAGAGAGTGCCAACTTTTCAATTTCCTACTCCTTACTCACCCCTACTACAACATTACTCTGGTTGAAGCTTTTTACTCCAACCTTCACAAAGATGATGAGGGTGAACTCGTTACCAATGTTAACGGCATTTCCATTCTAATTTCTGAAGATAACCTCCACCTCATTGCCGGCATTCCGCATGATGGTGAAGACATCTACCAGTACATAAATGATGCCGGGGACATGATTGATGAAGCTAATCTCTTCCGCCAAGCCGGAGTCGCCTATGATGAGTCTTCTTCCCGTCGTCCCACCATAAAGGGTATGGACCCGAATTATCGTTTCATTCTCTATTTCATCACTCGTGTTCTCAAACCCCGTAAACTCAATCACACCACCATTTCCCAAGAGGATGCCAAATTTCTTCATGCCATTATCACCGGTGTTAAAATCAATTGGTGCAAGCTTATTCAATCTCATATGTTCAATGCCACCAGAGAATGACATACCTCTCCCCTATGCCCTCTTAATAATGAAATTTCTTGAAGCTTCCGGGGTCAATATTGCTAATGGTCCTCTCAAAAAGAGCACCAAAATGTGGGAAATTTCGGAGTCTTCCTTTCATCATGATGGTGATCATGCTCCTGCTCCTCCTCAAAATCGACAAGCCCGTCGTGCTCATCCTTCTCAGGAGCCTACCCTCCGGACTATCTCTGACCAAATTACTCAATTAACCCGTGAGGTCCATGGTTACTTTGATCACGTGCATTATGCCTATGCTCAGGTGGTGCCATATCAAGCGCCTCCCAATAATGATGAAGGGGATGGGGGTGATGAATGATGAAATTGTTGTTCTTTTTGATGATGTGAAATTGTTGTTTCTGATTTGTTTTTCCTTGGTTGGTTAGTTGTCGTTCGTTTTATTGTGTTTGGCTCCACCCATGTAATGTTATTTTCCAATAAATAAACTTGTGTTTATTTCATATGTTTTTTTTGCATATTCTTCCCTTATATATTTTTGCTAATGGCAAAAGGGGGAAGAAACGGGATATCAAGAAGTATGCTATATCACTCTCAACTTCATTTATGCTTAAAGTGAGGGGGAACATGAATTAAGGGGGAACATCAAATTGCATACTTTACACTTGTCTTGGATCATCAAAATAATTATTGCATATATCCCGCTTATGTTTGCCATTATCAAAAAGGGGGAAATTGTTGGAAACACGTTTCAAATGCAATATACTAAACGTGTGTTCTTTTGTAGGTTTTGATGAATGTCAAACAAAGCAAAAAGCGATATATAGCAATGCTCAAGGACAAGCACAAAATGGATGCATTACAAGAAGCTCAAGACAAAGTTTAGAAATGTTATAATTGAGTCAATATTAATTGTGATCTTGATTCCTCAACTTGGCTCATAACATGGCTTCTCTACTAAAATTATTTTTCCAAAATCATGCATATTTAAATTAAGTGTCAAATGATTTTAAACTATACATATTTACATTTGTTAAAATGTTTTCCAAGCATGCCTCAAAAATCTGGGCTAAGATAATCGATTATGTACTTATGATAATCGAGTCTCTAAGCCAAGACTGCATGACAATCGATTGTGAATTAATGATAATCGATTGTGAGTAAGTCAGTTAACATCAGGTTTTTGCAAACTGCATAACAATCGATTGTGTACTTATGATAATCGATTGTTAACTGAGGCAAAGTTTTCAAAACTCATAAAAATCGATTATGAACTAATGGTAATCGATTAAAATGAGAAAAATGTCTCCCAGTGATTTTAAATAAAATGATAATCGATTGTGGCTTTTGATAATCGATTATATATGAGACAGAGAGTTTTGAAATTAATTAATAATCGATTATTCCATTTGATAATCGATTGTTGAAGCTGACCGTTGTCATATATTTTCAATTACCGTCAGGTAATCGATTGTTGATATTTAACAATCGATGGTTTGCGTAAAATCTGGAAAAGATTTTCTGAACGTTGTTAAAATAATCGATTATTGATTTCCGGACAATCAATGTTTTATGCCAAAAATTGGAAAGGATTTCTTAACGTTATAAATAATCGATTATTGATTTGAAGTAATCGATTGTTGACGTAAAATCTGGGATTGAATTTTTGATCTGATAGGCAAACAATCGATTGTTTAGTCTTGACAATCGATTGTCACTGAGTAATTTCAGCAATCCTTAATTGGCAATTAGACAACGGTAAGACTGAGTTTTTCACCTATAAATATAGCTTCAAACTCAGTGTTTTCACAACAACAACATATACACTTTGAGTATTTTCATTGCTAAAAGCTTTCTTACATTGATCATCATTTTCCATTCATCCATAAAGCTTTTTGAAGAGCCATTCTATTGAGCTAAGTTGTTGTGATCTTGAGCGTACTATTTCTACTCATATCTACTCATTAAGGAGTGCTTTGTAAAGTGAGTGTGTTTTGTGTTTGTAAGAGAATTGCGATTCTCGTTTGTTGAGGAACTTGTGATTCCTCGGTTGAAGTCTTTGGGATTGTTATCCCCGAGCAGTTGAAGTCTTTGGGATTGTTATCCCCGAGCGGTTGAAGTCTTTGGGATTGTTATCCCCGAGCAGTTGAAGTCTTTGGGATTGTTATCCCCGAGCAGTTGAAGTCTTTGGGATTGTTATCCCCGAGCAATTGAAGTCTTTGGGATTGGTATCCCCGAGCAATTGAAGTCTTTGGGATTGTGATCCCCGAGCACCTAGGTGAGGCTTGTGTCCTCAGCTGTAACGGTTTGTTAAGCACCCGTAAGCTTGACAAGTTTAGTGGAAATCTCGAGAGAGTCTCTCGGGGACTGGACTAACCACGTTTGTGGCCAACCAGGATACATCATTGTGTAAGTTTATTCTACTGCACTTGTTTTAATTTCTGCAAAGTTTTTAAATTCCGCACTAAAACGCTTAATATTTTTAAAACGCTATTCACCCCCCCTCTAGCGTAAAGCGTATTGTCCAACAGGTTGACCTAGAGAAGTATTAAGAGGTAGAACAATGAACTAATCAGTTTGCGCCTTCACCTATTTGTTATTTTACTTGAAACATCCTCCTTGCCACCTCGTTAAAAAACTCCCGGGAAAACTCAATTGGGACAAAACTCGGGTGAGGGAAAAAAGAGTACGACTTGGAGAATATTTTTGCTTAGAAGTTAAAGTACTTGAGGTGGGCGATGTTCTAGTTGTTTGGCAGTAGTTTCCTTCCATCATTTCTAGTTGGAATGACATTTTGTTTGTTGTTGCCGTGATTTTGTATGGGCCGTCCCAGTTTGTTCCCATTTTGCCTTCCTGAGGGTCCTTGCTTGCTTGTGGTTTGGCCTTGAGTACGTAGTCTCGAATTTAAGTGGTCTAACTTTAGATTTTTTGTTGTAGTAGTGTTTTGCCTGTTATTTTTGGGCGATCATCCTTATGTAGGCCATATATCTTTGTTCTTCGGCTTCATCGAGGTTGTGCCTTTTGCTTTCAGCATTTCTCGACCCATTTTCCTGGGAGTATCTCAGGCTTGGTTCTACGACCTTGACTGGTATTACTGCATCAGTCTCGTGGACTAACGAGTAGGGTGTTTCTCCTATGATCATTTTTGGCGTTGTGCGGTATACCCATAGCTCTTCCATCAATAGTTCCGGCCACAACCCCTTGGCGTTCTCAAGATTTTCTTCATGATGTTCAGTATCTATTTGTTGGAGGATTCCACTTGTCCATTGCCTGCGAGATGGTACAGAGTGGAGAGTATCCTTATGATATGCCATTTTTTGAAGAACTCGATGATCTTTTTCCCGTTGAATTGGGGTCCGTTGTCATAATTTATTTCTTTGGGGAGACCGAAATGGCACACAATATTCTTCCATACGAAGGAGATTACTTCTTACTTGCGTATTTAGGCGAATGCTCTTGCTTCTACCCACTTAGAAAAATAGTCAGTTAAAACCAAAAGAAATCGCACGTTACCTTGTCCTGCTGGGAGGGGGCCGATGCTATCCATCCCCCTTTGATGAAAGGTCGTGACGAGCTAACTGAATGGAGGTGCTCACTCGCTTAGTGGATCATGGGGGCATATTTTTGGCATTGCTAACATTTTCTCACGAAGTCAGCAACCTCTTTTTTCATGGTGGGCAAGTAATGACCTGCTCGTATGAGACATCTAACTAGAGACCGATCGCCAGAACATGCTCTGCAGTGGCCTTCATGGACTTCTTCTAGAACGTGCCATGTCTAGTTGGGGCCAAGAATTTATCTAGGGGATTTCGTACGTCCTTTTATAAAGATCGTTGTCAATGATGTTGTACCTCTACGCTTGCGTTCGAAGCTTCTTGTCATCTTGTCTTCTTTTTTATCATCAGGGAGCATGTCATCCTATAAGTATGCAATAATATGTTGTGCCAGTCTTAGGTTTATAGTCCTTACCTCAATTTTGTCAATTGATGAGCGGAGGAGGGCGACCACATTTCTTTCTCTGGTTATGATTTTTGTGGCCGCCACTAGCTTGGCGAAGTCATCTACTTCGATATTTTGTGCTTGAGGGATCTGGTCAAGCTATCATTCGTCGAATTCGGGCAGTAGTCTTCAGATCTTGGCTTGATTCTTCTATAATCTTTTCTCTTTGATTTGTAAAGTCCTTATGACTTGGTTGAATACGAGCTGAGAGTCGCAGTGTTAGGTGACTCGTCTTGCTCCGTTCTTGAGTGCTAGTCTTAATCCTGTAATTACTGTCTTGTACTCAATTTCATTATTAGTCATGTCCGGACATCTAATTGACTGGTGAATTACTTCGCCTATCGGGACCTTGAGCACGAGTTCTAGTCCAGATCATGATACATTAGAAACGCCAATGGTGTATAGAATCCATAGATCTTGTATTCGGGGAGGGGTTTTGGCAGCTTCTCGTTCGACTTCATGCATTACTTGTGATGAAGCCGGCGACAAAGTCGGCAAGTACTTGCAACTTTATCGTCGTTCGCAGTTGATACACGATATCACATTCGCTTACCTCTATGGCCCATTTGGCTAGTCTGCCCGATTGTCCGGGCTTATGTAAACTGCTTCATAAGCGAAAAATCATGACCACCGAGATGGGGTGATATTGAAAGTATGGTCTAAAATTCCCTGAAGCTACGACCAATGCTAGTGCCAACTATTCGAGGTGGAGGTACTTTTTCTTGGCGTCGGCTAACGTTTTGCTAATGTAATAGATGGGAGATTGCGTACCTTCATTTTTTCGGACCAGGACTACACTCACTGCCACTTCGGATACTGCCAGGTGTCACACCTCCTTTTTACCAACCCCGGAAGGGTATCAAGGTAGTTTTTTTCAAAGTTATATAACAATCAAAATGACATTATTTATTTAAATTCAGAGTTTCCACTTGGGATAATTTATGGTGTCCCAAGTCACCGGTTTAATATCCAAATAGAGGAAGTTGACTCTTATTTACGGCCTGCAAACATAGAAACCCGGGTAAGGAATTCTGTTAACCCAGGAGAAGATGTTAGGCACTCCCGAGTTCTGTGGTTCTAGCACGGTCGCTTTGATCGTACTTGACTTAATCAAATTGTCTAATTACTCATTTTTATAACCTATGTGAATTTGCCTCTTTTAATTAAGAAATTATCTTAAAATAGTTCACGCGCACATGTATCCATTTGCCTCTTATAGGATCAATTCCCCTAACTCATTAAGACCCAACGGTACAACAATTTGCGGTATATAGGGTGTTCAGGTTATAAACTGACTTCGAATGATTTAATATTAATAATGATAATGTAGGGACAATTTACATATTCCAACTAATTTACCAAAACCTAAAATGATTCAACATTATGAATACTAATGTAAACTTACAATACATTTACCCCGGCTTCAAATAACTTTGACACTTATCAAAACTCAGTTGGAGGCATTTGTACATACTAATGTGCACAACTAACATACTGTCATAAGTCTGATATTGTCCAAAATATTACAAATTTCAAATCGTAACAAAGGCTATTCAAACACATAAGAAATACCTAATCAACCAACTTTCAACCTATGACTGGCTGAATAGAGATATGCATCAAATCTATAGAGGAGGAAAACAAATTAAACAAATGGAAGGAAAACTAAGAAGTAAAAGAAAAGGAAAGACATTAAGAAATGGATCTAGAGTGCACTTCCAATCAACATATTACAACTTCTTGTTTTGCATTTCAAAAGGATGCGAAAGTACCTGGATACAACAATAAAGGAAAGAAAGTATTGAACTTCAGCCAAGATGAACAAACGAACAGGAAAACTAAGAACAAAGTGCATCAACAATAGTCGAAACTACTGCTTCAACAACCAGTCATGCTCAGCTTAGTAAACTAGAAATTCCAATGAAACTTCTAAGTTTTTGACCAAAGAAAAAATTTAGAAAGCTGTTCGACCAAATTTTCAATGTAATGCCGAATCTTTTGTATAATATTTAGGGTTCCAATATGTTTTGGGAGTGGGGAAAGGGTTCTATATATAGACCTAAAGAATGTCATGTGTTAAAAAAGAATGAGGGAATTATTCCCTTCAGCCAAAAAGCATCTTTTAAACAAACTTGTACAACATGCTTTAACTGATTGGTTTCAGCACTTCAGCTAACTAAATAAGGCCAGCTGCCCTCTATTCTAGAACCTTCAAGCTGGGTCTTTATCATATTATATTTACCCAACATTCAAAAAACCCCTCAAGTTTCCCTTTTGTTCAATTGAACCCTAGACATGTTTTCTAATTTACAAATTAAAGCAAAACGCATACAAGCAAGCCAATTGTCATAGCCAAGTAGCCCAAGGCAAACCCAAAATCAGGGTCAGATGGCCCAAATCAGGCCCAAACCAATACAACCTAGGCCTCGAGTGATCATTCCCTCCTTGACAAACCCAAACATCAAAATCAAAAGTACAATTTTGCAAATTAAACTAGTAAAACCAGCCAACTAATAGCTAAATTCAATTATACTAACCTAAATTGGATTATAATTAATCCTAAACATGCTAAAATGAACTAAAAATTACTTTATCATGCAAACAGAACCAATGAAAAAAACACAACTAACAAAGAGAATATGGGAATAAAAGTAGTGAAATCCAATTGTTACTCAAGTGGGGGGGGGGGGGAGGGAAATGAGATTTTACGTTGTTTAACTCAAAAGAACAAAGAAAAATAACTCGAAGGAAGCTGACGGATTTTTGCTGGACTCCGGCAAACTATGTCCAAATCAGATATTCTCGGAATGACTTAAAACTATCGTCAATAGATTGCTCTTGTTAAGATATTAACGTAATATTTAGGTCAAGATGAGTTGGGAAAGAGCGAAAATTAGAGAAGAATAAGGAAATTAGGGTTTGCCTTTTTATGCGTTTCAAATATGAAATTACATGATTTCTGCTGGGATTTAACAAAAACTAACAATGTATTTCGGAATAATGGGGGATGAGGATTGCATTGTGTAATTTTGGGGTTGATTGGGTCACACCGCAAGCTGGTGGGGGTTTGGGAATTTAGGGTAGCTAGGGTTCTCTAGGGTTTGGATGAGGAGAATGAAGGAGGTTCGAAATGGCGGGGGGAGGGTGAGACCGTTTAGGACAGTTATATGCTAAGTTAACACCTAGTTCCGAGCAATTGGATCACAATGATCCAAAGGTTGTGATAAATGGAATAAAAACCGGGTCGTTTTGTTTATTGGGGAGGGTTGGACCGGGTAGGATAAATTTGGGCCTGGATAGGGGGCGGGTATGAGGTATAAATCAGCCCAATTTCAATACTAGACTATGCCTTTTCCAATTCCTTTTCTTCTTTATTTTTTCTTTTGCTTTCTTTTCCCTTTTTAATTAATTAAAACTCTAGTTGATACCTAATTTTTCTTCTAGATACTTTTATACCCAAAATACTTCCAAAATAGCATATATGTGCATATATATATATATGCACACCCAAGAGTTTTGGTACTTTTCCAAAATTTTAATAATTTTTAAGCCAATTTATTGCCTATTTTAATACCACAAAAGCAATTAATTATTCCTAACATTATCATTTTTGATGAATAACTTATTTCATTACTATATTTACAATAAAATATAATTAAGGTAATTTTTGCATATTTTTACAAATTTATTTGGCATTTTAAAGCTAAATGGCATGTAATTGCAATAATAGCCTATTTTTCAATTAATAGCAGTTTATAATTATAAAATTATTTCCAATATTTTTAAGCTAATATTTATATAGTATTCGTTCACTCGGTATTTTTAATTTACCTTTTAAATTATTATTATTATTTTTATAAAATAAAAGGAGAAAATTGGCTATTTAACACTCAGCCCATTTCTATTTAACATTTAGCACATTTCCCCTTTCAATTTTAGCCTCAATTGGCCCGGTTCTGCCCCAAATCAAAGTGACCCAATTTAAGTTTTGGTCCGACCCCTGACCCAATTGTTAAACCCGGCCGATTCTCTGTGCTATGTCTATGTTCTTCTTGACGTTTTGAGTGTTTTTCAAAATTTCCTTCTAAAAAATCGTTCAATTTCAAATTAGGGTTTCTGAATGCCTTTTGATTCTTGCTATTCTTTTCTTTTAGATGTTTGTCTGTATTATGCTCGTATATTTTCCTTCTCTATTACGCATGTATTGTCCTTCTTTTCTTTTATATGCGTGCTCGCATGATTAATCTATGTGTTTCCTCACTCTTCTACCATGTGTGTTTACTACTAAGTTTCTTGACTTTTGCTTTTCTGAACTCTGTTTGTGTTCTTGTTAAGCATGTTTCATCTATTATGGACTTGTCTAAGTTCCGAGTTTCCAAAATGTGTCATTTTATGCTCTCAAATCGATTTTCTTTCTCTGATTGTTTCAAACCTGCTATCATGGTCTGTTTGTTTCTCATGATACTCCTTGAGTATTTTCACCTGCCTTCTCATTTCTGGGTTTGATTCGATTTGAAACCCTAGAATTCGGGGGTTTCTTTGATAAATTGGATTAGAGTTTCACTTTGGGACCTTGTACCTTCAGACTCACTAGAAGTCTCTTACTGAACTCGTATTCTTTGGTTTATGACCTTAAACTTTTCAATGTTAGACTCCTTTAGTTGATTTGTTTGCTTTATATGAGAACTCTGCCTTCAAAAAGTTTTGACAACTAATTTCTTGATTCTAAATCCCTTTGATAGAGGTCTTAGACTGATTACCACTGATTTTATTCGATTGAACTTTTTTGTTTTATGAATGCTTAATTGATTCATTTAACATAATTGGCACAAACCGTGTACCATTGATTGTTTTCCTTAAATAACTTTTATGTACTTACCCCTTTTATGCTACTTTGAAAGGTTTTCTTACCCATTTCTCTTTCCTTAACTTATTTTCACTCGTTGGAATTAGAATCCCTTAAACAAAGGAGTCTGATTTTAGTGATATTTTCTAACCTTTCTTACTTGTTTTTCTACACTATAAAAGGGGCTGCCCTTTTGTACTTTAGACAGTCAATTTGACACAATCAATTCTGATTACTTCTCACTGAATACTCTCAAATACACAGAATTTTCACAAACACTCGAGTTCTCTAAACTCATAAGCATAAAGGTTTTTCTCTGATTGTGGCTTTGCTTGAAAGAATCATACTTTCCTTTGCTTACTTTTCTGCAATTGGTATGTTCTTATGTTTAATTCCCGCCTCTCCCCCATGTATTCTATAGCCCATTCCTTGTTTGATCTACTGTCTACGTGCTGTAACTTTATGCAAATATTACTTTCATTGTTCCTGTTCTAATATGAATCCCAAACATTAATCCCCTCTATGTGGTTGAGTTATGGTTCGAAGATATGGCAATACTTGATATTATTGTCCATGGACATGAACTGGACCCTCTTAAGTCCTAAACTCTTTCACTACCCATCCCCATTCCCCTTTATATGTTGCTGAGTTTGAGACTTTGGTCTGGCAGTGTCCTAATCACTGTCCAGACCATAGTCTGACCTTCAATAGGTCTTCATTCTTAATTGTTGGCTGACAGGCTGGTCAGAGGTGTGACAGCCTACCATTTGGTTGGGAATCACCACCAGCCTGCCTTGGCACTCCCTAACCGCCTCTAATGCACTTTCACTTGTTCCTAGAATTTAAGTTCTGCCCCCTCTTGTGAGATTGCCTTTGGACCCATGAGCTCCCTCTGGACTTGGACACTCGAGGGCTGGCCCTTCCACACTGCACTCTGATTCATTCTAATTGATATATGGGGTGTAAGCACTGCCTGGAGTTCCTGAAACTCCTTGTAACTTCAAAACACCCTAGATAAGAGAAGGCTTTGGAAATCTTGATCCCGAAAGTGGTTCATCTCATATTTTTAGACATTAACTCTGAATTAGGTTCCTTGGATGCAGCCATAGTTTCTGATGTACTTTAATTTTCAGTTTTTGATGTATTGGTTATGTGGATTTATTATTAAAGGGAGGGGGTTTATTTTATGCACAAAGGGTAGACAGCATGCCTATAGGGGTTTAACTTCTGATTTATGCAATTATACATATAGATATCATGTCTGTAGGCTCTTGCATTTTTGCATAGGTAACAGTCATTAGGCAAACCCTTTGTAGGTTTAATAAAGAATCTGCGTATATATATATATATATATATATATATATATATATATATATATATATATATATATATATATAAAAATCATGTTAATAAGTCTCTATTTAACGCCTGAAAGTGTTAAAATCAGTAAATGTATAGAAAACATGCCTATAGGAAATCTCGAATTTGAATAGCCTCAATTCGTTTAAAATAATGTCGACTGCTGAAACTCGTATCTACTTTGCTAAAACTTGTAATCTTCTGCCTCTTTTCTGAAACCCGCTAAAACTGGGAAACTTTTTAACCGATCTGTATCTTTTCTGAAACTCATTTCTTTGTGATAAAACTGGCAAACCCTTTTCTAATCAATCTGCATTTCTTCTGAAATTCATTTTTTTCTGGTAAACCTTTTCTCAAATCAGTGCATTCTTTTTCTGAAACTTACTTCCTTATGACAACGTTGTAAAAAGTTTTCTATAACAAATCTGCACCTTTTCTGAAACTTATTTTACTCTAACAAAAAACTGGTAATTCTGTTATAATTAGTTTGCTTTTCAAAATCAGTAGTTCTATTCAACACATAGACAAAAGGTTGGCTAATTAATCAATTGGGTCAGTCTTTGATAACTGCATCCAAGCTGACCTAATGCGGACTTCTTGTCTAAAAATATGTATTAAACCTGTTCGCCTATCGCTTTTATTTAGTTCAGACCAAACCGATATGTGCAAGACATGCTAAACTATATGCCCTTATTTGATTTACGGAGGCTTACTTGAGCCCTATTTGCTTAGATGTTTTCCCATACTTTTCTTACGTGTTTTGAATGTATCCTTAGTATTTTGTCCTTTGAAAACTCTCAAAAGACCCAAATTCCCTTTCCCTTTAGGATTAGTAGTCCCAAATGCCTCCGAGACTAATAGGACTAGGACGGGTACTAGCATGCAATAAGTAATGACACTTTCCACGCTTTAATACCTTAACGGGGTAGGAAGGTTTGAATATGGATATGATGACCGGTGCACTAATATCACGCGCGACCCCTCTCTTGAGGAGTGTACGTCGGGTATTGCATTGATATGATCCATATTTTTTGCAAACCTTGGACCGACCCCCTTTCCCTTTTACTTGTTTCTCTTCCTTAAGTTGTTCAAAATAATCTTTTTCAAACTTTCCATTCCTTTTATTTTTCAAAACACTTGCTTGTTATATTATGTGAAAACTTCTTCCACTTGAGACGTCTATTTGTTTTTTCTTCATTGTTAAACTCATAATTGTAGTATGAGCTGGTACCACACTAGTGGATCTTAAGGGATGCCTTACACCTTCCCCCGGAGATAATTTCTAGCCCTTACCCAAACTCTGGTTCTTCATCTCAAATTCTTTCTTAAAAGTGTCCTAATGCACTATAATCATTAAGTGGCGACTCATCAAGTCCAAAAACCCAATTATCGAAAGGGAATAGAGTTGTCCTCCCAAATGTCGTATACTCGATTTCGAACGACATATGTTTTGTCGCTTTAGAAAAAAAGGGGCGTCGATAGCCCTAATTTAAATTCCTAAAATAACTAACTTGGAAAATCAAGCTAATTATCTACTATAATATTTACAAAAATTAATTACTCCTATATTAAAAGAGAAAATTACTAATCTAAAATAAAAAAACTAAAATGCAAAAGTGTGCTAATTTAATGATTTTCAATTTTAATAAGGCAACTAATTTACTAATTAACCTTAAAAAATGTAAAAATAAAACTAAAATGCGATGCAAGGTATTTTAGACATTTTTCATGATTTTTAACAAAATAAACATACACAAAAATGCAAACAAGTAGCAAAAATTCCCACAAAATCTTATAAAATTACAAATAACAGGAAAATTTTATTTTCTTGAATTTTATAGGAGTAATTCATATAGGGAAAAAACCAAGTGCTCACAACTGCCCCTCTTTGCTCGGAAACACGAAGAGTGTTTGAGCAAAAATAAAGTGAGTGGATACGAACGATTTTTGCCTGTTTGAATACTCCATGGGAACCATTTTCGAATGATTTGACCGCACCTTGATTTCTAGGTTGCCTACATATTCTTGGCTATAAAGGAATCAGGTAGTATAGTTCGGGAAGTTTCGGTTGCTGGAAATACCGGGATGCTGTGATTTCACTGTTGCTTCTACTACTTGCTGAACTCCTTATTACATCAAGACAAAATAAGTAGCTAGACTAAACTATGAGCTATGAATTACAAAAATCCTATGTACACATCTTCTTACTTGATCTTGCAGTTTCTACAGCTCTGTTGACTTGTACTCTCCAGGTGAGCTTTCTTTATTGCTAACCTGAATTGCATTCTGAGGTGAATTCCCTTATTCTCAAGAGAGGCACCTGATTGCCAATAATAGAACTATCTTCCTTCGAAACTTGGACTTCCTCCATTGTTCTCTAGGTGGACGCCTGATTGATGACCTTCAATTGTCTTTCCTTGAACATTGAACTGGCTTCCCTTGTTCTCCAGGTGGGCGCCTGATTGCTGAACTTGAACCGATTTTCCTTTAAACTTAAACGGCTTTCCCTTGTTCTTCCAGGTAGGTGCTTCATTTTCAATACCTGCACTTCTTTTTCCTCAAAACTTGCACTGCTTTTCCTCGGAACTGTTTCCCTTGTTCTCCAGGTGGGTTCCTGATTCCCAACACTTGCGCTTGTTTTTCCTTGAGACTTGAACTACTTCTCCTTGTTCTCCAGGTGGGCGCTTGATTGCCAACAGTTGCACTATTTTTCCTTGAGGCTTGAATTGCTCCTCCTTATTCTCCAGGTGGGTGCCTGATTTCCAACACTTGCACTGCTTTTCCCTCCAAACTTGACCTATTTCCCTTATTCTCCAGATGGGTGCCTGATTTCCAACACTTACACTGTTTTTCTTTGAACATTGTTGCTTTCCCTTTGAACTGTCTTCCGACTAATTGTTGAACCTGAATTGTCCTCTTCTTGAAACTGCTTTTCTATTGAAATGTCTTCCGTTTTTCTCTAGGTAGATGCCTTATTGCTGAACCCGAATTGTCCTCTTCTTGAAACTACTTTTCTTTAGAACTGACTTCCCTTGTTCTTCAGGTGGGTGCCTGATTTCTTGAACATGAATTGCTTTCTATTCTTGAAACTCGTGTTGTCTTCCCTTGTTCTTCAGGTGGGCGCCTGATTGCTTGAACCTAAACTGCTTTCTATTCTTGAAACTCGTATTGTCTTCCCTTGTTCAGGTGGGCGCCTGATTTCTTGAACTACTTTCTATTCTTGAAACTCGTATGTCTTCCCTTGTTCTCTAGGTGGGCGCCTGATTACAACTAAGCAGACAAAACAAATGAAATTATTTTTCCCCGGTTTGATATTGGGAACATCTGTGAGTATTAACCAATTCCTATTATCAAAATAAATTCTATTCTTAATTCCTTTGTCCCGGAAATTTCAAACCAAGCCTCATCTCAAAAGTGAGAAACTTAAATGCCAAATTATACCTCCCAAAAGTAGACCTCTAGTCGTACCTTGTCATTTGCGAGGGTCTCAAAACTTTACTAAATCCTGTTATCCAGGAGGGTACTAGAACTTATTGTCGAGCCTGTTTGGCGCCTGCTTTCCTCATGGAGGGTTTCTCCGAAACGAAAGAAATTTCCTGCCCCTGTTTCAATCAAAGAAAAATCTTGTCAGTTTGAAAATGTGGTGGTTAGTATGCAGCATTCTTGTTAAGGGTTGCCTTTCCATTGCCATGCTTTGTTCTGCTTAGCTACATCTCACTGGCAAAGAGTTATTTCACCTTCTAATTTAACCTTAACCATGAAATCCTGAATGACCCAAGTGCTCTACAGTCATTCTGTTTTTAACATATCTATCTTTCCCATCTGAACCTCTATGTTTCTCCCCATAATTCACGAAGCCACTTGATAACTTGAACCCCGGATAACACCTCATTTTCCATTTTGCATCATGTTATGTTGTGGTCGCACTTTGCTTTTGTGCAATTTGTAAGTTGATAATAAGCTTTTCAATCCTTTCTCTTTGCTTTGCAAGTCTAACATTGGAAAAAAAAAACCTCAGAGGAGTGAAACCAAAAGGAAATGAAATGCAATGAAGTTGAGAGTTATGAATAGAGAAGAAAAATCAAAACAGAAGGACTGTTTGTGGAAGTAAAGGAAAAAAGGAAAAGGGACTTATCTGAGTGAGGCTGCTGGCATCAATGATCATGACATGCACTTCTGATTAAACAACCTAGTTCATTCAGTCAATCGTATTAAGTCTTCACGCTTTATGCCTAGGGTTCCCATAATCCGGTTCCTTTGCAAAGTCAATAACCTTATTCGGCTTGCTGTACCCTGAAGGGTTTTCACCAAAAACCTCTCTCATTTATTCATCTCTAAACTCAACATCGCCTTACGGTGCCCGTGAGGGTTTTCACTAATAAGACTTTCTCATTTTTAATTTCTCTCATCTTTCAATCGCCTTGCGATTCTGTGAGGGTTTTCACGAATAAGACTGTCTCATTTTTTTCATTTTCCCTGCTTAGACCAGAATGTTGCCCCTAATGTGAATCACACCTCTACTTGCTCTACTTGGCATCTCTCGAAGACTGATCGGAAGTTCTTTCTTTGGACCGTAATGTCGGATTTTGGATAGGTTTAGAAAGAAAGGATATCACAAAGGCTCAAAATAGCGTGAATGGGTTTAAAATTACAACTTTTGGAACCAGATCTCTTACCACAACCACAACTTTCTGCCCCAGTTTCTTTGCTTGGGGACTTTTGAATTTTTATTTTAATGGGACCAAACCATGAGGCTGCCTACATATCCTTAAAATGAATCAGGTCCAATGTAGTTCATGTCATAGGAATTGCTTTATGTTTGTTACTTTTCTCGTTTCTTTTTCTTTTCTTTTCTCTTTTCCCTCTTTTTTTCTTCTCTTTTTTTCTTTTCTTTTTTCTCTCTCTTTTCTTTTCTTTCTCTTTTTTTTTCTTTTCACTCTTTTCCATTTTTCCCTTTCTCTTTTCTCTTCTCCTTTCCTTTTTCTCTTCTTCATTTACCTTTTGTGTCTGTGTTTCTGAATTTTTCTACTGATTCTAAAAGAGGGGTATGAAAGAAAACAAATAAGGCTCAAAGGGCTAACAAAGGGTAAAGTGTTTAGATAGCAGAATAAAATACCATCGTCATTTCAATCTTCAAAACATGCGAAGTACAAACAACAATTATACAAACCAAGGAAATCATGCATAGTATCTTTTGACTACATCAGAATTGATAGCCATATCTACTCATTTTCCTTCTATATTTGTTAAATATAAGGCGCCATTAGACAACACTCTTGTTACAATGAACATCCCCTGCCAATTTTGGGCGAACTTGCCATTCGCTTCAACCTGATGCGGTAGGATGCATTTCAATACTTGCTGACCCACTTCAAATTTCCACAGACGCACCTTCTTGTTGTATGCTCTTTCCATTCTCTTTTGATACAACTGACCATGACACACTGATGCTAATCATTTCTCGTCCATCAGACTCAATTGATCCAGACGGGTTTTGACCCATTCATCATCATAAATTTTAGCTTCCGCAACAATCCGAAGGGATGGAATTTCAATTTATGCGGGTATCACTTCTTCAGTTCCATATACCAACAAATAAGGAGTTGTACCCACTGAAGTGCGAATAGTTGTGCGATAGACCAACAAAGCAAATGGAAACTTCTCATGCCATTGCCTAGAACCTTGCACCATTTTCCGAAGTATTTTCTCTATGTTTTTGATGGCTGCCTTGACCGCTCCATTCGCCTTGGGCGGTATGGGGTGGAATTTCGATGCGTAATCTTAAACTGTTGAAATACTTTCTTCATTAGAGGACTGATAAGATTAGCACCATTATCTGTGATAATAACCTTTGGGATCCAAATCGACAAATGATATTTAAATGAACAAAATCGACCACTGCCTTCTTGGTTGCTGATTTGAAAGTTTTAGCTTCAACCCACTTAGTGAAGTAGTCAACGGCTACCCGAATAAACATGTGCCCATTGGATGTTGCTGGGTCAGTTGGTTCAATGACATCCATACCCCAATCAACAAAGGGCCATAGTGCGGAAATTGTGTGTAATTCAGATGGCGGAGAATGAATCAAATCTCCGTGTACCTGGCATTGATGACACTTGTTCACAAAACTGATGCAATCTTTCTCCATGGTGAGCAAATAATAACCTTCTCAAAGAATTTTTCTTTCCATAACATATCCACTCATATGCAGCCCGCAACCCCGGAATGCACTTTGATCATGATAGTCGTGGCTTGTCTGGGATCAATGCATCTCAAGGTTGACCTCAAGTTCTTCCTCCACTATGTTACAATAAGCATGCTGATCACGGACTTGAATATGCAAAGGGTTAATATATGCCTTTTCTGGGTGATGTAACATCGACGCCAGAGTAGTTAAGTCGTCAGCAACCTCATTGTGGATCCTATGGATATGCTTGAACTCCACTAATCTGAACAAGACAAAGATCATCCAGACATTGACAATACGATATGAGCATCAAATCTCGAGTCTCCCAATCTCCCTGAATCTGGTGCACTAACAGATCTGAATCCCCCAAAACCAGCACTTCTTGGACTCACATGTCTACAACCAACCTTAAACCCAAAATGCACGCTTCATACTCGGCCATGTTTTTGGTAAAATAGAAATAGAGCTGAGCAGTGACAGGGTAGTGGTGCACTATTTCGTAAATAAGTACAGCTGCTATTCCAACGCCTTTTATATTAGCGGCTCTATCAAAGAAGAGTTTCCAACAGGTCTTCTCATCATTCTCGACCTCATCAATATGCATTACCTCTTCATCAGGGAAGTAAGTACTCAAAGGTTCATATTCTTCATCCACCGGTTTCTCCGTCAAAGATTGGGCTTTCATCAATGTCCGAGTCACATATATGATGTCAAACCTTGTTAGCAAAATTTGCCAATTTGCGAGCTTTCCTCTGGGCATAGGCTTATGAAAGATATACTTTAAACGATCCAGGTGAGAAATAAGGTAAGTAGTGTAGGATGACAAATATGCTTCAACTTTTGTGCTACCCAAGTCAGGGCACAACATGTCCTCTCAAGGGGAGTATATGTAACCTCATAAGATGTGAACATCTTGCTGAGATATTAGATGGCTTTCTCTTTCCTACCAGTGATGGCACGCTTACCAAACACACAGCCAAATAAGTTATCTAGGACTATCAAATAAAGAACCAAAGGTCTTTCGGGGTCCGATGGGACCGACATAGGAGGGTTTGACAAATACTCCTTGATCTTATCGAATTCTTCTGGCACTCATCTGTCCATTTGACTACAGCATCTTTCTTTAGCAACTTAAATATTGGCTTATAAGTTGTCGTGAGCTGAGAAATAAACCTGATGATGTAGTTTATCCTCCCTAGAAGACTCATCACCTCGGTCTTATTCTTTGGCGATTGTAATTCGCGGATAGCCTTGATCTTTAACGAATCCAACTCAATGCCCCACAGACTAAATATGAATCCCAAAAGCTTCCCAGACGGAACACCAAATGCACACTTTGTAGGGCTGAGCTTGAGATTGTACCTGCGGAGCCTTTGGAAAAAGTTTCTCAAATCTCTAACGTGATGACACTGCTTCCTGGACAGTATCATCATGTGGGGCACTTTCATTGACACTGTGTTTTGATCGAACCTGGTTATATTAACGAGTCCCCGAGGATCCTGTCCTTGATCTATCCTCTGATCATTGTGGGGTATATTGTGCCTCGGGGCATTCCTCCTGTCCTCAAGGTACGATTGGTACCTTTATTTACTTTGTTTTGGATCTTTTTCCAGGAGTCCATTTGGGTATACTGAGACCGAAGGGGCTCTCATCCTTGGCCCTGATCTTTGACTGGTATCGATTGTGAATATCCGACCAGGTTACGGTCGGGTATTCGATTAGATTCTACTTTAGTTATTTTGAGGCCATAGAGCTTTGTTCATTCATGCCTTGGGTAAAGTACTATGCCGCCCAATCATCGGAGACTGGTGGCAGCTCTATTCGTTCTATCTGGAAGCGGGATACGAACTCTAATAACATCTCGTTCTCCTTCTGCTTGATTTTGAATACGTCGGACTTCCTCATTGCAACCTATATGGCTCCGACATGTGCTTTTACGAAGGAGTCTACCAGCATGGCGAATGAATCTATGGAGTCGGGAGCCAAGTTGTGGTACCACATCATGGCCCCCTTTGAAAGCGTTTCTCCAAATTTTTTCAATAACACGGACTAGATCTCGTCATTTTATTGTTGTTTCCTTTTACTGCGCAGGTGTAAGCAGTGACATGTTCATTAGGGTCAGAGGTGTTGTTATCCTGAGGGAGTTTTGGCATTCTAAACTTTTTCGAGATAGGCTTCGGGGCCGCTTCCTCAGGGAACGGCCTTTGAATGAACTTCTTTAAATCTAGGAATTTGAGGACTAGGGGCGCACCTGGGATCTGATCGACCTAGAGTTGTAGGTATCAACTTTTTTATCATTGGCTGCAATTATTTTCAAACGTGATTCAATCCTTTTGGTGAGGTACTCGAGCGTTTTTACGATGACGGGATTGGCTACCGATCCATTGTTGCTTGATCTTTTGAGTATTCGCTCGGAAGGGGGAGCCGTCTCTTGTGCTGCTGTGCTCGGGGTTTTCGGGTGGCTTTGCAGCTGAGCGATGGCCAGTTGCTATGCATGCAACATCTAAAAGATAACATGAAGACTAACTTCCTTTTCTTCCTGGGCCAGGGTTTTTATGCTTCCTATTGGTCGTCGTGTCATACGCCGGTATGAGAAGTTTCATCGACTTATTGTGCGTCTTAAGAATCTGTATTTGCTAGGATCGGTCCGGCGGCGATATCAGGATTTTGCAGAGGTGCTCTAGCGGCCTGGACGGCCACGCCATTTTCCCCGTGATTTCTAAGGTTGTTCTTTTCGGCTCTGTTTATCGAGCCAGACATTTTAGACTGAAATCAAAGAATCTTTGGACAAGAAAAATTTGAAATATAACGTGCATTTATGTGATGAAACCAGCAAGAAAATAATCACTATTATTTTTAGCCCCACGGTGGGCGCCAAACTCTTCTTTGTGAAAATGGTAACAACAATTAAATTTATAAACGAGATTTTAGAAATACGTGATCTATTCCCGATCTAGTTGTTAAGGCATTTGGTGCTAAAAACATAAAGCACAGTGATATAATGCGAGCCAGATCGAGGTAGTAAGAAAACTGAAGGGGCCCTTTGGCCTGATGCAGAGATAGTCGATGGGACCTCGGGTTCGAGACTAGGGCCGAGTTTGAGCTATCACGGACAGTTGGGAAGGGGATAACAAGCAGAGATACAATTTAGTAAGGCTTTTTCGACTAATATTAAGCTATAGAATAAAGCGTAGGTTAAGAGACAATGAATATAAGGGTGGCCTCAAGCCAACCGAATGAAAAAAGGAATGATCAAATGTAAATGACCTTTAGCCTAGGAGAATGAGCAAATTAGAGAGAAAGAGAGAGAGAAGATATTATTGCTTTTTTGAGAAGTGGAGGTCTGCCTTACAAGGTGTTAGTGACCCCCCTTTTATAGAAAGAGGATGCCCAAACTTAGCACAAAATACTATGACATGACACAAGGTATGAGATATGATACTCTGTAAGCTTTACATCATGTGAGGGCTGGTGTTGAACCTCTTGAATAGATTCGGTCGACCCCAGATTCATTCCTCGGGGGATTCTTGCGTTTCTTTAGGCCTTTAGTTGATGTTTATTCTTGGCAAGGCATCGACGGGCTTCGAGGGAGGCGACCGACCAGAAATTCCGTGCTTCCGGGGTCACTCTCCGAAGTATCACATTGGGAGGGGGGAGGGGGGGAATCAATTCCCCGGTATTCACTGCACATATTGGTGATGGAAAGTAATGTTGGAGTTTATTATATAGGGCTTGGGTATAGGTTTAGTGATGGGGCTGAGGCTTGGTATAATGGTGTGATGGGCCCTATCGGTCCAAACCGCGAACCTAAATCAACTGTTGCCACATCTTCTTTCTTCTTCTTTCCGATCACTCCCCTGGTACCATTCTGAATGGCTTGGGTAGTTGCCTTGATGGCCTAGTAGATCATGATTTTTCTTGATTTAAGCCCCTCTTCAACTATGCCACCCATCATCACTACCTCATTGAAAGACTTGCCTGTGGCCGATATCAGATGGCCAAAGTAAGTAGGCTCCAGAGCCTTCAGAAAGTACTCCAACATTTTATTTTCCTCCATTGGAGCATTGACTCTTGCTGCTTGTTCTCTCCAGCGAAAATCGTATTCCCTGAAACTTTCACTAGACTTCTTCTCAATCTTAGTCAAAGACAAATGATCTGGAACAATCTCGATGTTGTATTGGAAATGACGAGCGAATGCTTGGGCCAAATCATCCCAGGTATACCATTTGCGGTGATCCTGACCAGTGTACCACTACAATGTCGTGCCGCTCAGACTTTGGAAAATGTATGCCATCGATGACTCATCTTTCCTACCGTTTCCTCTCATTTAATTGCAGAATCCCCTCAAGTGGGCCACCGGGCCTCCATGCCCGACATATAGGTCGAATTTACGCATCTTGAGTCCCACTTGCAACATAACATCAGGAAATAGACACAAATCATTGTAGGCTACGCTCACCTGTCCTCCCAATCCCTCCATGTTTCTGAATGATTGTTCCAAGCTTCTTACCTTCATGAATATCTCCTCATGGTCTGGGGTTTTAGGCGGTTTCTCAGTTTCAACAGGGAGGTCGAAATGAAGAGTATATGAGCAATGATCTAGGTCCTTGAAAGTAGGCTTCGGGTGATAGTATTGATTATCTTGGGTCTGGAATGATGGCTAACTAGAAGATTGATAGAGTGTAGCTGGCGGCGGTGCTACGAAAACAAGGGTGGCTTGTGGAGGGGGATACGAGATTGGTTTGGCTGGTGGAGCTTGTTTGGTTTGGGAGGCGGTGCCATGGTAGTGGTGAAGTTTGGTGCATTTGTGGGGATGAATCTATAGTGTGAGGTTCTTGGGACTAAGCTAGGGACGGGATGAAAGCATGGTTGGTGGGATATGTTTTAGGTGGATACTCTTTCATTTATGCCCGGTACATCTCTGTCATTTGGTGTTTCAACTTATGTAACTCCTATTTCAGATTAATATCAGACTCTTCTCCCTCCCTCGACGATCAATAACACTTGCATCTAGTTCTTGGCTAGCCATGATCAACTTGTCATTAGACCTACTGTTGTACATGTGGGTTGCTAGAATGTTGAACAAACTAACCACCTGCCTGAACTTGATGACAACAAGCAAACTCGTTAGCGATTAGAGCTAAACATATATGCAACCGCGCGTTGGGGATGCAATGCACTTAAGCAATTAACCATTTATATTATGCATTTGAACAGCCGCTTGCATTATCCCGACATTCACTAATTTTTATTTTGCAATTTCTTTCTCTTTTTCTAATTCTTGTTTTTCTTTGCTTGATTCTTGTTTTTATTCTTCTATTCTCTCTTTTTTCCTCTCTTGTTTTGCCATTATTTCTTTCCACAGTTTTCTTGCTTTCTCTCCCTGTTTTTTCTTTTCATTTCACGGTTATGATCGAACCCTATGTGAATTGCCTACGTATCATGATGCCGCATGAATCAGACCAAGCATAGTTCTAAGACATGTGTGAAATAAAAAAAAACATTTTTGGGGTTTTCAAATTTTCATAAACTAAAATAAAATAAAATAAACATCTCGACTACGACAACTTCCCCTATAGAGTGAAACATAAAGACTGACAGACTCGATGAGTGGAACCACAAACTTCAAAAGAAAATTGGAAATACAGACTCGAAAATGAACTAACAAATTGGCGATACATACTCGAAAGTAAACTAATAAATTACAGACTTGAACAAACAAAGTCAATAATACATAAGTGCCTCAACTACTACTCCAGTTTGCCTTGTTGCGGTCCTTTATGCCATATCTCCTTGGAGGAAAAACAAGTCATCCATGATCAGTTGGACAAAAATCATAACTGAAGCGAATAACATGGACCTGGACATTTCTTCTCACTCGTTGCACTTCATCACAACGTAGTACACAATTCTGCTAACCTTTTCCCTGCTAATACCCTTCTCCCATCGCAACTGTCTGATCTAGCATCCAAAACTTGTTTTGATGTATGATTTTGTTCTTGAAGCTGCTGCGGGTCATTTTCTAGCTGTGAGGCAATTCTCCCTTTTCTATTTGAAGTCTCTTGCCTTTTTGACCATTTCGTTCTCAAGGACATTGACCGTTTTCTTTATACTCACTATTCCTTTGTCATATTTCTCCTTCAGTTGCCGAACGAAACTAGCTTGTACCTTCGCATTCTTAGCTAACTTGGCTCGGGCATTGGCTAATTCGGCTTGAGTCTTTTGCAAATCATCCTCATAGTCACGTACTTTTTCTGTAAGGATGTAGATGAGCAGTTCATCTTTTATGCTTCTACCCAGGTTCTCAGCTGTTATTCTTATTTTTCGAACTTTGGCTCGGAAAGCTTCATTCTCTTGGGACAACCTTCTTTTGTCACCTTCAGCTTCTTGTTCTTGTAGATCATTATTGAATTCCATGTTTCTCAGCTTCTCTTCCAAGGTGTGAATCGCGGATTAATATTTTTTCTCCTTTTCTCCCTAGTCCAACCTTTCTTGGATTTTATCATCAAAAGCTAGAACATGAGATCTCTTGGTCTGCCTCTCGGACTCAGGCTCGGGCTCATTATTTACACAAGACCTTTTCTCAAACCATGCAGCATAATCTAGATCCAGTTCCCCCTTTGCAACATCTGGCACATGGGTGACATTTTTCAGATAAAAACAACCATTCCAATCCTACTGAACTAAAGTCTCGGGCAATGCAACTTCTGGATGCATCTCAATTAGCTGGGTGGTGAGATCCTCATCTTCGGGCACCACCTGATATCTTCCTAACTACCTTAAGACCCTTTGTGGTGCATATGGCTGGACACAACTCACACCCATAAACCTTAGGTAACCCTCGGTACCCATCATGTATATGGCTTCTGTCATCGGGAGTCATCCTATTGTCCATTCGACCTGACTTGCTTTGAGAGCTTTCAAGTGGGAGATCCAGGCTTCAAACCCTTCTGGCACGTTGTAGTCTTTCACCCTTTACTCATAACTCTTAAAGATGTTATCTGTGCTCTAACAATAACTCATGAATTTGGGGTGATGGCGGAGATGCTCGACCAACCATATTTGTTGAAGAATATTGCAACCTTCAAAGAATTGAGCCTCTGCGTTGCACAATGTCAATGCTCGATAAATGTCTGACAACACTAACGAAACAAGTGTATGATCTATCTTTGTAGTGAGTATTTGTGAAATTCTGACCATACAAATATCTACTGTCTCTTCCGCATTTGGAAAGACCATGATCCCCAAAAATTCAAAGCGAACCGAAAATGAATTTGGCTAAGGCCCTTATCTTGTTTGTTGCTCAAACCCTTTTAATGCATTTTGAACCTAGCTGAGTGCCCGAACATGAAGTACAAGAAGTAGAATGAACAACACCCTTTGCTTACATGGGCCTTCTTCATCTGTTTATTGATATTCATGAGGCCAAAGAACTTGTGCAGTGAAGGAGCCCTTGGAAATATAATTTGTTGTTTCCTCAAATCCCGATAAAACTTAATATACCTAGCCATTTCCTCCAGAGTATGGGTGATTAAAAATTCCTAGAAACGAAAAATATTGTGGACAGGGTCCCAAAAAGTTACCAAAGCCTTAAATAGATCTTCCTGTGGTTTGATCTGCAAAATGTTTATAAGGGAACCCAATAGTTTTTTCACCCAATCCTGACCATCTTCATCTATAGCATTCCACCACATACGTAGCTGCAGCTGAGCTTGTTCTATAACAAACTCTAACGGGTTCTGGGCAGTGTTAATTTGTACATGTGGGAGATTAGGTTAGGTTGTCTCTGGTGAACCCTTTTTGTCAAAAGGCTTTTCAATTTCAGAAAGAAAAATCAACAGAGCATGACTCCTTCCCCTACATGCTAATTTTAGCAAAAGTTATTGTTTTGCCGACGTGGCCCCTTCCGATTTCCAAATAAAGTTTGAGGCCGGGGAGAACTACTTTATGGAAAAATGACATTCTACCAATAGGCTTGTCCATTCTTTTGTGAAAATAGCTTTTCGACAACTAAAGATACTCTAAGGCTATATAGGCAAGAACGACTTAAGATATTACCGAAGTTGGATCGGTTTATTTTGACCAAAACTTCAAACTATATTTATTTGAACACTTGCTCTCTTTTTTCCTAAAACATAAGGCTGAACTTTAAGCAGGTTGCCGACGTATCATACAACCGTTGAGAATCAGACCTACGTCGTTCCGTCAGTTTGGACATACATGAAAAGGACACAATATTGATTTATTTTTAAATGACTCTTTTCTTTTCCTTTTTAAAAAAAAATATTTTGAAGGAGTTTCGGGACATTTCCAAATACTGGGGATTTTTCAAAATCGGCTTTTTTCCCTTCCCTACATCACACTCAATTTTTCTCTTGATTTATTTTTTCCTTAGTTGATCAGCATGCGAGCTAAAACAAATAAATGTTCACATAGCACATTGGATGCATCAGGATGGTATGTTATTTTGGATACACCTGTCCTAGGCGGACTCAGTCCATGCGTTGAGTCCCCTAAGTCAAATACAAATGATGCAAACAACCGTTGCTACTAGGGATCCGACATAAGGGTGTGTTTTCTAGGTTTAAAATCCTAGGGTTGTGCTCTAGACCTGGCATACCCGAGCAGAAAACTCGAGCTGAAGAGAGGGAAACGTACCAGGAGCACTGAAGTCCAACTGGCCTTGTTGTTGTCCCAGCCCCGTTCTTTTTTTGTATAACTTCAATAGAAAAAGTTGGTCACGCGAACGTGTGCACCGTTTTACGAAGACTAAAATGAGTGGTGTGAGAATATAGTTATATACAATTCAAATAATATTAAAGCGGTAAACAGGCAGCAGTTACCACAATCACAGAATACAGTAATATTAACAAGAAATTAACAATGTAAAAATCATATTAACAAGCTCGAATTCGTGAACCCTGAACCAGAGATTTTGAGTTCTATTCCCCAGCAGAGTCGTTAGAGCTGTCACACCTACTTTTTACCACCCTCAGAAGGGAATTAAGGGGTGGTTTATCCAATTTAAGTCACAATCGAAATGGAATTGTTTGTTTAAATTCAGAGTCTCCACTTGGGATAATATATGGTGTCTTAATTCATCGGTTTAAAATCTCGAATCGAGGAAGTTGACTCTTATTTACGGTCTGCAAATATAGAAATCTGGGTAAAGAATTCTATTAGCCCGGGAGAATGTGTTAGGCACTCCCGTGTTTCGTGGTTCTAGCAAGGTCGCTTTGTTCATACTTGGCTTAATCAAATTGTCAAATTACTCATTTTTAGAACCTATGTGCATTTGCCTCTTTTAATTGAGAAATTATCTTAAAATATGTCACGCGCACATGTACCCATTTTTTTGGCGTGTCAAAAATTATGTCACGCGAACGTGTCCACAATTAGTAATGCATACTTCGTTTTTGTTTTTAGGAATCGTAATTATGTCACGCGAATGTGTCCATAACCACCATATTATGTTAAACGTGCCTAGAGCAGACTACGAACATTTGCCATTTTTATATCTATGTCATAAGATTAATACGAGGTCCATGAATGATTAAATGTGGATGGCGCACCTCGAACTATATGAACTAAGCTAAATTAGCGGCCTATTAGCAACACTTTTTTATATTAAGAAAATTTGATTGAAGTTGCGTGAACGCATACTTTGAATTGGTATTTAGAATCGCAATTATGTTACGCAAACGTATACACAATCACGATGGTACATTAAATCTGCCTAAAGGCCTTTCTATGAAAATCTATTCAAATATCTAGTCAAAGCATTTGTAAGGGCCGTAGGTGATTTAATTATAATTTCATGCCTAAATCTATTTGTAAAATGCTATACTTAACTAAATTATCTTACGGGTGTTCTTTTCTTTTAAAAAAAAGGTTTGAGCTATTAGTAAAAAAGAGGTTTGAAGTATGCATCTAGGAAGCTTAGCAGCTCGTTCCCGACTGTTGTGCCAATGAACTGGTCGATGTGAGGAAGAAGATGTTAGGATTTATGCCCGTCACTAGAGGGGGGGTGAATAGTGCGGCACGAGAATATTGATAAATATTGCGGAATTAAAAATTGCAGGAATAAAATAAATTCGGTAATAAAAATAGCAAGGAAAGAACACACCGAACTTATCCTGGTTCACCACAACTTGTGGTTAGTCCAGTCCCCGAGAGACTCTCTCGAGATTCCACTAACTCCATTAAGCTTACGGGTGCCTAACAAACCGTTACACTTGCTCGTAGATGTACACTCTACAAGACTTCAACTTGCTCGAGGATACCGCACCTCAAGACTTCAACCTTGCTCGTGGATACCGCACCACAAGACTTCAACCACTAAGACTTAGGGTACTTAGCGAACCCGACAATCAATGAGAAGATATGTTCTTCTCAAACACATTTCTCTTTTACAACAATAACTCTCTCAAAAGAGTAGATAAAGAGATACAAATTTAACTCTATGAACAACTCAAAGTTGTCTCTCGAATGGCTCAACAAAAGCTCTAAAATGATGCTCAAATAATGTCAATATGTATATCAATATTGGGAGGTGTTGTGTGTTTAAAATCATCTCAAAAGACCTCCTTTTATAGGGGTTAAAGAGTGGATGTCCGTTGCTTAATTGGCAATCAATTATGCTGATTTTATGCAAGGATAATCGATTATTTGATTTGCATAATCGATTATCCTTTTACCGTTACAAAATCGGAATAGATTCTGATCAAGAATAGTCGATTATTTGGATGCCATAATCGATTATTTTGTTCCAGTGATCAAAACTTTGGCAATGGATACAAGATAATCGATTATTTAAAAATTATAATTGATTATATACCATTGATATACACTGTATACCACAGTATACCAGAATTGAAAACTTACTTCAAAAACCATTTTGGTTAAAATGAAAACGTTAAAATCATTTTGTTTGAAGTATATTAAATTTTTTTTATGATATATATGATTTAATAAAATGATTTAATGCATGTTTATGATGACCTAATGTTGAGCCAAAAGACGAGATAACTTAAGCGTTGCTCTTACATTGGTTCTACCTAACGACCTACGCCTTGGGTCTTCGGTCTTGAGCAATTGAGCTCGTCTTTGGCTTGTCTATGCAATTCCGTCATCAATATGCTTCTCGGCATTAAATCTTGATTGTTTGTCATATAATATCGTTGTTTGACACTTGACTTCATTGTTTGTCATTCATCAAAACCTATACCTGAAAATCATGCTAATACAACCAAAGCGCACATATCATAGATAGAATGATTTTCTACAATTTCCCCTTTTTTGATAATGACAAACAACAAGATATGCATATTGGATTCCCCCTAAATTCATGCTATATCTCAACATACAATTCATGTAAACAATTTAAATATAATTCCCCCTTATTTGAATATTCCCCCTCAATTAAAGCATACTAGAATGTGAAGAAATTCCCCCTTATTCGATGCGTATCGCCTAAATTCTTCCCCCTTTTAGCATTAGCAAAACGAGTATACCAATTGTTATTGAAACTATTGACGATACCAATTGTTAAAAAAAATCATATCAATATCAAATAATACCAAATGTTAGTAAAAACATGTTAATCATAATAACGGTCATTTTTCGCAAATATACCAACTGTTATTTAAACTAAAAATATTCATCAAAACATGAATCAATCATTTAACATAAAATAATTGATACCAATTTGTTATTCAAAATAACACTTATCAAAACATGAATCAATAATTAATATCAATTTTTGGCACATATCAACTATTATGTTTTTATCAAAAATACGATAATTAACCGACGTTCCCCCTCGATGCAGTAAGGTTTCGTGCTTGGTGCATCTACTACAATATTGTAGTCTTCAACCACACCTGCAAACGTACCTAAAAATAGGTTTTCGGTACCCAACTTCTTTTGGGTCCTTGGGGGTTAAGCAAATAATAATCATAATCAAAATATGAATCTCTATGTTTAGCAAAACATACGGGTGCAATGTGTCCTACCCGGTTACAATAATGACATATCACATTAGGATTGTGCATATGTCTAGGTTGAGCCAAAAGCGTTCTAGGTGATCTAAAGTTGTTATTCCTAGAAGCGTTGAAATTCCTAGAGTCATTTCTAGGTGGTCTAAAATTATTCATTCTAGACTTATTAATAAAATTCCTAGAATTGTGTCTAGGTGGTCTAAAAAGATTAGTTTTAGACTTATTAACAAAAATGCTAGAGTCGTTTCTAGGCGGTTTAACCTTATTTCTATCGTCCTTTTTAATTACCTCACTTGTTCTAGAATCATTTACACTACATTTTTATAGTGTATTTCTAAGTTCTACGTTCTCCATTTTTAAAGAACTACAAGAAGAACAATTTGAACTTTGAACAATTAAAGAGGCTTCATTCATCTCCTTGATTTTATTTTTGAGATCGACATTGTCATTTTCCAAAATCTATTTTCTTCTTCTAAAACTTTGATTTTATTTTTAAGAAAAGTAATGTCATTTTCTAAAAGATCATTTTCTTCACAAGTCAATTTTTTAAAATCTTTTTCTTTTAAAGAAGGTTGTTTTTCGAAATCTTTTTCTTGCAAAGAAAGTGTTTTCTCAAAATCTTTTTCTTGTAAAGAAAGTGTTTTCTTCAATTCTTTTATGGTTTTGGAAGCTTTAACAAATTCACCATATAATTCATCATAAGCATTTTGCAATTCTTCTAACGAGTAAGAGTTAGAAATACTTACCTCTTCTTCTTCGTTGGCCATGAGGCATAATGCGGCAGTTTCATCGCTCGAGCTGTCCGAATTCCATGTTACGTGTCTATGGTGTTTCTTTTTCTTGTCCTTTGATTTTGGACAATGTGATTTGGTGTGGCCAACTTTTCCACACTTTTGACATGAAGGACTTGGTTCTTCTTTCTTTATTTCCTTCTTCATAAACTTACAAAACTTTTCAATTATATCATTGGAAATAATATCATCATCACTTTCCGAGTCACTTACCTCTACTCTTTCAGAAGATGAGGCTTTGAAGGCAATATTCGACTTACTTCTAAGATACGGATTAAGAATTGTGCTTTCATAAGCTTTAAGATTACCTCGTAGTCCATCAATTGTGACGTCCGTGATTCCTATCGGCTCTTGGATAGCATTTGCTTTAGAGCGCCATTTGGGAGTGAGACTCCGTAGGATTTTTCGAACTAGATCTTTGTTCGAGTATATTTTTCCGAGAGCATGAAGATCATTGACGATTATTGAGAATTGTTCGAACATATTATCGATGTTTTCATCTTCCCTCATTCTAAGAAGTTCATATTCATGTGTTAGAAAATCAATTTTAGATTCTCGGACTTGAGACGTACCTTCATAAGTGATATCGAGTTTATCCCACATTTCCTTTGCGGTTGTGCAACAAGAGATTTTCCGATAGTCGTCCGGATTCACCGCACAAAATAGTAAGTTGACGGCCGTTGCGTTTCTTTCAATTTTCTTGATGTCCTCGGCATCATATTCATTTTCCTCCTTTGGAACCATGATTTCCCCAACTTTCATTGTTGGCACTTGTTCACCTTTCTTGTTGATTTGCCATAATCGAAAGTTGTGTGATTGGATGAATATTCTCATCCGCTCTTTCCAGTATGTATAATTTCTTCCATCAAAAAATGGAGGCCTCTCGGTGGAGTGTCCTTCGCTCATTATTCCTGCGTTCAATATTCCCAACAAAAAAATATGTATATCGCTCTCAACCGGTTAAGGCTTTCAGAGAGTTAGGCTCTGATACCAATTGTTAAGATTTATGCCCGTCACTAGAGGGGGGTGAATAGTGCGGCACGAGAATATTGATAAATATTGCGGAATTAAAAATTGCAGGAATAAAATAAATTCGGTAATAAAAATAGCAAGGAAAGAACACACCGAATTTATCCTGGTTCACCACAACTTGTGGTTAGTCCAGTCCCCGAGAGACTCTCTCGAGATACCACTAACTCCGTTAAGCTTACGGGTGCCTAACAAACCGTTACACTTGCTCGTAGATGTACACTCTACAAGACTTCAACTTGCTCGAGGATACCGCACCTAGAGACTTCAACCTTGCTCGTGGATACCGCACCACAAGACTTCAACCACTAAGACTTAGGGTACTTAGCGAACCCGACAATCAATGAGAAGATATGTTCTTCTCAAACACCTTTCTCCTTTACAACAATAACTCTCTCAAAAGAGTAGATAAAGAGATACAAATTTAGCTCTATGAACAACTCAAAGTTGTTTCTCAAATGGCTCAACAAAAGCTCTAAAATGATGCTCAAATAATGTCAATATGTATATCAATATTGGGAGGTGTTGTGTGTTTAAAATTATCTCAAAAGACCTCTTTTTATAGGGGTTAAAGGGTGGATGTCCGTTGCTTAATTGGCAATCAATTATGCTGATTTTATGCAAGGATAATCGATTATTTGATTTGCATAATCGATTATCCTTTTAACGTTACAAAATCGGAAGAGATTCTGCTCAAGAATAATCGATTATTTGGATGGAATAATCGATTATTTTGTTCCAGTGATCAAAACTTTGGCAACGAATACAAGATAATCGATTATTTAAAAATTATAATCGATTATATACCATTGATATACACTGTGTATACCACAGTATACCAGAATTGAAAACTTACTTCAAAAACCATTTTGGTTAAAATGAAAACGTTAAAATCATTTTGTTTGAAGTATATTAAAATTTTTAATGATATATATGATTTAATAAAATGATTTAATGCATGTTTATGATGACGTAATGTTGAGCCAAAAGACGAGATAACTTAAGCGTTGCTCTTACATTGGTTCTACCTAACGACCTACGCCTTGAGTCTTTGGTCTTGAGCAATTGAGCTCTTCTTTGGCTTGTCTATGCAATTCCGTCATCAATATTCTTCTCGGCATTCAATCTTGATTGTTTGTCATATAATATCGTTGTTTGACACTTGACTTCATTGTTTGTCATTCATCAAAACCTATACCTGAAAATCATGCTAATACAACCAAAGCGCACATATCATAGATAGAATGATTTTCTACAGAAGAAATGAGTCTTTTAGGCAGACTTTTTTTAGATCTGTGATGTCCATGCACATCCGCCATTTTCCGTTCTTCTTTCTCACCATGAACACATTGGCAACCCATTGGGGGTATTTTGACTTCTTGATGGAGCCATTTTCCAACAACATTTCAACCTCTTTGCGGGATGCATCGTTTATTGTAGAATGAACTTCCATCTAATATGTCCTACCAGAGGATAGAATGGACTAACGTTCAGCTTTTGCTTCGCTATCTCCTTTGAGATAATTGGCATGTTTGCATGGGAAAAAGCAAACAAGTTTGTGTTACTATCTAAAAATTAATTAAATTTACCTAGTTCTTGAAGCTTGTGGCCGATGTAAGATTTCTTAATGTGGTCATTATCATCAAGTTAGACGGGGTAGAGATCTTTTATGGATGATCCTGTGGCTTATATGATTTCAGGGTCTTTAATCACGTCCATATTCTCAACAACGCTCGACCTCGACGTTGTTGATTGCTATGTTTCTTTAGCTTTTCTATTCATCTGTTGGGTGTATGCACAATCCTAGGTGATGTGATAGCACTCCCGGGAAGTACGTTGTTCTCTTCAAATGTTGTGTACTCCCCATGGGGTGAATAATTTGATGATTTGGTACAACATGGAGGAATGGCTTTCATGGCATGTATCCAAGGCAGTCCTATTATGGCATTGTTTGTCGTGTCCTGGTCTATGATGTGGAATGTGATTTCAAGGGTGACGCCACCAGCCAGGACGGGGAGTGTAATTTTTGTGGAGGTTCGCTCAACTGCATTGTTAACATCGATTAACGTGATACAGCGTGGCACTATTTTATCCTCGAGTCTCATCTCTGCAAGTACTCGAGCATGGATAATGCACGCACCGCTCCCCATCGTCCATCATAATTCATCTTACATCTGTATCTAATATGCTTAATGTTATAATAAGAGCATCATAGTGAGGAAAAACCAAGCCGTTGGTCTCAAAATTATCGCAGAAGATACTTTCTTTGAGTTCATCGTACCGTTCGTGAGTGATCGGCTGTTTAAGTTTGTGGGTGGTTGTGAACTTCACATTGTTGATTGAGGCATCGTCACCCCCTCCGATGATCATTTGAATAGTTTGAGTTGGGGAAGGTCATTTGGGTGGCCACTAGTGTTATTCACGTCATTGAGTAGAGTTGGCTCTTCCTCGGTCGCTCATCAGCTCTTTCAAGTTCCCTTGGTGAAGCAGGTTCACGACCTCTTGTTTTCGGGCGATAAAGTCCTCGATTTTGTTGCCCCACTCCTGGTGGAATTTAAGAGGGAATTTAACTTTCTGGTCCTCGGGTCGGACCTCATCTTATGCAGCCACTTCATTTTTTGACCGAGATTTTCTAGTGGGTAAACTACTTCTAAGGGAGAAATACAGAAAATTGTAAGTAGATAATAAGGGGGCATACCTCTCTTGCTTCAATGAGTCACCGTTCGCGGCCTAGATGGGCCTTCGTCGTGACGGGAAGGCGGTATGAGGGTACCTCTGATGTAAGGTTGATGTCTTTCCTGATTGGGTCGAGGTAGTAATGACACGACCGGTTGTTTTACTATTGAGAACCCCGTTCTCTTAAAAAAACTTCCCACACTTTTCTTAGCTAAATTACGACTTGTGGGGGCGAAGAGTTTGGTAGTTAGAAGAGTTTTGGGTGAAAATAAAATCAAATATTCCCTTTAGGTTTCTTAAAATGCCAAGTTTGACTTTGGTCACCTTTCTTGGGAAATGGACCTAGATTCATGATTGACGGTCCCGGAAGGTCAATGGAAAAATATGAGACCTGGGCATATGCTCGGAATCGAATTCCGATGTCCCTGGCCTTAGTACGGAATTTTTATGTAAAATTGTTAAATCGAAGTTTTAAGGAATTAAAGAATCTAATTATTTATTAAAAACATAGGTATCGGGTTCGAATTCTGGTTCCAAGCTTGGTACAAGTCCGAAATATCCCGTAAAATTTGGGGCCGATCCGAGTAGTCTAAGGGCGTTTTGACCCGTTGAGAGGAAATTATGAATTGAAAGTTCATTAAGATTGATCAATTGGTTTTGGTGTCCGATTCTTTGATTTAGTGTTGTTTTGGGTATTCCGAGGGTTTGACTAGGTCCGCCTTGTGATTTCAGACTTGTCGGCATGTTCGGGCAGGGCACGGGAGCCCCGAGCGTCAAATGGTCGAGGTTTGAGCGAAGTTGAAACTTAGGGAAAAACACCAATTTGCTGCTTCTGTCAAAACCGTTTCTGCGGCACCTTGACCGCAGAAGCAGAGACCACATAAGCGGTCCATATCTTGCAAAAGCGGAAAAAGGGGAATGAAGGGGGATGGCAGATACGGCTCTGGGTCCACAGAAGCGATCCCGCCTATGCGGAAGCCTGACCGCAGAAGCGGTCCTCTCAGTGTTCCTCACCCCGCAAAAGCGGCTCCCTGACCGCATAAGCGGTCACCGCAAAAGTGAAATTTAGTCCGCACATGCGAAAATCATTGGGGACAGAAGGGTTCATTAAAAACGAACCCAAGCCCCTTCTCTCTCATTTTACACCATTTGGGCGATTTTGAAGGTTCAAAAAGAGAGATTTTCTTCCTAACATCACGAGGTCAGTAATCCCCACTCACTCATACCTTAAACACATGATTATCACATAGATTTAACATCACCAATCAAATAAAATCAAGGGTTAGAGCTAGACTTAGGGTTTTGATAAAAAATAAGATTTTACCACCTAATTAGATATGTAACGAACCAAAATTAACATATTAGCAATCCTTCGGGTATAGAAAATATTTTCCTTCAAAAAATCTCGGAATCCGAGCACGTGGGCCCGGGGTCGGAATTTGGAAAACTTGCGAGAAAGGTTGGAAAATCACTGAAACAGTTATAAATCAACCTTGTGAGCCCTTATTGACTAGTTCCTATATTGTTTGACTAGTTCGTGCTCTTTCGGCTTCATTTTGAGGTCTCGGGCTCGTCATTGCTATTTGGAAGTGTGGTTTGGAGCAAGGTGAGTCTTCTTTCTAACATCGTGAGAGAGAATTGTCCCTCTAAGGTTAATAAATGATAAATTAGCTATTAAATGTGGGGGCTACGTACGCACTAGTTGATGAGAGTCTGTGCGTAGCTACTATGATGTTATATGTATGGATAGTTTAGGACCCACATCATGCCTACGTTGAGTTGTACATTGTTTGAATTATCTAAATAGTCTTTGTTGATATGCTAGAGACTAGAGGAGGATGAAAAAGGAATATAAGCTTAATTGATGAACTTGAAAGGGATTTTTCCTTATATATATATATATATGTGTGTGTGTGTGTGTGTGTGTGTGTGTGTGTGTGTGTGTGTGTGTGTGTATGATGCCTTGGTGTGCATTCCTATTGTTAGCTTGATATTTGTGGATCGGGTCGATCACCTCGGTGAAATATATGCATCTATGGTACGGCCCGTTCGACCCTCGGTAGTGCACAAACTTTATATTCCGTTAGAGCGGGCCGTCGACCTCGGCGCTATTGCGCACGATTTATATGTTTATGCTTGAGCTTAGCCCTTCTATGATTTGTTGCTAAATAAATAAAAAGAGTAAATATGATAAAGGAAAATATGACTACGAGCATGATATGACTTCTGTGGTAACTGTTATTTAATTAAATTACTCATGTTGTATATTGTACATCATTATTATGATATTATCTGGACCTAGTAGGTATCAAGTCGACCTCTCATCTCTACTTCTATGAGATTAGACGTGATACTTGCTGGGTACATATTATTTACTCATGCTACGCTTCTGTACTTAAATGTATAGGGTCTGAGGTTGATTCATCTGGATATCGTCAGGGTGCGCGCCAGTGAGCGGCGGTCAAGACTTCTACAGTGAGCAGCTTTTCTTTCCACATCGCTTGGCAGCCGGATGGAGTCTTCTTTTGTATTTTTGTTGTCTATACCTTGTTTCAGACAGTAGGGTAGAGATGTGTATATTCTACTAGATGCCTTTACACTGTGACACCAGGTCTTGACATGTCACTTTAGTAGACTGGTCTTTTGGGTTATGTAATATTATACTACTCATCACATTTACTGCTTTAGTTCTAAACCCAAGCTAAATGGGTATTTCAGTTTAAATTTTGTAAAACTCTATATGATTGTTAGTAATATTCCGCATTGGGCTGGCCCGACAAGGTTGTTTGGCACCATCATGACCTATTTTGGAAATGGTTCATGACAACATGGTATCAGAGCACTAGGTTCACGTAGGTCTCATAGTGTTACGGGCAAACCTAATAGAGTCCTGTAGATCGATTTGCAGAAATCTGTATTTATCTTCGAGAGGCTATATGGTATTAAGAAAAACTACTCTTTGTTCACTTACTATCGTGCAGTGGTTAGTGTACTAAATTTCCATTTCTATTCTCTCATAAATGGCGAGGACTCGTACTGCTGACGTTCCAAATTTTGGAAGGACTGCTTCCTATGTTGCCAGAGGTTGAGGTACAGGCTGGGGGAGGGCACTGGCTCAAAGGTAGGGGACGAGGGCGTCCCAGATCCATTCCAGTTATTCCTCCAGCAGACCCTATTATTGAGGAGTAGGGTGAGGTACATGCAGCTGAGCCTACCCCGGCAAACTTCATGACATCACAAGGATTTCAGGAGGTTATGGGCCATATGCTTTGCTTCATGGTTTCTATAACCCAGGCTGGTTTATTTCCAGCGGTGCCAGCCACCCCAGGGGCAGGAGGGGGAGAGCATACCCCTACTGTATTAGATAATACGATTAACGCTAGAGGGGGGGGGGGGGGTGAATAGCGTTATAATAAAAAATAGCGTAAACTTGCGGAATTATAAAATTGCAGGAAATAAATAAGTGCGATAAGTAAATAAACAAGAATGTACGCACCGATGTATCTTGGTTCACCACAACCCGCGGCTAGTCCAGTCCCCGAGAGACTCGCTCGAGATTTCCACTAACTTCGTTAAGCTTACGGGTGCTTAACAAACCGTTACACTTGCTCAAGGATACCACACCTTAAGACTTCACTTGCTCGAGGATACCTCACCCCAAGACTTCACTGTTTAGCTTACGGGTGCCTAACAAACCTTTACAACCTGAGGACACAAGCCTCAACACCTTTGCTCGGAGATACAACACTCCAAGACTTCAACCAAAGAAACACAAATTCCTTCTTACAACAAGAGAATAACAATTCTCTTCAAGTGTACAAAACATTAAGCACTCACTTAAACAAGACTCTCTTAATAGAGTGGATATGAGTAAACAAATACGCTCAAGAACACAACAATAAATTCAAGACCTTGGCTTTCAAAATATGATAAAAATGATCAATAAATGATATTGGAAATGTATGAAAGCTTAAGAATGTTTTTGGTCAGAAGTTGTGTGTTTAATGAGTGATTTTGAGATGTATTTATAGCTCCAAAATCACTCCTAGCCGTTGCTATGATCATAAATACAGATTCTGAAAATTTGTTAGATAGTCGACTATTCGATATGGTTATTCGACTATCTTGGCAACGGTCACAAGGATAGTCGACTATCCGATATGGATATTCGACTATCTTGGCAATGGTCATCAGGATAGTCGACTATCCAATATCAGATATTCAACTATCTGACCTTGCGGAAATGGTCCGTTTTTAAAACAACTAACTTATGGAAAATAAGTTATAAAATGTTTTTCAAAGCTTTGTTTGAAGATATAAATATCTTAAACATGAAAAACAATTGTAATGACCATTCCGAATCAATAAAAACATTTAAAATCATTTTGTTTTAAATGTATTGAAAATATTTATTATATAACATTTAAAACCAATAAAAATATTTTTATCACAAATAAAAATATTTATGATATGCATATATTGTAAAACCATTTATGATATGCATATATTGTAAAATTATTTATGATATGCATATATTGTAAAACCATTTATGATATGCATATATTGTAAAATCATTTATGATATGCATATATTGTAAAACCATTTATGATATGCATATATTGTAAAATCACTTATGATATGCATATATTGTAAAATCATTTATGATATGCATATGTTGTAAAATCATTTTATGAGAGAAGCCAAGACTCAAACTTAAAGTCGGATCAAGATCACAATAAAGACAATATAAATAAGACTCAACAAAAGGTCTTCATTTATTTTCATTGCTTCTCTCGATCTTGTCTTGTACTTCTTGGACTCCAATTCTTGTCCGCTCAAATAACGTTGCATAGCCTTTTCTTCCTCTATGCTCATTGTAATTTTGCATATCAATTCTTTATCTTCCTTTTGCATATCTACAAAATGAATAGCACTTTAGTTAAAATATAAATTAAAGTGTATTCAATAATAACTCACATTTATTTGGCATATATTATTTTTCATTAAATTGGTTTGTCAATTATCAAAACATATAAAGATGAACATATACATATGTTCCAACAATTTCCCCCTTTTTGATAATGGCAAACCTTCATGGGAATATGCATATACCCTTTATAAAAGACTATGCCAAATATAAGACAAGTTATTATTGAGTTCCCCCTCAATTTATGCAATAAATATTTAAAACAAATAAATATGCATATAAATAAATAAGTATGCATATACCCTTATCTTTCCCAATTTAATGGAAAATAAATATACCCTTAATCTTCCCAAAAGCATGATTAAAGATAAATATGCACATACCCTTAATCTTCCCCCTTTTGACATTAACAAAAAGATAATTTCATTAATGAAGAAGGAAAATTACAATAAGAGTAATTGAAAATATATTACAATAAATGAAAATACATTTCAAATAATGAAAATACAAATCGAGAACTTTCATCGTCGTCGAAATCATCGTCATCGCTAGAAGTACTTGCGGAATAGACGTGAGAATACGAATAATTGACATGGTCAAAATATCCGTGGATTTCGTCACTAAGCCTACGCACATTTCTTTCCGTGCGAGACACATTACTATCGACTCGGTTAATTGAGGTCGATAGAGAGGCAAGTTGATCCAAGATGGCTTGAGACACATCCGGTTGGGCACGAGGACGACGAGCTTGAATTGGAGGAGGAGGATTTGGAATTTGATCATGTGGTTGGTCATGGCCATGAAAAGAGGTCTCTTGAATTTCCCAATGTTTGGTGCGAGTTTTCTTGATACCAACATTGGCGTTGACTTGAGATGCTTCAAGAAGATGCATTATAAGTAATGCATAAGGAAGGGGTTTGTCACTTCCTATTGAGTCAAACATATGTGTAAGAACAAATTTGCACCAATTTATGCGTGCTTTGGAAATAATAGCATGCATGATTTTTGCATCTTCACGGCCAATTGTCGTGTGATTGCTTTTTCTCGGTTTAAGAATCCGAGTGACAACATAAAGAATCAAACGAAATTCCGGAAAAATTCCTTTAATAGGAGCTCTCTTTTGCTCTTGAGAGAATTCAAATTGTCCAATTCCAATAAGGTTGAAGAGGACATTTTCATCATAGAGTATTCCTTCGACACCGGTATATTGTTCGATGTCTTGGCCATCAAGAGGAAGATTTGTGATAGCTTCAATATTTTCTTCACTGAAAAGGATAGGAATGCCATTGACTTTGGTAGAGAGAACCCCATCTTCATCTTTCTTAAGGTTCGAATAGAAGGCTTGAATCAAAAGAGGATGAATGAAATCATACTTCAAATAAACAAAGTCAAGGATTGAACTTTGTAGAAGTATATTGGAATGATTAGAATCCGCTAGATATCTTGCGGTTGTGAATCGAGGTGGAAGAATATCTCGATTTTCAAAGTTTCTAATAAATCGTTGAAGCTCATTTTCTTGTCAAACCAAAGAACGGATCCATCATCATAACAATGTAGAGATGGAGGAGGATTTGAAGAAGAAGGGATATTCTTTCCGGCACGAGAGCGTTTAGAGCTTCTATTTGCCATTGAAATTTCTAGGCAAGAAGAACTTTTGGAAGAAGTTTGGAATAGAATTTTTGAAGAGAATTTTTTGAACAAGAATGATTTTGGTGTGAAACAAAGAGTGCACACTAATCCTATTTATAGAGTTCAAGAAAACATAGCATTGAATGACAAAAATCAGATTTTTGGACTGATTGGAACGGCTATAAAACGGTCAGATTTTTGAAATTTGACTGAGGATAGTCGAATAACTTATTGAATAGTCGACTATCTGGGAACGATATTCGACTATCTTCTGGGATAGTCGAATATCTGGAAACAGATATACTCGAATAACTTCTGGTTAGTCGAATATCTGGAGAAATAGCTTGATTTTCTGGATAATCAAGTTATTCGAATAACTTCTAGTTAGTCGATTAACTTCGACGACTTTGAAAAATCGTTTAAGCAGAAAATATTGGAAAAACAATTTTCATTTTATGGAATTCGTTTATTAAAAATAAACTATATTTTTGGTAAAAGTATATATCATAATTTTATGAACATAATTTTGTCAAATCAAATATGCTATTTCTAAATTCAAAGTCAAGTAAGAAAAATAATATTGACTTGAATTGAAACTTTATCTTGGTTCCCCCTGAATTTAGGGCGATACCTGCAAAGAAAATACGCGTCTTCCACGCTCAAGTCAGTAATATTCAAAATATAAATGCAACAAAAAAAATGTATGCATTTAGATCAACGTTTAACCGCATTAGGACGTGACTCCTCTGAACATGATTTATGTCTTAGCACATCAATAAACGCTAAATATTATATCAATTCTGCTAGCAATAAGGTAGAGTGAGGAACGATCATACCTTTGTAATACTTGGTATTGCTTTCCTTACCTTTCACATTTCTGTCAAGACGGTCATATGAATTCATTGAATTGGCCATTGCTTTGGTGTTGCTTATTTCAAAGCGATTTAGCAACTCATTGCAATATTGAGCATGACAAATGAGAGTTCCCTCTTTCATTTGTTTCACTTGCACCCTCAAGTTGAAATTTAGTTCGTCCATCATGATATTTCAAGAATTTGCTAGTCATGAGTTTTAAACTCCTTGCATACAAATTTATTAGTTGCTCCAAATATAATATCATCAATAAAAAATTATTTTTAAAGTACAAGAAATATCATCAATAACATTCATGTAATTTCCTTAATGAAAAAATTCCCCTTCAATTAAGGCAAACTAGAATGTAAAGATATTCCCTCTTACTTGAGGCATATCGCCTAAACACTTCTTCTTTTTGGCATTTAGCAAGAAGGGAGTATATTAAAGAAAGACTATGAGAAGTATGCAATATGAAGATTTATAGAAATTTATCAAGACATACCAACAAAACATAGATCTACCAATTGTTATAAAACAATGGTAAAACCATTTGTTGAAGAACATACACAACAGTTGCCTAATTGCCAATTAAGAATGCTGATTTTGCTCTATGACAATCGATTGTCAAGTTACCACAATCGATTTGTCTGCCATTCATTCCAAAAATCATTCCCGGATTTTACGCAGATCAACAATCGATTACTGGCAACGTTCAAAAAATCTTTTCCAGATTTTAATTAAAACAATCGATTGTTACAAATATACAATCGATTACCTGACGGTATTTGAAAACTTTTTGGCAACGGTCAGTTATACAATCGATTATGCAATGTTGACAATCGATTATATATCAGTCTTGAAAAATCAATTTAGACACTGCCTCTTGACAATCGATTGTTATAAACTCACAATCGATTATATAATAACTTTGAAAAAGTCTGGAAGACACTGCCTCAACACAATCGATTGTCATAAGTTCACAATCGATTATTTTGTGACTTTGAAAAATCCGATGGACACTGTCTCTTCACAATCGATTGTCATTAGCTTCACAATCGATTATTTTGAGCTTTGAAAAACTTTGATGGACACTGCCTCATCACAATCGATTGTCATAAGGTTCACAATCGATTGTCATGCAGATTTGAAAAATCTGATGCTCACAGCCTTAACACAATCGATTGTCATTATTTCACAATCGATTGTCAAGCAGCTGACTTAAACACAATCGATTATCATAAGTACATAACCGATTATCTTAGTCCAGATTTTAGAGGCGTGTTTAAAAATCATTTTGGCTAAAACAAATATGCATGATTTAAAATCAATTGTTATTGGAAAACATAACAGATGTATCAATTGTTATTTAACAACTATTATGATTAAGCATATCAGAAATTTCAACAGTATAAGAAATAAATTAACGACAAATATGTTAACATCGATTGCTTGCACATATCAACAATTCGGTTTTTATCGAAAAGGATAACTAACCGAAATTCCCCCTTGATGCAATGAGGTTCCGTGCTTGGTGCATCTACTACAATATTGTAGTCTTCAAGCACACCTGCAAAAGTACCTAAACATAGGTTTTTGGTACCCAAACACATTTGGGTCCTTGGGGGTTAGGCAAATAATAATTATAGCCACAAGATAAATCCTATGTTTTGCAAAACATGTGGGTGCTATGTGTCCTACCCGGTTGCAGTAGTGACATACAACATTCGGGTTGTACATATGCCTAGGTTGTGCCAAATACGTTCTAGGTAATCTAAAGTCAACATTCCTAGGAGCGTTGAAATTCCTAGAGTTATTTCTAGGCCGTCTAGAATAATTATTTCTAGATTCATTTGCACAATTCCTAGAATCGTTTCTAGGTGGTCTAAAATTATTAATTCTAGACTCATTAAAAATCCTAGAATTATTTCTAGGTGGTGCATCACAATTTCTAGCATGATTCTTATTCTTTTAACGCCTTCTATTTTTCTTAGGCTTTTTCTTCTTAATCACTTCAATAGTTTTAGGAGCATCTACACTATATTTTTCTAGTGTGTTCCTAAGTTCAATGTTTTCTAGTTTCAAAGAATCACAAGATAAACAAATAGAACTTTTATCAATTGAAGAAGATTCATTCATTGCTTTAATCTTATTTCTAAGATCAAAAATGTCATTTTTCAAGAAATCATTTTCGTTTTCTAAAACATCAATTTTATTTTTGAGAACACCATTTTCTTCTTTCAGCTTCTCATTTTCACAAGTCAATTTTTCAAACTCTTTTTCTTGCGAAGAAAGTGTTTTCTGAAAATCTGTTTCTTGCGAAGAAAGTGTTTTCTGCAAATCTTTACGAGTTTTGGAAACATTAACAAACTCACCATACAGTTCATCATAGGCACTTTGTAATTCTTCAAAAGAGTGAGGGTTAGATGTACTTACCTCTTCTCCTTCGTCGGCCATGAGGCATTTGGCAGTTGGTTCATCACATGAACTGTCTGCTTCTTGAGCTGCATTTTCATAAGTGTCCTCAAGCTTGTCCCACATCTCTTTAGCAGTTTTGTATTGGGAAATTTTCCGATAGTCCTCCTGTTTCAAGGAATTATACAACATATTGATAGCCTTGGTATTGTATTCACTTACCATGGCTTTTCCAACTTGTTTCATCATTTGTTCACCATACTTGATGATTTGCCATAGACGAAAGTTGTTTGATTTGATGAAGATTGTCATCCGATCTTTCCAATGTGTGTAATTGCTTCCATCAAATATTGGAGGCAAAAGAATAGAGTGGCCTTCACCTATTCCTGCAAAAGCACTACTAGTAGAAGCCATAGAAGGATTCTCTCAAACTGTTAAGTCTTTCAGAGAGTTAGGCTCTGATACCAATTGTTAGATAATACGCTTAACGCTAGAGAGGGAGTGAATAGCGTTATAATAAAAAATAGCGTAAACTTGAGAAATTTGAAAATTGCAGGAAATAAATAAGTGCGATAAGTAAATAAACAAGAATGTACGCACCGATGTATCCTGGTTCACCACAACCCGTGGCTAGTCCAGTCCCCGAGAGACTCTCTCGAGATTTCCACAAACTTCGTTAAGCTTACGGGTGCTTAACAAACCGTTACACTTGCTCAAGGATACCACACCTTAAGACTTCACTTGCTCGAGGATACCTCACCCCAAGACTTCACTGTTAAGCTTACGGGTGCCTAACAAACCTTTACAACCTGAGGACACAAGCCTCAACACCTTTGCTCGGAGATACAACACTCCAAGACTTCAACCAAGGAAACACAAGTTCCTTCTTACAACAAGAGAATAACAATTCTCTTCAAGTGTACAAAACATTAAGCACTCACTTAAACAAGACTCTCTTAATAGAGTGGATATGAGTAAACAAATACACTCAAGAACACAACAATAAATTCAAGACCTTGGCTAAAATATGATAAAAATGATCAATAAATGATATTGGAAATGTATGAAAGCTTAAGAATGTTTTTGGTCAGAAGTTGTGTGTTTAATGAGTGATTTTGAGATGTATTTATAGCTCCAAAATCACTCCTAGCCGTTGCTATGATCATAAATACAGATTCTGAAAATCTGTTAGATAGTCGACTATCCGATATGGTTATTCGACTATCTTGGCAACGGTCACAAGGATAGTCGACTATCTGATATGGATATTCGACTATCTTGGCAACGGTCATCAGGATAGTCGACTATCCAATATCAGATATTCGACTATCTGACCTTGAGGAAATGGTCTGTTTTTAAAACTAACTTATTTAAAATAAGTTATAAAATGTTTTTCAAAGCTTTGTTTGAAGATATAAATATCTTAAACATAAAAAACAATTGTAATGACCATTCCGAATCAATAAAAACATTTAAAATCATTTTGTTTTAAATGTATTGAAAATATTTATTATATAACATTTAAAACCAATAAAAATATTTTTATCACAAATAAAAATATTTATGATATGCATATATTGTAAAACCATTTATGATATGCATATATTGTAAAATCATTTATGATATGCATATATTGTAAAACCATTTATGATATGCATATATTGTAAAATCACTTATGATATGCATATATTGTAAAATCATTTATGATATGCATATGTTGTAAAATCATTTTATAAGAGAAGCCAAAGAGTGGATATGAGTAAACAAATACGCTCAAGAACACAACAATAAATTCAAGACCTTGGCTAAAATATGATAAAAATGATCAATAAATGATATTGGAAATGTATGAAAGCTTAAGAATGTTTTTGGTCAGAAGTTGTGTGTTTAATGAGTGATTTTGAGATGTATTTATAGCTCCAAAATCACTCCTAGCCGTTGCTATGATCATAAATACATATTCTGAAAATCTGTTAGATAGTCGACTATCCGATATGGTTATTCGACTATCTTGGCAACGGTCACAAGGATAGTCGACTATCTGATATGGATATTCGACTATCTTGGCAACGGTCATCAGGATAGTCGACTATCCAATATCAGATATTCGACTATCTGACCTTGCGGAAATGGTCCGTTTTTAAAACAACTAACTTATTGAAAATAAGTTATAAAATGTTTTTCAAAGCTTTGTTTGAAGATATAAATATCTTAAACATGAAAAACAATTGTAATGACCATTCCAAATCAATAAAAATATTTAAAATCATTTTGTTTTAAATGTATTGAAAATATTTATTATATAACATTTAAAACCAATAAAAATATTTTTATCACAAATAAAAATATTTATGATATGCATATATTGTAAAACCATTTATGATATCCATATATTGTAAAATCATTTATGATATGCATATATTGTAAAACCATTTATGATATGCATATATTGTAAATTCATTTATGATATGCATATATTGTAAAACCATTTATGATATGCATATATTGTAAAATCACTTATGATATGCATATATTGTAAAATCATTTATGATATGCATATGTTGTAAAATCATTATATGAGAGAAGCCAAGACTCAAACTTAAAGTCGGATCAAGATCACAATAAAGACAATATAAATAAGACTCAACAAAAGGTCTTCATTTATTTTCATTGCTTCTCTCGATCTTGTCTTGAACTTCTTGGACTCCAATTCTTGTCCGCTCAAATAACGTTGCATAGCCTTTTCTTCCTCTATGCTCATTGTAATTTTGCATATCAATTCTTTATCTTCCTTTTGCATATCTACAAAATGAATAGCACTTTAGTTAAAATATAAATTAAAGTGTATTCAATAACAACTCACATTTATTTGGCATATATTATTTTTCATTAAATTGGTTTGTCAATTATCAAAACATATAAGTATGAACATATACATATGTTCCAACATACTGCTCAGGCTCCAAGTGGTACATCCACTGTATATCATGCTCCGGGTGCACTACCCGCGGATGGGGTTCAGCCAATTGCTGGTGTGGCACCCCAGGTCGTGCTAGCTGTGGGCGGTGACCCGCAGAAGCTTCTAGACAGGTGGACTTGGCTTTGCCCTGCAGTCTTCGAGGGTGAGAGTCATGATGATGCACAGGACTTTATCGATAAGCACAAGGACAGACTACACAACATAAGGATATTGGAGTCGCATGTAGTAGACTTCACCACATTTCAGTTGGAGAGCAGGGCTCGCAGATGGTGGCAGTCCTATGTTCTTAGCAGGCCAGGTTGTTCTCCTCCCCTCACTTGGGGTTAGTTTACCCAGCTATTTCTTGATCGGTATGTTCCACCCTCAGGTAGGGAGGGGTTGTGTCATCTGTTTGAGCAGCTACAGCAGGGGCAGATGTCAGTGACCGACTATGAGGTGAGATTCTCTGAGTTGTCCCGCCATGCGCTTATTATGCTCCCTACAGAGGTAGAGAGGGTTCGATGGTTTGTAGAAGGGTTCATCCCACTATCCGGAACACTATGGCTAGAGAGGTAGTGATGGGTATAGGTTATCATCTTACAGTTGGGATTGCTCGTAGGATCGAGGGTTACCGTCAGCGAGGTTTTCAGTAGCTGCAGCGGTAGAAGAGGGACAGATTCTCCGGGGAATTTAGAGGTGCCCCAGCTAGGAGTAGAGTCCACTTCAGGAGGGGTCAGCTCAGTAGCCCCCCAGCTCCAGCACCACCACCTGCTCGGGGTGCTCCAGCGCGCTCTTATTTTAGCACCATGTAGAGATTTCTAATCGTCTACCGACTGTTCAAGGTTCTTCCAATGGTTATTCAATTCCTCCATATCTTCCGGTTCTTATCTCTGTTCTATGCTGGAGAGTTCATACCTCCCGCCAGCTATTCAGGCTTCTTCAATGTTTCGATTTTCAGAGCCAGCCATCTGGGCATCAGGCCACCACACCATGTTGCTTTGAGTGTGGAGACCCAGACCATATGAGAAGGTACTGCCCCAAGCTTTGGGTCAAGGCTATGCAATAGAGACAGCAGCCAGTGGCTCCAGCACCAGCGACCCATCCACTTAGAGGTGGAGGGAAGATCGGTAGGGGTCGTCATAGAGGTGGAGGCCAGACCCTCTAAACCTGATAGTCCTGTGTCGTGCGTATCCTCACCATCTGTGAGAGAATAGAAGACAGAAGTTTAGAATCGCTGTCAAAAAACATAGCACGATAAGGAATCTAATGAAGTGAAATTTTTCCTAAACAGTTACATAGCCTCTCGTAGATAAGTACAGACGTCTCCGTAACGATCAGTGAGGCTCTAATAAACCAGCCTGTGTCCTGTGACTCCTATGAACCTAGATCTATGAAACCAACTTGTCACGACCCTAGGTCACCAATCGTGAACCTGTCATGACGGCACCCAGTCTTCGCTACTAGGTAAGCCTGACACATTGCGAAAATTCAACAACCTTTACGAAAATGATAAATAATACTGAATAACACAAGAAAATGAATAGGGTGACACCTGGCACATACACTTCAACTCAAACAATGTAAAAACCTCCAAGACGTGGAAACCCACGGGTAACACAAGATAAGAGTAAAACATAACATATGGCTCTAATATGCAGAAGTTTCTACAACAACTGAGTACATGAATGAAACTGCTAACAAAAAGGAAGAATAGAAGGAGACTCTTCGGCTCTGCGGATGCGGCAAATGCATATCTCAAGTCTCCAGGTGTAGCTCCGAAACCAGTGATAGCGCGCCCGATCAGAAGTACCTGGATCTGCACAACAAAAGTGTGCAGAAGAGTAGCCTGAGTACACCACGACGGTACTCAGTAAGTGCCAAGCCTAACCTCAGTGGGGTAGTGACGAGGAAAGGTCGAGGCCCTACTAAGATGAACATAAGAAATAGTATAGGAATAAAATATAGTAGACAATGAAGTAAACCCCGAATATCTAGCAAGACAATAAGTAACACGGAATAGGCTACAAATACAATCTACGAAGACAAGGAGAATCACTCAAAAGTCAGGATGCCATATAGAGAGAATTGAACCCACAGTCTATTTTACCAATATACGAGGATCTCCGGAAATCAAACCCGCAGTCCATCGCCACATGGAGCACCGGGAATTGAACCAGCAGTCCACGTTACCAATATCCGAGGATCTACGGGAATCAAACCCGCAGTCCATCATACCAATATCAGTGGATCTTGTTAGGATTTATGCCCGTCACTAGAGGGGGGGTGAATAGTGCGGCACAAGAATATTGATAAATATTGCGGAATTAAAAATTGCAAGAATAAAATAAATTCGGTAATTAAAATAGCAAGGAAAAAACACACCGAATTTATCCTGGTTCACCACAACTTGTGGATAGTCCAGTCCCCAAGAGACTCTCTCGAGATTCCACTAACTTCGTTAAGCTTTCGGGTGCCTCACAAACCGTTACACTTGCTCGTAAATGTACACTCTACAAGACTTCAACTTTCTCGGGGATACCGCACCTCAAGACTTCAACCTTGCTCGTGGATACCGCACCACAAGACTTCAACCACTAAGACTTAGGGTACTTAGCGAACCCGACAATCAATGAGAAGATATGTTCTTCTCAAACACCTTTCTCTTTTACAACAAGAACTCTCTCAAAGAGTAGATAAAGAGATACAAATTTAGCTCTATGAACAACTCAAAGTTGTCTCTCAAATGGCTCAAATAATGTCAATATGTATATCAATATTGGGAGGTGTTGTGTGTTTTAAAATCAGCTCGAAAGACCTCTTTTAATAGGTGAAAGAAGTGTTATGTCTGTTGCTTAATTGACAATCAATTATGCTGATTTTATGCAAGGATAATCGATTATTGGATTTGTATAATCCATTATTCTTCCAACGTTCCGAAAATCAGAATCTGATTTTCTGCTGAATAATCGATTACTTGATTCTGCATAATCGATTATTCTTCCAACGTTCCGAAAATCAGAAGCCGATTTTCTGCTGAAAAATCGATTACTTGATTCTGCATAATCGATTATTCTGTTCCAGTGTTCAAACACTGGCAACGGTCTACAGCATAATCGATTATGCAGATTGTATAATCGATTATTCTAGTCCAGATTTGAATACTTACTTCAAAAACCATTTTGGTTAAAATGAGAACTTTAACAACATTTTGTTTGAAGTATTTAAAATATGTTTATGATAAATATTATTTAATAAAATATGTTTATGATAAATATGATTTAATAAAATGATTCTATGCATATTTATGATGACCTATGTTGAGCCAAAAGACGAGATAACTTAAGCGTTGCTCTTACATTGGTTCTACCTAACGACCTACGCCTTGGGTCTTCGGTCTTGAACATTTGAGCTCGTCTTTGGCTTGTCTATGCAATTCCGTCATCAATATGCTTCTCGGCATTCAATCTTGATTGTTTGTCATATAATATCGTTGTTTGACACTTGGCTTCATTGTTTGTCATTCATCAAAAACCTATACCTGAAAATCATGCTAATACAACCAAAGCGCACATATCATAGATAGAATGATTTTCTACAATTTCCCCCTTTTTGATAATGACAAACAACAGGAGATATGCATATTGGATTCCCCCTAAATTCATGCTATATCTCAACATACAATTCATGTAAACAGTTTAATATAATTCCCCCTTAATTGAATATTCCCCCTCAATTAAAGCATACTAGAATGTGAAGACATTCCCCCTTATTCGATGCATATCGCCTAAATTCTTCCCCCTTTTGGCATTAGCAAAAAGAGTATACCAATTGTTATTGAAACTATTGACGATACCAATTGTTACAAAAAATCATATCAATATCAAATAATACCAAATGTTAGTAAAAACATGCCAATCATAATGACGGTCATTTTTCGCAAATATACCAACTGTTGTTTAAACTAAAAATATTCATCAAAACATGAATCAATCATTTAACATAAAAATAATTGATACCAATTTGTTATTCAAAATAACACTTATCAAAACATGAATCAATAATTAATATTAATTGTTAGCACATATCAGCTATTACGTTTTTATCAAAAATACGATAACTAACCGACATTCCCCCTCGATGCAGTAAGGATTCGTGCTTGGTGCATTTACTACAATATTGTAGTCTTCAAGCACACCTGCAAATGTACCTAAAAATAGGTTTTCGGTACTCAACTTCTTTTGGGTCCTTGTGATCGCGTAGAAGGAGTTGGCCCTGAGACACCGGCTCAGCTAACACAGTGCGATCTCGGGAAGGAGGTTGCGATCACGGAGAAGGGGAAACAATAGATATGCGATGGCAGGAGGGATTTATGCGATCACATTGAAGGTAAAAGGCCGCCTCTGAATTTCCACTATGTGATCGCATGGATGGGAATGCGATCGCAGAGAGCAAAAGTCTGCAACAGTTATAGCAGCAAATCTGCAAATGTTCTTCAACACAAAATGTCCCGTTGGGCATCCGAAACACACACGAGGCCCCGGGACCTCAACCAAACGTACAAACATATCTTATAACATCATTCAAACTTGTGTCAATCCTTAAACCACCTAAAAAAATGCAGGAAATTTGAATTAATCAATTATTTGAACTTAAAAACTTCAAAACTTAACCAAACTCGCTTTCGATTCAAAACCTAACCAAAACACGTCTGATTCACCTGTAGTTTTTCACACACGTCCCAAATGACATGATGGTTCTACAGCAACTTCTGAAATCCCGTTCTGACCCTCGGATCAAAATTTTACTATCGGACCGGAAACTTTAAAATTCTAACTTTCAGCATTTCTAGCCTAAATGAGCTACGAACATCCAAAATACATTTCGAACACGCTCCTAACCCCGAAATCACGTAACGGAGCTAACATAACCATCGGTTTCCCATTCCGAGGTCGTCTTCATAATGTTCTGATTACGGACCATTTCCAATACTTAAGCTCTCATTTAGGGACTAAGTGTCCCAAAACACTCCGAATTCTATTACCGAACATCCCGGCAAACCAAAATAACAGAAATGAACTTACGGGAAACAATTAATGGTGGAACAGGGCATAAATTCCAAAGATGACCGGCCTGGTGGTCACATCCTTTTACACTTAAACATTTGTTCGTCCTCGAACGAGCATATAGAACACACCTGAAGTAGCAAAAAGATGAGGGTATCGGCTGCGCATATCTCGCTCAGCCTCCCAAGTTGCCTCCTTGGCCGGCTGACCCCGCCACTGAAGCTATATCCTTTGACCTGAGCGTTCTGACCTGCCTGTCTAATATTGCCACTGGCTCCTTAACATAAGACAAGTCATTGTCCAACTGGACTGAAGTGAACTCCAACACGTGAGACGGTTCACCATGATACATCCAAAATATGGAAACATGAAATACTAGATGAACCCTGACCAAACTGGGAGGCAAAGTAAGCTCATATGCAACCTTCCCAATCTGCCTCAAAATCTCAAATGGGCCAATGAACCTTGAGCTCAACTTCCCTTTCTTTCCAAACCTCATGACCCTTTTTATAGGCGAGACCCGAAGCAAAACCCACTCAAAAAACATAAAGGATACATCACGAACCTTCCGGTCCGTATAACTCATATGTCTGGACTGGGCCACACGGAGTCTATCCTGAATCACCTAAACGTTCTCAACCGCATCCTAAACCAAATCAGTGCCCAATAATCTAGCCTCGCGCGGCTCGAACCAACCCACTGGGGATCTGCATCTCCTACCATATAAGTCCTTATATGGCGCCATCTGAATACTAGACTGATAATTGTTGTTGTACGCAAACTCAGCTAATGGAAAGAGCTGATACCAAGTCCCTCTAAACTCAATCGCGCACACGCGGAGAATATCCTCAAGAATCTTAATAGTGCGCTCAGACTGTCCTTCCCTCTGAAGGTGAAAAGTTGTACTCATGGTTATCCAGGTACCCAACTTGTGCTGGACGGCTCTCCAGAACCGTGATGTAAACACTGAACCCCTGTATGAGATGATAGAAACTGGAATACCGAGCAGACGAACAGTATCCCTGATATAAATCCGTGCTAACTGCTCTGCTGAGTAAGAAGTACACACTGCAATGAAATGAGCAGACTTGGTCAGCCGATCCACAATAACCCAAAAAAAAGTCAAACTTCCTCGCCATCAGAGGAAGACCATTCACAAAATCCATAGTGATATTCTCCCATTTCCACTTCGGAATCTCCATCTGCTGGAGTAACTCTCCCGGTCTCTGGTGCTCAGGATTATCTGCTGACAGTTGAGGCATCTAGCTACAAATTATATTATGTCCTTCTTCATCCGCCTCCACCAGCAATGCTGCCTCAGATACTAATACATATTCGCGGCACCCGGATGGATGGAGTACCGCGAGCTATGGGCCTCGATCAATATCAACTCCCGAATATCATCAACATCGGGTACATAGATCCGCCCCTGTATCAATACCCCGCCATCACCAATAGTCACATCCCTAGCATCGCCATGCTGAACTGTGTCCCTGAGGACAAGCAAATGAGGGTCATCATAATGTCGCTCCCTGATACAATCAAACAGTGAAGACCAAGAAACCACACAGGCTAGAACCCGACTGGGCTCCGAAAGGTCCAATCTCACGAACTGACTGGCTAAAGCCTGAAAATCCATCGCCATTGGTCTCTCTGAAGCTGGTAAATATGCCAAACTCCCCAAACTCTCCGCCCGGTGACTCAAGGCGTCGGCTAACATTGGCCTTGCCCGAGTGATAAAGAATAGTAATATCATAATCCTTCAGCAGCTCCAACCATCTCCTCTGGTGCAAGTTTAGATCCTTCTGCTTGAACAAGTGCTGCAAACTTTGATGATACGTATAAATCTCAAAAGGCACACCATAAAAATAATGACGCCAGATATTTAAGGCATGAACAATAGCAGCTAACTCAAGGTCATGGATAGGATAGTTCTTTTCATGTACCTTCAACTATCTGGACGCGTAGGCAATCACCCTACCATCCTGCATCAACATCGCTCCAAGTCCAACTCGTAAGGCATCACAATAAACCATATAGGACCCCGAACTAGTAGACAAAATTAGAATATGGGCTGAAGTCAAAGCCGTCTTGAGCTTTTGGAAGCTCGCCTCACACTCGTCCGACCACTGGAAAGGAGCACCCTTATAGGTCAATCAAGTCATAGGGGTTTCAATCGACGAGAACCCCTCCATAAAACGACGACAATGCCCCTCCAAGCCAAGGAAACTGTGGATATCTGTAGAGGAGGAGGGCTAGTCCAACTCTGCGCGGCCTCCACCATCTTTAGATCCACCCATGCCCTCACTCGATACCACGTGGCCTAGGAATGCCACAGAACCCAAACTCACATTTTGAGAACTTTACATATAATTTCTTTTCTCTCAGGGTCTGAAGCACTGTCCTCAGGTGCTGCTCATGATCTTCCCCGCCCTAGGAGTATACAAGAATATCATCTGTGAAAATAATGACAAATGAGTCAAGATAGGGCCTGAATACACTGTGCATCGAATGCATAAAAGTTGTTGGGCCATTGGTTAGCCCCAATGACATGATAAGGAACTCGTAATGACCATTCCAAGTCCTGAAATCAGTCTTCGTGATATCCGACTCCCGAATCTTTAGCTGGTGATAACTCAAGCACAAATCAATATTAGAAAACACATGTGTGCCCTGAAGCTGGTCGAATAAAACCCTTATCAAGTAATTCCTGTAACTGATCCTTCAACTCCTTCAAATAAGGAAGAGCCATACGGTAAGGAGGAATATATATGGGCTGAGTGTCCGGCAACAAATTAATACCAAAATCAATGTCCCGATCGGGCAGCATGCCTAGAAAATAAGCTGAAAACACATTGGGGAAATCCCGTACTACTGGAATAGAGTCAACAGAAGGGGTATCAGCAGTGAAGTCTCTCACATAGGCTAAATACGTGGTGCACCCCTTCTCAACCATACGTTGAGCTTCAAAAAAGGACATAACTCTACTGGAAGTGTGACTAATAGTAATAAAAGATCTGCCCTGGTCTTAAAACCACGAATAGTAACCAAACATGACTGATACATACGTTCCACAATAAGAGAAACTCCCACGAGAGTAGAAACATAAAAAAGAGAGCTCAAGGTCTCTCGGACTGTACCCAAATGCGGAGAAAAATAAGATGACACATAAGAATAAGTAGAGCATGGATCGAATAGCACTGATGCCTCTCTATGACTAACCAATATAATACATGTGATAACAGAATCGGAGGCGACAGCCTCGACACGATCAAGGATGGCATAAAATCTGGCCCGGACTCTCCCATGAGGGCGAACTCTATCTCCTCGATCCCAACCCCTGGCTGGCTGGGCAGTTGGGGTGGCGGCTAGAGCTGGAAAAATGGCCTGCTGACCCTGCGGAGCATGCTGAGGCTGTGGAGTCTGAGAAGGCACACCCCTCCCCCGTCTGGGGCACTCTCTAACCAAGTGACGGGTATCACCGCACTCATAACAAGCTTTGGTAGGGAGCGGTGGTTCTGACTGACTGGATCCACCCCTGCTAGAGTGACCTCTGGAGGTACCCTACGCAGGAGGAACACTAGAAACCGGAGGTGCATAATAAGGCTCCTGAGATCTGGGAGGAGCTGGAGTACTGCTGGATGAAGGAATAGCTGAGTGAACTGGGCGACCCGTATAGCCCCTACCATGACGTCCTGCTCTTGAAGTACAGGTACCAAAGAAATGACCAGACTCTCGAGACCTCTTGGCCTCTCTCTCCTCTCGCTCTCTAGCATGCATACCCTCTACCTTTTGGCTATACTCATCACCTAGCGATAGGGTATATCCATCTCCAACTCTCGCGCCATGCCAGACCTGATGGAGGGAATGAGACCCTCGATAATCCTGCGAACCCTCTCACGAACAGTAGCCACCAAAGTAGGCGCATGCCCGGCCAACCTAGTATAGCGGATGGCATACTGAGATACAGTCATAGGGCCCGGGCACAAGTGCTCAAACTCCGCGCGCCATGCATCTCAGAGGCTCTGGGGAAAAAACTCCCTCTAGAACATATCTAAAAACTGAGTCCAAGTCAGGGAGGAAGCCTTGTCCGGACTGTCTAACTCAAAAGTGCGCCACCAGTCATAGGCAGCTCCCCGAAGCTAGAAAGCTGCAAAGGAAACCCCACTCGAAGCAGTAATACCCATGGTGCGAAAGATGCAGTGACAATCCTCTAAAAACCCCAAAGCATCATCTGTAGCTAGTCCGCAGAAAATATGAGGGTCATACTTCTTGAACCGCTCCAATCTACGTTGCTCATCCTCTGAAGCAGTTGCCCCATATTTGGGCTGAGCCGGTAGTGTAGGGTAGGCATGAGTAATATCTGGAATCGATCCCAAATGCACCCTCTGCTCTATAGTGTAGGTTACGGGAGTCTGGGCTCCTCCCCCAGCCTAGGACGTGGTTGCAAGAAGTGGAATTAGCCCTGCCTGTGACAACATTGTCTACATGCTCATAAACTGTGCTAATGCCTCCTGAACGGCTGGAGTAGTGGTGATTATGGGCATCTCTGTTGCCTGAGTCCTGACTGGGTCTACTGGTGGCACCTCGGCGGCTGCTCGCGCAGGTGCTCTAGCTGCACCCCGCGCACATCCACGACCCCTGCCCCTAGCTACTGTAAGAAGGGGTGCGGGTGCCTGATCGTCTCGGGTCGTGCAGGTACTCACCATCTGTGAGAGAATAGAAGACAGAAGTTTAGAATCGGTGTCAAAAAACATAGCACGACAAGGAAGCCAATGAAGTGAAGATTTTTCCTAAACAGTTACATAGCCTCTCGTAGATAAGTACAGACATTTCTGTACCGATCAGCGAAACTCTAATAAACTGGCCTGTGTCCGGTGACTCCTTTGATTCTAGATCTTTGATACCAACTTGTCACGACCCTAGTTCACCAATCGTGAACCTGCCATGACGGCAACCAGTCTTCACGACTAGGTAAGACTGACACATTGCAGAAATTCAACAACCTTTACGAAAACGATAAATAATACTGAATAACATAAGAAAATGCAAAAGGTGTCGCCTGGCACATACACTTTAACTCAAACAATGTGAAAACCTCCAAGACCAGAAAACCCACGGGCAACACAGGCTAAGAGTAAAACATAACATACGGCTCTAATATCCAGAAGTGTCTGCAACAACTGAATACATGAATGAAACTACTAACTAAAAGGTAGAATAGAAGGAGATTTTTCGGCTTTGTGGATGCGGCAGATGCATACCTCAAACACTGATAGCGCGCCCAACCAGAAGTACCTGGACCTGCACAAAAAACGTGTGCAAAAGAGTAGCATGAATACAACACATCGATACTCAGTAAGTGCCAAGCCTAACCTCAGTGGGGTAGTGATGAGATGAACATAAGAAATAATATACGAATAAAAGACAGTAGATAATGAAGTAAGCCCCGAATATCTCGCAAGACAATAAGTAATACGGAATAGGCTACAAATACAATCTACGAATACAAGGAGAATCACTCAAATGTCAAGATACCATATAGAGCTCCGAGAATTGAACCCGCAGTCCATTTTACCAATATCCGAGGATCTCCGGGAATCGAACCCGCAGTCCATCGCTAAACAGAGTTCAGGAATTTGAATCCGCAGTCCATGTTACCAATATCCGAGGATCTCTTGAATCGAACCCGCAGTCCATCATACCAATATCAGAGGATCTCCCGGGAATCAACTCGTTGTCCGTCATATCAATAACGGAGGATCCCCCGGGAATTGAACCCGTAGCCTAATAGATCAATAACAGAGGATCTCCCGGGAATTTAACCCGTAGTCCATTAGATAAATAACAGAGGATCTCCCAGGAATTGAACCTGTTGTCCATCATATCAATAAACACATCACAACAATTCAGTATTTAACAGAAAGAAGCTAAGTACAAGAAACATGTTAAATCTAGAGCCCAACATGCTCGCAAGAAAAGGCAGATATTGCAATTTAGTCAAGTAGAGCAAATAAGTTACTAACATGCTTTTCCTAAGCAGAAACAAGAGAATTAGCATTTTTAGCAGTTAAATACGTGAAGAAACACAGTCAAAATAAGTCAAGTAAGGTGAATTTTCAATGATTATCAGAAGTACACGCCCGTCACCTCACGCACAAGGAATTTAAACCACAGTAAAGATATCCTAAGGGGAGAGGTCCCCCACACAAAGTTAGACAAGCCACTTACATCGAATCTATACAAAATCGCTAAGAAACAATGCCCTTGCCACGAGTATCCAACTCTGAGAGGCCCAAATCTATTCAAACCAATTACATATTGAAAATAACATCGCAAGTAACTAATTACACTATTAAAATTAAAGATAAGGCGCGGAAATAGGTGAAATAACGAAAATTCCCCTCAGGCGAACATATCGGGATCGAATAATTTTACATTTTCAGAATTTTGGTACTCTCGCGAGTCTAACCATATAAGAATCTCCCGAATCGAAGGTCAAATGCCCTTTCAATTAATCAAAGTTAGGTCTAAGAACATTATCTCAATTATCACTTCAAATTCAAAATTAAACCTTGAATTCGAGATTAGATTAGTGGGTAATAATCATGAGGGAGTAAGGAATCGCTACCCAATGTTTGCCTATGAAAATCCTTCGAAGAATCTCCCAAAATTGAGCTCTCTAGCTTGAGTTTGATAAAAATGGAAGAACCCTCGTTTTTGTAAAGTTTATAACTGTTGTGATACTTTGTTCAATGTGATCGCAGGAACAAGTCTGCGATCGCGGAGAGTAAAATTGAAGGGCCCTGGGAAATGGTCTATGCGAACGCATGGATGGGCCTGCGATCGTGAAAAGGAAGGAAATGGGCTCATGCGATCATATTAAAGGCCTTACGATCGCGTAGAAGGAGTTGGCCCTGAGACACCGGCTCATGTCGCGGGAAGGAGGTTGCGATCGCGGAGATGGGGAAACAGTAGATATGTGATCACAGGAGGGAATATGCTATCACATTGAAGTAAAACGGCCGCCTCCGAATTTCCACTACGTGATCGCATGGATGGGAATGCGATCGCAGAGAGAAAAAGTCCGCAACAGCTATAGCAGCAAATCTGCAACTGTTCTTCAACACAAAATGCCCCGTTGGGCATCCGAAACACACCTCAGGCCCCCGAGACCTCAACCATACCCACGAACATATCCCATAAAATCATTCAAACTTATTTCAATCCATAAACCACCTTAAACAACGCCGAAAACTTGAATTAATCAATGATTTGAACTTAAAAACTTCAAAACTTGCTTTCGATTCAAAACCTAACCAAAACACGTCCGATTGACCTGAAATTTCGCACGCATGTCCCAAATGACATGAAGGTGCTCCAAAAACTTCTGGAATCGCGTTCCAACCCTCGAATCAAAATTTCACTATCGGACCGGAAACTTCAAAATTCTAACTTTCGGCATTTCTATCCTGAATGAGCTACGGACATCTAAAATACATTCCGAGCGTGCTCCCAACCCTGAAATCACCTAACGGAGCTAATGGAACCATCGAGTTTTAATTCGTAGATCATCTTCATAATTCTGCTAACGGACATTTTCTAACACTTAAGCTCTCATTTAGGGACTAAGAGTCCCAGAACACTCCGAATTCTATTACCGAACATCCCGGCAAACCAAAATAGCAAAAATGAACTTAGGGGAAATGATTAATGGGGGAACGATGCATAAATTCGAAAGACAACTGGCTGGGTCATCACACGACTGTTGTTGGCACAACGCAGGTTCTCCCGCCCTTTTTGGTTGTCTTCTAAGCTAGTTTGTTAAGGATTCCGGTCAACGTTTTTGTTAGCCGAGCCTCGAGAAGTTTCTTCACCGTTGGTGGCGCCTCTTCCATTGTGGACGTGGAGGCTTCTTTACCTTGGGATGCTGTAATGCTGCCATGAGGAAGGGGTGAGCCGTTTCGCCTGGGAGAGGGTGTTTGGTGTTATGTCCTCACCCTCCGTTTCGGAGACCTCGTTCATGGTGTTAAAGAGGTTGATGGTAAGGTCTGCCACTACCTTCCTCCTTTCATCTACGTTACCTGCCATGTTAGCTTTGTGTGCATAAGGAAGTGTAGGGTTTTGCATATTTAATTTTTTGGACATAGATATAGAAGAAACTAAAATTTTAACTAAAAAATTCCTACAGACGGTGTCAAATTGTTTGACCAAAAAATATAAATCTTTGATTAAACTAATTAAGTAAAAGATTAGAAGTTAATCCTAGCTAAAGATAATAATCTTAGATCTAAAATCAGTTTATGCGGGTAACGTGGGACCATGTTAGAGTGGATTTAATGCAATACACATTAAATGATAAGGTTATCAATGTGATGAGAATAATGATAAGCATTAAATAAAACTAAATGACACTAAATTTAAATAAAGAGAAAGATTTACACAATATTGAATGAGGTAGATGATCCTATTTCTGATAATAATGTAAGACAAACACTATGGAAATATTAGAGACTTTCTCGAATCTGATGTGAATAGTGTAGAATATACAATGAATCGAATCTCTTTAGAAAGGTAGTATTTGTACTTATCTAGGGAGTCAACTTTCCATAAGAGCTCTTATAAAAATCTATCCTTCTCTTTACCTTCTCTATTCCTTTCTATTTATATGGGACATGATCTTAATCATGTCTAAAAGTACAAAGTATAGAGAATATTCAATGAAATATTCTCCCAAATATCCTCTTACAAAACTAGATGTTACTTTTGCTTTAAACGTTTTACCTCGTCCATAGCCGACTGCTCGACAGTAAGCTTTGTTAGTCATTATTCGACCTCGGCCTAATCACTTCTAATAGCATCCTCTCATGTTGGATCCCCTTAGTCATATTTTGACTCATACAAATACATTTCAACAACATGACCAAAATAACATGACCTATGTGTGCAGATTTTCATGATTTCTTGATTTCATCATACAAAAATAAAAACCTTAGGACAAGTTGAGAGTCTAGTTAGAATTATTTTTTTTATTGGCTTAACTTAAATGGTGATTTGGTTAATGGGAGAGTTATGCCTTAAAACAACCATTGTAACACATTGTAATGCATGAACTATAACGAGAAAATTATTTCTTGTTGGATGTTTGATTTGTTTCATTAAAAATTAGTAGACATTGTAAGTATAATTTAATACAGTAGTTTATTTTCTGAATATGGAATGGTACAGTTATAAAAGGTAAGACAAGAATTCACATTACATAATGTGCTAATGAAAGCCATAGTCCACAAAAATCTCTTCCCATATCTCCCATTTCATGTTATCATAATAACATGTGGTGCATGCAATAAGCTATTGTTTGAATTTGACTTTTGTATGGGTCGAAATCTGTCTTTAGCATATTTGTGTCAAGAAAGTATTAAAAGTTCCCAAGTCGTTGTTTGTCTAAATGGACAAGAAGTAGTAAAGTCTGTGGTCAAAGGCTCAACGAGAGTCGTAGTCGAGGTATCAACATGGGTCGAGGTCAAGGCATATCTATTCACTCTATCAATAACCGAGCCCGATCTGATGTATCATACGCGATTTGCCTTTTCTATTAATTCATGCGGATTGATCAAAAACAATTCTTGAATGAGGCCAACTGTTGATAGAGTTGTAACATCTAGTTTTCAAGATAGGACATTAAAGAGAATATTCTAGTAGATTTTCTCTGCACTTGTACTATTAGGGTTTCTTAGGAATATGTCCCATATAAATAGAAAAAGAGATAATAATAGTGAAAAAGGTGACATTGTGTAAAGAACATACTTTGACTTAGAGATTCGGCTCTCACTTGCTAAGATACAAACATCACCTTTACACTTAGATTATTGTCCATACTTTTCTATTAGATCCGAGAATAATTTAAATATTCAAGGATTTGTCTATCATTCATCATTGTTAGGAGGAACATCCACTTATTCCTTTCTTTCTTGGGTGACCTATTCACTCTATTACTTAAATGTCATTTATTGTTGTTCTTTATCATTAAATTCTATTTTATTACATCTAGTTTCCAGAGTATTTATTGCATGTAATCGTCATTATTCGACTAGATCTACGTAATATCTATTGTTTCTCTAACAACTTCGTCTAGGGATATTATCGTTAGCTAAGATTAACCCTTATCTCTATAAATTAAATTATTGGAACCATGATTTATTTTTGGTTAAATAATTTGGTACCGTCTGTCAGAATTTTTTAGTAAATTTTTTAGTTTCCTCTAGATCTACAACTAACACAAGTCACTAACGTAAAAAAGAATCCCCCTTTCTTTGTGTACACAAAATTTTACATGGCAAGTATCCAAGGAGTAAGGACGAGAATAACAAGTGACTTTCCAACCAATCTCACGAATGTCATCAATGAAAGCTGTGAGATGGTAGGTGAAGATACGACGCCCAATGCGTCCCCTACGCAAGAACGGTTACTTCCCCCAAATTGCAGTATAACAAAAAACAGTGGTAAAGAGACCTCTATGTCTGCAAAGCAAGGGACACCCCCAGCTGTGAAAAACTGCTTGAAGCATTGCTAACTGACACGCTAAAAAGCATCCTCAATAAACTTGCTCAAGGAACGACTACAAAAATTGAAAGGACTTCACGATACAATAAACAAAAGAGCAGTGCAATCAACCCCTTCCTTCAACAACGTGTATAACTTATAGTGTTACTGATAGTGCAGGTGACAACGCTCTCTCTGTCATTATAAACAGAATGAAACCAAGGCACTTTGAGACGAAATAACACCAAGAACGAGGTCATAAAATACCAGGCGCTCCTAAAATTCTACAAACAAGGTACTCCAGTAGGTTGATTACTAGGGATTATGATGCATTTTACACTCCTTCCTACTTGAATTTTGATAAACAATCTGTACAAAATAGTCCCAAAGGCTAAATGTTGTACTTTTTTGTAGGGTTTGGCCAACCAGGTGACAATTCGTCAAAACCAGCTCGAAAAGGAGTGAAACATGCACAAGTACCAAGAACAAGTCCAAGCACAATGCAACACGTCCAAAGCGGACGCACTCCATTCGGTGCGATCCCCAGTGAGGAGGTTCAGAGAGGTGCCTATTTCAGGAAATCAAGCACTGCGGCTGCAAAGAATTTCATGCGGACAATGATGGACTCACTGCGACCGCACTCGATATTGTACGACCCGCAAAGGAGTTCGAGAGTTGGAGATTTGGAGCTAATTGCCAATGCGGTCCGTGTCCTTTTTAGGCAGACTGCAATAGAAGCCATCGCAGCCACAGTGTATTTTACGCGGCCCGCAGTGGTCAAGTTCATAGAGCAGAGATTAACTCCAAGAATCCTCACTGCACCGCACTCGATTTGTGCGGTCTGCACTACCCCCGTAGGGGTATTTTTGTCCAGAAAATTTAGCCTAGTATAAAGACTTTCTTATCCCATTATTAGGTCATCGGTTATATTCTAACACCGAGCTGTGCTCGTGAACAGTGTTCCTTATCTATTTTGAGTAATTTTAACTTAGTTTTATCATTGAATCTTAAGTACTAGCTTGTAATTAAATATTATAGTATTTTCTTCTTCTAATTCTCAATTTCTTTTATTATCATAAGTAGCAAGACCCATTAGCTAGGGTTGTGACTCAACCTTAGTGTAGGTATTTGATGGATCTTGTGATTAAAGACTTGAATGTTTGTGGTGTTTGATATTTGGACTAATTTATGTTTTCTATTATGAATTAGTGGTTGCAAACACTAATTTATGTCTAATTGACTTGGGCTCTTCTTGAGAAAGAGAGCCTAAGTCTAGGAAAATTAGTCCAATAAGGAATCGGGGCATATTCAGAAGATTGATAGCCTCAATTAAAGGGCTAAACCTAGAGATAGTAATACCTGACTTGAACCTTAATTGCTTGCACTAATTATCATACCCAATTGGTCTTGAAAAAGTCAATTAGGGAAAAATCACTCAGACTACCGAGAGGTATAGAGTGAGGAGTTTAGTGCATTGGCTAAATCGTAATTCACCAAAATAACAATCTTACCTTAGACTCGACAACACGTCAAGTATCCACCTAGGTGAAAGTCACAACCCTAATGCCTCTTTAATTATTTAGACAACCCTTCAAGTATCTTAATCTTAGCTTAACTTAGCTTAATTTAGCATCTTATTAGCATTAAATTAGAATTAATATCAAAACCAACTATGATTAGAAGTGCAATTAAGAGCAATTACGCATCTCTAACTTAGATAGAAACCCAATTCCCATTTCTAGCTCCTATGAAAATAGACCCCGACTATCTCGGGTAAAAGCTGCTTCGACCACTCTCACTACTTTGTAGTGTTCCAAGGTTGGACTCAATAAATTTTTGGCACCATTACCGGGGAGCTACCGGTTTTGGCTATCTATCTAAATAGTTTTGTGTATTGTTCATCTTTTCTTCTATGTTACTAATTTTTGGGTGTCACAACTTCAGGTACAAAATTGCAAGCAAACAACACATCTCTTGGAGATATTCTGCCGGGAAGGAGGTAGATGACAATATTTACAATGAGGTTCCTATATTACCTTGAGGACAAAGGAGAGGACACCAGGCCAATGACAATATTCAAGACCCTCCCTGCCACCTCCAAGAGTGGCTCCTCGAGTGCTTCCAAACCATGGCTATACAAGTGCAGTTTCCCCACTGATCACTGCCAACTCAATGCTACTACAAGACAGGAAGAGCGGGTGACAATAGATTTTTCCCGATATAAGGGTCAGGATCGAATTCCTTAGGGAGCTAGTAGTGGGGTCGATGTATCTATCTAGCTTAGAATCGTGTAATTGCTCCAAATGTCACTTCCATACATTTTTTGATTTTCAATTATAAACTACTATTATCAAACTAATAATTAAAACTAGATTATGCTACGAGATAATTGCTAAAGTTGTATCTAATAGGAAGAAGGGCACTACGGTCGTGACATCACCTAGGTGGCTAATTGACGGGTAGATGTAACTAAGGTTCGATTGACATAATTGGGGACTTAAGTATAACCGTTGCACAATTTTACCCACTCTCACACCTCTCGGTAGAAAGAATGATTATGCCCAATTGACTCTCTCGAGGCCAAATGGATAGGCAAATTAGCTCAAGCAACTAGGGTTTAAGTCGGGTGATTACTCTCTCGAGGTTTAACCCTTTAATTGGGACTATCATTTCTCATGAGTCCATCCCAATTCCTTGTTGGGTCAATTCTGGAGACTTAGGCTCTCTTTCTCTGGGAGAACCAAGTCAACTAAGATAAAATCAGTGTTTACAACCACCAATTCATAAATTAAACTCTAAAATTGACTCAAATACAACAACCATTGTCGATCTAACCCTATATGGCAACACCCATCAATTATTCATACTAGGGTTGAGCCACAACCCTAGCTATGGGTTTAGCTACTCATGCTTGAAGAAGAAAATAAAGAAATAGATGAAGAACAAGGCATATTTAAAGTAAAATACAAGAATATATCTTTAAATCCACATTAAAGTGCCAAAAAATGGCTACAGATGATGTTCTCACGAGCCCAACTGTGTTCTGGAACTAACAGATGACCTAAAAATTGTAAAATGTTCTATTTATACTAGACTGGAAAAACTAAACAAAAATACCCATGCGGGGTCAGTGCGGGCCACATAAAATGGATCGCAGCTGCACTAAGATCTTGGACTTCAAATTTGGGCTCTCTGAACTTATACTCCGCGGACCGCAAAGGTCTCTAATGCGGTCCACACAACTATGACTACGGACTGCGCTGCTTGAACCGTGGCAATTTTTACCTCTCTAAATATCTCTTCCGCGGACCGCACAAACTAATAGTGGGTCCACGGAGCCTTCACCGAGGACCACGCAATGTGTATTGTGGCTGCACTGCCAAAAGCTTAGTTTTTCCATTCTCTAAATCTACCTAGTTCGGATCGCACAAAGTCTATTACGGCCGCACTAAGCCTGTTTGCCCTTAGTTTGCCTTCTCTTTGATACTTGAGTAGGTTTCACTCCTTTTGACTCGATCTTTGCCATCTTGTCACTTTATCGATCAAACCTGCATGTCAGCACAACATATGAGCCCTTTTAGAACTATTTTGCAGCAATTTATAAACAAAGCATAAGCAAGAAGGAGCATGAAACACGTTAAAATCTCTTGTTATCAACTCCCCCAAACTAAGCCTTTGCTTGTCCTCAAGCAAACAAAATAAGACCCATCCCTTAAGGTAAAATCCAAAGCTATCCTAAAGTAACCTTATCAAGCATCAATTTTGACTAGCAATTGCCCTCAATATGAATGAATCATTAACAACATTTAAACTTTGAAAAACTATGGATTAAGTGTGACACAACTGCATCAAGAGTTCACTCATTACATCAATGAACTCTCTCAATTACTTTGTTCATTGTGGAACCTAAACTCACACATCATCAACTCTCCCTAAGCAAACCTCACCTTTTAGAGTATTAGCACACAAATTAAGGTTAATGGGAATTCACTTGACTCTCTCAAGGAAAGGTCACAAGTCTGGCTCTAAGTACCATATGCTTGCCCGTCGTTTATGTATCCACTAATGCAAGCGTCATTCAACTCAAGATCATATAGGGTTTTTATGGAGTTAGTGTGAGGGCTTTTGGTTCATGGTAGGAAATGTCTTGATCTAAATGGGTTACATCTTCCCCTAAGCACTTCTTTTGATTCATTTGGAAATATTCTCTTGACTGTTTGAGTATCTCATTTCTTTCAAAGGGATTAGAGAGACACAATGTCACACTTTCTTATGCACTTCAAAACATTTCTCCTTTTTCAAATTTTTCCACACCTTTTTCTCTTTTGCTTTTCTTGAATCCCTTTTTATTCTTTTTCACATTGGGCTTTCTTTTTGTCTTTTTCTTTTCTTTATTTTTCATTGCCTTCCTTTTTTTTCACTTTTGTACCTTTTACCACATTGTCCTCTTTCTCGTCTCTCCCCCTAGACTTAGACTTTTTCCGTTGCTCAAGGAAAGATCGAGTGCCAAGAGAGGGTATAATTTAGAATGGGTATAGGCTTATAGCATTAGTTCTTGAAAGAAAAAGGTTTAAGGATCAAAAGGGTTAGCTAAGGAATACATAATTAGTAGGCTATGGAATTGTTCAACTATCATTTGGATCAAGGAGAGCCTATATTCAATTCTCAAGTCAAATTTCACCCAAGATTTTGCCTCAGCAAACATTCAGGACAAGTTCTAGACCATTGGCTCAGAACTTTGACTCACAATTCGAATTCTCACCACACAAGCTAAAGGATTTCTAAAGACATAGAGTCAGGGGCCCACAACAACCTTAGACATGATTCGAGCACACAATGATCCCGAAAGAACACTTGATGATTATTTGGTCAACACAAGAGTCTCAAGGCCACAACGTTCACCATTCTAAACATAACAACTTGTCTTTGACGATGGGATCAAAGGCAAAAGTGCTAGGCCCAAGTAAAGCTTTGCTTAAGGTACTCAGTGCTAGGCCCAAGTAAAGCTTTGCTTAAGGTACTCTTAACTACAAACTACCAAAAACAAAAACAAAAACGGACTCAAACCCTTAATAAGGTTTTCATGCCATCCATCATCGAAGAGCCACCTCGTTCACACAATACTCCACCTTTGGAAAGAATCGTGGCACTAAGAAAACCAAAGGCTTGTTAAAATTTCCAAAAACTAAACAAAAAGCTACGAGCCTATATAAGAAGCTATAAATGAATTTTTTTTAGGAAAATGGAAAATAGAATAAATATGTACAATAGGAGATTTGAAAATAGAACGGGGGATGAATATATACAATAATGTAACTTTATATATAGACCAAAAAGAAGATAAAAATTGTGATAAAAGTAACTAAATGTAATGTTATATACAGACTAATATAAAATCAAAAAAGGTATCAACTAAATCAGTATATATGTACAATTATCCAAAGATAAATGTGGGGTGCACCCCCTAAAGTAAAAGCTAGCATTGTCCCAAATGCCAACTAAACAAATAAGCACCAAAAAGTATAAGGAAAGGATATGAGGAATCCCTAAGCCGTGTCCGTCTGCATAGGATCATCAGTGGTCCCCAGGTCCTCTCTATGCGCGAGAACCTCATACTGGTTCCCGGTATCCTGCTCCTCAGCTGTTGGGACTGGGGACTGAACTTGGACAGGTTGTATATCAGGTACATCTTGTGGCTGACTGGAAGAAGCCTACGGTGGGTCCTCCAACTGGATGATTGCCTCATCTGCACTAGGGAGCTTCCTTTTCTTGTTTGGAGGCCTCTGTGTTAGCTCCTGCTATGGCTCTGCTGTTGGTATTGCTGCTGGAGCTGGATTCTCAAATAGAAAGTCTAAAGGAAACTGGTCTGCCTTCAGTTTCTCCACATCTGCTCTAAGCTCATTCACAGATTCCTTGGAAGCCTGTTTTTTGCGCAACTTCTTGTGCTTCCTGGAAAGCTCTTTCAGAGCCTTGCCATGTGGATCCACTGCCTTAGCCAAGACACTCTGCGTACTGAGGATTTTCTCTTGGTTGGCCAGAATCCATTTAAGTGCATCCTCTATAGACTGTGGAATTTGTGCTAGCTGTGGTGCTGACTAAGCCACAATGGTAGAAGTCAATGTGTGCAACTTGTATAAAGCAACCAACTTCTATCTGTTCAAGCTATGAAGTTCCTGGCTCAATTGGTGGGCAATGACAGGATGGGCCCGGAAAGATGGAATCCCCGGGCCAGCTGAAGTAGAAGGACCAGGAGGCACGTCTGTTGTAGTGGAAGGTTCAGGAGGCATGTCAACAACTGTGGAGGTGGACTCAGTTGGGACCTCTACCACAACTGGCTCTTCAGAATGTCCAGTTGGGGCAGAAGCAGGCGCCTTGTAGTTGTTGTCTTTGGGATTGTTTGGCCCCTTCCCAAACTGCGGGATTTCTAGTCTGGTCAACACCCCCAACCTAAGGCATACCACCCCCAAGTACCTCCCTCATCACTACCCTCATCATCCTCTCCTGCACTCTCCTCGGATAATGAAGTTGTGGGGGAGGTGGAGTATTCACCGCTACCGCTGCTAATCCCTCAAACAACTCAGTTGGGACATGATCTAGTGCTTGGGCAGCAGATGATAGTGGAGGAGAATCATCAGTCAACCCAAATTTGGAGACGAAGTGAGTTGACACTGATTCAGAGGAGATGTCTTGAGAGGGAATATACACACTACCCGATTGGTCACAAGCTCAATCAGCAACCTTGATCGCTTTCCTTGTGTTCTTTATGTTCTGTCTAGCTTGGGGAGTTAGTTTTACCAGTTTTCCTTTGCCTCCCTGGGAGGAATTACCTCGGTCGGGTTATTTAGCACATCTACCTCTTTTTTTAACCATTGTCTGCAAGCACAAACATCTAACTTTGTTAGTATCAGCAGAGACAGTGATACGGATGTGTATGAATTGCAGAGAAAAAGTAAAAAGTTGCAGACACTAGTTGCAGAAATATTGCAGCACGGCTCGCACAAAAGGGAGTGCAGCCGCACTAGGGCCATCGCGGACCGTACAAAAGCAACCCCGGTCCGCATTGAGGTAGGGTCGATAAACACCATCCTATGAATCTAACCACCACAGCCCGCACAAAGTAGTTTCGCGACAGCGGTGGGCCAGTGTAGACCGCACAAATGTAGTGTGGCCGCGCTGGGCAACAAGTTAACTTTCAGAATATCATCACCGCAGACTGCATCAGAGCACCGCGGTCCACGGAGGTGCTTAGTCAAGGCACTGAGTTAGGGTTCTTGGGTATTGCATTTTAGTTCAATTAAAACCTAGTTAGGGTCCCTACTCAATTTACCCAGTTAGTTATGCACAACAAGCACATAAAAAATATCATTTAAACAAACCTAAGCTAACAAATAAAGAAGTACGTGAAGAAAAAGAAGCTGTGGGCTAATGGGAATGAAACAACAAATGAAATTATCAAATTAAGCACAAAGAAATGATTGAAATGTTGCCAGATGTGGATATGAAATGCAAGTAATCACTCTAAGAAAGAATCACAGTCAATAGATAAGATGAACAGTAATTTTTGGGTCTCTAAGAGTCAATTTTTTGAAAAGGGTAACCGGTGACCCCTGAGGTCTATTCATAGAAAAATACATGGGACCCAATCTTACCTACCAGCGCGGCCTCACAAAACGGACCCCGGATCGTGCTGGGTTTGTTCTGAAGAAGTTTGAGAAGCTAATCTCCGCAGTCCGCACAAAACAGATCGCAGCCGCGGAGGTCCACCGCGGTGCGCATAAAGGTGAATGCGGATGCGGTAGCAAACTTTAGAGATTACCCCACTTAGCCTTCACCAGTGCGGACCGCACAAAGTGCAATGCGGCCTCACTGGCAACTTCAGAGACTGTTCAATTTTTCCATCATGTTTTGCACTATATCAACATAATATCTGCAACATCTCACAACCAATTAGCCCAAAAATTAGTTCTACACTACAAAGAAAATCAGAGAAAACAAGAAGAAAAAGACATGGGTTGCCTCCCAAGAAGCGCCTAATTTAATGTCGCGGCACGACGCATGTTACCATCATATCACTTTAGATGAAGAAGCATTAGTTGTCATCAAACTTCCCAATATAATGCTTGACTCGGTGCCCATTAACACTGAAAACTTCACCATTTTTGTTCTTTAGATCAAGATCACCAAATGGGGTCACGAAGATAGCTTCATATGGCCCACTCCACTTTGACTTGAGCTTTCCTGGAAACAGACGTAATCGAGAATTGAACAAGAGAAACAAATCACCAACTTTAAACTCTTTTCCACTAGCATATTTGTCATGAAGGTACTTCATCTTGTCTTTGTACAAGTAAGAACCGGAGTATGCATGGAATCTAAACTCATCAAGCTCATTGAGTTGTTCAACATGAAGATTTTCCGCAACATCCCATTCCCAATTCAACTTCCTCAAAGCCCACATGGCCTTGTGCTCTAACTCAACCGGTAGATGGAAAGCTTTCCCAAATACCAACTGATACGGAGATATACCAATCAGAGTTTTGTAAGCCGTATGATAATCCCAAAGAGCATCATCCAACTTTTTCGACCAATCTGTCCTATTAGCATTGACCATCTTCGACAAGATGCTCTTATTTTCCCTCTTGGAGACTTCCATATGACCACTAGCTTGAGGATGATATGGGGTAGAAACCATATGATTAACACCATACTTGAAAAGCAACGTGTCGAAAGCCTTGTTGCAAAAGAGAGACCCCCCATCACTAATAACTGCACGATGAGTGCCAAACCTTATAAAAATTCTCTTTTTAAGAAATGCCACAACACTCTGGGCTTCATAATTAGGCAAAGCCACGCCTTCAACCCACTTTGAGATATAATCAACCGCCACAAGAATGTAAGTGTTCCCACAAGAGCTAAGAAAAAGGACACATAAAATTGATGCTCCAAACATCAAAGATATCTACTTCAAGAATTGTATTGAGAGGCATCTCATTCCTTTTTGAAATTCCACCTGCTCTTTGGCATTCATCACATCTCTTTACAAAATCACCTGCATATTTGAACAAGGTTGGCTAATAGAATCCACAAATAAGCACTTTAGAAGCCGTCCTCGCCCCGCCATAATGTCCTCCATGGGGAGAGGAATGGCAAGCCTCCAAGATACCCAATTGTTCTTCCTCTAGGGCACATCAACGAATCACACCATCCATGCAAAGCTTGAACAAATATGGCTCGTCCCAGTAAAAATCCAAGCTATCTCGCTTGAGGTTCTTTCTTTGGTTAGAAGAGAGATCACAGGGGATTATTTCCGTCACAACGTATTTGGAAACATCGGCAAACCATGGCATACCATTCATTGACACCGAAAGGAGTTACTCGTAAGAAATGAATCATTTATCTCAAGGCCATCACAAGGCCTCCCTTCCTCTTCCTCCAAATAGGACAAGTGGTCAGCCATTTGATTCTCACTACCTTTCTGGTCAACAATTTCTAGATCAAACTCTTGAAGAAGCAATACCCATATCATCAATCTTGCTTTGGAGTCTTTCTTGATCATCAAATACATAAGGGCAGCATGATCGGTGTGCACTATAACTTTGGGCCCCGTAAGATAAGATCGGAACTTTTCCATAGCAAACACAATAGCCAATAACTCTTTCTCGGTGACCGTGTAGTTCCTTTGATCTTAATTCATGCTCTTGCTTGCGTAATACACCAGATGAAACATCTTGTTGATCCATTGGCCCAAAACAGCTCCAACAGCAACGTCACTAGTATCGCACATGAGGTCGAAAGGCGATCTCCAATTTAGTGCAGTAATGATAGGGGTACAAGGTTGGTGTCTTCACACAGGGCCAACGCTCTATCCAAATTCCCCAAACACTCATCAATAGAATCCCCAACCATGCTGAAATCATCCATGAAACCTCCAAGATATCTTCCACCATGTCGGTGAAAATAGCCATCATGCATCGTTGGAAGGTTGCCGGAGCATTACACAATCCGAATGGCATTCGGGAGAAAGCGAAAGTGCCATAAGGATAGGTAAATGTGGTCTTCTCTTGGTCCTCCAGGGCAATTAAAATTTTATTGTACCCCGAGTAACCATCCAAAAAGCAATAGAAAGCACGCCCCGCAAGACGATCTATCATTTGTCAAGGAATGGCAATGGGAAATAATTTTTTGGGTCACCTTGTTTAGCTTCCGGTAATCCATACATACACTCCACGCGGTGACCGTCCGAGTATGAATGAGTTCATTGTTGTCATTGGTCACCACAGTCATACCACCCTTCTTCAGTACACATTGCTCTGGAGAAGTCCAAGAAATGTCAGAAATAGGATAAACCACCTCAGCGTCTAACCATTTAATAACCTCTTTCTTTACCACTTCTTGCATCGCTTCATTTATTCTTCTTTGATGCTCCAAGGAAGGCTTTGCATCCTCCTCCAAGATGATTTTGTGCATGCAAAATGTGGGGCTTATTCCCCGAGTGTCAGCTAGATTCCATCCAATTTCCCTTTTCCGCTTTTGAAGAACCGCCAAAGTGGCCTCAGCCTGCATGTTAGTAAGGAAAGATGAAAGAATAACTGGTAAAGTAGAATTTGAGCTCAAGAATTCATAACTGAGGTGTGGAGAAAGTATGCTTCAACTCCAACAGCGGTGGATACTGAATTGATGCCTTTGTTGGTGGAGTTTTCCGATTTTCAAGATCCAAAGATAACTTCCTCGTCTCATAAGAATAAGAACCCATACCATGAAGGGAATTCATGCAATCCACTCTACTAGCATCATCATTGACATCCATGATCAAAAGCACGGCCTCAAGAGGGTCCTCCACGTTGATCATAGCACTAGTCTTATCCTCAATCACAGCTGAGACAAGGTCCACAAATGAGCACATCTCAGTGCTATTGGTTTGCTTCATGGATTTGCAAACATGGAAGACAACCTTTTTATCACGCACTCGAAAAGGGAGCTAAGTCGCTTCAACATCAACCAGTTCCTTCCCCATAGAAAGGAAAGGTCTACCCAAGATTATAGGAACCTCATAGTCTACCTCATAATCCAAGATGACAATGTCAGCCAGCAATAATAATTTTTCCACCCGGAAAAGCACATCATCAATAATTCCCAATGGTCACTTCATTGATGAGTCCGCCATTTGAAGCCTCATTGAAGTTGGTCTAGTTTTCCCCATCCCCAAAGTCTTGAAAACCGAGTACGTCATCAAATTGATACTAGCTACCAAGTCACATAAAGATTTGGCAAAATCTGCACTTCCAATAGTACAAGGGGTAGTAAAAGATCGGGGGTCTTAAAGCTTTGGTGCCATTGAATGCACTATATCACTCACATGATGAGTCATCTTTATCATCTCACAATCCATAGATCTCTTCTATGTCACCAGATCCTTCATGAACTTGGCATATCCCGGAATTTGTTCGAGAGACTCCACCAAAGGCAATACAGACAAACTCTTCATCATATCAATAAACTTCTTGAATTGGTTATCATTCATTTGCTTTGCTAGTCTTTGAGGATAAGGTGGAGGTGGCATATGCAAGGGTGCCTTGACTTTTGGCACAACCAGCTCGGGCATGTCAATGATGTGTTCTCTAGACGGGTTCACGACATCTTGGGTTTCTACCTCGGCCTCATATATATCAATCCTCACATCATTGTTCACATTTTCTTCAACCGCAACTTCAACAATCAAAGGTATATCAGCATACCGCAACTCAACATCATCATCTACAACTTCCTTTTCTCTCGAGGCCTTAACATCACTGCCTCTCCCACTTCTTGTTGTAACCACCATCACATGGTTGTTATTCCCACTCTTCAGGTTCACTACTGTATCACTTGGTAGAGCACCCTTTGGGCGAGTATTCAAAGCTTGAGAAATTTTGCCTAGTTGCACTTCCAAGTTCCAGATAGATTTATTATGAGAAGCCAATTGCGCATCCCAATCTTGGTTCTTTTTCATCATTTGATCGAACATACTTTCAATTCTCCCCATATCACTTCTGGAAGAAATCGTCTTGAGAAGGAAAAGGGGGTGGATTGTTCGGTTGTTGGTACATGGGGGGCCTTTGAAAGCCTTGCCCCCCTTCGCCTTGGTTCCCACTATAGCTCCACCCGCCTTGATTGTTGTTGATGTTTGAATTGTTGTTGTTCCCATTCCAATTGTTTTGGTTGTTATTTTGATTACCCTAATTGTTGTTTTGATTGTTGATGTTCCAATTGCCACCACCTTGTTGTTGATTACCCCAATTTCGTTGGGGTCGCCATTGTTGATTTGAAGAGCTGCCTCTATTCTCTTGGTAGTTGTTGACATATCGGACCTCTTCACTTTGATCATCATAGCACTCATTTTAAAACCCACCACCATCATTGTTGTCATATTGTTCAGAAATTCCTTGAGGTTGTTGCCCTATTTACCTCCTTTTTAGCATAGAGACAACTTCCATGGCATTGACTTGGCCCGGATTTTGGACTTATTGCAATTGCGCCCTTGCCAATTGGTTCATAGTAGTAGTAATCTAGGCAATATCTTGACCATGATCGTGCAATTCCTTGGGCAAATGGATAATCGTGGGGTAACCTTGGGGCACATTTGCTCTACTTTGCCATGCCGAAGAAGTGTCAGCCATCTCATCAAGTACCTCACATGCCTCATTGTAAGAAAGTCTCATAAAATTGTCCCGGCCAATTAGTTCACAATGCATTGATTCGTGGTGTTGATGTCTTGATAAAAGGTTTGTTGAATCATCGCCTCATTCATGTCGTTATTTGGGCACTCTTTCACCATTGTTCTATACCTTTCCCATATCTCCTGCAAAGGTTCCATTTGCTCTTGCTTAAAGGCTAATATTTCATCCCGAAGTTCAGCCATATGACTTGGTGAAAAGAACTTGGCAATAAATTTGTCCGCCAATTCATCCCACGTTGTGATGAATGATTGGGGAGCCTTTTAACCAATCCAATGTTTTACGCTGAAGAGAGAACGGGAAACACCTCAATCTAAGCGCATCCTCGGACACGTTCATCTGCTTGTTCCCACAGCATGTATCTACGAACCCCTTCAAGTGCTTGTAGGCATTTTGATCAGAGGTGCTCGTAAAATACCCTCTTTTCTCGAGCAAGGTCAACATGAGATTTGTGATTTGAAAGTTCCCAACCCGGATTCGGGGAGGAACAATAAAACTCGCGTATCCTTGATATGGTAAAACTCTGGGAGCCACTCTTGGCAGTGGCGGAAGAGGGTCTGGAATATTGTTGTTCTTATTTGCATTGGCCTGACGACCTTTATGTTGAGCTTGAGGTAAGACCACATCTTATTCAAGATCATGTACCTCCTCCCTCGCAATCACGTTTCCAAGAGGGCCATTAGCATTTGAGAGCCATATGTACCTGAATGATCGACACAAACAAAATTAGTACCAAGAAGGAAAGAGAAGAGAAACACAAAACTAACTAAACAGATAGTCAACATCGTAAGCTTCCCGGCAACGGTGCCAAAAAGCGATTGTTGCCAACTCAACGCTACTACAAGGTAGGAAGAGCGGGTCGCAATAGCTTTTACCCGATATGAGGGTCGGGATCGAATTCCTCAAGGAGCTAGTAGTGGAGCCGATGTATCTATCTAGCTTAGAATCGTGCAATTGCTCCAAATGTCACTTCCATACATTTTTGGATTTTCAATTATAAACTACTATTATCAAACTACTAATTGAAACTAGATTATGCTACGAGATAATTGCTGAACTTGTATCTAATGGGAAGAAGGGCACTAGGGTCGTAACATCACCTAGGTGGCTAATTGACAGGTAGATATTACTCATGTTCGATTGACATAATTGAGGACTTATGTATAACCGTTACACAATTTTACCCATCTCACACCTCTCGGTAGAGAGAGTGATTTTACCTAATTGCCTCTCGAGAAACCAAATGGGTAGGCAAATTAGCTCAACCAACTAGGGTTCAACTCGGGTATTTACTCTCTCGTGGTTTAACCCTTTAATTGGGACTATCATTTCTCATGAGTCCATCCCAATTCCTTGTTGGGTCAATTTTGGAGACTTAGGCTCTCTTTATCAAGAAGAACCAAGTCAACTAAGCTCAAATCAGTATTTGCAACCACCAATTCATAAATTAAACTCTAAAATTAACCAAAATACAAACACCCATAGTCAATCTAACCCTAGATGGCAACACCCATCAATTACCCACAGTTGGGTTGAGCCACAACCCAAAATATGGGTTTAACTACTCATGCTTGAAGAAGAAAATAAAGAAATAGATGAAGAACAAGTCATATTAATTAAATGCTAAAGTAAAATACAAGAATCTATCATTAAATCTATGTTAAATTGCCAAAAATGGCTACTGATGATGTTCTCACGAGCGCAGTTGTGTTCTGGAACTAACAGACGACCTAAAAATGAAAAAATGTTCTATTTAAACTAGGCTGGAAAAACTGGACAATAATAACCCTGCGGGGTCAGTGCAGGCCGCATAAAATGGACCGCGGCTGCTCTCGCCTCTTAGACTTCAAATCTGGGCTCTCTAAACTTGGACTCCACAGACCGCGTAGAATGCACCGCGACCATGACCGCGGAGATCTCTAATGCAGTCCGCACAAATATGACCACGGATTGCGCAGCTTGAACCATGGCAATTTTTACCTCTCTGAATCTCTCTTCCGCGGAACGCACAAAATGATAGTGTGACCACAGACCCTTCACCACGGACCGTGCAATGTGTACTGCGGACGCGTTGCCTGAAGCTTGGTTTTTCCATTTTCTAAATCAACCTAGTGCGTACTGCAAAAGTTGTTTGCGGACGCACTAGGCCTATTTTCCCTCTGTTTGCTTTGTCTTTGGTACTTGAGCATGTTTCACTCCTTTTTAGTCGATTTTTGACATCTCGTCACTTTGTCGATCAAACCTACAATCAAGCACAACTTATGATCCCCTTCCGAACTATTTCATAACAATTTATAACCAAAGCATAAGCAAGAAGGTGAATGCAACACATTAAAATCCCTAGTTATCACCCACCCTGGATCCAGGCGGGCAATTTTAAAATTACAAATGTAATGCTGACATTTTTGGAGCAGCGTGGGTATTTCACTGGAGCTGCCAATCAAAATACTGACAAACATCTCAAGGTTTTTATGGATACCTTTTGGGGGAGCAAGAAAACTAATGTATCGGAGGATGCACTTCGTTTGAGACTATTCCCTTTCACACTTAGAGGAAATGCATTGGATTGGCTTGAGCGACTTCACAACCATTCCATCCCTACTTGGGATGAGTTGGCGGATAAGTTCATTGCAAGTTTTTCTCACCAGGGGACATGGAGGCATTGAGAGATGAAATCTTAGCTTTCAAGTAGGAGCCTACCGAACCATTACATGAGATATGGAAGCTATATAGAACCATGGTAAAGGAATTCCCCAACAATAATATGACTGAGGCACTGATCCAACAGACTTTCTACTGGGGCATTAACACAAAAACCAATGTACAGTGAACCAACTTGCTGGGGGTAACTTCATGAAGCTGTCTTATGAAGAGGCTTTTGACATTCTAGACGAGATGGCTGACATGTCATGCGCTTGGCAACGCAGAGCCAATGTGCCACAGGGTGACCCCACGGTTACTCACTTACACAAAGAGCTACATGATCATGGGCAGGCAATAGAATATTTGACAATCACAATGAACCAATTAGCAAAGGTAAAAATACAGTAGGTTCAAAGTTCACGCCAAGTAAATGCTATAGAGGGTGTCAACATGCTAGCGAACAAAAGAAGACAAAGAGATCAACAAAACCAAGGGAGTTTGGATCAATTTGAAAATGATTGTAGTGGATTCCAAGATGATGGTTATGATGGGCATATTGAAGAAGAGCAATATGTGAACAATTATCAAGGCCGAAGGGGCAATTCTTCCAACCAACAATAATAGAGACCCCAAGGCAATTCGGTCAATCATCACCAAAAAGGGAATAGCAATTGGGGGAACAACAACAAAAACTTCAATTGGGGCAATCAGAACAATCAGGGTAATTGGAATGGCAACAACAACAATTTGGGTGGTAACAATAATCAGGGTGGTTGGAACAATGACAATCAAGGAAATCGGGGGCAAGGTTTCAAAGTCCACCAATGTACCAAAAATCAAACAATCCACTCTAATTTCCATCCCAAGGTCCTAGTTCTTCCAATAATGAAATGGGGAGAATCGAGATGATGTTTGAACAAATGATGAAAAAGAATGCAGACTATGATGCTAAGTTGTCTTCCTACAATACTTCAATAAGGAACTTGGAGGTTCAACTAGGCCAAATCTCACAATCCTTGAATACTCGCCCAAAGGGTCTCTACAAAGTGATACGATAGTTAACCCAAAGGGTGAAAACAATCATGTTATGCCGGTAACTACAAGGAGTGGACAAGTGGTGATGTGAATGCCTCCAAATAAAAACTAATTTTGAGTGATGAAGTTGAGTTGCAAGAAGATGAGATTCCTTCGGTGGTTGAAAATCTGATTGATAAGAACGTGAATGAAGAAGTGAGGATTGATATTCAAGATGCCGAGGTGAAGACTCAGAATGACTTGAATCCGTCTACGGAACACATAATAGACATGCCGAAACTGGTTGTGCCTAAAGCCAAGGGTCCTTTGCCAAGTCCACCTCCACCTTATCCTCAAAGGCTCGCGAAGCAGAAAAATGAGAATTAGTTTAAAAAGTTTATTGATATGTTGAAGAGCTTATCCACTAATGTGCCTTTGGTGGAGGCTCTAAAATAAATGCCGGTCTATGCTAAATTCATAAAGGACTTGGTGACAAAGGAAAGATCCATGAATTGTGAAACTATTAAGGTCACCTACCAAGTTAGTGCAATTGTGCACTCAATGGCCCCGAAGCTAGAAGATCCCGGTGCTTTCACCATTCCTTTCACCATTGGGAGTGCAGACTTTGCTAAAGTTCGATGTGATTTGGGGGAAAGTATAATTGATGCCCTACTCATTTTTCAATATTTTGGGTATTGGACAACCGAGGCCGACATCCATGAGATTGAAAATGGTGGATAGAACTATGAAGAGACCATTGGGCATTACTGATGGTGTCCTTATCTAGTGGACAAATTTATCATGCCAGCTGATTTTGTGATCTTGGACTGTGAGGTAGATTATGAAGTTCCAATCATATTAGGAATACCTTTCCTTGCTACTGGAAAGGCCATAGTTGATGTGGAAGCAGGGGAACTCACCTTCCGGGTTGGTGATGAGAAAGTGGTCTTTCATGTGTGCAAGTCAATGAAGCATCCCAATAGTTCTGAGGTGTGCTCTTTTGTGGACCTTGTCATAGCAATGATAATTGATGATACTAGTACAATCATCAATGTGGAGGACCCTCTGGAGGTCGTATTGTTGAATGTTGATGACAATAAGAATGCAAGCCGGGTGGAGTGTGTGAACGCTTTACATGGAATGAGCTCTTACTCTTATGAGCCTAGGAAACTCTCTTTGGATCTTGAGAATAGGAAGACTCCACCAACAAAACATTCAATCGAGGAACCTCAGGTGTTGGAGTTAAAGGCATTGCCTCCACACCTCAGGCATGAGTTCGTAGGCCCTACTTCAACTTTACAAATTATTCTTTCCTCTTGTCTTACTAACATGCAGGTTGATGCCACATTGGCGGCGCTTCAAAAGTGGAAAAAGTCAACTGGATGGACCTTAGCTAATATTTGGGGGGTAAGCGCCGCATTTTGTATACACAAGATTATTCTGGAATATGATGCAAACCCCTCCTATAAAAATCAAAGTAGGTTGAACGAGGAAATTCAAGAAGTTGTGAAAAAAAAGGTGATCAAGTAATTGGATGCCGCGGTTGTGTACCCCATATCTGATAGATCATGGACTTCGTCGGTGCAATGTGTACCGAAAAAGGGTGGCATGACCGTGGTTGCAAATTCACAAATTGAGTTGATTCCTATCAGGACTGTCACTGGGTGGAGGTTATGCATGGACTACCGCAAGTTGAATAAAGTGGCCCGCAAGGATCACATTCCATTGCCTTTACTTGATCAGATGTTAGATCGACTTGCAGGGTGTGCCTTCTACTATTTCTTATATGGGTATTCTGGATACAACCAGCTATATTCTAGCGGTGTATGATGGCCATTTTAATCGATATGGTGGAAGATATTTTGGAGTTGTTCATGGATGACTTTAGCGTGGTGGGTGATCCATTTGATGAATGTTTGAAAAATCTTGATACAGTGTTGGCCCATTGTGAAGAAACTAATCTTGTTCTCAATTAGGAGAAATGCCATTTTATGGTGGAAGAGGGCATAGTTCTTGGGCATAAAATTTCAAAGCATGGTATAGATGTGGACAAAGAAAAAATTGATGTGATTTCAAGGCTCCCTCCCCTACCTCTGTCAAGGGAGTTAGACGTTTTCTTGCGCATGCGGGGTTCTAGCCGAGATTTATCAAAGACTTTTCGAAGGTAGTGAATCCCTTATACAAGTTATTGGAAAAAGATGCCAAGCTCATTTTCAATGAGAGATGTATGAAAGCCTTTGAACTTCTCAAGCACAAGTTGACCACCACTCCAATTATCACCGCACCCAATTAAAGCTTGCCTTTTGAGCTAATATGTAATGCGAGCGATATTATAGTTGGGGCGGTTTTGGGTCAAAGAGTTAACAAAATATTTCATCCGGTGTACTACGCGAGCAAGACAATGAATGATTCGCAAGTGAACTATATGATGACTGAGAAAAAGCTTTTGGCTATTATGTTCACGATGGACAAATTTCGGCCGTATCTCATGGGTGCCAAGGTCATAATTCATACTGATCATGCCACACTCCTGACTTCATAAAGAAGAAGGATTCCAAAGCTAGACTAATGTGATGGGTCTTGTTACTTCAAGAGTTTGATTTGGATATTGTAGACCGGAAGGGTAGTGAAAATCAAGTGGCGGACAACTTGTCTTGCTTGGAGGAGGAAGGTAGGCCTCGTGATTTCCTAAAGATCAATGATTCATTTCCTGACGAACAAATCCTTTCGATGTCGGTGAATGGTATGTCATGGTTTACAGACGTTGCTAATTTCCTTGTGACTGGTATAATCTCGTGTGAGCTCTCTTATAACCAAAGGAAGAAGCTCAAATTGGATATTTTGGATTTCTATTAGGATGAGTTGTACTTGTTCAAGATTTGCACGGCTGGTGTGATCCTAAGGTGTGTCCCGGAGGAGGAGCAATTGAGTATCTTAGAGGCTTGTCATTCCTCACCCTATGGCGGTCATCATGGTAGGGTGAGGGTCACCGGGTGAGGACTGCCTCGAAAATTCTTAGTTGTGGGTTTTATTGGCCAACTTTGTTCAAAGATGCAAGTGATTTTGTGAAGAGAAATAACGAATGTCAAAGAGCGCGTGGAATTTCGAAGAAAGATCAGATGTCTCTCAATACCATTCTTGAAGTAGATATCTTTTACTTATGGGGCATTGATTTTATGGGCCCATTTGTTAGCTCGTGTGGGAACACATACATTCTTGTAGTTGTTGACTATGTTTCAAAGTGGGTTGAAGTCGTGGCTTTACCCAACAATGAGGCCCGGAGTGCTGTTGCATTTCTCAAGAAGAGCATTTTTACAAGGTTTAGCACTCCTCGTGCAATCATAAGTGATATGGGGTCTCATTTTTCTAATTGAGGTTTTGATACCTTACTTGAGAAATATGGTGTCAATCACAAAGCTTTTACTCCCAATCATCCAAAAGCAAATGGCCAAGTTGAAGTCTCCAACAAGGAAATTAAGAGTATATTGTCAAATACGGTCAATGCAAATAGAACTGATTGGTCAAAGAAGTTGGATGATGCTCTATGGGCTTACAGGACTTCTCACAAGACTCTGATTGGTATGTCTCCGTATCGGTTGGTGTTTGGGAAAGCTTGCCATCTATCGGTTGAGTTAGAGAAAACGCCCATGTGGGCTTTAAGGAAGTTGAATCTTGAATGGGTTGTGGCAGCAAATTATCGTGTGGAGAAGCTTAATAAAATTGATGAATTTCAATTCCATGCCTACTCCAGTTAGTCCTTGTACAAGGATAAGATGAAGTACCTTCATGACAAATATGCTCGTAAAAAGGAGTTCAAAGTGGGTGATTTGGTTCTCTTGTTCAATTCTCGGTTACGTCTGTTTCCGAAAAAGCTTAAGTAAAAATGGAGTGAACCCTTTGAGGTGGTGCTTGTGACTCCCTTTTGTGCACTTGATTTGAAAACAAAAATGGAGAGGTCTTCAGGGTTAAGGGGCACCGGGTCAAGCACTACCTGGGAAAGATTGATGACAGCCACGTGGTGGAACTTCTTCATCTAAAGTGATTTCATGGTATCCTACATCGTGTCGCGACGTTAAATCAGGAGCTTCTTGGGAGGCAACCCATGTGTCTTTATTTTTGTTTTTCTTTGATTCTCTTCTTATTGTAGGATTTATTTGGACAGACTGGTTGTGAGATATTATAGGATTGTTTTGATGCAGTGCAGGACCAAGTTTGAAAAATGATCGCTCTATGAAATTTGCAATGCGGACCGCACTTTATTTTTGTGCTGTCGCAAAGGCCTTAGTATGGAGGCAAAAATTCAATGTGAACCGCAGAGTTGATTTTTACAATATGAGGAGTCTCTGAAGTTTGCCAGCACGACCACAAATGCATTTAATGCGGTCCGCGATGGACCACGCATTGCATTTCTTGCAGTCCCCAGTAGTCATCTCCCAAGTGCTTCATATTTCTGAGCCGCGGTGGGTAGGTGAGATGGGCCCTAGTGCATTTTTCTATAAACAGGACCTGAGGCCCTCTTTCTAAACTTTTCTACCTATGACTCTCAAAAGCATAAAAACTACTGTTAATCACATATTTTTGTGTGAATTTAACAGCTAAGGCTCGTTAATCAAGTTTGCATCTCACATTTGGTAACTTTAATCCCTTTTTAGTTGTTTAATTTTTCTATTTTCTTTTAACTTTTATTTGCTTAGTATTTCTTCCATTTCTTCCTATTTTTCTTTCAATTATATAGCATAGATTTGTTTAATCATGTTTAAATTAGGGCTAGTTAGTTAAAAACACTGACTCAACACATGGGGAATCAATAATAAGAGAAAAATTGGGCTAAAACGGCAAAACAATAAATGATTATTTGGTCTTCCCGGAGGAGGATGAGGCATTGTATTTAGAAAAGGTAGCTTTGGGGGAGGATGACCGTCCATGGCTAGCAGAGTACTTGGCAATCCTAGGTACTACCCCAGCTTAGTTGACTGCGAGAGTGAAAATGCTAAGGAGAACATTGAACTTTGAAGCAAAAGCATGGGAAACATTTGTTTCTCACGACAACTCCCTTACAATATCTCGGGCTATATTAGTGCATCAATCATGGTGGGGTACCCGATAAACATCGAGAATGTGATACCGAGGGTGATCACACGGGTGGTGAATGAAGGTGATAGATTCTACCCCTTCCCCAATTTCTTGACCATGTACTTCGAGGATCTAGAGGTGGAAAAGAGGAGATATGATGTGAATATGAAGCCAAAGGCACCTTTTTCCTGGTACAGCCTATGGGTGATGAAAACCCTAAAAGCAAGAATAAAAGGGATAATACACTGCTTCTACTGGCCAATCTGAAGAACTAGTAGTAGTAGTGGCTCCTACTCAGCCTTATTCAGCTACCCCAGACATGGGCCGGGACCCTTCACTTCTACAGCTCCAGTTATTCCCTCACCTGCAGTATATCCTCTAACTGTCCACCTCCTGCACCAGACCCTCGCCAGCATCAACAGCTGGATGCAGACAGCCACTTCTAAGTTGTCTATACTATCTACTTCGGTGGCATCCCACTCAGCACCTCCTCTGCCGCAGGTCCCACAATCCGTGGAGGACACTCTCAAGGAGATTCTAGACAACCATAAGAAGCTCTTAGAGAACCAAAAAATTTATCATGGATGATGTTGGCTCACACGGAATAGCATTGAATGATTTGGCTAAAGAAGCAAAGAAACTAAGGAAGACTCGAGCATCCAGGGAGTCGGTGAAAGAGTTAAGGGTGGAGGTGGAGAGGTTGAAGGTAGATCACTTGCCTATGGATCTTTTATTGCATGACCCGGCTCTAGCATCCTAGCCCCGGCTAGAGCAGGAGACAGAGAGGCCACCCAAGAGGAAGAGGCCTATCCCCCGTACTGACGATGTTGTTATAGAGTTATAGGACCCGTAGGGACGTTCCTCTAGCCAGCTCCAAATTCCAGCATAGGACGGGACTCAGTCCAGTACCAGGTCCCAGTGGGACATAGATCACAGGGAGCCAGTCACAGGTTCCCGAGCAGATAGAGGACCCAGGGACCCGGACTCAGGATTTTATGCAGACGGAGGGCCAATAGGGAGTTTCGTTTTCCTCTCTATCTTATTTTGGTTATTTAGCATTGAGAAAAGTGCTAGCATTCATTTGAGGGGGAAGCCTTATTTGGATGATTATATATATAAAATTAATTTTCTTTATGCTTTCTTTTTACCCTTGGTTTGTACATAATTTTATCATTTTATTGCACTTTTCGTACTTTTTACTTTTGGTTTGTATAAAAAGTTATATTTTTATTTATATATTCATTCCCCCTGTTGTATATTCGACTATTCCCTTCTTGTATATATTCATTTTACTTTCCACATTTTTCCTTTCATAGCTTCTTATTTTATTTTAGCAGCTTCTTGTTTTGAGCTTTTGTGTGATATAAGCCTTTGATTTTCTTAATGTCACGGTTCTTTCCAAAGTAGGCTCTGATTTTAGTAGCTTGTGATTGGTATGTCTTGAGTATCGGAAAGAGCTTTTGCGTGCAATAAGCCTTTGATTTTAGTAGCTTCTGATTTTCTTTCATGGTTTCCATGCCATCCTTCTTAAAGGTTTGAGTCTGTTTTATTTTTGCTTTTAAGTATCTAGTTGGTAAGGGTGCATCAAGCAAAGCTTCACTTGGGCCTAACACATTTTCCTTTGATCCTATGGTCAACAACAAATTATTGTGTATAGGATGGTGAAAATTGTGACCTTGAGACTCTTGTGTTGGCCGATAACCATCAAATGGTTTTTCGAGAACATTGTGTTGCTCAAATATTAGCTAAGGTTGTTGTGGGCCCTCAACTCTGTCTCTTTAGCAATCTCATAGCTTGTGTGGTGAGAATCGAAATTGCAAGTCCAAGTCGCGAGCCATTAGTCTAGAACTTTCCCTGAATGTTTGTCTAGGAAAAATCCTAAGTGTAATTTGACTTGAGATGTGATTATAGGCTTTCCTTGATCCGAATGATATCTTGAACTCTTCTATAGCCTACCAATGATAATATCCCTATTCAACTCTTTTGAGCCATCGATCTTTTTCTTTCAAGAACCACAATGCAAACCTTTACCAATTCTAAAAATACTCTCTCTTGGCACTCGATCTTTCCTTAGCACAAAGCAAAAGCATAAGTTTGGGGGGAGAGACGAGGAATGCAACAAAGTGGTAAAAGGTAAAAAATGAAGAAAAGGAAAGGCAATGAAAAAAGAAAGAAAATCAAAAAGACAAAAAATGATCAATGTAGAAAAGAATGAAGGAATTCAATAAAAGTAAAGAGATGAAAGGTGTGGAAAGTTGAGAAAGGAGAAAAAGGTTTGAAATGAACAAGAAAAAGTGACAGTATGTCTTTTTAACCTCTGAAAAAGAAGTTGAATACTCAAAGAGTCAAGAGAATGTGTGTAAAAATGAAAATGAAGTGCTTAAGGGAAGAAGGAGGCTACTTAGTCCAAAGATTTCCTACCCTAACAAAAATCCTTCACTCTATCTTCACGAAAGCCCTATATGATCTTGAGTTGAAAAAAGCTTACATTAGTAGTGACTCACATTAGAGGCAAGCTTATAATACTTAGAGCATGACTTGTGACCTTTCTTTTAGAGAGATGAGTGTGTTTCCAATATCCTCGTTCTGAGTGCTACAATCGCATAGGTGAGGTTTGCTTAGAGAGAGTTGAGGATGTATGAGTTTGGGTTCCACAATGACCAAAGTAGCAGAAAGAGTTTCTTTGATGGGCTGAATATACTCTTAATGCTTTTGTGTCGCACTAAAACTATAGTGCTTAAAAGGTTAAATGTTGTTAATGATTCATTTGAATTGAGGGCAATTTTTAGTCTCAATTGATGCTAGATGATGTCACTTTAGGTCGACTGAATTTTCTTGGAATTACGCTTAAGGGGTGTGTCTTATTTTGTTTGCTTGAGGACAAGCAAAATCTTAAGTTTGGGGGAGTTGATAACTAGGGATTATGATGCATTTTATACTCCTTCTTACTTGAGTTTTGATTAAAAATGTGTACAAAATATCCCCAAAAACTTACATGTTGTACTTGTTTGCAAGGTTTCGTCAACAAAGTGACAATTTGTCAAAACCAGCTCAAAAAGGAGTGAAACAGCATAAGTACCAAGAACATGTCCAAGCATAGTGCAACAGGTCCACTGCGGCCACACTCCATTTGGTGCGGTCCGTATTGAGGAGGTTCAGAGAGGTGCCTATTTCAGGAAATCAAACATTGTGGCCGCAAAGCATTTCATATGGACTGCAATGGACTCACCACGGCCGCACTCGATTTTGTGCAGTCCGCAAAGAAGTAGTTCAGAGAGTTGAAGATTTGGAGCTAATTTCCAATGCGGTCCGCGATCCTTTTTATGCGGACCACAACAGAAGCCACCGTGGCCGCGGCGTATTTTATGCGGCCCGCGGTGGCTAAGTTCATAGAGCAGAGATTAAGGCCAGGAAGCCTCACTGCGGCTGCACTCGATTTTGTGCGGTCCGCTGTACCCCCGCGGGAGTATTTTTGTCAAAAAAATTCGGCCTAGAATAAATAGTTTCTTTTCTCATTTTTAGGTCATCATTTATATTCTAACGCCGAGGTGCGCTCGTGAATAGTGTTCCTTATCTATTTTGAGTAATTTTAGCTTAGTTTTATCATTGAATCTTCAAGTATTATCTTATAATTAAATATTATGGGATTTTCTTCATCTAATTTACAGTTTTCTTTTATTATCATGAGCAGCTAGACCCATTAGCTAGGGTTGTGACTCAACCCTAGTGTGGTTATTTGATGGGTCTTATATTTTAAGGCTTGAATATCTATGGGTGTTTGATATTTGGACTAATATGTATTTTATATGTTGAATTAGTGGTTGCAAATATTAATTAATCCTAATTGACATCGGCTCTTCTTGAGAAAGAGAGCCTAAGTCTAGGAAAATTAGTCCAACAAGGAATTGAGAAGTATTCAAGAGATTGATAGCCTTAATTAAAGGGTTAAACCTAGAGATAATAATACAAGACTTGAACCTCAATTGCTTGCACAAATTTTCATACCCAATTGGTCTTGAGAAAGTCAATTAGCACAAAATCACTCAAACTACCAAGAGGTATAGAGTGAGGAGTTTAGTGCATTGGTTATATCGTAATTCCCCAACATGACAATCTTGCCTTAGACTCGAGAACTCGTCAAGTATCCACCTAGGTGAAAGTCGTTTCCCTAGTGCCTCTGTAATTATTTAGACAACCCCACAAGTATCTTAATCGTAGCATAATGTAGCATCTTATTAGTATTAAATTAGAAGTAATATCAAAACCAACTATGATTAGAAGTGCAATTAAGATAAATTACGCATCTCTAACTTAGATAGAAATCCAATTTCTATTTCTAGCTCCCTGTAGAAATCGATCCTCGCTTTCTCGAGTAAAAGCTATTTTGACCACACTCGCCACTTTGTAGTATTGCAGGGTTGGCCTCGATCATTGGTTCATAAAGAAACTGTACAGCAATGATGCAGCCCCACATGTCATACCGAAGACCTTTAAAATGCCGCCCTACCTTAGGATATACGCTGAAACGACTGATCCGAAAGATCACGTGACTCACTACGTCACCGCCGTTAAAGGCAACGACCTATCCAAGGAACAAGTGTCCTCCATTCTACTGAAAAAGTTTTGCAAAACCCTCGGGGGGGAGGGGGGATGGGAGCATTAAAATGGTATTCGTAGATACCAGCCCGCTTCACAAGAGGTATGCCTCATCGGAATGAAAGAGGTATGCCTCTCTTATCATCTACTCACAATTTTTGTGTGTCACCTACAGAGATCGTCTAAGATATGGAGAAACTCGGATCGTATACGTTGTTGTTTATCATAAAATGCTATGTTATTACATCTAATTTCTACAGTATTTATTGCCTGTTATCGCCATTATTCAGCCAAATCTACGTAATATTTTATTGCTTCTCTAGCAACTCCATCTAGAGATATTACCGTTAGCTAAGATTAACTCTTATTTCTATAAATTTAATTATTTAAATTCACATCTATATTGTTGGTCAAACAACTTTGATGTTTAATCTTTATTTCACGTAATACTATTAGTCAAGATTTAGAGTACATGGATTTGACATGAATGTTTTCTATTAATATATAAGGGCATCTTCATAATGCAGCCCTTTTTGCCAAAATGTGGCTTCAATTCTTTTTTATTTTTTCCCCTAAAATGGGGATGAATAGTGTTACTCCAAATTCGGAGTGACACTATTCATCTCCTCCATTACTATTTATCCTTACTTATTATTATTTTTATTATTTAACTATTTTAATTTATCTCTTTATATATACCTAATTATGTCTATATAATATATTTATAATATTAATTTTACATTTTAACTTTGGCGTATAATTTTGATAAATTAATTTTCGTGAATTTATTATTTTTATGTAATACTGTAAGTTAATTTAATTATAAGTTTTCATTGTACAAAAAATATATAATCATCTCAAAAAATGAATGGTACAAATATAAAATATTAGATATTGCTAAAATTGAAAGGTACGAATATGAAATATTAGATATTCCTAAAATAGAAAATTAAAAATACATTAAATTTGGAAATACATGAAAATTGAAAATACACAACAATTTAAACTACGGTAAATAGCATAATAACTTGAGTAGGGACCTATGTCATTTTTAAATATACCAAAATTATTATAGTATTGAGTGAATGGGGCCGACGGTGTTGTGGCTGTGACTGTGAAACTTTTTTAAACAAAAAATAGTAATATAATATTGAAGAGAAAGAAGAATATAAAATGTAATTTCTTTTTTGGAGTAAAAAAATAAAATAATGGTTAAAGTAATTTTACTCTATTTTGGAGTTTACTCCATTTCAAGGAGAAAATAAAAGCAAGGGTTGGAGATGACCTAAGTAAGTATTTTGTAGCTACATGATTTGAAAGTAGTGGTTTGATCATGTTTTCTATTTGACTTTGATGTTTTATATTAATTTGGAAAATGCTTACATGATTTGAAAGTAGTGGTTCAATCAAACATGCTACAAAAAGAGTAGGTCTCCCAAGGTTATACGGCCCAAATATCAACCTCTTGAGGATCTTTTTAATGGGAAAATCTCACTTTATACCCATTAAATTTAAACTATTTATCCTTAAATATACATATCTAAACTATTTACTTTTCCTGCCTATGCGATCAATATTATTTACCTGCCCTCCATCTAGCGTACAATTTTCATTTTACCAGAAGTTTTCCTCTTTTGTTAAATCATCCTATAGCTAGCTCACGCTTTAACTTTTCATACTCATACATAAATCCTCTCTTCTATCACTTTTTTTCTTCTTCTCTCTGTATTGGTTTGAAGTGAATGTTTTGAAAATTAGATTTTTAGTTACTCGATGTTCAAACTTTCTTCAGCTCAATATATTTGAATTAAGGGTAAATTTATTTTATTTTAATACAAACATTGAGCGCAAATAAATATTTAAGGCATGTTCCTGAATTATATATCAATATCAGTAATAATATTGAGCCTTCAAGGATTACAAATTACGGACAATAACAAGAAAGAAATGATAATGGATGATCCTTTTTAACCACAGTTCTCTTTATATTTTGTAGCTATAGTATGTCTAGAAGATGATGTCGTTAAAAAAATATGAGCAGCTATTGTCCAATCAAGAAATCACATGTCTAGAAGATGATGGTGGCTGAAATGAGGATGTTGAGATGGATGTGCGGACATACCAGGTTAGATATAATTACAAATGAAGTTATTCGAGATAAGGTGGGTGCGACTTTAGTGGAGGAAAAGATGCGGGAGGCGAGACTTAGATGGTTCGGTCATGTGAAGAGGAGAAACAAAATGCACCCGTAAGGAAGTGTGAGAGGCTGGCATTGGAGGGCCAACAGAGAGGTAAAGGTAGGGCGAAGAAGTATTGGGGAGAGATGATTAGACAAGTTATGGCATTGCTCAAACTTACTGAGGACATGGTCATGGATAAGAAGGTGCAAAGGTTGAGTATAAAGATCAAGGGTTAGGTAGTCGAGCATTGTTAGTGTTTGTAGCGTTATCTTTGATACATCAGTTAATGTCTTTTGTGTACTTTCGTATGCATAGACTTTGGTTATTATTTGTTACTTCCTTTGTTTTTAGTTTTCTACTAGTATACATACCCGCGCGATGCGCGAATTGAGTCAAATGGAAAAAGAGCAAAGAGAGATAATAAAAACATATGTATATTGCAGATTAAATATTTAGGGATCGAATTCAAATGAATTAAAATAAAAAATAAATAAATGAATTTCGTTGGGACTAATATTAGCCTAAGTATGATCAAGACGAAATGACAATACTATTCCAAGAATTTTTTCCAGTAACTGTGAAGATAGCTTAGACGTATGGTGCTCTCCAAGACCTATAAACAATTAAAAAAAAACTAAACATCAAGTTTTGAGTACAATTTATAAGGAAAGAAGTCACATTGATAATAGTTTATTGTTAACCTTCTTTGTGTTTGTTGGTGAAATGAAGAAACTTGAAAAATAGATGAAGTATTTATCTTTCTTAATTCATCTGTCGAAGTTAGCCGATCTTTTTACTCATGTGCTACTGTATATGTAGCTTAATCGCTTTGTGGTATGAATGACAAAGTATAGAGCAGCATAGAAAAATCAAATGGTCCAAGCAACAGAGAAAGATCAGATTGTCCTTTTAATGTCCCTCGCCAATGTCGTTCTGTAAGACCGTAAGTGTATCTATATTGATTCTAACACTGAATTATAAGGTGCAGACATTCCACATTGATAGAAAAAATGTTGGTTCTATTGCAAAAATGTGAATTCTACCACATGATATATAATTTGCAAGAAGATATTCTCGGTAATGGCTCCGTGAATCTATTTTTTGAGTTGGAGATCAGCACACATTTGCCATCAGGAAACTCTTCTAACTTATATGTTATAATCTTAGGAGTTTCCATAATTGGCTAGAGGTTCAAAATAAGACCATATTGGTATTGTGTGATCTGGACTCTGAAGAATACCTGCTCATATTTTTTTATATTCAATTTTGTAGGTGATACTTTGCAAGTTTACTCACCAGTGAATTGTACATTTGGATAGCTGAGCTTTTGCAATATACTGGAATAATGCTAAAGAAGTACTTGGCCTAAAAGGATTAGTCCACCTGAAAAAGCAGATTTTTTTCTAAAGTTATGATTAATAAAGTATAGCTAAATATATGTACAATTCATAGTAATTAAGACATCACCTTGTATTGTACTGTACTTTATTTTAATGAAACGCCCGTGTGAAAATGTTACTAATAGAACTTGCCTCTTCTTTGGCAGCCTCGACCAAAGGATCCTGCAAGTCGTTGATATGATTCAGTTTGAAGATTAGTAAATAATATTGTATCGTTACCCTACGAATGCATCATTGAGTCTGCAACCAGACGTGCAATAATTTTCTTGCTTGATTCTTAGAATTCACCAGCAATCCCAAGTTCATCTAATATATGGTATGCATGCCAAATCATTCATGTGGTTTAGAAATTTTAAACTATACCTTGTAAAGTTGTTTAATATGAAAAAGTGCATTTATAGATGGAAAGATAGAGAGCCAAACAATTGCTATTATTTACACCCTATTCTCAAGTTCAATCAACACATAATTTATCACTAGCAAGTAGTAAGCCTTATTGTATTAATACATGATAGGAGAGAAAATAACAAATTTATGGACAAAATTTGAGAAACTTGAAATTGTATGAGATGCCACAGCAATCACTACAAATCCACCCCAACCACATGCAAAGTTGCATAAAGGATGGAAACATCCATTACAGACATTCCAACGACTATCAATGCTGAAAATCCACATCTATCTACATCATAAAGATCTCAAGTCAATTTATACAACAAAGGACCTTAGTGTTGTTGATGTTGACAAGTGAAAAGGAACCTGCAAAACCTCTCGAGTAAACCGCTTTGTTACACTTGATACTCGAACATTAGCACGTATTGATACCCATATGACAACGTAACCAGCAACACTAAAAAATTGAGCCCCAAAAAGAGGAATAGAGACAATGATATAAGGTATACTGTCTATATTTCCATTTCTTGTAGGAAAATCAAGAAGAAGAAACTCTTTAGGTTTGTTCATACTACATCTAATACATGGGAATTACTTAGGTATGAATTATCGTATATTAATTTTATAGGCTATACTTTATCTATGAATACCTTCTTGAAAATGATCATCACTAAGAATTTATGTCTTCCACTTCCAATTAAACATCTCATCATAAACTTATAATAAGAAAAGGTGATGAATATTACATATTAGAATATTTTTTATACTTAGAAGGGGGGTGTCTGATAATTATGTCACTTAAAAGCTATGTTACTCCGACTCTTCGAAAATGTGGGAGGATACGTGTCGTATTCTCCAAAAGTAGTGCATTTTTGAAGGATCTGACACGGGTGCGGCTACATTTTGGAGAGTCCGCAGGACATAGCTTAAGAGTTAAAAAACTAAATACATTCAAAGCCGATTAAAAACTTTATAATATTTCAGTGAGAATAATTTGAGTTAACATAAAAATTAACAATTGCAAATCATTGGCTCAAATAAACTTTAAATTGCAATATAAAAATTCAAACTTATCCAAACATTTGGCAGACATGACAATTAGTAATTTTTTCTTTGGCAGACTATAACAAAATCAAGAAATTTAGCTTTATTCTAACACTTAAGTGTTGATATATAGTATTTTAATTGGGATTGTATTGAAAAATAAATAGATCCCAAGTACCTTATCTTATTAGAGATATGCCAACACTTAGCGTAAATGCGGTCTTCCTGCAAAAATACTCAATTAGTTAAATGACTATTTAATGATGCATATACAAACGATGAAAAACAAAAGTATAAAATTTAAAAGCATAATATTTTCATCAATAACATCACAATAGGAACCTTCAATTTCTAGTTTATTGACTTGCTGTTAATTTCGCTAATGGAATTACTTTTAACTGCCATTAACTCCTCTGTTAATTGAGTAAAAGTGTAAATTGAGTAGAAATGTGAATCAAAATAAAGACACTTATGCAGAGTAAGGTGATTTACATTACTATAATATGAACCAAAAATATAGAATATATCTTAATCAAATCTGCTACTAATTAGAAATTGTATTTAAATGAAAAATTATAGAAGCTACTGAGTTATGGTGATGACAAAGCAAACATACCTTCATAAACGCATATCAAACAAAGCAGTATCAATTAGTAGGAGAGCAAATTCAGAATGTCTTTTATTATTTTGAAATTCAAATTAAAAATAAATAAATTAAAATTACCTAATTTAACTAATACTGTCTTAAAATTGGCAAATTACCGTGGCTGACTTCTTTCTTTTTTATAATAAATAGATTTGCATTATTTAGTGTTAGTTCTGTTAGTATTTTCGCTTCGATATCATATTTAATTTGCTTAGTTTTGCTCTTCCATTTATCTTTCACGAACTGATGGTCTACCGAAAGCAGTCTTTTTGTCTTTTTAAAGGTAGGCGTAAAGACTGCGTATACTCTATCCTCCTCAGACCTGGACTACATTGGGTATGTTGTTATTGTTGAGCTTCCAGCATAATATACTGAAATTTCATAATATATTAAAATCTAATATAATATGCGAGAAGTTTAATATAAAAATTACATAATCTAATATATTATAATTTTTTATGTGTTCCATCCATAATCCGAAAACTAAATAGTCTGACCATTTTGACTTATAAACTAGTAGTGCTCTTTTAGGCCATAGCAACAAATACAAGTAACAAAGGGAGTAATAAATAATTGTTATAAACTAAAGTAAAGACAAGAACAATAATGCAAGAACAATAGCAATAGAGAGAAGAGTAGAGAGAGTTCTTCTTATTGAGTTGAGAGGGGTCTCAAGGGATGATTTACAATGGTAGAGAGCACCTCTATTTATAGGGAGGAGGAAGATCTTGCTACCAATAATAGGACTCTAAAATCTCTCTAATTAGATACATTAAAGACATTCACCTTAAATAGAAGTGTAAGAGTCTTCTATTTCATAACACTCCCCCTTGAATGTCTATTCAATGATGTGCCTCATAAAACCTTAAAACCAAAACCCAATGGGAAAAAATTAAAGTAAGGAAAAAGAGTACACATGTTTGAATATGCGCCTATTGGTTGCCTCGTTAAAAACCTTGCAAGGAAAACCCAGTGGGACAAAACCTTGTAAGGGAAAAAGAGTGCAACGCGCATTGACTCCCCCTAATGAGTACATCGATTTATATCCTTTGAGCATTTGCATTCCAATCTTGTGCATCATCTTCAAAACGATCTTTGGTAGATATTTGATAAATAAATCAACCATGTTGACTTGAATAAATATTCCGCACCTTGAAATCATCATTCTTGATAGATATAAACATCTTCATATAATGTCGTGGAATAGCTCTTCAATATCTCCATAGATGCATTCTCAATGCCATCATGCTTATAGTTATAGCAAGATACATATGTACACAAATTGTACTAAGGATGTGGTACTTCAGGACCAAGAATTGCATATGCTTCAAGCAACTTAAATCTTTCAAGTTAAGTCATATAAGTCGCATAAGAGACTTTAGCTGCATATCAAGTTTTCATGTCATGCTAAACAAATAAGATATCGAAAATTGACTATACATACCTTTGCCTTTATACTTTCAAGCATATGAACTATAGGTTCAAAGCTACATGTCTTTCATATGGAATCAATTCTTCTTGAATTGTATCTCTTCCATTTAGTTGCTTTCTTTGAGTCAGCAAATGCGTATAGCATGCTTTGCAATATGTTGCAATTGCATTTCCCCTTTTATGAACTACAGGTTCATATCATGATATTCGGGGATATACATATACAAATGAAAATTCATCCCATGTAACACTTTCTCAAGTGTTTATCATGTCTCCCCCTCATGTTAGTAAAACTAACATGTTTCCTCAACTTTGGAAAATCATCTTTGTGCATTATGTCAATATACACAGCACCTTAATAATAAGATGAAATTATTTGGTTCCTGACCCTGAACCACTTGTGAGGGGAGAATATACTCTCGTATACAACTTATATCAAACTGATATATACAACTTCGTTCTCATAAGGAACAGTTTAGCTATTAAGTGGAAGCACTCAATAATTATCTTGCTAAACCAACTTTGATATAAACCAACTTATCAAGATGAACTGTCTTGAGTAGAGAATCTGGAAACTATGCTTGAAGTTAGATTACTGAGCGATTTACCCCGCAAGCACCGGCCAGGCTGCGGGTCAATAACAATTGCGCATGTAACCATTCCATAGATGCATCATATGTGGTATACATGGCAGGTGAATGGGCCCATATTCACCTTTGATATTTCCAGAATCAAGGGGCTTCAACCCGAACTCTTTAGTTGGTCAGTTCATTACTGAGAACAAGAACTTCTAGTTCTTTGATATTCACCTATGTGAATTTGCACATCATACTTCAAATGAGATGGCTAACACGAATGTCAACTGAATAAATTATCAATATTGGTAAACTTCAAATTTACACCATGACATGTGCACTTATCAATAAACTTCGGGTTTATTATGACATGGGTTTTATACCAATAGATATCCACTTTATTGTGGCATTCTTTCTTTTGTGTAGTACAAACTGGAGAACAAAGCGGGTAGCTTTTCATATACAAATTACCCCGCTACAAGTTGTAGTAATAGGAGAATCAAAGCCTTCATTTATTTATAGTCTCAATATCATCAATCGCCTTCGCGTGTACTTTTGGAAACTGAATAAGTTTCTTTGAGACTTACTACTGCACAATACTCAATTGTATTTCTCCAACATAGTAATAATTGGCTCTTCGAGAGCTCTCAATTAACTTTGTACTACCACAGGTTCATCAACATCCGTGTGGTGAATATCTTTCTTAAAGAGAAAGTTATACCATTATAGTCATGTCAAACTTATATGCAAGATATGTTTCTTGCATTATCGTTGTCCTTTAATGGTCATATTTCCAAAATACTTTGGCGTACAATAGGTACGCGACCAACGATCATTCATGCCATATATCATCTCAAACCTCCTTCTAGGGGTGAGGGTGGTATCATCTCAAGCCTCCTTCTAGGAGTGAGTGTGGTATATTCAATACCAATTTCATGTTCATATTCTTCCAACATTGAATATGTATTTGTGAATCACATTCACTTCGAGGATATGTGATTTTGTTATCCTTTTCAAATCTATAAATGCTTCAGGCATTTGATTTGCTATTCTTTGCAAATGGATAATCTTTTGTGCCTCTTTCTTTCAAATAGAGGTATGTGGATCAAGATGAGATAATGATGCATTTTTCCACAAAATTTCCCGTTTGGTTTCACCAACTTCTCCCCCTAATTTTGGGAAAAGTGTCTCATCAAATTGACAGTCTGCAAATAGTGCAGTGAACAAATCTCCTGTCAATGTTTCGAGGTAGCGAATAGTGGAGGACGCGTCAAACTCAACATATATTCCTAACCTCCTTTGCAAACCCATTTTGGTGCGGGATGGCGGTGCTACAGGCACATATACTGCGCATCCAAAGCTTCTTAAATGGGATATATTGGATTCATGACCCAAAACCAATTGCAATGGGGAATATTTGTGTCAATTCGTCAGTCAGAGACGAACTAGCATTGCTGCATGCAACATGGCGTGACCCCAAACCGAAGTGGGCAGCCGACGAACTAGCATTGCTTCATGCAAAATGGCGTGACCCCAAACCGAAGTGGGCAGCCGACAAACTAGTATTGTTGCATGCAAAATGGCGTGAACCCAAGTCGAAGCGGGCAGCCGACAAACTAGCATTGTTGCATTCAAAATGGCGTGAACCCAAACCGAAATGGGCAGCCTCGTTTTCATGAAGAATTCAAGATTATTCTCATCTATTGTCTCAATATGATATCCATTTTGAATGATATCTTTAAAACTCAACAAGTTCCTTTTAGACTTGGAGGAGAACACTTTGATTGTTATCATTAAAACTCAACAAGTCCTTCTTAGACTTGAAGGAGAACATTGCATTCTCTATGATTAACGTCATGCCTTTGGGCAGAGTTACAATTGCTCTTCCGGAGCCTTCAATCAATTTACTACTTCCATAGATTGTAGTAATGTTTGCCTTACACAATTACTCTTCTTTTCTTTGAGTATTGTATGTGTAGTACATGAATCAACTAGGCAAATACTTTTACACTTGGACGTTGGTCCAAGTTCGCTTTGTGAGATATCTATATTTGCTATCCCATAGTTTAACATACAAAAGAAATACACGAACATAAGAATAAACAAGTTCAATTCTTTTGTGTCACATAATATTTTCAAAATCTGCTACTAACAGTTGGCTAACAAAATCAGATATGTTATCCATAATCAATTCCTTTGCAGTTTGAAAATTTCAGCGTTTTTCATAAGACAATCGATTATAAAACACACACAATCGATTGTTGGAACATAGACAATCGATTGTTAGACATACACAATCGATTATTTGTTATTTTTGAAAAACTCAGATCACACTGTTTAAGACAATTGATTGTTAGATATAGACAATCGATTGTTGGTCATTTTTGAAAAATTCCGGACCTCACTGTATCTGACAATCGATTGTCAAATATAGACAATCGATTGTTGGTCATTTTTGAAAAATTCTGGACCTCACTGGATAAGACAATCGATTGTCAAATATAGACAATCGATTGTTGATCACTTTTTGAAAAATTCGTTATAAAGACAATCGATTGTTGATCATTGACAATCGATTGTTTTGCAGTTTTATGCGACATGAGATAACCGACTAGTTTTTCAGGTTAGTCGATTACCTCTACTGGAAAGTAAAGATATTATTGATATTTGAGCATATTGAGAACTAATACAAATATCATATCATGAACTAGCTAATACGAGCTAATACTAATGACTATTAGTTTATTCATTAACTAATACAAATAAATCAAACAGCTCCATCTTCTTTCATCACCGATCCATCATCGATTAGGTGGTCTATCTTCCCATCGGGTTGCTCAAAGAAGTCTGCCACATTCAAGTTGTCGTCAGAGACAAAATTCGTTATGGGGCGTTTACTCTTTCGAGATGCTTGGTAAAGGTCAACCATACGACAATCCTTTGACCAGTGCCCGTTTCCACCGCAACGATAATATATAGTTTATAAACTATTTGCTTTTGGATTCTTATCGTATCGTGCTTGTGGCAGAGTGACCAACTTCATGTTGTCATCTCTCTTCTTTAAGCCTTTCCACAAGATGGGTGAATCCTTGATGTTGAGATATTCAATCTTCAAACTTTCATCAAGGTGATGGCGCAAGAAAATCAAGGCCTTCATACAGTTTCAAACCTTCATTAAGGTAATGGCGCAAGAAAATCAAGGCCTTAGCATAGTTTCAAACCTTCATCAAGGTGATGGCGCAAGAAAATCAAGGCCTTAGCATAGCTTTGGGTGGATGCACTTTTTCTGTCTTTAATGGCGTCTTCAAGACCCATAGCATCTAAGTGGATCTCATCATCCAACACCCATGTCATATAGTTCTTGCCCGAAATTTCGAGGGCAACGAACTTTCTTTTCATATGACACAATTACATCAAGAGCGTGTTCATACTTACGGGCTCTTATTACGATTATCACATTCACTTCAGGGAATGGATCAAAATCATGTGCTTTACGCAAGCTGCTACCACATTCTCTAAAGGGAATGGAGCAAATTCAATTGGACGGAATTCTTTGTCACGTCCACATTCATTGATACCTTCATGGTAATTAGTCTTCTTTCAGACTTATCATATACTGCTTCCACATTCTCTAAAGGGAATGGAGCAAATTCAATGAGACGAAATTCTTTGTCACGTCCACAATCATACATGAATTTAATCATGGCAGGACATAGAGATTTTACCACTTCGTGTGGTTATAATTTCTCACAAACTCCATTAGAGTTGTAATCAAACTTTGTTGTCTATATTTGTATATAAATCAAATTATAGGATTTGAAAGAAAAGTAAATTACTTACCTTTTTTTTTTCCCAACTTTTGTTTCGTTCTTTTCTATTTTGCTTTCCACTGTTTTTCTCCTTCTTTTGCTTTCTTTTCGTTCTTTCCTTCTGTTTTTGTTTTGTTTGTTTGAATAAGGCTTCTGCCTTTTCCTTTTTTTTTTCTTTCTTTGAAGCAAAACCCTACACAAACAAAAGTTAAGACAATCGAAAATTTCAATTGGTTAGAGACTCGTGCTGATAACGTGTTATAAACTAAAGTAAAGACAAGAACAATAATGCAAGAACAATAGCAATAGAGAAAAGAGTAGAGAGAGTTCTTCTTATTGAGTTGAGAGGGGTCTCAAGGGATGATTTACAATGGTAGAGAGCACCTCTATTTATAGGGAGGAGGAAGATCTTGCTACCAATAATAGGACTCTAAAATCTCTCTAATTAGATACATTAAAGACATTCACCTTAAATAGAAGTGTAAGAGTCTTCTATTTCATAACAATAATAAATAAATAAATTAAAGAGAGAGGGTAGAACAGAATCGAGGCGCATGCAAAAAGCATCATCATGATGTCCTCTCTGACCCCCCCCGCCCCCCAAATATATCTTTTCTCAGCCTTCCAATTACTCTCTCCATCTTTTGCCTTGATTAACCTGACTACAGTAGTTTTTGTTTTGGTATCATACTTTCTCTATTGTCAGAACTCTATGTATATGCATTATCTGGTGGTTCTACTTTCATCCCGTTCAAGAATGGAGGACACTTAAACTACCACAGCCACTATCATTAATTGTTGATAATTTGTCTTAAATTTCGTAGAAGCAATAATTTTTTTGCCAAGTGTATTTGGTAGTATTATGTATGACCAAGTTCCCTCCGGTCCGCAAGTGACCATTTTACATTTTTACGTTGGTTTAAAATAAATATTTATTTACTTAATTAAAAACAATTAAATATATTTTTTCAAAATTTGCTCTTATTTATATATTTTAATGTATCAAGATAACAATTAAGTTAATTTAGTGAATATTTTTTTTTTCTGTAGGAGTTTGTATTTCTTTAATATTTGTGTCAGAGGTAAAATAATTACTTATTGTAAAACGGAGTAAATATTATCTAAAGACAAGATCCACACTTTTTTGTTACTCCCCTATTCAATTTGCTATCATAATAAAAATATATTCTCACTTTTACTTGTCTACTATATTAAATTAAGAGAAAATACTTTTTTCATGTTTCACTCTAATTATTAGCTTCTTATTTTTCAAATTAGTTGTCAAGAATTTTAAAATTATTATTATTATTATTATTATTATTATTATTATTATGAGTAAAATAGTAAAATATATATTTTTCTTTAAATATGTGTAAAGTGAACAACTAAAAGTGAACGAATGTGCATATGACATGCCAAATATTATTAAGCTTGGGAAATTTTCTTAACAGTGGATGAAGGGCAAAAAATATTCCTGAACTATGGTATATAGTTCAATTATGTCCTCCATTTGTAAAGTGGGCCAAAAATATCCTCGCGGTTACCAAAATGGGCCAAAACTATCCCTCAACTTAAAAGCTTTCCACATCAGTATTTAATATCCTACGTGACATCCACATAAGCCATGACTTGGAAGCCACATAAGCGGTCAATTTCAGGAATGGGCCAAAAATATCCCTCAACTTAACACAATGGACCGAAAATATTCCTCAACTTAACACAATGAAATAGCAAAAATAAAATAATATATTCTAAATTAAATATGATGTCATTAATTAAACTTTTTTTCCTCAAAAAATTACATCTTCTTATAATATTAATATATTAAGTTATCATTATAAAATATTAACTCAACATTAGTCATTTTTCGAGTTTACTCATACAAATCAATTTAAAATAATTTATATGTCGATAATCGATAATGATAAAAATATAAATTCATTAATCATATAAATTATTTTAATAATAGATAAATATTAGTATTAAGTAATGTATTTGAGTTATAAAATAAAAATTATTAGAAAAAGTATAAGTTACAAGAACTTCTTGCAAGAATATCGTACAAAACACTATTGTTATTTCTATAACCTAATACTGAACACAAAAATACATTTACCATGATTCTTTAAAGATTTTTCAAATATAATAAATTAAGTTCATTTTGTGGTATTTTAGAGATAATTTTTTTTGGATAAAAGTCTTTTTGAGAAAAATATAAATTAATTTATCATATGAATTATTTTAAATAATAGTATAAATATTAGTATTAAGTAATGTATTTGAGTTATAAAATAAAAATTATTAGAAAAAGTATAAATTATAAGAACTTCTTGCAAGAATATCGTACAAAACATTATTGCTATTTCTATAACCTAATACTGCATACAAAGTATATTTATCATGATTCTATAAATATTTGTCAAATAAAATAAATTAAGTTCTTTTTGTGATCTTTTAGAGATAAGTTTTTTTGGATTAAAGTCTTTTGGAGATTTGAGAATGAAGAGGTTGATCCAATATAGCTGATACAAAAAAAATTTGATTAGTATGAATAAACTCGAAAAATGACTAATGTTGAGTTGATATTTTATAATAATAACTTAATATATTAATATTATAAGAAGATGTAATTTGTTGAAGAAAAAAGTTTAATTAATGACATCACATTTAATTTAGAATATATATTTTATTTTTGCTATTTTATTGTGTTAAGTTGAGGGACATTTTTGGCTCATTGTGTTAAGTTGAGGGATATTTTGGTCTATTCTTGAAATTGACCGCTTATGTGGCTGCCATGTCATGGCTTATGTGGATGCCACGTAGGATATAAAATAGTGATGTGGAAAGCTGGTAAATTGAAGGATATTTTTGGTCCACTTTTATAACGGCAAGGATATTTTTGATTTACTTTATAAACGAAGGACATAACTAAACTATCTACCATAGTTGAATGATATTTTTGGTATTTTTTTCGTATAAAATATATATTATAAGATAACGTGAAAATTGACAAGTGTTGTTACATAAGTATGTTGATACACAAAGGTCTGACGGTATACACACAATTTAAATTTAAACATATTAATGTTAAACCGTATATATGTTGTATATAATTTGAATATGCTCCATCATTGGAAGGGCATATTGGTGGTAGCGACGTCTCTATCACAGATATTCCATATCTGGTGCAGCAAAAGAGTCACACTGTACTGTACGTCTGTATGAAGATGTAGTAGAGTAGTAGGGGTGATTCAATTGGCCTCAAAAGAGGAAAAGAAAAGGTTACGAACCACTGATCTGTTACAGCTCAAAACCACTTTCCCAATCTAAACAAAACCATACTCCCCCAGCCCCACCCCCAACATCACATTACCTCCCAAATACAGCACTTATCCCAAGTTTCAGTTACTTTTTCCTAACATATACCCCAAATCAGTTCATTTTCTTGATCCAAGATCTATCCTTTTATATAAATATCATACCTAAAAATCTTCCCTTAAAGATGCTGAAAATTGGAAAGAAGTGAAACAGGGAAGTTCATAGCTATGAAGATTTGGTTTCTGGGTTTTGCTCATTATGCTTTCAAAAGCTTAAAGTTTGCATCTTTTTGGTAAATACCAAAGTTTAAAGTTTGCTACTTTACTGTTTAGTAAGTGGATGGAAGAGGAAATGAAGCTTGCAAATCTTTTATCTTTATAGTGAGGAAAAAAAGAACATTTTTTTATGAAATAATGGTGTATTTAATTGATATTGGTATTAGTGAAAATGTATGTTAAGTTCTTGGGAGCTCTGAATTCGATAGATATATGTTTTCTTGTGCTTGACGCTGAGGATAGTGCCGTTTCGTTTTGGTAGTTGGTTGTCTGCTTATTTGTTTCCACATCAAGAATCTTGATTTTTGGGACCATAGCTTTTAGTATTACCAAGAAAAAGAGAAAACAAGCTGTGGTTTTGATGCAAGTGTTTGCATTTTTGTGAAGAAGGGGAGAAGCTGTGACTCTTGTTTTATTGGTTACTCAATATTTTTGGGACCATTTCTTTTACTATTACCAAGAAAAAGTTGTGTTTTGATGCAAGTGTTTGTACTGTTGTGAAGAAGGGGGAAAGCTGTGAATCTTGATTTGTTGATTACTCATATTTTGGAACTGTTGTGTAAAAGGGTGGATTATAAGAAAAAATAATGTCAATGTCCTGCAAGGATGGTAAGTCAGTTGATGATAATGGGAAGTATGTTCGGTATACACCTGAGCAGGTTGAAGCTCTTGAAAGGCTATATCATGAGTGTCCAAAACCCAGTTCAATGCGTCGCCAGCAGCTTATTCGTGAATGTCCTATTCTCTCTCACATTGAGCCTAGGCAAATCAAAGTTTGGTTTCAGAACAGAAGGTATTGCCTAATTAGTAAAAGTTTATATTTTTATTCTTCGGTTCATATAGCCGACTCCAACTTGTTTTAGACCGAGGCGTAGTTGTGTTGTTGTATTTGTCCATTGGGTATTGCCTAATTGACCAATGGATTAATGTAGTCAATGAGGATAAATATGGACGACCCCAACTTGTTTTAGATCGTAGTTGTAGTTGTTGTTGTTGTCGTATTTGTCCATTAGGTATTGCCTAATCGCCCAATATATTAATGTGGTCAGTGAGGATAAATATAACCGACCCCAAATTGTTTGGGACTGAGGCATAGTTATTGTTGTATTAGTCGGGATAAATGATTCATATTTCAGATTCCAACTAATCTGGAATTTAGACTAGTTAATTGATTGGCTCTTTCCTTTTTTTTTTTTTGTTTTGTGGTATATAGATGCAGAGAAAAACAGAGGAAAGAGTCATCTAGACTTCAGGGTGTGAATAGGAAGCTGTCAGCAATGAACAAGCTATTAATGGAAGAAAATGATAGATTACAGAAGCAAGTTTCTCAACTGGTATATGAAAATGGCTACTTCCGCAAGCAAACTAAAACTGTAAGTTTTTCCATTCAAACAAACAGCTATTGTTTAAGGAATTATTATTAGCAGCTATTACTTAGTCGAATTTAAGTAGTTGAGGACTAAAGTGTGTTTCTTGATTTGTAGACAAAGCTTGCTTCAAAAGACACCAGTTGTGAATCGGTGGTAACGAGTGGTCAACACCACTTGACACCTCAGCATCCGCCAAGAGATGCTAGTCCTGCAGGGTTAGTGGGATTATGGTTGTTGGGTCCTTTTCTTATCTTCTTTTTGATGTTTGTGGGTGGCTTGTGCCAATTTTCTTGCTTTTTGTGTTTTTTCCAGGCTTTTGTCCATTGCAGAAGAGACTTTAACAGAGTTTCTATCAAAGGCTACTGGAACTGCTGTTGAGTGGGTCCAAATGCCTGGAATGAAGGTATATCTTAAACAAAATAATGGGTTAATTAATTTTGTAATTCTTTAAAGAGTTTTCCCCTACTATAACATGATTGAAGAAGAATTCATGCAGCTAATCTTTTCCAGTCAATATTATGTAACTGAAATCAGCAAACCATTATGTATTAGCATCATGCTAGAAACCGGACACTTCTTTCCCTTCAATAATAATTTCGATGAACTACCAAGCAATTGCCAAGTCCCTTGGCTAACAATTTCAAGGTCATAGTAACCCCGACCATAATCTTTAACACAATAAAAGCTTGTGCTGTGTCAAAATCTTATGGTTTGAAATGTAAAATCCATGACTGAACCTTTCATGTGATTGGTATTCACCCTTGTCAACTTCTGGGTTTGTGAGGACCATATTAGCGTCTTAAAACCTTTTCCCTAACTTTAATTGTTGCTGTATCAGTAGTAAGTTTGTGCAAGCCAGAATAACTCTTCCTAATCATGCTCATGTTGATATGACTAGCCTGGTCCGGATTCCATTGGAATCATTGCTATTTCTCATGGTTGCACTGGCATGGCAGCAAGAGCTTGTGGCCTGGTTGGTATAGATCCCACGAGGGTAAGTTGGTAATCTATTGTCTGTTCTTTTTTGGAATAATAAATCGAAATTGATTGGCTAAGCTCTCTCTAGGTTGCTGAAATCCTTAAGGATCGCCCTTCATGGTATCGTGACTGCCGAGCTGTTGAAGTTCTAAATATGCTGCCAACTGCCAATGGTGGAACCATTGAACTTCTCTACATGCAGGTAGGTGACTATACCCGTAATCTATGTTGCGTGGACTCTCCAAAATGTTGCCGCGCCCGTGTTGGATTCTCCAAAAATAGACTACTTTTGGAGTATACCCGACGACATTTTCGGAGAGTCCGAGCATCATAGCCTGTAATGTCTGTTACAATTTCCTTTAGTTCCGTTATGCAATCTTGATGATCTTATGGACGCTCCATACTGTTTAGCTTTATGCACCAACAACATTGGCGCCTCCTCGTGACTTCTGGCTGTTACGCTACTCTACTGTTATGGATGATGGCAGCCTCGTGGTATGAGATTTCTTTTTTTCTAGTAATTTTCCATAGCATGTGGAGGATCACTTTCATGATGTTTGTGAGTATCAAACTATGTGCCAGCAGAAATGCTTATGTTTTCCTTATAATGCTCGAGTATGTCTCCACTATAAGCCGAATAAAACTTCTGCTTGGTCAAACATTTACAATTTGTTGGATGTGTCTATACCTACAACTAGATTTATGTATTCCACATACATCATGAACCAATATCTTGTTCAATGAAATGCACAGATTTGTGAAAGGTCACTGGGAAATACTCAAAATGGTCCGAGTATGCCACCAGTTCAGAATTTTGTGAGAGCAGAAATGCTACCTAGTGGATACCTGATTCGGCCTTGTGAGGGTGGCGGCTCTATTGTCCATATTGTAGATCATATGGACTTAGAGGTAAAATTGTCATCTATATGTCTTAATTCATGTATCCTTGACAATTACCTCCTTATGCCATGTTACAGTTTTTATATATTATTGCCAGGCATGGAGTGTGCCAGAGGTGTTGCGTCCACTATATGAGTCATCGGCGGTGCTTGCTCAGAAGACGTCAATGGCAGTAAGAACTTTAATCTAATCTGGTGCAACATGTCATGTAAAAATTCGAACTCTATTTGTACTCTCGACACTCAATGTCATTTTCTTCCTTCCCTTTACTTCTAGGCACTACGCCAACTGAGGCAGATAACTTTGGAAGCTTCACAGCCTAATGTCACTAACTGGGGTAGAAGACCAGCGGCTCTACGGGCATTGAGCAAGAAGTTGAGCAGGTTTGAATATACTAGCTTCTGATGAGTTCTCTTTCTGTTTTGTTCAAGTTACTTACTATTATTTGAATTATTTTGGCAGAGGTTTCAATGAGGCACTGAATGGTTTCTCCAGTGAGGGCTGGTCTATGCTGGATAATGATGGAATAGATGATGTTACCATCCTTGTTAACTCTTCTCCCGACAAATTGATAGGGTTAAACCTTTCTTTTGCCGATGAATTTACATCTCTAAGCAATGCAGTTTTGTGTGCAAAAGCATCAATGCTTCTACAGGTCAGCTCAGTCAATTTTCATCCGGAAGCTGTACAATTGAATTACAGGCTTTCTTGTTTCTACAAATGGATGAATAACTGATTAGCCATGTTTCTCAAACTCACTTTGTTCTCTAAGTGGTCAAATGCATTGATTAAATTCTGAGAATATTGGCTTTTTGTCCTAGATGATAAACAATACTGATGAGAATAGTCAAGTAAATTGGTTCACGTGGTCTTTCTCTTCTCTTCTAAGTCTCTGTATTTGGGCTGCGGAAAGACTAATTTTCATGGCAGGGATATAACTTAGAGTCTTACACAACCAAATTAAAAGAAAAGGACATTTTGGTTAGTTGATAGTGTATCTAGAATCTAGATTATCTGGCTTTATTAAAACTCTTTTAGTTGTTCTTCTATGCAATGTAGATAAATACATTTTGGTGCTTTTAACCCCTTACAAAATTAAAATTGGTTTTGCAATGGCTTATGCTGATATGATCGTCTTGTATAGTGCAAGATAGACTGCCCAAATTGTAGATATTTAATTGCTTGATAAACGTGAAATGGTTAAATGGAGGACTTGTTATCAGAGTTTTTACGATCTGCTATTACCAGTGATGTTGCTTTCATTTCCTAATCATTTTCTTGACACTTTTCCTCCTCCTTATATACTTTATCTTGACTTGACCATATTATTATTTTGCTTTTTGACATCTTCCTGTTTCTGTTGTTCAGAGTGTGACTCCTGCAGTACTTCTCAGGTTTCTGCGTGAGCATCGATCAGAATGGGTAGACAACGATATTGATGCCTATGCAGCTGCAGCTGTTAAAGTTGGTCCTTGCAGTCTACCTGGGGCCCGAGTCTGTAATTTTGGGGGTCAAGTGATACTTCCACTGGCACACACCGCTGAACATGAAGAGGCAAGTGTACTAGGTCTTATTTAAATCAATGTTGGCATTCCTGAAACTGTTCCTTTCTGTCTTTTTTGGATAATATGGGATGGATTCCTCATCATTAATGATGATCACAACCTCTTTTACGCTCAGTAGTTGCTGGAGGTGATCAAGTTGGAAGGAGTTTGCCATTCTCCGGAAGATGTTATAATGCCAAGAGATATGTTCCTACTGCAAGTAAGTTCTATCTCTGCACATGGATTTTGTTCCTTCGTAGAGAAATTTAACTGGATCTAACAAAGCTCGTACCTCTATATAAGAGACAGACTTGTACAAGATTGAGAAGCTTAGCTTAATGGTTTGAGAAGCTTTAGTTGTTACTCTGGCCCTGGACAACCGTCCAGTACCAAAAAGGATATTTATTATAGATGCCATATGCTCCTATGCTGTTCTCCTGACCGCTCAAAACATGAAAGTTACCATGCATCATCTTTAGTATCACCAGTCTGCTCATATCCAAGTGTTGAGCATATGGATTCTTGATTGCTATGTTATGATGCTGCAAGATTTGATTGAATTGATCTATTGATCAAACTTGCATAGGTGCTGAGTATGCTGGGTTAAAATGCCTGTTATTGACTAACAGTTTCTCCAGACCACTTTGTGGGTTGGACTATACTGGTAGTTGTTGTTGACTAACAGTTTTTAACTCCTCAGCTTCTGTGCTTTTGGCAGATGTGCAGTGGAATGGATGAAAATGCTGTTGGCACCTGTGCTGAGCTTATATTTGCTCCTATTGATGCCTCGTTTGCTGATGATGCACCGCTCCTTCCTTCTGGGTTTCGCATCATTCCTTTTGACTCTGCTAAGGTTAGAACATTCATTCCTTACATCCCTTTTTTTGGCTGTCTCCTTCTTTGTTTGTTATCCTCTCGAGTAGTTTGAGAATATGCAATTTCATGCAGGAAGCCTCCAGTCCAAATCGTACCCTTGATCTTACTTCTGCTCTTGAGATTGGGCCAGCAGAAAGTAAAGTTGCTAATAACCTTAAGTCTACTGGTGTCGCATCAAAATCTATAATGACAATTGCTTTTCAATTTGCATTTGAAAGTCACATGCAAGAGAATGTTGCATCAATGGCTCGAAAGTATGTTCGAAGCTTTATTTCATCTGTTCAGAGGGTTGCATTAGCACTTTCTCCATCTCACTTCGGTTCCCTGGGAGGTCTTCGTCTGCCTCTGGGGACTCCTGAAGCACATACACTAGCTCGGTGGATCTGCCAAAGTTACAGGTGTGTGGCATATACTTTCACATTGCCTGAAATATTACTTTGTGACAGCCTATGTTGGTTTAGATGTATAATGGTCATGTCAATATACATATTTTTTCTTCCGATTAATAATCCATACGAGCTGTTCCCATTCAATGTATCACATGGTTTGTTGACGACCTATTATTGGCTTAGTCGTACAGTTTTCATTTTGCTATATGTCTCGTCTTTCTGCCGTCAATCAACCATTCAATCTGTTCCAGTCAATTGCTCGTACCTTCTTTTATTGTTGAAATGTATTTGCTTGCCTCTGAAACAAGAGAGATTTGGGTACTCCTTGTTTTTAAGTTTGATTTAATTTTCGTTTTTTTTTTCTGCAAGTGCTGATGTGCAAATGATGTTTGCTTATTTCCAATTAATAGTCTTTTTCTAATGCATCTTTGTCCTCCATTAATCAAGTGACTCTATTCGCTCTTTGTTACAAGGCATTATTTGGGTGTGGAGCTTCCGAAATTGAGTGGTGAAGGAAGTGAATCAGTCCTCGAAGGCCTATGGCAGCACTCAGATGCTATTATCTGCTGCTCTGCAAAGGTTTGCTTTTTAAACCTTCTTCCACTCCAGTGCTTTCTCATCCTTGTGTATACAGAACCTTCATAAAAGAAATCTCTAATTTAATTATTGTTAGTTCTGTAAATTTTCTATATGCAATACAATGCACTTTCCGCAGCTAGAAGTGAGAAATCTTGACTGTGACTTGGGCTTTTAACACCAATGGTGCTATTTGTTTCACCTCCTAGCAATTTTTGGATCTTTTGGGCATGTGGATACTAAAATTAAATATTTATACAGGCTTTGCCAGTTTTCACATTTGCAAACCAGGCTGGTCTCGACATGCTCGAGACAACGTTGGTTGCACTTCAAGATATTTCTTTGGAGAAAATATTTGATGAACATGGAAGGAAAAACCTCTGCTCTGAGTTCCCACAGATTATGCAACAGGTTTGTTACTAACTCCTTTATAGGAATCTATATTGAATTAGTGAGGCGGTGATTGGATGCTCTTCTAGCCACTGTCTGCTATTACAGTTGCTATTAGACGCTTGATCCGCAGCACATAATGAAATCTGAAGCTTAAAGTTACAAAAGTTCATAAGGTTAATTACAGAACAAAGTGATCTCCATCTTCTCTGAGAGACCGGGAGTGTTCTAACGACAACAACTATGCCTTGGTCCCAAAAAAGTTGGTCGGCTAATATGAATTGTCATTGACCATGTTTTTGCATTTGCACTTGTATGTGAATCATGACCGACCATGATTCTCTATTTAAACTCACCTCAGGCAAATATTGAACAAAATAAAAAGTACTAGAAATTCTCTATTGAAAGTGTAGGACCTAAACTGAACATGCTAACATGACGAAAACATAGTCTCTATAGAACCATGAGGTCTCAGGTTCAATTTCCAGCGGAGACAAAAGACAATAAACACAAGGTGGTTCTTCCCATTTGTCCCAGTCTTGGTGGATTGAGTTACCTGGTATCTGTTGCTGGTGGGAGGTAGCAGGTATCCCGTAGAATTAGTCGAGGCATGCGCAAGTTGGCTCGGACACCACAGTTATTAAAAAAATGAATATTCGTTGAGCCATTCTTTTCGCTTAGTTTGCATGGATTCTAAGAGATTGTAGGTCTTTCAAGACTACTTCCATATGATTGGGAGTTTTCCAAGTATGTTGAAAATTTTGCTTGCTAGAGTTACACGTACTCCACTATATTACTGACCATGCTGTGTACATATGCTGACAGGGTTTTGCGTGTCTCCGAGGTGGAATCTGTTTGTCGAGTATGGGTAGGCCTGTTTCTTATGAGAAAGCTGTGGCTTGGAAGGTTCTGAATGAAGATGATAATGCTCATTGTATCAGCTTTATGTTCGTGAATTGGTCGTTTGTCTAAATCTGTTATGGAGGTATAAGTAACTTAAAACAACAATCTCTCTCTCTCTGTAGGAAAGGAACAAACATTTGAACTAGTTCTGAGTAACCTGCTGTTGTGCTTTTGTTGCTACTCGGAATATTTAGGCTGCTATTCTTATGCAATCTGCGACTTGAAATCGTCTTAAATGTGATACTGCAAGATGGAGAATGGGAGAATAGAAAAGGGATTATTAGGAAAGAATGCGCGTTTGACATAAAGTCAATCTTGCTAACAAGAAATTTTCCTTTAGTATTTTTGGCGATAACAATCCTATGTCTTGGTGGGCAGAGCTTGCCCATTTTTCTTTTCTTTTGAATGAACTTGAAGTAATTCTAACCATGAAAGTGACAGTAATTCTACTGATAGAAAGGATCACGAAAGAGGCAATTAAAATTGTGCCAATATAGCTAAATCTAGCAATTATAAAGGTAATCATTTGGAGGTTGATGTAATGGATGTACTGACTATCCGAAATTAATGTGTTGTATTTATATACGTGTCCTAATAATTTCGTATTTCGGATCGGATTAAAATATACCAATTCGAAATCCGAAATTTTAATAAACACAATTAGAAATCCGATCTAATCCGAAATTCGAAATTGAATGGATCGGTTTGGATTTCAGATATCTGATCCGAATAAATAGCTCTGATAGTAATACAGAGACAATTTAACCGTTGCTTCAAGTCTCCCATTCAAATAGACAAAGGTACTCATTTTATCAAATTACTTCCAATCCTTTTACCGGTTTTGAATCGAGGGGCTTACGGAAGCAATAACTCTCTTGCCTTTTTAAAGGTAGGGGTAAAGTGTGCTTACACACTACCCTCTCCAAATCCTACTTGTGGGATTATACTAGAGTGGTTGTCGTTGTTTCCATGAGAAGCTGAAAAATGCACGTCAACATCATACTGAATAAAACAAAAATTCTAATTTTATTTTGCTTAATAAAAAGTTAGTCATATAAAAAAAAATATTGCTAGTTTGTTCAAAACGGCTTTTCAATAGGAGGAACACGTGAAATTTACAAGAAGAAATGTCTAGCGTTCCTTTTGGATAGGCATTACAAAAAAAAAAAAAGTACAACCCAGTATAATTCCACTTAGTGGGGTCTGGGGAGGGTATTATGTACGCAGACCTTACCCCTCATAACCTCTCGGTTGGAAGTGGGGTTGCTTACCATCAGAGCAAGCCCCTGATAGGCATTACAAAGGTGAGTAGAAATGCAAAGTACATTGAATTGGTCAATCATAAAACTGCGAATATTTTTCCTTTTCAACCAATAGGGTATATATCACATTGAAAAGCGTTTTCTTAGCTTTAAAAAGTGCAATGGAAAATCATGAGAAGGTACTCCCATCCTCAAGCTAACACATGATGAAACCCCTTTTTTTTGCTTTTTAACATTTTTGTTCTACTTATTATTAGTTGTAAATATAGACTTTGGGAGCCGAATGAGAGTACTACAGTGTAGTGTACTGCTGTCTTTATTCTTTTTGGAGAAATAAAAATAAAAATAGTTCATCTATAGGAGTTTAATAATTGACTAATTCTCTGTAACATAATAACTGGAATGTCGTGCTACATTTAGGCAGTGCAAGATAGTAAACAGAGGCAAGATTTTTATTAAAGAGATACAAAAATTAAAAAGTTAAACATGCAAATAAGCTAAGGGGATGCGTCATCTACTATATATAAACAAAAATTAACTTTGTATACACTATAATTTCCGGCAAAGGGCATTTCAAACGAATCCCTTATATATATATATATATATATATATATATATATATATATATATATATTGGGAAAAGGCCAAAATTATATCTTTACTGGTGAAAATTAGTCACGTTTATATATGTTTTTACTATCGGTTTAAAATTGTCTCTACAGTTAACAAAGTATGCAAAATTATCTCTGCCGTTAACAAAGTATGCAAAATTGTCCCTAACTGTTACAGATTTCCTACGTGGCAGTAGGTCCCCTCATTTAATGTGTCAACTAAGCAAATACCAACCTCAATTCTAGAGACCCATGCTCATTTTTTTGACCCATGCCTATTTTTTTGACCAATGCCGATTTCTTGGACCCTTCCATTCCCGTTTACCCTCTTCTTGTGAAGAATTGAAGATCAGAAATATGAATAAACAACCACCGCTTCACCAGTCTACCACCTTCTTTCACCAATTTATGACATAAAATAGATTATATGGAATCATATTTGGGAAAGTTCACTTGTTGAAGAGTAAATATATCTTGTTTTATCAGTGTAGTTTTTTTGAAAATTAATTCGATGACTGTAATTTTTAGGGATGAGGATGATGACTTTTTGGGGCGGGTTATTATAAAGTGGGGCGGGTTATTAAAAGGGTGGGCGAGTAAAAAAGTCTAATTAGTACATTATTTTGGGGATTCCGGTTGCCACGTAGGAAATCCGTTAGATTTAGGTACAAATTTATCTATTTTAGTAACAACGGGGACAATTTTGCATACTTTGTTAACGGTAAAGATAATTTTAGCCGTAAAGTAGAACGGAATATTAACATGGCTAATTTCAATAGTAGGAGTATAATTTTGACCCTTTTCCCATATATATTTTGTATAATTAGCTAGCGAATATAATTATTTTCGAACCGATTGGCTAAATGTGTAACTTGTTCTATTATTTTTTCGGTAATGGCATTGTAGCAACAAATGGCAAAACACTGTTAATTAAATGTTTTAAATGTAATATCAGTCTTATAAAAAAGAGGGATTTTTACATATACATCCCATATACCAAACCTTACTATCATTATTGTGCATTGTTTGTTAATTACCCTCATATTTCATGGTTTTGTTACATAATATGTACCAAACAAGATATTTGCTGATTTTCCATCCTAAATTAACACTAGACAATTAAGGCTAAAATAGAATCTTAATAAATTGACACCAAAAATAACGCCTATCATTATGGTTGATAATTAATGTTTGATTTTCTACCATTTAAATTCTAAATCAGGTAAGGTAACATATTAAATGCTCCAAATATATTAAAGGAACCATAACCTTATAACTAATCTGAAAAACAAACTTAAATTTGCGCTAATTGTAATATTTGCGGTGTCGGGCGAAGGATACAATCCTATGTGTTGGTGTTATTATTTAATTATTATATGATCAATCTTTCTTTATCTTTTCTTCAGTTTCTATATCATACTCCTTTTGTAACATACTGTTTGGCATTTTCTTTAGAATAAAATATGGCACCGAAAACTACGAGAAAGTGTGGAATAGTGTCAAAGTAATCTGGTCATTTAGTCAACGTTGGTTGGCTTTGCAGAATCTTTTGAGAGTTTGATATGTTTAGTTAGTAGTCCCTCAGTTTCAAATACGTAATTTTTAATTATTTTCATACGATTTAAAAAATTTATCTTTTAATATTAATTAGCAATGTAGTTATGAAGTATTTCCAGAGAGTTTTAACAATGTAGTCAAATGTAGATATCCCAGTCTACAATTGGGCACAAATTCAACAAAGAATTGGAAGATAACAATACATTATCCCAGAAACTAAAGGTAATATATTCTTGTTTGGTGCAGGGAAAAAAAAATAAAAAAAGTAGTAGATGTTGAAGTTGTTTCCAGAGAGTTTTAAAAATGTAGACAATTGTAGTTAAATGTAGTTAAATGTAGTTATGAAGTATTTCCAGAGAGTTTTAAAAATGTAGATAATTGTAGTTAAATGTAGTTTTGAAGTATTTCCAGAGAGTTTTAAAAATGTAGATAATTGTAGTTAAATGTAGTTAAATGTAGTTATGAAGTATTTCCAGAAAGTTTTAAAATGTAGATAATTGTAGTTAAATGTAGTTAAATGTAGTTATGAAGTATTTCCAGAGAGTTTTAACAATGTAGTCAAATGTAGTTAAATGTAGTTAACATTTATATGCCGTTTGTTTGTAGCTGATTTGTAGTTAACTGATTGTTGCTAACATAGTTAACTTATTGACACCTTATTATTTTCTTTTTGATCTTGAATTGTAGGTGAGAGCTTCAACAGATTATATACACACTGTGTGACAATTAATTTCATTGAAATTAACTACAATGTTTTTTCTTTATCTACAACATTCTCGTTTCTCATCGACGTTCATGGCATTCATGAACTTGCATTTGATCCAGTCTCAAACTTCTTGATGCTTGGTATCTAGTTTTACAGTGTTCGCGAACATAGTTCTGAATTTATATGTGATTGCATGATAATGTTTGGGCTTTGAGACTGTTTGACAAGTTTACAACTTCTTCAAGCAAGAATGCGGTACTTTCCAGTGTGAGGAAGGACTAATGAACAAGACAAGATTACAAACAACACTTTTAAACAAAGAACTGATAATCTGAAAAATAGAATGAACAAAACAAGATTACAACCGACACTTTAAACCAAGACAAACGTGAATTGAGCTCTAAATTATCCAAAAAAAACTGAATACAAACTATGATGATCCGTTCCTAGATAATGAATATATTAGTAGTTATATAATTAAAATTTGAGTTGAACATCAATCGCATGCTTTTAGGAAAATAAAATCTAATTGTTTTGAATAAAAAATTAAAACTTTCAAAATCAGGAAAAAAATTATTCCTTAAAAGTAGTAATATTACGAGAAATACTTCAATGAGAGTTTTCATGAAACTATTAAGTATATTTTTACAAAATAAAGTCTAACTTTTGTGTTATATACAAAAAATGATAATACAATAACTCTTATTGTGAAACGAAGGAAACTAGAAATATTTTATATGTACAACAGAAGTCTACTATGAAGTGATAAGCAGCTTCCCATCCTTAATAAAAATAAAATGGGATTGTTGCTCAATCTTCATGTGTGATCTATACATCTTCAACCAAACTCTATTTTCGGAACAAGAATCCGAAATTAACTGAAGAAGCGACTGGTTCAAGGGTGGCTGGAGAAGACGACGAAGCACCAACGATGATGGATGGTGGTGTTCGCTGCTGGACTTGACGGTGAGTTTGGACGAAGGGGAGGACGATGGGTGTGCTGAAGAAGATGACAGGGAAGGGGCATGGTTTGAAAATCAAGCCTCTAATTAATTAGTTTGAAAAGATTTTGTTCCACAAATCAAGCAAAACATTAATGAGTTGATTATTAACCTTAAATATAATTTTGGTACATAAATTGAAAGGTGGTATACTTAAATGTAATAAACCCAAACCTTAAACATGAGTAGTTATAAGGTTTGGTATATGGAATGTATAGGTAAAAATCCCTAAAAAAGATATTTCGATCCATTAAATGCGCCGAACCACATTTGTTACATAATTTAATCTATTGAACCTGTCTCAGAAGACAGTTCTTAAACTTTTCACAAGTGGAATGTAGTTTGTGATATCAAACGTATCATCATTTTCCTGAAACCTTTTAATCAAACAAAATCTAAATGAGATCTATGATTCTCTTACTTTCCTTTTCACTTGTTAGGCAAAAAGAGTTTCTAGAAACCAAATACTTTGACTCAGAAAAATAACCACTGATAAAAGTTTTGGATTAACACTTCAAGGGTACGAGAATTCTATGGAATTTTACTGGGTACATTATTATTGTAAGCGTACGAAAATTGTACTGTTGAGTTGTCCTACATCGGAGGGATTTGAGGTCTTTGGTCTCCTTATATGGCTTAGGCAATCTCACCTCATAAGCTAGCTTTTGGGGTTGAGTTAGGCCCAAAGTCTATTCTTATCATGGTATCAGAGCCAGACTCATCCCAATTATTGTTACCGATGTTGGGCCCCCATTTATGTTGTCCACGCTCCAGAAATCTGGGCGTGGGGGGGGGGGGGGTGTTGAGTTGTCCCACATCGGAGGGATTTGAGGTCCTTGGTCTCCTTATATGGCTTGGGCAATCCTCACTTCATAAGCTAGCTTTTGAGGTTGAGTTAGGCCCAATATCCATTCTTATCATGTACATAACCCAAATTTTATACTTTATATAGCTTTTGGTTTCTTCCTAAATTTGCCAAGTGTCAAAATCAAATCAATGGTATATGGTCTTAGCATTGTTTTTAACGATGACTATCTGTACTTCATGCATGGTAAAATTCTATTTACACTTGGTGTCACTTTATTAATTAGGTGATTTAACTCCAAAGAAATTAGTTAACAAAAATAATGCAACACTGCATGAATTTTTTTGGTAAAATCTTACAGAAATAAGATAGAAATTAGACTAGTTATAGTCTACAAGTAAATGCAAGATCTAATAATATAATTAAGTAGTTTATTCCTGTGTAATAAAGAAAGTTTAAGTAGTACGCGCATAGATGATAAAATGAGAGGTCTCTTGAGAGGAGATAGTCCTGTTGTACATTGACTTACAAATGCATCGGGGCGCAGGTATGAAATTATGGCGAATGAATGTCACATCCTTAGTTATCAACTATGTACACGTGCAGCACTTGGCAACTCGCTCAGGATCTTGCACACCTTCCTCACGTTTTTGCTATACTAAGCAGTCTTATGTGACGACCCAAAGGATTATCACTTATTTTTCTTTCTTTTCCGCGCTTTCGAGGCCTTGAAAACCTCACTTTTAGTCGCCTCGATTTGCATGCACAGTTCGGGCGCGTAGCCGAAAAGGCTTATGTGTTAAATTATGTGAAAATTTGATAAATAGTGACTTTGAAATGGTTAAAGTTGACTTTGGTCAATATTTTGGGTAAACGGATCTGGACCCATGATGTGACGGTCCCGGAGGGTATGTATGAAAATATGGGACTCGGGCGTATTCCCGGAATCAAAATTCGAGATCCCGAGCCCGAGAAATAAATTACTATATAAAATTATTTTTCTAGAATTTATATAAAATTTTGAAATAAAAATTGATCAGAAGACTATGGTATCGGGCTCGTATTTTGGTTCTGGCGTCCGGTAGAAGTCTTATATATATGTTAAGCATTTTCCGTGAAGTTTGGTCGAAATCGGACGTCGTTTGACGTGTTTCAGACCTAAATGTCTAAAGTTTGAAGTTTATGAAGTTAGAATGAAAAAATAATGATTTTAAGGCTTGATTCATTGATTTTGATGTTGTTTTGGCGATTTCATCGCTCGGTTAAGTTCGTAGGAGATTGTTGAATTAGTGTGTATGTTTAGTTAGGAGCACCGAGGGCTCGGGAGTGATTCGGAGGTGGTTCGAGGTGGTTTTGCACTTATAAATATAGCAGGTTTTTCTTCAGTTGTTGCAGGCCCAAAATGTTCTCCACTATCGCGGTCAGCCTTACGCGATCGCGATGCTGGCCGAGTTCCTTCACCCGTTCGCAGCCCTTGCTTCGCGTTCGGGTAGTTCCCAGCGTCCCTCCAACGCATAATTCAACGCGTTCGCGTAGATCATTTCCCTGGATCCCCAGTCTTTCTCTTCGCGTTCGCAGCCTCCTCATCGCGAACGCGATGGTCTGTTGAATTAAACCTTCGCGAACGCGGCTCCTTTTCCGCGAACGCGAAAGGCAGTTTTGCCCAATGATTTTTAAAGTCTAAAAACAAAATAGTTGCGAGATTTTTCTCACTTTTTCAAAACCCATATTTTTCTCCACACTCCATAGACGATTTTGAAGAACCTTTTCCTCCCTAACTTCATAGCTAAGTGTTCCTAACCTCGTTTTTGTCTTATTTTCTTCAACTAATCACTAATTTTTAAGCCTAAAAACATGAAATCAAAATAGAAATTAGGAGTTTTGCTTAGAGTTAGAGTTTTGGGATTTGAGTGATTCAACCTCAATTTGGGGTCGAATCTTAAAACAAATTATATATTTGAACTCGTGGGGTTATGGGTTTTGTCCGAGCCACGTGTTGGGACCATATGGGCCCGAGGTCGAATTTTGGTATCTTTGGAAGAATGCTAGGAACTTCATACCCAGGCTATGAGATTTTGTTATAGAGTCTTTATTGATATTATTGATTTAATTATGCATAGATATCGTTATTTGGAGTCATATTGTAAATGAAAGGCGGTAGTTGAGGGTTTATTGCTATTCTGTGGACCGAGGTAAGTGTTTGTTCTAACTTTGGCTTGAGTGAATAGGATTAGAATATTGTTTGCTATTTGCTAATTATTGAGTACGGTGTATAGGCATGGTAACGAGTATCTATACACTGGAGTCTAGCATGACCGTGAGTCTTGTTTGTGTTTATTCAGATTCTGTGATACCTTTTCCTTGTTAAATTGATAAATGTTATTAATGTGAAGAGTTTGAGGAAGAATTATGATTTGTGCATTTTGGGGCATTAGCTCGAATGAGAATATGATAATTGGTAATACGTGACCAAAACAGAAAGTGATGTAATTATTCCCTTTCCGAGACGTGTAGTTTATTACTATTGTTGCTCCCTTGTCGGGAGGTTTTATTGGTGTTGTCGATTTACTCCCTTGCCGGGATTTAGTTGTGTTTCTATGTTCCCTTACCAGGATTTCTTCACTGGTTATTCTTCTCTTGCTCCGTAGTTGTGGCTGTTGTTTGGATGAGAAAGTATGATATTAGTGGGTTGGGTTTTATGCCGCACTAGTGTTAAATGATGTGGATCGAGTTGCTCGCCATAACAAGGATAAATAATATCCACACGGATAGCGTCGCTCGCCGCAACAAGGATAAATAATATCCACACGGATCGGGTTGCAAGCCGCAATATTATCATGAATATTTGGATCGGGTTACTCGCCGCAACATTGTTATTGAGTGATTGTATCGGGTTGCGCTCCGCAACAAAGTATGGGTTAAATGTGTTATTTCCGGACTTGAGCTTTGTTCGCTGATCTACCTTTAATTAGACTCCTTGTTCATAAATGTTGTCTCCCCAGCATGTTTCCCCCTCCTTTTATAAACTGCTTATCTCATATTTATTTTTCGTATGTATATTTCATATATGTACAGGTTTATCTGGTAGTATGGTCTAGCCTCGTCACTACTTCGCCGTGGTTAGGCCAGGCACTTACCAACACATGAGATTGGTTGTGCAGATGCTACACTCTGTGCATCTTTTTGCACAGATCCAGGAGCAGCTTTTGGACCTTAGCAGCAATATTGATCGGGAGCTGCCTTCAGTCTAGGGACTTGCGAGGTAGCCTAGCTGACGTCCGCAGGCCAGAATCCCTTTCTCTGTTATTAGTTTATTTTCCTTGTATCGAGACAAACATTGATGTATTTCTATTCAGACTTGTTTTCAGCACTCTTTAGCAGTTCGTGAGTTAGTGACACCGGATCTGGGTAGAGATGTATTTGAACTTCCACATTTGGTTTCCATTTATCTATATTTTTAAGACTTTCGCTTTTATTTAAATAACTGATTTTATTTAATATTGTTGAGATGTTATCAGAAAATTTTTTAACGCTTGCTTGCCTAGCTCCGTTGATAGGCGCCATCATGACTCCCGATGGTGGGAAATCTGGGCGTAACAATTTGGTATAAAGCACTAGGTTACATAGGTCTCACAGCTCACGGACAAACACGGTAGAGTCTGAGGGCTCGGTATGGAGACGTTTGTATTTATCCCAGAGGCTACAAAGTTAGAATGAATTTCACTGTGTTCCTTCTTGTTGTGCGATTCTGTCTCTCAAATACTGATTGTCTTTCTACTCTGTTCTTTTGCAGACGACAAGAACACGTGCTTCCTCTTCTACAGCACACTAGCCCGATCCCCCAGCAGCAGCTCGTACGAGGGGACAGATGGCGAGGCCGAGGGCGTGCAAAGGCCTAGGCTGGGGCAAAGCTCATCCCCGAGCAGCACTCCCTAAGGTGGAGCCTTATGTTGATTAGGATGGGGAGGTTCCAGCCCCAACATCTCCGGTGGGCCCAGCTCAAGCGCTAGAGGGGTTCATAGCCACCCCTGTTCTTCAGGACACTTTGGTCAGATTGGTGGGCCTTATGGAGAACGTCACTTGAGCGGGTTTGATTCCCGTAGCACCAGCCACTTGTCAGGCTGAGGAAGGAGTCCAGACTCCCGCTACACGTACTACGGAGCAGGTATCTCTACAGGATTAGGTTCCAGCGGTTCAGCCAGCTGTGGCAGCTCAGCCGAGTATTGTGGCTCAGACTGGTGATGGTACGACGATGTCCGCAGATGCTTTGTGGAGGCTTGATAGGTTTACCAAGCTCTTCACCACCACATTTAGAGCTACTTCTATAGAGGACCCCGGGATTTCTTATTCAGTTTCCATAAGGTTCTCCGGACTATGGATATTGTGGAGACGAATAGGGTCGACTTCGCCACCTTTCGACTAGCACGATCCGCCAAGACTTGGTGGAGGGACTGTTGCTTATCCAGACCAGCAGGGTCACCATCATTGACTTGGGACCAGTTTGTAGAGTTGTTTCTGGAGATATTTCTCCCAGTTATGGAGCGAGAGGCTAATACACAGACAGTTCGAGTGCCTTCTTCAGGGTGCTATGACAGTCGCGCGGTATGAGACCCATTTTATGGCATGCCATGCTATTATTATACTCCGCACTTAGAGAGAGAGAGATAGAGAGAGAGAGAGAGAGAAAGAGAGAGAGAGAGAGTGCAGAGATTTATTGATGGGTTGGTTCAGCCGATCCGTCTCCAGATGACTATGGGAGCCGGGAGTGAGATTTATTTTTAGGAGGCAGCCAATGCGGCCCGTGGAATTGAGATGGCTCTTGCTCGGGGAGATGGTCAGGGGTCAGATAAGAGGCCTCGTTATTCGGGTAGGTTCAGTGTTACCTCGTCTGGAGGTAGGTATTCTTATGGTAGAGGACATCTACCGAGGCCTTTTCAGTCCGCACTCCAGGCATCTCATGGTACTTCAGGTGGTGGTGGTTCTCAGCAGCACTATTCTGATCAATAGCCTATTAGTGCACCACCGCTTCAGAGCTTCCAAGGTGGTCATTCAGATCGACAGGGTCAGTCTCAGGCCTCTTGGCTGAAGCATTCAGGCAGGTGCTATGAGTGTGGTGAGTATGGTCACATCAGGAGAGCTTGGCTGAGGTTGAGGGGTGAACAGTCACAGGAGCAGAGTTCTCGAGCTATGATTCAGGCACCAGAGGCTCCACAGGCCACCTAACCAGCTAGAGGTGGGGGTAGAGGTCATATAGTTGGAGGTATAGATCATAGAGGTGGAGCTCAGACTACCAGAAGTAGGGGTCAGCCAGTAGCCGATCGTCCTAGAGACATGATTCAGGGAGGTAGGGCCCAACCCCGGTTTTTACACTTCGCCAGCCAGGCCAGAGGGTGAGTCATCAGATGCTGTGATTACATGTACTATTCTTGTCTGTGATAGAGATGCTTCAGTGCTATTTGACCCTGGGTCTACGTATTCATATGTGTCATCCTATTTTGCACCCTACGTGTTTATGCCTAGTGATGCTTTGAGTATTCATGTTTATGTATCTACACCGGTGGGTGATTCTATTGTGGTTGATCGAGTGAATCGTTCATGCGTAGTGGTGTTTGAGGGTCTTGAGACCCGTGATGATTTATTACTCTTAGATATGGTGGATTTCGATGTTATATTGGGGATGGATTGGTTGTCCCCGTATCATGGTTTCTTGGATTGTTACGCCAAGACCGTGACCTTAGCTTATCCAAATTTGTCCCGACTAGAGTGGAGAGGGACCCCAGGTCATGACACCCGCAGTGTTATATCATATGTGAAAGCTCGATGCATGGTTGAGAAGGGGTGTTTAACGTATTTGGCGTATCTTCGCGACTCCAGCGTAGAGGTCCATTCTATTGATTCTGTTCCTATTGTTCGGGAGTTTCCCGAGGTTTTCCCTTCAGACCTGCCCGGTATGCCGCTCGACAGGGATATTGATTTCTATATTTATCTGGCTCTAGGCACGTAGCCCATTTCCATTCTGCCATATCGCATGGCCCCGCCAGGGAAGAGTTAAAGGAGCAGTTGCAGGATTTTCTTGATAAGGGTTTCATTAGACCCAGTGTATCGCCTTGGGGTGTGCTGGTGTTATTTGTGAAGAAAAAGGATGGGTCGATGAGGATGTGCGTTGTTTACCGGCAATTGAACAAGGTGACGATAAAGAACAAGTATCCATTGCCGAGGATCGACAATTTATTCGACCAGCTTCAGGGTGCGAAGGTGTTTTCAAAGATAGATTTGAGATCTGGCTACCATCAGCTGAGGATTAGGGCGTCTGATGTCCCTAAGACCACATTCCGCACTCGGTATGGGCATTATGAGTTTCTGGTCATGTCATTTGGGTTGACCAATGCCCCAACAATATTTATGGAGTTGATGAACCTAGTGTTCAGGCCCTATTTGGATTTGTTCGTGATTATTTTCATTGATGATATTTTGGTATACTCCTGCAGTCAGGAGGAGAACGAGCAGAACCTCAGAGTGGTTCTTCAGACTCTGAATGATAGTCAGTTATATTCCAAGTTTTCGAGCTGCGAGTTCTGGTTGAGTTCGGTTGCATTTTTTGGTCACGCTATTTCAGCAAAGGGTATTCAGATCGACCCGAAGAAGATCGAGGCAGTCAATAACTGGCCTCGACCAGCATCAACTATAGAGATCCGGAGTTTGTTGGGGTTAGCAGGTTACTACCGTCGGTTCGTAGAGGGGTTTTCATCTATTGCAGCCCCAATGACCGATTGACCCAGAAGGGTGCCCAGTTCAGATGGTCAGATGAGTGTGAGGCGAGCTTCCAGAAGCTCAAGACAGCTCTGACTACGGCACCTGTATTGGTTTTTCCCATAGGTTCAGGACCTTATACAATTTATTGTAATGCTTCCCGTATTGAGATTGGTGCAGTATTGATGCAGGATGGCGCATCATTGCCTATGCCTCGAGACAGTTGAAGAACCGCGAGAAGAATTATCTGGTTCATGATCTAGAGTTGGCGTCTATTGTTCATGCTTTGAAGATTTGGAGGCATTATCTATATGGTGTGACGGTGAGGTGTACACTGATCACAAGTCTTCAGTACTGTTCAAGCAGAAAGAGTTGAATTTGAGGCAGAGGAGGTGGTTGGAGTTGCTAAAGGATTATGACGTTACTATCTTATACAACCCGAGAAAGGCCAATGTGGTGGCCGATGCATTGAGTAGGATGTCCGCCAGCATGGGTAGTCTCGCTTTTATTCTAGTCAGCCAGAAACCACTTTCTTTGGATGTTCAAGCCTTGGCCAATCGATTTGTCAGGTTAGATATTTTTGAGCCTAGCAGGGTGTTAGCTTGCACTATCGCCCGTTCTTCATTTTTGGAGTGTATCCGTGAGCGGCATTTTGATGATCCCCATTTGTGTGTACTGAGAGACACGGTGTAGTATGGAGGTGCCAAGAAGGTGACCTTAGATTGTGATGGTGTATTGCGATTGCAGGGGTGAGTTTATGTGCCCAATGTTGATAGGATTCAAGAGTTGATCCTAGCGGAGGCCCATAGTTCTCGGTATTCTATTCATCCGGGCGCCGCGAAGATGTATCAGGATATGAGGCAGCATTATTGGTGGCACAGAATGAAGAAATATATTGTTGCATATGTGGCTTGATGTTTGAATTGTCAGCAGGTTAAGTACGAGCATTAGAGGCCCGATGGTTTATTTCAGAGGATTGAGCTTCCCGAGTGGAAGTGGGAGAGGATAACTATGGATTTTACTAATGGACTTCCCATGACTCGGAAGAAGTTTGATGCTATTTGGGACATTGTTGATAGGCTAACCAAGTCAGCGCATTTTGTTCCTGTTGCTACCACTTATTCATCTGAAATGTTAGTTGAGATCTACATTAGAGAGATTGTTCGCCTTCATGGGGTGCCGACATCTATTATTTCGGATCGGGGTATGCAGTTTACCTCGCGCTTTTGGAGAGCAGTCCAATGGAGTTGGGCACCCAGACTCAGTTGAGCACATCATTCCATCCTCAGACGGACCGTCAGCCCAAGTGGATGATTTAAATATTAGAGGATATGCTCTGAGCCAGTGTCATTGATTTAGGAGGCTCGTGGGACCAGTTTTTGCCTTTAGCAGAGATCTCCTACAACACCAACTACCAGTCCAGAATTCAGATAGCTCCATATGAGGCGTTGTATGGTAGGCGATGTTGGTCTTTAGTTGGATGGTTTGAGCCGCGAGAGGCTCGGTTATTAGGTGAATATTTAGTTCATGAGGCATTGGATAATGTCAAGATCATTCAGGCCAGACTTCAGACCGCTCAGTCTAGGCAGATCGCAAAGTTCAAGATGTGGCTTTCATGGTTGGTGAGCGAGTATTTATCCGTGTATCGCCTATGAAGGGCGTGCTATGATTTGTAAAGAAGGGAAAGCATAGATGTAGGTTCATTGGTTCATTCGAGATTCTCGATCATGTGGGAGAGGTGGCTTATAGACTTGCCTTGCCGCCTAGCTTGTCAGCCGTGCATCCAGTCTTTCATATATCCATGCTTCGGAGGTATCACGGTAATCCATCCCACATGTTAGATTTCAACACTCTCCAGTTGGAGAAGGATCTGTCTTATGAGGAGGAGCCGATGGCTATTCTAGACTGGCAGGTTCGACAGTTGAGGTCGAAGATTTTTCCTTCAGTGCATGTTCAGTGGAGAGGTCAGCCTTCTGAGGCATCGACCTTGGAGTCCGAGTCTGATATGCGGAGCCGTTATCCTGATCTATTTTCCGACTCAAGTACTTCTTTCTTTTGTCCGTTCGAGGACGAACGGTTGTTTTAGAGGTGGAGAATGTGACGACCCAAAGGGTCATCACTTGTTTTTCTCTCTTTTCCATGCTTTTGAGGCCTTGAAAACCTACTTTTAGTCTCCTCAATTTGCGCGCACAGTCCGGACGCTTAGCCGAAAAGCTTATGTGTTAAATTACATGAAACTTTGATAAATTATGATTTTAAAAGGGTTAAGGTTGACTTTGGTCAATATTTTGGGTCAACGTACCCGGACCCGTGATGTGATGATCCCGGAGGGTCCGTATGAAAATATGAGACTCGAGCATATTCTCCAGATCGAAATATGAGATTCCGAGCCCGAGAAATATTTTTCTGTGTAAAATTGGTTTTCTAGAATTTATATGGAATTTTGAAATAAAAATTGATCAGAAGACTATGGTATCCGGCTCGTATTTGGTTCTGACGCTCAGTACAAGTCTTATATATATGTTAAGCACTTTCTGTGAAGTTTGGTCGAAATCGGACGTTGTTTGACGTGTTTCGAGCCTAAATATTTAAAGTTTGAAGGTTACAAAGTTAGAATGAAAAAAATGATGATTTTAAGGCTTTATTCATTGATTTTGATGTTGTTTAGGCGATTTGATTGCACGGTTAAGTTCGTAGGGATTTTTTGAGTGAGTGTGTATGTTTGGTTAGGGGCTCTGAGGGCTCGGGAGTGGTCCGGAGGTGATTCAGGGTTGTTTTGCACTTAGAAATATAGAAGGTTTTTCTTCAGCTGTTGCAGGCCGAAAATATTCTTCGCGATCGCGGTCAGCCTTACGTGATCGCGATGCTGGCCGAGTTCCTTCATGGCGTTCACAGCCCTTGCTTCACGTTCGTGTATTTCCCATAATGCCTTCAACGCGTCCGCGTGTAGTTCAACGCGTTCACGTAAACCATTTCCCTGGACCCCATTCTTTCTCTTCGCATTCGCAGCCTACTCATCGCGAACGCGATGGTCTGTTGAACTAACCATTCGCGAACGCGGACCCTTTCCCGCGAACGCAAAGGGCATATTTGCCCAGTGATTTTTAAACTCTTAAAACAGAATAGTTGCAGGATTTTTCTCACTTTTTCAAAACCCATCTTTTTCCTTACACTCCATAGACTATTTTGTAGAACCTTTTCCTCCATAACTTCATCTGTAAGTGTTCCTAACCTCATTTTCTCTTAATTTCTTCAACTAATCACTAATTTCTAAGCATAAAAACATGAAATCAAAGTAAAAATTAGGGCTTTGGGTAGATTTAGGTTTTTGGGAATTTGGGTGATTCAACCTCAATTTGGGGTCGAATCTAAAAATAAATTATATATTTGAACTCGTGGGTTATGGGTGATCAGGTTTTTGTCCGAGCCACGTGTTTGGACCATTTGGGCCCGAGGTCAAATTTTGGTATCTTTTTTTTTTTTTTTAATTTTAAATGTTAGCTTTCATTGATATCAAAAAGGTGTACAATAAAGAGTTTATAGTAGTAGTATGGACTAACCACTACTTTACAGTTCAAACACTATACAAATACATGAATTTGCAAGCCTAAATCTATGGGTAATGGTTAAGTTGTCGCAGTCCAGCTTGCCAACGTTTACAGTTTCTGCCGCGAATGTTAATAAGCAACGCAACCTCTCGACAGAACTGGCTCTCCTCAAATGATTTCCCTTCAAATAGAACATAGTTCCTATTTCTCCAAATAAGTGCAACAGTGATCAGAAAGGAAGAAGCAGCAACAGCTTTGTGCCACAGTTTACTCCTAGCTTGACAACACATCCATTGAAGTTCAGCTTCCCATTTACCAATTGTTCTGTTATGACCCACCAGCAGCATATTCTAAACCACAGTCGATTAGTGATTGGGAACTCAAAAAACAAATGAGCAAATTCTTTTACATGTTGATTGCAGAATACACAATTCACAGACACGTGCACTGCAATCTTCTGTAATCTCTCAACAGTAGGCAGTCGACGTTGAGCAGCAAGCCAAGCAGTGAATTTGTGTCGAGGTAGGACATTAGAAGTTAACAACAAATTCTTCCATTCCTCCTTAAGAAAGCTAAGAAGCATTGCATGGTATAGTTTATGAATATGGAATTTGCCTAGCCTGCACAATCCAGACAGTCTAAGTAAGAGATCACCTTGCAGTTGTTGATTATCCATTACAGGAGTTCTGCAATCTAATATCTTCCTAACTACCCAAGAAGCTGCCTTGGGAATGGGCATTGTAGCAATGTCACGGCGTTTAATGTAATAGTAGTGTATCCATTTGATCCACAAACAATCTTTCTTCCTAGCCAAGTCCCAAAGGAGCTTAGTAATAGCTGCCTTATTCCATATATGCATGTCTATAATGTTGAGTCCTCCAGCAGTGACTGGTCTGCAGACCCTTTCCCAGGCTACCAGAGCTCTTTTAGATATTCTTGCACTTCCAGTCCACAGATAAGATCTGCATACAACTTCAATGATTTTCAGAACTTCTTTTGGCAAGATGAATACTTGTGCCCAATAAGTTTGAATACCAAAAATAACAATTTTGATCAATTGACATCTTCCTGCATAAGATAGTAACTTGGCAGACCAGCAAGTGATTTTATCAGTAATCCTCTCAATCAATGGCAAGTAATGGTGGATAGCAAGCTTCTTTGAGTGAAGAGGTATCCCTAAATATTTGAAAGGAAGTTGACCCTCAATGAATCCCAGAGACTCTAGTATGACTTCTTTGACATTCTGATGAACACCAGCCAGATAAACAACACTCTTACTATTGCTAGCATGCAGTCCAGAAACAAAAGGAATGTAAGGAAAGCATCATGTAGAATCTGGATAGAAATAATATCAGCTCGACAGAACAAGAGGAGATCATCAGCAAAACAGACATGGGCACAGTTTAGCTTCCTGCATCTTGGATGGAAGTTGAAATCTCCATTTATGTGTAACTGAGCCATCAGTCTATTTAAGTACTCCATAGCTAGGACAAACAAATAAGGTGACATGGGATCTCCTTGTCGAATACCCCTCCTTGCAGTGAAAGGCTTAGTGAGACCACCATTCAACACTAGTGAGTAAGTCACAGAAGTGACACAAGCCATTGTCCATTTAACAAATTTTGCTGGGAATCCAGGATCAATGAGTAGTTGTTTGAGGAAGCTCCATTCACGAGTGTCATATGCCTTCCTCAAATCCACCTTCATAACACATCTAGGAGACACACCTTTTCTGGAATAACCCTTGAAAATTTCATGGCTAAGCAAAAATTATCAATGATGCTCCTCCCTTCAAAGAATGCTAGGAACTTCATACCTATGCTATGGGATATTTCTATTGAGTCTTTATTGATATTGTTGATTTAGTTATGCATAGATATTGTTGTTTCAAAGTCGGATTGTAAAGGAAATGGGGTATTTGAGGGTTGATTGCTATTCTTTGAATCGAGGTATGTGTTTGTTCTAACTTTGGCTTGAGGGAATAGGATTAGAGTATTGTTTGCTATTTGCTAATTGTTGAGTATGGTGTATAGGCATGGTGACGAGTATCTATACGCTGGAGTCTAGCGTGACCATGAGTCTTGTTTGTGTTTATTCGGATTTTGTGATACCTCTTCCTTGTTAAATTGATAAATGCCATATGATGTGAAGAGTTTGAGGAAGAATTATGATTTGTGCATTTTGGGGCGTTGGCTTGAATGAGAATATGATAACTGGGTAATAAGCGATCAAAGGAGAAGGTGATGTAATTATTCCCCTGTTGGGACGTGTAGTTTATTACTGCTGTTGCTCTCCTGCAGGGAGGTTTTACCGGTGTTGTTGATTTACTCCCTTGTCGGGATTTAGTTGTGTTGTTATGTTCCCTTGCTGGGATTTCTTCACTGGTTATTTTTCTCTTGTTCCGTAGTTGTGATTGTTGTTTGGATGAGAAAGTATGATATTAGTGGGTCGGGTTGTACACCGCGACAATGTTATATAATACGAATCGGGTTGCTCGCCGCAACAAAGATAAATAATATCCACACGGATCGGATTGCTCGCCGCAACAAGGATAATTAATATCCACACGGATCGGGTTGCATGCCAACACAATATCATGAATATGTTGATTGGGTTGCTTACCGCAACTGTGTTATTGAGTGATTGGATCAGGTTGCCGCATAAAAGTATGGGTTAAATGTGTTTTTTCCGGACTTGAGTTTTGATGGCTAATCTACCTTTAATTAGACTCCTTGCTTATAACTGTTGTCTCCCCAGCATGTTTCCCCCTCCTTTTATAAACTACTTGTCTCCTGTTTATTTTTCGCAAAGTATATTTCATATCTGTACAGGTTTATGTGGTAATCTGGTCTAGCCTCGTCACTACATCGCCGGGGTTAGGCCAGGCTCTTACCAGTACATGGGATAGGTTGTGATGATACTACATTCTGTGCATCTTTTTGCATAGATCCAAGAGCAGCTTTTGGACCTCATCAGCAGTATTGATCGGGAGATGTCTTCAGCCCATGGACTTGCGAGGTAGCCTAGATGATGTCTGCATGCCAGAGTCCCTTTCTCGCTTATTAGTTTATTTTCCTTGTATCAAGACAAACATTGATATACTTCTATTCAGACTTGTTTTTAGCACTCATTAGCAGTTCGTGAGTTAGTGACACCGGATCTAGGTAGAGATGTATTCAATCTTCCGTATTTAGTTTCCAGTTATCTATATTTTAAGACTTCCGCTTTTACTTAAATGACTCATTTTATTTTATATTGTTGAGATGTTATGAGAAAATATTTTAACACTTGGCTTGCCTAGCTCCATTAGTAGGCGCCATCACGACTCCCGATGGTAGGAAATCCGGGTCGTGACACTTTACTACACTCAAGATCGCTAAGAAATATTAGAACACTAGAGAATTTCCAAAGGAAACTTTTGTATTAGAGGGAACTTGATAGTTTAGTTTGGTTGATGAATTACAAATGAATGCCCCTATTTATACTAATCATCTAGGGGCTAGTATGTAAATAATAATTATTCTACGAGTCATTCCATATTTACAAATAAGTCCATTTTCTAGAATATTCTATAGGCCTAGAAGATTTCAAGGACTTTCCTAGAAAATCCATAGGATTATAAGGTCTTCCATGAGAAAGTTTTATATTTCTCTAGAACCTTCCTAAAAGTACATAAATATCTAGAGCTTTCCAAGGAAATTCTCCATAGTTTTAGAATATTCCACCAAGATCTAGTCCCTAATTTATGTAACCATTCCATATGCCAAAAATATATGCCAAGTGGCACCTATGTGGCATGATTATATTGTGGGTCATGACACTCTCCCCCATCCAATTTTGTGCTACCCTTGGAACAAAGCATCGACACATACGCGCGTACCTCGCCTTGGCATCATCGGAAATCTTTGTCCATTATCCATGATTCCCTATGAAGCAGTTCGACTTCCCATGTTACAAGGTACTGGTCACCTTTCTTTTTGCCTCGTTTGAATGTATGACAACTAGCAATAATGGCCTCCATCCTCCGTCCATCGGATGCCACTCCTTGCTCTTGGCCTGAATCTTCCCATGACTCAACCAAGTCTAGGAGCTTCTCAAGAATCGAGTCCATGGTTCAAATCCATATTTGGATGCCCTCCATGGTCCAACTTTACTGGCAAACTTGAACCCTCTACTTTGTGTATCGTCTGAGTCCGATAGCATGCCATCACTTTATAACTCGCCATCATTTTCAACTATGTCCGTCCAACATTTTTTGCTGTCAGCATGCTCCACTTGCATGGTGCAAAGATAGGCTTTGGAATCCCTTAATTTAGGCTTAGATTCCAAGCGCATCCCTCCAATGCAGACGGTTTCTCCTGTGTCATCCTTATGTGCTTGAGCAAAGTTCCTTATCATTGCTGCAAGTTTCCCCAGCTCAGAACATTCAGTTGCCCGATGTGATCCTTCACAGAAGTATCACCCTCCCTTAGGAACATACTCCTTACCATTTTTTTGGTCCCTTGCCGTTTCTCTTGGACCCCTGTCCGTCATAGGATGGACCCTTGCCATTACCCTTATATACTTCGTCTATGCATTCCCGTAGTGCTCATCATGATCTCCCTCATCCCTCTTGGCGTTGCCTTCTTTGGACTTGGCAGGCTCCATCTTGAAGTAAACAAGTGACTAAGCTACTCCGATGGCCCCGTTTATGTTGACTACTTGATGTCTTCTTAACTTAAGCTTCTCCCTATTTTGCAACCCATCCATGAAGTAGAAGAAGAAATATTCCTGGGACAATGACGAGATTTGCAACATTAAGGTACTTAACTCGCGCACATACTCCCGAATTGTAGCCTCTGTCGGAGCTCCTTTAGCTTTCGCCAGTCTTCCACCTCGCGTGCGTCCCGTGCACCACCATACTGCTTTTGCTTAGGGACCTTCACGCTGATCCCTTATGCAAGTACAGAGAGGACCTTGACGTTTATTCCTTCTACAAGTACCAAACCCGTGGTGATTCCGGCCATGGTTCCCTACAAAACTTCTTTCTTCTCTTGTATTCTTTCTAATATTCCTTAGTCATAACTTTTGCTATGATACCACGTTGTGACATCCTTAGTTATTAACTAAGTACACATGCGTCACTGGTAACTCGCTCACGACCTTGCACATCCTTCTCACGTTCTTGCTATACCAAGCCGGCCTTACTACATTCAAGATCGCTAAGAATTGTTAGAACATTTGAGAATTGCCAAAGGAAACTTTTATATTAGAGAGAACTTGATAGTTTAGCTTGATTGATGAATTACAAATGAATGCCCCCTATTTATACTAATCATCTATGGGCTAGTATGTAAATAATAATTGTTCTATAAGTCCTTCCATAGTTATAAATAAGTCCATTATCTAGAATATTCTATAAGCCTAGGAGATTCCAAGGAATTTTCTAGAAAATTCATAGGATTCTAAGGTCTTCCATGAGAAATCTCCATATTTCTCTAGAACCTTCCTACAAGTGCATAAATATCTAGAGCTTTCCAAGGAAATTTTCCATAGTTCTAAAATATTCCACCAAGATCTAGTCCCTAATTTATGTAACCATTTCATATACCAAAATATATGCCAAGTGGCACCAACATGGCATGATGATGTGGCGGGTTATGACAATGAAGATATAAAAAGAGGACGGTGTTAATTTAAAATCACATCGAATTAAACTGTCCAAATTAAAGACGTACAAATTGTTTGACTCCATGCGAACTTAGCTAAATATAAGAAAATAATGAAAGAAAAAGATTTATATGTATCTATCTATCTATCTATCTATCTATCTATCTATATTATTATAAAAGCACGCTAAATATTGAACGACTAAAATATTTCCGAAATATTAATCGACTTCTCTGCCTTAATATTTACATTAACTTTCACTAGAAGTTACACGAAAAGGACACAACTGGAAATACTACACTTCAATTTAAGTCCTACATTAGCACGTCTAAACTAAAAGTTGGGACTTTGAAACCAAATAGATCAGTTAATTTGATTTGCATAAGGATTGTTATTGTAAGATTAATTAATCCTTATGCAGAACATGCTGTGTAACTCTAGGTATTTTGCTAATATAACTTGCACTACGACTGAAACTTCTTTAGATTTACAAGTTCGAATTCTCTTAGGAATCAACCAAATACAATTTAATATCTCTAACAGATGCATATGTCTGCCCCCTCTTCATCCATAGATGTTATTTTTCTATTGAATTTCAGCATATTTTATGTAGCAAATTATAATACCGTTTTTCAGTTAATTTTTCTTTTGATATGAATATTGCTTCTTTGGATTTTTAGAATCAGTAAAATTTAAAGAACTCAATCTGTCAATCATATTTGCAGCAAAAATCGAGAACTAAACGGACTTCTTACTTCTTCCATGTTACCCTGAGGTAAGTTTCTGTTCATTACTTTTTTTCTTACTTCATTACTAATGTTATTTGACTTTTCATGCAAAAAAATAGTTATTCTTACTATTTATGTTATCAGGTATTAGCTTCAAGGGCTATGACATAGTTGAAATTTGCTATTAACTCTTCAGGATCATACTCACATCTACTTTTCGAGAAAAACAATTGACGAAGATGGAAAGGGGACAAAATTCTATTATCTTAAAAAAAAATTAAGTTCTCTTAATATGAATGCATTAAAAATTTTACTTTTTCGCTTCTTGCATAAGCAAAATCGACTACAAATTATATTCGTAGAAACTGGTCGGTTACTAGAAAATAGAAATTTTTAAAACGTGCAATATTTAAGTAAACAATAAGAAATTTAGTTGAAACTATATTATTTGAGAGATAAAATTAAACAAAAAGAAATTAGTTTAAGTAAGAAATTTATAGTGTCATATGAGAGACTGACGAAGCGTAACCAAATACTAATTAAGACACATAAATTCACTAAGCTAATTTTTTTTATAACAATACTAAACTTTACTGTGATGGCCATGAATAAAATGAAGAATATCGTTTTAAAATAATAATTTTTAATATTCATTTATTTTACAATGCTAAGAAATAAATGCATGATTAGATAATCTCTAATGTTGGACTATATTATTGCACTATGTTTTCTCACATAAACTATGTATTGTACTTCAAAGAGAGATCAATATCGAGGAAGTAAACATAAAAGCCACTGTTTATGCGATTTCTCTCTTAAAGTACTAGCTGCTCGGTTACCAAATTATAACAGGAGATTATGAACTTTCTTATTCACAAATCTTATTTTAGGCAGCCATCAATACTGTCAACTAACTTAATTACTAAACAGATCATCTTTGTTGGTCTAGATATGATATATCTTTTCGAATTTAAGAATTACGTTAATGTAAATAATATTGATTTTCAATATTTAAAAGTTTATTGTATTTTATCTACGCCAATTGCTTTACACCAATTCTTTCTTCTATGTTTTAATAAAAATATTTTCATTCATATAAATAATTGATTAAAGATCCACGTGCAACGCATAATATTATATTAAAAGCACGAAGATTTTTAGGGCAAATGTCTTTTGCCTCTTTTATCCTCAAAAATTTGATTTCATATTAAACAAAATATAAATATATTTTCCTAATATTTAGTTCTTTGAAATCAACTAGTTATTATTATTATTATTATTATTATTATTATTATTATTATTATTATTATTATTATTATTATTATTATTATTATTATTATTATTATTATTATTATTATTATTATATCTTCCCTTTTTGAATTAGACCCTAATATTTAGAAGTTTAAATTCACTTGACAATTTACCTCAACTAAGAAAAAAAATCCCTTGTGTTTTAATATAGTATTATTTATTCTATGTCAGTCTACGTATGCACTAACTTCATTTTACGTAGTTACTATAAATTTGGTAACTAAGCATAAAAATAATATGCTTTATAATATTTCAACACATATCAAATCTATTACTTGTTTTTATATTAAATATTATCACTAAACAATAGTTAATTAATATATATTTTTCCCTTTTTATCGGTTAATCGTGATAAATTAGTATAGTTTAGTCTTTGCATATTGATAGATAATTTTTCTTTTTTAATATATTGATCGTGATTGAGAACTTCTTTGCTATTTGCCCTTATTGAGTTCTATATTCTTCATTTTCAGGACTTACACTTTGTTTAACCAAAAATAATATTTTGGTCAAAGCTAGAATTTAGGATGAAAAATCGGGTTACTGAAAATCAAGAGACCAAAAAAGAATAATAAGCTTTCTAAGAATAAGAATAAAGCAATAAATAAGTTTGTATTTCAGTATATTGTCAATGATATTTTGTGTCTTTACAAATGATGAGACTTCTTCCTTAACATTAAATAAGTCGTTACACAATTATTCCTATTAAATGTAAATTTTCCAACGTATCAGGTATTTAATACTGAATATGGTCTCCTTTTTGTCATCAGATCCATGTCTTCAATGCCTTTTAATCCGTTCGTTTTAAATGACTTAGATTGGTACGTGACTCGTATCTGTACTACTTCTCGTGCATGTTTAACTTTCTCTTCCCATATCTGTCACCACTCGTACCTCTTAATCAATTGTCATGTTTTGACCATTTGACCAGTCCACGTGCCATGCGACGTCATCTTTAATATAAATTTATTTTTTTCCAATACAGATAGTCCCCCCACTTTTCATTTATTTATCAATTAAATAATTGAGAAGTTGATCTTCATAAAAAAAAGGAACTTTTCCATAATCAATGCTTATGACAATACTGACGCCTCAGTTGTCTTTTCCACTTAATGTTCTGTCCATGTCTCACTTTCTGATTGATTATGCTATTTTGCACCCTTTTTCAAGACATCTTCACTCCCACTAATTACAAAGTGATAGTTGCCTTTATTATAGGCTTTCCATCATTATACTTCTAAGTTTGACGGTTGCCATTATATACATACTTAAACTTTTATTCCTTTGTCTTCTTCTTCTTCATAAATCTTTAGCAAACATTCTCTTCCTTACTTTTGCCCTCTTACGATTCAACCTTGCTCAACAATGTTGTCTCCAAACCCTAACCCAAAAAGAGTTCCAATTCTAGACCGACTCCCGAATGCCCCTGTTAGACATAGAAGAGGCACAGGAGGTAGGCTTCGAACGGGGTTAGAATCTACTCGTGGCGGCTCTTCTGGTTCTTCTTCTAGGAGTTCTATCCCAAAAACCCCTTCTTCTAAAGGTAAAGAAATTCTTGATTCTTCTCATGAACCTTTAGTCGATGAAATTGTTCCTAGTGATTTGTCTTTTGGGAGTGATAGAGCGTCTCTTCAAAAGAAAGTTGTAATTTTAGAAAAATTTGACACTTATCCTTCAATAGTGACCGAGCTTACAATCCTTACCATCAGAAGAGATTTTAACTGGAAAAATAGTCTTACAATGTCAATTCATTTCCCAAATTAAAGAATTTCTTCCTTTAGAAGTGGGTACTCTTTTGTATATACTTACCCCTTCACTTTGGGTTTTAATCCTCCGATTGACCCAGTCATTCTTGATTTTTGCCGTTTCTTTAAAATCTATTTGGTCCAAGTCGGTCCCCTAGTGTGGAGAGCAGTGGCTTGTTTGAGATATCTATCTACCAAAGCCAATGTCAACTTCACCTTTTCTCATCTTATTCATTTATACTATCCCAATTTAATGCGCCATGGGGTTTTACCTTAGCTGCAAGAAGCAAGAAGGTTTTGGTAAGCCCCGAAGATGACAAAGATCCTGAATGGTATACCCATTATGTTGTTGTACGTACGGTGGACTTGCTTGGTGAAACAATTATTCTCTTCCCTAAGAAGTGGAATTTTGCACGTATGTTTCCTTTTACTTACCGTACCTATTTTCGAGAATTTCGATTCTTTTTCTAACTTCGTCTCTTTTTGGTTTTTTGTAGCAATCATGGGAGATGTGGAACCTATTCCCAACTTCCGTGGTTGGGTAGACTCAATTTTGAAGATTCTCTTAAGGAGCAAAGAACTTGGAAATCAAATTCTTCATTACATAGCTGGAAAGTGAAAACACACGATATGCCCTTTTTACACGTTTTTTTACATGTTAAGCATTTTTCCTCAATTTTGATTGTGTATCCTTCTTTTAATCAGGTTTTGGTGCTAAAGGAATGACAGCTGAAGTAGCTATGGCCATTCGCATGTCTGGTAATGCTGCAGTTGATTTGGAAAAGATTCGAGCCTTGCTTCCAAAAAGGAAAGCTATAGGAGAAGGTTCTGAGATTGAGGAAGAGGTAGGTACCTCTTTAATAGCCAGGCCGAGAGTTAGGAGATGAGTCACTAACGATGATGAAATTGAAGATACTCCTGCTCAAACCTCGACCACCGAGCCTATTTTATTCGTTATGACGAGGACACCGTGCCAAGAGATACTAATGAATCAACTCAGTGTCTCTTTGATTGTGGTTTTGAGAGTGGCAAGCTCGGCCCTATTTCTGATGAAGCCCCTCTCTCCTCATTCATTCCTATTGCCTCCATTCCTTTTTTTTGCTAACCGTAATTATTTCTTTACCAGTTCTGACTGCTTTCGTTCCTTTACCAGCTTTGACTACACCTGCTCTTGTTCCTGTGTTGGTTTCTACACTACTCCTTATATCCCTACTTCGACTCCTACAACTCCTGCTGTGTATACCTTTTCTACTACTCCCCCTTCCGCTGTTCCTTTTTCATCTGTTCAACCTATAGAGGTAAGTTCCAGCAATAGAGGCATGACCATAAGGAGTGTCACACTCGAAGTCCCTGCCAATCAAGGCCTCTTAAGAAAATCTGGGGGAGCTGATACTTGGGTCGAACCTCTTACTGGAGAGATCGAGAAGAACAAGATGCAGAGCCATAGTTGTTACACTTTGATGAGTGGCATAGTTCATTCAACGTTAAAGGTAATTTTCTTGACCTTGAATGTTTTCCTTCTTTTTCCTTCTAAGTTCTCATTTCTATGCTTTATTACCGTAGACTAATCTTATTGGAACTGAGATGATGGGGAGAGTCTCTACGTTGTAGAAAAAGGAGCGAGAGTCCACAAAAGCTATCTCTAAGGCTAGGAGAATAGCCGAGGATACCTTGCTTGAGGAAGCAAACTGGAAAGAACAATTTGAGAATGCCCAAGGGACCATAGAAGAGTTGCAGGAGAGTAAGGCTCACTTGGAGCAACAAAATCGTGGCTTATCTTATGAGTTAGGAATTGCCAATGCTTTTTGGGGCCAGCTTAAAAAGGACAAAGAGCTTTTGGAATGCTCTCTATCTAAAGCCAATGATGAGATTAAAGAACTTAAGGCAGTTATGGAGAAGAAGTAAGAATACGCAAGGGAGTTAGCTCAAAACTTAACTCAAGCTCAAAATGACTCAAGGACTTTTTCTGATAAAATTCGTGCCTTGGAAGGTTCCCATGGCTCTCTTGAAGCTTCCCTGGATTCTCACTTAGATGAATATCAAGTGACGAAAAATGATCTTGCTATGTGGGAAAGGGAATATGAGGCTCTAGAGAAGGAATTTATTGCTCTTGAAGAAAATTTCAACACATAGGTGAGTTGGGCTTTTCTAAATTCTGGCCGTGATGCTTTGATGGAGGCTACACAAGAAAACTTCGACTTGCAATCTGAATTGGCCCAAGTCATGGAAACTATTGAGAAAAGTCAACAACCTGCTAATACTCCTTCTCTTGCACTTGGAACTATTGATACCCCTTTTCTAGCACTCGAAGCTCCTGGAACGGAAGAGTTATTGAACTCTGAAGCAGTTACTGAGGTGGTTGAAGTTGTGATTCCAGCTTCTGAGGGTAAAACTTCTATGACACAGTCTAGGGGAATTGAAGTTCCTGTGACTACTGCTTCCCTCGTTGAAGTTATCACTTCAAGCTTAGTTGAAACCGCTCCTATTGCTGCTCCTTCAGAAGTTGTTGCTGCGCCTGTTACTGCCTCTAAAAGTGAAGTTACAAATTCTGAAGCTCCAACTCCTTCAGTGACCAGTTAAATGTGTTAAGTTTTTATTATTTTTTTAGTGATTGTTAATGTCATCCCTTGGTAATTTTAAGGGATTTTTCGATGAAGTCCCCAGTTACCATAATGGGGCATTTGTAAAACAAATACTTGATGACTAAGTTTTTCCTTGGTCTTTTATGTTAAGAATTTTTATGGGTGCTTCTTTATATTCTATACTTGCCTATTTATTTATTTAAGACTTATAAAATATCTTAACATTTTTATCCTTTGAAAATTCTTTATGATTCTTCTCATGGAATAGTAACATGAGGTTTATAAAAGGGGGCCCTTTTATTTTATAGACACATAATGAAGAAGACGTCTCAACTTCATAATGGTGTTATACTACGATGAAAGAAATAGGAATACACATGTTTTGTATGAAACAACTTTGACAAGTTTTTATTCATGAACTTTAACAAGTTTTTTGACTATTACATGTATTAAAATAGGTCTATAACTTTCTCGTAACTGTTTTTCTTGTAACAGATTTTTACATGACATAAAATTGACAAGGTTTTTCTTCATAACCTGTTTCAATATATAGTCATAACCCTATCTTTACATATTTAGGAATGGTTTGATAAGTAACTTTGTTTGTGAGTTTGAGATATGACTCTTGTTGTATTCATGAGAAAAATATTATGATGAATGTTTTGTGATGAATGATGGAGACTTCGTAACTTCCTCTCAACACTTGTCTTTTAGCTGATTCTTGCCAAAATTTTGACCAACTTCTGTTCGATATTCGTATCTTGTGATATTCGTATCTGTTTTACTGCATGCATCTGTGTATAATATGTAGTCCTCCAAGTGTTTGAGCGGTGAAATATGAAGCCTCGAGCACTTGTTTGTTTATTTCAATTTGGTCCTTTTCCTGAAATAAAAAAATATACGGGACTCGGAGGTATGATTATAGATGAAGACTTCCTAACTCGTGTATATTTCCATCAGATTAATATAACCCTCGGCTCAGAATTTAAAAGTATTTCATTTTGCCGTGCAGGTCGTGACTCATCATTTGTCACGAGTTAGGGTTTTGTCCTAGCATCTAATATCGTTAGCAAAATTTTAACAATTCAAAGAAAAAATTTAACATGGTGATACCTGACTGTGACCACTCTTTTAGAAGTAATAACTCTTTAGATGGACAACATTCCAATGTGAAGGTAAAACCTTTCCATCCATTGTCTCCAACTCGTATGTTCCTTTCCTTGCAATGTCACGGATTCGGTAGGGTCCTTCCCACGTAGGACTTAGCTTTCCAGAGTTAGCAGCCTTTGTAGATTGAAACACCTTTTTGAGCACAAAGTCCCAAATTTTGAAGAACCTGAGACGGGCTTTCCTATTATAGTATTGTTCAGTTACTTGCTTTTGAGCTGCCATCCTTATTAATGCAGCTTCTCTCCTTCCTTTTAGCAAATAAAGGTTCACCTGCAACTCTTCATTGTTTGAGTCTTCCATTTCTTGAATGTACCGTGTGCTTGGTTCCCCTATTTCAACCGATATCTAAGCCTCCGCTCCATAAACCATTGAAAATGGCATTTCTCCTGTGCTTGTTTTCGCAGTTGTTCGATACGCCCATAATACCGTAGGTAATACCTCAGGCCAATTACCTTTTGAGTCTTGTAATATTTCCTTTAAATTATTGATTATGACCTTGTTTGTGGATTTCTCTTGTCCTTTGCCTACCGGATGGTACGATGTTGATGTTATCCTTGTAATCTGCCAACTTTGAAAGAATTCCGTGATTTGTGCTCCTATGTATTGTGGACCATTATCACATACGATTTCCTTTGGTACCCCAAAGCGGTATATTATGTTTCTCCAAATGAAATCTTTGACTTCTTCCTCCCGTACCTGTTTGAATGCTCATGCTTCTACCCATTTAGTGAAATAACTAGTAAGTACAAGTAGAAACTTTACCTGACCTTTTGCTTGTGGTAATGGACCTACGATGTCCATTCCCTATTTCATGAAATGCCATGGAGATATGACATGGTGTAATAATTTGGTTGGTCTATGCATATTGTTACCGTATCTTTGACATTTATCACACTTAGACACGAAATAATTTGCTTCCTTTTTCACAATTTGTGGGGAAATAAGATGATTCTTTGTATTTCTCTTTACTTACGGTGCTCGTATCTGTTACGGCGTTGATACTCCTGGCTGTTTGTTCATCCCCTCGAATTTGAAATATTTCCCATGGTGATGGAAACTTAATACCTTGATGTAAAGTTGATGGAACAACATCCATATCATGGATCCATAGTCTCCCCATGATTATGTTGTAGGCCATTTCCATATCAACTACCTGAAATTTAGTTTCTTTAATAACACTTGCAGCAAAAGTTGCTAGAATTACCTTATCTTTTGTTACCCCACTCGAATGTCGAAGCCTGACAAAGTATGCGCCTTGGGTATCATTTTATCTTCAGCTTGCATTTCCCGTAATACCCTTAGTAGGATGATATTTGCAGAACTCCCTAGATCAATCTAAACTCGTTTTACATTAGTGTCATGTACAAGTAAAGATATTACTAGTGCATCATTGTGAGGAGTAATCACTCCTTTTGTATTTGCGTCATCAAAGCTTATGCTTTCGTGCTCTAAGGTTTGTCGTACTCACTTCCCGTGCGTGATCGTCATTTTGGAAACCTTATTTGAAGCTGTATACGTTACTCCATAAATATCTTTTCCTCCACTGATGACATTCACAGTTCTCTTAAGTGATGGTGGTTTTGGTGGCTCCTGCCTATTTTTTTATGTAAGCGTGTTTTCCCTTTTCACTAAACAACTCAGTTAGATATCCTTGCTTCAATAGATAGTCCAATTCACCTTGTAGGAATTTGCATTCTGATGTTTTATGCCCATGGTCGTTATGGAATTCACACCATTGGTCCGGATTACGCCGGTTTGGATTTGACAGCATCTCTTTTGGCCATCGTACCTTGTCTCCCATACTTCTTAGAACAACTACGAGCTCAGAATTAGTTACGTTAAAATTATAGCCGCTGAATCGTGCCTTTAAAGTCCTATCATCATCTCGTGGATGAAGACCTAGTCTCCCTATTTCTTGGCCTTTGATCATATCGTCGGTTATCCTATTTCGATCGTGAATCCTTTCCTGCAGGTCCCATATATGGATCGTATCTATTCTTACCTGATCTTCTTTCAACTTCTGACCTCCTTGACCCATTCCTTTCTTCACGATTGTACTAAGGTACAATATCCTCTTCAATTCCGAGCTTTGTACTGTACCGATTATAAACATCATTCCAAGTGGTTGTAGAAAATTCACGGAGACTTTCTTTGAGCCTTCTCGTGCCTTCTGAACTTTTATCATTCAAATTGTTTGCAAAAGCTATCGTTGCCCAGTTATCTGGTACACGGGGTAGAGTAATTCTTTCACGTTAGAATCTATCAACAAAATCTCTGAGTAGTTCAGAGTTCCCTTGCTTGATTTTGAAGATATCCTCCATTCTTTTCTCGACCTTTTGAGCTCCCGAGAGTGCTTTAATAAAATAATCTGCAAGCTCACCAAAAGAATTTATAGAATATTCAGGTAAAAGAGAATACCAGGTTAATGCACCCTTGGTGAGTGTCTCCCCAATTTTTTTGACCAATACTGATTCAATTTCTTGTTTGGTCAAGCCGTTGCCTTTCACTCCTATTGTAAATGCAGTTATGTGGTCACGTGGGTCTGTTGTACCATCATATTTTGGGATTCCACACATTTTGAATTTTTTCGGAAATGGAAGGGGAGCAGCACTTGGCTTCCAAGGTTGTTGTGAGTATTTGTCCACGTCTGCTCCTTTTATTACAGGAGGAACTCGAGAGATTTGCTCGATACGCTCATTTTGCTCCTTGAGTTGTTTCTACAAGGTTTGTACTAAATTTTGAAGATGAGAATTATCTGAATTACCTGGTTCTCCTTCTTATGAATCACTAGGGGTTGCTCCATTACCAGAATTAACTAGACCATAGTGGGGATTTTCCAACGTGTTATTATTAGGCGTTGTTGGCGCAACCGGCAATAGACTAACTAAAGCTTCCAAAGCTTTGTCAATTCGTGCATCAATTATTTTTTGTAGAAGTTCATCTCTTGTTTCAACTCCTCCATCAGCATGTTCAGACATATCATTAGGAGTTCCTTCTCGAGATCCACGTGGAGAAGCTTGAGGAATAGCTTCATTGAGTTTATCTCCCAGCACTTGATGGATCTGATTTTTTCTATTGTTGTTGTCGTTGTTGTTTGACATGATGTTAACAATGGGTAGAGTATAATTTAAAAAAGAATAAATTATCAGATTCTCGGTAATAGAACCAATTTGTTTAATCAAAAAATAATATTTTTGCTAAAGCTAGAAGTTAGGATGAAAAATCGGGTTACTGATAATCAAGAGACCAAAAAAGGATAATAAGCTTTATGAGAATAAGAATAAAACAATAAACAAGTTTGTATTTCATTATATTGTCAGTGATATTTCATGTCCTTACAAATGATGAGACTTCTTCCTTTTATAGTTGATTCTAGGTAAAGGAATGAAAACTCAGCTTTAATGAGATAATTATGAGTAATAAATAATATTAAATAAACCGTTACACAATCATTCCTATTAAATACCAATTTTCCAACGTATCAGGTATTTAATACTGAATTTGGACTCCTTTTTGTCATCAGATCCATGTCTTCAATGCCTTTTAATCCGTTGGCTTTAAATGACTTGAATTGGTACGGGACTCGTATCTGAACTACTTGTCGTGCCTGTTTAACTTTCTCTTTCCGTATCTGTCACCACTCACCTCTTAATCAATTGTCACGTTTTGACCATTTGACCAGTTCACGTGCCATGCCACGTCATCTTTAATATAAATTCAGCTTTTTCCCGATACACACTTCAATTTTATTATTTAAACATAATTTGAAATAAAATATTTATATAGTTTTTTTTTTATAACTTTTTATTTATTTAGACAAAGTATATGCGCAACACGCGTACCATTGACTAGTAGGTAGAATATCTACTATTTGGGAATAAATTTTAGACTTGCTAGAACTTCAATTATTATAATTAAAAAACTTATTTTTGCCTTTTATTTTATTTTGTATGATGATAATATTAGTTGAGCTAATGAAGAATTGAGAATTCATATAGTCGAACTCAACTTTTTTGAAACAGGGCCATAGTTATTGTATTTTAATTTAACTATACCTGCAAATTAAAATATATTTTAATATAATTAATTATAATTAAGTGATAAAATATAAAAGAAAGTGATACATGTCGAGGAAATGATCTCCTAGCTTTGACCCTTTACAATTTAAATAAGAAAAAAGTCATGTGTATTTTATTACTGATTTTTATATTTTTAAATATTACTAATAAAAAATTATATTACTAAAATAACATTATTTATAATAGATCACAAAACTCTATCTCCTGTCTTATGGCATAAATAGTAATGCAACTACTGCATCTGCCTATAAGTTTTGTCTTCCCTAACCTAGCTTTGTCATTTTTTCTTAAATTTTTTGTAAGTGGGATTTGTCGTCTTTGCTTTTACTTTTCTCTTATTTTCTTGTAGGAGTGGAGGATTGCCGAAGTATTCAAAAGGCCACTTGACTTTTGGGAGCCAAAGAATTCAAAGGGAGCACAATAGAGTTTTCTCGTCTTCTCTTTTATGAGAATTTTTATAAGAAGAAACAATAGAAATGTAGACATAGAGATAAATATATAGATGTTGATTAGTGGAATATATAGGAACCTAATGAAAAAATAATTGAGCTCTTGCCACATACATGGGAAAAGGGTGAAGAGCAATCTTCAAAAAAAAAAAATACATATAATTGAGCACTACTCTTGCCCACATCCTCTTTTGAAGAATATTTATATTTGTAAACGCAATTTTCAATTTTGTTTCTTTCTGGGAGTTGCTTTGCTTTTGAAGTTAATGACTAACACAATCTAAAGAAGTTTGGCGTTTCTTTATTCAAAACCTAATTCCCAAGGACAAATTTGTTGGCCACAATACACACAGCTGCACTATAACCATCAATAAAGCTGTTATCACGCACAATCAATTTAATTTATTATTTTACTCAACTTTCCCATAAAGGTAAGTAACACAATGATTGCAATTTCATGCTTGACTTTATGTATTTTTATATACGGTAGAAATCGGGATTATCAGATTTCACTCTTTGGTTGGGTAGGAACATCATGTCAAGGAGCTGGAACATAGAATCCAGATCGGGATAGGTATGGATTGCGACTAGAAAGAGGAAGACTTCAAGTGGCATCGGCGTAGTCTGATAACAGAAAAGGCGAGATATCCGCGATTGGTCGAGAATTGTACCGTGAATCTCAAAACGAATCCATCTGTAGCGGTTAATTAGACGTTAATATGATTTCCTATTATAACTAGAAGTGTACCTTATTTAAGATTGAAATTTTTACATCCCTATGCCATATAGGAAACTATATTACCACCCTTCATGCTTAACTTTTAATGTAATTACCTTCTACATACCTAATTACCATTTATGTACCATTTAGGATTTTAATGATATTAATTAATCTCCTAATTTTATTCAACCGTAAATTTCCACTTTCCCAAGTTTCTCTCTCCAAATCCCCACTGTATGGGGTTAAATTTGGCTCATAACGTCCCTACGCCAGGTGGGCATGTCCCCTATGATAAGGGCGACCCAAGCTAGGGCGCGACCCAAATCGGTGAAGAAGAAGTGACGTCATTTAGCACCTGACCCTTTTACTAAGTGGAAGCCACCAACTTTTGTACTTTTTTATTATTTCGAGGAAGGTTTTCCTATTATATAAAGGAAACATTCCCACTGTAATAGTGACCATGATGATTCTGGGATAATATAATTTCTCTCTCTGTCTCTATTTCTTTATCACTTTCTTGAGTTCCTAACCATTGCTTCCTTCTTAAGCTAAGTCTATTTTACTACTCATTTACAGATCTACAAACATTCTTGAAACAATAATCATCTCTTGGGCTTATTATATTTGATTATGATTTACCCTTATATATTTTTGATTGTTTTTAGGCTTACAAAATACGAATATAATTTTTGAGCCAATCAATTTGGCGCCGTCTGTGGGGATTTCGAGAATCAAAAACCATAGTTTGCACCTAGAGAACCATCGAAAACCCATCTTTATAACACAAAAACGAAAAAATAGCTGACAACAACGCAAGAATGAAAACAATAGCAGATGTCGCAACCAATCTCATCGGTCCTCTCAATGAAGCCGTTGAAGATGGGGTTTTGTTTACAACCCCTAGTACCACCTCAAGCGGAGAAATCCCACTTCCACCACCCGAAGATCTAAGGGTCTTGCGGGAAAAAGGCGCTTCCAGATCCGCATATGAAGAAGCACCTCCAGAGGTCAGGAAACAACTGGAAGAGTGGTTAACAAGCACTCTAAGAGGCTCGGTTGAGAAAACACCTCAAAACAATGTCAGATGCATGCCGACCGCAGATCTTGCTACAGTCGGTGGCAAACCCGAGATCACCCGTGCAAATAACGCGCTCCTCGATACTCGAGCCATGTCGGAAGGCATGGCGGTCGCTGCTTTCCAAAACGGGTTAAGCAGGAATGGCTCAAGGGCGACCAAAAAACTACTCAGCTGCCTCATGAAGTACCCGCCCACCACATGGGAAGAGATTCATAACGCTTATTGCGTTGAGGTGCGTGCAGATGAGGACGACCTCAACGAGCCGACCCAACGTCTAACAACAATACATCCAGAAATCCAAAGGGATTGATGCAGTAAAGGACGACTGGAACAAGTCCCATGTCTCAATAGGGAGAGACACCAACCCTACATCAGATCCTCTCACCCACCGCCACCTAGGCACGTAGACGCACTACAACGCTATGTCGCTGCACTACGAAATGCCAGAGGTATGCCCCCTTAATTATCTGCCCATAATTTTTGTTTGTCCCCTTCAGAGATAGTGTACCCTCTTGAGAAGCTGGGCAACAAGGTGCAATGGCCGGAAAAGATGAAGTCAGACCCCTTCATTAGAAAATCAAATGCCTTGTGCGAGTCCCACTAGGAACGGGGGCACGAAACCGAAGACTATATAGGTCTATGGCAAGAGATAGTCAGGATGTTGAACCAAGGGTTCCTGAGAGAGCTGCTCGGCGATAAATTAAAAATCAACTTTGCACGTGGATGGGAGCAGCACCACGGGCCACCAAAGCCGCCCTCACCAGCACGCACGATCAGCATGATCATTGGAAATAGCGATGACTCGGCAATTAACCACGTCAAGTTCACCACTACGCACAAGTTGAAGCGAACTATCGCCCACGAACGGTATGACAACTTCAAAGATAGTATCACTTTCGATAAGTCTGATGCTGACGGTTTGTCTTTCCCATATTACGATGCTTTAGTTATCACTTTACGCATAACTAATACGTATGTTGAAAGAATTATGGTCGATGACGGTAGTGGCGCCTGTAATATCCACGCGAGGGTCCTCGTACTAATAGGACTTGAGGATAAGATAATACCTCATTGCATAACACTAACCAATTTCAATAATGCAGTAGAAAGAACCTCCAGAGAAATATCGCTACCCGTCCAAGCGGGGGGGGGGGGGGGGGGGGGGCAACCGGGAAACAACTTTCCACGTAATGAACCAGGAATATGTCATCGTCGGACGATCGTGGATACACGCCATGAGTGCGGTCCCTTCGAACTTTTACCAAATGATAAAAATTCCCACCCCGTGGGGAATATTCAACATTTGAGGTGAGCCTCACACCGCTCAAGAGTGCTATAAAGTAGATCAAGACTGCGCCCACATCAAACAACTTAAAGGGGCGAGCGCAGACGCATAGCAATCAGCTATGTCGGGGACTGAGGTTTACCCGACAGAGAATGCCATTAAAGACCCTGAAGTCATAGAAGCATGTAAGGCCACGTTCAAAGATATCGACCCTGTCCAACTAGACAACAACGACACTACAAAGAAGGCTTACATCAGGCACGACCTCTCAAACCCAAGTAAGTATCGTGAATTTTTATCTAACTATACAAACCTATTTGCTTTTTCCCATTCAATTATGCCGAGGATCCCGCGAGAAATCGCCACTCACAAATTGAATGTCGACCCATTACACCCACCCGTGCGGCAAATGAGAAGGAAATTAAATGCCGCAATCAACGAAGCGGTCAGTGAGGAAGTGGACAAACTTCTGGCCATCGGCTTCATCAGGGAATAAAAGTACCTCTAATGGGTCACCGATGTCGTCATGGTTAAAAAGAAGAATGGAAGTGGAAAATGTGTGGAGACTTCACCAACTTGAATAAGGCGTGCCCAAAAGATTCCTTCCCACTGCCCCACATTGACCAACTAATAGACGCGACTGTAGGGCATGAGCTGCTATGTTTACTAGATGGATACTCCGGTTACAACCAAATAATGATGGCCGAAGAGGACCAGGAAAAAAAAACTTTCATCACCCACCAGGGGACATACTACTAAAAGGTAATGCCCTTCGGGCTCAAGAATACATGAGCCACGTACCAAAGGTTGGTCACCAAAATGTTCAAAGAACAACTCGATAATACCATAGAAGTCTACATCGACGATATGATGAAAAAATAGGCAAAGAAAGAGAACCATATCGACCACCTAAAAGAGGCCTTCGAGAAAATGAGGAGGTACGAGATGAAGTTGAACCCTTATAAATACGCCTTTGGCATAGCTTCAGGAAAATTCTTAGGATTCCTTGTATCACAACGAGGCATCGAGGTCAACCTAGACCAGATCAAGGCGATAAACGCAATACGTGAGGTGCTGCGTAGCAAGAAACATGTACAGAAGTTGACGGGGCGTATAGCTGCCGTGTCCAGATTCATCTCACGGTCATTCGATAGATGCCATAAATTTTTCAACGTACTGAAAAAAGATCAAGGACTAAATGGAACGAGGAATGCGCCGAAGCCTTGAAAAAGCTGAAAGAATACTTGTCTTCGCCACCCTTGCTGGTCAAGCCAAGCCCAGGCGAACCCTTGCTAGTATATCTGGTCGTATTTGAGGTTGCTGTCAGCACCGTCCTAGTCCGCGAGAACCAAAGTACACAATCCCCTATCTACTACATTAGCAAAACCTTAGTGGACGCCGAAACTCGGCACCCACATCCTCCACTGTGAATCCCATTTCGTGGTAAACCAAGTCACTGGGACTTACCAGATCAAAGAACAGAGACTGCAAAAATACTAGTCAGAAATCTGCAGGTTAATAGCTGAGTTCAACGAATGCCACTTGGAACAGATCGCAATGACACGAAATATCAAAGCGGACGGTTTAGCAAAACTGGCTACGACCACTAAGAACTTCAACAAAGAAAGCGTAATCACCCTCCTCCACTCCGCCATAGATCACACTGAAGTATTCTGTTTAAATTTTACTTGGGACTGGTTCAACCGGTTTGTATCTTATCTAGAGGACTGAATGCTGCCATGCGAGAAAAAAGAGGCAAAGAAACTCCGCACACAAGCCCCTCAGCACTGCTTAATAAATAATGACCTCTACAAAAGAACGTTTGGAGGACCCTTGGCCAAGTGCCTAGGGCCGCACCAAACAAAGTCGGACTGGAAGAAGTACACGAGGGTCAGTGCGGTGCCCATACAGGCAACCGCACCATTGTAGGATACATCATACGGGCCGACTACTGCTGGCCCACCATTAAGAAAGAGGCTACAGAATACGTTCGCCGAGGCGAACAATGCAAAAATTACACCCCCATGATACACCAATCAGGAGAGCCCCTTAATTCAGTCACCTCCCCATGGCATTTCATCAAATGGGGAATGGACACAGTCTCCCCCTACCCACAAGACGGGGAAAGGTACTATTTTTATTAGTATTAACTGACTATATTTCTAAATAGGTAGAAGCATGTACATACGCAAAATACGCGAAAAAGAAGGTAATCTCCTTCATATGGAAAAAATATTATATGACACTTCGGCATCCCAAAAGAAATCAGTTGTGACAACTGACGACTGTTCATCAGTCAGAAAACGACCGAATTCTTCGAGAAATGGCACATCAAGAGGATACATTCCATGCCATATCACCCTGCCACCAACGGCCAAGCAGAATCCTCAAACAAAATAATATTAAACATACTAAAGAAGAAATTCTAGGATGCCAAAGGGCTATGGCCCGAGTTGCTACCCAAAGTGTTGTGGGCACACCAGACCACACCCAAATCTAGCACAGGGGAAACACCATACTTACTGGTCTACGAAACTGATGGGGTCATACCTGTCGAGGTCGGAGAACCAAGTCTAAGATATTCACACACCAGTGGAATAGTAAATGACGCCAACAGACTCTAAGACCTCGACGAAGCTGATGAAAGGAGAGAAATGGCCCATATCAGAATGGTGGCCCAAAAGCATAAAGTCGAAAGATACTACAACAAGAGGGCCAAAATAAGACCACTAAAGGTGGGAGATTATGTACTCAAGGCCAAGACATTGGCATCCAAAGACCCAAGTGAAGGAAAACTGGGCACCAACTGGGAAGGACCCTACAAAATCACAGCAGTAGCCATCAAAGGTGTATTCCAGTTGGAAAAAATGGAAGGGAAAAAGCCCCAAAAAAACTGGAACGTTACTCACCTCAAGTATTTCCACTTCTAAAAGGCATCTTCCGAGTCGCACTCTTTTTCTTTTACCCGAGTTTTGTCCCAATTGGATTTTCCCGGGGAGGTTTTTAACGAGGCGGTAGAGGGGACACCTGGAAGTATCATATCAACCTCTCCATACGACCTCTAGGCAGACATGATAAAGGGACTGGACTAGCATGATCTCTAATATATGAAAGGCTACAGTCATCTCCAATGTATGAAAAGATACGACCATCTCCAATGTATGAAAGGCTACGGCCATCTCCAATGTATGAAAGGCTACGGCCATCTCCAATATATGAAAGGCTACGACCATATCCAATGTATGAAAGTCTACGACCATCTCCAATGTATGCAAGGCTAAAGCCATCAATTATATTATGGCTAAGGCCATCGCTACCAATGGTCGACCTAGATTCGACTATGGTGAGTAAATGACTCGACGACAGTCGAAGTCACCTATATGGCTAAGGCCATCAACTATATTATGGATAGGGTTATCGCGATCAACGGTCGACCTAAATTTGACCACAGTGAGTAAATGACTCGATGACAGTCGAAGTCGCATACTTGGCTAAGGCCATCAGTTCTATCATGGCTAAGGCCATCAATTATATTATGGCTAAGGCCATCGCTACCAATGGTCGACCTAGATTAGACTAAAGTGAGTAAACGACTCGACGACAGTTTAAGTCGCCTACATGGATAAGACCATCACCTATATTATGGCTAGGGCCATCGCCACCAACGGTCGACCTAGATTCGACTACGGTGAGTAAGCGACTCGACGACAGTCGAAGTCGCCTACGTGGCTAAGGCCATCAATTATATTATGCCTAAGGCCATTGCCACCAGCGGTTGACCTAGATTCCACTATGGTGAGTAAAAGACTCGACGACAGTCAAAGTCACCTACCCTGCTAAGGCCATCAGTTCTATCATGGCTAAGGCCATCAATTATATTATGGATACGGCCATCACCACCAACGGTCGACCTAGATTGGCGTACGATGAGTAAACAACTCGATGATAGTTGAAGTCGCCTACTTGGCTATGGCCATCAGTTTTATGATGGCTAAGGCCATCAATTACACTATGGCTAAGGCCATCGCCACCAACGGTCAACGTAGATCCGACTACGGTAAGTAAAAAACTCGATGACAGTCGAAGTCGCCTACATGGCTAAGGCCATCGACTACTTTACGGATAAGGCCATCGCCACTAACGGTCGACCTAGATTGGACTGTGGTGAGGCCGTCGATTCCATCAAGACTGCCGTTGTGGCTAAGGCCGTCGATTCCATCAAGACTAAAATTTTCAATCTATGTTCGACTACTGCCGCCAATGCCGATGGTCAATAAAGAGTGCAACAAAAGCTCTAAAGAATGTAAGAAAAATATTGATAAAAAGGGGGAATAGAAATCATATTTCATTTATCTCCAAAAGATATACATACAACTGGCCTTAGAAAAGGCCCCATCTACACAAAAAAAATTTCACACATACAAGCCCTAAGAGCCTTCACCACCCGTCTCGTCACGAACCGCCTGGTCGTCGTCTGGTCCGTTATCGTCTCTAGATAGATAAGCCTTGGAAATCCACGAGTTGGAGTCTAGACAGTTGACATCCTCAGAATTACAGCCCTCCCTACTAGGCGAGTCGGAGCTATAATCGACCGCGTCACGGGTAACACGAGTCAAGTGCCGTTGCCTTTCAACTTCCGCCTAGAAAGCTCGACCCGCCGCCAAAAGCTCCTCAAAAATGACTAGTCTGGCGTCATGATACACCTACATCTCGTGCGCCTCATGGTGCACGACATCCTATAGGGACGTTCGCCTGAGAGCCTCAACTTCGGCCGTCCTGGCATCAAGTTCACCTGTAAGGACAGTAACCCGAGCCCGTAGTTCCACGGCCTCGGCCGCCACCCGCAGCTGATCTCCAAGTCCTCCTCTTTTGACTGAAAGAGGGCTTCCATCTCGATATTTCGAGCCAAAGATACCATCAACTTCTCATCAATCTCCTTTAGCTCAGCCGCTCTCTTCTCCAAAAGAGCCTATGATTCCTCAAGGCCCTCACGAAACGTTCGGAACTGGGGGTCCTGCTTAAGCATGTCTGCCATGCCTGATGCTTGGACCGAATCTCTCTATACTTCTTCTCCATTTTGGTGAAGGTGGCCGCCTTCTTTTGCTCACGCCACCTCCTCTCCACCTCAAAGATGAGGTTCTGAAAAATAAGAGAAGAAATGCATTAGTACGTACCACAGTCACTTTTTATGTCAAAACAAAAAAAAGCTGAAAGCTACCTGCAAAGCCGAGCCGGCTACCCCCCTCGACAGCTCTCTATTGCAAACACTTCTTAGCGACTCGTGCTCTACGTCCGCATACAACTGGGTCATGTCCGCCACAGCCGGCTCGCTATCTTCTAATAAATTGTATCCACCAAGGATCACAATGCGGCAAGTAGACCTGCCCTTCCTCATCTCCACACGGGCCCAACTGCCCGGTGCTTCCCTAAGAGCGGCTTCAGAGGCCGTCCTCTCAATCTCCACAGCCACTTCATTAACAACGAAAGACGACCCGCCTTCTAGGACACGAACCGAATGGGCGGCGACAGCTATTATCTGAGGAGCCATTCACCCAGAATAAATGGCCACGGCCATAAAGGTTGACCTCATCTTTTAGCAGGGCTCGCTGGGCCTCCTCACACCCTAGATTTCAATTCCTTTTCTAGTAATCAGCCGCCGCCCCTTTTTTCTCAGGCGGCTCCTCCCCTTCGGAACTCGCCTCCGCTAGAGCAAACTTAGGTATCGGCATAGGAACACTTTCAGGTGTCGTTGTTTCTACAATCTCTGGTATCTCCACAGAAGTAGCCTTAGGCACCACCTCCGATGTAGCTACCGATGTAGCCCCTTGATGAGGAGACGAAAGGGGGCTAACTCTAGGTGAGCAGCCCAAAAATATGTCTCCCCCATCAGAGTCAGACTCCACCCTAGATGGGTCGGCGTTGGTTTTCTTATTCTTCGTCCTTGTAGAAGCACCCCGACCTACAAAATGAAAAGTATATCGGGTAAGAAGGTTTCCAAGCCAAAGCAAAACAAAAAAAGACAGGGAAGGTAGTTACCAGTTGGGTCGTATAGCCTACGGAATTCAGCCCAAGTGCGGCATCTCTCTATATACGGTATCAACCCCGCCACCCACGACCGAATGTTGTTGACATGGCGGGTGAGCGAGCCACCACTACAAAAATGGAAGAAAGTAAGTCAAGAGTGATTTTCAGTCAAAACAGGTTGTCGCAAAATTACTTGCAGAGATACTTACATCCTGCATTCCATGTCTCTGGAAATCCTTCAGGACCGGACACTAGATGGCTCTTCCTAAGGTAAAGAAATTTATGCCAGAACTCACGATTAGCTTTGTCGTCATCCCTCACGACAAAACTCTTCTTACCACGACTCCTTAGTTGGAGCATGGTACCCCTCATATAACTAGGGCTGAACATGTGTAGCAGGTGGTGAACGGAAACGACAGTCCTAGCCTCACCCGCAAGCGTGGTAAGGATCAGACACACTTTCAGGGCATAAGGTGTCAGCTGAGCTCGTCATACATGGTAAAAGCGAACGATCCCTTCCGCCATAGGGTTAAGCGGAAAGCTATACCCGATCCTAAGAGCATACTCATAGAATGTACAAAACCGGGCCTATGCACATTGGCATAGTCCGTCCCGGCCGGAGTTATTTCAATATGATCGGGAATGTTGTATCTAATTCTGAAAACTTTCAGGTGAGACAGGAGTAAATCGCTCTACTCCCAGGGGTAAGAGGGTCATGTCGTATTGATGTCTTTCCCTACACTCAAATCCTTCGGTAAAACATTATTTACTGTCAAAGGAACGATGGTTTTTCCCACTTCTTCCCCTTCACCATCGGAAGAGGGCGGAACCCTAGAAGGAGCAATGTTTTTAGCCTTTTTTTTCCTTAACGGCATTTCGCCATAACACACAATTAGAGAATAAAGTGTTAGTAATTAGTGAGACAATTCTTAGAAATTGTATCTCTCTGAAAATGATGTAACTATTGCAAGAAAGAAGGATGAATAAAGAAATAAAGGGAAACTATCCAAAGGTTCGAAAGATGAAACTCTTTGAACCACTCTTCTATTTATAGGTATAATGATGACGTATGTTACAATTGACGTCACCTTAAAAGGGGGGGGGGGGGGTCACACGTCAACGGCCCAACAAATGCTATCCACGCTCGTGCTCTGCGAAGGAGGCGCCTATGGGCGTGGCCAAATTTCAGTAAAAAGCAAATCATGCATGTCCGTCCATTGAAGACGATCATCGAGTACATCTCCAATGAATGGAGGGACTAAGTGTATGGATTTAAATTTGCCTCATAACGTCCCCATGCCAGGTGGGAGCGTCCCCTATGATAAGGGCAACCCAAGCAAGGGGCGACCCAATTCGGCAAAGAAGAAGTAACGTCGTTTAGAACTTAACCCTTTTACTGAGTGGAAGCCACCAACTTTTGTACTTTTTTATTATTTCGAGGAAGGTTTCCTATTATATAAAGGAAACCTTCCCATTGTAATAGGGATCATGATGATTCTCGGATAATACAATTTCTCTCTCTGTCTCTATTTCTTTATCTCTTTCTCGAGTTCCTAACCATTGGTTCCTTCTTTAGTTGAGTCTATTTTACCACTCATTTACAGATCTACCAACATTCTTGAAGCAATAATCATCTATTGGGCTTATTATATTTGATTACGACTTATCCCTATATATTTTCGATTGTTTTTAGGCTTACAAAATACAAATATAATTTTTGAGCTAAACACCCACGATTTCCTATTCAATAACCTACCATTTTCTCTTCTAAAACCCGCGAAAATCTATAACCCTCCACCATTGATAATCATTAAAAAGCTTTGATGCTTTGAATTCGAATTTGGAGTTTCAAAAGATATGTTTTGTTTGGATTGGATGTTGTTGCAAAGAATTGAGAATTCTCTCTACATCACTCTTTATCTCAGTTCCAAATTTCAGTAATATAAGAGGAAAGGAAAAGAGAGCAGCAATTCCACCACTGGCAACCATGAAAAAGCTTTGAAGTTTTGAATTCGATTGAGTTTTCAAAACTCATTGTTTATTTGGATTGGGTGTTGTTGCAAATAATTGGAAATTTGATTTGGAGTTTATATCTCAATTTTGAGGGGTTTTTTTGAAGATTAGACTTGTTTTTTGCTAAATTTTAGATTGAAACTCGAAGAAGAAAAAGAAGAAGACATGACATACATTATATTGCAGAAATTGTAGAAAAATTGTATTCTGTTATTTTTTTTTATTCATTTAACTACTGTATGAAAGTTGAACAACATTGTATCAAAATTATATTTAAGTGGTATTATATTGTAGTTGTACATACCTTATTAGAAATAATGTACAAAAGTTGTAGATAAGTTGTATAATATATAATTAGTTGTATGAAATTTGTTTTTACTATGTATAAATCGGATACAAAATATATGTAATGACCCGGTAGGTCATTTTGAGCCCTAGCGTGTCGTTCAGTTGTCTGAGGCTATGGGCAGCTTCATTTCAGGTATATTGACTTGTTCGTCTGGTCGGAATTGAAATTTAGGAAGATCGATGTTAAATTTAAATAGTATTTTTTATTTTAGAAACCTTAAGTTGGAGAAAATGGCTAAGAATGGAATTTTATGTAAACGACCTTGGAATCAAGATCTGAAGGTTCCTGCAAGTTCATATAATGATTTTGAACTCGGACGTTTGCCCGAATCGGGTTTTATATGACCCCGGAGCATTTTGACGCCTATTGTGGAAGTTGGCATTTTGGAAGGAATCTCATAAGTTTGGTTTGAAGTGTATTTCAGTGATTTCGATGTCCATTTGGGATTTCAAGATTGGGAGAAGCTTCATACGGTGATGTCGAGTTGGGAGCGCGATCGAAAGTGAATTCGGAGGCCCGTGGGTCAATTTGGAGCCATTTGGCTAAAGATAAAGGATAGAGATTTGAAGAGTTTTGAAAATTTTGACCGGAAGTTGACTTTTTGATAATGGGGTCGGAATCCGATTTCGGAAGATGAGTAGGTCTGCAATGTCAAATATGTCTTGTATGCAAAATTTGAAGTCAATCGGACGTGATTTTATAGGTTTAAACATCGGAAATAGAAGTTTGAAATTTTGAAGTTCATAAAGTTTGAATCGTAGTGTAATTCATGGTTTTAGTTTTGTTTGATATGATTTGAAGCCTCGAGAAAGTCCGTAACGTGTTTTGGGATTTGTTAGTAGGTTTGGTTGAGGTCCTGGGGGGCTCGGGTGGATTCCGGGTGGTTACCGGATCAAATTTGGAGTTGAAGAAAAGCCGAAGCAGTTGGTATCTGGTATATACGCACCTGCGAAGATCTGGCCGCTGGTGCGGAGCCGTAGAAGCGGCCAGGAAGACCGCATATGCAGATTTTGGAGGAGTGAGATGGACCGCAGATGCGGTCAGTGGACCGCAGATGCGGGACCTCACCTGTGGAAAAGAAAGTGCAGAAGCAGAAGCTGGCGGCTTGGGAAGGAGTCGCAAAAGCGGAATTGGACTGCACATGCGGAACCACAGAAGCGGTCAAGGGAGTCGCAGGTGCGGAAATGACTGGAGCAATGAGGTCTTTAAATTTGGGGTTAAGTTCATTTCAACCCCATTTTCTCCGGGTAGGTGGGTCTAAGGGCATTTTGTAAACTTTTCGTTCGGGGTTAGAAATTGTTACAAATTGGTTTGTAATGTTTAATTGAGCATGTATTAAAGGATTTGTATAATTATTGGCTAGTTTTAGAGCATTTTTCATGGGTTCAAGTATTTGGAAGAATATAGAATGTCGGTTATGGGTCTTCGGAGCAAGGTGAGTCTCCTTTCTAACCTTGTGAGAGGGAATTATCCCCATAGGTGAGTTAAATTGGTTATGTGCTCCTAATTTTTGGGGCTACGTACGCATGAGGTGACGAGAGTCCGTGCGTAGCTACTATTATGATGTTGTCCCGGTAGTATCGGACCCAAAATCATACTATACTTGGAATATCTGTAATCCTATTGACATTAGATTTTCTTTGATCACATCGAATTAATAAATGGATTTCTAAAAAAAGGACTTAGGCTTTTTTTTCTTAAATTATTAAAGAGAATTGGCTTTCCTTGGAAAATTGCTCCATGATGAATTCTTGACTGACTGTCCGTCTATGTGTATTTATTTTTGGAACGGGCCGAACGCCTTGACAGATTAAATAGATGCATCTATAGGTGCGCCGTCGACTCTCAACAAGTACACATTTATTTCTGTTGGATCGGATCGTCGCTTCGGTATGATTTGTGCATGCTTGTATTATTGCTTTGAACTTATTAAGTTGTTACTGCCCTATCCTAGCTCGAGATAAATTTGTAAATAATGGAAAGGAGTTTTGGAAATATCCTATGAAGGAATTATATGTTTACTTGTTTCCTTTATTCGGATTAAAATCATCCTCATAAAATAAATCCACCATTATATATATATATATATATATATATATTAAGGATAAATCATTATTGGACTAGTAGAGAGTATCAAAGTTGACCATGTCGACTCTACTTCTTCGAGATTAGGTAAGATACTCATCGGGTACAAGTTGTTTTCATACCCATACTACACTTGCTGTGCATTTTTGTTGCACATGATTATTGTGTGGCTGGTAGCTTAGCGGCATAGCGGCATGACGTGCGTAGAGACTAGGTGAGCTGTATTTCCTCGAGGCAATTCCGCAGCTAGTATAGTCTATTCTAGAATTTTATTTACTTTCTGTGCAATTGTATTCTGGGCAGTTATTGTACCTATTTGGTTTCTCTTAGAAAATTGCTCATGTACTTGTGATAACGGGTTTTGGGGATGTATTTGGATTTATTCAGAAATTTTGAAAGTTGATTTAATATTTCCATATTTATTTGGAGGAACATAGTGAGTATTGATTTAATTATAATAAAGAAGTGTCTTCGAAATTATTAAAATAAGAATTTGATTAAGTATTTTAGTTGGCTAGTATGACAGTGGTGTCCAGTTCCACCATGACCCTTAGTGAATTTTGGGTCGTGAGACCACGTTATCAAAGCACGAGTCATGAGAAAGTCTAGTAAAGTCTCGCGGATTGGTACGGAGACGTCTGTACTTATCCTCGGGAGGCTACAGGGCTATTAGGAGTACTTCAATTCTTGATTTTCTTATTGTGCATCTCAATTCCTTTAAGGCGTATGCCTTTGATTTCTTCCTACTAAATCTTACGAGCGCGCTTGTTATAGATCAAAAAATTAATGGATTGTAACGGCACTACAAATGTGGTGCGGGATGATTCTCCTGGTATAGTTGATTAGACTATTATAGTCGCCTTATGGAAGGATATACTATTGTTTCAACTTAGTAACAGAACTTCTAAGAGCCTTGAGGCTAGGCACAGGTTGCCAGGATGCTTATGATCGATTATTCCACAATATTGTTATGATGGTAGGATGTTTTTCCACGTGTCGGGGCAGTTAATGACTTGAAGAGAGGTTTAATTATTGTGTAAATCGAGGGATTAAGTATTTTATTCCCGGCAAGGGAAAGATAGTCGGACTAAGGATGGTCAGATGTGGGCTGATGGAAGTAATGGGATTTGGTATTTGCAAGTGCGGTGGAGCCTTTTTCTATGATGGGGTTTCGTGGTCCTAATGGAACGTGCTAAGTTTGTCGATGTCATAATCTGCTACAATTCGCCTTTATGGCAGAATATGGTGAAATACTATTGGAGATACAACTGCAAGATTTTGCGTGGTGCGGTGGTTTAGGATCGAATCAAAACTTCTAATGTTGACGGTTCTATAAAGATGACGTTTGGAAAGGTATAAAAGTTAGCAGCTATTGTGGGTTCAAGTTCCACGAAGATAGATTCTATTTAAGGCAACAAATGAGCAGCAACGTTTGAGGAAAGGCGTGTGGGAAGTGTCAGTCGGTGTCAAAATTTCCTAGAAGGCCAGTTATAGGAATCCAATGGTTAAATAGTTGATTAAAGAAGCGATTTTTTCGAAAGTGGAAGAGTGGTGGATGTTGCATATGGGCTTGGTAGTAGGATGACTACGCGCCTAAGGAGAGTTTGGAATGATCTAGGATTGTAGCGACTGGCCATTTAAGTATGGGCCATTATGCGGCAAGAGATTTGGTATAACGGAAAGAAGTTGCTTGAAATGAACAAGGATGCAGCGTAAATCTTAATTTGGAAAGGTGTTGCCTCACATTTAATTGATGTCCACGAGGAGTGAATGGACTTGTGCAGATAGAGAGTAAGCTTGGACTCAGGATTTGGTCGTTGATATCATAATGATTGTATCCCATGCAACATCATTGGAAGATGTCAGGAGGTGATTTACGCAGGCGGTTATTTCCCGTGAGCAAATTAGCATTTGCATGGTTGGCGAAGCTTCTACAAAGAATTATATTGTTTATCCAACAAAGAGATTGGTCGTGCGAACGTGGATGATAATTCAGAATATGAAAGATCAGGATTTGCAGAAAGATTCCGAGAATTTGCGGCGGATGATTGCGTAAGATTATGTCAAGAAGAGATAAAGGATTCTGGTGAGTTCCAGAGTTATGTAATAGTGGTTTCATGCTAAGTGGGAGAGTCCCACCGCCTAAAATTGGGTTGTATGGTTAACTGCTTGTGAGGTTTCCGTTTATCTCCATATCGATGTGTTGTTTCAGCACGGGAATATACCATAAGTGGTAATTTGAGCGAATGAATTGTTGGAGTCATGCTATGGTTGGCCTTATTGGCTCATGTCCGTTATTGGAAAAAAAGGTTCAGGATTTATGCATTGCATAGATACAAGTTTCAGCTGAAGTGATTTCACTGGGTGCTTCGTTGAGAGGGTATTCGTGTGTTATAAGATTTATGGAGTGAATTATATTCGGGACCAAATTAGAGCGGGTGGATATCAATAATGGTCCTAGTGAATTTTGAAGTTAAAGTGTGGTGCCTAATGATTTCGAGTCTATGAGTACAGTTAAGAATCAAGCTTTGTCGGAGTTTATGAGAAGGTGCCCAGAATGTTCTATGATATTTTAACTGGTGGTGTAGCATTTGAGAGATATAAAATAGTTCTGGGATTTAAGAAAACATGGTCTCGTGACTCAAGGTCACTCGGGGTGAGTATGTATGGAGTATGTTATGTGTTGAATGGAGTAGTATTATTACCAAGGAAATCAAGGATAAATTGGAAGGAGGTAGATTGATTAGCCATAGTTGAATTGACATATTGGGGTCGGCGGTCAGTTCATTCAGCATGATCAAGTTATGCTTATGATTTGTGGCGGTACGTGTGAGGCCTGTCGACCGCCGTAATTGATGTTATTTAGAAGCATTCTTCTGTTATGGCTTGTTATGTGGAAGTGGATCCCGGAGGGGCTATGGTGGCTTAGACCACTTCTTAAGGATTTTCATATTCCACGGTTATGAAAATTCGCATGTGTGTTGCAATGGTCCATGCGGTTATTTAAGTAAAAAAATCTTATATGACGAGGTGTTAAAATATAAATGGTTTCGGAGTTATGATGAAAATCCTATTCTATCATATATTGCCACATCGGGTGCAGTAAGTAGCATGGAAATTCGAAGTGAGGATCAGGTTGCAACTTAGTGCTAGTAAGGATGTCACGAGCTCGGATGAGCAAGGAAATGGTAGAATGTTTAAAGTAAATTGTTATTGTCTTCGACGTCACCTGAGATCGATGTGTTGTGGAAGAGGTGTTGCATCATGGTTAAGGATTCTTGATCGCTTTTCAGCGTTATTGTGGCCAGTGGTTTACGTGCCCTTTATTTATTCAGAAGATTGTGGGAGCGTGTCCCATGGGAGGATTGTATATGTGTGACAGGTAGTCACTTGAGTGATTGAAGATATAAACCAAGTATGGGATTGCGGTAATGCCATTAAATTGAGAAATTTATGCCTGGAGGGCACTCTGTTTATTTGATTATGGACTGAGGAAGTTTGCTCATGTTACGACGATTGTTTTTATGTATTATGAGTAGAGGGGAGTTACAATGGACCTCTGGAAAGGTTACTAGCTTAGTTGGTGCAATCTGAAATCGGTTTGAGATCAGTGGATTGATTTAAATATGAACAGGGCTTTATAACAGGCCAGTTGTGTTAATCTCAGTGAGCATTCCTTATGGAAGGACAGTCAGAATGCTATGCTGTTGTCAGTTATTCCACATAATGATGTATTACACCGTATGAGTTGTGAAATGGCCTGGTAACTTACTTATGTGTTGTGGTTCCGCATGGCGATGATGCTATGTGAGCAGAATGGCTCTTGAGATCCAGATCTTGTATCGCACCTCAGTTGTCTTGAGTTTTGTAGCCTATAGAGCTATGTGTTTCCTCAGGGATGATATTATGCGCTTAGCATGCTTGCGACCAAAATTTGAAATTTCTATTGCAATGAGCAGATTCAACTCAATGTGCAATCTCCTTATATGAGATCTATCTGTGGATCGGGTGGCACACCGCCATGGGTATGTTATTTGGATCGGGTTGCGCGCTGCAACAGTGTGATGTTGAGTATAGTTTTCTATATGCTATTTTTGTGTGTCCTTGATGTATTATACCTCGATACCTCACAAGAGCGGGGTGATTTGTGTGGTACCCAATTTTTCGCTTAAACTGCTTATGAAGAACCTTGTTCTTGTATGTGTTCCAACTATTGCTGTTACAGAATAATAAACATAGAAAATGAAGAACACAAATATTTTACGTGAAAAACACTTGGCTCAAAAGGTGAAAAAACCACGACCTACTACTTAGTAGGATCTTCCCAAACTTTCACTAAAATCACTGAGCTAAAATAGCATTTACAAAACTCTTTGTTAACCTAAGGATTAACTCTAATCCCGTTGTAGCAACCATCCTCTAACTATTTCGACAACTTCAAGTTAACTCTAACTTGAATACTCAAAATACCTATTACAGTTGCTTCTATGAAAGCTAGAAAGATACAATGTGAAACACCTACTACAATTCAACTAGAATAAGAATAAGCATAATGAAACTATTTATGGAGCTGGTTCTTCAATCTAGTTCATGTAGCTTCAGGTTTACACACTTGAATCACACACGAATTGCTTGAAAAAATCCTTGCTATTTTGCTCTCAATTCACGTTTAACTTCTACGGTTTTATGCAACACCTTTAATGTGAGAACATCCTGCAATTTATAGAGTTATTAGATGAAGAAACAACTAGAGTTCTGATGCAACTCTTCCTTGGTGGAAGAGTTCTAGTTGATTTCAACTTCTAACTCCTTCCCTATCTTGGATAGTGTTCTCTTTGGTTAAGAAGTCCTTCTCCTTATAAATTATGCAACATTTTTTATCAGGCGATATTAATTACAGGAAGTTAAGCTTATCTTCTTCACGTGCATCCCACATGCTTGAATGTTCATGTTTTATGAACCTGAGGGATGGACCATTACGATGGACGTGGTTCATCCTGAGTTCCTTTGTCAATCTTCAAATCGTAACCTTTACTTGGGCCAACAAATTTTCCCTTTTTGATGATGACAAACTCTGTGATTTTCATAAGATTAGGACCTATTTCACCTCATCTCAACATCAACACAATATTAGAAACATTTTTCCTTTTATCACTTATCATCAAGGACTAGATACATTAGGTTATAAACATCAGTGTTTAAAGTGTAAAGCAGAACCTTTTTCCCCTTTTGGCATCATCGAAAAGTTGCATAAAAAATGTGAGATAACCATATTTTAAAAGTTACTTATGGCTACTAAGCTACTTCAAATGTAATCATGGATTAATCATCATAGATCAAGCTAAGAATTTTAACCATCAAAGAAATATGGACAAACAAGTAGAGCAAAAACAGTGAATTTCATTGATGATTGATAAGATTCTACCACAAAGCATAAGAAGAAATAAAAATACTGAAAAACGAGCAAAAGTAACAAAACGTCCCGAAGTGGGTCACTGGTTGATCTTCACTAGGCTAGGAGGCTTAAGGCATGAAAGAACTAGATTATAGCTTTCAGTCACTTTCTTCTATAGGTCTTGAGAGGGTTTCCTCTACAAATGAACCGGGTTCATCTCCCCAAACAACAATTGCACATGCATCTTTGGTTAATATCACAAGAGTGGGTGAGGAATCAACCACTCTTGTCCCCTTTCCCCTTACAGTACTCCTACCACCCTTGCCCTTCCTTTTTTTTTCAATTTTTTTCATTGTTTTTTTTTGTTTAATATTGAGCTGATCCTTTTAAGTGATCCTAATCATCCCTAATTCCAACCTGTTCCTCTCAAAGTGATCTCTACCTAAGGATTTGTGAAGATATTAGCAATTTTCTTGTCAAAGCCAATCATTCCCCTATAAAACTTCTGATCAATAGACGAACCAGGTTCATCTATATCCAATTTCGTGGATGTTGCAATAGGAGTGTCAATTTCTTTAGATGTTCCTTCTAGTTTTTTTTACTGAGGAATAGATTCATGGACAGATTCCCTTGAGGTTTGAGGATCAGTTATTCTCTAGTCAGTTCCCCCTGTCATGTTGCCTTGGGTGGAAGAACTTGTTCCATCGCATGTTTCTTCTTCTGGTGCAGCTTCACCTTGGGTTGTGACTTCATTTAAACCTTTTACCAGCCCAATAGCTTCATCTTCATGTTCCTTCTCTCAGAAAAAAATATATGTTTCATAAAAAATACATGTATACTTTCTTCTACACACATAGTTCTTTTGTTGTACAATTCATATGCTTTTCTATGTGAAGAATATCCCAAGAATACTCCCTCATCACCTCTTGAAGCAAACGTTACATAGGGAGTCTTTGTCATTATTGTGCACAAAGTACTTGCATCTAAATGCCTTAAGATGGGATATATTTAGTTCTCCCTTTAAGTGGCTCATTGGGAATCTCCTTAACAAGAGGTCTAGTCATGCAAATATTTATGATGTAGCATGCAAGAATTTAGCAAACTTAGCATTTTCAAGTTCAGTTCCATGATCAGACCTAATTGATGCAAGTTGATTATCTAGTTGTTTCTCTTTTTTTTTAACACAAGAAGCAAACATATCAAATGTTTCAACTTTAGATGTTAAAAATAATGTCCATGTAAGCCTAGAGTAATATTCAACAAGAACTATCACATATCTTATACCACCTCTGCTTAATATTCTCATTGGAACATAGAGATCCACATGGACCAGTTCCATCGTCCCGGTGGTGCTTACCATTTTCTTGCTTTTGACAGAGGATCTTACGTGCTTCCCCCTTGCACATGCCTCACAAATTTTGTCTTCCTTGAACTTAATGTTAGGAAGTCTTATCACCAAATTCTTGGAGACTAGTTTTTTGAGTTGACTTAGACTGACATGTCCAGGTCTCTTGTGCCAAATGAGGGGATCATTGTCCAACATACTTAACCAACTGAGTGTATTTTCTGAAAGTGTGGACAAATCTACAATGTATATATTGATTACTCTTTTTCCCTGCAAAACAATCTTGTTAATGGTAAGATTAATAACAAAACATTTTTATAAAGGTGAATGTTATCGAATTACCTCTATCACCCCATTGTGATTGTCTTATTAGGCAGTATTTTAGGCTATCTATGAGGTAGATATTCTCAATAGAGTGAGAATCAGCCTTACCTACCTTTCAAACCCCAATTATCTCACCTTTATTCCCATTTCCAAAGGATACATCACCTCCTTTGAGGTCCTCAAGTGAAAGGAACTGGTTCTTACTTCCTGTCATATGCTTTGAGAAACCACTATTCATGTACCATATTTGGCTACTCCCCTTCACTTGGACCCACAAAAGAAAATTGTGGGTTAGTCTTAGGAACCCAAACAAGTTTGGGTCCCTTTATATAGGCAAAATGGTGAATCGGATTCTTTCTAGCCCAACTTGGCATCCTATTTTTCCCTTGAACAAATTCTTTATTCTTTTGACTAGCCTTTTCTTATACAATACATTCAAATTAATAGTGACCAGGTTTACCATAGTGTGTGCAAAATATGTTCAGGAAGTGTGAGGTACTTGCTTTTTGGATCCCACTTAGGTGCAGGGGTCCCGTAGCGAAGTCCTCTCTTATTGCTATTATGGTGTTCATATAGCCATGAAAGTGCATCGGAGGACCTATTCCATTTACAGATTCTATCTAGCTCGTGCTTAACCTTGTTTAGATCCTCCTTAAGGACTCTTATCTGCTCAACTTTTTTGTACAACTCATCTTTCATTTTCCTACAATTTCTTCTAAAGTGAGTTGTGTGTGATCAGATTCTTTTTACCAGTTCCTAATTTCATTTTAGATTTTTAGATTGGAGCTCCAGGTATGTGGTGTCAAGTTCATGAATCTGGTTCTTCAACTCAGCTTTTTTACTATCACTTTCACTAGCCCTAAGTTCCAGGTTTTTGCACTTAGCTTTCAAATCACACACTCCTTATAAAGTTTTTCCTTTTCATTGTTTATAACCTCAAATTCATCGATAAAATCTAGAAGTAACTCAGAGCGACTTTCTTTAGACAAAAATTTAATCTAGTATTTGATATGAATTATACTTACCTCATATTCCTCATCGGATTTCCCAATTTCCATAAGTTCTTGTTCATCTCCATCTTCATCTTCTGAGTTATCATCTAAGCTTTCACCCCAAGCATCAACCATAGCCTTTTTTGATCCTTTGTTCTTCTTGTGATGAACATGTTCCTTCTTCTTGTTCCTTCGTTCAGGTCTTTCCCTTTTCCATTCAATTTCCCATTGAGGGCAGTTTTTGATGTGGTGATCAGTCTTCCCACACTTGTAACATCCCTCATTAGTTTGTTTTTCAGGAACCCTTGGTTTTTTGTAGCTTCCACTTCTTGAAGGACCATTTTCTCTCATTAGGTAATTCTTGAAATCATTTGTGATCATGGTCATTTCATCCTCCTCTAGATTGGCACCTTCAATGATTTTGAATTCCATGCTCCTTTCATTCTTAGGTGCATCCATCTTCACGGTTTGCCTTCTAAGTTCATAGGCAGTGAGATTTCCAATTAGCTCGTCCAACTTAAGAGTGGCAATGTTCTTTGATTCCTGAATAGCTGTGATTTTGCTTTCCTAAAAGATTGGCACTACCCTTGTCAAAATCTTCTCAGCTTTATCATCTTCAAGAATAACCCTTCCAAGAGACTTAAGTTCATTTGTTAATGTGGTGAAACTTGTATACATCTCTTTGACGGCTTCCCCTTCCGTCATGGTGAAATTCTCATATTTAGAATACAGTAGTGTTCCTCTGGTCCTCTTCACTTGAGGTGTTCCTTTATGAGCCACTTGAAAAGTGTCCCAGATTTCCTTAGCAGTGGTACAACCTTGAATTCTACTGTACTCGTCTGGACCAAGTCCACACACAAGCCATTTCTTAGCCTTTGCATTCTTTTCCCACTTTCTTGATCTATTCCTAGGGTGTTAGCCTCTTCAAGGAGAACCTGCTCTGATACCAATTGATGTTTTATACGTCAATACCACACAACAGAGGTTGGGGGGGGGGGTGATTTGTGTGGTAACCAATTTTTCGCTTAAATTGGTTATGAAAAACATGGTTCTTGTGTGTGTTCCAACTACTGCTGTTGCGGAATAATAAATACAGAAAATAAAGAACACAGAGATTTGACGTGGAAATCACCTGGCTCAAAAGGTGAAAAAATCACGACCTACTACCCAGTAGGATTTTCCCAAACTTTCACTAAAATAACTGAGCCAAAATAGCATTTACAAAACTCTTTGTAAACCTAAGGATTAACTCTAATCCCGTTGTAGTAACCAACCTGTAAATGTTGCGACAACTCAAGTTAACTCTAAGATGAATAATCAAAATACCTATTACAATTGCTTCTATTGAAAGCTAGAAAGGTACAATATGAAACACCTACTACAATTCAACTAGAATAAGAATAAGCATAATGAAACTATTTATGGAGCTAGTTCTTCAATCTAGTTCTTGTAGCTTCAGGTTTACACACTTGAATCACACACGAATTGCTTGAAAAAATCCTTGCTATTTTGCTCTCAATTCACGTTTAACTTCTAGGTTTTATGCAACACCTTTAATGTGAGAACATCCTGCAATTTATAGAGTTATTAGATGAAGAAACAACTAGAGTTCTGATGCAACTCTTCCTTGGTGGAAGAGTTCTAGTTGATTTCAACTTCTAACTCCTTCCCTATCTTGGATAGTGTTCTCTTTGGTTAAGAAGTCCTTCTCCTTATAAATTATGCAACCTTTTTGATCAGGATATATTAATTACAGCAAGTTAAGCTTTTCTCCTTCACGTGCATCCCACATGCTTTTATCTTCCCATTTTATGAACCTGGGGAATGGACCACTGGGATGGACCTGGTTCAACCTGAGTTCCTTTGTTAATCTTTAAAACTTAACCTTTACTTGGGCCAACATTTTCGCTTCCTATCTTTAAGGAAAGTCAGTATTAGTGCGGGAGTTAGGTGATTCCTTCCAGAGTTTGATTTCCTTTGTATCGCATTCGAATTGGTGGCCTTTTGGAACATTATGGCATCATATGAGACTTTTGATCGCATTCAGGGTGGCTTATTGCCTGAGTAGTTCATACTGAGTGAGACGAAATTATTGGATTTAGGATCAATGCAATCTGATTATGCGAAGCATATTAAGGAGCAAAAATCATTAATTGGTTGAGAATGTGGTAATGTTTCTTGCCAAAAGTATAAACTCAATGATTGGTTGACCCAACAGTTGATTATTAATTTTGGCACATATCATGCATCGTGGCGGTATTATAAGAGTTAGAGTAAGACTTGTGTGTGTCATGAGGTGAAATGGGAGCATCTGATTCATGAAATTTTGACTATTATGCTTAGAAGCTGTTATTGTGGTCCTCTGAGTAAAGTGATGCAAAATGTGAATTCAGCAAAGTTATGCAGTTGTGTTTAGGCATAGCGTGTAGTGGTTTATGTGGTGATCGTATGTTGGAAACAGGCTTGGCAGAAAAATTTCGAGCGGTGGCATTGGGATTTAAGGCTTATTTTCTTGAATAAAAGAGTGTATCTGTAGAATTATCAAGCTAATGTGCTCAACTGAGTTGTGGTAGCACAGGTCGGTACATGAGGTGTTAAACAGTTATTTTAGACTACTTCAATGTAGTACTCAACACGTTCGAGTACGAATGTATATTTAAGTGGGAGAGAATGTAATGACTCGACCGGTCTTTTTGAGCCCTAGCACATCGTTCAGCGGTCTAAGGCCAAGAGAAACTTCATTACATGTATATTGACTTGTGCGTATGGTCGTAATTGAAATTCAGGAAGATTGGAGTTAAATTTAAATAAATATTTTCATTTCAGAAGCCTTATGTTGAAGAAAATGGCTAAGATTGGAATTTTGAGTAAACAACCCCGGAATTAAGATCTGAAGGTTCCAACAGGTTCGTGTGATTTCGGACTTGGGCGTATGACCGGATCGGGTTTTAAATGACCCAGAACGTTTTGGCGCCTATTGTGGAAGCTGCCATTTTGGAAGAAATATCATAAGTTTGGTTTAAAGTGCATTTCTTTGATTTCGATGTCCGTTTGGGATTACGAGATTGGGAGTAGCTACGTACAATGATTCTGGAGATGGGAGCGTGACTGGAAGTGAATTCTGAGGCCCTTGGGTCATTTTGGAGCCATTTGGTTAAAGATAGAAATTTTAAGGTTTTTGAGAAGTTTGACCGGAAGTGTAATTTTTGATATCAGGGTCGGAATCCAATTACGGAAGTTGGAGTAGGTTCGTAATATCAAATATGAATTGTGTGGAAAATTTGAGGTCAATCGGACATGATTTGATAGGTTTATACATCGGAAGTAGAAGTTTAAAATTTCGAAGTTCATAAAGCTTGAATCGGGATGTAATTCATGGTTTTAGCATTGTTTGATATGATTTGAGGCCTCGAGCAAGTCCGTAACATGTTTTGGGATTTGTTGGTAGGTTTGGTTGAGGTCCCCGAGGCCTTGGGTGGATTCCGGGTGGTTAACGGATTGAACTTTGAGTTGAAGAAAAGCTGAAGCAGCTGGTATATGGTATTTCTATATTTACGAAGATCTGGCCGCAGGTGCGGAGCCGCAGAAGCAGCCAGGAATACCGCAGATGCAGATTTTGTAGGAGTGAGCTGGACCGCTGATGCGGTCAGGGAGCCGCAGATGCGGGACCACGCCTGCGGAAAAGGAAGCGCAAAAGCGGAAGTGTCGGCTTGGGAAGGAGCCGCAGAAGCGTTCAAGGGGGCCGTAGGTGCTAAAATGACTAGAGCAGTGGGGTCTTTAAAATTCGGGGTCGAGTCCATTTCAACCCCATTTTCTTCCATTGGAGTCGATGGGGAGCAGTTTTGTGGTGCCATTTTTGTCACTTGTCATGAGGTAAGTAATTTAAGCTAGCTTTGAGTTAATACAAGGTTTATACATGGATTTGAGCATGAAAATTGTAGAAAAATTTGGGGTTTGAGGGAAGACCTAGAACATTAGTGTTCTTAAATTTTGACCATGATTTTAAGCATGGAATTAAGAGAAAATCATATGTTTGAGTTTGTGTGTTCATGGGTAAACTTTATCTTCGAGAAATTTCGGATTTCAGGCAAGTGGGCCCAAGGTCATTTTTGTCAACTTTCCGTTTGGGGTTAAAAATTGTTACAAATTGGGTTGTAAAGTTTAATTGAGCATGTATTAATGAATTTGTATAATCATTGGCTATTCTTGGAGCAGTTTACGTAGGTTCAAGTCTTTGGAACAATATAAAATGCCGGTTATGGGTCTTCGGAGCTAGGTGAGTCTTCTTCATAACCTTGTGAGAGAGAATTGTCCCCATAGGTGAGTTAAATGTGTTATGTGCTCCTATTTGTAGGGGCTGCGTACGCACGAGGTGACGAGAGTCCATGCGTAGCTACTATTATGCTGTTATCCGGGTAATATAGGACCCAAAAGTATGCTACACTTGGAATATCTATAATCTTTTTGACATTTGAATTTCTTAGATCACATCGAATTAATAAATGGATTTCTAAAATGGACTTAAGCTTCGTTTTCTGAAAGTTTTAAAGGGAATTGGACTTCTTTGGATAATTTCTCCATGATGACTTCTTGATTGACTAACTGTCTGTGTGTGTTTATTTTTGGAACGGGCTGAATGACTTGACAGATTAAATAGATGCATCAGTAGGAGCGCCATCGACCCTCAGCAAGTGCACATTTATTTCTATTGGGTCGGACCGTCGCCTCGGTATGATTTGCGCATGCTGTATTGCTGCCTTGAACTTATTAAGTTGTTGCTGCCCCATCCTGGCTCGAGATAAATTTGTTAATAATGAAAAGGAATTTTGGAAAGGTCATATGAAGGAAATATATGCTTACTTGTTTCCTTTATTCATATTAAAATCATGATAATAAAATAAATCCACCATTTAATATATATATATATTAAGGATAAATCATTATTTGACCATTAGAGAGTGTCAAAGTTGGCCATCTCGTCTCTACTTCTTCGAGATTAGGCGGGATACTCATTGGGTACACGTTGTTTTCGTTCTCATACTATACTTGCTGTGCATTTTTGTTGCACAGGATTATTGTGTGGCTCGTGGCTTAGCGGCATAGCGGCATGACGGGCGCAGAGACTAGGTGAGCTGTATTTCCTCGAGGCGATTCCGCAGCTAGTATAGTTTCTTCTAGGATTTTATTTACTTTTTGTCCAATTATATTCCGGGCAGTTATTGTACCTATTTGGTTTCTCTTAGAAAATTGCCTATGTACTTGTGACACCGGGTTCTGGGATGTATTTGGATTTATTCAGAAATTTTAAAAGTCGATTTAACATTTTCGTATTTATTTGGAGGAACATATTGAGTATAGCTTTAATCATAATAAAGAAGTGTCTTCAAAATTGTTAAAATAATAATTTGATCAAGTATTTTAGTTGGTTGGCCTGACAGCGGTGTCTGGCGCAACCACGACCCTTAGTGGATTTTAGGTTGTGACAATATACAAAAGACATATTGTATAAATTTTGTATTAAATTTGTATGTAAGTTTTATGTTATTGTGGTTGTATTTAACTGGGAGGAAATAATGTGTGATAGTTACAGAAAATTGTATATAAGTTGTATTCCTCTATAACGGGAGATGTTAGCATATCAAGTAATTTAAGTGTTCCAGATGAACATACATGAAAACAAAGATAAATTCTGTTATGAACAGTTTGTAAAAGTTTTGTAAATAATTGTAGAAATATTGAAATTCTGTATTTTCATATTAATTTTTCAAATGATATGTAGTTTTATTGTAGAATAAATGTAGAAATTTGTAAATGTTGTGAAACTCTATACTGATATATAATTTACTCTAACATGTAGTTTATTTGTAGATAAAAGAAAAATAAATGAACAACAGAATACAATTTTTCTACAAATTCTGTACAATTTCTGCAATACGATGTATGTCATGTCTTCTTCTTCTTCTTTTTTTTTTTCTTCTTCTTCTTCTTCTTCTTCTTCTTCGGGTTTCAATATGAAATTCAGCCAAAACCAGGTCTAAACTTCACCAAAACCCCTCAAAATTGAGATATAAATTCCTAACCATATTATCAATAATTTACAACAACTCCCAATCCAAATAAATAATAATTTTTGAAAATCCAAATTTGAATTCAAAGCTTCAAAATCTTGCATTAATTTTTCAGAACAAATTTAAGAAACGATTCATAGATAATCAAAGGGTGAACTTTCGAATAACGAGGCTTATGATACAATTGCAAAAATATTTGGATAAAAACCAATATTTGATGGATTAGTTTGCGTCAATTCTGAAAATTAAGAAGAGGAAAAGGAAAGAAGAGAATGTATCTTCACCAAGTAGTAGTAGTGAAGAAATCAAAGACAAAAGGCAGAAAAGTTCAAAAGATGAGATGTTTGAAATTGACATTCACTTGTCACGTGATTTGCATTGTAGAATATCTCGAAGAATATTTAATTAATAAATATTAGCATGCATAAATAAGGAAGTCTACATCTACAATAATTCCTAATTTAATGAATTGTCTATATTTTATAAAAATACTATTAGCATGGCGGGTAATATACACATTATGAACATATTTGGTAATATAGTTTCCTATTTGGTATAGGAACAAAAATTTATCTTTAGGATTCCCCTATTATATAAAGAGGGATCCCATTTATTTGTAAGCATCATTGTTCAATGAGAAGAATTGCTCTCATTACTTTCTTGCTATTTCATTTACTGTCAATCAAAGTTACTTTATTATTTGATATCCCGCCTTGAGGCTATCCCAAGTCGAGGTCAAGACTTGGCTAACACAATGATTTGAATTATTTTATTCTCTAATTTGTTTATTTCATTCTTTTTTTGTCAATTGGCATCATAATAAATCACATATCCTTTAAACCACAATATAAGTTTAATTGTTACTCGAATTTTAGGGTAAACATTTTGGCGCCCACCGTAGGGCTGGATAATAGTAATTGTGTGGTGCTGATTATGATAACATACATGTTTCACACTTTTTCTTGTCAAGTATTTTTCTCTCAGGTTAAGACATTTCAAACACACAAAACTCACCCACACATAGTGATGATGGTATTGGATTTCACGTGAAAAATGATGGTGTAATTGCTCCAGAAGCCGAGGAGCCATCAGTTAACCTTGGGGGAGCACCGTTTGCCGATCCAGTCGATGTCAGTTTGCACATTGCTTTAAATACGGACCTAGGTGCATGCCGAAAAGGGAGTGTGCACAGGGAAGGCCGATCTGGTGGCCAAGGTATACAAGGCATAAGAGAAGGGGGAATTAATTTCTAGGTAATATTCGAGATGCCATAGGCTTGGCAGACCGCTATTTATTAGCTTCAAAATCAACATAGAACTTCGAGTGGGGCTGAGCCGAAAATCACTCGCCGTACCGAGCGCATGCTAGAAAGGTTGAATGGTAATGCATCCTGCAGTAATGAAATGCTCGTGGAGCTTACCAAGAGAATCGAGTCAGGAGAGAAGAAAATCGAAGCTAATGATAAAAAAGTGGAAACATACAAATCTCTAGTTGATCAGATACTGGTGTCACCACCAATCTTATAAGAGATGGATTTGAAGAAGTTTTTCCAAAAGCCATTTCCTCAAAGTGCGGCTCCGAAGCTTATTCCAAAGAAGTACCCAAATATAATGGGACCACCGATCCCAATGAACATGTTACTTTATATACATGCGCTATCAAGGGTAACAATTTAGAAGATGATAAGATCTAGTCTGTGCTGTTGAAAAAGTTCAAAGAGACCCTTTCAAAGGGATCAATGATTTGTTATCACAACCTGCAATCAAATTATGTCGACTCATTTGCCATGTTAGTAGATTCTTTCGTAAAAGCACACACCGAGGCAATAAAGGACGCAACAAGAAAATCTGATATTTTCAAGGTAAGAAAAAGGGATAACAAAATGTTAAGGAAGGTCGTATCCTGATTTCAAATGGAACGCATGGAGTTTCCACCGGTAACATATGCTTGGGCTGTTCAAGATATCACTTAAGGTTTGAACGAGTGGATTTCGATTGCATCACCTTAGTAGAAACAAAATTTGATCGAGTATACATTTGTAACTTAAGCAGATGTGCAAAATCGATATCAATCGAAGATCAGGGTTGAGGATGACCAATTAGGAGCTCCTTCTGGGTTAGTACATCCAAATGGGTTAGCAGTTAAAACCATAGGGAAGTTGACAGGGAGACAAGATTGAACAAGTAACAATATCAATCATATACCGCAGATCGAAGGAACAATGGTTCAGGATGCAATTCCGCTCAGAATGATTTAAGAAGTGATCGAGGACAAAATTCTCGGGGTCTTAAAAGAAAATTTGATTTTAATAAGCATGCCGATCCGATAGAGGTACCTCTGTTATTGGAATATAACTTTAGCGTCAATGCATCGGGTGTTGTGTCGGCAATCAGAAGAATCAAAGATACTAGGTGGCCCAAACACATACAGACCGATCCTTCCCAAAGAAACCCAATTTGATGTGCAAGTATCATGGCACCCATAGTCACAAGATCGATGGTTGCAAGCAATTAAGGGAGGAGGTAGCCCGTCTATGTAATGAGGGTCACCTTTGAGAGCTCCTCAAGGATCGAGCCAAGAATCATTTCCGAGAAAGGGATGCCAACAGGATTAATGAACAGGAGAAACCCCAACATGTCATTCATATGATCATAGATGGGGTCGACATTCCACAAAGACCAATATTCAAACACACTAAGTTATCGATCACTAGGGAAAAAAACCCCAAGATTATGTGCCCGAAGGCTCCTTATCATTCAACGATGAAGAAGCGGAAGGTATTTATGAGCATTAAAATGACGCTCTGGTAATTTCTATCTTATTAAATAAAGTTCAAATTAAGTGTATTTTAGTGAATCCTGGTAGCTCGAAGAATATCAATCAATCGAGGGTCATGGAGCAGCTTGGCCTACAAGATCAAATCGTCCCCGCAACTCGAGTCTTAAACGACTTCAATATGGCCAGTGAAACAACTACAGGGGAGATTCTCTACCGGTGAACTTGGCTGGAACTATTTAAGATACCAAGTTCCACTTGATCGAGGGCGACCTGAGGTACAATGCCTTACTTGGAAGGCGTTTGATCTAAAATATGAGGGCAGTCCCTTCAACTCTCCACCAAATGATGAAATTCCCGACGTCGGACGGTGTAAAAATAGTATATGGGGAGGATCATGCTGCAAAATAAATGTTTGCGGTTGATGAGGTAACATTGATATCGACATAATCAACCTCGAAAAAGTTGAGCGTTAAAGGTAAACAAGAAGCCAAGTAGCAATCACATCCGTTAGCCTCGACCGAATTGGGGAAGCAGGAGACAGAAGAAAAAGAGTAGGATTTTCTAACCCCTTGAACCTTTATTATTCTTAAAGATTCCGATGCCACCAAATCAATGATCGAAGAGATGAAATAGGTTATATTTATCGAGTACCTGCCTGAGTGAAAGGTGTGCCTGGGAACGGGATTAATCTGAACTCAGGAAAATTCTTATTCAATTTCTTATTGATAACATAGATTGTTTTGCTTCGTCGTATTTAGATATGAAAGGGATCCCACCAGAGATAATAACGCATTGGCTAAGCATGGACCGTAGGTTCAAACAGATGAAGCAAAAGAGAAGACCCCAGTCCGAGGTAAAACACGCATTCATAAAGAATGCGGTAACTAAAATTATCAAAATAAGGTCCATTTGGGAGGTGAAATATCCCAAATGGTTAGACAATATAGTCGTGGTCCCTAAAGGAGGGAACAAACTTATAATGTGTGTACATTAGAAAGATTTAAACAAGATATGCCCAACGATTCTTTTCTACTGCTTAACATCGATCGCGTGATCGACGCCACGGAAGGCCACGTGATCCTTACCTTTTTTATGCTTATTCCTGGTTACAATCAAATTCAAATTAACCTAGAAGACCAGGAAAAAACTTCATTTATCACCAAGTATGGAATATATTGATATAATGTAATGCCCTTCAGAAGAAATTATTTAGGAGCTACTTACCAATGCCTAGTAAGTAAAATGTTCGAAGAACAAATAGATAAGTCAATGGAAGTTTATATTGATGACATGCTAGTTAAGTTCCTACGCGTATAGGACCATCTGCCTCATTTGCAGGAACTGTTTGAGATTTTGAGTAAATATAAAGTGAAGCTCAACCCCGAGAAATGTTCATTCAGGGTCGGTTAGGGAAAATTTCTGGGCTTCATGGTGTCGAATCGGGGGTTCGAGATCAAGTCCATCGAAGACATCATCATCGTGGATAGTGTAAAAGCAATGTAGGGGTTGACTGGACGAATAGCTTCTTTAGGCCGATTCATCTCGAGGTCGATGGATAGAAGCCGCATATTTTTCTCTCTACTCAAATAAGAACAATTTCTCCTAGACCCCGGAACGTCAACATGCATTAGAGGAGTTAAGGTGATACCTATCAAGCCCACCACTACTTCACACTCCAAAGGCAGATGAGAAACTTTGCTTGTACTTGGCAGTATCGGAAATCGCGGTAAGTGGTGGCCTAGTTTGAGAAGATCAAGGTACAGAATATTCCATTTTGTATGTAAGTCAAATCTTACGAGAAGTAGAAACTAGATATCCACACTTGGAGAAATTGCCATTTGCACTGATAAGCGCTTCTAGAAAGTTAAAACCATACTTTCAATATTACCCCATATGCATGTTAACGACTTACCCACTTTGTAATATTTTGCACTAGCCCGAACTATCGGGCCGATGGGCCAAATGGGCCGTCGAACTCAGCGGGTACGATATCAAGTACCAACCCCGAATGACCATCAAGTTAAGATTAGAAGACTTTGTGGCTGATTTCACGCTAACTCTTGTACCCGAAGTTGAAAAGGAACTCTTGTTAAAATCGGGCACATCATCGGGGTTATCGACCCCTTTCACAGACGCTGCTTCAAATGTGAAGGGTCCCGGGCTAGGCATCATTTTGACGCCACCCACGGGTAACACTCCTAGAGTCATCATCATCGGAGAGAAAAGTTTAAGCCTCAATTTCCTCGATTTTGCCTTCTCAATATTCGGCGTGAGATCAAAGCCATGAGCATGAACCTCCTCGAGAGTCTCCCTCCGAAAAGGACGTTTGGCATGCTCTAATTGATAATAAGTGATAACGACATGATAGGTGATTCAAGAATTATTAAAGAGAAATTAAGTAACGTGCGGAAGCTTAAAGAAATTAAGGAAACGAAAAAGATGGAAATTAAAGATAGATTGAATTCAAGAAAGCATTTCTTGAATTAAAGAAGTTTATTCTTGAAGTTGAATCCTAGAAACAACTATTAGCTAACGAAGAACTAATCCCCTTTGGTAGAGAATTAAAAAATAAGAGATAGATTGTGAAACCCGACCTTTTAGAATAACAAAAACAACAATAACCCTAAATTTATCACCTTTCATGAATTCTTAGAAGTGATCTAAGATTTTGAAAATGGTGAAACCCGACCCTTAAGAATAACAAGAACAACAATAAGCCTAAATTTATCACCTTTCTTAAATACCTAGAAGTGATCTAAGATTTCGAAAATTGTTTAATCTTACCACCTAAGTTGATTATTGAAGGTTGAAGAATAATTCCAAGAGTAACCACACACCATGGTGCAAACAATTCTCACATTTCTTTATTGATATTATCCATCATACTCCTTAAAAATAAAGAAGACACCCCTTTATATAGAGAGGGAGTTACTTTATTCTAAACAAAGAAGGAAAGTCCTAACTACTTTGGTCAAAAAGTCTTAATTACTTTGGGACAAAATATCCAACTACTTTAGGATATGATTTTGAAAGTGCAAATCCAATCTTGAAAATCTTACAAATATTTGAAAAGGAAATAAAGTCCTAATTACTTTGGACAAAATGTCCAACTACCTTTGGATATGATCTTGAAAGTCAAAAATCAATCTTGGACTTGGAAATCTTGAAAATGTTGAAGGAAATTTACAAACAACTTTGTACCAACTTGTACTCAACTTCTAACACGACTATTGTACCCTTCTTTGACATCAAGTAAGTCCTTTTTATGTTATAAAAACGTGACTTCATATAGGACTTATTAGGTCTAAATAATTTCTCTAAGACTGACGCCCCCAAATCCCTTCTTCTCTCAAATGCTCTCTAGGACACTCGAAAGCCTAGCCGCCTTCCTTCGTCTCTGACGAAATCCACCGACGTCCATGGCCTCTCAGGCCATGGACAACCTATATTCTCTCCCCTTTCACCCCAAGGCATGATTATTCGAGGCTTTCAAGGATCAATCTTAAACAGATCTATTCAAGTCCTCATCCTACCTGAGCTCATTTGGCTTCTCTGGCTACGTTCCGGTGTGTTCGAGCTCTGAAAAGCTTAGTCATGGCCCAGATTCGTTCAGAGACCAAACCATTCGAGGCATTCTCATCTCTAGGGTTTCTGAGAAAATTCTGAAAAGCTTGATTCAAGGTTTTTCTTTCCATGTCGTCTTAGATCTGTAGCAGATCTGTGCTCTATTCTATGTTTTACCAATTTCCCCTAATTTTCCTTTTCAAAATTAGTCTGTTCAAATTAGGGTTTTCAAAAATCCTAAAATGATTCTTCTTCTTCTTCTTCCTTTATGTGAATATGTGTGTTCATGCCATGCTTTAGGGGTTTTCTTTTGTTTCTTATGATTTGCAGTCAATATGCATGTCTCTGCTTTTGTTCTGTAACTGTTTCTACTGATTCTTCTATAAGCATGTTTATACGCCTATCTGGCCCGTCACTTTACTATTTCTGCTACTGAAAGTGTTTACTCTTACTGGATTTATTTGGGTTAATGAACTTGCTTCTTTTACTACTTCCTAAACTTCTATGGCATCTCTTCTATCTTCTGAACTGGTTTGAGTTTGAGTTTTTCTAAAAAAAACTTGTTCTTTACGAACTTTGTCACTCTACTACTTTTGATTGCGACGTGTGTTTGTGTGTTTTCTCAAGGAACTCTGAAAGGGTTCCCCATGCTTATTGTGAGAGTTTGTTCTCTCTTTTTTGTGTCCTTCTCGGACTAAAACCCTATTTGGGGATTTTGCGAGCTTTTGGTTCTAGGGTTCTACTAGTAAACCCTAGGCTCTCAAATTTGTGTTGCGTTCACAGACTGAACTGAAACTTGCTTTCCTTTTTTGCTTATGATTCTAAAACTATTTATGCCAATCATTCTTTCTTGCTTGATACTAGCATGCTTATATACGAGGGTTTGTTATTTTTGAATTGATACTACTAACTTGTTATTGATTTCAATATCCTTTTACTGAGGCTCAACTGATTTGGTACTGATTCTTTACAACTTAGCCTTTTTCCTATTTTCCTGACGAAGTTCATTCAAAGCTTTTAAGACTTTCCGGCAGTTTGATTACTTTGTTTCCTTATTCTTTCAAATCGTGTACTATAGTTTCTTACCTTAAATAGACTCTGTATGAACCTACCCTTTATTATGATATTCTGAAAGATTTTTCTTCCCTTAATTACCACTTCTGTTTGAAATCAAATCCCTTTGACTGAGGGAGATTTTATTTGATTGACTAAGATTTTATATCCTTGCCTTCTTGTCTACTCATTTTTGCACTATAAAAGCTCACAACTCTAACAAGTTCTAAGACACAGGTTTTTACAAAAACACTCGAACACAACACAGTTCTCAGAATTCCTTTTGAACCTTTCAACATATAATCACCCATGTCTTTCTTTAAGTACTTAATGAAGTTCTAAGTTGCTCATGCTAACTCTGTTTGGCTATTTTATTTGTTGTTGTTTCTCTTCTGTACTAGAGCTGAAAACTGGTATGTACATCTAAGTTAAATAACAATCTCCTACTATGTGTATTCACTTCTCGTGTTCTTCACATTCTTCACTTTGTGTTTATGTTCTGTAGCATTTTCTTCTATGTCCTTGCATTTGCAGTCTGCTATGCTTTCTTATATTTTTTTTATGTCAGTGTATGCTTCTGCATGGAAAGTCCTTCCCTCTATCCCCGTTTTGTATTCTAGTACTATTCTGAATCACATCAGCATCTGATATTGCTGACCATGATCCAAAATCAGACTCTCCTGAGTCTCTACTCAAATGCTTTCCCCATTCCCTCTCCACATTATGGTTGAGCTTTAACTTGGGTCTGGTAGTGTCCTAATCATCACTCAGACCCTAAGTTTGACTCCCCAGAGTCTACTCTTATTTATTGACCAAAGCAAAGGGTTACGGGTGTGCCAGTCTATGCCATGGTTGGTATGACCACCCTCTGCTATGGTTTCCCTCTCACTTGCACTCATTCCTAGTTTCTAAGTTCTACCCCCCTTTGGTACGCTATGCTTAGGACCGTGGAGTTCCCTCTGAACTTGGATGCCTAAAGGTTGGTAATTCCACACTTGCACTATTCTGTTACAATATTTACTCTTTAGAGTGTAAGCATTGCTTGGGCTCTAAAAGCTCCTTGGAACTTTGAAACACTCTGAATAAGAGAAGGCCTTGGATTCTGGAATCTGGATTTGGTGAAACACATGTATTGGATATTAAGATTGAATTAGGCTTCTCGGATCTAACTGTGGCCTATGATGTATTTTGTTTACCTTCTTTCTTCTAATTTTGTAATAACCTTGTATAAGAACTTGGGTAAATATTAGTAAAAAGGTATGGGAGGGGTTTATATTTACTTGCATATGTTAAAAGGTAGATATCATGCCTATTGGATCAATACTGTTATTTAGATATCATGCCTATAGGTTCCACGTTTAAATTACCTAGAGATCATGTCTATAGTCTTTTGCATTCCTTTCATTCAATCATATAAAGATCATGTCTATATGGTTTAATATTCAACTGTGATGCAAATCATTAGAAATCCTGCCTATAGGACCTAATACTCAACTAATTCAATATACAAATCATGCCTATAGGAAATGCATAAAACATTAGGCAAACCATAGGGTATTCAAATACTATTTTCTCTTAACTTTTAATAACAGTAATAAGTCTTTAAAAATCAAGGTATGGATATCCTACCTTTAGGGTTTCAGATTCGCCTAAATCTGTGTAAGTAATAACATGTCCATTAGCTTCAACGTTTTCAAACAAATCTCGTCCAACTTGTTTGCAATTTTGCTAAACTTGCATTTTTTTAAATGTTTTTTTTCAACTCTGTGATCTCTCTCAAAACAGGTTTCAAACTCTTTCTTTTTTTTTTTGCATTCTTACTTCTGAAACTCTATTCCGTTGTACTTCTACTGAAACATTTCTTTTGATTTTTAAAAAAACCCCTCTGAACTTCTGTGATTTTCCAACCTTCTATTCCAAACTCTTTTGAATTAGGTTCTTAATCAATAACTTGTATAAAATACCTCACTTCTGACAATTGAATCCGGGTTGCCTAATACAGACTTTTTATCAAACTTTATGTGTTAAACTAATCTGTTTGCCATTTAATTTTAAAGACCAAATCAGTATATGCAAGATATGCTAAGCTAATTTCTATGTGATTCATAGGTTTTAAATGAACCTTTCGTGTATTTGTTTCGTCGCTCAATATTTGCTGCTTGTTTCGCTTATCGCCTTAGTCTTTTATCCTTTTGAATCTCCATATATGCCTATGCTGCCCTTCCCCCCTTTTAGGATGAGGAGTCCTAACCCCGGGACTAACAGGCTGGGACGGGTATTAGCATGCAATACGTAAACGAGACTAATCGCGTTTAATACCTTAACGGGGTGGGAAGGGTGGAATATGGATATGATGACTGGTGCGCTAATATGTCGTGTAAGAATGATTTCTGGGTATTGCACCAAAGTGATCCATATTATATTTAAACCTAGGACCCCCTTTTCTTTATTTATATGATGTGATAAGAATTAATGTTTTCTTCAAATTAATCTTTTCCCAAAACCACTTATGTCTTTTTCCTATTTTCTTTCAAAACTTTCAATTTATTTATATTCCTTATGTGCAAACATTGTTTGTTTACTTCTACTCTTCTTATAGTCACAACTAAGTACGACCGGGAACCACACTAGTGGATCTTGAGGGATGCCTAACACCTTCCCCTCGAGATAATCTCCAGCCATTACCCGAACTCTGGTCTTCCTTCAAAAATCTTCTTCTTTTACTTTAGGTGTCCTAATGCACTATAATCATTAGGTGGCGACTCTTCAAAATCCATAACTCGATTCCTCAAAAGGGAATAAGGGTTGTTTTGTCCATAATATTCTAAACCCAATTTTGCCCTTTTGAGAAAATGGGGGGCGTCGATAACATGTCGACTCTGCTGGGGATGTCTTTAAGGCTTTTACCATTACGTGCTTTTGTGACTTTATCGCTTCCTTAATTGCATTTATTTTTTTCTTTTAATTATTTTATCATGAATACTAACTTGGCTCTTCATGTTTTCTTTCCTTTTTCTTTCTTTCACTGACTTACTATTATTATTTCAACTCCGAGCATTTATTGTAATCTTTACTTTATGAACGTGAAAATATATGAAATTTGTTTCATTATTGTAGCTACATTCCTCAACATCATACTACGCTCGTGCCAAAACAAATCCTGTAGCAACGTTTATAATGAGTGGTTACACTCTTCCGATATTATAATCCCTAAATGTGGAAAAGGCATATTTGCGATAACACCAGCCGATCAACGGTGTAGTCAACGGTTCCGCGCCTTTCCCTCTTGAGTTTTCCACTCAAGGGTACCTTGTCTAGCATTTCAAAAGTAGAAACCTTATTCCACTAAACTGTTCATGCATCATAGTCATCCCTAGCCAAGTTAGTTATGTTGTCCACATAATGACTCATTAAGATAGCCTATGTAGACGCGTGGTTTTTGACCCTCCACAGGATTTTTCATATTTTTGACGTAAAATATTTAATTTAGCCTTAATATAGCTATTTCAGCTTAGTTTGACTCCTTTACTTTATTTCTGTCACAAAATGAAGAAAATTACAAAAAAAGATATACAAATTATAGTTTATGTATTTTTCATAAACTTGAAAAAAATACAAAAAAACAAAAAATAGAACCTTATTTCTGTATTTATATAATTTTGAAAATACAAAAAATAGTTTCATCAATGTCGTGTGCTCATTTTAATCTTTAAAAAATACAAAAATAAGTACTTTATATTTTATCCTTATATAAAAATGAAATTATAAAAAAATGGTTTTATTAATGTTTTGTAGTTATTTTAAGAGTTTAAAATACTAAAAATAGTTTTGTGTTAATTTTTATTTATCATTTTAGTAGTTATTTTGCTTACGTAGGATTAATTAAATAAGGTCATATTTTTACTCACGGTTGCGCGGAAGAAATAATATTTGGGTTCAAACGACCCATTTTTAGGCCTAATTGGAGTCGAGACCTAGCCAATAAATACCCAACCACTATTCTACTGACCCCAACCACTTCTTATCTACCCAACCACTCCCTACCTACCCCAACCACTCCCCTATACTTAGACAAGAACACACGAACATAAAGGAGGACATTCGGATTATAGGAGGAGAAAACTTAGAAAAGAAATGAGGGTGATCTGCTTCTTCAAGCTCAAGACAAACAACCAAAAGAAGAACCTCCAGCCCCTGTTCGTCAACCACTCCAACAAAACAACCTCCCATTTTCGTCGATCACAGTCGACCACCTTCACGTCGTCGCTCACCTTGGTCAAAACGACCACCCAATTCCACCAAGCCAATGTTGCCCGCCTCCAGTCCACCATTTCTGCTACTTCTTTGTCTTCATCAACCAATGACCAGCAGTCCTTCTGCTCGTCATCAACCCAGCACCACCAGCCTCTACCGTCGCCCAAACGCACCAACAACCTCCATCAACCACACCTCGACCAACCCCTCAGCGACGAACCAGAATCTTCATCGCTGCCTTCCTCCTCATCGTCAACTAGTCTATCTCGTGTTCAAATAACCCACTAGCGAGCCAGCAACAAATGGCCTCACCACCTTTGTCGTCTTCTTCCTTAGGCCGTAGATTATCGACGCCAGTCGCCCCGCCATGAATGACCAGCTGCAACGATAACAAACTAAACCAGCCTCTCCTCGTCTCAAAACCTCCAGAAACGACCAGACAGTGCAGCCAGGAATCCACTCTTGAGGTTGCCGTTCGTGTTATGAGTTCTATCGAGGTTGTCGCTATCCATTTTTCCGGCGAGGTTTCCGGACAGCTTTCATTTCCGATTGATATCCTTACTGTATAATGCTCTTCATTGACGTGCTTGCTTAATAAAAAATCAGGAGGAAATTTTGTAATGCGAAAGGTCTAAGTCTCTCATTTTACTTCTTGCATTTTATTCTGTTCTAATTATAGGTTATATTTACCTACTTTTAAGTAACAACAACAACAACTACCCAGCATAGTCCCACAAAGTAGGGTCTGGGGAGGGTAATATGTAGATGATCCTTACCCCTACCCGAAAGGGCAGATAGGCTCTTTCCAATCGACCCTCGGCTAAGTGAAGTAAAGGAAAAACAAAAACAAAAACAAAAGACAATTAGTAACTCCAGTAGAAATAGCGTAAATAATTATCTAAACATAAAAACCATAAATAAAATAGCATGCAATAATATCATACAGTAACTACCATAAATAACTACCATAAGGGAGACACAATCCAAAACACAGATCATCTATGGATATCTCTGCCAAGCGTCACCCAACCCCGGGCGAGGAGTACGAAAAACTCTAGGAGCCCCTATCCTACAACCCTGATACTAGACCACCAAACTTTCCTATCAAGGGTCATGTCCTCGGAAACCCGCATTCTAGCCATGTCATGCCTAATCACCTCCCCCCAATACCTCTTAGGCCTCCCTTTGCCTCGCCGAATGCCGAAAATCGCCACCCGCTCACAACTCCTCACCGGGGCTTCGGGTCTTCTCCTCCGCACATGCCCGAATCACCTTAGCCTCGCTTCTCGCATCTTCTCATCCACCGGGGCCACCCCCACCTTCTCTCGAATAAATTCATTCTTAATCTTATCTAACCTGGTGAGCCCGCACATCCACCTGAGCATCCTCATCTCCGCAACCTTCATTCTCTGAACATGAGAGTTCTTCACTGGCAAGCACTCCGCCCCATACAACATTGCAGGTCTAACCACAGCTCTATAAAATTTCCCCTTGAGTTTCTGTGAAACTTTCTTGTCACACAGGACTCCAGATGTAAGCCTCCACATTGACCACCCAGCTCCTATGCGATGAGTGACGTCCCCGTTAATCTCTCTGTATCCGTGAATCAACAACCCAAGATATCTGACACTGTCCCTCTTGGCAATGAGCTGAGATCCAATCATCACGTCCCTGCATACTTCGCTTGGCTCGGCGCTAACTTGCACTCCAGGTATTCTGTCTTAGATCTGCTTATTTTGAAAAACTTGGACTCGAGAGTCTGTCTCCATACCTTTAACCTCTCAATAACACCGACCCTTGTCTCGTCTATCAAGACTATGTCATCAACAAATCGAATACACCAAGGCGCATCCCCTTGAATATGTTGGGTTAGGGCATCCATCACCAAGGAAAACAAGAGAGGGCTAAGCGCCGATCCTTGATGGAGACCCATAACCACTGGAAAATGGTCTGAGTCGCCACCGCCGTCCTAACCCTAGTCTTAGCTCCATCGTACATGTCCTTGATTGTTCTGATGTAGGCTTCCGGCATGATCTTCGCCTCCAAGCACCTCCATAGAACCTCCTTAAGGACCTTGTCATACGCTCTCAGCGTCGATAAGCACCATGTGCAGGACTTTCTTCTTATCCATGAACTGCTCCACCAGCCTCCTGACAAGGTGGATGGCTTCTGTAGTGGAGCGACCTGGGATGAAACTGCACTGGTTCACAGATATAGATGTCATATCCATCACCCTCGCCTCGATCACCCGCTCCCAGACCTTCATGGTGTGACTTATTAATTTGATACCCCTATAGTTGTTGCAGCACTGGATGTCCCCTTTGTTCTTGTACAAGGGCACCAGTGTACTCCACCTCCACTCATCCGGCATCTTTTTGGTCCTGAAGATCGCATTGAACAACCTGGAGAGACACTCCACTCCTGACCTACCCATGCACTTCAAGAACTCCACCGGGATCTCGTCACGCCTGGTCGCTCGACCCCTACTCATCCTAGGCAAAGCCCCCATGACCTCCTCCGCCCTAATGCACCTGCAGTACCCAAGGTTTCTATGTTGCTCTGAATTCCACAAATCCCCTAGCTCTATGTTACGATCCCCCTCCTCGTTAAGTAAGTCTCGAAAGTACGCCTGCCACCTCTGCTTGACTTGAGACTCCCCCATCAGAACTCTACCATCCTCGCCCTTGATGCACCTAACTTGGTCAAGATCACGTACCTTCCTTTCCCTTGCTTTAAGTAACCGGAATAACTTCATGTCCCCGCCTATCTCCCTTAATTCCTCGTACATGCAACCAAACGACGCGTTTTTAGCTTCCGTAACGGCCAGCTTTGCATATTTCCTCGCCACCTTGTAGATGTCCCTATTCGCTCTTCGTTCATCCTCGCTTGTGCTCCCTTCCAACTTAGCATACACCACCTTCTTCACCTCCACTTTTCTTTCGACTACATCGTTCCACCACCAGTCACCCTGATGTCTGCTTGAATATCCCTTGGCTACCCCGAGCACGTCCCGTGCTACCCCCTAACCAAGTTTGCCGTCTCTGACCACATAGCGTCCGCTTCGCTTGAACTTCTCCAAGCTCCGCCCTCAGCTAACCTCCTCTCCAACTCCTGTGCTTTCTCCTTAGTCAAAACATCTGATCTAATCCGCGGTTGTCCCCGAGCACCCCTCCTCTTCCTCTTCACCCAGAGACCGACATCCATCACTAAGAGTCTATGAAGAGTCGAAAGGGAGTCTCCCGGAATAACCTTGCAGTCCTTGCACATACCCCTATCGCTCATTCTGAGGAGGAGGTAATCAATCTGATCCTCGCCGCCAAACTCTTCAAGTTAATCCAATGCTCCTCCCTCTTTTGAAATGTCGAGTTCACAATCAGAAGCTCGGAAGCCCTGGCAAAATCAAGAAGTGACGTGCCTCCTCCGTTCCTAACCCCAAAATCCAAAGCCACCGTGAACCTCACCATAACCACCAGCATCAGCCCCAATATGACCATTAAAGTCTCCTCCAATAACTAGCTTCTCAGATTGGGGAATACTACTCACTAGATCATCCAAGCCCTCCCAAAATCGCCTCTTATCCTCCTCGTCTAAGCCCGCTTGCGGCGCATAAACGCTGATGACGTTGAGGACGCAACCCCCTAGACATTAACCTATCATTCACTCGCCTAACCTCGACCAAGGACTCTCTTAGATCCCTATCTACCAAGATGCCCACTCCATTCTTACCTCTCAAGACCCCAGAATACCACAGCTTAAACCCGTCTACATTCCTCGCCTTTGACCCTTTCCACCTACTCTCCTGGACACATGCTTTGTTAACCCTCCTCTTCTGAAGAACCTTCACCAACTCAATGGACTTACCCGTCACAGTGCCTATGTTCCACGACCCAATCCTTAATCTATGCGCGTCTGCAACCCTCTTCCCACCCTTACCTCCCACCCTACCCGCAAGACCACTCTCTGCCCCCCTACTCACCCCCGCCACCTCCCCCACCCCCGAGGACATGACCTTACACTATCATCCCCCACCGCGACCACTATCCCTCCAACCGACTATGGAGAATAGTGACTCACACACGCACTATAGCAGAATACACAAAAGATGAAAACTAGATAGCAACAGAGTAAACCTCACATAGAATGCTAGATAAAATACATAAAAAGGTGTACAAAGTAAACAAGAGAGAGGGAGGTACCAACTCCCAGAGGAAAAATCTAAAAGTAGGCTTTGATGCGCCCAAGGTCAACTGCTACCGACTCTTGCATGTCTCGGCCGGTATTGTTTAGCTCTTCACTCCCAAACGCCACGAACTGGCCTCGCCGCCGCGACTAGTACTTAGTGCAAGTTTTCTTGAAGCTTATTGGAACGTGTAGTTCCGTTGCGTCCAACCGAAAGTCTGAACCTGTGGTCGCCGAATGTACTGTAGCTTGTCGGAAATCCTCGCCTGAAAAATAAGGCACCTATCAAAGAAAACAAAACATACCCACACAAACCCACAAAAACCAGAAGAGAGAGTAGGAAGAAAAAAGCAGGGGTCACCGGAAAAATCGTCGGCGAAAAGAAAGAATTCAAAAAACCTAGAAAACTCGAAACAAAACAAGCTTCAGATTGCCAAATAAAGGCTAAATCAAACAGACTTGTGCTGCAAAAATAATCAACATGTTCAAGAAGTATAGCAGCAACAAACAGTGTCAAGTTAGGATAAAAAATACTTTCTCGAAGTCTAGGCGAACAATATAGAATAGTTTCCCAGTAATCTTGACGAGCTGTCCGCGGCTTGCAATGTTGAGGTAAAAATATGGAAAAGAACGAAGGTATTGATATGTGTTTGCCAACGAATGATTTTGAGTCTTGTAGGTGCTTGGTATGAAGAAAGGAAGGCCAGTCTATGCTAGGAGAGAGGAAAGGAGATAAAAAACGGCGAGAGAGAGAGAGAAGGGGACGCGGGGAGAGAGAGAGGAGAGAGAAAAAGGGCTGGTACTTACCTGGACAGGAGCCGGCGGCACAGGTTTACCAGTGAGTTGCCGGAGAAGATGAATTGTTTGTTACCGTTGAGAGGGAGCGTTCGAGATGGAGGAAAGAGAAGAGAGCGTTCAATGCAGACAATCAATCGATGTCCACTTCACTATATTTACCTACTTTGTTGCTAATTAAATGACTATGAAATCATGTTGTAGTTGGCTTTAATGTTTGTATGGGTTGGCAGTTAAATCGGAAGATAAATTAGACTATGAGTTTCTCTGGTCTAATTATATTGCTTTGGTAGATAGTATTATGTTTAGGCCGACCACACTTGGGTAGGTAATCCTTGGAATGTTTTCTTCATAGTTTCGAATTTGCTAGCTTAGTTGTTTGCTCGTATATTTACTCGAATTGGTTATAGTTGAACATGATATTGTCACATATTGGGTCACTATTCATAAACTGAACAATGTAATTAGATTAAAGGAACTTGGGGAGAATTTCATGTGACCCGACTCCAATTTCGAACAAGGTTAGATAAAGCGTATCATAAACCACGGGTGCATTTCATGTGACGTGGCTGGCGATGTGTTTTAAATAACCTTGATTTTTCCTTAAATAAATAAAAGCGGCTAAAAGTTAAAATTGGCACATAAGTTACAACATGTTTTCAAATCATATAAATAAGTCGAATATGATAGTTGAGCGACCGTGCTAGAACCATGGAACCCGGGAACGCCTAACACCTTCTCCCAGCTTAACAGAACTCCTTATCTGGATTTCTGGTGCGCAGACTATAATGTAGAGTCATTCGTTTCCTCGATTAGGGATTAAAACCGGTGACTTGGGACACAATAAATCTCGCAACTGGTGACTCGTAAACTTAATAATAAATGTCGTTTTGATTGTCCTTTAATTGGAAAAACTCCCTTACCCCTCTGCGCTCCTCGCGGGATGGAAAAAGGGAGGTGTGACAGCCTAAACTAAAGTCCACCTGGTTTTCTCAGAACCAAAACGGACACCTTTACGTTATGTGCACTTATTTGGAGAACTAAATGCCTTATTGCTAATTATTGATTTAAATTGTCAAGTCTGGTGGTGTTAAGGGCCTAACACTTTGTTTTGCAGAAAATGAGGCACGAAGTCCCCAGATTCGGTATGGTATCCAACATTCACCCGAGGTTGTTAAGCTGGTGGGAGGACCTTCATGCCACTGATCAGACCTTCGTCCACAAATACTTAGGAAAGCTTCCTTCATTCCTGGAAGTCCGGCCTGACAACAAAATTATTGAAGCTGCTACTTTATTCTGGGACAGTGATCGGTCGGTTTTTCATTTCATGGACCTCGAAATGACCCCACTACTGGAAAAAATAGGCGGTCTAGCTGGAATACCTTGGGAGACTCCAGGTCTACTTATACTAGAGAATCGCAAGGGTAGGGGTTTCCTCAAAATGATGGGACTCAAGAAGAATCCAGATTTAATTTGTCTAAAAGAGTCCTACATACTATTTGACTTCCTATATGAAAGGTTTGGCCACAGCAAGCCCTACCGCACCTACCTTGATGAGTTCGACCTTACATCTTTGGGGCACATACAAGGAAGGGTCTTTGTGTTCATGTTCTGCTTCATGGGTATGATGATCTTTCCCATTTAGAAGGCTAGGATCCACACCAGACTAGCTATGGTGACCAAAACCTTGTTGGAGGGTATTAATGGGCAGCCTTTCATCATTGTGTCCATGATCATTACCGAAATTTATCGAGCTCTAGGAAAATGTTAGCAAGGGGCCCCACACTTTGAATGGTGCAATATGTTACTTCAGCTTTGGCTCAGAGAACACCTTCAAAAATGCGACTACAGGCAGGAATCAAATGCATGGATTGGGATGACCATATTGCTTTTCACCAACCAAAGCGAATGAACTTCATGCCCAACATGTTTGCTTAGTCAATGGACGCCGGTGGATGGGTAGAGTTGTTTAAGAATATAAAATAAGAGCAAGTACAATGAATGTATGAGTGGTTCCTAACCGGGGAGTTTATTGTTTGTTCTCGAGATGTACCATTCCTCACACGCATTGGTCTGAGGGGAGCTCATCCTTATGTCCCTCTCCGGGCCATGAGGCAAGCTGGAAGAAAGATCATACAAAGGATACAGAAAATGAGTCATTTCAGGCTGACTTTCAAGATGATGATAGCCCGCACAGGTGTCAAGCGCAACACATGTGGCACTGCAAGCTCATCTTAGGGAAGGAATTTATTGAACCAGACAGGTATCATGCCGGGTGTGTGTCGCACTACACGGTTAAGTTGGAAGATGATCACATTGTTTTGGGTCGCCTAGGGTTTTTCCATGGTCATAGGATTATTGATGAGAAAACTACATCGCAAGTCAAATACAATTAGTTGCTTAAGAGGATGCGAGAATGTGAGAATGAACATCAGGAAATATAGGAAGCCCACGAGAAGCTGATCAACGAGTGGAAGGATATGGCTGTCAATGCCAACAATCGGCTGGGGTATCTGGAGCGAGGTATAGGGGAGTTGGAAGGGAAGTTCTTTAAGAGAATTGAAGATTGCCAGAATGCCTAGGGAAGTGCATGCGGACATCTGGCTCGAGCCTATCTGATGTTAGGACTGTGCGAGTTGATGCAGCTGTACGAGGCAAGTATACCGAATCTGGGGAAGGTCCTTTCGGGACCAAGTAGTTAGGATATTTTCTTGCTTTCATAATGTAATAAGGCCACTGGCCATAAGTGACATCTTTTATTATTCAGTCGTTTTCTTTATAAGACTTCTCTTGTTTTTATCAATAAAATGAGGCATTTATCATTATAAGTTCTCCAAATGTCGCTAGTCCCACCTCGGGCACAACGAGGCACCCAAATTAGGAAAAGCTTTATATTCCTACACAAAGTGTTTAAATATCGCAATATTATTTCTCAAAATTCGCACTGACTTTTTTACCTTTTTATTTTTCTTTTATTTTTTATTGCCCTCCCTAAAGGATAGTTTGTGCATTCTGGAACCATTAGCATACTCAAGAAGATCCAAGGATCCTCCACCTCCTCCTGCTCTGAGTCCTACCAGAAACAGGAACAAAGGCAGAATGGGAGATGCAAGCGCTAGAAAGGAACTTGAGGAAACTTCTCAGAACACTGCAATTACCAAGGAGACTTCTGCTCATCTTGAGCAGACATTGCTGATATTTTGGGAGCAATTGGACCAAGTTCGGAACCTGGCAAGCCTGTCAATCACTCTTGTCGCTCCTGATGTTAACGCCCAGAATCCCATACCTCCACAGAACACTCCACAACCTCCAATACAACCCACTCATACCCAAACCTACAACACATGCAACAACACTCCATTGCTCATTATCGAGCCACAAAACACTACAAACGACCATCTCCACAACAATCCCGTCTTTGTGGACACTGTACCCCACTATGCCCATCACTTCACAAGCACACCCGAGTCAGATGACAAAGACTCCCTCTTTGAGAATTTGGCTGCTGAACTCAAAAAGTTAACTAGCCGCGTCCAAGGTGTTAAAGGTAGCAAAGGCGTTCAGGGTTTGAACTATGAAGATCATTGTGTTCAGCCAGATGTTGAGCTCGCGGAGGGGTACAAACCTCCCAAGTTCGAGATGTTCCACGGTACAGGTGACCCAGGGTCCACCTGAGAATGTAATGTGATAAGATGGTAGGAGTTGGAAAGGACGAGAAAATCCACATGAAGCTGTTCATGAGGAGTCTGAAAGGCGATGCTTTATCATGGTATATCAGCCAGGATGCAAAGAAATAGACAAGTTGGGTGAACATGGCATCTGACTCTATGAACCGATTCTGGTTCAGCACTAAGAACGCACCAGATGTGTTCTATATCCAGAATCGAAAGAAGAAACCCACAGATACCTTTCGCGAGTATGCTACTCGTTGGAGGTCAAAAGCTGCCAAGGTCAGGCTGGCCTAGGAGGAAGAGCAGATGAACAGGTTCTTCGTCCGTGCTCAGGATCCGCAATACTATGAAAGGCTGATGCTAATAGAGGGTCAAAAGTTCTCCGACATCATCAAGTTGGGAGAAAGGATCGAAGAAGGCATAAAAATGGTATGGTCACTAACCTCGAGGCATTGCAAGCTACCAACAAGGTTTACAGTCTGGTGGCTCATCAAAGAAAAAGGACGTAAATTTCGTGATGGCTGTGCAAAGGAACAATTCCCGTATGAAGTACTAAACCTATCCCTAAACTCAACTCACATATCAACCTACCATAATTACCAAGAACCCTCACCTACATACCAAATGCCACCATCTGGCTACCAATCACCTCCATCGCCTATATATCAACCAACTTCACCAAGATATTTCCAACTCACGCCTGTATAGCAAGCATACAACTCCTACCCAACCTTCTTATTACCCATCTCCACCCACTTGCCTAAACTTTCCTCGACCCAAACCGAATTTCGACCGAAGGCCTCCTAGACAGTATACCGCCATAGCCGAGCCAATTGGCCAATTATATGAAAAACTCAAAACAGCCGGTTACGTTTCACCTATCCCAAACATAACTCCAGAAAATCCTTCCCAATGGATCAATCCCAACAAAACCTGCGCATACCATTCCGGAATGAAAGAACATACCATCGACGAGTGTTGCTCGTTGAAAGACAAGATTCAGACTTTGATTGATAACAAGATCATTATAGCAAAGGATCCCACTCCCAATATCTGCAACAACCCTCTACCCAAGCATAAGGGTGAGGGCATCCATATGATTAAGATTGAGGATGATTGGGACCCCAAGGGTTCAATATGGTTGATAGCTGAAGGAGATGAACCTAAGAAGCCGATGGTTACCCTCAATCTCATTGTTGTTCAGATCCAACCCTCTTAGGGCGATGTGGTAAATGTGTATGTACCACTCGAGTTTGAAGTGCCTCCTGCAAAGGTGCCAAAACCCATCGAAGTTGAGTTTGGTATCCCAAAAGTACCTGCACCATTTGAAGTTATTGTATTACCTCCAAGGATGCCTATTACACCCGTTCAAGTCGAATGCCATACCTTGGAACTACACAGCTGAGGCTAGAAGGAAAGGGAAAACATATACTGAAGACGAAATTGTAGCAGGGCATGACCATGACAGGCAGGGTATACACCCCAGAACATTTAGCTGAGTCCACCAAGCAAGCCTCTGGAAAGGCTGTTGAAACTGCACCCGATGACCTTTGGAGGAAGATACATGCCAAAGAGTACTCAGTCATTGAGCAACTGAACAAAACACCAGCGTAGATTCCATTATGGCTCTTCTGCAAAGCAATAAGGCACATAAAAACGCCTTACTGAAAATATTGAGTGATGCTTATGTTCCCAGCAACATAATAAGAGGAGAAATGACAAATATGGCGGGGCAGGTACTGGATAGCCATAAGATCACCTTCCACGAGGATCAGTTACCACCAGAGGGGTTTAGTCACAACAAGGCATTGCACATCACTGTGCAATGCGAAGATATTTCATCACCATGATCTTAGTTGACGGGGGATCCAGCCTTAACATCTGTCCACAAATAACCCTCTGGACATTGGGTATGGGTTTGCACAAAATCAAACATGGAGCTATCAACGTCAAGGCTTTTGATGGGTCTCAAAGATCCACCATTGGAGAAATTAGCATGTGATTGGACTTCCAATTTATAGACGTGTCAGTATCTTACAACTTATTGCTGGGGAAACCCTGGATTCACGCTACTAGGGCGGTGGCATCAACCTTACATCAGGTTGAAAAATTTGAACTGAATCATCAGGAAGTCATTATCCATGGAGACGATAGCAACCTTATATACAGTCGCCAAACCATCCCGATGATTGGAGGCAGAAGGAAAATAGGCAGAGAAACATACCATCAAATTGAGCGAGTTAACGCCATAGAGAAAGACAAGTGGTGGGATATCAAAATTGAGAGCATTCTGAATTGGAGCAGGTATGAGCCCGAAAAAAGACTTGGCAAGAATCTCCAGGGCATCACCAAGCCCATCAAATTGAAGAAGCATGGTACTACTTTTGGCCTGGGGTATGAATACACCTGGGAGGAGTTCAACCATTGGTCGCCACCATGGTGCGGTCCCTACTATCCGTTGGAACACCCCATACCTCAGATGGAGCAGACCTTTTAGTCGGCCAATGTTATTCATGGATCAGAGGAAGACGAGGCACTGGTAGTAATGAAGAACCTATTTCTGGAGGATAATATGGAATGTTGTGTTATATTTGAGGAGGAACGGGTGGAAGGCCCTTCCATTCGAGCTGTGAACCAAGGAGAATGCCTCACCAATTGGTCAGTCAGGACCACCAGGCCCTTCCATTAGTTTATTTTACTTTTCCGCATTTGTCTTTACCTTTGAAAACACCTCCGATGTTTTGAACAGTTATGAATTTAATCAAAAGCATTTACCAAGTTTATTTTTATATCTCTCTCTTATTACTTTTCTCAATCATTTACTTTATTTTACACAGCATTACTATTACATATCTTGATGATGACTGGGACTTGCAGTGAGGCAATGCAACAAACGGACATAGATTAAGGGAGGACAAAGTACTAGAAAAGGTTGTTAGGGAGGTCGGGAACTTTGAGAATAGACCAAAATCCAACATGGACGAAACTGAGGTTGTTAATTTGGGAGACGTAGAGAATATCAAGGAAACACGTATCAGTGTAAAATTGTTGCCATTAGAAAAGAAAAAGTACAAAGAGTTCCTAAAAGAGTATGAGGACATCTCTGCCTGGTCTTATCACGATATCACTGGTCTCAGCACATCCATTGTGGCTCACAAGTTGCAAACAAATCCGGCATGCCCGCAAGCAGAACAGAAGCTCAGAAAATTCAAGCCAGACATGAGTCTAAAAATCAAAGAAGAGGTTACCAAGCAAGTCAACGCTAGGGTTCTCAGAGTGGTAGAGTACCCGACATGGTTAGCCAACATCATGCCATTATCAAAGAAAATGGGAAAGTTAAAGTTTGTGTCGCCTACCGGGATCTCAACCGGGCCAGTCCTAAGGACGACTTCCCTTTGCCAAATATATACATATTGATTGACAACTGTGCCAAACATGATGTGAAGTCATTCATCAATTGTTTTGCTGGATACCATCAGATATGGCTGGAGTGAAGAAGATGTAGAGAAAACGACGTTCACCATGCCGTAGGGGATGTACTGTTACAGAATGATGTCGTTCGGTTTGAAGAATACTGGTGCTACCTACATGAGGGCCATGAACACTATCTTTCATGACATGATACTTAGAGAAATCGAGGTGTATGTGGATGACATCATCATCAAGTCCAGGAAAGCTACAGATCACATGGAAGATTTGAGAAAGTTATTCAACAGATTGAGGAGATACTACTTGAAACTAAATCCCGCCAAGTGTGCATTTGGGGTTCCTGCAGAAAAGTTATTGGGTTTCATTGTGAGTCACTGAGGAATAGAACTGGACCCATCTAAGGTCAAAGCCATTCAAGAGCTGCCACCACCAAAGAACAAGAAAGATGTGATGAGTTTTCTGGGAAGACTCAACTACATCAGCCAATTCATAGCTCAGTCCACTGTCATTTGTGAACCCATATTCAAGATGCTAAAGAGGGATGCCGCCACTAAATTGACTGATGATTACCAAAAGGCTTTCGACAGAATCAAGGAGTACTTGTCAACGCCGCCGGTCTTGGTTCCACTTAAACCAGGGATACCCCTATTGCTTTATCTCGCAGTATTGGATGGAGCGTTTGGTTGTGTCTTAGGACAATATGATGAAACGGGAAGAAAGGAGCAAGCCATCTAATACCTTAGCTAGAAGTTTACCCAGTACGAGGCTCGTTATTCCTTGTTAGAGGGCATCTGTTGTGCTCTGACCTGGGTAGCTCAGAAATTGAGGCATTATTTATATGCTTAACCTACTTATCTCATATACACAATGGACCCACTGAAATATATCTTTCAGAAGCCCATGCCAATCGGCAACTCGCCAAATGCCAAATCCTGTTAAGTGAGTTTGACATTATTTATGTTACGCAGAAGGTGGTCAAGGGACAATATTTGGCAGATCACCTCATCGAGAATCCTGTATGAGGAGAATACAAACCTCTAATGATGTATTTTCCTGATAAAGAGGTAGCTTTCATAGGAGAGGATATTGCAGAATCCTATGATTGTTGGAGAATATTTTTCGATGGAGCCAAAAATTACAATGGAGTTGGTATAGGATTAGTCCTGGTATCAGAAACTGGTCAGCATTACCCAGTATCCATCAAGCTCAGATTCCCGTGCACCAACAACATGGTCAAGTACAAAGCCTGCATCTTAAGGCTCAAATTGGCGACTGACATGAACATTCAGGAGTTACTAGTGATCGGAGACTCGGACCTACTCATACATCAGGTTCGAGAAGAATGGGCAACCAAGAATTCCAAGATACTACCTTATCTACATCATATATAGGAGTTGAGGAAGAGATTCAGAAAGATAGAATTCCAGCATGTTCCCAAAATATAGAAAAGTTTGCTGATGCCCTATTCATTTTGTCGTCTATGATCCAGCATCCAGATACAAACTTTATGATCCCATGCAGGTCAAGATTCACGTCCAACCAGCTTATTGTGCTCATGTTGAGGAAGAAGCCGATGGGAAACCTTGGTTCTATAATATAGGAGAATACTTGACAACAGGAGAATACCCAGAGCTTGCCAATGCTACTTAGAAGCGCACGCTACGCGGTCTATCCAATAACTTATTTCACAGCGGAGGAATCCTGTATAGAAGGACTCCCGATCTAGGATTACTAAGATGTGTCTAGGCAAGAGAAGCAACCACACTATTGGAGGAAGTGCACGCAAGGACCTGCAGACCTCACATGAATGGTTTTGTTTTGGCCAAGAAGATACTTCAAGCAGGGTATTTTTGGATGACTATTGAAAGAGACTGTATCCAGTATGTCCAGAAATGCCACTAATGTTACATATATGCAGATATAATAAAGGTACCTCCAAACGAGCTTTAATAAAACAAGCTCACCATGGCCGTTCACCGCCTGGGGAATGGATGTTATTGGACCAATCAAACCAGCCGCATCAAAGGGGCACATGTTAATCTTAGTGGCAATTGATTACTTTACAAAATGGGTTGAAGCGGCATCCTACAAAGCAGTGACCAAGAAAGCTGTAGCAGATTTTGTCCGCTATCGCATTGTCTGTCGGTTCAGGATTTCAGAATCAATCATCACCGACAATGGTTCTAATCTCAGCAGCGACCTGATGAAAGCAATGTGTGAAACATTCAAGATTAAACACAAGAACTCTACGGCTTACAGACCTCAGATTAACGGAGCTGTAGAAGTAGCTAATAAGAACATTAAGAAGATACTAAGGAAGATGATTGAAAGTCACAAGCAGTGGCGCGACAAATTACCGTTCGCCTTATTGGGTTATCGTACCACGGTCCGCACATCAACCGGGGCAACTCCCTACATGTTGATTTACGGTACAGAGGCAGTCATTCCCGCTGAGGTAGAGATTCCCTCCTTGAGGATCATACAGTAAGTAGAGTTAGATGACGCGGAGTGGTTAAAATGTCGCTATGAGTAGTTAGCCCTTATAGATGGAAAGAGAATGAATGCAGTCTGTCACGGTCAGTTATATCAGAACAGAATGTCCAGAGCTTTCAACAAAAGAGTCAAGCCAAGGAAGTTCACACCAGGGTAGCTGGTGTTGAAGAAAATATATCCACATCAAGATGAAGCCAAGGGGATATTCTCTCCCAATTGGCATGGTCCGTACATGGTTCACCGGGTTCTAACTGGAGGAGACCTTATTCTTGCAGAAATGGACGGAGAAGTCTGGCTGAAGCCGATGAACTCAGACTCAGTAATGATATACAACATTTGATCATATATTTTTCTTCATGATGTAATTTGAACTATGACTAACCTGATTCCCGTTTAAGAGGGGATACATAGGCAGCCTTATGGATTCGGTCATATTTTAATCAAAATTACATTTTCCCCCGCTATTGGAACTGGGGCACAATTTTGAGGAGGACCCTTAATATTTCGAAGTCAGTTAGCAGCTTTCGCATAAGCACCAACCCAGTTAACTGGGGTAGAATTTTGAGGGGGTCCTTAAAATTCTGGAATCAATCTGTGTTCAGTAATTCAGCACAGCCGTCAGCAGTGCCTGCCTAGTTATTTGGGGCAGAATTTTGAGAAGGACCCTCAAAATTCCAGAGCAAACGAGGTTGCCATTTCTTGAACCACGTTGCAGTTGTTGGTTCATCCAAAATTGTTTTTCAAAATATACTTACATTATATTTACTGGATCATGCATAAATATCATTTTCATAATTGTCGTTTAGCAACGTTATCCCAATGATATGTGACGCCAAGAGTCAAGGGATACAAACTAACCTTTCCCTTCTACAGAACTCACAATTTTTCTTTAAACGCAGGAACCCCAGGTCGCAAATTATTGAATACATTCACACACTCGTACTCTTCAGGATTGAAGAACAATCGCTCACTTGCAAATCTACTATCTACACCTAACATCCCTAGCAGCCACGATATCACAATCATTTATCAGCTAAGAAAATCTCATCACTATTCACTCTTTACATTTCCTGCATTTTGCATAAGGATACACTTATGCCTTTCGAGGTTAATGTCTACCTCCATCGTGCATAAGGCTACTCATCTACCTTTCGAGACTAAGTTCTGTCTCCATCTGCATCGCATAAGGCTACTTATCAACCTTCCGAGATTAAGCTTTGTCACCATTTGCATTGTATGAGGCTACTTTTCTGCCTTCCGAGGTTAAGCTCTACCTACATCGTGCATACGGCTACGTATCTGCCTTTCGAGACAAAGCTCTATCTCCATCTGCATTGCATAAGGCTACTTTTCTGCCTTCTGAGGTTAAGCTCTACCTCCACCCTAGATAAGGATGCTCGTCTGCCTTTCGAAACTAAGCTCTATCTACATCTTCATTTTTGCATAAGGCTACCTATCTGCCTTTCGAGGTTAAGCTCTACCTCCTTCCTACATAAAGCTACTTATCTGGCTTTCGAGACTAAGATCTGTCTCCATCTGCGTTGCATAAGGCTATTTATCTGCCTTCCGAGACTAAGCATTGTCTCCATATTGCATGGCTGAAATATCGCCAATTTTATTCTTCGAACAGCTGAAATATCGCCACCTGCAGATTAAATTTATGCTCTAGCTAAAAGATCGGCACTCTTGCATTTATTTGGCTGAAAGATTTCCTTCTTTTCATGGGCTGAAAGATCTTCAACCTATTCAAAGGCGCAATAGTGTGGATGCACCATCTGCATAGCCCGAGAACACCATATCATAGCCTACGAATCTTTACTTTTATGCTCTACATGGCCCAGGACATCATAATCTGATGACGTCATCTTAACCGTCCGAAGACAACATTCATGGTACAACACAAACTTGCATCATGTTTAAATTATGCACAATATATGCGCACATCGCTCATTTGCAGGTACAATGGTTAGAAAACGTGCGTTTAAGCAGGAGTGATCCCACTGCGGTTCTGCGCAACTTGTTCGACTTCAAACCCTTTTATAAATCTATCCATCGCGTCTGTTCCTTTTCGAATCTCCACCGACACATTTCGTCAATGGTTCCCGAACTACATATGGCCCGATTCCTGTAAAACTAGGGATATGTAGGCAACTCAGAAACCAGAGTGCGATCAAATTCTTTTACGATTGCCAATTCCCGTCAAATTGGCCATCTTATCTTTACCCGACAATTCTTTCATCCTCCTCGGGTAAAGAGGGGTGGGTAGCTATTAATGCCTTATTTTTCCCTATATATTTTTTATACTCAAAATACTTTCAAAATAGCATGTATATGCATGCATAAGCATGCCCAAAGATTTCTGTATTTTTTTTCAAATTTGTAAGATTTTTGAAATCAATATGTTGTCTATTTTAACAGTATAAAACCCAATAATTATTTCCAAAATTATTATTTTTTGGTGAATAATTTCTTTCCACCCTTATATTTAAACCAAAAAGGTGATTTTTTGCATATTTTATAAATTTATTAGATATTCTTTATGGTAAACTGTTAAAATTTGCGATTATGGTCTATTTTTATAATTAATTGTGCCTATAATTATAAAATTTTTCCATATATTTTATATTAATATGTATATATTATCAACTAGTTCAGTGCTTGCAATTTATTTTTAAATTATTCTTAACTATTTTAATTAATTGGAAAAGGGAAAAAAGGCTAATTAAAAGCTGGTCCATTTCCATTATGATTTAGCCACAATTGGACTTCAATTTGGACCCCAAATCAACCCCAATTAAATAACTTATTTTGCAATCCAACCCGCCCCAAACCCAATTCGTTAAACTAGCCCGGTTCTTTCATTCAATCCTAGTCGTTGATCATTTTGATAAAAAAACCCACGTTTCTTCATACCTTTTTAATTCACAATTACCCTAACCCTAAATCATTTCTCTAAGACCGCCGCCCCAAATGCTCTTCTCTCAAAGCTTAACCTTCTTATCTCAAATGCTCTCTAGGCCACTCGAAACCCTAGCCGCTTACCTTCGATTCCGATCAAATCCACCGGCATCCATGGCTTCTCAGGCCATGGACAACCAATATTCTCTTCCCTTTCACCCCAAGCCATGATTATTCGAGGATTTCAAGGATCAATCTTCAACAGCCCTATTCAGGTCCTCCGCCGACCTGAGTTCTTTTGGCTTCTCCGGCTCCATTCCGGTCTGTTCGAGCTCTGAAAATCTTATCCATAGCCCAGATTCATTCAGAGACCAAACCATTCTAGGCCTTCTCGTCTCTATAGTTTCTAACAAAACCCTAAAAAGCTTGATTCGAGGTTTTTCTTTTCTTGTTTTCTTAGACTTGTAGCAGATCTGTGCTCTATTGTATGTTTTAATGATTTCTCCTAATTTTCCTTCTCAAAATTAGCCTATTCAAATTAGGGTTTTCAAAAATTCTAAAATGATTCGTTTGTTTCTTATGATTTGCCATTAATATGCATTTCTCTCTGCTTCTTTTACTACTTCCTAAACTTCTATGGCATCTCTTCTCTCTTCTGAGCTGGTATGAGTTTGAGTTTTCTAATAAAACTTGTTCTTCATGAACTTTGTCACTCTACTACTTCTGATTGCTACGTGTATTTGTGTGTTTCCTCAGGGAACTCTGAAAGGGTTCCCCATGCTTATTATGAGAGTTTGCTCTCTCTTTTCAGTGTCATACTCGGACTAAAACTCTATTTGGGGATTTTGCGAGCTTTTGGTTCTAGGGTTCTACTCTATAAACCTAGGCTCTCAAATTTTGTGCTGAGCTTATAGACTAAACTGAAACTTGCTTTCCTTTTTAGCTTATGATTATAAAACTGTTTATGCCAATCGTTCGTTCTTACTTGATACTAGCATGCTTATATACGGGGGTTTGTTCTCTTTGAATTGATACTATTAGCTTGTGATTGATTTCAGTCTCCTTTTACTGAGGCTCGATTGAGTTGATACTGATTCTTTACAACTTAGATTTTTCCCTATTTTCGTGACTAAGTTCATTCAAAGCTATTAAAACTTTTCGGCTGTTTGATTACTTTGTTTCCTTATTCTTTTTTAAATCGTGTACTATAGTTTCTCACCTTAAATAGGATCTGTATGAACCTACCCTTTATTATGATACTCTAAAAGGTTTTTCTTCCCTTAATTACCACTCCCGTTTGAAATCAAATCCATTTGACTAAGGGAGATTTTATTATATTGACTAAGATTTGATTTCCTTGCCTTCTTGTCTACTCGTTTTTGCACTATAAAAGCTAACAAATCTGACAAGTTCTAACACAGTTTTTTTTAAAAAAAACTCAAATACAACACAGTTCTAATAATTCTTTCTGAACCTTGCAACATATAATCACCCATGTCTTTCTTTACTACTTTCTCTACTACTACTACTCTCTCTACTACTACCTTCCTTACTGTTGTTGAGCACTCTGCTCCCTTCTCTCATACTTTCTCAATATATCTGGAGTCCCTCTGAACTCTTATGTACTTGCTAAAGTTCTAAGTTGTTCCTGCTAACTCTATCTGGCTGTTTATTTGTTGTTGTTTCTCTGTTGTACTAGAACTGAAAATTGGTATGTACTTCTAAGTTAAATAACACTCTCCTACTATGTGTATTCACTTATCTTCTTCTACATATTCTTCACTATGTTTACGTTCTGTACCATGTTCTTTTATGTCCTTGCATCTGTAGTCTGCTATGCTTTCTTATATTGTTTTTTTGTCAGTGTATGTTTCTGTATGGAAATCCCTTCCCCTATCCCCATTTTGTGTGCTAGAATGTTCTGAATCATAGAAATTGATATTGCTAACCATGATCCAGAATCAGACTCTCCTGGGTCTCTACTCAAATTCTTTCCCCATTCCCTCTCCTCTTTATGTGTTGAGCTTTAACTTGGGTCTGTAATGTCCTAATCATCACTCAGACCCTAAGTTTGACTCCCCAGAGTCTGCTCCTATTTGTTGACCTAAGCAAAGGGTTAGGGGTGTGCCAGCCTATGTCATGGTTGGGTATGACCACTCTCTGCTATGGTTTCCCTCTCACTTGCACTCATTCCTAGTTCCTAAGTTCTACCCCCATTTGGTAAGCCATGCTTAGGGACCCTGGAGTTCCCTCTGAACTTGGATGCCTAAGGGCTAGTAATTCCACACTTGCACTATTCTATTATAATATTTACTCTTTACACTGTAAGCATTTCCTGGGCTCTCAAAGCTCCTTGGAACTTTGGAACACTCTGAATAAGAGAAGGCCTTAGATTCTGTAATCTGGATTTGGTGAAACACATGTATTAGATATTAAGATTGAATTAGGCTTCTCGGATCTTGCTGTGGGCTATGATGTATTTTGTTTACCTTCTTTCTTCTAATTTTGTAATAACCTTGTAAAAATAACTTGGGGAAATATTAGTAAAAGGGTATGGGAGGGTTTTATATTTACTTCCATATGTTAAAGGGTAGATATCATGCCTATAGGATCAATATTGTTGTTTTGATATCATGCCTATAGGTTCAACGTTTAACTCACCTAGAGATCATCTCCATAGGCATTTGCATTCCGTTGATTCAATAACATAAAGATCATGTCTATAGGGTTTAATGTTCAACCATGTTGCAAATCATTAGAAATCCTGCCTATAGGACCTACTAATCAACTAATTGCATAAATAAATCATGCCTATAAGAAATGCATGAAACATTAGGCAAACCATAGTGTATTCAAATACGCTAGTCTAAACAGATAAAAAGGGGGAGGAAGCATGTTGTGGGATACAAAAGTTCAAATACTGAAATCAGCTAACAAGAATGAAAGCTGAGCAGATAACAACTGTTAAAGAAATACCGGAAAGCTCAACACACAGAACAATATACCCAGTCCATATTCCATTGCGGTGCGAAACCCGATCTTCAACATTTAATACCTTCACAGCGTGCGACCCGATCCTCGACAATTATTCCGTTAGAGCATGCAACCCGATCCTCAATATTTAATATCGTTGCGGCGTGCAACCCGATCCTCAATATTTAGTACTGTTGCAGCGTGCAACCTGATCATCGATATTTACCAACAAAACTCACCCTACATCATTTGCCACTCAAGTGAGAGGGGAGTAACATCAAAATTCAAGAGTCCCGGCGAGGGAATATAACTAACAGCCCAAATAACCCGGCAAGGGAGAATTTAATTTATACCTAAATCCCGACAAGGGAAATAATCACAGAACATTCAGTTCTAACACTTGACTACCAACAAGTTCTAAGTCGAGCCAATGATCCAATAATTAACACAAGTCTCTATTTGTCCACAACCGATCATATCACGTGAACTCAATCAATTTAAGCAACAAGTTATACCACATTATTCGAATTAAAGCAATTTATGACCCACAGTCATGCTAGACTCGGGCGCATAGATAACCGTCACCATGCCTATACACCGACTCCACATAATATAAAGAAAATAATGTCCTAATCATATATCCTCAAGTCAAAGTTAGATCAAACACTTACCTCGGTCCAAAAAGAGCAATCAAGCCTCTAACACCACCTTTCCTCTAGAATCCAACTCCGAAACAATGGTATCTATCGATAGTTAGTTCAATGTTATCAATAATGACTTAAAAACACAATTCCCACATGGTCTAAACTCGAGGCTCGGACCAAAACCCAATCACTCATAACCCCACAAGTTCAAATATGTAATTTATTTTAGGATTCGATCTCAAATTGAGGTTGAATTGCCCAAAATCCCAAAAGCCCTAGTTATACCCCAAATCCCCCATTTTCTACCTTTATTTCATGATTTAGGGTTAGAAATTTAGTAATTAGATGAAGGAAGTAAGAGGAAATGAAGTTGGAATTACTTACCCAAAGAACTATGAAGGAAGGGGAGCTTGAATTTTGTCAAATGAGGGTGAAGGAGAAGAGCCCATGAGAGAAAAGTGTGAAAATCCCCTGTATTGTTTCTATTTTAAGTTTAAAAATTCGATGTGAAAAAATGCCTTTCGCGATCGCGGGAATGGGGACGCGTTCGCGAAGGGTTGGCATCACAAACCATCGTGATCGCGTTGGGGAATATGCCATCACGAAGAAGAAAAACAGGGGGGTCCAGGTTGGTCTACGCGATTGCGGGCTGTGGGTCACGAACGCGGTGAAGGAGAAGCCACGAACGCAATGGAGGCGGCCCTGACAGCATCGTGATCGCGTGGAGATGACTGCGATCGCGAAAAGCAAAACTGGCATGCAACAGCTGAAGAGAAATCTGCTATGTTTATATGTGTGAAATTACCCCGAACCACCTCCGTATCACTCCCGAACCCTCGGGGCTCCCAACCAAACATACACACTAACTCAATTACATCCTACGAACTTACTCGAGAGATCAAATCGCCAAAACAAGATCAAATTCAAAGAATTAAACCTCAAATTCCTCATTTCTCATTCCAACTTTAGATTTTAGGTCCGAAACACGTCAAACAATGTCTGATTTCGACCAAATTTTATGACCTGTACCGGGCGTCGCAACCAAAATACGAGCCCGAGACCATTACTTTTTGATCAAATTTAATTTTCATTTTCCTTAAATATTTTCACAAAATAATTTCGTAAAAAAATTCTTTTTTCGGGTCTGGGACCTCGGATTTCGATTACGGGAATACGCCCGAGTTCCACATTTTCCTACGGACCCTCCGGGACCGTCACATCATGGGTCCGGGTCCGGGTCTGTTTACCCAAAATGTTGACCAAAGTCAACTATATCAATATTATGATCAAAATTCATAGTTTTTAACATAAAAATCATAAATTTTAACATAAAAAATTTCAGGCTTTGCGCCGGGGCTGTACACGCAAATTGAGGCAACTAAAAGCGAGGTTTTCTACGTCTCGGAAGCACGGCTAAAGGGACAATTACGGTGATGACCCTTTGGGTCGTCATATCCTCCACCTCTAAAACAACTATTTGTCCTCGAACGGACAAAAGAAAGAAGTGCATGATTCGGGAAATATATGGGGATAACGGCTCTACATATCAAACTCGAACTCCCTGGTCGATGCCTCAAGAGGCTGACCTCTCCACTGAACATGGACTGAAGGAAAACTCTTCGACCTCAAATGTCGAACTTGCCGGTCTAAAACTGCCACCGGCTCCTTCTCATATGATAGATGATTGTCCAATTGGACAGTGCTGAAATCTAACACGTGGGTGGGATCGTGGTGATACCTTCGAAGCATGGATACATGAAAAACCGGATGCGCGGCTGACAAGCTAGGCGGCAAGGAAAGTCTATAACCCACCTTCCCCACGCGATCGAGAATCTCAAATGTTCCAATAAACCTAGGGCTAAGCTTTCCCTTATTACCGAATCTCATTACGCCCTTCATAGGCGATACACAGAGCAATACCAACCATGAAAGAAACATCCTTGACCGTGCGATCTGCATAACTCCTATATCTAAACTGGGCTGACTAAAGTCTGTCCTGAATGATCTTGACCTTATCCAAGGCCTCCTTTACTAGATCTGTACTCAATAAACGTGCCTCTCAAAGCTCAAACCATCCAACTGGGGACCAACACTGCCTACTATACAACTCCTCATACGGAACCATCTGAATGTTGGACTGGTAGTTGTTTTGTAGGCAAACTCTGCAAAAGACAAGCACTGGTCCCACGAGCCTCCAAAATCAATAACACAGGCTCGGAGCATATCCTCAAGAATCTGTATAATCCTCTTGGACTGACCGTCCATATGGGGATGTAATGTTGTACTCAACTGAACCTGAATGCCCAACTCATGTTGTACCGCTCTCCATAAATGCAAGGTAAACTACTGACCCCAGTTCGAAATAATAGATATTGGCGCACCATGAAGGCGAACGATCTCTCTGATATAAATCTCAGCATATCTCTCGGACAAATAGGTAGTGGCAACAGGAATAAAATGTGCTGACTTGGTCAGCCTATCAACAATAACCCATATAGCATCAAACTTCTTCCGAGTCATTGGAAGGCCAGTAACAAAATCCATGGTAATTATCTCCCACTTCCACTCAGGAAGCTCAATCCTCTGAAATATACCACAGGGCCTCTGATGCTCGTACTTAACCTGCTGACAATTCAGACAACGAGCCACATATACAACAATGTCATTCTTCATTTTGCGCCACCAATAATGCTGCCTCAAATCCTGATACATATTCGCGGCGCCCAGATGAATATAATACCGATAACTGTGGGCCTCTGCTAAGATCGACTCCCGAATACCATCAACATTGGGAACACAAACTCGCCCCTGCAATCTCAATACACTATCATCTCCCAAGGTCATTTTCTTGGCACCTCCCCGTTGTACCGTGTCTCTTAGGACGCACAAATGGGGATCATCAAACAGTTGCTCCCGAATACGCTCCATCAACAACGAAAAAGCAACCCTGCAAGCTAACACCCTAGTAGGCTCAGAAATATCCAATCTCACAAATCGATTGGCCAAGGCCTGAACATACAAAGCAAGCGGTCTCTGGCTGACCAGAATGTAGGCAAGACTACCCATACTGGCAGACTTCTTACTCAATGCATCAGCCACCACATTGGCCTTCCCCGGGTGGTATAAGATCGAAATATCATAGTCTTTCAACAACTCCAACCACCTCCGCTGCCTCAAATTCCACTCATTCTGTTTAAACAAGTATTGAAGGCTCTTGTGATCCGTGTACACCTCACACATCACACCATATAAATAATTCCTCCAGATCTTCAAGGCATGAACAATGGATGCCAACGCTAGGTCATGAACTGGATAATACTTCTCGTGGATCTTCAACTACCTCGAAGCATATGCTATGACCCTGTTATTCTACATCAACACTGTGCCAAGCCCGATACGGGAGGTATCACAATAAACAGTATAAGGCCCTGATCCCGTGGGCAAACCCAATACCGGTGCCGTAGTCAAGGCTATCTTGAGCTTCAGGAAGCTCGTCTCGCACTCATCTGACCACCTGGACTGGGCACCCTTCTGGGACAATATAGTCATAGGGGCTGAAATGGAAGAAAACCCCTCCACGACGGTAGTAATCGGCTAACCCCAAGAAACTTCGGATCTCTGTAGTTGAAGATGGTCGAGGCCAGTTCTTGACTGCCTCTATCTTCTTCGGCTCCACATGAATACCCTCTGCTGACACGACATGACCCAGGAATGCAATTGAACTCAACCAAAACTCGCACTTCGAGAACTTGGTGTATAACCGACTATCCTTCAGAGTCTGAAGAACCACTCTGAGGTGCTTCTCATGCTCCTCTTGACTGCGGGAGTATATCAGAATGTCGTCAATCAATACAATCACAACAAAATCGAAATAGGGCCTGAACACTCGGTCATCAACTCCATAAATGGTGCCGGGGCATTGGTCAACCCAAATGACATGACAAAAAACTCATAATGCCCATACCGAGTGCGAAATGCTGTCTTAGGGACATCAGACGCCCTAATCCTCAGCTGATGATAACCAGATCTCAAATCTATCATCGAGACACCCTAGCACCCTAAAGCTGGTCTAACAAATCATCAATCCTCGGCAGTGGATACTTGTTCTTTATCGTCACCTTGTTCAACTGCCGCTAATCAATGCACATCCTTATCAACCCATCCTTTTTCTTCACAAATAACATTGGTGCACCCCAAGGCGATACACTAGGTCTAATGAAACCCTTATCAAGAAAGTCCTGAAGATGCTCCTTCAACTCTTTCAACTCTGACGGGGCCATGCGACACGGCGGAATGGGAATGGGCTGAGTGCCCGGAGCCATATCAACACAGAAATCATTATCCCTGTCGGGCGGCATACCTGGCAGGTTTGAAGTGAAAACCTTGAGGAACTTCAGAACAATAGGAACAGAGTCAATAGACGAGGCCTCAGTGCTGGAGTCGTGAAGATAAGCTAGATATGCTACACACCCCTTCTCGACCATACTTCGAGCCTTGACATACGAAATAACACTGCGGGTGGCATGACCTGGGGTCCCTCTCTACTCAAGTCATGGAAAATCTGGCAAAGCCAAGGTCACAGTCTTGGCGTGACAATCCAAAATAGCATGATACGGGGACAACCAATCCATCCCCAATATAACGTCGAAGTTCACCATATCTAAGAGCAATAATTCGATACGGGTCTCAAGAACCTCAGAAACTACCACACATGAACGATGCACTCGGTCGACCACTGTAGAATCACCAACAGGTGTAGACATATTTACAGGAATACCCAAAGCCTCACTAGGCACAACCAAATAGGGTGCAAAATATGACGACACATAGGAATACGTAGATCCCGGATCAAATAACACTGAAGCACCTCTATCACAGTCAGAATAGTACCTATAATCATAGTATCTGATGACTGGCCTCTGGCCTGGATGGAAAAGCATAACAACGGGGCAGGCCCTCACCTCCCTAAACTGTGTCTTTGGGACTATCTGCTACCTGGCTGACCCCTACCTCTAGCGGTCTGAGCTACACCTCTATGCTCCCTACTTCCACCTCTATGGCCTCTACTCCCGCCTCTAGCTGGGTGGGTGGCCTATGTATCACCTGGTGCCTGAATCATGGGACGAGAACCCTACTTCTCTGACCGAGCACCTCTCAACCTCGGGAAATATCTCCTAATGTGACTGAGATCTCCACACTCATAACATCGCACATAATGCGACAATTGAGAATAGTGGGACTAACCCTAATGCCCTGAATAACCTCCTCGAAGGCTCTGAAAGTGGTAGTGCACTGATGGGCTGCTGATCAGAGTAGAGTTGCTAAGAACCTCTATCGCTCGGGGTACCGTGAGAAACCTGAAGCGCTGACTAAAAGGGCCTCTGAGGGTGGCCCCTACCATAAGAATCCCTACCTCTAGATGAGGTACCACTGAACCTACTAGAATTACGAGGCCTCTTGTCTGACCCCTGACCACCTCCTCGCGCAAGTGCCATCTCTATCCGGCGGGCCGCATTGGCCGCCTCCTGAGAAGACATATCACTACCGGCATCCATGTCCATCTTAAGCGGGATCGGCTGGATCAACCCATCAATGAATCTCTCCAACCTCTCCCTCTTAGTGGGGAGTATAAAAATAGCATAGCGTGCCAAGTCAATAAAGCGAGTCTCATACTGCGTGATTGTCATGGCACCCTAATGAAGACGCTCAAACTGCCTGCGTAGAGCATCTCGCTCAATCACTAGGAGAAACTTCTCCAAGAACAACTCTGCAAACTGATCTCAAGTCAATAATGGTGACCCTACTGGTCTAGATAAACATAGTCCATCCACCAAGTCTTGGCAGATCCTGCAAGCCGAAAAGTGATAAAGTCAATCTCGTTGGTCTCCACAATACCCATAGTCCTGAGAACCTCATCGCAGCTGAATAAGAAGTCCTGGGGGTCCTCTGTAGAAGCACCGCTGAAGGTGGTGGTCAAAAGCTTGGTGAATCTATCGAGCCTCCACAAAGCATCCGCGAACATCGCCGCACCATCACCGGTCTGACCGGGAATACCCGGCTAGGCTGCCACAGCTGGCTGAACTACTGGTACCTGAGGCTGAGGAGCTACCTGCTCTGGAGTACACGTAGCGGGATTCTGAACTCCTCCCCCATCCTGAGATGTGGCTGGTGCTACGGGAAGCAAACCCGCTCTAGAGACACTCTCCATAAATCCTACCAGTCGGACCAAGGCATCCTGAAGTACTGGAGTGGCTATGAAATCCTCTCGGACCTGAGTTGGGCCCACTAGAGCTGCTGGTGCTGGAACCTCCTCGTCATAGTCAACATGAGGCTCCACCTCTGAGACTGCTGCTCGGGGCTGAGCTCTGCCCCGGCCTCGGCCTCGCCCTTGACCCCTAATAGGAGCTACTGCACGGTAGAAGTAGAGGCGCATATTCTCGCCCTCTGAGAAAGAACAGAGTAGAACGACAATCAATATTTGAAAACAAAATCCCACGAAAAAAATGAACAAAGTGAATTTTTCCTAACTCCGTAGTCTCTGAAGGATAAATACAGACGTCTCTGTACCGAACCCTCAGACTCTACCGAGCTTGTCTGTGAGTTGTGAGATCTAAGTAACCTAGTGATCTGATACCACTTGTCACGAACTGAAGTTTCCACATCGGGAGTCGTGATGGGGCCTAGTATCGGAGAGACAAGCCAGCTATTTAAACATTTCACACGTAAACAATATAGTAAACTGAAATAAATACTTAAACATGCGGAAGACTTTTAAATACTTAAGAATTGAAAACATAGGATAAGAAGGTCTCAAATTACATTTCTACCCAGTATCTGGTGTCACCACTCGCGGACTACGAAGAAGTACTAAAAATGTGAGTCTGGAAGGAAATACACATTAAATCTGTCTTGGTACAATAAAACAAACTAAAATAACATGGAAGAGACTACGGGCTCGCGGGCGTCAGCTAAGCTACGTAAAAGTCTCAAGACTGAAGGTACGCACCCAATGTACTGTTGCGGCGGTCCGTAAGCTGCTCCCTGAGCTGTGCACAAAAAGTAACAGAAGTGTAGCATTAGCACAACCGACCCCATGTGCTGGTAAGTGCCTGGTCTTACCCTGGGGAGGTAGTGATGAGGCTAGACAGGACCTACCACAATTAACCTGTATAGATATATGCAATAACAGGAGAATACTCTTGTCTAAACAGTTAAAAAGGGGGTAGCATGTTTTCGGGTACAACATCTCAAATACAGAAATCAGCTAACAAGAATGAAAACTAAGCAAATAACAACTATTAAAGAAATACCGGAAAGCTCAACAGATGGAACAATATACCCAGTCCATATTTCGTTGCGGCGCGCAACCCGATCCTCAATATTTAATACCGTTGTGGCGTGCAACCCGATCCTCAATATTTAGTACTGTTTCAGCGTGCAACCCGATCCTCGATATTTACCAACAAAACTCACCCACAATCATTCACAACTCAAGTGCTAGGGGAGTAACATCAAAACACAAAAGTCCCGACGAGGAAATATAACTAACAGCCCAAATATCCCGGCAAGGAAGAATTCAATTTATACCTAAATCCTGGCAAGGGAAATAATTACAGAACTTTCACTTCTAACACTTATCAACCAACAAATTCTAAGTTGATCCAATGCTCCAATAATTTACACAAGTCTCTATTTGTCCACAACCGATCATATCATGTGAACTCAATCAATTTAAGCAACAAGTCATACAACATTATTCGAATTAAAGCAATTTAAGACCCACAGTCATGCTAGACTCGGGCACATGGATAACCGTCACCTTGCCTATACACCGACTCCATAATAGCACAAAGCAAATAATGTCCTAATCCTATTCCCTCAAGCTACAGTTATATCAAACACTTACCGCGGTCCAAAAATAGCAATCAAGCCTCTAACACCACCTTTCCTCAAGAATCCAACTCCCAAACAACAATATCTAGCCATAATTAGTTCAGTATTATCAATAATGGCTTAATAACACAATTCCAGTGCCTAGACATAAATTTCCTATCATTCTTCCAAAAATATCAAAATCCGACCACGGGCCCACATGGTCCAAACTCGAGGCTCGGACAAAAACCCAATCGCCCATAACCCCACGAGTTAAAATATGTAATTTTTTTTAACATTCGACCTCAAATTGAGGTTGAATTGCCCAAAATCCCAAAATCCCTAGTTCTACCCAAATCCCCCATTTTCTACCTTGACTTAATGATTTAGGGTTACAAATTTAGTAATTAGATGAAGCAAGTAAGAGGAAATAAATTTTGGATTACTTACCCAAAGAACTATGAAGGAAGGGGAGCTTAAATTTCGTCAATGGGCGGTGAAGGAGAAGAGCCCGTGAGAGAAAAGTGTGAAACTCCAGTGCACTCCTTTTGTAGTAAGCTTAAAAATTCGCCGGGAAACAACCCTTCGCGATCGCGGGAATGGGGACGCGTTCGCGAAGGGTTGGCATCACAAACCATTGCCATCACGATTGGCAGTATGCGATCGCAAAGAAGGAAAACAGGGGGCCAGGTTGGTCTACGCGATTGCGGGGTGTGGGTCGCAAACGTGGTGAAAGAGAAGATGGAACTATGCAAACGCGGGAAGAAGTCCGCGAACGCGATAGAGGGGACCCTACCAGTATCGCGATCGTGTGGAGACGATCACGATCGCGGAGAGCAAAACTGGCCTGCAATAGATGAAGAGAAATCTTCTATGTTTCTAAGTGTGAAAATACCCCAAACCACCTCTGAATCACTCCCGATCTCTCGGGGCTCCCAACGAAACACACACACTAACTCAATAACATCCTACGAACTTAGTCGAGCGATCAAATCGCTAAAACAAGATCAAATTCAAAGAACTAAACCTCAAGTACCTCATTTCTCATTCCAACTTCAAAAACTTCAAGCTTTAGATTTTTAGGTCCGAAACACGTCAAACGACGTCCGATTTTGATCAAATTTTACATAAAGCGCTTAAACCACATATATGACCTATGCCGGGCGTCGGAACCAAAATACGAGCCCTATACCGTACTTTTTGATCAAATTTTATTTTTATTTTCCTTAAACATTTTCAGAAAATAATTTCACGAAAAAATTCTTTTCTCGGGCCGGGACCTCGGATTTTGATTCCGGTAATACGCCCGAGTCCCACATTTTCCTACAGACCCTTCGAGACCGTCAAATCGTGGGTCCGGATCCGTTTACCCAAAATATTGACCAAAGTCAACTATATCAATATTATTATCAAAATTCATAGTGTTTAACAAAAAATTCATATATTTTAACATAAACATTTTTCGGCTTCACGCCGAGATTACGCACGTAAATTGAGGCAACTAAAAGCAAGGTTTTCAAGGCCTCGGAAGCACGGAGAAAGGGAGAATTACGATAATGACCCTTTGGGTCGTAACACAGAGTCTGAAGAGGGTAAAGTATACGTAGACGTTACCCTATTTTATGAGGATAGATAGGTTGTTTTTGGTATCGATAAATATATATTGTATTATATAATTGAGAAAACAGAGTATATCTTAAAGTAATTTGATAAAATGATTTCCAACAACTTAAACATGTACCTTATTGCGAACGCTACATATGTATACTAATAAACCTCTCAAATGGAGCGTGTATATCATATGCTCTGATATTATAACACGTTATATTCTAGGACTAGTTTTTCTTTAATATGTATGATTGGTGGGTCCCGCTTATTTTGACAAATTTATAAAATTTTAATTTGGCGAAATACATATTTTACCATTTAACTTACGACCAAATGTCTGTTACACGCCTATTGATAAGTGGCTTCATTTTACATACCAAACCTTTCAAAAGTGTGTCAATTACACATCACTTTTAGAGATCCTCTTTAATATTTAATGCGTTGGTTGCACGCGCTTTTTTTAATTAAAAAACAAACGATTCTTTAATTAAAATAGCTAACCCGACCCTTTTCTTAAATCTCACCCATGAAAGACCCGAATCGATTACTTAAAAACACATACGCGACCTGATTAACAGGCAGAAACCCAATTTCAAAATCATGTTCTTCATCCCTAATCTATGAAGCTAATCTAACGAGTACAAATCTACTAATTGTTGTTTCTTCTTCATATTTTAAGTTTAGTAATCGCATTTAAGGTTGTTCAACCTTTCTGATTTAGATGGGTGAGTCGAAATAATTAGGGTTTATTTGGGAAGAATGATAATGTATTGTATTTTAATTGACCAAATATAACTAGCTTCTAAATATTAGATGTGGAAGGTAAAGATGAGATTGAATTTTTTAGAAAATTGTTTGCCACCTTTAAAGATGAAGAAAATGAAAATGGTGACTTTTAATAAGAGGGATGAAAATTGGGTGTTAGGGTTAAGAGAATGGCCCCATTTTCAGTAAATATATGTTTTAATTAGTTAGTTTAGGCAGAAAATAACTATTCACGCGCCCTATTGGCCGTGTTTCATACATCCCAAAAGCTGGTAAAAAATACTATGTAATTGACACACTTTTAAAAGATTTGGTATGTAAAATAAAACCCGTGTGTACCAGGAATTTGATCGTAAGGTAGATGGATAAAATATATTTTTTGTGTTTTAATTTTATTGTTTTACTTTTCTTCTTCATGGCCTTCTACGCAGAAGCCAACCCTACCACCTTTTATTTCCAATGCCACCCAAACATACCACTCAATTCATCACTCACATCTCTTCCGCCAGCACCACCACACCACACCACCACAAACAAGTCAAAATCACTAGAATTTATCTATGCATAGACCAGAAAAAAAAAAGGGAAAAATAAGCAATAAAAATAACTCGCTTAGTTGTTCTCTCTCTAAAACTACAAACTCACCGGCCACTCCCTTCCCACCCATGGACCACCACTAACCTCACCAGAATGCTCCCCCACTTTAAAGCTATCGTTGATTTTCTCCTGAAATTCCAAAATTGATTTTTGTTTTGTTTTTGCCTAATTCGAAAATTGACATACAAGTTTTGAATTCTTAATTTCCCTCTAAACTATAATCTTGACTTTCAGTGGAAGAATAGCCTCGGAGAAAATTGAAGGATACTTGTAACAGTAAAATTGTTGGGTTTGATTTGGAAGTAGGAGGAAGAAAATGGATGTAAGCGTACAGTGGTAGACGAACAAGGGGCAATCAAAAATAATTAATATTTATCAAGTTAATAAAAAATGATTATTATTTTGCTGCAACAGAAACCGATCTTGTATAATATACGAGAATTCTAATGCATTTGTGTACGAACTCCAGCATATTATGCTGGACCGGTGCACTTTGCTAACTCCTGTATAATATACGGGAAACTGAAGCACCAGTACTCCAAATTTCAGTATATTATACTGGACATATATACTTGCTGGAACTTCTGTAAAATATGCGGGAGTTCCACCATAGTTATACTTGAACTCCGGCATATTATATGGGAGTTCCAGCATAGTTATCCTTGAACTCCGGTATAATATGTGGGATTCAAGCACACTTATGCTGGAACTCCCGTAAAATATGCGGGCGTAATTTCTAGATTTTGAACACAGTTTTCATTCAAATTTATCTTTACATAAAAAATAGCTAAATTTTAATGACTTTTGAAACTTAGCTATTTTTCAACGACCAATTATAAATTTGGCTATTTTTAAATTTCTTTTGTGGGAAGGGGTATGATGGTAAAGAAAGGGATGGGTTGTGGGCCTTTCTTTTTCATTTATTTTTTTTTAATTTAAGAAAATATTTAATCCAAAATTACTTTACTCACGCGTGCTAATTATGTGAGCTGCTCGTACATTATTCAAATTACATGTGCTTTTGCCACATAAGCATAATCAATAGTTAATAGTATTTATTAGTTTATATGTGTATAAATTGAGATATTTAAATGAGAAAGCTATAAGTTTCTTTACCGGATTGAGTTTCAGGTGCAAATTTTAGTGATAAGAAAATTATTTTGACAAAGTATTTTTGCTGGAACAACTTCAGGAAAAAAAAGAACAAAAGGGAGATATTTTATTAGTGCAGTACAATAATTGAGCACTTCCCTCTACCACATCTTCCTAAACCCAAGGCCTGTAAACTATTTTCCCCCTTCTTTTAGAGAGTCGCTTTCACTTTTTAATTTTTATAATTTTTTCTTTTTTGGGGAGAAGTCTTACATATTGTTATTCAAAACCTAATTGCCCAAGAAAAAACTTTCTGGGCCAGTACAATGAACACACCTGTAATTACATACCGAAATAATCACAAATAAAGTAAGTTGGCGTCATTTACAATTAATTTTATTCTTCTAGTCACCTTCTCCACTAGTTAAGCATAAATGTTTTGTCCTATAAGAATGACTAGGGGGGGGGGCGTTCGGGCAGTTCAGATTGCATATGAAATTTAGGTTTGGATTTTTAATTTTTAGATTGACAAAATGACAATCCAAATCCAATCCAAATAAATTCGGATTGTATTGGATCTTTTAAGTTCGATTTCGGATTAATTGATTTGGATTTTCAGTTTTGAACTTATAACTTGAGATATTTCTTCTTTTTTTTTTTTTGCAAAAATGAACATCCAAATGAAGTATTTATGTTAAACTGCTTGAAAAATTCTTCATTTTCACCTCAATAAACCAAATGAAATATTAAAGTAATGAAATTATCATATAAAAAAATTAAATTAAAATACAATAGAGACGTTAATACGACAGATAAGAAGTAGAAATAGTTATTAATATTGAATATATATGATAATATCTAATGTATAGGGTATTGAATTTATTACTATTGACATATGAATAATGGACTAAATATAAAGTATACTAATTTCGGATTTCGCTTTGGATTTTCGATTTGCCCAAAGTATTCCCACCCGTAACAATGTCTATAAAAGATTAATCGAATTGTTTCAAGCACAACATGAAATTTACAAACTAATATATTCGTGGAAATTAATTGGATTGGACATTAATGGTGTACTTCACTCTAGTATTTCCTATAATAAGATCTGCAAAATTAGCTTAATATAAATCTTATCGGGGAAATAAAGCTTCCGATAAGATTAAGTACTTATTTGATCTAAATCTTATCGGTAGTAGATGACAAGGCTATAGATTCTCGATAATATTGTATAGGTCAAAATTGAACTCATGATATTAGCATGTCTAATTAGCTCTTAAACTTATTTGGGTTAATAAATGGCATAATCGTTCACTGACGAATGCATTCCGAGATTACCCGACCTAATTAACGAAGTCATGGCCTGCTCATTGTTCGCAGACGTCCCCTCGACACAGCCACGACCGTCCATCGCCAGCTGGCAAGACTCATTGTTATAAATACTAAGAGAAAGAACCCTAAAACTTGGGCTGCTTCTTCTTCTTCACCCCGACTTCTAAAAAAGGGGGAAAAATCGTTGTAAGGTTCTGAACCTCTCCATGGAGAGGCAGACCATGCTCATCTTGATCTATTAAAGATCTCCTTCCCCCTCCTTAAATTATAACATTTGTCTCATTTATTTTTCGTCTGGCTTTATAGTTTATTACGATCTGCTATGATTGACCCTCTCTTTATTTTAATTGATTTACGCTTATAAAGTGGATGAGAACTTTGAGCTAAACAATTTGGCGCCGTCTGTGGGGATTTCATAGCAGGATCGCGTAGTTTATCCTTGGACCAAAAAGGAAAGAAAACAACCCAGCTCAAACAAGCCTGAGCGGCACGACGGATAGAAGGGATTCAAAAGCCTCGACACGAGCCGGATCCCACATCCCGCGTCTCCAAGCAAGGGGAAGAAGAAGAAGAAAAAGTAGTAGATCCCCCATCCCTACGGGAAAAATGCGCATAACCCAAGAAGACTACAATCACGAGTCATGTAAGATCCTAAACAAGAATCAAATCCCAACGCCCAACACGAAGCGGGCTAGGCGGGAGAACAAAAGGTTCAACCACGGTTGAACGACAACTCAAGCTACGTGCCTTCGTCTAAAAGTTCAACTACAAGTTGAACTGGGACTCGGGCCAAATGCCTTCGCCATTGAAAAATACAAAAGGTACAACTATGGTTGAACGACAACTCAGGCTACGTTCCTCCGCCCAAGATATCAACTACAGTTGAGCAAGAACTCAGGCTACGTTCTTTCATCTAAAAGTTCAAATACGAGTTGAACTATGACTCAGGCCAAGTGACTTCGCCATAGAAAGATACAAAAGGTTCGACCACAGTTGAACGACAACTCAGGCTACGTGCCTCCGCCAAAGATATCAACTACGGTTGAACAACAACTCAGGCTACATGCCTTCATCCAAAAGTTCAACTACGAGTTGAACTGGGACTTAGGCCAAGTGCCTTCGCCATTGAAAAATGCAAAAGGTTCGACCATGGTGAATGACAACTCATGCTACGTGCCTCCGCCAAAGATATCAACTACGGTTGAACAACAATTCAGGCTACGTGCCTTCATCTAAAAGTTCAACTACGAGTTGAACTGGGACTCAGGCCAAATGCCTTCGCCATTGAAAAATACAAAAGGTTCAACAATGGTTGAACGACAACTCAGGCTACGTGCCTCCGCCCAAGATATCAACTACGGTTGAACAACAACTAAGGCTACGTGCCTTCATCTAATGGTTCAACTACGAGTTGAACTAGGACTCAGGCCAAATGCCTTCGCCATTGAAAAATACAAAAAGTTCGACCACAGTTGAACGACAACTCAGGCTACGTGCCTCCGCCCAAGATATCAACTATGGTTGAACAACAACTCATGCTACGTGCCTTCGTCCAAAAGTTCAACCACGAGTTGAACTGGGACTTAGGCCAAGTGCCTTTGCCATTGAAAAATACAAAAGGTTCGACCACGGTGAATGACAACTCATGCTACGTGCCTCCGCCAAAGATATCAACTACGGTTGAACAACAATTCGGGCTACGTGCCTTCATCTAAAAGTTCAACTACGAGTTGAACTGGGACTCAGGCCAAATGCCTTCGCCATTGAAAAATACAAAAGGTTCAACTATGGTTGAACGACAACTCAGGCTACGTGCCTCCGCCCAAGATATCAACTACGGTTGAACAACAACTCAGGCTACGTGCCTTCATCTAAAGGTTCAACTACCAGTTGAACTAGGACTCAGGCCAAATGCCTTCACCATTGAAAAATACAAAAGGTTCAACTACGGTTGAACGACAACTCAGGCTACGTGCCTCCGCCCAAGATATCAACTACGGTTGAACAACAACTCAGGCTACATGCCTTCGTCAAAAAGTTAAACTACGAGTTGAACTGGGACTCAGGACAAGTGACTTCGCCATTGAAAAATACAAAAGGTTCGACCACGGTTGAACGACAACTCAGGCTACATGCCTCTGCCCAAGATATCAACTACGGATGAACAACAACTCAGCCTGCGTTCCTTCATCTAAAAGTTCAACTACAAGTTGAAATGGGACTCAGGCCAAATTGTTTTGCCATTGAAACATACAAAAGGTTCAGCTACGGTTGAACGACAACTCAAGCTACGTACCTTCGCCCAAGATATCAACTACGATTGAACAACAACTCAGGCTACGTGCCTTAGTTTAAAAGTTCAACTACGAGTTGAACTGGGACTCAGGCGAAGTACCTTCGCCATTGAAAAATACAAAAGGTTCAACAACGGTTGAAAGACAACTCAGTCTACGTGCCTCCGCCCAAAAGATAAACTACGATTGAACGACAACTGAGGCAACGTGCCTTCGTCTAAAAATTTCAACTACAAGTTGAACTGGGACTCAAGCTACACGCCTCTGTCGCAAGAATCACAAATTCAACTATGGTCGAATCAAGGCCAAGATTATCGGTCTCCGCAGCTAGCCGCGATCAGACTAGGCCAAACGCTCTCAAATATTCAACCACGGTCGAACCCCAGCTCGGGCCAAACACCCCCGCCATTCAAGTAAGTACGACTAACTTAAACTAAAGATTTAGCCCGCATAAAGTTTTGCCCAAGTCAAACCACAAGGCCGCATTTTTCATTGCCACGTCCAGTAGTCCGACCAAGCCCAAACTGGGACTAAGGCTATGTACCACCACCGCCCAATCATGGCTACAACCCGCTTCCATCAAGTGGAGGAAGGCGATGACCAAAAGCGTCTATCTATGGCCAAAACCACCTAGACCAATCTCCTCCTAAGGCAGGAAACCAATTCGACAATGGTCGAAACTCTAAGACAAGGACCCCTCGAACGAGCAAAAATAATAATAATATATATCTAGAAACGTACGAAATAAATACAAAACAAACACAAGGGAAGAAAGTCGCATGTATTTACAAAAGGGGTTACCCTCAGTTACATTGGCCCATGGCCGGAAAAAAAAAAAGAAAAATGGCCAAATGGCAACAAAAAAAGAAAGAGAAAAAGAAAACTAAAACTAAAGGAATATTAGAAGCTTTTCCTTCGATCACTCGGCGACACTAGCACCACCTATAACATTATCAGCACCCTCAGCATCGTAATCAACATCGGGCGTAAACGGGTCAAAGCCGTAGTCAAGTCAAGCATCGCGAGCCTTTTGGCGGGCCTCTTCATTGGTGGCCTCAGGCACAACGCCGTCTTCCCACATCCTCCTATACATACGAGCTGGGCCTCGGCGTACGTCCAAAGTTCGCGAGCAGGACTGAAAGAAGTAGCCTAGTCTCTCAGGCGTTGGTTCTCGGACTCCAAAGCAAAAATTTGGTCTGCTGCAGCACGGGCGTCCTGCTCATAGGTAGCAATGCGCCCCTCCAACGCCCTCTCTCGGAAAGTAGTCGCAGCCCTCTCTAATCCGCGTTCTCTTTCCTGGGCACGGCTGGTCGCCCGTAGCGCCTCAACCCTCGCTAGGGCGTCCTCTGCCTGCTTCCTCAAGTCCTCCGCCTCCAAAGCAGCCACCTGCCTAGTCAAAACCCCAGCGGCCTCTGGTGCAGTAGCCTAATTTTGGTGCTCCCTATCAGTAGCCGCTCTCCTCTCAGCATCTATCTCCCCATTTCTTTGGTGGAGCTGCCCCTCGAGAGCATTTACCTTGTTAAGGTTCTGCTGCATATGAAGTTCCCTCCTTGCCAGCTCCTCTACCGGCTCCCAGCTCCACGGGTCGTTCCTTAAGCGTTCACGTAAATCACGGCACCAGTCCCGGCAGCGGCGGTAATTCTCCAACAATCGCACAAAGACTGCCGAGCGGACGTTGGCCCGGAGGATGCTCTCCACCTCCAATAAAAATGACTACAACAAACAGAACATTAGTTAATACAAGAAGACATACTAAGCAAAGAATCAAACCAAGGTTTCACACGTACCTTTATACCCAGAGCGGCCACCTCGCCCATCAGCCCAACGTCTGAGATGCCCCTCAAGGACGTTCTCTCCGCCTCCGAACACATAACCTCGAGAAGCGTCACCAGATTCTCCTCCTCGAGAAGTAGGTTCTGCTCATTAGGAATCTCCACATAGCGATAATTCCCTTTGGCATGTACCGCTTGACAGGTATAACCCTCTTAGAATAGGCGGACGTCCTCAGGGTCCAAGTCGGACTCAGAATCATCCCCCTCTCCCGAGGTGCCCCCTCCTTCTGCATCCCTGGAAGTCGAGGCCTCCGCTGCTCGGGAGGATGAAGCACCCGCACTCGCCAAAACATTGTCGCCCGTTTCTTCCACAAAAATAGTTGCTGAGGAACTACCCTCCCTCTAAGCAACATGAGCTCAAATTTGAATCGCCGAAGCAACTATGTCACCTTGGCCTAGGCCAACCTGGGCAACCCCCACTAAATGCTCGCTCTCTGGGCAGGATCTGCTGCATTCCCCTCTGAGTCCGATGGCGGAGAATCCAAACTAATCACCACCGAAAGGACCGGGGTGAATGCCACCCTACAACGAACCAGCATCCTCACCACATCTTCCTCATCTTCATTCGGTAGCAACTCCACCTTGGAACGCACGGCCCCTAAAGATTCTTCAACTCGGTGCAAGGACCGCGCTAGAGAGTGAGCCGCTGAGGACTCAACCGAAGTCACCCTCGGGACTAGGCGAGGCGCCGGCATCGCGAGAAATCGAGCAGTCACCCCCGGCCTATGGAAAGCAAGCTAGGGGTCCCTCCTGCGATGTGGTCGTCCTAGCCAGCAAAGGAAGGAGGGTAAAGGAAAAGAAACTAAGGACCATGAAAATAGAATAACACAGCAAGTCAGATTCTTACCAGCGGCCGGCCTAAGGTCGTGGACCCCCCAGAAAGATGCCCACGTGCGAATTCCAGCTGTAGCAGGAAGCACGACCTCAACCCACTTGCGAATGCCGAAAAATAGCACTAGCGATGCACCTCCAGCTACGGCACAAGGGGGAAGGTCAGTACGCACGAACACGAAATATGACATATAACCAAAAGAAATTAAGACCAACGTAAAAGAAACTTACGTGCATGATTCCATTCCTCCGGGAAGTCAGTAGCACAAGCCACCAGCTGCTCGGTCCTAATGTAGAAAAAGTGCTTATAAGGACGGGTATCGACCTCGTCATTGAGTTCCGCAGTTAAGCCGCCGGCCCCATGAGGGACCAACCGAATCATGGTGCCTCGTACTCTCTGGGGGCTGTAGAGAGTTAATACGTGCCCAAGGGTAATCTCTTTCCGTGCCAATTCCGCAAATATAATCAACAGCTTGTAGTAGGAAGGGATGAGCTGATCAGGGTATACCCTATAGTAGCGGCATAAGTCCACCACCAGCATTAGAAGGGTAAGTTTAAATCCTAGCTTGAAAGGGTAAGCGTAGAAAACGCAATACCCTCGGTGGTCGACATGAACCCTCTCCCCGCTCCTATCGAGGATGATGTCAGCAAAATGAGGAATGTCACATTGATCCCTCATTTGGCGATTACTACCTCCCCCATCAATGTGGCCTCGTCCACTTAGTCCTCTCTTTCAGGGTCGGAGAAATCAGTAGCCGGACCGCAGGGCAGAGAAATAATGTCAGTCACCGACGGGGGCCTGTCAATATTCGTCAAATCGACGGTTCTCACTAGTGTAGATGGACCCTCAGCAGCCGGAACCACCTCCACGGCTATATCAAAATGGGAACTATCCGCCATCGTCAATGTATTAAAAGGAAGTGAGCAGAGTTCACTGGAAAAGAAAGAGGAGATGAAGATCTCACGATAAACCGCGAAGGATAAAGTAACAATGAGCAGAAGATAAGGAAATCTAAGAATAAGAAGAGTTATCTCTCTCAAAATTTCACTGAAAAAAATATCAGAAAAGTAAGAACTGAATGATACAATCTCTTATTTATAGAAAAAACATAACTGGCTTTTACGAATCCCTAAGGAAATCATTAATTGTCTGACCAACTTCAAAACAATTCGTCTCTATAGTTACGGGTATCATTATGATAGATACTATGGAACGACCACTTAACTGTCAATTGGCACGTCACCCCTGAAACGGTTGTAACGGTCCTAAGACACCCAAAAGCATGCCACATGCGTCGCTAAGCGTATACCGCCTCCATTATATATGCGGCAAGCATAATTGCATTGTCCCCAACAATATGTAATTGGCTACGGCCATCTCCTGAATACAAAACGGCTACGGCTATATTCGAAGCAAGAAGGGCCACGGCCATCTTCAAAGAAATGCTAACTACGGCTACCTCCAAAAGTAATATTGATTTCATCCATCTCTGAAGTAACAATGGCCACGACCGTTTACTGAATATGAAATGGCTACGGCCATCCTCCAAGTAAGGACGGCTAAGGCCCTCCCAAAGTAATGAGCAGCTATCACCTTCTCTTAAAAATAAGGTGACCACGGTCTCCTACCAAAAGAAGAATACATACAGATTCTGAAACGGTCGTGGTCGACCGCTCGTATAAAAACCAACCGGAGGATTGCGACTACGGTCGTCGAATATAAGTCCATCTAGCATCAGCTCCACTGTAATCAGGGGCTGTCCCTACAGAGTAAATGACAAATAACCTCTACAAAGTGATGTTCGCAGCCCAAATAGCTGCGGCCGTCTTCGATTACGACCAAAGCCAAAGCAATACTGGGCCCTCACCTTCGAGCCTTTCAGGATATAGCCAGTGTAGTCCGCTTACCGAACTCAACCAAGGCACGACCTCGATAAGCAGAGGGACTATCTGTATGGGGCAAAACTGAACTCATGATAATAAGCACGTCTAATTAGCTCTTAAACTCGTTTGGGTTAATAAAAGGTATAATTGTTCACTGACGGATGCATTTCGAGATTACCCGACCTAATTAACGAGGCCATGGCCTGCTCATTATTCGCAGACGTCCCCTCGACGCAGCCACGCCTTCCATTGCCAGCTGGAAAGACTAATGGCTATAAATAATAAGAGAAGGAACCCTAAAAAGTGGGCTGCTTCTTCTTCTTCAACCCGACTTCTAAAAAGGGGGAAACAAATCGATGTAAGGTTTTGAACCTCTCCATGGAGAGGCAGACCATGCTAATCTTGATCAATAAAAGATCTCCTTCCCCCTCCTTAAATTATAACATTTGTCTCATTTATTTTCCGTCTGGCTCTATGATTTATTACGATATGCTATGATTGGCCCTCTCTTTATTTTAATTGATTTATGATTATAAACTGGAAGAGAACTTTGAGCTAATAAAATATGTCACTTGATAGGAAGATGTGGAGGTCGGGTATTAAGGTTGTAGGTTATGAGGTAGTTGGGTCTTGCATTAGTTCATTCCGTTGCTAGAGTAGTCTTGTAGGGTTTTGTCTAGGTAACGAGTGGGAATGTCGTGTATTTCCATTTCTTTTTAGTGCCGGACCTATTTACTAGTTATCGCTTTTGTTTTACAACTTTCTTCTGGATTTTATGTTGTTCCTATTTTTCTTAAATTTTCTTATGATTTCTGTGATAATACTGATATTGTCTTCTTTTGTCTTTTTGTCTTCTTGAGCCGAGGGTCTTTCATAAACAACTTCTCTAGCCCTTCGGGCAGGGATAAGGTCTACATACATACTATCCACCCGAGACCCCACTAGTAGAATTTCACTGGGTTGTTCACTACTAGAAATCCGAAATAAAGCTACCAGGAAAAAAGACCAAAGTTGGTCGCTTATACGCCAAAAAGAGACCAAACAGGCCTGGTAACTTTAATGATGATCCCTTTTATTTGGGGACCAAAGTTGGTCGCTAATTAGCGACCGACTTTAGTCTCTAAGCTAAATGGACTAAATATTTTGGGTTTTGACTATAGCGACCAACTTTGATCGCTTTATTAATTTAATAATATAATTTTAACGACCAAAGTTGGTCTCTAAATATTAAATATATTTTTTATTTATTATTAATCATTTAAAAGCGACCAACTTTTGTCTCTAACACAAATATTATATTTTAAAATCTGAAAAATAAAGACTCAGTTTGGTCGTTTTTATTAATGTATTTATATTTTTATTATACTAGCGACCAAGGTTGGTCGCTAAATTCAAGAATTTAATTTATTTTTTAAAGAGTAGTGACCAATATATATAGAAAAGCTATATTCGATATAATATTAGCAAATAGACTTATACTTAGTGCATAATATAGCGTAAGCATATATATATATGTATATATATATATATATATATATATATATATATGTATATGTATATATATATGTATATGTATATATATATGTATATATATATATATTAAAAAAATTTATTAAAAATATGATTAAGGAACAAGTAGATTTTCCTGTCCAACAAGATTTATTAAATACTTGGGTGATTCCTAAAGTAAATATAGAGGCTATTTATAAATTGGGAACTTTTGAAAAATTTGCTGGAAAAACTACTGTGAAAACTACAGAATTAAGTTTTACTATGGACAAAGATAGTGGAGTTTTCCATCTATTATCTCAAAATGACATAGATTATTACAAATCTAAAGATTTCAATTATTTACATATTGGTTTAGTTCAAGTTGCTTTTAAGCCATTAACATTGAAAGGCTTACCTGAAAGTTTTGTTGCTGCATTACGAGATGGTAGAAATTTAAATTGGAAAAATTCTTTGATTGGTTCTATACAATCAACCTTGGCTTATGGTGCAATTTATTTTAATGCTTATCCGAATTTAAATATTGCTCTAACTGATGTGAATATATTACAATCATTAATTTTGAATATTAAGATTAATGGATATGATTATTTACCCGGAACAGAAGATATGTGTATTTGTACTAGAATTGTTTATAGACCTCTTTATACTTTATCTCCTAGATGTAAAATTGCTGAACAAAATCATGAGACTGTTTTGTTTGAAAATAATTTTTCTAAATCAAAAATTATTACTCGTAGATTAATTAAGTGGGAAGAAATAAATTTTCCTACTGAATGGATTATTGAAGAAGCTGCAGTACCTCGTGAGATTACTAGTGAGGAGATTTCTGATATCAGACAAAGTAAAGATGGTAGTGTAACTTTGAGTTTTAAAACCCAGGATATCCCAAGACTAACAGATTCCTCTTCAAGATTAACCCGATCTGTATCTTCTTATATTTCTCCAGTAGATTATATTGTAGATATTCCATCAAGGGCTTCAACTTCTCAAATTAGAGATACAAATTTTGATAAAATTATTTTAGATAATAATAATATTGCTAAAGGTGAAGATCGTTTAAGTGATCCTACAGATTCTGACATGAATTTTCCAACTGGTTTACATGGATAGTAAAAAAATTGATTTTAGTCCAGGTTCTCTGGCACGAAAAAAGATTTCTTTAGAATTTTATAGTCCAAAATGGGAAGAATTTAGGAATTGGTTTTTCTCTTCATTTAATAAAGATGAGACAGAGTATTTTTCTAAAGTATTTTACAAAGAGTTAGAAGGAAATAATATTTCATTGCCATTTGTCCCATGGTTCATGATTAAATATGTGGGATATCATTTGTCAGTCATTGAACATGAGTATCATTTGTCTAATGGAGATATAATGATTTCTTCTTTACCTCCAACTCAGTCTTTTGATATCAATAGAGATGGTAAAACTATTAATTTTACTGCTTTTGCACAATTATTTGAAAACAAAGTTGCTGTAACTACTTGTGAACATGTCAATTTGATTCTTAAACAGCAGAATTATACTAATTATTATTTGAATGTATTAGGAGAGCATGTCATGGCATTGCATAAGAATTTAGACAATTATTTAAAACAAACACAGATTTTACAAGAAAAAATAGAAGCTTTTCATAAACCAAAACAAGAATTAAAAATTGTCAAAAATACTTTACAACCTCCTCCGGAAATAAAAAGTTTCAAAACTGATTCTACTGAAGAAATTGAACAGCTTTTAAAAGAGAAACTAAAGAATATTGTTTTTGATTCCAATATTACTGGAATTGATTTACAGCCTCAACCTGTTTTATCTACAAAACAAGAAAATTTTATTACTCAGAATGTTTCAGAAAATGATTTTGTTAATAAAATCAATACAAAATGGGCTGATAAGCCTATTCAAAGGATGTTTTATTACAATAGACCAACTCCGATGGATGTTTTAAATGAAGAAAGAGATCAGATTTTTAATAATAGTTACAGTAGCAAGGAAATTTATGAATGGAATATTGATGGTTTTAATGACAAACAAATTTTTACTACTGTGCATAGAATGTTGATGTATAGTACTATTTGTAAGATTAATAAAAATCAAGATCGTGATATTGCTGCTATGATTGTTGCTGGTTTCACTGGCCAACTTAAAGGTTGGTGGGATAATTTTTTAAATCAAGAACAAAAGAATACTATCATGAATACTACTAGTGTTATTAAAATTGAAGGGCAATTAGCCTATCAGACTACTGATCAAACAAGTACTTCTCAAGTACAACAAAATGCTGTTTATACTTTGATTACTACTATGGTTGAACATTTTTGTGGTAGATGGACTGATGAAGCAGAAACTATTAGAACAACATTACAAAATTTACGTTGTAGACAACTATCTGATTTTAGATGGTATAAAGATGTATTCTTAAGTCGTGTTATGGAATTGCATGATTGCAGTCATGAGCATTGGAAGTCTAAATTTATTGATGGTTTACCTTCGATTTTTGCGGAAAGAGTGAGAAAACATTTACGTGGTTCGCATAATAAAATTTCTTATGATTCCTTGACTTATGGAAAAATTATTAGTGTTTGTACTCAAGAAGGTTTAGCTGTTTGTAATGATATAAAGATGAATTATCATATCAAAAAGAATAGATTGAATGAAAGGAAGCAATTAGGAGAATTTTGTGATCAATTTGCTTTTGATATTCCTGGTTCTTCAAAAAAGAAAAAGAAGTTTTCTAAATTTTCTAAAGATGACAAGAAAAGAAAGTATAAGAAAAAGTTTACTTCTCGTGATAAGTCCTCTTGGGATAAGAAAGAAAAGAAAGTTTACAAAAAGAAGGGTAAGAAAGATTATAAAAGAAGGATTAGATGTCATAAATGTGGTAAATTTGGGCATTATGCGAATGAGTGCAAAACTCAGGAAAAGATTAAGAGTTTGGATCTGGATGAAAAAATAAAAGATTCTTTGTGTAAGATTTTATTAAATTCTGATTCTGATTCTAATTCTGAAATATCTGATTATTCTTCTACTGATTATAGTTCGGATGATTTAAGAATTCTTCATAATGAAGAATTATATTCTGATTCTGATAGATCTTCTTCAGAAGATATTTGTGCTTGCAAGAAAGATGATAGTCTTTATGATTTAATTTCAAATTTTCAGGATTTGAATGTGAATATGATTAATGATGAAAAAATTATGAAGATTTTAAAGAAAATAGATGATAAAGATTTAAGAAATAAAATTCTGGATACAATTTTAAATGATGATTTTGATATTGACAACCAAAACAATATATCTTCTAATACTCCTATCTTGAAGCAACCTGATTATTATTCAACTGCCGAGTTAAAAAGGATTTTGGTCCAAAGAAATTTTCCAGAAAAAGAAACTACTATTTCTGATTTAAAACAAGAACTTGTTATTTTAAAAGAAGAAATTATTTATTTGAAAAATCAGTCAAAAATTCATGATAGAAGAATTTCTAGCCTAGAAGATAATAGGACTTTTGATTTATACTTACAAGCAAACAAGGTTGAGAATTCTAAAGCAAATGAAACTGAGATTTCTGAGACTGAGATTTCTAAAAATAGTAATACTGAGAAAATTAGCCAAGATCATACAAAAGATTCTTTTTTGACAAATATCTTCAGTGAAGATAGAAATGAATTTTTACAAAAAATGAGTATTATTACATCTCAAAAGTTTTATACTAAAATTACTTTACAAATTGATTACAATTTTAGAAAGGAATTCATTGCCTTATTTGACAGTGGAGCAGATGTAAATTGTGTTCAGGAAGGACTTATACCTTCAAGATATTTTCATAAAACAACTCATTGTTTAAAATCTGCTAATGGTAGTCAAATGAAATTGAATTATAAATTACCAAAAGCTTTTTTATGTAACAATGGTATTTGTTTACCTCAAAGTTTTATGATTGTGGAAGATATTTCTTGTCCAATTATTTTAGGGGTCCCATTCATGCATGCGATATTTCCTTTGAAAAGGTGGGATCATACTAAAATAATAGGAACTTATAATGATAAAGATTTTCAATTAGATTTTATCACTAAACCATTTACTAAGTCTATAAATCAAATTGTTGAAAAATTAATTTTAAAAAATCAACAAGTCAATTTTATAAAACAAGAAATTTCTTTATTAGAAATAGATATTTTACTAAAAAATCCAAAATTACAAGGAAAAGTGAATTTATTAAAAAACCAGTTTATTGCTAATATTTGTAATGATCATCCCAGTGCTTTTTGGGATAGAAAAAAGCATGTTGTGACATTACCTTATGAAGATTGTTTTGATGAGAATAATATTCCTACTAAGGCAAGACCTTGTCAAATGAATTCTGCATATTTGGATTTGTGTAAAAAAGAGATTGATAATTTATTGAAAAAGAATTTGATTAGACAATCTAGTTCTGGTTGGTCATGTACTGCTTTTTATGTTAATAAACATGCAGAACAAGAAAGAGGTGTACCTAGATTAGTTATTAATTATAAACCTCTTAATAAAGTTTTGAAATGGATTAGGTATCCTATTCCTAATAAAAAAGATTTATTGAATAGCTTACATGATGCAATCATTTTTTCTAAATTTGATTTAAAATCGGGATATTGGCAAATTCAGATTGCTGAACAAGACATATATAAAACTGCTTTTAATGTTCCAATAGGACAATTTGAATGAAATGTTATGCCTTTTGGATTAAAGAATGCGCCTTCAGAATTTCAAAAGATTATGAATAATATATTTATTCCTTTTACAAATTTCATTATTGTTTACATAGATGATATTTTAGTATTTTCCAAAAATATTGAATTACATTTCAAACATTTAGAATTATTTCAAAAAATAGTTATTCAAAATGGATTAGTTATTTCTAAACCAAAAATGTGTCTTTTTCAAAGTAACATTAGATTTCTTGGTCATAATATTGGAAAAGGAACAATTACACCTATTAATAGGACGATTGAATTCGGATCAAAATTTCCTGATATTATTACTAATAAGACTCAATTACAAAGATTTTTGGGTAGTTTAAATTATATTTCTCCGTTCATAAAAGACTTATCAAAAGATACTGCTATTTTATATGAAAGGCTAAAAAAGAACCCTCCTGCTTGGAATGATTCTCACACTGATGCTGTTAAGAAAATAAAATCCAAAATAAAAGAACTCCCTTGTTTAACTTTGGCTAACCCAAATTGGGAAAAAACTGTTGAAACTGATGCTTCAGATATTGGATATGCGGGTATTTTGACTCAATTTTCTCCTGTTAAAAAAAGAGATTATGTTATACAATTTTATTCAGGAAAATGGAATGATAGTCAAAGAAATTATGCAACAGTAGCAAAAGAGATTTTAGCTATCGTTAAGAGTGTTTTAAAATTTCAGACGGATTTATATAATCAGAAATTTGTAATCAAAACAGATTGTCAAGCTGCTAAGTTCTTATTTAATAAGGATTTTAAGCACAATGTTTCTAAACAGATGTTTGCTAGATGGCAAGCATTATTGGCTCCTTTTGATTTTGAAATTGTTTATAAAAAAGGAATTGATAACAGTTTACCAGATTTTCTTACCCGAGAATATCTTACTAATGATTAATTTTCAGTTTTGTAGGATGAGGCCAAATTGGCCAAGACCTTCCTCTGGAAGGGGAAGAGGAGCAAATCAGAATAGATTTCAGACCCTAGGGCATATTCCAGCCCAGAAAAGATTGCTTGAAGAAGGATCATCTTCATCATCAAATATAAGACCTTCTTTTGCAGATTACCAGAAATATCTAGATTTTATTGCCAGCAATGCTGGGACTGCTGGGGGTAGCAATGCTACTATTCAACCCACCTCTATTGAGGATCATAAAGATTTTGAACCCCTTAATGAAGATTCTTATGCAGTTATAATTGGGAAAAATGACAATGAGATTTTTGATATAAATCCTATAAAAGAGATTATAATTTATGTTGATAACAAAGATTTTCAATGGAAACACAATCCTTGGATTGTTAAGAAAAGGTATTTAAACAATGCATTATTTCCAATGCAAACTTACAAGAATAGATTACACTATGAAATGATTTTAACATCTACTGGATCAGTAGAAATTTCTCATAACAATACTAGTAATTCTAATAAATCATATTTTTCTTTTTCCAAAATGATTATTAAGAAAATTATTTTACCAGATGAATGGGGACTAAGTACTTTAAAAGATTGCCAGTATATACATCCAATTCAAAAGATGTCAATTAATTATAATTATTGGGATTATGTGGAGGCATTTTCAAAGACTTTATTTTATGAAAATGATGATCATAAGCACTCTTGGTTTATAAAAATTTGTGCTCAAGTTTTTAAAAGTACCCAGATTCCAAGTTGGTTCATTAAATGGTGGTCCTTTTTCGGGCCTTCCCAAGGAATACTACCAGTACAGTTTAAAGAGTTATATCATCAATGGGTAGAGATTTCGCCAAGGATTATGGATTTGGACAAAGAGGACAGATTATACCCAAAGACTCCGATTATGAATTTTTTTTATGGAATTTTCTGTTCCTTGGATTTACAAATGGACCATTGAATTAGGGAAAGATTCAGATGAAGTACCTTGTTTATTTAGAAGACATTATACAAAATTTTGGCCTAAACTAATCTCAAAAGGATCTGATGGAAAGATGGTTGGGCAAGAGCTATTGGATACTATTAAGACTACAATTACCAAATATGACAAAGAAATCCCAGATGATGCAGAAATGGAAGAAAGTCATTTTAGAAAAATTACTAAGAAGATTCAAATAAAGAAAGGAGGAACATTATCTAAAGAAGAGCTAATTGCAGCTTACATGGAGCAGATTAAAAAAGATATTCAGAAGAAAATTACTGATGATGATGTTTTAATGGGGGATAATTTAGAAGATTCTCAAAGTGTAAATAGTATAACTTCAGAAGATTTACCGGATCTACTCAAGAAAGCTGAAGAAGAGATTTTGAAAATCAAAAAAGCCACTTAAGTTTCTAGAAGGGGCTATTATGTAATTTTATTTAGTTTACTGTAGGATTATTGACTTTTATGTCGGTTACTGTGCACTTTTACTGTACACAATATTTTCAATAAATAAGGTAGATTTCATTTAGAGGAGGTAGGTTTTCGGAACCCCTCTCTCTCTCTCTAAGATTTTCCTCTCCCTTCTCTCTAAAATTCCCTTTTGTAATACTACTTGTAATAGTTATTGTGAATAAATAAAAGAAGTTCTGATAATCAGGTACTTTCCATTTCTTGAGTTATATTATTTTCTATATTATAATTGTGTTTTATTTGTTTATTTGCCCAATGATGGGCTAAATTCATAAGTGTTAAATAATAACGGATATAGCTTAAGTATGATCGGAAAAGGTAATGACTCTTAATGAATAGCTTGCCTTGAAGGGGTAAAGGTTGTGGTATGGGTGTTAGTTTAAATAATTTTATAGCAAACTAAGCTTAAATCATGGCGTTGGTAAGCCCTAAGAGGGGTGTTCCCGGCATGGTTAGTGAGGGATTATATCGGGTATAAACCTTGTGATTCCGTTGATAAGTCCTGTATGGCTGATTAATTCGCCTATGGATGTTCCCGGTCGGGTTTATAACGAATAGTTCCGTGGTTTGCATAAAACAAATTAAACTATATAAACCCCATACTTCCTAAAAGGTCCTACAGCCCTAAAAAGGTCCGCTTAAATTGTATTTAGGTTATGAAAGTTATTATTTAACACTTAACTTTTTGAGTTCTTATGTCTTGGTTTAATAAACCAAAATTTATAAAAAATATGATTAAGGAACAAGTAGATTTTCCTGTCCAACAAGATTTATTAAATACTTGGGTGATTCCTAAAGTAAATATAGAGGCTATTTATAAATTGGGAACTTTTGAAAAATTTGCTGGAAAAACTACTGTGAAAACTACAGAATTAAGTTTTACTATGGACAAAGATAGTGGAGTTTTCCATCTATTATCTCAAAATGACATAGATTATTACAAATCTAAAGATTTCAATTATTTACATATTGGTTTAGTTCAAGTTGCTTTTAAGCCATTAACATTGAAAGGCTTACCTGAAAGTTTTGTTGCTGCATTACGAGATGGTAGAAATTTAAATTGGAAAAATTCTTTGATTGGTTCTATACAATCAACCTTGGCTTATGGTGCAATTTATTTTAATGCTTATCCGAATTTAAATATTGCTCTAACTGATGTGAATATATTACAATCATTAATTTTGAATATTAAGATTAATGGATATGATTATTTACCCGGAACAGAAGATATGTGTATTTGTACTAGAATTGTTTATAGACCTCTTTATACTTTATCTCCTAGATGTAAAATTGCTGAACAAAATCATGAGACTGTTTTGTTTGAAAATAATTTTTCTAAATCAAAAATTATTACTCGTAGATTAATTAAGTGGGAAGAAATAAATTTTCCTACTGAATGGATTATTGAAGAAGCTGCAGTACCTCGTGAGATTACTAGTGAGGAGATTTCTGATATCAGACAAAGTAAAGATGGTAGTGTAACTTTGAGTTTTAAAACCCAGGATATCCCAAGACTAACAGATTCCTCTTCAAGATTAACCCGATCTGTATCTTCTTATATTTCTCCAGTAGATTATATTGTAGATATTCCATCAAGGGCTTCAACTTCTCAAATTAGAGATACAAATTTTGATAAAATTATTTTAGATAATAATAATATTGCTAAAGGTGAAGATCGTTTAAGTGATCCTACAGATTCTGACATGAATTTTCCAACTGGTTTACATGGATAGTAAAAAAATTGATTTTAGTTCAGGTTCTTTGGCACGAAAAAAGATTTCTTTAGAATTTTATAGTCCAAAATGGGAAGAATTTAGGAATTGGTTTTTCTCTTCATTTAATAAAGATGAGACAGAGTATTTTTCTAAAGAATTTTACAAAGAGTTAGAAGGAAATAATATTTCATTGCCATTTGTCCCATGGTTCATGATTAAATATGTGGGATATCATTTGTCAGTCATTGAACATGAGTATCATTTGTCTAATGGAGATATAATGATTTCTTCTTTACCTCCAACTCAGTCTTTTGATATCAATAGAGATGGTAAAACTATTAATTTTACTGCTTTTGCACAATTATTTGAAAACAAAGTTGCTGTAACTACTTGTGAACATGTCAATTTGATTCTTAAACAGCAGAATTATGCTAATTATTATTTGAATGTATTAGGAGAGCATGTCATAGCATTGCATAAGAATTTAGACAATTATTTAAAACAAACACAGATTTTACAAGAAAAAATAGAAGCTTTTCATAAACCAAAACAAGAATTAAAAATTGTCAAAAATACTTTACAACCTCCTCCGGAAATAAAAAGTTTCAAAACTGATTCTACTGAAGAAATTGAACAGCTTTTAAAAGAGAAACTAAAGAATATTGTTTTTGATTCCAATATTACTGGAATTGATTTACAGCCTCAACCTGTTTTATCTACAAAACAAGAAAATTTTATTACTCAGAATGTTTCAGAAAATGATTTTGTTAATATAATCAATACAAAATGGGCTGATAAGCCTATTCAAAGGATGTTTTATTACAATAGACCAACTCCGATGGATGTTTTAAATGAAGAAAGAGATCAGATTTTTAATAATAGTTACAGTAGCAAGGAAATTTATGAATGAAATATTGATGGTTTTAATGATAAACAAATTTTTACTACTGTGCATAGAATGTTGATGTATAGTACTATTTGTAAGATTAATAAAAATCAAGATCGTGATATTGCTGCTATGATTGTTGCTGGTTTCACTGGCCAACTTAAAGGTTGGTGGGATAATTTTTTAAATCAAGAACAAAAGAATACTATCATGAATACTACTAGTGTTATTAAAATTGAAGGGCAATTAGCCTATCAGACTACTGATCAAACAAGTACTTCTCAAGTACAACAAAATGCTGTTTATACTTTGATTACTACTATGGTTGAACATTTTTGTGGTAGATGGACTGATGAAGCAGAAACTATTAGAACAACATTACAAAATTTACGTTGTAGACAACTATCTGATTTTAGATGGTATAAAGATGTATTCTTAAGTCGTGTTATGGAATTGCATGATTGCAGTCATGAGCATTGGAAGTCTAAATTTATTGATGGTTTACCTTCGATTTTTGCGGAAAGAGTGAGAAAACATTTACATGGTTCGCATAATAAAATTTCTTATGATTCCTTGACTTATGGAAAAATTATTAGTGTTTGTACTCAAGAAGGTTTAGCTGTTTGTAATGATATAAAGATGAATTATCATATCAAAAAGAATAGATTGAATGAAAGGAAGCAATTAGGAGAATTTTGTGATCAATTTGCTTTTGATATTCCTGGTTCTTCAAAAAGAAAAAGAAGTTTTCTAAATTTTCTAAAGATGACAAGAAAAGAAAGTATAAGAAAAAGTTTACTTCTCGTGATAAGTCCTCTTGGGATAAGAAAGAAAAGAAAGTTTACAAAAAGAAGGGTAAGAAAGATTATAAAAGAAGGATTAGATGTCATAAATGTGGTAAATTTGGGCATTATGCGAATGAGTGCAAAACTCAGGAAAAGATTAAGAGTTTGGATCTGGATGAAAAAATAAAAGATTCTTTGTGTAAGATTTTATTAAATTCTGATTCTGATTCTAATTCTGAAATATCTGATTATTCTTCTACTGATTATAGTTCGGATGATTTAAGAATTCTTCATAATGAAGAATTATATTCTGATTCTGATAGATCTTCTTCAGAAGATATTTGTGCTTGCAAGAAAGATGATAGTCTTTATGATTTAATTTCAAATTTTCAGGATTTGAATGTGAATATGATTAATGATGAAAAAATTATGAAGATTTTAAAGAAAATAGATGATAAAGATTTAAGAAATAAAATTCTGGATACAATTTTAAATGATGATTTTGATATTGACAACCAAAACAATATATCTTCTAATACTCCTATCTTGAAGCAACCTGATTATTATTCAACTGCCGAGTTAAAAAGGATTTTGGTCCAAAGAAATTTTCCAGAAAAAGAAACTACTATTTCTGATTTAAAACAAGAACTTGTTATTTTAAAAGAAGAAATTATTTATTTGAAAAATCAGTCAAAAATTCATGATAGAAGAATTTCTAGCCTAGAAGATAATAGGACTTTTGATTTACATTTACAAGCAAACAAGGTTGAGAATTCTAAAGCAAATGAAACTGAGATTTCTGAGACTGAGATTTCTAAAAATAGTAATACTGAGAAAATTAGCCAAGATCATACAAAAGATTCTTTTTTGACAAATATCTTCAGTGAAGATAGAAATGAATTTTTACAAAAAATGAGTATTATTACATCTCAAAAGTTTTATACTAAAATTACTTTACAAATTGATTACAATTTTAGAAAGGAATTCATTGCCTTATTTGACAGTGGAGCAGATGTAAATTGTGTTCAGGAAGAACTTATACCTTCAAGATATTTTCATAAAACAACTCATTGTTTAAAATCTGCTAATGGTAGTCAAATGAAATTGAATTATAAATTACCAAAAGCTTTTTTATGTAACAATGATATTTGTTTACCTCAAAGTTTTATGATTGTGGAAGATATTTCTTGTCCAATTATTTTAGGGGTCCCATTCATGCATGCGATATTTCCTTTGAAAAGGTGGGATCATACTAAAATAATAGGAACTTATAATGATAAAGATTTTCAATTAGATTTTATCACTAAACCATTTACTAAGTCTATAAATCAAATTGTTGAAAAATTAATTTTAAAAAATCAACAAGTCAATTTTATATAACAAGAAATTTCTTTATTAGAAATAGATATTTTACTAAAAAATCCAAAATTACAAGGAAAAGTGAATTTATTAAAAAACCAGTTTATTGCTAATATTTGTAATGATCATCCCAGTGCTTTTTGGGATAGAAAAAAGCATGTTGTGACATTACCTTATGAAGATTGTTTTGATGAGAATAATATTCCTACTAAGGCAAGACCTTGTCAAATGAATTCTGCATATTTGGATTTGTGTAAAAAAGAGATTGATAATTTATTGAAAAAGAATTTGATTAGACAATCTAGTTCTGCTTGGTCATGTACTGCTTTTTATGTTAATAAACATGCAGAACAAGAAAGAGGTGTACCTAGATTAGTTATTAATTATAAACCTCTTAATAAAGTTTTGAAATGGATTAGGTATCCTATTCCTAATAAAAAAGATTTATTGAATAGGTTACATGATGCAATCATTTTTTCTAAATTTTATTTAAAATCGGGATATTGGCAAATTCAGATTGCTGAACAAGACAGATATAAAACTGCTTTTAATATTCCAATAGGACAATTTGAATGGAATGTTATGCCTTTTGGATTAAAGAATGCGCCTTCAGAATTTCAAAAGATTATGAATAATATATTTATTCCTTTTACAGATTTCATTATTGTTTACATAGATGATATTTTAGTATTTTCCAAAAATATTGAATTACATTTCAAACATTTAGAATTATTTCAAAAAATAGTTATTCAAAATGGATTAGTTATTTCTAAACCAAAAATGTGTCTTTTTCAAAGTAACATTAGATTTCTTGGTCATAATATTGGAAAAGGAACAATTACGCCTATTAATAGGACGATTGAATTCGGATCAAAATTTCCTGATATTATTACTAATAAGACTCAATTACAAAGATTTTTGGGTAGTTTAAATTATATTTCTCCGTTCATAAAAGACTTATCAAAAGATACTGCTATTTTATATGAAAGGCTAAAAAAGAACCCTCCTGCTTGGAATGATTCTCACACTGATGCTGTTAAGAAAATAAAATCCAAAATAAACGAACTCCCTTGTTTAACTTTGGCTAACCCAAATTGGGAAAAAACTGTTGAAACTGATGCTTCAGATATTGGATATGCGGGTATTTTGACTCAATTTTTTCCTGTTGGAAAAAGAGATTATGTTATACAATTTTATTCAGGAAAATGGAATGATAGTCAAAGAAATTATGCAACAGTAGCAAAAGAGATTTTAGCTATCGTTAAGAGTGTTTTAAAATTTCAGACGGATTTATATAATCAGAAATTTGTAATCAAAACAGATTGTCAAGCTGCTAAGTTCTTATTTAATAAGGATTTTAAGCACAATGTTTCTAAACAGATGTTTGCTAGATGGCAAGCATTATTGGCTCCTTTTGATTTTGAAATTGTTTATAAAAAAGGAATTGATAACAGTTTACCAGATTTTCTTACCCGAGAATATCTTACTAATGATTAATTTTCAGTTTTGTAGGATGAGGCCAAATTGGCCAAGACCTTCCTCTGGAAGGGGAAGAGGAGCAAATCAGAATAGATTTCAGACCCTAGGGCATATTCCAGCCCAGAAAAGATTGCTTGAAGAAGGATCATCTTCATCATCAAATATAAGACCTTCTTTTGCAGATTACCAGAAATATCTAGATTTTATTGCCAGCAATGCTGGAACTGCTGGGGGTAGCAATGCTACTATTCAACCCACCTCTATTGAGGATCATAAAGATTTTGAACCCCTTAATGAAGATTCTTATGCAGTTATAATTGGGAAAACTGACAATGAGATTTTTGATATAAATCCTATAAAAGAGATTATAATTTATGTTGATAACAAAGATTTTCAATGGAAACACAATCCTTGAATTGTTATGAAAAGGTATTTAAACAATGCATTATTTCCAATGCAAACTTACAAGAATAGATTACACTATGAAATGATTTTAACATCTACTGGATCAGTAGAAATTTCTCATAACAATACTAGTAATTCTAATAAATCATATTTTTCTTTTTCCAAAATGATTATTAAGAAAATTATTTTACCAGATGAATGGGGACTAAGTACTTTAAAAGATTGCCAGTATATACATCCAATTCAAAAGATGTCAATTAATTATAATTATTGGGATTATGTGGAGGCATTTTCAAAGACTTTATTTTATGAAAATGATGATCATAAGCACTCTTGGTTTATAAAAATTTGTGCTCAAGTTTTTAAAAGTACCCAGATTCCAAGTTGGTTCATTAAATGGTGGTCCTTTTTCGGGCCTTCCCAAGGAATACTACCAGTACAGTTTAAAGAGTTATATCATCAATGGGTAGAGATTTCGCCAAGGATTATGGATTTGGACAAAGAGGACAGATTATACCCAAAGACTCCGATTATGAATTTTTTTTATGGAATTTTCTGTTCCTTGGATTTACAAATGGACCATTGAATTAGGGAAAGATTCAGATGAAGTACCTTGTTTATTTAGAAGACATTATACAAAATTTTGGCCTAAACTAATCTCAAAAGGATCTGATGGAAAGATGGTTGGGCAAGAGCTATTGGATACTATTAAGACTACAATTACCAAATATGACAAAGAAATCCCAGATGATGCAGAAATGGAAGAAAGTCATTTTAGAAAAATTACTAAGAAGATTCAAATAAAGAAAGGAGGAACATTATCTAAAGAAGAGCTAATTGCAGCTTACATGGAGCAGATTAAAAAAGATATTCAGAAGCAAATTACTGATGATGATGTTTTAATGGGGGATAATTTAGAAGATTCTCAAAGTGTAAATAGTATAACTTCAGAAGATTTACCGGATCTACTCAAGAAAGCTGAAGAAGAGATTTTGAAAATCAAAAAAGCCACTTAAGTTTCTAGAAGGGGCTATTATGTAATTTTATTTAGTTTACTGTAGGATTATTGACTTTTATGTCGGTTACTGTGCACTTTTACTGTACACAATATTTTCTATAAATAAGGTAGATTTCATTTAGAGGAGGTAGGTTTTCGTAACCCCTCTCTCTCTCTCTCTAAGATTTTCCTCTCCCTTCTCTCTAAAATTCCCTTTTGTAATACTACTTGTAATAGTTATTGTGAATAAATAAAAGAAGTTCTGATAATCAGGTACTTTCCATTTCTTGAGTTATATTATTTTCTATATTATAATTGTGTTTTATTTGTTTATTTGCCCAATGATGGGCTAAATTCATAAGTGTTAAATAATAACTGCTATAGCTTAAGTATGATCGGAAAAGGTAATGACTCTTAATGAATAGCTTGCCTTGAAGGGGTAAAGGTTGTGGTATGGGTGTTAGTTTAAATAATTTTATAGCAAACTAAGCTTAAATCATGGCGTTGGTAAGCCCTAAGAGGGGTGTTCCCGGCATGGTTAGTGAGGGATTATATCGGGTATAAACCTTGTGATTCCGTTGATAAGTCCTGTATGGCTGATTAAATCGCCTATGGATGTTCCCGGTCGGGTTTATAACGAATAGTTCCATATATATATATATATATATATATATATATATATATATATATATATATATATATATATATATATATATATATATATATATATATATATATGTATATATTCTGGTGATTCGGCCAACTTCGGGGGGTTGATTTATGACTTAAGAATGCGACCGGAATTGATCTTGGGGTTCCGCAAAGGCGGGATCATTGGCGCATAAGCGGTCGTGGAGGAGTTAAGCTAAAACTGCTGAAGCGGTTATTGGGGCGCGGAAGCGGAAACCGCAGAAGTGGTTATTGGGGCACGGAAGCGGAAACCGCAGAAGCGGTATTGGAACTGCAGAAGCGGAATCTGGGTTATGTTTAATGAACAGTGATTTCGCAAATTTGAAAGAGAACAAACACTTTGGACTTCGGACTAAGAGGGGTTTTTTGGGCGATTTGAAGAGAGTTTCGAGGGCTTTCACCAGGTATGAATTTTTGGACATAAATTATAATATTATGGTGTAAAATCATGGATTAACACTGAAAATTCAAGGAATTAAAGGGTAAAATTTGAGGTTAGGGCTTGAAAGTTAAGAGAGTTTAAACTAGTGATTTACGGGTTTAAATGGACTCCCATTTTGGTAAATTTGATATGTATGGACTCGTGGCGAGACGAGAAATGCGGTGATAAAAATTTTATAATTTTTTAAAAAAGTGAGCTAGGGGCTCGAATTTTGCCAATTTCGTGATTATTGGTATTTTTCGAGTCTTTTCGATTAGGTTATGTTCTATTAGCCTATTGTAACATATTCATTGTGGTTTTGACCAAATTTGACGCGCGATGAGGTCGATTTGAGAGGAAAGGGCATTCCGAGCTAGTTTTCGGCCGGCTAGAGGTGAGTAATAGATGTAGAAGATGACATGAGGGTTTGAAACATCGGTATATCACACTATGACGCTATATTGAGGCGATACACACACTCCATGATGAGTGCGAGGTTGATTGCGATTGGGGACTATGGTTTAGTCCGCCTCGGGTGGTGTCCAAGCGGTGCTTTGGACTATAGACTGATTAGTAAACATCCTACTTGGATTGTTATAATATATGTGGGTTGTGTGCCAACTATTTGGGTCCTTTAGGAATTATTATCACTGCTTCCATGATGTTTCGTATGTTTCGAAATGCTTAGTCACATTTATAAGGTTATAAAACTGAAACTACATTTTCCTAATAATTAGATCTGAGAACTATAATTTGACTTTGTCGTGTGGCTCATATGCATATTCTAGACTGAGTGTGGATCGGGCTGCACGCTGCAGCGATGATACGATAATATTGCGCTTAGGCTGTAGGAGCCCCTTTGGAGTCTGAACCCCAACAATGAGCACAGGTACCCAAATAGATCGGGCTGCACGATGCAGCGGTCATGTCCATTACATCGCATTCATGCATTGATATTTATCTTATCTACCTGACTTTGTTTTGTTTCCATTACACCGTTAATTATGCTAAATTGCTGGTTATAGCTTTACATTGTTGTATTTCGTGGATTCTCATCTTTAGTCATTATATATGCTTATTACTCACTGAGTTGGAAGTACCCACTTTACTTCTTGCACTATGTGTGCAGATTCAGGTGTCTCGGGAGCTTAGTTTGAGTTTTTCACTGCTTCCTAGATTTCTCAAGAATCATCGAGGTAGCTACCCTACGTCCGCATGACCCGACTTCTCCCCTTATCCCCTTTTATCTTTTTGCATTTTAGAATTATGTATTATGGTGGCTTCATAACTCAGTTGTATCTAGAGGCTCTAGACTCGTGACCCCAGATCTGTTGGGAGTCATTTGACAGTTATTCTGGTTTCTGTGTTGTTTTCTTTTTATTATCAGATTGTTAAATCTTGTTAACTGTTAAATTAACTTAATCAATTGGTAATAGGATGTGTAATCGGGTTTGAGTGGTAATTGGTCAGGCTTGCCTAGCATACATGTTGGGCGCCATCACGATCGGGATTGGGGTCGTGACAAGTTTGTATCAGAGCCTAGATTACTGGGCTTCGCAAGTCATGAGCCAGTTTAGTAGACTCTCGCAGATCTGTACAAAGACGTCTATATTTATCCTCGAGAGGATGCGGAACCTTTAGGAAACACTTCACATTCTTGAAATTCTTGTCTTGCTAATTTGTTGATCCAAGAACTAAACTTCTGTATTCTATTCTCTCATAGATGGTGAGAACCTGTTCTAACGGACCTGACGAGTGACAACCTTCACCACCCGCTAGAGACCGTGGGCGTGGTCGCGGTCGTGGTCGAGGAAGACTAATGAGGGAATCACCTGTAGATCCACAAGCTGCACGGTTCAGGACCAGCATCTAGCTGTAGATGCTCCAGCAGCACCGATTCAGGCACTGGCAGTGCCCAATGTGATTCCTGGTCTCAACCACTACTGCAGCAGCTACTTCTCAACCACTACTGCAGCAGCTACTTCTCAGACCGGGGTGGTCATCAGACCCCCGCTGCTCGCACGCCTGAGCAGGGTGTTCAGGGATTGCAGACACCAGGAGCAGCCCTATCTCAGCCAGTTGCACCAGTTGTCCCAGTTGTGCCAGTCGCACCAGCTCCAGATTTTGTAGTTCCAGCTATGCCAAACGACGAGCAGCTTCGAGTGGAGAGGTTCGGTGGGCTCTAGCCTCCGACGTTCCGTGGTATGTAGGACGAGGATACCCAGGGATTTATGGATAAGTGTCATCGTATGCTTCGCACTACAGGAATTTTGCAGTCGAGCGGAGTGGATTTTACTACTTTCTAGTTCTCAGGGCCTGCATTTACATGGTGGGAGGAGTTCGAGAGGCGTAGGCCTGCTGGAGCAGCGGCCCTTACTTGGCAGCAGTTCTACACTCTCTTTCTGGAGAAGTATCTACCGCAGTCTAGCAGAGAGGAGTTGCGTCGTCAGTTTGAATGGTTGATTCAGGGGGACATGATTGTGACCCAGTATGAGTTGAGGTTTACATAGCTAGCTCGGCATGCTACTTGGATGATCCCGACAGATCGGGAGAGGATTAGAAGGTTCATGGATGGTCTCAACTATCCAATACGCATTTTGATGACTAGAGAGAGGGTTATGGCCACCTCGTTTGAAGAGGTAGTTCACATGGCTCAACAGATTGAGACAGATCATCGTTGGGAGCGTGAGGAGAGAGAGGCCAAAAGGCCTCGAGGTTCAGGCAGTTGCCTGACGTCCGGAGGACCCGACTTCTCCCCTTATCCTCTTTTATCTTTCAGTATTTTAGACTTCTGTATTATGGTGGCTTCATTACTCAGTTGTATCTAGAGGCTCTAGACTCGTGACCCCAGATCTGTTGGGAGTCGTTAGACAGTTATTCTGGTTTCTGTGTTGTTTTCTTTATTATCGCATTGTTAAATCTCGTTAACTGTTAAACTAACTTAAACAATTGGTAATGAGATGCGTAACCGGGTTTGAGTGGTAATTGGTAGGCTTGCCTAGCATACATGTTGTGCATCATCACAACCTGGATTCGGGTCGTGACACCCGTCCATAAAATTTTCTTTCCGTCTTGTATCTAATGTTGCTAATCACGCTTAAAATATGGAAATGTGACTTTTGCATGTGATTCTTTGATAGAAAGAGCCCATATTATTTGGTTTTTCAATTTATGTTGCCTAGTTTTTGTAAGTCTATGACTAATGGGTAGAGGTTGGTAAATTGAGTTTTATTTGGGATAATTGTGTAAGTTTCTCTATTATGTGTGTATATATAAGCTATATTCGATATAGTATTACGTAATACACTTGTACTTAGTGCATAATATAGCGTAAGTATATATATTATATATATATACATGCTATATTTTATATAGTATTACCTAAAACACTTATACTCAGTGCATAGTATAGCGTAAGAGTGTGTGTGTGTGTAAATGTATATATATATATATATATATAACAGCACACTTCGTAGTACTATTCATCCCTTGTATTACAAAAGTATTAACGGCTTACATTTATATTATTTAGATAGTAATACAAAAGTAAGTTTTAATTTTGACTATTGTTGACCTAGACCAACTTTAGTCACTATTTATTCATGAATAAAATTAAATCAGATTTAATTATATTTTATATAATAATTAAATTAATAATATAATTATTAAAATTGTATAACTGGGTCCCATTTAAGCGACCAAAGTTGGTCGCTATCTGCCTATCCTTTATGTAGCGACCAACGTTGGTCACCAATTTTATACTATATATATTTATACTTTTTAGTTTCTAAAAAATAATAATATAATTATTAAAACTTTGTAGGCGAGTCCCATTTTAGTGATAAAATATCTCAATAAACGTTTGACCAAGTAAGTCTGACTAGTCTAGTCATCATTTTAATTATTTTAGCGACCAAGTAGCGACCAACCTTAGTTGCTATTTTGTTTCAACTATTTATTTTATTATTTTTGCTAGTTTAAAACCCAACTTTGGTTGTTTTTTACCACAAACCAACTTTGGTTACGTTTTCCTGAATTCTAGTGTGGTTGTTGTTGATCTAAGAGATTGACTATGCGGATTTTTTTAATGAACACATAGCTCCAAACCATGAGGATTAATTTTATATTCCTTATGATAAAAATATGAACTAACAAAAGAAAAGAAAAAGGAAATCCTAGTGCCAAAGCTGCATTACCAACTTTGCCATCATAAAAAGTACTGTATGGATCATCGTTCATTTTCTAACTATATATGATATACGTGATACAAAATTTTATTGAGTTCAATAAGATCCTTGCACGAGTACGAAGAGACATAAAATCTAGATAAGTGTACGGTATGCATTTTCTATATGAACAAAGGATAACTTATTATAAATTATATAACGAATATATCCTGAATATCTTTGTGAATTATTTAGCATAGTGCACATCATTTGCCTTGTGGACTATATGGGATATATAACTTACACTTAGCCTATAAAAAATCATTAGAATTGTTCTGAAGCCTTCTTTTTTTTTTTTTTTTTTGTTTGGGCGTGATTTTCAGAAAATTCCAAGTATTAAAGACAAGAAAGGTAAAAAGTTTTTGAAGGAGTAAACGAAACGCATAATATAGTAGCAGACTTTATGAAAAGGATATAACATGATAAAATTATCGGAAAATGGTCAGAACTGCCCCTAACGTATTGACGCCAGTTTAAAAATGTCCTTCGTTAACCTATTTTGAAAAAATGCCCCTATCGCTAAAATTTTGGTATATTTGTGCCCCTAAATTTAACAAGTCAGTTTAAAAATGCCCCTACCGTTAACCTATTTTGAAAAAAAATGCCCCTGCCGTTTTAAATATAAGTACAGTCAGCTGTTAGACTTAGGGGCACAAATATGCAGAATTTTAACGGTAGGGGTATTTTTTTCAAAATAGATTAACGAAGAATATTTTTAAATTGAAATTAATACATTAGGGGCAATTTTGACCATTTTCCCTAAAATTCTTGAACTTAAACAAAACAATGGATTGGTTCGACGTAGCCTCATATTAGCTAAATCTAATTCACCTTTAGTTTTACATGTCAATCTCAATCAGTAAGAAATATGGGGCCAATGATTAGGGCCCCTCTGCTCAATCATATTCAATATTCAATATTAAGTTTTTCTTAACTATACAATATATGAATCTTTATTATTAAATATGTGCATAGTATGTATATTACTCGCTCAGTCAACAGTTTATCTATAATTTATATATTATTTGTTATTTAGGCAGAATCTATTATTTTTAGCGCGAAAAATCAGCCACAATATCTGAGATTGATTTATTCCACATTAAATTCAAAATTTAAAACGGAAACGAGATCTCAAAGCTACGTAATTTTGAAATGGAAAGGAAATTTCTTTTCTTCATCTTCATCTTCATCTTTATATGTTCTTCTTTTTTTTCTTTTTTAAACTCCTCCCAAATTAGGAGGATCTATAGTGCTTCCACACTTCCCATCCCTGGTGACTCGAACCCAGGACCTCTTTGAATTCAAATTTGGGTTTTCAAAAATTATTATTTGTTTGAATTGGGTGTTGTTGAAAATAATCGGTAATATGGTTTGAAGTTTATATCTCAATTTTGAGGGGTTTTGGTCAAGATTAGAGTTGTTTTTGACTGAATTTCAGATTGAAACTCGAAGAAGAAGACATATATTCAGAAATTATAGATAAATTATAGAATTGTAGATAAATTATAGATAATTTATAGATTGGGAAGACTAAAACTTCTACAATTATATCGAAAATTCCAATAATGCTATAATTGAAATAGAATTGGGATATTAAAATTCAATGTATCAAGTTTGTAGATATCTTGTAAATAAATTATAGATTATTTGTATTTTGATTGTAGATGTATTGTTTTCTGTTTCCATAAATTCAAAACGACTAAAGCTTCTATAAAATCTTCTGCAAAAAATAGTCTACAATTTTTGTAATTTTTCTACAATTTATCTACAAAAGAAAGCATGTTTTGTTTATGAAAATTAACTATAGACCTGAGTAAATTTTTGAAAGTAAAGACAAAACTATAGAATGCACAGACCTGTGATGAAGTCATTCTCATTTAAAGGTGTAACTTACCATCATCATAAAAATAAAATACACAAAAACTTCCAATACCAATACTTGAATCTCAGTGAAAGCAAGCAAAATTGGGTAATTTGTTTCATTTGCTGTGATTTGCATTAGCCAGACAAGACAAATAGGCAGAAGAAGCAAAGAAAAAAATTCATAACTTTTTTAAGTTACGGCTAAAGGGTCAGAAAATAATTGCATCATTAATTATAACGCCTAATATAAATGCACCCTTAATTATATTTCTAATTTAAATTATGGTATATAAATGGTAATTGATATAGTGAAATGTAATTAACACAAACCTTAAACATTAATGGCAATAAGGTTTCATATATGATATAGGAAGGTAAAAATCGCTTGTAATTTCTGACTTTATCCCATTTTTATCTAATACTTCCTTTGGTCCATAATCTACATTAGTCATACTAAATATTTTTGTAAAGAATTTAGTATTTTCTTAAATGGCGTGCCAAAAATAAATTGATCACTTATTGTGGGTCAGGGGGAGTATTTATCTGATCTTAGTTTCTTTTGACTGCTTCTTAATATATAAGGCAAAGTATTAAGTTAACATTTTACGAGACATAATCACTTAACTAATGAAAATGATGTACTATACAAATTACTAACACGAGTATATATTAATTTCCATTAGAATTACATGCCCCTTGTTAATTGCAACTGATCGTTCGTTGTTTGGAATAGATTAATTGCTAATTATATAAAAATCATTTGAATTTATTTCTAATTGGTAGTATTATAATAAAAATCAGTTCAAGTGTTTCTTTTTTGGAAGGGAAAAAAACAAAGGAAAGATTAAAATTGAGTCTTGCTTCTCTAAACTGTAGAATAACAGTTCAATGAATAGATTACCGTTCAATTCTCTATCCCATGCATGAATTCTTTAGACCATATGACAACTTTTTGAACGTTAAATATGAAGCCCTTATATTACAGGTTGGCGAATTATAAACGCATGCCATTTCTTACAATTTTCAATAAAATCTAATCACTAAAACCCACAACATCACCGAAAACTAAATTTTTTTTGTTTGGAAGTCGAACCAGAGAGTTGTGAAATTTATAAATATAATGTATACGGTCGAAATCAGGTATGCCCGATTTTATAGGCTCGGGGAGTTGCTTTGAGAATAAATTCAAAACGGACCTCGCTCGAACCCAATGGCGGAGTATAAAACTTGAGGATCGAAGTGCTCGATGAAAACCAAGGCCGAGTATGACCAACCTCGAGATAATATCGTTATGGTTTATTGATAGAAAGAGCGAGATTCCCGCAACGGCCCGAAGAACATGGCGTAAATTCCTGAACGGATTTGTCCTTGGCTATTAGACAACTCCCCAATAAGATTCCCTGCTATAATTAGAAGTGTACCTTATTTAGGACTCCCCTATTATATAGAGGCGAGTCCATTCATTTGTAACATACGATTCATTGACAAGAGAATATACATCCATCTCTTTCTTGCTTACTGTTTGTCATAGTTGCCTTATAAGTTACTGTTCTTATAACCCACCTCAGACTATCATAGCTCGAGGTCGAGACTTGGCTTGCACACTGGTTTAACTTATTTTATTATTCAATTTATATATTTAATTCCTTATTTATCAATTGGTATTGTCTAAATCACATATCATTTAAACCACACTATAAGTTTAATTGTTACTCGGATTGTAGGGTAAACAGTTTGGCGCCCACCGTGGGGCTAAGGATAATAGTGATTGTTTCAGCACTAATTCTAATAACACACATTATTTTCACAGTTGTTCTTGTCAAGAATTTTTATTCTCAGGTTAAAACATGCCAAACTCATAAAACGCACCTGTACATGGTGATGATGGTCTTGGGTTTCATAAGGAAAACGATAACGTAATTGCTCCGGGAGCCGAGATGCCACCAATTAACCCTGGGAAATGCCGATTGTCGATCTAGTCGATGTCAGTTCACACGTTTCTTTGAAATCGACTTAGGCGTGCACTCTGGAGGGAGTGCGTGCAGGGAAGGCCGATCTGGTGGAGAAGGAACGCATGGTGTAATATACGGGGGAGTTAGTCTCTAGGTAATATTGAAGATGCTACAGGCTCAACAAGCAACTATTGCTCAGCTTCAGAGTCAACATAGAACTCCGAGTGTGGTCGAGTCTGAAATCACTCGTCCTACCGAGCCAGTGCTGGAAAGGACGAGTGAAAACGGATTAGGGACTGCTGAGGGATAACGAAATGTTGAGGGAGTTCGTGTCTCGATTTCAAATAGAACGCATGGAGTTACCACCAGTCATAGATGATTGGACCGTTCAAGATTTCACCCAGGGGTTGAACAAGCAGAGTTCGAGAGCTTCACGACAATTGAGCAAAATTTGGTCGAGTATCCAGCTGTAACTTGGGAAAATGTGCACACTTGATATCAATCGAAGATCAGGGTCGAGGACGACTAATTAGGAGCTCCCTATGGTTTAGAACATCCAAACAGGTTGGAAGTTAAAACCCCGAGGGACGTGGATAGGCAGACAAGATCGAAAAGAGAACGATATCAACCATATATCGCTTATCGAACAAATAGTGGCTCGGGGCGCAATCCTACTCGGAATCATCGAAGGAAAGATCAAGGACAAAATTCTCGGGGACTTATGAGAAAAAGTGATTTTGATAAATACGCCGATCCCGTAGAGGCATCCTGGTTATCGGAGTATAACATTAGCGTCGATGCGTCAGCCATTGTCTCGACAATCGGAAGGATCAAAGATACTATATGGCTTACACCCATACAAATCGATCCTTCCCAATGAAACCCAAATTTGATGTGCAAGTATCATCTCACGCATGATCACAAGACCGAGGATTGTAGGAAATTAAGGGAGGAAGTAGTCCGTCTATTCACTGAGGGCCACCTTCGAGAGTTCCTTAGCGATCGAGCCAAGAATCATTTAAGGGACAGAGATGCCAATAGGAAAAATGAATAGGAAGAACCACATCATGTCATTCATCTGATCGTTGGTGGCGTAGATATTCCACAATGGCCCGTATTCAAGCACACTAAAGTATAGATTACTGGGGAGAAACGGACTCGAGATTATATGCCCGAGGGCTCCTTATAATTCCACAACGAAGAAGCAGAAGGAATTTCTCAACCACACAATGATGCTCTAGTAATTTCTCTATTATTAAATAAAATTCAAGTTAAGCGTGTTTTAGTGGATCCAGGTAGCTCGGCGAATATCAGCCGATCGAGGGTCGTGGAGCAGCTCAATCTGCAAGATCAAATTGTGCCAGTAGCTCGGGTCTTGAACTGCTTCAACATGGCCAGTGAAACAACTAAAATGGAGATTACTCTACCAGTGAACGTGGATGGAACCATTCAAGATACAAGTTCCACGTGAACGAGGGAGACATGAGATACAATGACCTACTAAGAAGGCCATGGATTCACAACATAAGGTCAGTTCCTTCGACTCTCCACTGAATGATGAAATTTCTGACATCTAATGGTGTGAAAGCAGTGTACTGAGAGCAGCATGCTACAAAGGAAATATTTTCAGTTGATGAGGTAATACCGGTAGCAATGTTATCAGCGTCAGAGAAGTCGAGTATCAAAGGTAAACAGGAAATTAAATATCAATAAGAGCCACCACCCACGACCGAATTGGGAAATCAAGAGATACTAGAAGAAGAAGAGGAGGAGGAGGATTTTCTAACCCCTCGAACCTTTATTGTTCCCGAAGACTCCGATGCTACAAAATCAACTATCGAGGAGCTGGAACAGGTTATATTGATCAAGTATCTGCCCAAGCAAAAGGTATACTTCCGAACGGGGCTAACCCCCAAACTCAGGAAAAAACTTATTCAATTTCTTATCAATAACATGGATTGTTTTGCTTGTTCCCATTTATACATGACAGGGATCCCACCGGAGATAACAACGCGTCGGCTAAATCTTCAACCCAGGTTTAAACCGGTGAAACAAAAGAGAAGACCCTAGTCCGAGGTAAAACATGCATTCAGAAAGGACGAGATAACTAAACTTCTCAAAATATGGTCCATTTGGGAAATAAAATAGCCTGAATGGTTAGCCAATGTAGTCGTAATCCCGAAAAAAGGAACAAACTTAGAATATGTGTAGATTACAAGTATTTGAACAAGGCATGCCCTACAGACTCTTTTCCACTGCCTAATATCGATCGCATGATTGGTGCCATGACTGGCCATGAGATCCTTACCTTTCTCGATGACCATTCCGGGTACAAACAAATTTAGATGAACCCGTAAGACTAGGATAAAACCTTATTGTTACAAAATGTGGAATATATTATTACAATATAATGTCCTTCGGGCTAAAAAAAGTAGAAGCTACTCATCAACCCTAGTAAATAAGATGTTCGAAGAACAAATAGGCAGGTCAATGGAAGTTTATATTAATGACATGATAGTTAAGTCCCTGAGCGTATAGGACCATTTGGCTAATTTGCAGGAAAAGACATTCATATGATCGTGGGTGGGGCAGATATTCTACAATGGCCCATGTTCAAGCACACTAATGTATCGATTACTGGGGAGAAACGGACTTGAGATTATATGCCCGAGGGCTCGTTATCATTCCACAACGAAGAAGCAGAAGGCATTTCTCAACCACACAATGATGCTCTGGTAATTTCTATATTTTTAAATAAAATTCAAGTTAAGCGTCTTTTAGTGGATCCACGTATCTCGGCGAATATCATCCGATCGAGGGTCGTGGAGTAGCTCGATCTGCAAGATCAAATTGTGCCAGTAGCTCGGGTCTTGAACTGCTTCAACATGGCTAGTGAAACAACTAAAATGGAGATTACTCTACCAGTGAACGTGGATGGAACCATTCAAGATAAAATTTCCACGTGATCGAGGGAGACATGAGATACAATGACCAACTAAGAAGGCCATGGATTCACAACATAAGGGCAGTTCCTTCGACTCTCCACCAAATGATGTAATTTGTGACATCTAACGGTGTGAAAGCAGTGTACTGGGAGCAGCATGCTGCAAAGGAAATATTTTCAGTTGATGAGGTAATACACGTAGCAATGTTATCAGCCTTAGAGAAGTCGAGCATCAAAGGTAAATAGGAAAATAAATATCAATCACAGCCACCACCCATGACCGAATCGGGAAAGCAAGAGATAGAAGAAGAAGAAGAAGAAGAAGAAGAAGAAGAGGAGGAGGAGGAGGAGTAGGAGGTGTAGAAAATCATTCTATCTATGATATGTGCGCTTTAGTTGTATTAGCATGATTTTCAGATATAGGTTTTGATGAATGACAAACAATGAAGTCAAGTATCAAACAACGCTATTATATGACAAACAATCAAAATTGAATGTCAAGAAGCATATTGATGACGGAATTGCATAGACAAGCCAAAGACGAGCTCAAATGTTCAAGACCAAAGACCCAAGGCGTAGGTCGTTAGGTAGAAAGAGCAACGCTTAAGTTATCTCGTCTTTTGGCTCAACATAGGTCATCATAAATATGCATAAAATTATTTTATTAAATCATATTTATCATCAACATATTTCAAATACTTCAAACAAAATGATGTTAAAGTTTTCATTTTAACCAAAATGGTTTTTGAAGTAAGTTTTCAAATCTGTAACAGAATAATCGATTATCAATACTGCATAATCGATTATGCTGTGGACCGTTGCCAGTGTTTGAACACTGGAACAGAATAATCGATTATGCAGAATCCAGTAATCGATTATTCAGCAGAAAATCAGCTTCTGATTTTTGAACGTTAGAGAAAATAATCGATTATGCAAATCCAATAATCGATTATCCTTGCATAAAATCAGCATAATTGATTGTCAATTAAGCAACGGACTTGCACCCTCTAACCCCTATAAAAAGAGGTCTTTTGAGCTGATTTTAAACACACAACACCTCCCAATATTCATATACATATTGATATTATTTGAGCATCATTATAGAGCTTTTGTTGAGCCATTTGAGAGACAACTTTGAGTTGTTCATAGAGCTTATTTTGTATCTCTTTATCTACTCTTTTGAGAGAGTTCTTGTTGTAAAAGAGAAAGGTGTTTGAGAAGACCATATCTTCTCACTGATTGTCGGGTTTGATAAGTACCCTCAATCTTAGTGGTTGAAGTCTTGTGGTGCGGTATCCACGAGCAAAGTGAAGTCTTGAGGTGCGGTATCCTCGAGCAAGTTGAAGTCTTGTAGAGTGTACATCTACGAGCAAGTGTAACGGTTTGTTAGGCTCCCGTAAGCTTAACGAAGTTAGTGGAATCTCGAGAGAGTCTCTCGGGGACTGGACTAACCACAAGTTGTGGTGAACCAGGATAAATTCGGTGTGTTCTTTCCTTACTATTTTAATTACCGAATTTATTTTATTCCTGCAATTTTAATTCCGCAATATTTATCAATATTCTCGTGCGGCACTATTCACCCCCCCCCCCCTCTAGTGACGGGCATAAATCCTAACAATTGGTATCAGAGCCTAACTCTCTGAAAGACTTAACCGGTTGAGAGAACGATATATTTTTTGTTGAGAATATTGAACGCAGGAATGATGAGCGAAGGACACTCCCCCTATAGGCCTCCACTACTTGACGGAACAAACTACACATATTTGAAAGAGCGGATGAGAATCTTCATCCAATCAAACAATTTTCGATTATGGCAAATCATCAAGAACGGTGAACAAATGCCAACAAAGAAAGTTGGGGAAATCATGGTTCCAAAGGAGGAAAATGAATATGATGCCGAGGACATCAAGAAGGTTGAAAGAAATGCAAAAGCCATCAACGTGCTATATTGTGCGGTGAACCCGAATGACTATCGGAAGATTTCTTGTTGCACAACCGCCAAGGAGATGTGGGATAAACTCGAGATCACTTATGAAGGTATGCCTCAAGTCCGAGAATCTAAAGTTGATTTTCTAACACATGAATATGAACTCTTTAGCATGAGGGAGAATGAAAGCATCGATAGTATGTTCGAACGGTTCTCAATGATCATCAACGATCTCCATGCTCTCGAAAAAGTATATTCGAACAAAGATCTAGTTCGAAAATCTTGCGGAGTCTCACTCCCGAGTGGCGATCCAAAGCAAATGCCATCCAAGAGTCTATAGGAATCACGGACGTCACAATTGATGGACTACGAGGTAACCTCAAAACTTATGAAAGCACAATGCTTAATCCCTATCCTAGAAGTAAAAGTTCGAGTCTTGCCTTCAAAGCCTCATCTTCTAAAAGAGTAGAGGTAAGTGATTCGGAAAGCGATGATGATATTATTTCCAATGATATAATTGAAAAGTTTTATAAGTTTATGAAGAAGGAAATAAAGAAGGAAGAACCAAGTCCTTCATGCCAAAATTGTGGAAAACTTGGCCACACCAAATCACATTGTCCAAAACCCAAGGACAAGAAAAAGAAGAAACACCATAGGCGCGTGACATGGGATTCGGACAGCTCGGACGATGAAACTGCCGCACTATGCCTCATGGCCAACGAGGAAGAAGAGGTAAGTAATTCTAACTCTTACTCGTTTGAAGAAATGCAAAATGCCTATGATGAATTATATGGTGAATTTATTAGAGCTTCCAAAACCATAAAAGAATTGAAGAAAACACTTTCTTTGCAAGAAAAAGATTTTGAGAAAACACTTTCTTTGCAAGAAAAAGATTTTGAGAAAACACTTTCTTTGCAAGAAAAAGATTTTGAAAAACAACCTTCTTTAAAAGAAAAAGATTTTGAAAAATTGACTTGTGACAATGAAAAACTAAAAGAAGAAAATGATCTTTTAGAAAATGACAATACTGTTCTTAAAAATAAAATCAAAATTTTAGAAGAAGAAAATAGATTTTTGGAAAATGACAATGTCGATCTCAAAAATAAAATCAAGGAGATGAATGAAGCCTCTTTAATTGTTCAAAGTTCAAATTGTTCTTCTTGTAGTTCTTTGAAAATAGAGAACGTAGAACTTAGAAATACACTAGAAAAATGTAGTATAAATGATTCTAAAACAAGTGAAGTAATTAAAGAGGATGATAGAAATGAGGTTAAACCACCTAGAAACGACTCTAGGAATTTTGTTAATAAGTCTAAAACTAATAATTTTAGACCACCTAGACACAATTCTAGGAATTTTATTAATGAGTCTAGAATGAATAATTTTAGATCACCTAGAAATAACTCTAGGAATTTCAACGCTTCTAGGAATAATAACTTTAGATCACCTAGAACGCATTTGGCTCAACCAAGACATATGCACAACCCGAACGTTATATGTCATTACTGTAACCGGGTAGGACACATTGCACCCGTATGTTTGCGAAACATAGAGATTCATATTTTGATTATGATTATTATTTACCTAACCCCCAAGGACCCAAAAGAAGTTGGGTACCGAAAACCTATTTTTAGGTACATTTGCAGGTGTGTTTGAAGACTACAATATCGTAGTAGATGCACCAAGCACGAAACCTTATTGCATCGAGGGGGAACGTCGGTTAGTTATCGTATTTTTGATAAAAACGTAATAGTTGATATGTGCTAACAATTGATATTAATTATTGATTCATGTTTTGATAAGTTTTATTTTGAATAACAATTGGTATCGTCAGTAGTTTAAATAACAATTGGTATACTCTTTTTGCTACTGCCAAAAGGGGGAAGAATTTAGGCGATATGCATCGAATAAGGGGAAATGTCTTCACCTTATGAGTATGCTTTAATTGAGGGGGAATATTCAATTAAGGGGGAATTATATTGAATTGTTTGCATAAATTGTATGTTGAGATATAGCATGAATTTAGGGGGAATCAAATATGCATATCTCCTGTTGTTTGTCATTATCAAAAAGGGGGAAATTGTAGAAAATCATTCTATCTATGATATGTGCGCTTTGGTTGTATTAACATGATTTTCGGATATAGGTTTTGATGAATGACAAACAATGAAGTCAAGTGTCAAACAACGCTATTATATGACAAACAATCAAGATTGAATGTCAAGAAGCATATTGATGACGGAATTGCATAGACAAGCCAAAGACGAGCTCAAATTTTCAAGACCGAAGACCCAAGGCGTAGGTCGTTAGGTAGAACCAATGTAAGAGCAACGCTTAAGTTATCTCGTCTTTTGGCTCAACATAGGTCATCATAAATATGCATAAAATTATTTTATTAAATCATATTTATCATCAACATATTTCAAATACTTCAAACAAAATGATGTTAAAGTTTTCATTTTAACCAAAATGGTTTTTGAAGTAAGTTTTCAAATCTGTAACAGAATAATCGATTATCAATACTGCATAATCGATTATGCTGTGGACCGTTGCCAGTGTTTGAACACTGGAACAGAATAATCGACTATGCAGAATCCAGTAATCGATTATTCAGCAGAAAATCAGCTTCTGATTTTTGAACGTTAGAGAAAATAATCGATTATGCAAATCCAATAATCGATTATCCTTGCATAAAATCAGCATAATTGATTGTCAATTAAGCAACGGACTTGCACCCTCTAACCCCTATAAAAAGAGGACTTTTGAGCGGATTTTAAACACACAACACCTCCCAATATTCATATACATATTGATATTATTTGAGCATCATTATAGAGCTTTTGTTGAGCCATTTGAGAGACAACTTTGAGTTGTTCATAGAGCTTATTTTGTATCTCTTTATCTACTCTTTTGAGAGAGTTCTTGTTGTAAAAGAGAAAGGTGTTTGAGAAGACCATATCTTCTCACTGATTGTCGGGTTTGATAAGTACCCTCAATCTTAGTGGTTGAAGTCTTGTGGTGCGGTATCCACGAGCAAAGTGAAGTCTTGAGGTGCGGTATCCTCGAGCAAGTTGAAGTCTTGTAGAGTGTACATCTACAAGCAAGTGTATCGGTTTTTTAGGAACCCGTAAGCTTAACGGAGTTAGTGGATCTCGAGAGAGTCTATCGGGGACTGGACTAACCACAAGTTGTGGTGAACCAGGATAAATTCGGTGTGTTCTTTCCTTACTATTTTAATTAACGAATTTATTTTATTCCTACAATTTTAATTCCGCAATATTTATCAATATTCTCGTGCGGCACTATTCACCCCCCCTCTAGTGACGGGCATAAATCCTAACAGGAGGATTTTCTAACCCCTAGAACCTTTATTGTTCCCGAAGACTCCGACGCTCCCAAATCAACTATCGAGGAGCTAGAACAGGATATATTGATCAAGTATCTGCCCGAGCAAAATGTATACTTCCGAACGGGGCTATCCCCAAAACTCAGGAAAAAACTTATTCAATTTCTTATCAATAACATGGATTGGTTTGCTTGGTCCCATTTAGACATGACAGGGATCCCACCGGAGATAACAACGCGTCGGCTAAGTCTTCAACCCAGGTTTAAACCGGTGAAACAAAAGAGACGGCCCTAGTCCGAGGTAAAGCATGCATTCATAAAAGACGAGATAACTAAACATCTCAAAATATGGTCCATTTGGGAAGTAAAATAGCCTGAATGGTTAGCCAATGTAGTCGTAGTCCCTAAAAAAGGAACAAACTTAGAATATGTGTGGATTACAAGTATTTGAACAAGGCATGCCCTACAGACACTTTTCCACTGCCTAATATCGATCGCATGATTGATTCCATGACTGGCCACGAGATCCTTACCTTTCTCGATGACTATTCCGGGTACAAACAAATTCAGATGAACTCGTAAGACTAGGATAAAACCTCATTGTCACAAAATGTGGAACATATTATTACAATATAATGTCCTTCGGGATAAAAAATGTAGAAGCTACTCATCAACCCTAGTAAATAAGATGTTCGAAGAATAAATACGCAGGTCAATGGAAGTTTATATCAATGACATGCTAGTTAGGTCCCTGCGCGTATAGGACCATTTGGCTAATTTGCAGGAAAATTCATTCATATGATCGTTGGTAGGGTAGATATTCTACAATGGCCCATTTTCAAGCACACTAAGGTATCGATTACTGGGGAGAAACAGACTCGAGATTATATGCCTGAGGGCTCCTTATCATTCCACAACGAATAAGCATAAGGCATTTCTCAACCACACAATGATGCTGTGGTAATTTCTATATTATTAAATAAAATTCAAGTTAAGCGTCTTTTAGTGTATCCACATATCTCGCCGAATATCATCCGATCGAGGGTCGTGGAGTAGCTCGATCTGCAAGATCAAATTGTGCCAGTAGCTCGGGTCCTGAACTGCTTCAACATGGCTAGTGAAACAACTAAAATAGAGATTACTCTACCAGTGAACGTGGATGGAACCATTCAAGATACAAGTTACACGTGATCGAGGGAGACATGAGATACAATGACCTACTAAGAAGGCCATGGATTCACAACATAAGGGCAGTTTCTTCGACTCTCCATCAAATGATGAAATTTCTGATATCTAACGGTGTGAAAGTAGTGTACTGGGAGCAGCATGCTACAAAGGAAATATTTTCAGTTGATGAGGTAATACCAGTAGCAATATTATCAGCCTCAGAGAAGTCGAGCGTCAAAGGTAAACAGGAAATCAAATATCAATCACAGCCACCAGCCACGACCGAATCGGGAAAGCAAGAGATAGAAGAAGAAGAAGAGGAGGATTTTCTGACCCCTCAAACCTTTATTGTTCCCGAAGACTTTGACGCTACCAAATCAACTATCGAGGAGCTGGAACAGGCTATATTGATCAAGTATCTGCCCGAGCAAAAGGTATACTTCCGAACAGGGCTAACCCCCAAACTCAGGAAATAATTCTTCCATTTCTTATCAATAACATGGATTGTTTTGCTTGGTCCCATTGCGACATGACAAGGATCCCACTGGAGATGACAACGCGTCGGCTATGTCTTCAACCCAGGTTTAAACCGGTGAAACAAAAGAGAAGGACCTAGTCCGAGGTAAAGCATGCATTCATAAAGGATGAGGTAACTAAACCTCTCAAAATATTGTCCATTTGTGAAGTAAAATAGCTTGAATGGTTATCCAATGTAGTCGTAGTCCCTAAAAAAGGAACAAATTTAGAATGTGTGTAGATTACAAGGATGTAAACAAGGCATGCCCTAAAGACTCTTTTCCACTGCCTAATATCGATCGCATGATCGATTTCGCGACTGGCCATGAGATCTTTACCTTTCTCGATGACCATTCCGGGTACAATCAAATTCAGATGAACCTGTAAGACTAGGATAAAACCTCATTCCCACAAAATGTGGAACATATTATTACAATATAATGTCCTTTGGGCTAAAAAATGTAGAAGCTACTCATCAACCCTAGTAAATAAGATGTTTGAAGAACGAATATGCAGGTCAATGGAAGTTTATATCGATGACATGCTAGTTAAGTCCCTACGCGTATAGGACCATTTGGCTAATTTGCAGGAAATGTTTGAGATTTTGAGTAAATATAACATGAAGCTAAACCCCGAAAAATGTGCATCCATGGTCGGTTAGGGCAAATTCCTGGGCTTCATGGTGTCGAATCGGGGGATCGAGAACAACCTCGATAAAATCAAGGCCATTAATGACATCGCTGTCATGGATAGTGTAAAAGCCATGCAGAGGCTAACTGGGCAGATAGCTTCTTTAGGCTGATTTATCTTGAGGTCATTAGATTGAAGCCACAGGTATTTCTCTTTTCTCAAGAAGAAGAATGTCTTCACCTGGATCCCGGAGTGTTAACAAGCATTAAAGGATTTAAAGTGATACCTATCGAGCCTAACAATGCTTCATCCCCCGAAGGCAGATGAGAAACTTTACGTATACTTGGAGGTGTCGGAAATTTTGGTGAGTGGTGTCCTAGTTCGAGAAGATAAAGGTACACAATTTCTTGTTTACTATGTAAGTCGGACCCTAGGGGAAGAAGAAACTAGATATCCACACTTAGAGAAAGTAGCACTTACACTAATAAGCGCTTCTAGAAAGTTAAAATCATACTTTCAATGTCACCCCATATGTATGTTAACCACCTATCCATTTCGTAATATATTGTACAAACCCGCACTTTTGGGACGATTAGCCAAATGGGCTGTTGAACTCAATGGGTACGTTATTGAATATCAACCCCGAATGGCCACGAAGCCTCAAATATTAGCAGACTTCGTGGCCGATTTCACGCCAACCCTTGTACCTGAAGTTGAAAGGGAACTCTTGTTAAAATCGAGCACATCATCGGGGGGTGTGGACCCTTTTCACAAACGGTTCTTCTAACGTGAAGGGGCCAGGCTAAATATTGTTTAGAAGCCACCCACAACTAGCATTATTAGACAGTCTATCAAAACTTCTAGATTGACTAACAATGAGGCCGAGTACGAGGCCATGATTGCAGGTCTCGAGATAGCTAAAATCTTGGGAGCAGAAGTCAATGAAGCCAAGTGTAACTCTTCAGTGGTGGTGAACCAAGTAAACAAAAGCTTCAAAGTTCGAGAGGATAGAATGAAAAGGTATTTGGACAAGCTACAGGTAACTTTGCACTGCTTCAAGCAGTGGACTCTAGATTACGTACCTCGAGAAAAAAACAGTAAGGGTAATGCACATGCAAATTTAGGATCAGTAGTCGAGGAATGAGATATTGTCCAAGGGACTGTCGTCCAATTATCGAGATCTGTAGTCGAGGAGGGGCATGCCGAGATAAACTCTACAAGCTTAACCTATAATTTGAGGAACAAATATATTGAATATTTAAAGAATAGAAGGCTCCTATCGGACCCGAAAGTGTTGATGGGCCCTACGGACAAAACTGCCCGATTCACATTAGACGAAGATGGTACATTATACAGAAGGACGTTCGATGGACCATTAGCCGTATGTTTAGGGCCGGGAGACACCGATTATGTTTTATGAGAGCTCCATGAAGGCGCTTGTGGGAACCACTCCGACGCCAAATCTTTGATTTACAAACTCATTAGAGCAACGTACTACTGGGATAACATGGAAAAAGACACTATAGAATTTTTTCGAAAATGTGAAAAATGTCAAAGGTTTGCACCAATGATCCATCAGCCATGGAAAAAACTTCATTCAGTCCTATCCCCATAGCCATTCATGAAATGGGGGATGTATATCATCGGCCCTCTGCCAACGGCCCCAAGTAAAGCTAAATTCATTTTGTTTATGACTGGCTACCTTTCTAAATGGGTGGAAGCATAGGCCTTCGAGAAGGTCAGAGAAAAAGAAGTTATAGACTTTATCTTGGACCACATCGTATGTCGATTCGGGATACCTGCTAAAATCATATGCAATAATGGAAAGCAATTCATCGGCATCAAGGTAACGGAGTGCCTCAAAGGACACAAAATACAAAGGACTTATCGATGTTGTACCACCCAAGTGGAAGCGGACAGGCCGAATCGACGAACAAGACTGTCATTTAAAAATTAAGGAAAAGGTTGAGCGACGCTAAGGGGAAATGGAGAGAAGTTCTGCCTGAAGTTCTTTGGGCGTATCGAACGACATCAAAGTCCAGCACGGGGCAAACCTCGTTCTCCTTAGGATATGGCTCCGAGACCTAATTCCAGTAGAGGTCAGGGAACCTAGCACTAGATTTTGACATGTAACGGAGGAATTGAATCACGAGGCCATGAATACTAGCCTCGAACTATTGGATGAAAAATGAAAATTTGCGCTTATTCGAATGGCTGCACTAAATTAAAGAATCGAGATATATTACAATAAAATAGCCAATATTCGCTATTTTGACATCGGGACTTAGTCATAAGGAAAGTCACCATCAACAATCGAGATGCAAACGAAGGAAAATTAGGCCCGAATTGGGAAGGAACATATTAAGTCATTCGTATCATAGGAAAGAGATCTTACAAACTTGGCATGATGGAGGGTGAACAATTGCCAAATAATTAGAATGTATTACTACTCAAATGATATTATTGCTAAGGTATGACTTTCTCCCTTTTCCATTGGTATTTGATACTAACCTATTGCAGGTGTTTGATCGAGGCATCGAGAAAACTCTTCAACACGAAGATCTTGGATTTTAAAGCATGCGTTGCACTCTTTTTCCCTCAGATCGGTTTTTATCCCGAATGGGTTTTTCCGGTAGGTTTTTAATGAGGCAACAAATATGTGCTACTTGAGGAAAATTCAACAGTATCCAAGGTTTTTTTTTAATCAACCTCGAATACTGAGGGGCATCACCCTCGGGAAAAATATTTCGAGAAAAATACTTCGGGTCAATGGGTCTCGATAGGGAAACCTAGTAATGGGCTAAACAGTCGAATGAATAGTATACATATAGATTTGTCGAGCCCCTATGGAAAAACATGTAAACATGTATGAATTATTCAAAGAAGCATTCTTTCTATATCAAACACTTTGTGTCTCAAAGAAATTTCCTACTAACGAGCTCCATACTTATGATTTTGTGAGAAATGGCTCAAGGGCCAATCACAAATACATCTCAAAGACTTGGGAACTGTCATCGACAGCCAACACATTCGAGTTACCTAAACTCAAATTCATAAGACCTCAAATAGGCACCCCTCAACATAAAGGCAAAGGTCATCGTACTCGGGGTCTGACATTTTAAACAAGTTTAAAATGTTATCAAGAAATAAGACCAAGAGGATACCCAAAGGCTACAGCCATATTAAAGACTAAGCCCGCAACAACGCGGTTCATAGACGTCCCAATCTCGTAATAAATGATAGGACTTCAAATATTTTTGAAAAAATTGGTTCAAAGGCTATCCCCGACAAAATGATTAAAAAGGGGCTTCGATAAAATCAGCCCTTGGAAAACCTTAAGAGGTATCAAATTATCACAACACAAATATGTTAAGGCAAAAAAAGCAAAGGGGTCTCAATCGATATCGAACCTTAAAAAAACCCAATAGGTAAAAATAAATGCTAAGGCATAAAGAAATTTTTACTAAGTTTTTTAAGTCGAAAAAGAGAAAATAATAGCCATCTATTAAAGGCCATATCGGCCCAACCTAAAAGAACATAAGGGCCAAATATTTAGAGTTAGAGGCCTTGTTCTCACTCAACTCGGACCTAAGGGCCCCTTTATTCCGAGCTCGAATAAAGTTGACTTGAATATAGCTCGACGATTCATCATAATATCTTAAGAGGCATTCTATTATAAGTTCAAAACTTGCCCATTATTTACCAAAAAGCATAAGGGTTTGTTTTACTATGAGTTCAACCTCATCCTCACTCGATTATTGAACTTGTAACAACAAAAAACTTTTTAAGGCAAAAACAAAGCACACTTTACCACGAATCAGAGATATAGTGGAAAGAAATGGGACTTTTTATAGATAGAATGTATTTACAGTGACTACGAGGGGCCTTGCATAAAAAAACAAAATCCTAACTATGCCTGTAACTGTTTTTTCCCTCGGTAGCAGCTTCTTCTTCGGTCCCCTCATCATTCTCGGACCCGCCTTGGCTGCATTTATCATCATCATCATCATCATCATCATCATCATCATCATCATCGTCGTCGTCGTCGTCGTCGGCGAAGGAAACGCAAAATATGACATCAACTTCGAGTGCCTTTTCTTGAGCTATCTCTTCAGTGAGGTTGTAACCTCGAGCGTGGATTTCCTTGAAGGTCTCCCTCCGAGACGGCACTTAGAAAAATCATTACTCCGTCACACTCGGTCAGAGGCTTCCCTTAGGCGTGTTTGAGCAGCCTTAGCATCCCTTAAGCATATAGCAATGGTTTTGTTAGCCATGACCTTTGTCTTCCCGATCTCCGCCCTGGCCTCAGCAAGCTTGACCTCGAGCTCATCAATTCTTCTGGCCTGGGCCGAGCTTTTCTCTTTAGCTCCCTGAAAATGGGCCTCGGCCGATGCCAGTTTGGCCAAAGTAGCCTCCTTCTCCATAGCAAGGCAGTCCATGCTCTATTTCCACCGATCGCAATCGGCCTTGATCTGATCGACCTTTCCTCAAAGCAACTCAATCCTCTCCAGTTTTTATTGCAATTAAGACACTGAAGTATTAGCCTCCATAGTGGGGTTGAGTAGACCATACTCTTTCAAAATGAAAATTACTTGCTTGTCTAGCTCGACCTCATTTCTACGAGCTTTGGCCAAGTCTGCTCGAAGGTCCCCGAGCTCCTCCTCCTTTTGACTGCAAAGGAGCTTCAACACATTTTTTTCATCCGAGGTCTAATAGAGCCCGGCCTCGCATTGGCTCGGGTAGGCCCTAAACTTGGTGAAAGACTACACAGAAAGAAGGATAACAAGTTATGATAAAGGGAGATGAAGAAAAAGAAAATTTCAACGATAGGAATTAATGATTACTCGAGAGAAAAGGATTTGAGCCTTTTTGAAGAAGGTAGATGCGTCATTGAAATCGGCAGCATCATCAACCCCGGTAAAGCAATTCCGTAAGGGATCCTCTTCGTTGGGGACTCTACCCAAGTCAGGCATCTGCAGAGCCCAAGCCTCCCTTATGGCTTCTTTAGAATAAGATGGTAGAAAGGGAGAGTGAACTATTGTCATAGCCTTGAACAAATCACTCAGGGCGTTCTGTTCAGTACTGGGAATCTCGGAACCTGCCCCCTCCGGTGTGATTATTGATGGCCACGGAACATTCTTGACCTCGGATGATTCAAGGGTTTTGCCTGCATCTTTCTTTGAAGCCACTTCATCACGAGGCAAAGTTTTTGGCTCGGAGGGCTTGGCAACTTCAACCGGCTTCCTAGCGCGAACCACCAGCGTCGATTCCTAACCCTCGTCTTCTTCTTCCTTGTTCAGTTGGTAGACTGAGTCTATATCCATGGGAATGAGATTCTTCTTGCATCTTTGAGCTGGAGCCTTTTTATCTTGGGGGTCTAAGGGCTTCAAGATCCTTTATCTCAGAATTGGGGACTCGATTTCTTCTCCGAGCAGGGCCGGCCTCATTTCAGAGACGTCTCCAACGCCTGCATGAAGGAGAATTAGGTATGAGTAAAAAAATGTCTCCGATAAAGAGAAAAGTATTGAATTCTTACATGATAAATTTACCATGATATTTGTCTTCCCATCCGCCCCTCACCAAGTCACGCCAAAGCTCTCGTTATACGAGGAGCTCGCGACTAGTTTTTGGACCCAGTCTTTCAGGTCAATGACCGCATGGGGAATCTAAGCAATATCTGCAAGAAAGATGAAGGCATCACGCAATGCAAAAATGGAATACAAAAGGCTACTAGGAAAAAAACTTTATTTACACTCGGGGTTCCACTTCTCTGGGAATAACATTTTCTCCTTTGGGATGAAGTCACAGGTTCTCACTCGCACGAACCTATCATCCAACCCCGATCTTTATCCTTGTCGTTGCTAGCAAAAAAGGCCTTGGTCGCCCGGAGTTGGAGCTTGATCAACCCTCGAAAAAGCTGAGGCCGATACAATCGGATAAGATTGTTGAGGGTGAATTTTAGCCCCTCGGCCTTGCTGGAAAAGTGACGGAGCATGATCATTATGCGCCATAAAGCAGGGTGGATCTGGCCGAGGGTGACCTAGTACCTCTTCCAGAAGTCGATGACGTCTGAATCAATGGGACCCAATGTAAAGGGGTAAGTGTAGATAGTTAGGAACCCCTCCACATGAGTGGTGATACTCTCCTCGGGGGCGGAGATCTGTACGACAACCTCGTCCCCCCAGCCACAATCTCTCTTCATGGCTTCGAGGTATTTCTCCATTATCGAAAAAATATATCTTGATACGTGCTTGCATCGACCAGGGATTGCAGCGGGTTCTCGACTTTGAAGTCGTTCTTTGTGACACAGGGGCCGGGGACAATCTCATGAAGGGTCGACGCTTTATCACCGGCTAGCTGGGAAGACTAGGTAGAAGTTTTCTCCTTTTATGGAACAATTTTGGAAGTTTTGCCATTAATTCAGGTTAGAGGAAGCGGAAAGAGGTGGAGTTTGATATATTTTAGCGCTAAAAGGGTAGGAGCAACAGGTAGTGACAGAGAGAGAGATGAAGAGAAGGAGAGATCAGGGAGGCTTGAAGGTGGAAGCAAAGCTTTTGATTCGAATAAGGAGCACTGTATTAATAGGCACATGATGACGGTTCAGCAGTGCTAGTGACCGACCGCCACTGGCAAACATTTAATGTTTTGGGGAAACAAACCGACGAGATATTTCGGTCACCTCGGGCGCTTACGTCACGAGGATGACATCACCATCAGGTCTCCGAAAAAGCGAGGTTCAAATCATTTCTTATCATTTCACTCTAATAAATGTGGTGACTATCTGTATAAGGTCAAAAAGTATGCCCAATTTCGTAGGCTCGGGAGTTGCTTCAAGAATAAGCTCAAAACGGAGCTCAAGCCCGATGGCGGAGTATAGAACTTTTGGATCGAAGTGCTCGATGAAGACAAGGTCGACTATGACAAACCTCGGGATAATACCGTTATGGTTTAGTAATAGAAAGAGAGAGATTCCCGCAACGTCCTGAAGATCACAGCGTAAATTCCGGAACGGATTTATCCTGGCGGTTAGACAGTTGTCCAATAAGATTCCCTACTATAATTATAAGTGTATCTTATTTAGGACTCCCCTATTATATAAAAGGGAGCCCATTCATTTGTAACACACGATGCATTGACAAGAGAATATACATTCATCATTTTTTTTTCTTACTGTTCATCAGAGTTGCCTTATTTTATTCTTCAATTTATATATTTAATTCTTTGTTTATTAATTGATATTGGACTAAAAACATATTTTTAAAATCACAATATAAGTTTAATTATTACTCAAATTTTAAAGTAAACAATAATCAAAAAGGAAATCCAATGATCCTTAATTAGTTGGTTTCACTAATTAAAGCCACAAATATAACGAGCGCGTGAAACATGTTAAACGTTTGAAAAGTTGGTTCATAAGTTGACAAGTGTTACTAACTTTGATCTTTTTCATACTTTCACCAAATCTTTTACCTAAAGGTTTGGCTTTTTATAATTAATCACGGTGCATTACATGAATGATCAGAAGAAAAACAGTTAGGACAGCTTAAACATTTGGCTGTTCGGTCAGAAATAACTACATTCGTTACTTATTTATTTATTAATATATATATATATATATATATATATATATATATATATATATAGTATATGTAATTGATATATAAAAATATACAATTTGTTGGTTATTATTTGTTGAAGCGACTATATTACGTAGATCTCCCGAAAAGGTATTACATACCTTTACGAATGACATATCTTGCGCATTCCCGCAATAACTTAGTCAAAGATAACTAAAGATCTTGTCTGCAAGAAATCACAATCTATCTAAATCGCACTCTCTTTATCTTCGATAGATGTTGCGTTATGACATAACCTCACAGTAATTCTCGAGTAGATTAACCGTGATAAACCAAAAGCAACAGTAAAAAACCAAATGAATATATACATTGATAATTAATGTAGATTTTTTATATTACTTGTGTAATTTAACTTCTTATAACAAGTTTGCCTACTGTAATTTATTTTTCTAGCAACTAGTGTTATCCTCTTACTTATTATATGCAGTTTCCTGTATTATCTTAATACCCCAAGCATCCAGGTAATTTAGAAACATGAGAGTGCAAATCATCAATAATAAGTATATATTGTTTCGTTGTTTAACCAAAAAATATAATTTGGTTGAGAAGAATCAGAAATTTCTTTACCTTTAGAGGAAGGTGTCTTTGGAATAGAACTCCTAGAAGAGGAACCAGAAGAGCCGCCTCGAGTAGATTCTAACCCTGGTCAAAGTCTGCAGCCTCTGCCTCTTCTATGTCTAACAGGGGCATTGGAAAATTTGTCTAAAATTGAAACTCTTTTGGGGTTAGGGATTGGAGATGCATGTTGAACAAAGATGGATCGAAAGTAAGCAAAAGTAAGGAAGATAGTATTATATTTTAAACAATGATGACATTCACTGTTCTCTTAGGTGAGGGTGATTTTGGTGGCTCCTTCCTGTTTTTTATGTAAGCTTGCTTTCCCTTCTCACTAAACAGCTCTGTGAGATATCTTTGCTTTAATAGATGATCTAGTTCACTTTGTAGAAATCTGCATTCTGATATTTTATGTCCGTGGTCATTGTGAAATTCGCACTAATGGTCCGGATTATGTCAATTTGGATTTGACCGCATCTCTTTTGGCCGTCGTACCTTATCACTCATACTCCTTAGAATAGATACGAGCTCAGAATTAGTTAAATTGAAACTATGACTAGCGAATCGTGCCATTAAATTCCTATCATCATCTCATGTCTCTTGGTTGTTACGATCGCCTCTGAACCTGGATGAAAACCCGGTTCTCCTGTCTCTTGATCTTTGGTCATAGTGTTGATTGTTCTGTCTATATCGTAAATCCTTTCCTGCAAGTCCCATATATGGATCATACCTGTTTTTACCTGATCGGTTTTCGCCTTCTGATCTCCTGGATCCGCTTCTTTCTTTACGATGATGTTGAGGTACGGTATCCTCCTCGATTCTAAGCTTTGTATTGAACCTGTTATAAATATCGTTCCAAGTGGTTGCAGGAAACTAAGAAGGCTTTCTTTAAGCCTTCTCGTGGCTTCTAAACTTTTGTCATTCAATTATCCGGTACACGAGGTAGAGTCATTCTTTCACGTTGGAATCTATCAACGAAATCTCTGAGCAATTCAGAGTTCCCTTGTTTGATTTGAAGATATCCTCCATCCTCTTCTCAACCTTCTGAGCTCCTGAGTGTGCTTTGATAAAATAATCTACAAGCTCAGCAAAAGAATTTATAGAATTTTCAGGTAAAAGAGGATACCAGGTTAATTCCCCATTGGTGAGCATCTCCCCAAACTTTTTGACCAACACTAACTCAATTTCTTGTTTGTTCAAATCGTTGCCCTTCACTCCTGTTATAAATACAGTTACGTGGTCACGTGAGTCTGTTGTACCATTATATTTTAGGATATCAGGTATTTTAAATTTCTTTGGAATTGGTAGGGGAACAACACTCGATTTCCAAGGTTGTTGTGAGTATTTATCCACGTCCATTCCTTTTATCACAGGTGGAACTCCAGGGATTTGCTCGATATGCTTATTTTGCTCCTTGAGTTATTTCTGCAAGCTTAGTACTAAATTTTGAAGATGAGAATTACCTGAATTACCTGGTTCTCCTTCTTGTGCGTCACTGGGGGTTGCTTCATTACGAGAATTAACTAGACCAGAGCGGGGGTTTTCCAACGTGTTGTTATTAGGCGTTGCTGGCAGAACAAGCAATCGATTAACTAATGCTTCCAAAGCTTTGCCAATTCGTGCATCAATTATTTTCTATAAACGTTCATCTCTTGTTTCAACTCCTCCGTCAGCATGTTCAGACATATCTTTAGGAGTTCCTTCACGAGATCCACGTGGAGAAGCTTGAGGGATAAAATTATTGATTTCATCGCCATCCATTTGATAGATCTGGTTTTCCTGATTGTTGTTGTCATTATTATTTGACATGGTGTTAATAATTGGTAGAATGTAACTTTAGAAAGGATGGAGTATTAGATTCCCGGTAACGGAACCAATTTGTTTAACCAAAAAATATAATCTGGTCAAAGCTAGAATTTAAGATAAGAAAATCGGGTTACTGATAATCAAGAAACCAAGACAGAATAATAGGCTTTCAGAAAATAAGAATCAATAAGCAAATTTGTATTTCAGTATGTCGTTGATGATATTCCGCGTCCATACAAATGGTGAAAACTCCTCAAGTTAATAAGGAGTAACGTCTTAAACTAAATAATAAAGGACATTTAATGAGGCGTTACACAATTATTTCTATTAAATACTGATTCACTAACGTATCAGGTATTTAATAATGAATTTAGACTACTTTCTGTCATCAGATTCTTGTCTTCAGTGCCCTTTTTACCCGTTAGCATTAAATGACTTGAATTGGTATGAGACTCGTGTCTAAATTTCTTCTCATGCCTGTTTAAATTTCTCTTCCCTTATCTGTCATCTCCCGTGCCTTTTACTTGATAATTATGCTTTGACTATTTGACCAGTCCACGTCTACATCATCTTTAATTTAAATTCAATTTTTCCCAATACATTCATAAAGAACAATTCTATAAGTGTATTGTATGTTTAAAAGTTATTTTAATTTGTAAAGTTTGTACAAGAAGTAAACCATATTATTTAACAAAAACCAAACTTTGTGGCTGTTAAATTCGGTGAGCTTAATATTAAGGCGTCATATCAAAAGATTGACAAATGTATTAGAATATAATTGTGTGTATCTTTTTATTATTGGTAGAATATTCTCTCATTATTGTACAGTCCTATAGTTGGTAGGATTTGATTTCGTTCAATATTGTACAGTCCTATAGTTGGTAGGATTTGATACCCCTGTACTCTATATATACGTTTGTGAGCAATACGAGAAAATCAATTCTCCTGAAACTCTCTACATGGTATCAGACGCCAGTGGCTTAATCGCCAAAGAAACCCTAAAACTACCCTACCCACGCCGCCGCCGCAGCGCTGCTCATATCAGCAGCCCGTCGGCGCCAAAGCTGCACTAATCGGCAGCCCTTTCTCTTTCGACGTCGATCAGCGCCTCCTCTCCTTTGCCTCGCGCTTCATGGCCGCTACAACGTCCAACGAGCTTCTCCAGCCGATTGCCATCAATGCATCGGCTCAGATCCCACTCAAATTGGTTTCCACTAATTACCTGGCATGGAAATTCAAATTTCGAACCCTACTTACGGGTTACAACCTCCTCAGCTTCTTGGACGGATCGAAGCCGTGCCCACCAACCACCATCTTCGACAAGGAGGTGGCTTCCCCCAATCCAGCATATCCCTACTAGATTCGCCAGAACAATCTTATTCCCAGTGCCATCATCTCGTCGAGCACACCGACGATCATCTCCTTTATTACCGTTGCGGAAACCTCTAAAGAGGCCTGGGACATCCTCGCGTGCACATACGGCATTTCTTCTCGCGGTCGTATCATGGCTCTCAAAGAGCTGCTCCATAGTCCGGTAAAAGGTTCTAAATCTGTTACTGATTTTATGCACGGTATTGGCGTGATTGTGGATGAATTATATCTCCTGGGTGTTACTGTTGATTCTGAGGATCTTGTCATTAAGGTTCTAAATGGTCTTGATGATCCGCATATGGAACTATCGCATGCCATCCAAGCCCACGAATCTCCCATCTCTTTTGCTGAATTACATGACAAGCTGTTAAGCATGGAGGCTCAGATTACTGCTCGTGTGCCGGCCACCTCCGCAGCATCTGATTTAGCTCCATCGGCTGCCTTCGTTACCGGATAGCAGTTAGGCCGTAGCCGCTTCGGTAGTCGCGGGCGCGGCCGTAGCAGCCGCGGTTCAGCCTCTGGTCGCGGTGGTTACTCCAGCAATGGCCAATCTCACGGGTACAATGGGAAGTGCCAGCTCTGCAGTGAATTTGGCCACTCTGCGCGCCGCTTTCCGTCCTATCCCATCTCCGGTGCCAATCAGCCCCCTTACGGCGGACCACTGCCGCGGCCAGCTTATGCTTCGCCGCCTTATCCGGCTGCTCACACAGCCCATCACTCTCTGACGATTCCCTCTACATCCGATTGGATCCTGGACTCTAGTGCCTCCCATCACATAACCTCTGATCTTGCCAACATGTCTCTTCACAGTCCTTACACTGGTTTCGACAATGTGGTTATTGGAAACGGTGAAGGTTTGACAATTACACATACTGGACAACTTAACAGTTATTCCTCTCTTTTATTACTTGGGGCTCTCTGTGTTCCACATATGCGTAAAAATTTGATCTCTGTTGCCCAATTATGTCGTCACAATAATGTTAATGTTGTTCTTTCTGATACAGATTTTCAGGTGAAGGATCGTCGCACGTGGGCAACACTCGTTCGCGGCCCACTTGGGGGCAACACCTACTACTAGCCGGCGGCTTCCAGTCCCCCGTCCGCCCTCACGGCTCAAAAGCTCTTTGCGTCATTGTGGCATTCTCGGTTTGGTCACCCGTCAGCTAAACTCCTGCGTCATTTAGTGTCTTCTAGCAGTATAGCGTCCAGTAATGTGTCTGATCTTGCTTGTGTCTCTTGCAAACTTCATATGTGTCATAAGTTACCTTTTTTCTGAGTCAAGTTTATCTTCTACTGCTCCGTTGGAGCTTATTTTCTCCTATGTATGGACCTCTCCAATTATTTCTAATGAAGGATTTAAATATTATGTCATCTTTGTTGATCATTTTTCTAAGTATGTTTGGTTTTTTCCTTTACGCCGTAAATCTGATGTCTTACAAACCTTCCCCACCCTTAAATCCATTGTCGAAAAATATTTCTCTGCTAAAATCCTTACTCTGTATACTGACAATGGGGGCGAATTCCTCACTTTACGCTCTTTTCTTGCCTCCAATGGCATGTCACATCTCACTTCACCTCCTCATACACCTCAACACAATGGCTATGCTGAACGCCGTCACCGTCATATTGTTGATACTGGTCTCACTCTCCTTCATCATGCGTCTGTACCTCTCATTTACTGGCCTTATGCCTTTGCTACAGCAGTCTATCTCATTAGTTGTCTTCCCAAGACAAAATCTCTCGATGCTCTCCTCCTTTGAGTCTCTCTTCCATAAGCGCCCCAACCTTGACAAACTACGTGTCTTCGGCTGTCAATGCTTCCCTTGGCTTCGGCCCTACACCTTACACAAAATGGAACCCAGATCTCGTGCCTGTGTCCTCTTCGGCTACTCTACTACTCAAAGCGCCTATCTATGCTTTGATCCCTCAACGTCTAAAATCTTTGTCCCGCGTCATGTCACCTTCCATGAAGATGTTTTCCCATTCTTCAAATTGTCTAACCCCGCGTCTCCTCCTGTACCCATTCCGGTCTCCCTAGAAGTCCTTATGCTACCGCCACCAGTACCTGCCGCCGCTCCCACTAGCGATCCTTCACCGGACGCACTTTCGGCGCAATCGACCGCGCCACCAGTGCCCCTTCCGACACCGCCAGCGGCCCCTGCCGCCGCTACACCCATTATGCCACCACCTACAACCTCTCAGGGTGGTCATCATATGCAAACTCGCAGCAAAAATAACATCTTTACGCCTAACAAGAAGTTTGGTATGTCTGCTGTCACCTCTCCAGCTGTTACTAAACCTCAGACTTTGTCTAGTGCTATGTCTGATGAGCGCTGGCGCGCAGCTATGTCATTGGAGTTTGATGCTCTGCTACGGAATGGCACCGGGGATCTTGTTCCACCTGATTCTTCATAGAATGTTGTGGGCTGTAAGTGGGTTTATCGTATCAAACGTAAGCCTGACGGTACTGTGGATAAGTTCAAAGCTCGGCTTGTTGTGAAAGGCTTTCATCAGCGACCAGGTGTCGACTTCCAGGAGACTTTTAGTCCGGTTATTAAGCCGGCAACTGTGCATTTGGTTCTCAGTTTAGTTGTATCCAAGGGCTGGCCACTTCGTCAAATGGATGTGAACAATGCCTTTCTTCATGGGAGGCTTACAGAGGATGTCTATATGGCACAATCACCGGGTTTTGTTAACAAAGCCTATCCATCTTACGTCTGTAAGTTACATAAAGCTATTTATGGTCTCAAAAAGGCACCCCGGGCATGGTACAGTGAGCTCCGCCAATGCCTTTTGGCCATGGGTTTCGTCAACACTACCTCTGACACATCGCTCTTCGTCTTTCAGCATTTTGGTATTATAGCTTTTTTTTGGTATATGTTGATGATCTCATATTGACTGGTAATGACTCTGCCTTCTTAAACCGTGTGATTGACTCTCTTGGGACTAAATTTTCTCTTAAAGACATGGGTGATCTAAGCTACTTTCTTGGTGTTGAGGTTATGCGCAGCTCCAAGGGGTGTTTTCTTTCTCAGCGTAAGTATGTTGTTGATCTTTTGACTCGTCATAATATGCTGTAATCCAATCCTGTTCAGACGCCAACAGCGGCGTCCACCCGCCTTCATCTGGCCGACAGCTCGGCTCCTGCCGATGCATCCGCCTATCGACAGGCCCTTGTGGGCCTCCGGTATCTCTCCTTCACTCGTCCTGATATCTACTTTGCTGTGATAAACTCTCATAGTTCATGCACGCTCCTACTCTCACTCATTGGGGTGCAGTTAAGCGCCTCTTCCGGTATCTAAATGGGACGCGTGACTTCGGAGTCTAGCTGCGTCCTTCATCTGCTATACCTTTGCATTGTTTCTCTGATGCTGATTAGGGTGGAAACTGTAATGACCGCTCCTCAACTGGTGTTTATGTTGTCTTTCTGGGGCCTAATCCTATTTCTTGGAGCTCCAAAAAGCAGCGTTGCGTTGCACGGTCTTCTACTGAGGCTGAATATCGTGCCATTGCTTCTGCTGCCGCCGAAGTTCGTTGGCTTTATTCCCTGCTGCGCGAGCTTCATGTCCCTCTTCCGGCTGCTCCTGTCATTTATAGCGACAACATTGGCGCCAGTTACCTCTGTGCCAACCCTGTGTTTCATTCGCGCATGAAACACATCTCCATTGATTATCACTTTGTTCGTCAATTGGTTCAGAATGGGTCTCTTCGTGTTGCTCACGTATCCTCTGCTGATCAGCTTGCTGATGCTCTCACAAAGCACTTATCTCGTCCTCGACTTCATCTGCTGATTCCAAGATTGGCGTGTCCTCCGGCCCTCCATCTTGAGGGAGCATAATAGAATATAATTGTGTGTATCTTTTTGTTATTGGTAGAATATTCTCCCATTATTGTACAGTCCTATGGTTGGTAGGATTTGATTTCCTTCATTATTGTATAGTCCTATAGTTGGTAGGATTTATTACCCGTGTACTCTATATATACGTTTGTGTTGAGATGAAAGAGCATAAATGATTGTATACAATGTATATACATTGTATATTTATTGTATTTTCTGATATACATTGTATAGGTGGGAGTTGGGCTGTGATGATTTGTTGTTTGGGTTGTACATATATCTAAGCCCGTTTTATTTTTGTCCTTGGGCCGTCTGACCCGACCCAAGGCTGATTGTATATGAACCGTTTGTACAGATATTTTAGACACGGGAATTCATTTCATCTTCTGGCTTTCTCCAGAGCTTCCCATTCTCTATCTGTAACGCTTCCTGTTCATCTTCATCTTCTCTGATTTTCATCTTCAAATCTTCATGTTTTCATGGTATCAGAGCGGGAAAATCTTCCGATCCTTCTCTCTTATGTGTTATCGATACTTGATGAAGCTTTCGCTGAAGTTTTTCTTCGGTTATCTGAGAAAAATACTGTTCGTATATTTTTTTTGATGAATGTTAATCGGTTAATCGGGACTTTTCTGTCTGTTTGAGGCTCCGATCCTGTATCAGTAGATGTTTTGGGTGATTTTCCGACATCTCTGATTTTGTTCCGACGAGTTCTTCAAATTCTAGGGTTTTGCGACTTTCACACCTAGAGTTTTGGTGTTATCCGATGACTTTTTCTTCGCTTGATGGACGTATTAGGTAACTTTCCGGCGTCTATGACCTTACTCCGGTGAGTTTCACAACCTAGGGTTTCCGGTGTTGGACCTAGGGTTTTCTCTGTTGATTGAAGGCCGATCTTCTCCGGTCGCGAAGAAGGAGGGTAACTCTGTCCTTATTTTGAGTATTGTATGCTTTGTGTGTGACTATCTGGTTCCGTATGTGAGTATCTGGTTCCGTTTTATTTTGCTTGCCGAAACTATTTTTTCTTTCAAGCTGGTTCATTAATCATGGCTTTTAATACCACTGCCGGTACCTCCTCCTCGGTAGACTCTACCAGCCCCCTCTTTGTATATTCCTCTGATGTCCCTGGGATCTCTCTTGTCCCCACTCCCTTCTCGGGTTGTGGTTATGGGGGTTGGAGGCGAAAAATGATTGTTGCATTATCTGCTAAAAATAAAATCGAATTTGTTGACGGCTCATGTCCTCGACCTACCACTAATGTGGCTCAACAGAGGCTGTGGGATAGATGTAATAACATGGTCATTTCCTGGTTGACCTCTTCCCTGTCTCCTCAGATTGCTGATAGTGTGCCGATACTGCACAGAGTATATGATCCCAAATTGAGAAAAGATATGGTACCCCTAACAAGACCAAAATCCTTGAATTAAAAAGAGAACTTTCCCACACATCACAAGGCTGCTTAGACGTAGCCTCATACTTTAACAAGCTCAAAGGCCTGTGGGATGAGTCGGGCACAATGTGCAGAAATCATGGGAAGAGATGTGTGTGTGCTGCTAAAAATGGAATAATTGAGGAAGATGATGAAAACAAGGTAATCCAGTTTCTTATGGGGTTAAATGAAGCATACATGGGGGTTAGGAGTAATCTGTTGATGATGCAGCCATTTCCTTCCCTTGACAGTGTTTACAATAAAGTGCTTAATGATGAGAAACAGAGACAAGTTCAATCTATTTCTCAAATCAGTCCAGACTCTATGTCTTTTAACACTAATGCAAACAAGCACTCAGTTGGGTTTAATCAGGCTACAGTGCCTAGAGCCCCTATTTTCAGACCCAGAGTTAATTTTGAGCAAAGCAGAGGGCCCTTCTTTTGCAGATACTGCACGAAATCTGGGCACTTAATTGATAAGTGCTACAAGATCCATGGGTTTCCTCCAAACATAAATTACAACAAGGGAAGGAAATCTGCAGCTGCTCATGTCTCCACTGGTGAGGAATGTGAGTCTGTTCATCATGGGAATCCTAATATGTCTGTTCCTCTTAGGGATCCTACTGCCAGCCATCACCATGTTACACACATAGATGGTCACATCTCTGTGATACCAGGGTTGAGCAGACACCACTATGATCAATTGATGAACTTGTTGCAACAGACCAAGTTAGGGGATTCCAGTGATCAAGCTGCTCCTCCCATGTGTGCTCCTAACTTTGCTGGTACTATGTTGACTGAGAGTCTTGTTTCTGATTCCAAATTATGCATGCTTACACACATTAATTCTGTCACCTGGATCATAGATTCAGGGGCATCTAATCATATGACTCATGATAAAAACCTACTCTTAAACATCATACCTTTGACTGTTCCTTATCTTGTAACTTTGCCTAATGGTTACAAAGTGAAAGTAACTTGTACAGGTTCTTTTGCATTAACTTCTTCCCTTACTCTTCACAATGTGCTTGTGGTTCCTTCTTTTAAATACAACTTGATTTCTGTTCACAAGTTGGTAAAACAATTGCACTGTATAGTTTGTTTACTCCAACTTCCTGTTTACTTCACATGATACAGGACCCTTCTCTGAAGAAGCCTCTGCTTCTTGGTAAAGAGGAAGCTGGCCTATACAAACTGTCTTGTGTGCCACCTACTCCTTCTTCCTCTCCTGGTTCTTCATTTACCTCTGTATGTGCTTTGTCTAATTTTTGTAATGATGACAATGTGTCTGACAGCAAAATTGTTGCCTTGCCTCCAATTGTAAATAATTCCATTTGTAATAATGCTGTTACCACTAATATGAATTACATTTGGCATTTAAGACTAGCACATACTTCTTTTGCAAATATGAGACATATTTCTGGTTTGTCTTTTCCACTTGCTTCTCAACAACCTTTTCCTTGTTCTGTCTGTCCTATGGCCAAACAAACCAGACTCCCTTTTCCTGATAGCAGTATCAGTACTACTAGACCATTTCAATTAATACATGTGGATACTTGGGGGCCTTACCACACTTCTACTTCTTCTGGTTATACATACTTCCTTACTATAGTTGATGATTTTTCTAGGGCAACCTGGACACACTTAATGGGATCTAAAAGCAATGCTTTTTCCCTGCTTAAGTCTTTCATCTGTTTTGTTAAAACTCAGTTTAACACTGTGGTTCAAACTATTAGAAGTGACAATGCCTTAGAATTGGGATCCAGCATTGAGGGCATATCTTTCTTTAGTAGCCAGGGGATTATTCATCAAACCTCCTGCCCTCATTCACCCCAACAGAATGGTGTTGTTGAAAGAAAGCACAGAACCCTTCTTGAAACATGTAGAGCCTTGCTTTTTCAATCTGGCCTACCTGTATCTTTCTGGGGGGATTGTCTGTTGACTGCCACTTATCTTCTTAACAAAAAACCTTCCAGAATTCTTCACAATAAGTATCCTCATGAAATTTTGCATGGGAAATCTCCATCCTATTCTCATTTGAGGGCATTTGGGTGCCTTGCTTATGTTACTGTCCCTATTCCTCAAAGGGACAAGTTAAAACCTAGAGCCCTCTCTTGTGTTTTTCTGGGTTTCCCCTTTTCCAAAAAGGGTTATAAACTGTATGATCTGGTTTCCAAGAAGTGTTTTGTCTCCAGGGATGTTGTATTCCATGAAAATTATTTCCTTTTAAGAATAAACCTTCTTTTTCTCATCCATCTCCTTCATCTTTTCCTTTTGTTACTCCTACTGAACATTCCCCTGACACAGATTTTCCAACACATGCTTCCTCCCCTCCTTCTCCTACATTTGATTCTCGTGTTCCTGATTTTACTGATACTGCTCCATCTTCCCTTCCTTCTTTCAATCCTGATATATCTTCCCCTGTTTTATCTCCTTCACACACTATTCCTGCTCCTAGAAAGTCCACTAGACATCATAATCCTCCTTCAAATCTTAAGGATTATGTCTGCCAACTCCCTGCCTTTTCTGGTTCCTCTTCTTCTACTTTGGAATCTGAACCTTTGTATTACTCTCAAGCTGCATCTGTTCCAGCATGGCAGGCTGCCATGAGACAGGAGTTTGATGCTTTGGAAGCTAACCATACCTGGGATGTTCTTCCTCTTCCTCCTGGTAAGAAACCCATTGGCTGTAAATGGGTCTATAAAATCAAATACAAGGCTGATGGTATTGTTGAAGGTATAAAGCCAGGCTTGTTATTAGGGGTGACACTCAAGTTGAAGGGGTTGATTTTGCTGACACCTTTTCTCCTGTGATTAAGATGACATTATGTGGATGATATTATCCTTACTGGGGATGACAGTGATGAGATTACTGCCCTGAAACTGTTTCTGGATGATCAGTTTAAAATCAAAGACCTAGGATCTTTGCATTATTTTTTGGGCCTTGAAATGTCAGTTGTTCCTTGTGGAATGATCCTTAATCAGCATAAGTATATTTCTGATTTACTGCATCAGTTTGATTGCGCAAATGTCTCCTCTGTTGTTTCTCCTTTGGACACTAATGTCAAACTTCATGCTGATTTTGGTGACCTTTTATCCTCTCCTGACCAGTACAGGAGTCTTGTTGGTAAGATGTTGTTTCTGACTCATACTAGGCCTGACATATGCTTTGATGTTCAACATCTGAGTCAATTCCTAAAATGCCCCAGACTTCCACATATGACTGCTGCCCTGCATGTTTTGAGATACCTTAAAGGCACTCCATCTATGGGTCTGTTTAATTCTACCAGTGCTGATTTCTCTGTTGTTGGTTATTCTGATAATGACTGGGCTGCCTGCCCTGATACTAGAAGATCTGTCACTGGTTTTTGTGTGCTTTTGGGTGCTTGCCTGATTAGTTGGAAATCTAAGAAGCAACCTATTATTTCTTTGTCTTCTGCTGAAGCAGAATATAGAGCCCTCAGCAAAGTTGTTGCTAAATTATCTTGGCTCTCTCGTTTATTGGTTGATCTTGGGGTCTTTGTTTCTCTTCCTTTTTCTGTATATTGTGATAGTCAGGCTGCTTTCCACATAGCTAACAATCCTGTTTTTCATGAGCGTACCAAACACATTGAGGTGGACTGCCATTTTGTTCGTGACCTGCTACATATGGTTTTCTCAAGCTGCTTCATGTTCCTACTTCTCGTCAACTGGCTGACCTGCTCACTAAGCCATTGCCTGGCACTGTGCTTCATCCATTGTTATCCAAGTTGCAGGTGGTTTCCTCCTCCAACTTGAGGGGGGTGCTGAGATGAAAGAGCATAAATGATTGTATACACTGTATATACATTGTATATTTATTGTATTTTCTGGTATACATTGTATAGGTGGGAGTTAAGCTGTGATGATTTGTTGTTTGGGTTGTACATATATCTGAGCCCGTTTTATTTTTGTCCTTGGGCCGTCTGACCCGACCCAAGGCTGATTGTATATGAACCGTTTGTACAGATATTTTAGACACGGGAATTCATTTCATCTTTTGGCTTTCTCCAGAAGCTTCCCATTCTCTCTCTGTAACGCTTCCTGTTCATCTTCATCTTCTCTGATTTTCATCTTCAAATCTTCATGTTTTCAGTTTGTGAGCAATACGAGAAAATCAATTCTCCCAAAACTCTCTACAAAATGGACCTCCGATAAAATCAATTAATCTGTAAATTTCTTTGTTTAAAGTTAATTTTGTGAATACACACCACAAAATATTTTGTAAATAAATGTACTAAATAATTCTTCGGAAATGCTTATTAAAAATGTTAACGTTACCACTTTCTCTAATTTACCGAGTTAAGTTACTTGTGCGACGATGTGGTTTTATTTCATAATTAGGTCATTTAACTCAGCTGAATTGACTACATAGTACCAAAGCACCTCAAATAATTTTCTCAAAATTTGAAGAAAGAAACAATTGCCACATTATTGAAATCCGTATTGTGTCTGCGAAAGGAGGTTCCCAAGTCGATTACCAACCCAAAAAAGGGAGGGGATTGCTTTACCAAACCCTATAAATAACTTTATTAAAAGGTAAAAAGAAAGACAATGATTAAATAAACGTTGAAGAGAAGACAGATTTGCTTTTGAATTTAGTGGAATATAATCGGTCAATTTTGCTCCATTAGTGCGTTATTATTTTGTCAATCGAGGCAATTCTAAATGAAAAATACATAATTGATGGGGCAAAGATTTTTTACTAAGGGTCGAAATATTAAAAAAAAATAGGCACAAAAGTATGTTACTATACGATTAAATTTATAGTATATACATTAGAATTTCTTTTATCCAGCTACCATAATTTTTCGATAAAGACGTTTCAAGTTGACACTTCTTTGTCTAAGGTGGCTCCAGTATAATATCAGAGTTCATAACCATAATCACGTACTATGGGGGTATGGACATGAGATTATTCACAAAATCATGAACGTTATTCAAACTCCACTTTGATACTATGTTTAAGTAGAAGCGGGTACTAATATTGTATGGATACAGTTGGGCTCGAAAGAAGAAGTATATGTAATAACTTTGCTTCTATTTTCTACCTTGCAAATTTTGTATATCCTTGGGTAATTTGTACTCAAATTAGAATATCTGTTTAACTGAGCAAAAAATATATGTACAAATGATTTTTTTTTTAAAAACTTTATGGTCTTCTATGATATTTTTATAGCTATAAAATCATACTAGTTAACTTAGATAAAATTAGAAATTTAAAATTAATTATTTTAAATATAAAAATATCATTAGTTTAAACAGACTAAAAAAATTGTCACATAAATGGAATAAACAGAGTATTAAGTATTCCATATTTTGTTTTACGATCTTTTTTCTTTTCCTATTTCCAAGAAATTAAAAATGAAACAGGTAGCTAATAATAGAATCAAAAAAAGCAAAATGAAACTTGTTGATTCAAATTTTATGACTTACAACCTTAGAAAATAACACATCAATAAGGCAAAAAAGAACAGATTAGATCTCATTTATATACAATCTTATTATTTTCTTTTCTGTAGATTGCAGAATACTGAAAAAGACAAGTCTTGAAGAGAAAACGGAAATCATATATACGTACATGCAAACAAGCTAAGCACATACACTATTCACTATTCCCAATCTTCAACCTTTCTATATTTCGAATTTACTGCATTTAAAAAAAAAAACTGCAACAGTTGCATGCATGAAACTCGAAAAGCTTCAAATATTATTTCATATCAAGCACAAGGCGAAGCTATAGCTTGTCGCCTCAAATTTCTGTAGAATTTTGAAATAAAAGCCTCAGCTGCTTCATCAACATGGCTATTTTCCTCCACATCTCTAAGAGGAAAAGGTGAATCAGTGATCCTAAGTTGTCTCACCATAGGAGTCCTTCCAAATCCAGGCAAAGCAGGCGACGCTGTTTCACTCTGAATCATCTCCAATGCTTTCATTACAGCAGCATTCACTACTACAACATCATCATCTTCACTGGAAATATTGTAATTTCCATTGTCGCTACATGACTTGTTCTTGTTTCGTTTGTTGAAAGGTAAGTGAAAATTAGGGTAATGAACTGGGCTGTTACTCTCGTACTCATTGTTGTTGTTGTTGTTGTTGTTGTTTTTGTGTGGAGGAGAGAAAGGTAAATTTTTGTCGTGTGATCGGCGTTGAGTGTTGGACCATTGGTGTGTATGATGAAACATGAGATTTTGTATGGCAGTTTTACTAGCAATTTTGCCACGCTTCATTATTAAGTTGAGATCAAGCATTAGTTTTCTCTTTGATATGCTTTTTCTCAACATGAAATATGCAACTCTTACTATGTTCCAGAATTTCTTTGCTATCACTACCAAATTTTGTTCCATCTTTATAAACCTCTCTATATTTTTTTCGGTGTTCTGAGTATTTGATAAGGCTAGATTCTATGATAGATTTGAGAGAGAGAAATGTGTAAACTGAATTGTGGGAATGATGAATATTGTAAAACTAATATGTGGTATATATAGGGGGGCCTTTAATTTGTACATAGAGGAACTTTGAGGTTAAGCTAAAGTGACCAGTAGAGGGATGGTCCATAGATATTTTTATTTAAATTCAATATTTTATTGGCTCAATTATTAATGAGGGGAGGGTCGAATGCAGCTTTAAAAGATTACTTTATTTTTTAGGTCATTGTCATTCACATTTTTGTAAATTTGCCTTACCTTTTGATAGGGAAATTAGTTTTTGGACAATTTCCAAGTTAAAAGATTTTTAGTTCCCCTTATTCAAGTAAGAATTTAAATAAGTATCCTATTCTATTTTTTTAAGTTGATGTCGATTAAAAGTTACCAGTAACATAATTTCGAAATAATTGGTAGTATAAACTTGCAGTCAGAATTAAACTTCTGCACTGTATAAACTCAGATTCAAGAATGTTCCATGAAATTTACACGTAATATGCTTTTTTAAATTTTGGCTTGTAGATACGGACCCTTTATACATTCCTGTAGAGGATATTTTCCAGTTTTGATGTTATAATCCTTAAATTAATCCACAAAAAGAGGTACCAAAGAGAAAGTAGTACTGTAATATATGGAATGCGGTTACAGTATTATTGTCATACACTGTCTTAGAAAAAAGAAAGGACTCTGGGGTAGTTTGATTTAAAACCAAGTTATTCTAGGATTATAATAAAAAATATAATTTGATGGATGATTAATCTCATTTTTTAAATGGGATAAATTTATTATATTTTTATATATACATGAAATAAATTTTAGCTAACACATCGGTAATCAAATAATTTATTTAATCTTAAAATTTATACCGAAATAACTCATCTAATACTATAAATGAACGGGGCCCTATTAGCATATACTCCTCCCAATTTATGTAATACTTTTTGCTTTTAAAATTCAAACCTTTAATTTATGATCATGCATGGACATAAATTCATTTAAAGATAATTTACTTATTTAAAAAAAGAGGGGTTGCTCTGATGGTAAGCAACCTCAATTCCAATCGAGAGGTTATGAGTTCGATTCTCCCCAAAAGCAAGATGGGAAGTTCTCGGAGGGAAGTCGGGTTTCTATTTGGAAACAGTCTCTCAACCCAAGAGTAGGGGTAAGGACTGCGTACATACTATCCTTCCCAAACCCCACTAAGTGGGATTATACTGGGTTATTGTTGTTGTTGTTGTTATAATTTACTTATTTAGCTACTTAAAAAATATTGTAAGTCACGGTTATTAATAACTTAGAATATTTAAAAGCCCTATATGAAAGTTACCGTTAAAATATGATTGGTTCAACTCTTAAAATATAAATACTTTTATATAAATTGTTACGAAAGGGAGTAAAATACAATTACATTTTTATTTTGGATACATTTGTATTTTAGCAGCTTCTGGATGTATTCGCGGCTGTGTAGCTTTTTCCTAAAAATCGTAGGTACTGTTGGAGGAAAAGTTTACTTAGGAAGGAAGGTTTTCCCCAGGTAACAACTGTACATTCCCATCAAAGTAATGCATGAAACTGTCGTGCGTACAAAGGACGTCCTCGATTTGGTACAAAGTTAACTATGGGCGTACCAATACAAGGACACAATCATGAGAACGTACTTTTTTTTTAAGTATAAATTTTATGCGTTAATAATCGTAATAATATCGATACAAGTAAATCACTTCTAAGATAATTAATAAGTAAAGATTCATGATAAATACTACTCCCTTTTTTCAAAAATAAAATAAAACAATGCTATTTTACACTTTTCAAAAAAATAATACTCTTGTTGAAAATAAAAATAAACTTGATTTTGTTATAATTATTTGGGCTTAAGAAATTATGAAAAATAAAGAGCCCAATTCCGGAACATTCTAGGCAACTCTAGATTTCGGAACGTTCTAGAGAACTCTAGTCCATTTGAGCTTGGAAATACTCTAGAATTCTCCATAGAATTCTAGCACATGTACCTAGCTAGAAAGTAGTAGAACTCTCTAGACTCTCTAGAATTCTCCATATATTTCTAGCACATGTACAAAGCTAGGAAGTGGTAGAACTCTCTAGACACTCAAGAGTTTGGCAAGCCTCCCCTATAAATATGGGATGACATTTGGCATTTGTATAACACACAAAACACAACATATCAAGCCAAAAAATATCAAAAACAAGTTTGAGTAATAAAAGTTTCTCTTCTCCAAAATCTTTCTACTCTTCCAAAATTCCCTTAGCCTAAAAACCTTCCTCCAAATATTAATAGCAATCCTCTTCCAACAAAGTGGTATCAGAGCCACACGATTCTAACAAAAAATTTCTAAAATCATGGCAAATGGTGTTGCATCCTTCCAAGTTCCTATGCTTAACAAGAGCAACTATGATAATTGGAGTATCAAGATGAAGGCTCTCCTAGGTGCACATGATGTTTGGGATATTGTAGAGAAAGGCTACAATGAGCCCCGAGATGAATCTACATTATCCCAAACTCAAAAGGATGGTGTGAAGGATTCAAGAAAGAGAGACAAGAAAGCTCTCTACCTCATCTACCAAGCATTGGATGATGATGGGTTCGAGAAGATCTCAAGTGCAACCACTGCTAAGGAAGCATGGGAGAAACTCCAAACGTCTTGCAAAGGTACCGAGCAAGTAAAGAATGTACGTCTCCAAACCTTAAGAGGAGAATTTGAGTCTTTACATATGAAAGAAGGGGAGTCCATTTCCGACTATTTTTCAAGAGTTTTGGTGGTTTCAAATCAAATGAAAAGAAATGGTGAAAAATTGAAAGATGTTAGAATTATTGAGAAGATACTCCGATCATTAACTTCCAAATTCGAGCATATTGTCATAACAATTGAAGAAACTAAAAATTTGGAGGAGATGTCAATTGATCAATTAATGGGATCCTTACAAGCATATGAAGAAAAGCATAAGAAAAAACAAGATATAGTGGAGCAATTATTCAAGATGCAAATAAAAGATAAGGAAGAAAACATCGGAAATGGACGAGGTCAATATGGAAGAGGTCGTGGTCGTGGTCGTGGACGAGGTCGAGGCCATGGACGTGGACGAGGAGGTTTCAACAACATTGAAGAAAGAAGAGAATACCCAAGTCGTGGGAGAGGCAACCAAGGTGCAAGCTACGATAAATCTCAAATTAAATGTTATTCTTGTCAAAAATATGGACACTATGCTTCACAATGTAGAGGGTCTCAAACCAAAGTCGAAGAGACCGCCAACCTTGTGGAGGATAAGGGCCAAAAAGACGTGACCCTACTTCTAGCATACAAAGGAGAAGAAGGGAGACAAGACAATACTTGGTACCTTGACACCGGGGCGAGCAACCATATGTGTGGAAAGAGGAGCATGTTCGTGGAGCTCGACGAATCGGTGAGTGGTAATGTTTCTTTTGGTGATGAATCCAAAATACCAGTGAAAGGCAAAGGTAACATCCTAATCCGCTTGAAGAATGGAAATCACCAATTTATCTCAAATGTCTACTATGTGCCCAACATGAATAATAATATATTGAGTTTGGGGCAACTCTTAGAAAAGGGCTATGACATTCACATAAAAGATCATAGTCTTTCCATAAGAGATAATAGAAATAATTTAATCGCTAAGGTGCCTATGTCCAAAAATAGAATGTTCTTGTTGAACATTCAAAATGATGTTGCAAAGTGTCTTAAAGCTTGCTACAAAGATGTATCTTGGCTTTGGCATCTTCGATTTGGGCACTTGAATTTTGGAGGCTTGGAGCTACTATCCAAAAAGGACATGGTGCGAGGACTACCATCCATTAGACACCCCAATCAATTATGCGAAGGATGCCTACTCGGAAAGCAATTTCGAAAGAGTTTTCTAAAGGAGTCAAGCACAAGAGCCCAAAAGCCATTGGAGCTCATACATACCGACATATGTGGTCCTATCAAGCCAAGCTCCCTCGGTAAAAGCAACTATTTTCTTCTATTTATTGATGATTTTTCTAGAAAGACATGGGTGTATTTCTTGAAGCAAAAATCGGAGGCATTTGAAGTATTCAAGAAATTTAAAGCGGCAGTGGAGAAAGAAAGTGGACTACACATAAAGGCCATGAGATCCGATCGTGGAGGCGAGTTCACTTCTAGAGAGTTCCAGAATTTTTGCGAGGAGCATGGAATAAGGCGTCCACTAACGGTACCAAGGTCCCCCCAACAAAATGGAGTGGCGGAAAGGAGGAACCTGACAATTCTAGACATGGCGCGGAGTATGCTAAAGAGCAAGAAGCTACCAAAGGAATTCTGGGCCGAAGCAGTAGCGTGTGCAGTTTATCTACTCAACCGATCACCAACAAGGAGCGTGTGGGGAAAGACACCACAAGAAGCTTGGAGTGGAAGGAAGCCAGGAATCTCCCATCTAAGAGTCTTTGGAAGCAAAGCATACGCACATGTACCTGACGAGACACGGAGCAAGCTCGATGACAAAAGTAAGGCGTTCATCTTTATCGGGTATGATTCCAACTCCAAAGGCTACAAATTATATAATCCAGATACTAACAAGCTTGTGATAAGTCGGGACGTGGAGTTTGATGAAGAAGGAGAATGGAATTTTGGTTCTCTCGAGGACTTTAGTTCCATTATTCCAACCGAAGAAGAAGAACAAAGATCTACAGCAGAGGATGCCCATCGAGAGCTAACTACTCCACCTACCTCGCCAACAGCAGTTCAAGATGACTCGCCACCATCGTTTCTGAATGAAAGGAGCGAGGAACGCGCAAGGAGTTTGGAAGACATTTATGAAGACACTGAAAGGTTAGAGGACCTAACTCTTCTTTGTCTATTTGCTGATTGTGAACCAGTTACCTTTGAAGAAGCCGTACAAAGTAAGAAATGGCGAAATGCAATGGATGAGGAGATCCAGTCCATCGAAAAGAACGACACCTGGGAGCTGACTTCACTTCCAAAAGGGCAAAAGGCGATCGACGTCAAGTGGGTGTACAAGGCAAAGAAAAACTGTAAGGGAGAAATCGAAAGATACAAGGCAAGGCTTGTTGCAAAAGGATATAGTCAAAGAGCCGGCATCGACTATGAAAAGGTATTTGCCCCTGTAGCCCGTTTAGAAACTGTAAGACTAATCATTTCTCTGGCAGCTCAAAATAAATGGAAGATACACCAAATGGATGTAAAGTCGGCGTTCTTGAATGGAGTCCTTGAGGAAGAAGTTTACATCCGACAACCTATGGGCTATGAGGTGAAGACGCAGGAAGACAAAGTCTTAAGATTGAAGAAGGCGTTATATGGACTAAAGCAAGCACCAAGGGCGTGGAACAGTAGGATCGACAAGTACTTGCAAGAAACTGACTTCGCCAAATGCCCACATGAGCATGCGCTCTATGCCAAGATCAAAGATGGAGATATCTTGATCGTTTGCTTGTACGTGGATGATTTGATCTTTGCACGAAATAACCAAAGGATGATCGATGAGTTCAAGCAAGCGATGGCTAAAGAGTTCGAGATGACCGACATTGGGCTTATGGCGTACTATCTTGGCATTGAAGTCAAACAACTTGAGGATGGAATTTTCATCTCACAGGAGGGCTATGCGAAGGAGATCCTAAAGAAGTTCAAGATGGATGATTGCAACCCAGTCAAGACACCGGTGGAGTGCGGGATCAAGTTGTCGAAGCATGATGAAGCTGAGAAAGTGGACACGACGATGTTCAAGAGCTTAGTTGGGAGCTTACGATATTTGACTTGCACGAGACCCGACATTCTCTACGCTACCGGCCTCATAAGTCGCTACATGGAGAATCCAACTACTACACACTTGAAGGCTGCAAGAAGAATTCTCCGCTACCTCAAAGGTACAATCAACTTTGGCTTGTTCTATTCAACTTCTAATGATTATAAGCTTGTTGGTTATAGCGATAGCGATTGGGCCGGAGACATTGATGATAGAAAAAGTACCACGGGCTTCGTGTTCTTCATGGGAGACACTGCCTTCACTTGGATGTCCAAGAAACAACCAATTGTCACTCTATCCACACGTGAAGCTGAGTACGTTGCCGCTACCTCCTGTGTATGTCATGCAATTTGGATGCGAAGTTTGCTAAAGGAGCTCGGATGGCCACAAGAAGATCCAACTACAATTTGCGTGGATAATAAGTCGACGTTGGCGTTGGCGAAAAATCCGGTGTTCCATGATCGAAGCAAGCATATTGACACACGCTATCACTACATAAGAGAGTGCATCACAAGAAAGGATGTACAAGTAGAGTACGTGAAGTCCAAAGACCAAGTTGCGGATATCTTCACCAAGCCACTCAAGCAAGAGGACTTCATCAAGTTAAGAAGTTTGCTTGGAATGACAAATCAAGTTTAAGGGGGGGTGTTGAAAATAAAAATAAACTTAATTTTGTTATAATTATTTGGGCTTAAGAAATTATGAAAAATAAAGAGCCCAATTCCGGAACATTCTAGGCAACTCTAGATTTCGGAACGTTCTAGAGAACTCTAGTCCATTTGAACTTGGAAATACTCTAGAATTCTCCATAGAATTCTAGCACATGTACCTAGCTAGAAAGTAGTAGAACTCTCTAGACTCTCTAGAATTCTCCATAGAATTCTAGCACATGTACAAAGCTAGGAAGTGGTAGAACTCTCTAGACACTCAAGAGCTTGGCAAGCCTCCCCTATAAATATGGGATGGCATTTGGCATTTGTATAACACACAAAACACAACATATCAAGCCAAAAAATATCAAAAACAAGTTTGAGTAATAAAAGTTTCTCTTCTCCAAAATCTTTCTACTCTTCCAAAATTCCCTTAGCCTAAAAACCTTCCTCCAAATATTAATAGCAATCCTCTTCCAACAACTCCTATATTTTTACCATTAAAAATAATCTAATTCGAACTTCTGGTTTATCTTTAATGATAATCAAAGATTAGATCTACAGTTTCAAAAGTATTATATAACTACACAATTCATGTCACCATATTTAAAATCACAAGAATCAAAAACTTTATTTGTGTCTTAAGCTCCACATACAGTCAAATTATGTATATATTTAAAATAATATGCAATCACAAGTAAAATTATAACGATAATATAACTTTTGTAATGTTATCCATGTATATAACGTGAATCCGTTGCTTTAACGCTTTCCTAATATTTTAACATGTTTTTTTTTTATTATTAACAGACTTCACACAATATTGTGTAGGGTTAAATTTGACTCATCACCTCCCCACGCCAGGTGGGCACGTCCCTTGTAATAAGGGCGGCCCAAGCAAGGGTGCGGCCCAAATCAGGAACGATGTCGTTTAGCGTCTGACTCCTTTTGTTGAGTGGAAGCCTCAAACCTTTGTAACTTTTTTTTATTTATTCATTTTTATTTATTTGTTCGAGAAAGATTTCCTACTATATAAAGGAAACCGTCTCTTTGTAAAAGGACATCGGTATTATTCTCTGGCAATACGACCTCTCTCTTTATCCCTCCCTCTCTCCCTCAAGTTTATAACTATTGCTTATTTCCTAAGTTATTTTTACCATTATCATTTGTTCACAGATCAACGGAAATTCTTGAGTCGATAATTATCTCTGGGGCTCATTATATTTTGATTACGATTTACCCTCATATATTTTTGATTTTTTAAGCTTACAAAATATTAACATCATTTCTGAGCTAAACAATTTGGCGCCGTCTGTGGAGATTTCGAGAATCAAACCATAGTTTACGCCTAGAGAACCATAAAAAAGCCTTCCTTTACTACACAAAAAACGAAAAATGGCTAACAACAACGCAAGAATGAAAACAATAGCTGATGTTGCAACTGCACATTAGCAAGGCGAAATTGTCCCCGGAAATGGCTCGGAAGAGAAGGAATGCTGCTCCGATTGTCCATGCAATCCCTCCTAAGCTCGTTACACCTGAACATGACATCACAACTACACTTGAACCTCTAACATTTGGAAATTTTCTACCTCTGAAGTACCAATCGAAGGATCAATTGCATGTAGAAGAAGTTGAGAATCGATTGCAAGGAATTGAAGAAATGAATGATACAACAGCAAGGAGATTGCAATTTTCAGCAGTTATGGAACCAAAGAGTGCAGTACCAGATATTGTTGAAGCTGTTGAGACAGAGAATCCAAAACCTACAATGGCGGAAGTAGTCATAGGCAACAGAGATGTGCAAATGGGTAAACCTTTATCATTTGTTCCTCCTACTTTGAGAGATGGTAAAAAGGTAGTGCAGATCTGTGAAGAAGATTTACAACCACAAATGGAGTATTGGAAGAATGCACTGATTGGATTTGTAATTGGAGATAGACCTAGTGAACAAAATATGGAAAACTTTGTTAGTCATATTTGGAATTTTGTTACTAAGCCTCAAATCCTTATGCATGCTGAAGGTTATTGTATTTTCAGATTCAACAGTGCTGAAGATAGAGATACAGTCATGCAATCCGGTCCATATACCTTTAGAAGCAAGCCAATGGTTCTAAGGCTCAATTTTCAGGCTAGTGTGCTTAGCACTATACCTATTTGGATTCGATTTCCAGGTCTACCTGTAGGGTATTGGTCTACAGAGGTGTTGAGTAAGTTGGCAAGTGCGATTGGGAAACCATTGTATACTGATAAGTATACTGCTCATTATGACAAAATCTCATTTGCTAGAATTCTTGTAGAAGTTGATGCTGCATATCAGCTTCCTGATGAACTAGAATTTGATACACCTTATGGTTCTAAAATCCAGTCTGTTGAATATGACTGGAAGCCTACTTTTTGCAATCACTGCCTTAAATTTGGTCATGACACAATTGAGTGTTGGTATTCTTCTGGGAATTCAGACAATCATGTGAAGGAGCAAAAAGACATAAGAAAAGGGGAAATTAAACACATGCAGCAGGGGAAGCAAAAGAAGAAGGAATGGATAGTAAAGAAGAATGTAGCAACTGATGGAATCCAAAAGCAGTCGGAGGAAGCTGTTAATCCACCAGTGTTAGTAGTGCAGACTGATCAGGCTTCAAGCAAGTTAGATGATCAAGCTAATGTGCAGCTGTATGAGCAAGTGAATCCTGAAAATCAACTGAGTGAAACAAACACTATGATTACTACCAGTAGTGTGCAGATGACTAGTATGGGTACTAGAGGAAAAGGAATCATGGAAGTAATGGGAAGAAGAGGGCAACTATTTGATCCTGGGCCTTCTTATAGTTTGCCAAATATTGACCCATGATTGTAGTCACATGGAACATTAGGGGACTTAACCAGTCCCCAAAGCAGAAGGAATTGAAGCAATTCCTTAATGATAATAAAGTTGATGTAATTGGTATACTGGAAACAAGAATAAAAGAGCATAAAGCCAAGAAAATATTTGACAAAATTGCAAACGACTGGATGTGGCAATGCAACTATGCAAAAGCTCTTAATGGGAGGATATGGTTTTTATGGAAACCTCATATTCAGATTCAAGGGGTGTCTCTTTCTGACCAGTTCATTCATTGTCTAGTGGAGGATACTAGAAGTCTAGTAAGATTCCACTTCACTATTATCTATGCTTACAACACTGCAGTTCTTAGAGCACAGTTATGGAGGGATCTCAGAACAATTTCTATTCCTCAGCAAGATGCATGGCTTATAAGTGGTGATTTTAATTGTGTATTAAGCTCTGATGATAGAATTGGTTCTCCTGTAACTGAAGCTGAAGTAAGGGATTTCAAAAGTACAATAGATGAGTTACAACTTACAGCTTTAAGAGCAACTGGATGGCACTTCACTTGGACAAACAAGCAAGATGCTGATTCTAGAGTGTATAGCAAGATAGACTGGGCATTTGGCAATTTCCAATGGTTACAGCAGTTTGGACACTTGGAGGCTGACTACATGAATCCATTGATTTCAGATCACTCCCCTATCCTAGTTAAATTTGGTATATATAGGCCATTACACCCTAAACCTTTCGGACTATATAGCAATATAATGGAACATAAGCAGTTTCATGAAATTGTGAAACAAGTCTGGGAGAAGGTTTATCGTGGCACTCATATGCAGCAGATTTGGAGTAAATTAAAGGCAGTTAAGCAGCAGCTTAAGGGGTTAAATGACTACTTAGCCAAATACAAGCAGCAGATAATCCAGACAAGAGAGAGGCTTGATATTTTACAGTTCCAAATGCAGGCAAACTGTCTTTCACAGGAGTTGATTACTGAAGAAAGGGGATAACTTGAAGAACTTGATAAGTGGAGCAAAATTGAAGAGCAGGTAATGAGACAAAAATCCAAAGCTACTTGGATTGAATGTGGAGATGCAAATACCAAGTACTTTCATGCACAATGGAGGATCAGGACAGGTCAAAACCATATTACTTCTATTCATACTGACACAGGTATCAAATTGACTGAGCCTACTGCTGTAGAAAAGGAGTTCCTAAAGGTTTTCCAATCTCTAATGGGAGAATCTGTTATTGAACTCCCCTGTGTGGATACTAATATTATGAGAAGTGGCAGATGTCTAACACTTGAACAGCAAAGAATTCTTATTTGTCCAGTTACAATGGAGGAAATCAGTGCAGCAGTTAATGAGATGCCCAAGGATAAAGCTCCTGGAGTTGATGGATTTCCCATTAAGTTCTTTACAAAGAACTGGAAGATAGTTCAAGAGGATATTTTTTCTGCTGCTAAGGAGTTTTTTGAAGCCTGTAAAGTTCCTCATATGATCAATACAACTGCAATAGCTCTTGTTCCTAAGGTCAAAGCTCCTACTACAGTGAAGGATTACAGGCCAATTGCTTGTTGTACTACATTATATAAGATCATATCCAAAGTTATAACCAGTAGAATGAAGAGAGTAATTGGAGACTTGGTTGGACCTGCACAATCTGCTTTTATAGAAGGCAGGAGTATTACGGATAACATCCTTCTCAGTCATGAAATCTTTAAAGGATACTCTAGGAAAGGAGTTTCACCTAGATGTGTTCTTAAAGTGGATCTAAGGAAGGCTTATGATACTTTGGAGTGGGGATTTCTGAAGCAGATTCTCATTACTTTGGGATTCCCTGCAAAATTTACTGATTGGATTATGGCTTGTGTTTCTACTGCCTCATACTCTCTAGTAATGAATGGTGGTCTTACTAAACCATTCAATGCTATGAGGGGTATTAGGCAAGGAGATCCTATGTCTCCTTATCTATTTGTTCTAGCCATGGAGTATTTGAATAGACTTCTGCAACAACTGCATAAGGATGGAAATTTCAACTTCCACCCTAGATGCAGGAAGCTTAATATTTCTCATGTCTGTTTTGCTGATGATTTGTTAATGTTCTGTAGAGCTGATATGATGTCTATTCAAATCTTGCACAGCACTTTCCTCAAATTCTCAAATGCTTCTGGACTTCAGGCAAATGTTGGCAAGAGTGCTATATATTTAGCAGGAATTCCTCAGGATACTAGAGAGATGATTATTGCTGCTCTTGGCTTTACTGAAGCACAACTTCCTTTTAGATATCTTGGAGTTCCTCTGGATTCCAAGAAGCTATCCATTCAGCATTATTTGCCTCTCATTGAAAAGATCACAACTAGAATTACTTGTTGGTCTGCAAAGCTTTTGTCATATGCTGGCAGAACTCAACTGATTAAGGCTGTAATCTTTGGTATGCAGACTTATTGGGCACAGGTGTTTGTAATCCCTAAGAAAGTATTGAAGGCTATAGAGGCAGTTTGCAGATCTTATCTATGGACAGGCAAAGCATCCTTATCCAGAAGAGCACTTATAGCTTGGGATAAGGTATGTCAACCTATTTCCTCTGGTGGCCTTAACATTGTGAGAATGGAAGTGTGGAATAAAGCAGCCATAGCTAAATTGCTATGGGATTTGACAAGGAAGAAGGACTGCCTTTGGGTGAAGTGGGTGCATACCTATTACATCAAGCATAGATCCATTGAGTCTGTGGCTCTACCATCAAACTCATCTTGGGTAATTAAGAAGATATTGGCTAGCAGGACTTTGATGTTGGAAAATGCTCAGTTGCAAGGCAGTTTATTCAACATACTTCAATTTGTTTGTAAGTTGGGAAAGTTCCTAATTCATAGACTCTATACTGCACTTCTGCCTATATTTCCTAAGTTTGTATGGAGGAATGTAATGCTTGTATCATCTGCACTACCAAGACATAGATTTACTGTCTGGTTAGCTGCTCATCAGAAGTTACCTACCATTGAGAGACTGCAGATCATGGGCATTCAAATTCCATCTCTGTGTGCATTCTGCAAAAGACATGAGGAAGAGTTTAAACATTTGTTCTTTGAATGTGTCATTACCAATAGTGTTTGGAGGAGAATTTGTCTATGGTTGGGACGTGCTAGAACTACAGTATGCTGGGAGACTGAACTGAAATGGATCTGTAACAATGCTAAGAGTAAAAGCTGGAAGAAAGAGGTCACTGCAACTGCATTTGTGACCACTGTTGCATTACTATGGAGGAACAGAAATTTGATCAGATTTGAGAATAAGACCTTTGATGAAGATCAATGTTGCAAGGAACTAACACTGCTATTACATACAAGGAATAGGAATCGAAAGAAGTGGAAGGATAACTTGCAAAATCTCAATACATTTCCTTAGTTGGTTGAGAATTAGCTACTAGAATTGCTATGTATATGATATGAATAGTTAGGAACCAATTGTAACTAGAAGGATAGGAATGAGTAGTAGAAGTCCATACTACTACATTAGGATTCATTGTATATTTTTTTTGAAATCAATACAAATTGTCAGTTAAGCTAAAAAAAAAAAATAGCTGATGTTGCAACCAATCACATTGGCCCTCTCAACAAAGCTGGTGAAGATGGGGTCATGATTACAACCCCTAGTACCACCTTTAGCGGGGAAATCCCACCTCCACCGCTCGAAGATCTAACAATCTTGCGGGAAAAGGGCGCTTCCATATCTACATCTGAGGAAGCACCCCCGGAGGTCAAGAAACTACTGGAAGAGTGGTTAACAAGCACTATAAGTGGCCGGGTTGAGAAGCCACCCCAACATAATGTCAGATGTATGCCATCCACAGATCTTGCTACAGTCGGAGGTGAACACAAGGTCACCCGCGCAAACAACTCACCCCTCGAAACTCGGGCCGATGTCGATGCCCTCGCATCCATCCTCAAGAAGATGGAGGAAATGGAAAACGAAAATAGGTCACTCCGTGACCAGATGAAGGAACACCAAGAAAGGGTAGACAAAATTCCTGCCGCCCCAAAAATGTTGCCAAAGCGTGACGTGGGGAGGTTTGTTGAAAAACCCTACACAGAAGAGGCTGCACCATACCCCATTCCGAAAACCTTCAAAATGCCACCTTATCTAAGAGTGTACGACGAAACTACAGATCCCGAGGACCACTTGATCCACTACGTCACTATCGTAAAAGTAACGACTTGTCAAAGGAACAAGTACCGTCTGTACTACAGAAGAAGTTCGGAGAAACACTAACAGGGGGAGCACTGACCTGGTATTCCCAGCTCCCGGCCAAAATTATTTCCACTTTCGAGGAAATGGCGGACAAGTTTGTCACCGCGCATGCAGGAGCCAAGAAAGCATAAGCAAGGGTCAATGGCATCTTCGTCGTTCGGAAAACCACAGAGGAAGGACTCAGGAACTTCCTAGCTAGGTTCAACACGGTAAGGATGAGCCTACCCAACGTATAGGAGGGTGTGGCAGTCGCTGCATTCAAAAATGGGTTAAGCAGAAACGGCTCGAGGGCGACCAAAAAATTACTCAGCTGCCTCATGAACAACCCGTCCACCACGTGGGAAGAGATCCACAATGCTTGTTGCGCAAAGGTGCGTGCAGACGAGGACGATCTCAACAAACCGACCCAACGTCTAACAAAGATACATCCATAGATCAGGAGAGATCGACGCAACGAAGGACGGCGGGAACAAGGCCCACGTCCCAACAGGGAGAGGCACTAACCCTACATTAGGTCCTCTCACCCCCCGCCTCCCAAGAACGCGGACGCACTACAACGACATATCGCTTCTCTACGAAATGACAGAGGTACGTCCCTTTATTATCTACCCATAATTTTTGTGTCTCCCCTTCAGAGATAGTGTACGCACTTCATAAGCTAGGCAATAAGGTGCAATGGCCGGCAATGATGAAGTCGGACCCCACCACCAGAAAGCCAAATGCCCTGTGCAAGTTCCACCAGGAACCGGGGCACAAAATCGAAGACTGTATAGGTCTACGACAAGAGGTAGTGAGAATGTTGAACCAAGGGTTACTGAGGGAGTTACTTAGTGACAAAGAAAAAATCAACTTTGCACGCGGACGGGAGAAACATCACGGGCCGCCAAAGCCACCCTCACCTGCCCGCACGATCAACATGATCATTGGGAACAGCGACGATTCGGTAATCAACCACGTCACGTTCACCATTGCGCACAAACTGAAGTGAACTATCGCCCATGAACGGCATGACGACTTCGAAGATAGTATCATCTTTGATAAGTCTGATGCTGACGGTTTGTTTTTCCCTCATCACGATGCTTTAGTTATTACCTTACGCATCGCAGATACAGATGTTAAAAGGATTATGGTCGATGACGGCAGTGGAGCCTGTATTATCCATCCGAGGGTCCTCGTACTAATGGGAATCGAGGATAAGGTAATACCGCGCTGCATAACACTAACAGGACAACATACAATGTCGTTATTGGGCGACCGTGGATACTCACCATAAAAGAGGTCCCTTCGAGTTTCTACCAAATGGTTAAATTTCCCACCTCGTGGGGAATATTCAGCATTCAAGGCGAGCCCCACACCGCTCAAGAATTCTATTAAATAACGCAAGACTGGGCCCACACCAGGCAACTTAAAGGGGCGAGCGTAGACGCATAGCAATCAACTATGTCGGGGACTAAGGTCCGCCCGACAGAAATCGCCATCAAAGACCCTGATGTTGTAGAATCCTGTAGAGCTACGGTCGAAGACCTTGACCCGGTCCAATTAGACAATAACGACCCTACAAGGAAGGCGTACATCGGGCACAACCTTTCAAATCCAAGTAAGTATCGTGAATTTTTATCTAACCATACAGACTTGTTTGCTTTTCCCACTCAGATATGCCAGGAATCCCGTGAAAAATCGCCACTCACAAGGTGAATGTTGATCCATTACACCCTCCTGTACGGCAAATGGGAAGAAAATTCAACGTCGTGATCAGTGAAGCGGTCAGTGAAGAAGTTGACAAACTTTTGGCCAGCGGTTCCATCAGGGAATCAAAGTACCCTCAGTGGGTCGCCAACATCGTCATGGTCAAGAAGAAGAACGGGAAGTGGAGAATGTGTGTAGACTTCACCCACTTATACAAGGCATGCCCGAAAGACTCCTTCCCACTACCCCATATTGACCAGCTAATAGACACGACCGCGGGGCATGAGCTGCTATGTTTCCTAGATGTATACTCCGGCTGCAATCAAATCATGATGACTGAAGAGGATCAAGAAAAAATAACTTTCATCACCCACCGGGGGACGTACTGCTATAAAGTAATGCCCTTCGGGCTTAAGAATTCAAGAGCCACGTATCAGAGGCTGGTAACAAAAATGTTCAAAGAGCAACTCAGCAAGACCATAAAAGTCTACATCGACGATATGCTAGTAAATCGGCAAGGAAAGAGGACAATATCGGCCACCTAAAGGAGGCCTTCGAAATACTGAAGAGGTACGGGATGAAATTGAACCCCGAGAAATGCGCCTTCCGCGTAGCCTCAGGAAAATTTTAGGATTTCTCGTATCGCAACGAGGCATCGAGGTTAATCCATACCAGATCAAGGCTATAGATACAATACCTGAGGTGCTGAGCAGCAAGAAACATGTACAAACGGTGACGGGGCGTATAGCCGCCCTGTCCCTGTTTATCTCACGGTCATCCGATATGGGCCATAAGTTTTTCAACATACTAAAAAAAGATCAAGGACTACAATGGAACGAAGAATGCGTCGAAGGCTTGAGGAAGCTGAAAGCATACTTGTCTTCGCCGTCCTTGCCGGTCAAAGCAAATTCGGACGAACCCCTACTATTATATATGGCCGTATCAAAGGTCGTTGTCAGTATCGTCCTCATCCGCGAGAACAAAGGTACACAATACCCTATCTATTACATTAGTTAAACCCTAGTAGACGCCGAAACTCGGTAACCACACCTTGAAAGGTTAGCATTGGCACTGGTCGTAGCTTCACGAAAGCTACGACCCTATTTCCAATGCCACCCCATAAAAGTTATAACGACCTTTCCATTAAGGAGCGTTCTACACAAGACCAAATTGTAGGGCCGGCTCGCAAGATGGGCCATTAAGCTCAGCGAGCACGACATCTCGTATCTTCTCCGAACCGCTATTAAGTCGCAAGTCCTCCCCAAATTTATAGCCGACTTTAGCACGGAAATTCTGCTAGAAGCGGAACTTGAGGCACAACGTGCCACCACCAATGATGACCTATGGCTCCTCTACACTGATGGTGCTGCCAATGCACCGGGAACGGGATTGAGACTCGTCCTCGAGGTCCCTATGGGCGAAACAATTCGCCAATCCATACGATGCCCCAAAATGACTAACAACGAGGCCGAGTATGAGGCCATTATTGTAAGCATGAAGCTAGCCTTAAAACATGGCACCCGCAGACTCATCCTTCACTGCGATTCCCAACTTGTGGTAAAGCAAGTCATAGGGACTTACCAAATCAAAGAACAGATACTGCAAAAATATCCGTCAGAGATCTGCGGGTTAATAGCCACGTTCGACGAATGCTGTCTGGAATAGATCCTAAGGGCACGAAATATCGAAGCAGGCGGTTTAGAAAAACTGGCCATGGCCCATAAAAAACTTCGACAAAGAGAGCGTCTTCACTCTCCTACACTCCGCCATCGATCACTCAGAGGTATTCTCTTTAAATTTGACTTGGGAATTTGCGCAACTAGTTTATTTCTTACCTACAGGACGGGACGAAGCCAACTGACAAGAAAGGGGAAAAGATACTCTTCATGCAGGCAGCTCGGTACTGCTTAATCAATAGAGACCTCTACAAGAGAACGTTTGGCGGACCCTTAGGTAAGTTCCTAGGACCGCACCAAACAAGGCCAGTGCTCGAAGAAGTACATGAGGGTTATTTTGGTGCTCATACAGGCAACTGCACCCTCGTACGATGCATCATACAGGCCGACTACTACTGGCCTACCTTGAAGAAGGAGGCGGCAGAATACGTTCGTCAATGTGAGCAATGCCACAAATACGCCCCCATGATACACCAACCCATAAAGCTCTTCCATTCAGTCACCTCCCCATGGCCTTTCATCAGGTAGAGAATGGACATAGTCGTCCCTCTGCCTGCAGAAAGGGGAAAGGTACGATTTATATTAGTTTTGACAGACAATTTTTCAAAGTGGGTAGAAGCAGGTGCGTACGCACAAATACGCGAACATGAGGTAATCGTTTTCATCTGGAAAAATATTATATGCCACTTCGGCATCCCTAGAGAAATTAGTTGTGACAACGGATGACAGTTTGTTGATCAGAAAATGACCGAATTCTTCGAGAAATGGCACATCAAGAGAATACTTCCACGTCATATCACACTGCCGCCAACGGCCAAGTGGAATCCTCCAACAAAACAATATTAAACATCTGAAAAAGAAACTCGAGGGCGCCAAAGAGCTGTGGCCCAAGCTTCTACCCAAAGTATTATGGGCATATCGTATCACACCCAAATCCAGCACAAGGGAAACACCATACTCACTGATCTACGAAACCGATGCGGTTGTAACGACCCGACCATTTGTTTTGAGTACCAGCGCTCTGTTTAGCAGTCGGAGGCCATGAACAGCTTCATTTAGGGTATTATGATTTGTTCGCATAGTTGGAATTTAAATTCAGGAAGATCGGGGTTAAATTAAGAAGAGAAGTCTCATGGGAGAAGCTTAAAGTTGAAAGCCTGAACTAGGATTGGATTTTTGAGTAAACGACCTTGGAATCAGGATCCGAAGGTTTCAGAAGGTCTTATGATGATTTCGGACTTGGGTGTATGCCCGGAGTGGGTTTTGGATAACACTGGAGCGTTTTGGCGCATATTGTGGAAGTTAGTATTCTAGAAGAAATTTCATAAGTGTGGTTTGAAGTGCATTTTGGTGTTATCAATGTCCGTTTGAAATTCCGAGACTGGGAGTAGCTCCATATAGTGGTTCTACAGTTGGGAGCACAATCATAAGTGAATTCGGAGGTCTTTGGGTCATTTTGAAGCCATCTGGCAAAAGATAGCAATTTTAAGGTTTTGACGAGTTTGACCAGAGGTTGACTTTTTGATATAGGGATTGGAATCAATTTTCGGAAGTTATAGTAGTACCGTAGTGTTAAATATGACTTTTGCGCAATATTTAGGCTCAATCGGACCTGATATGATAGGTTTAATCATCGATAGTAGAAGTTGAAAAGTTTGAAGTTCATAAAGCTTGAATCGGGGTGTGATTCGTGATTTTTGCGTTGTTTGATGTGATTTAAAGCCGTAAGAAAGTCCGTAATGTATTTATGGATTGTTCGGTATGTTTGATTGGGGTCCCAGTGGGCTCGGGTGTATTCCGGGTGGTTAACGGATCAAAAATTTACTTTGAAGAAGTGCTGAAGCATCTGGTTGCTGGTATTTTCGCTTCTGCGGTTGTGGAACCGCATAAGCGAACAAGTGGCTGCAGTAGCAGCTTTGGACTAAGGCTTGGGGGACCGCAGAGGCGGTCAAGGCTCCGAGAAGCGGGACCACATCTGCGGAGGTTAGGTAGCAGAAGCGGAAAGGCCGGCTTGGAGAGGAGCCGCAGAGGCGGCTTCTGGACCGCTTAAGCGGAATCGCTGATGCGGTTTGGTATCCGTTGAAGCGGAAGTTTTAGCTGGATCCTAGGAACCGCAGAAGCAAATAATTCTCTGCAAAAGCGGAATCGTGGAAGCGGGATTTTTTCCGCATAAGCAATAATTGCTGAAGGCAGAAGGGTTATTTCAACGTCGGGATTTGTTGAGTTCCACGCGTTTCTCCCACATCATTTGGAAATTTTTGGAGGGTTCAAGAGAGGATCTTGATCAACCATGCTAAGGTAAGTTTTTCCTATCCATTATGAGCTTAATACATTGATTATGTATAGATTAGTGCATAAACATTTGTGTAAATATTGGGGTTTTTGTTGGAAACTTAGAGAATTATAATCTTGGATTTTAGCCACGATATTTGAGTATGGAATTAGAAGAAAATAATATATTTGAGTTCCTAAGGTCATGGGTAACCTTTATCTTCAAGAAATTGTGGATTTTCGGGCACGTAGGCCCGAGGGCATTTTGCTCATTTCACAAACAGAGTTGGGAAATAGTATAATTTGAATTGTTTGCAAGTATTGGAGTATATTCTCATTAGTTTGCTGTTATTTGGCTTGTTTTGGAGCTTTGTGTGCTTGTTCGAGCATTCGGAAAGATGCGAAGCGCCGGTTACGAGTCTTCGGAGCGAGGTAAGTCTCCTTTCTAATCTTGTGAGGGGGAATCTACCTCTATATGTGAATTAAATTGATTATGTGCTCCTATTTGTGGGGGCGGCATATGCACGAGGTGACGACAGTCCGTACGTAGCTACTATTATGTTATTATCTGGGTAGTCTAGGACCCAAAAACATGTTATACTTTGATTAATTGTGAACCCATTGATAGCTTTAATTGCTTAAATCATATTAAATTTATAAATGGATTTCAAAAAAAAAGACTTAAGTTTTGTTTTCTCAAATTATTAAAGAGAATTGACCTTTCTTGGATATTTTCTCCATGTTGACTGTTTGACCGATCGTCTGTCTGCGTATGTTTATTTTGGAACAGGTTGTACGCCTCGTCAGATTAACAGATGCATCTATAGGTGCATCGTCAACCCTCAACAAGTACACATTTATTTATGTTGGATTGGGACATCGCCACGGTATGATTTGCGCATGCTTGTATTGCTCCGTGGACTCATTTGAGGCGTTATATGCCACACTATGGCTCGAGACTTATACCGATAATAATAACAAGAAACCTAAGGAAATTTTCCATGAAAGAATTATATGCTTACTTGTTTCCTCTATCTGGATTAGAAACCTGTCTATAAAACAAATCTATTGTTTAATATATTTATTATGGATAAAAATCATTGGACTACTAGTGAGTGTCAAAGTTGACCATATCGTCTCTACCCCTTCAGGATTAGGCGAAATACTCATTGGGTACACGTTGTTTATGTACTTATACTACACTTGTTGTGCATTTTGTTGCACATGTTTATTATGTGGCTCTAGTGGTCAGCAGCACAGATGGTTTTGGGACTAGATAAGCAGCATTATTCGAGACAGTCGTAACATGGGTAGTCCCTTTCAGTTCTGTATTTTCTTTCGTCCACTGTATTCCGAACGAAACGTTCTATTTTATTTATTTTATCAGTAAATGCTCATGCACTTGTAACTCCGGGTTCTGGGAGGGTTTGAAGTATTGTATTAACTGTTTAAATTTTAAATTTGATTTGAAACTTTATTCTTTAAAATTTTCTAAATATGGAGGAAAAATCATAAATTTTAAACGTGTTAAAAATGAGATTTTTTTTAAGTAAGTTGGTTGGCTTTCCTGGCAGCGTTGTTCGGCGCCATCACGACCCTTAATGGATTTTGGGTCGTGACAACATATCAGAGCACTAGGTTCCCGTTGGTCTCACGAGTCATGAGCAAGTCTAGTAGAGTCTTGCAGATCGGTACAGAGACGCATGTACTTATCATCGGGAGTCTAAAAGGTTGTTAGGAGTACTTGCCTTCTTGATTTCCTTCTCGTTTTGTTTGATTTCTTTGACGCTTATGCCTTTGATTCCTTTCTACTCAGTCTTACGCGATGCAAGCGCTTGCTAGCAATCAAAAATTTGAAGAATTTCAATGGCACTACTAATGTGGTGCGGGATGTTTCTCCTGTTATAGTTGATTGGACTGTTATAGTCGCTCTATGGAAGGATATCATATTATTTCGGCTAAGTAGCGGTACTCTAAGGTCCTTGAGTCTAGGCACAGGTTGCCATAATGCTTATAAGCTAGTATTCCGCAGTGTGGTTGTGATGGTAGGATATTTGCCCCCGTATCGGAGCAGTGGATCAATTGAAGGGAAGTTTATTTAGTGTGTAATCAAGGGATCCAATATTTTATTCCCGGCAAGGGAAAGGTAGTAAGACTAAGGATGGTCAGATTTGGGCTGGTGGAAGCAGTGAGACCTGGTATTTGCGAGGGGTGGAGCTTTTCTTCTATGATGGGTTGTCATGGTCCTAATGGAACGTACCAAATTCGTCGATGTTATAATCTACTATAATTCGCCTTTACTGCAAGATATTGAGAAATAGTATTGGAAATACAACTATCAGATATTACATGGTGCGGTCCTTTAAGATCGAATCAGAATTTTTAATGTTGGTGCATCGATAAAGATGGCCTTTGGAATGGTTCTAAAGTTAGCGGCAATGGCGAATTCAAGTGCCACGAAGATAGATTTCATTCAAGGAAGCATTTGAGCAGCAAAGTACGAGGAAAGACATGTGGGAGGTGTCAACCGGTGTTTAAATTTTTTTAGAAGGCCAAGCATGAGGAGCAAGGTCGAGTGACCGATTAAGGAGATGAGTTCCGCCAAAGTGGGAGAGTAGCGAGGGTTGCATATGGGCTTGGTAGTAAGAGGATTACGCGCCTTAGGAGAGTTTGAAACGAATTGGGGATTTTAATGATTGGTGATTGAAGCCTACAGATATGATGTGAAGTATGGGCTATTATGCGGCACAAGATTGATATGGCGGAAATGATCTGTTTGAAATGGAGAAGGGTGAAGCATAACCCCAATATTGAACGATGTTTCCACACATTTAATGTATGTTCGCGAGGGGCAAATGGACTTGTGCAGCTGGAAGGTGAGCTCCGACTCAGGATGGGCTAATGGTGTAATAGTAAATGTACCTCGTGCAGCGGCATGTGAAAATGTCGGGAGGTAGTTTCTCTAGGTGGGATATTCCCTGTAAGCAGGTTAGCGGTCGTGTGGTTGGCGAGTCTTCTGCAAGGAATTATATTGGTTGTTCAACAAAGAGATCGGTCATGCGAATGTGGATGATGATTCAGAATATGGAAGGTGGGGGCTTACAGAAAGATTCCTAGAAATTTGATAATTTATGGCGCAAGTTTATGTCTATAAGAGGTAAAAAGATCGGGCGAATTCAAGAATTGTGAAATGATGGCTTCAAGCTAAGTGGGAGAATCCCACCGCTTATGATTAGACTGTATGGTTAACTACTTTCTTGATTTCTAGTTATTAGCATATTGATGGATTATTTCGGCTATGAGAAAATACCATAAGTGGTAATTCGAGCAAAGGAATTGTTGGAGGCATGCTACGATTGGCCTTATTGGCTCATGTTCGAACTTGGAAAAAGATTCAGGATTTATGCCTCGTATAGATGGAGGTTTAAAAGGAAGTGATTCCGCCGGATGCTTCATCGAGAGGGTATTGATGCGTTACGATATTTGGTGGAGCTAATTGCATTCGGGACCAAGTCAGAATGGGTGGCTCTCAGTAATGGTCCTTGTGGACTCAAAAGGGGTAAAGTGTGGTGCCCAATGATTTCGATCCTATGAGTGCAATTGAGAATCAAGCTTTTGCAGCAATGTATGAGTGGAGGCTCAGAATGTTGTGTGGTGTGTTGAATTCGGGGTAGCATTTGAGAGATATGAAATGGTTTGTGGGATTCGAGACAGCATGGTCTCGTGACTCAAGGTCACTCGGGGTGAGTGCAAATGGATTGTGTTATATGTTAAATGAAGAAGTATTACTCCCAAGGCAATCAAGGATTTAGTGGAAGGAAGTAGATTAATTAGCCATGGTTTACTTGGCATACTGGTAGTGGTGATCAGTTTATCAAGCGTGATCAAGTCATGCATGTGATTTGTGGCGGTGCGTGTGATGCTTGTCGGCCGCAGTGATTGATGCTATTCAGAAGCATTCACATTCTTCTCTTATGACCTGTTATGAGTAGGCGGATCCCGGAAGGGTAATGGTGGCTTGGACCACTATTTAGAGGTTGGTATATTCGATGGTTATGAGAATTCACCCGTATGTTGCTATAGTTCTCCTGAAGTGAGTTCAATGAAAAGTTTTATATGATGAATTGTTAGTCTATTTGTGGTTACAGATTTGTGATGGATATCGTGTCTATAATATATCGGCACATTGGGTGCAGTGAGTGGTATGGAATTAGAAGTGAGAACCAAGGTTGCAGTTTAGTAACTGACTATGATGTCACGAGCTCGGATGAGAAGGAAGGGAGTTTCAATGTTTTGAGTGAGTTGGTATTGTTTTTAGTATCACCTGAGATCAGTGCTTTGGAGAAAGGCTTTGTGCCCTGGTTAGGGATTCTTGATCGCATTCAGTGTTGGCGCAGTCGGTAGTTGGATGTGCAGTTCCATTAATTATTTCGGAAGGTTGTGGGATCGTGTCCCACAAGAAGATTGTATAAGTGTGAGATGCAGTCACTTGATTGAGTAGAGATTTAAACAAAGTGTGAGGATTTTGGTAATATCATTAATTTGAGAATTTATGCCTGAAGGGCATTCTGGTTACTAGATTATGAACCGATGAGGTTTCTCTAGTTGTGATGGATGTTCTTGTGTGTTATGAGACGAGGAAAGTTACAATGCACCTTTGAAAGGTCATTGGCCTGTTTGGGCCCGATCAAGATGGACTTGATGTTGGTAGATGGATTTAAACATGGAAGTGAGCCTTACTTCAGGCTAGTTGTGTTCATTTTAGTAATGCGCTCTTGATGGAAGAGTAGTCGCGGTGTGATTTCGTGGTCAACTATTTCATGTAGTGATATATTGTGCTGTATAAGTTGTGAGATGGCTTGGTAACTTCTTATGTGTTGAGGGTCCGCTCGACGGTAATGTCATATGAGCAGGATGGCTCTCGAGATGTAGATCATGTATTGCACCTTAGTTGTGCTTGAGTTTAGCCTATTGCGCTATATGTGTCCTCAGGGATGGTATTATACACCTTAGCGTGTCTATGACGGATATTCGGTATTTGTCGTAATGAGCAATCTAGCTCGATATGCATCTCCTTTTTTAGTGCTATTATTATTCGGATCGGGTTGCGCGCTGCAGCAGTATTACGTCGAGTCTGGTTTCCTATATGCTATCTTGTGTGTTTTATTTCCTATATTCTAGGGAAAGTCCCTAGTAGTGCGGGATAGGTAATTCCTTCCAGCGTTCGAGTTTCGATTTATGTTAGGTTCTGACTGGTGGCCTAGCGGCACAGTGTGGCGTCATATGAGACTTCTGATCGCATTCAGAGTGGCTCATTTCCTGAGCAGTTCATACTGGGTGAGACGAGATTATGGGATTTAGGATCAATGCAATTTCATTATATGAAGTATACTAAAGAGCAGAGATCATTAATTGGTTCAGAATATGGTAATGATTCTCGTCGGAGGTACAAACTCAATGATTTGTTGATTCAACATTGGTCATGAATTTCGGCGCATCCCTTCTGTCATGTTATTGTTATAGAAGTTAGAACAAGACCTATATAGGTCATGAGGTGCAATGGGAGCATCTGATTCGTCGAATTTTGGCTAAGTTGATCAGAAAATTATTTTATGGTCCTATGAGTAAATTGGTGGAAAGAGTGGATTCAGCAAAGTTATGTAGTCATGTTGGGAATAGTGCGTGGTGAATGATTTGGTGATATTATGATGAAAGCATGCCTCGCATAGAATTCAGGATGTTGGAATTGGGCTCTAAGGCTTATTTGCCTGAGTAAAAAGGGAATATCTTCACAATTTGTCGAGCTAGTGTTCTCAACTAAGTTGTACTAGCACGGGGAGGTGCACGACGTGATAAACACTGATCTCAGGATACCTCAGCATAGTTCTCAGCACGTTCGAGGACGAACGTATGTCTAAGTGGGAGAGAATGTAACGACCCAACCGGTCGTCTTGAGTACCAACGCTCCATTCAGCAGTCGAAGGCCATGAATAGCTTCATTTCGGGTATTTCAACTTGTTCGCATGGTCGGGATTTAAATTCAAGAAGATCAAAGTTAAATTTAGATGACAAGTCTCATCGAGAAGCTTAAAGTTGAAATAATGAACTAGGATTGGATTTTTTAGTAAACGACCTCGAAATAGGGTTTTGAAGGTTCCAGCAGGTTTGCATGATGATTTCGGACTTGGGCGTATGCCCGGAGTGGATTTTAGATAACCATGGAGCGTTTTGGCGCCTATTGTGGAAGTTAGTATATTAGAAGAAATTTCATAAGTTTGGTTTGAAGTGCATTTCGGTGTTATCAATGCCAGTTTGGAATTCCGAGACTGAGAGTAGCTCTGTATGATGATTTTGGAGTTGGGAGCTCAATCGCAAGTGAATTTGAAGTCCGTGGGCCATTTTGAAGCCATAAAGCTAAAGATAGCAATTTTAAGGTTTTGAAGAGTTTGACCGGGGGGTTGACTTTTTGAAATCGGGATCGGAATAAAATTCCGGAAGTTGGAGTAGGACCGGAATGTCAAATATGACTTGTGCGCAGGATTTGAGGTCAAGCGGACATGATTTGATAGGTTTAATCATCAGTAGTAGAAGTTAAAAAGTTCGAAGTTCATAAAGCTTGAATCGGGGTGTGATTCGTGATTTTAGCATTGTTTGATGTGATTTAAAGCATAGAAAAAGTCCGTAATGTGTTTTTGGATTGGTCGGTATGTTTGATTGGGGTCCCGGGGGGCCTCGGGTGAATTCCGGGTGGTTAACACATCAAAAGTTTACTTTGAAGAAGTTTTGAAGCATCTGGTTGCTGGTATTTTCGCTTCGGCGGTTGTGGAACCCCACAAGCAAAACCATAGAAGAGAACGAGTGGCCGCAAAAACAGTTTTGGACTAAGACTTCGAGGACCGCAGATGCGGTCAAGGCTCTGCAGAAGCAGGACTACATCTGCGGAGGTCAGGTCGCAGAAGCGGAAGGGCTGGCTTGGAGAGGAGCCGCAGAGGCGGCTTCTGGACCGCTTAGGTGGAATCCCTGATGCGGTTTGGTATCCGCTGAAGCGGAAGTTTTGGCTGGAGCCTAAGGACCGCAAAAGTGAACAATTCTCCGCAAAAGAAGAATCGCGGAAGCGGGATTTTTTTCGCATAAGCAAAAATTGCTTAAGGCAGAAGGGTTATTTTAAAGTCGGGATTTGTTTAGTTCCACTCATTTCTCCCACTTCATTTGGCGATTTTTAGAGGGTTCAAGAAAGGATCTTCATCAACCATGCTAAGGTAAGTTTTCCCACCCATTATGATCTAAATACATTGATTATGTACGGATTAGGGCATAAACATTAGTGTAAAAATTGGGGTTTTGGTTGGAAACTTAGAGAATTATAATCTTGGATTTTAGCCACGATTTTGAGTATGGAATTAGGTGAAATTCATATATTTGAGTTCGTAAGGTCATGGTAACCTTTATCTTCAAGAAATTTCGCATTTCTGTGCATGTAGGCCCGAGAGCAATTTGGTTATTTCACAAACGGAGTTGTGAAATTGTATAATTTGAATTGTTAGCAAGTATTGGAGTATATTCTCATTAGTTTGCCATTATTTGGCTAGTTTTGGAGCTTTTTGCCCTAGTTCGAGCTTTCAGAAAGATGAGAAGCGCCGGCTACGAGTCTTTGTAGCAAGGTGACTCTCCTTTCTAATATTGTGGGGGGGGGGGGAATCTACCCCATAGGTGAATTAAATTGATTATGCGCTCCTATTTGTGGGGGCTACGTACACACGAGGTGACGAGAGTCCATGCGTAGCTACTATTATGCTATTGTCCGGGTAGTCTAGGACTCAAATTCATGTTACACTTGGATTAATTGTGAACCCGATGATGGCTTTAATTACACAAATCATATTAAATTTGTAAATGGATTTCAAAAATAAAGACTTAAGCTTTGTTTTCTCAAATTATTAAAGAGAATTGACCTTTCTTGGATATTTGCTCATTGTTGATTGTTTTATCGATTGTCTGCCTGCGTATGTTTATTTTGGAACGGGCCGTACGCCTCGGCAGATTAATAGATGCATCTATAGGCGCATTGTCAACCCTCGCCAAGTGCACATTTATTTCAATTGGATCGGGCCGTCCCCACGGTATGATTTGTGCATGCTTGTATGACTGACTGGACTCATTTGAGTCATTATATGCCACACTATGGCTCGAGACTTATACCGTTAATAATAACAAGAAACCTAGGGAAATTTCCCATGAAAGAATTATATGCTTACTTGTTTCCTCTATCTGTATTAGAACATGTTTATAAAACAAATCTATTGTTTAATATATTTATTATGGATAATAATCATTGGACTACTAATGAGTGCCAAAGTTGACCATCTCGTCTCTACCCCGTCGGGATTAGGCGGGACACTCATTGGGTAGATGTTGTTTATGTGCTCATACTACATTTTTTGTGCATTTTGTTGCACATGTTTACTATGTGGCTCTAGTGGTCTACTGGCATAGCAGCACGGATGAGTTTGGGACTAGATGAGCAGCACTATTCGAGACGCCTGCAACTAGGGTAGTCCCTTTCAGTGTTTTGTATTTACTTTCGTCCACTATATTTCGGACGGAACGTTTTATTTTATTTCTCTTATCAGTAGATGCTCATGCACTTGTGACACCGGGTTCTGGGAGGGTTTGAAGTATTGTACTAACTGTTTAAACTTTAAATTTGATTTGAAATTTTATTCTTCAAATTTTTCTAAATATGGAGGAAAAATCCTAGATTATAAACGTGATAAAACGAGATTTTGTTTAAGTAAGTTGGTTGGCTTGCCTGGCAGCGGTGTCCGGTGCCATCACGACCCTTAATGGATTTTGGATCGTGATAGAGGTCATTCCCATCGAGGTCGGTGAACCAAGCCTAAGATATTGACACACCAGTGGAACAGAAAACGACGCCAACAGACTCCAAGACCTCGACGAGGCCGAGGAAAGCAGAGAAATGGCCCACATCAGAATGGTGGCCCAAAAACAACAAATCGAAATATATTACAACAAGAGGGCCAAATTAAGAGCGCTCAAGGTGGGAGATTACGTGCTCAAAGCCAAGACATTGGCGTCCAGAGACCCAAGTGAAGGAAAATTGGGCACCAACTGGGAAGGGCCCTACAAAATCATAGCAGCAGCCAGCAAAGGCGCTTTCCAGTTAGAGATAATTGAAGGAAAGACGCTCCAAAACAAGTGGAACGTTGCTCACCTCAAATATTTCCACTTCTAAAGCCATCTTACGAGTCGTACTCTTTTTCCCTTACTCGAGTGTTGTCCCAATTGGGTTTTCTCTGGGAGGTTTTTAACGAGGCGACGGAGGGAATACCTCGGACTATTTTACGGAACAATTTTATCATGTGAACCTCTCCTGACGACCTCCAGGCCGACATGATAAAGGGACTAGACTAGCTTCTTCTCCAATGTATGAAAGGCTACGACAATCTCCAATATAAGAAAGGCTACGACCATTTCCAATGTAAGAAAGGATACGACCATCTCCAATGTATGCAAGGCTACGACAATCTTTAATGTAAGAAAGGCTACGGCCATCTCCAATGTATCCAAGGCTACGTCCATCTCCAATATAAGAAAGGCTACGGTCATCTCCAATATAAGAAAGGCTACGGCCATCTCCAATATAAGAAAGGCTACGACCATCTCCAATGTAAGAAAGGCTATGACCATCTCCAATGTAAGAAAGGCTACGACCATTAGAGATGTATGCAAGGTTACACCCATCTCCAATATAAGAAAGGCTACGGCCATCTCCAATGTAAGAAAGGCTACGACCATCTCCAATGAATGCAAGCCTACGGCCATCTCCAATATATGAAAGGTAACGGCCAATGAATGAAAGGGGCTAAGGCCATCAGTTCAATCATGGCCAAGGACATCGATCACATTATGGCTAAGGCCATCCTCACCAACGGTCGACCTAAGATTCGACTACGTTAAATAAATGACTCGACAACAGTCGAAGTCTCCTACATGGCTAACGCCACCAGTTCAATCATGGCCAAGGCCATCGGTCACATTATAGCTAAGGCCATCCTCACCAACGGTCAACCTAAGATTTGACTATGGTAAAAAACGACTTGACAACAGTTGAAGTCACCGACATGGCTAAGGCCATCAGTTCAATCATGGCCCAAGCCATTGATTACATTATGGCTAAGGCCATCCTCACCAACGGTCGACCTAAGATTCGACTACAGTAAATAAATGACTCGACAACAGTCAAAGTCGCCTACATGGCTAAGGCCATCAGTTCAATCATGGCCAAGGCCATAGATTACATTATGGCTAAGGCAATCCTCACCAACGATCGACCTAAGATTCGACTACGGTAAATAAACAACTTGACAACAGTCGAAGTCGCCTACATGGCTAAGGCCATCCTCACCAATGGTCGACCTAAGATACGACTACGGTAAATAAATGACTCGACAACAGTCGAAGTCGCCTACATGGCTAAGACAATCACTTCAATCATAGCCAAGGCCATCGATTACGTAATGGCTAAGGCCATCCTCACCAACGGTCGACCTAAGATTCGACTACGGCAAATAAATGACTCGACTACAGTAGAATTCGCCTACATGGCTAAGGCCATCAGGTCAATCATGGCCAAGGCCACCGATTACATTACGGCTAAGGCCATCCTCACCAACGATCGACCTATGATTCGATTACGGTAAATAAACGACTCAACAACAGTCAAAGTCGCCTACATGGCTAAGGCCATCCTCCCCAACGCTCGACCTAAGATTCAACTACGGTAAATAAATGACTCGACAACAGTCGAAGTCGCCTACATGGCCAAGGCCACCAATTTAATCATGGCCAAGGCCATCGATTACAATATGGCTAAGGCCATCCCCACCAATGGTCGGCCTAAGATTTGACTATGGTAAATAAATGACTCGACAACAATCGAGGTCGCCTACATGGCTAAGATCATCAGTTCAATTATGGACAAGGCCATCGATCACATTATGGCTAAGGTCATCCTCACCAACGGTCGACCTAAGACTCGACCATGGTGAATAAGCGACCCAATAACAGTCAAGGTCACCTACATGGTTAAGGTCGTCGATTCTATTACGACCAAAACCGTCGATCTAAAATTCGACCAAAGTTGCAAATACCAGTGGTCAACAAAGAATGCGGCAAAAGTTCTAAAGAACGAAAGAAAGAAAAAAACGCAAGGGGAAGAAAGAAAAATTATTTTCATGCATCCAAATTATATATACACAACAAGTTCTACAAAAATTACATCTGCAAAAGGTTCTTATACAGCCTTAAGGGCCTTCACCACCCCTGCCATCATGACCCGCCTGGTCGCCATCAGGTCCGTTGCCGGCCCCATGCTGGTAAGTCCTGGAAATCCATGAGCTAGACTCTAGGCGGTTGAAATCCTCAGAATTATAGCCACCCTACCAGGCGAGGGAGCTATAACCAGCCACTTCATGGGCAACGCGAGTGAAGTTTCGCTGCCTCTCTACCTCTACTTGGGAGACTCGGCCCGCCGCTAAAAGCTCCTCAAAGACGACCAATCTGGAATCGTGGTACACCCACATCTCGTGCACCTCACGGAGCAAGGAATCCTGTGGGGGAGATCACCTTAGGTCCTCCACTTCGACCGTCCTGGCATCCAGCTCGGCTCTAAGGGCAGTGATCTGAGCCCGTAATTTCGCAGCCTCGGCCGTTATCCCGCGGCTAATCTCTATGTCCTCCTCCCTTGACCGGAGGAGAGTTTCTAGCTCACTATTTCACGCCAAGGCAGCTATCAGCTGTCAATCCAACTCCTTCAGCTTCGCTGCCTTTTTCTTCAAAAGAGCCTCTGATTCTTTAAGGCCCTCGCGGAACATCCGAAACCGGGGATCCTGCTCAAACATGTTTGCCAACGCCTGATGCTTGGCACGGATATATCTGTACTTCTTTGCCATCTTTTGCTCTGTCTTTCTCACGCAGCCTCCCCTCCACCTCCAAAATGAGGGTCTGAAAAGGAAAAAATGAAATCCATCAAAACATACTAAACGACAAAATAAAGGAAGGGGGCTAAAAGCAACCTGTAAAGCTGAACAAGCTACCCGCCTTGACAAGCCCAAGTTGCTGACATCCCGTAGCGACTCGCACTCCGCAGCCGCGCACAACAGGGTTATGTCCGCCCTATCCTGATCGCTATCCTCCAACAAGTTGTATCCCCCAGGGATCACAATGCAGCGAGTAGATCGGCCCGCCCTCATCTCCACACGGGCCGAGTTGCCTAGTGCCTCCCCAAGAGCGGCTTAGGAGCCCGTCCTCTCAGTCTCCACGGCCGCCACATTAACAGTGGAGGACGACTCGCCCCCTGATGCACGAGCCAAACGGGCCGCAGCTACCCTCTGATCATGAATGGCCTCGGCCATAAAGGTCAACCTTGGCACTTGGCGAGGCTCACTGGGCCTCCTCACGTCTTCAACGGCAATGCCTTTGCAAGTAGTCAGACGCCGCCTCTTTTTATCAGGCGTCTCATCTCTTTCGGAATCCGCCTCCGCTGGAGCAACTTTCGGTGCCGGCACGGGAGCATTTTTTATTACCGCCGCCGCTGAAGCCTCTAGTACCTCTACAGAGGCAGCCTCAGGCGCCGTCTTCGATCCCTTGGCGGGAAATCAAAGGGGGGCTACCCCTAGGCGAACTGCCCACAAATATATCTTCGGAGTCAGACTCCGCTCTGGACGGGCCGGCTTTAGTCTTTTTCTTCTTTGTCCTCGAGGAAGCACCCCGACCTGACAAACAACAAACACATCTAGTAAGAAGGTCTGCGAGCTAAGATAGAATGCGCATAAATGTATATATAGGGAAGTTTGTTACCAGTTGGGCCATAGAACCTACGGAATTCAGGCCAGCTACGACATTTCTCCGCATATGGTATCCACCCACGATCTAATGTCTCCAACGGGGAAGGGTGAGCGAGCCGCCACTACAAAATAAAAGATAAGAGGAAAAGAAGGTAAGTTCGGAGTTAATCCATTCAAAACGGAACGTCGCAAAATTACGTGCAGAGGTACTTACATCCTGCATTCCAAGAATCCAGAAATCCTTCAAGATTGGACACTAAATGGCTCATCCCAACGAAGAAAAATCTATGCCAGAACTCGCGGTTAGCTTTATCGTCAGCCCTCACGACAAAGCTCTTCTTGCCACGGCTTCTCAGTTGGAGCATGGTACCCCTCATGTAATTAGGGCTGAACATCTGCAACAAATGGTTAATGGAAATAACAACCCCGGCCTCACCCGCAAGTGTAGTAATGATCTGGCATGCCTTTGGGGCGTAAGGTGTAAGCTGGGTCGGGCATATATTAAAGAAGCGTCACAACTATTTTGCCAAAGAGTTAAGCGGGAAGCCATTCCCAATCTTAAGTGTGTATTTATAAAATGCACAAAAGCTGGGTTTATGTACATTGGCGTGGTCCGTCCCAACCGGAACCATCTCAATATGATCAGGAATGTTGAACCTTGTCCTAAGAACATCTAGGTGGGACTGAAGTAAATCGCTCTCCTCCCAAGGTTGAGAGGGGCTTGCCATATTGAAGTCTTTTCCTGCATTTAAGTCCTTCGGCAAAATATTATCTACCGTTAACGGAACTAAGGTTTTTCCTGCTCCCTCCCCTTCACCATCAGAAGAAGGTGGAACCCAAGAAGAGGCATTGCCCTTAGCCTTTTTACTTTGTTGAAGTTTTGCCATAATATGCAGTGAAGAACGAAATAATGATAGTGAGTAAGATAATTCTCAGGCAAGGTATCTCTCTAAAAGAAAATAACTATTACAAGAAAGAAGGATGAAGAAAGAAGCAAAGGAAAACTTTCTGAAGGATCGAAAGATGAAACACTTTGAACTACTCTCCTATTTATAGGAGAAAAGCACACCGGAATCAAAGAGGCTCAGTTCTGAAACCGACGCCGGAAACCAATGCATCACGTCGCCGAACAGGTGTAATGATTACGCATCTGACTGTTGACATCACCTTAAAAAAGGTAAGTCACACGTCAACGGCCCAACCAATGCCGTCACAACCATATTCTGCAAAGAAGGCGCCTACAGGCGCAACCAAATTTTCGTAAAAAACGCATCGTACATGTCCGTCCATTGAAGACGATCATAGAGTGCGTCTCCAACGAACAGAGGGACTAACTATATAGGGATAAATTTGACTCATCATGTCCCCACGCCAGGTGGGCACGTCCCATATAATAAGGGCGACCCAAGCAAGGGTGCGGCCCAAATCAGGAACGATGTCGTTTAGCGTCTGACTTCTTTTGTTGAGTGGAAGCCTTCAACCCTTGTACCTTTTTTTATTTATTCATTTGTTCGAGGATGGTTTCCTACTATAAAAAGGAAAATTTCTCTTTGTAAAAGGACATCGGTATTATTCTCTGGCAATACGACCTCTCTCTCTCTCCTTCTCTCTCTCAAGTTCATGACTATTGCTTACTTCCTAAGTTAAGTTTAACATTATCGTCTGTTCAAAGATCAACAGAAATTCTCGAGACAATAATTATCTCTAGGGCTCCTTATATTTGATTACGATTTATCCTCATATATTTTTTATTATTTTTAAGCTTACAAAACACTAACATCATTTTTTAGCTAAACAAATATATTATGCAATTATTTCGGAAATCAAGAACAAAAACATTATAAGAATATTTTTTATACTATACTATATACAATAATTTGAATATTTAACTCAAATAAAAATCTTAAGATAATAAATGAAATTGTTTTCAGTCACTTTAAATATTCTTACATACAACTAATAAGAAACAAGTGTATTCTCTCATAAAATTTAACCTAGGTCGGTTTTGGTTGCTTGGGGAGGAATAGAACAAAACACCTAATTGGTGTTTGTTGCTTAGCCAGGTCAAAAGCACTGCCTAGTATGGCGGTGTAACCCTCTCTTCGTATAGGAAGTACTAGCAATTAATTAAGCGCTTTTTCCATATGTTAAGAAAGGTTCACAACCTAATTAAAATTTTCACTACTTGATGCGCAATAACATAACAAAATCGTAGTGCGCTAAGTTCCTATAGAGATGGGACATATATATTCTTTTTATTTACTACAGAAAACACAAGGAATTAGATCGAACGGATTTTGTTGCTAAATAACATATCTCCGTCGCTAAAACCAATTATATATGTAACGACGAATTAATGAAGAGTTATAAACTATCTTGTTAGCTACTGTTAATTTAGTGTCAGTGTAGCGATAAATTTCATAAATAATTCTTTTGTTTTTGTAGTGTTTGTACCAATTAATATAGAATTGCGAATAACAGGTTCACATCAAGATTCTAGGGTTTCGTTCCTTTGCATTTGAATCTATTTCTATGTTGGGGAAGTGTGGAAGTACATATGGGATTTTAATTTTCGCTTTCCGCTAAATTGAACTTTGACTAGTACTCCTATAATAACTTAGATTTTGTAGTACACTTTGAATGGTAATGAACTCGAGAATCTTTTGACCAATATTTGTTAGTTTACGTTGTCATAACTTTTTTCCAATTTCTGCGGGGTTTCCTCTCCAAATCTACCAAAAGCAGTTGGTTAATTACAAGTAATAAATGAACAAAAATACTGTATAACATTGCAAAAGTAGCCATGGCATGCATGTTTTCAATATTGGTTTATTGTAACTTGAAGAGTTCTCCTTTCTCTTGCTTTTTGTTTGCACTTTTTCAAACTGAAAATTAAAAACGCTAGCTTTTGAAGCTTTCCAAAGTTATAAGCCAATTAAGGTAGCCATGGCTGTATTGGTTGAAAGGAAAAGGATTTGAAGTCTTCGCATTATTGGCTTGATTACCTCACTCAGCGTACATTGCATTTGTACTCACGTTTTGCTATCTTTAAGAAAGGCCACTAGTAGTACTACCAAGATATTTTTCTTGTAAATTTCACGTGTTCTATTGAAAAGACATTTTAAACAAACCAGTTATTTGTGCACGAAGCCACGTCTGTCTGAGCGTTATTACGCCAGAAAGCGATATGACTTCTTAAATACCGGACTTTTTATTTCAAATTATGTAACAGAAATTTTGTTTAATCTGGCAAATTTTTCTTGGCATGCATTTTGTCTAACCAGATTTACAACTGTTACTCAAATTATTTTAAGTGAAATAAGCTTTTTCGTTTAGTTCGGCGGTTGCTCTGATGGTAAGTAACTCCCACTTCCAACCGAGAGGTTGTGAGTTCGAGTCTTCCCGAGAGCAAGGTGGGAAGTTGTTGGAGGGAAGAATGTCGGGGGTCTATTTGGAAATAGTCTCTCTACTCTATAAGGGTAAAGTTTGCGTACACACTATCTTCCCCAGACTCTACTAAGTGAGATTATACCGGGTTGTTGTCGTTGTTGTTTAGTTCGGCGCTAAAATCTATTTTTCCTGTCAATTCTATGACAAGTTTGGCTGAAATCCATTTTTCCTGTGTAAAGTTCTAATTCTAAACATGAGAATGTTACTTGAATTAAAGATTTTTTCTATTTAACACGTGAATTTAGGAATTTATTTTTTCAACCAAATATGTAACAAACCTGGTCAGAATTGATATACTTTTTTCAGCCAGATTCGATATTCTAAACAGAGTTCTTCCTATGTCTCATGTGAGTGACAATATTATCTATTTAATATATTCATAGTTGCGTCGTAAATTTAGGGGTATAAGTCAAAATACTATATGTGATTAGATGTTCTTTTAATAAATTGTACCATCATGATGTAATAATTGACACTCTTCAATGGTCTTTCCCACGAATTGAATTATGGATTCAAGTTGCACGTCACGTCCTTTAATGTTTACGGTTCGTACCTCGTATATAACGGGAATTTAGTGCACTGAACTATTCTTTAACAAATTAAAAAGAAAAGTTGTGTTCCATTGAAGTCTTAACCGAATAGACAACTTAGTATGTCTTTATACAAGTGGAATGTGCAATAAGGGGATAATTTCTCTAGCAGAGCCTATAGATGACCTGGGGAATAGAAGTAGCAGTATTAATGTCTCATATCAATATACGCTCATAAATTTTACACATGACATGCCTGTTACAAAATAACACAGAATATAAAGATGATGAAGAGTATCCGGGTATAACTATATCTTTTCACACGTTTGTTATAATAAAGGAGGACTTCATTTGACGTTTATTGATTTTTTTGGGATAAATCTAATTTAACCTTTCAATATTTGGGAGGAACAGATGTTTAGTTGTATAATAGAAGGTGGACTTGACAGCTTATGTTGAGAAACATGATATTTTGTTTTGACGCTGATGTATTCCTCTATCTTTGGATTGAGACCTTTTACGAGAACGTAAGAATGCTCTTTTCTTATATATATATATATTCTTGGTAATCTTTCTGTTCCAATTAGTTTAGTCTTCATATATTACATCCTTTTGGAATACACTGCATGTAGATAATAAATTGTTGAACTCCCTCAGTTTCAAATCTTTTTTTTCTCTACATCAAAAAAGTAATTTTTGCTGACTATTGTCTTTTACTTGATAAGTAGATGTCTAATTTTATAAAAGGAGAGTTTATGCACACACACATCGACATCAAAGCATTGGGTTCTCTAGAGGAAGCACGAAATACATGGGAGTCACGTTGCACAAATATGGACATGGGAAGCTCAGATAGTGCAGTTTCTCATAGAGAAGTGACTAACCACTTATATTATAATAATCATGGTAGCTGCAAGGTCTAATGAGCAAGGTAAACATGTATATCTGTTTTGGATTGATTGACAGACAAATAGAAGCTACAAGGTCTAATAAACATAACTTAACTCTCCAAATCCATTTTATGTTACATCGTTTGCTCTTTCAAAATTGACAAGACTTATTTTATAGCCAGAACCTATGATTATGATGATACTGCTATAAACTGTAATGGAAGGGACCAAACACTAATTTGAGCTAAGTACAAATAAGAGGAAGATTGGTTTTAAATTATAAAAGTTCATTTCATAATTTTGATATAAGCACGTATGATTGGGTAAATGAATACTTACCCCATACCCAGAATATTGATTTTAATCTCTTGACTTACCATGGTTACATAAATACATTTAATATTTGCACATAGATCCTCATTGTTTTTAGCCGTGGGCGTATGATGGATAGCATGACATCACATGGCAAATAGGAAACTATGAACTCTGGCATCTCTAATATGGTCTGACTGGGCATAGTGGAGTCATGATATTTCAGCAACATGCTTTTCATATATATTTTTTATACTCATCAACTTATGAAATATCTTAAAAGGAACGTTCGTAATTTATAGTTTAATCAATAAGTGATATTTCTTAGTTACATATATTTTATGCAGAAATTTCTTTCTATCACAATGAGACGTAAACTACCTCATGGCCCTCGAATGCTAGCTAATCAGTCTCTTCTTTGTAACAGAGAAAATATCAGTATCATTCTCATATTAAAGGTATGTTGTTTGCCAAATTTTGTTGCATCATTTTTTATTTTTGTCGAGTCGTAAATATAGAGCATTTGCAGGAAAGTAAAATAAGTTTAACTGCCATGGTCTGTCAAAATTTTTAATAGATTTAAGCTTTTACCACGCAATGTACAATTTAATTTAGACCATTGATTAGCAATTGTCAATTTTTGTTCGAACTAAAATTGTTCTCACGGAAGTATTCTAACACTTTGAATAGGCTTTAAAGGTATTAAATTTTAACTTTTAAGTGCCTAATTATTATCAAACACCTCTTTTGCTACATTATAAAAATTACTGTAATGTGCAATCTTTATCACATTTGATTATTATAAGTTCATGATGAGATTTTCAATGGAAAATGGATTGCTAGTGGTGATTTGGTGCGAGATAGATTGACAATCTGAAGCAAGCAACAAAAACTGAACTCAGTCTTGTGTTCGAGGACAGTTATGATACTGGTACATGATACCGCCATTCCTTCAGGCAGATATGTAATCCATTTTATATAAGAGTTATATTTTCTTTCAAAATTCAAATAATTATTTTTCCCCTGGACAAAGCATACATAATATTTTTCCTTTCGTTCTTTGTTGCCCAAATACATGGGAGATTAAGGTGAAGATCAGTACAATGGCAAAATACAGCATTCCTGAATAGAGCGAGAGTGCAACAAGCAATGTTGGGAAAAAATATGCTAAAGTTAAATATGTTACGGTGAAAATCGGAAAAGATGGAATAGGATATGTAGGGACAGTAGCTGAAAGATTAAACAAAAAACCATTAATTGCCAGCAGGGAGCTGCACAAGTATGACACCTTGTGCAAGAGGAATGAGATTTTTCCAGCTGAAGCAGAAGCGGTGACTGATTATGATTCGAACGATAGGAAGGGTTTTGAATAAGTTGATCCAGAAGCATTTATTGTCCTTATATTGTGATGGAAAAAAAATTTCAGTCACTCCAAAGGGAAATATACGATTGCTCTTTTCTTAATTATCTATATCTGTTTTGTTTGAACAAGTTTTATCCTTCACCTTTGTGCATAAAATTGCTGGTCCCTGCATAGATAAAATCCGATGAAATTCAAATATTTATTTTGTAGTTTAATTCTTTTCAATGTAATTACTAAATTCAGTCTGCAATATAGACTTACTATATTATTTTTTTCCTATTATACGATCCGCGCATCGTGCGTGTAGGTATACTAGTTAAAATAAAAACAAATAAATGAGGATTTTGTTTTGGAATAAAGAAGAAGTGTAACAACTCGACCGATCTTTTTGAGTTCCTAGCGCGTTGTTCAGAAGTTTGAGGCCATGAGCAGCTTCATTTAAGGTGTTATGACTTGTACGCATGGTCGGAATTGAATTTCGGGAAGTTCGGAGTTGATTTGGAAGAAAATTCTCATTTCGGAAGCTTAAAGTTGAAAGAATAAACTAGGATTGAATTTGTGAGTAAAGGACCTCGGAATAGGGATTTAAAGGTTCAGCAGGTTCATATGATGATTTAGGACTTGGTCGATTCCCGGTTCGGGTTTTGGATAACCCGGAAACGTTTTGGCGCTTATTATGGAAGTTAGCATTTTGAAAGAAATTTATTAAGTTTGGCTTGAAGTGAATTTCACTGTTATCGATGTCCGTTTGGGATTTCGAGAATGGGAGTAGCTCCCTATGGTGATTCTGGAGTTGGGAGCCCGATCAGAGATGAATTTGGAGGTCCGTAGATCATTTTGAAGCCATTTGGCTAAAGATAGAAATTGAAGGTCTTGGAGAAGTTTGACCGGAAGTAAATTTTTTGATATCAGGGTCGGAATCCGATTTCGGAAATTGAAAAAGGTCCATAATGTAAAATATGACTTGTCTGCAAAATTTGAAGTCAATCGGACGTGATTTGCTAGGTTTCAGTATCAAAAATAGAAGTTGGAAATCTCAAGATTCATTAAGCTTGGATTGGAGGTCGATTCGTGATTTTAACATTTCTTGATGTGATTTGAGGCCTCGAGCCAGTCCGCAATATGTTTTGGGAGTGATTGGTATGATTGGTTGGGGGTCCCGGGGGGCCTCGGGTGGATTCTGTATGGCTAACGGATCAAATTTTGATATTTTGAAGAGCTTAAGGGTCTGGTTGCTGGTATTTCCGTTTCTGCGGAAATGAGACCGCAGAAACGGCCCCGAAGAATCAAGAAAGAAGCCGCAGAAGCGGTTGGATGTGAAGGCAGCCAGGACCGTAGAAACAACCCTAGATCCGCTGAAGCAAAACCGCAGAAGCGGTGGGCCGTCCGCAGAAGCGAAATTGGGCTGGAGCCCCGTGTCCGTCGAAGCAGCATTTCGTTCGCAAAAGAATGACCTCGGAAGAGGAAACATTTCCGTAGAACCTGAAATAGCTGGAGGCAAAGGGGTTTTAAAAGTTTGATTTTTGGCCATTTCCTCTCATATTTTCTTGGCTTGGGCGATTCTTGGAGTGGTTTCAAGAGAGGATTTTCTCCATCAAAGTTAAGGTAAGTGATCCCCTCCTAATTTGAGTCAAGAACATCAATTATGTATGGATTTAAGCGTGAAATTTTGTAGAAATATTTGGGGTTTTGGTAGAAAGACCTAGAAATTTAATTCTTGAAATTTAGCCACGATTTTGGGTATAGAATTTAGAGGAAATTATATATTTGAGTTTCTAAGGTCATAGGCAAAGTTTATCTTACAAAAACTTCGGATTCTGGGCACGTAAACCTGATGGCATTTTTGTCAACATTTCGTTCAGGGTTAGGAATAGTTACAAATTGGGTTGTAAAGTTTAATTGAGAATATATTAATGGATTTGTGTGACCATTGGCTTGTTTTGGAGCATTGTACGTTGGTTCGAGCCTTTGGAAGAATGTAGAATGCCGGTTATGAGTCTTCGAAGCGAGGTGAGTCTCCTTTCTAATTTGGTGAGGGGGCACTTACCCCATAGGTGAGACAAATTAGTTATGTGCTCCTATTTTTGGGGGCTAAGTACGCACGAGGTGACGAGAGTCTGTGCCTAGCTACTATTATTCTATTGTCCGGGTAGTCCAAGACCTAAAAGCATGTTATACCTGGATTAGTTGTGAACCCATTGATGGCTTGAATTACTTGAATCAGATTAAATTAATAAATAGATTTCTGTCACGACCCCAACCCGGTCATGATGGTGTCCAGTACACTACTAGGCTAGCCTGATACTAAATAGTCTATCTAAAAGATGATAATGCTGAAATAAAGGATAGATATAGAGGGGAGAGATATAAGGCTGTGAACGCCATGCAGCTACCTCGATACTCCCGGAGAAAGCCTTTGCACAGCTGATGAAAGATCACTCAGCCTGGGTATGACCTGGATCCTCACACAAGGTGCAGAGAGTAAAGTGAGTACTCCGACCCAGTGAGTAATAAACATAAATACAGTCTTAAATTAAGAAATCACATAAAATGCACAAAGCAACCTATGTCTAACAGTTCAGATCAATATAGGTGTAAACAGTAAAAAAAATAATACAGTTAAGGAAATAATGCATGAGAAGATGCAACACATATCACGGTACACTCTAGTACCCGCTATGGCATGCAGCCCGCTCCACATATTTATCGTCGACGGCGCTCACTGCGGGGGTGTGTACAGACTCCGGAGGGGCTCCTACAGCCCAAGCGTAATATCAGCCATCTCATGGCATCAAATAGCCTCTCGGCCTCAATATCAGTGTAACACTGTTGCGATGCGCAGCCCGATCCAAATCATAGGAAAAACATCCTTACTATCGGGTCCTCAACCCATCTTAGTCAAATAAATCCACAGTCGCTCGGGCATAACATACTGTAGGGATCTCCACCCTCATATTCTTTTCATTTACGAATCATGTTCGAAAATACAGTTCTTATCATATAATTATAATAGTTGAAAACATGAGTGAGAGTATTGTTTATGCAAACAAGTGAGGAAAACTAATGAAGATCCCCTAAGGATTCTACAGGCCGGCACAAGGCCCCAACCATGGCAATAAGCCCAATTTACAATAATAAAGTATGCGTCTCAATCGCCAATGTAGTAGAAATAACACTCGGATGGACCAAGTCACAATCCCCAACAATCAACGAACACGCACTCGTCATCGAATTCGTGTCACGCCTCAATATAGCACTACAATGTGAAAGTTTGGGGTTTCAAACCCTCAAAACAGTATTTACATCTATTACTCACCTCTAGCCGGCCAAAGACTAGCTCGCAATGTCTTTTATTCACGAATCGACCTCCTCCCGCGTCGAATCTGACCAAAACCACAACGAATACGTCAAAATATGCCAATGGGACAAAACCCAATCAAAATAATAGAAAAACAACAAGAATTTCCGAAATTTGCAAAACACGAGGCCCGAGCCCAATCCTCAAAACTTTGAAATTTTTATACCAAAATGTTCCTTATCTCGCCAAGGGTCTATACATGTCAAATTCTCCAATATTCGAGCTCAAATGCTCCCCCAAATCCCAATTTCTAATTTAAAAAGTCAAGCCCTAGTTCTTCCTCTTTTACTCGAATTCCCATGAATTTAGATATTGATTCTACCACAAAATGATGTTTCTAAGTCATATAACATACCTCCAATTAATCTTGGTCGAAACCCCTCTTTAATTCTCTTTAAGATCTCTCAAAGTTGCCCAACAATGGAGGAAAATAACCCCAAGTCGCGGATGAGATGTTTTAAAAACCTATTCTAACTGCCCAGATTTTACCCTACGCGAACGCGGTGGCCCTCCCACGTTCGCGATGCTAAAAAATCTACAGACCAAAAATTCCTCTTCGCGAACGCGATGCTTCAACGGCCTCCACTACGTGAACACGTCCCCACTACCACGAACGCGAAGCACAAAGACCAGGGACCCCTACATCTTCCTCTAAGCGAACACGGGGTCCCTACCGCGAACGCAAAGCATCAAAACCACAACCCTCCGCGAACGCGGCCCTATCCCCGCGAACACGAAGACCAAAACTTGGTCTGCAACTGCTGTGTAATTTCTGCAGTTCCTCAACTTCCCAAAACTCTCTATTAGCTATTCGAAATCAATCCGAGGCCCCAGAGACCTCAACCAAAAGCATCAACACATCATAAAACACCATACAAACTTGTTCCAATCATAAAAACACATCCAACAACATAGAAAACACCAATTCACGATAGATTCAAGCCTATGTTCAACAAAAACTTCTGAAACTCGCATTTTATCAAAAACCCGACCAAAGCACCTCCGAATCATGCCTAAGTTCAACAAAAACTTTTGCACACACATCCCAAATCACCTGACGAAGATACTGCAACTCTCAAAATTCCATTCCGACCCTCGGATCAAAATCTCGCCTACCAAGCGAATTTTGCCAAGTCATAACTTTGCCAAAACAGGCTAACTTCTACACAGAACCTCAGAATTCACTTCCGATTACGCTCCTAAGTCTTAAATCATCCCCCGAAACCACCTGAATCACCTAAAATCACATCCGAGCCCTCTAACTCACAAGTCAACATCCAGTTGACTTTTCCAAACCAAACCTTCCTCAAAGAGACTAAATATCCCATTTTCTACATAAAATCAATCCGAAACAACTCAAACTCACCAAAAGCAGATAATGAAACATGAAGAAGCATAAAATGGGGAAACAAGTTTGTACCACATGATACGATGGGTCGAGTCGTCACATCCTCCCCAACTTAAACAAACGCTCATCCTCGAGCGGGTCAAGAATCCGACCTGAAGCCTCAAACAGTGGAGGATATCTGCTCTGCATCTCACGCTCGGTCTCCCAGGTGGCCTCCTCCACGGGCCGACCTCTCAAATGCACCTTCACCGAAGCTATGTCCTTTGATCTCAATTTCCAAATCTGACGACCCAAGATGGCCACTGGCTCCACATCATATGTCAAATCCTCATCCAAGTGTACCGTAACCAAAACATGAGACGGGTCCCCAACATACTTCTAGAGCATGGAAACATGGAATACTGGGTGAACGCCCGACAAGCTGGATGTCAAAGCAAGCATATAGGTCACCTCTCCAATCCTCCTAAATACCTCAAAAGGCCCAATGAACCGCAGACTCAAATTACCTTTCTTTCCAAACCTCATCACACCCTTCATGGGTGAAACCTTCAGCAATACCTTCTCACCCACCGATAAGATACATCTCGAACCTTCCAGTCCACATAACTCTTCTGACACACCTGAGCTGTACGAAGCTCTCCTTGATCACTTTCACCTTATCTACGGCATCCTGGACCAACTGTGTCCCCAATAACCTAGCCTCGGCGGGCTCAAACAAACTGACTGGAGATCTACACCGTCTCCCATATAAGGCCGCATACAACGCCATCTGAATGCTGGTCTGATAACTGTTGTTGTAAGCAAATTCAGCAAGCGGCAGAAACTCATCCCAAGAACCTCCGAAATTAATCACATAGGCACGCAACATGTCCTCTAATATCTGAATGGTACGCTCGGACTGCCCGTCTATATGAGGATGAAACGTTGTGCTCAGTACCACCTGTGTACCCTATTCTCGCTGAAAATTCCTCCAAAACTAGGAAGTAAACTGAGTACCTCTATCCGAGATAATAGAAACTGGAACCCCATGCAACCGAACAATCTCCATAATAAAGATTCCTGTCAGCCGCTCTGACGAATAAGAAGTACATACCGGAATAAAATGCACAGACTTGGTCAGCCGATCCATAATCACCCAAATCGAATCTAACTTCTTTGAGGTCCAAGGAAGACCGCTCACTAAATCCATAGCAACTTTCTCCCACTTCCACTCAGGAATATCTAACCGCTGAAGTAAACCACCCAGTCTTTGAAGCTCGTATTTCACCTGCTGACAATTAAGACACCGAGCTACATAACCCACAATATCTTTATTTATTGTCCTCCACCAGTAGTGCTACCTCAAATCTTGATACATCTTCGCGGCACACGGATGGATGGAATACTGCGAGCTGTGAGCCTCCTCAAGAATCGACTCTCTAAGCCCATCTACATTGGGCACAAAAATCCGGCCCCACATCCTCAATACACAATCATCACCAATGGTCACATCTCGGGCATTACCATGCTGAACTCTGTCCAAAAGGACAAGCAAATACGGGTCATCATATTGGCGCTCTCTGATGCGATCATATAAAGAAGACCGAGAAACCACGGAAGCCAATAACCAACTGGTCTCTAAAATGTCTAATCTCACAAATCGATTGGCCAAAGCCTGAACATCAACAGCAAAGGGCCTCTCCCAAGCTGGAAAATACGCCAAAATCCCCATACTGACTCCCTTTCGGCTCAAGGTATTGGCCACTACATTGGTCTTTCCCGGATGATACAGAATAGTAATATCATAATCCTTAAGCAACTCAAGCCACCTCTTCTACCTCAAATTAAGATCATTTTTATTGAACAAATGCTGAAGACTACGATGATCGGTGAATACCTCATACGATACCCCATATAAATAGTGCCTCCAAATCATTAAAGCATGAACTATAGCAGCCAACTCAAAGTCATGAACATGGTAGTTCTTCTCATGAGGCTTCAATTGACGAGAAGCATAAGCAATCACTCTACCCTCCTACATTAACACACAACCGATCCCAACTCTAAAAGCATCACAATAAACGATATAAGAACCTGAAGCTGATGTCAAGACTAATACTGGAGCTATGGTGAAAGTTGTCTTGAGCTTCTGAAAGCTCTCCCCGCACTCGTCCAACCATACAAACGGAGCACCCTTCTGCATCAACTTGGTCAAAGATGAGATGATAGATGAGAAACCCTGAATGAACGGCGATAATAACCCGCCAAACCGAGGAAGCTACGAATCTATGTGGCTAAGGACGATCTAGGCCAACTCTGAACTACCTCTATCTTCTTTGGATCCACCTGAATACCATCGCTGGACACCACGTGCCCCAGGAAAGCCACTGACCCAAGCCAAAACACACACTTGGAGAACTTTGCATAAAGCTTCTCCTCCCTCAACCTCTTCAATACGACACGCAAATGGTTCACGTGCTCCTCCTGGCAACGCGAGTACACTAGAATATTATCAATGAAAACTATAACAAAAGAATCTAGATATGACCGAAATACACTATTTATCAGATGCATGAACGATGTTGGGGCATTGGTCAGCCCAAAAGACATAACCAGAAACTCATAGTGACCATATCTCATCCTGAAAGCAGTAAGAATATCTGAATCCTTGATCTTCAACTAGTGATAACCCGAATGGATATTAATATTAGAAAACACCCTTGCTCCTTGAAGCTGGTCGAATAAATCATCGATGGGAGGCAGGGGATACTTGTTCTTCACTGTTACTTTGTTCAACTGCCTGTAGTCAATGCACATTCTCATTGTGTGATCTTTCTTTTTCACAAATAGAACAGGCACACCCCACGGAGACACACTAGGTCGAATAAACCCCTTCTCTAGGAGTTCTTGAAGCTGATCTTTCAATTATTTTAACTCTGATGGTGCCATGAGATACGACAGAATGGAAATAGGCTTGGTGCCCGGCACCAGGTCAATACCAAAATCAATATCCCTGTCCGGTGGCATACCCGGCAGGTCAGCAGGAAATACATAATGAAAACCCTCACAACGTGAATAGAATCAATGCTAGGAGTCTCAGCTCCAACATTTCGCAAAAGGCCAAGTATGATTGACAACTCTTCCCAACCATACACTGGGTTTTCAAGAAGGAAATAACTCTACTAGGAACATAGTCAGTCATACCACGCCACTCGATCCTTGGAACACCCGGCATAGCCAAGGTGACTATCTTTGTATGACAATGCAGAATAGCATGACACGGAGAAAACAAGTCCATGCCCAGAATAACATCAAAGTATACCATGCTAAAAATAAATAAATCAACTCGGGTCGCCAGACCCCCAATAGTAACAAGACATGATCGATACACATGGTCCACAATAATAGTATCATCTACTAAGGTAGATACGTGCACAGGTAATGCAAAACACTCTCGGCCATACCCAAATGATGAGCAAAATAAGATGACACATAAGAATAGGTAAAACCGGGATCAAATAAGATAGAGGCACCTCCGTGGCATACTAAAATAATACATTTGATAACAGCATCTGATGCAAGGACATCTGTCCTACCTGGGATAGCATAAAATCGAGCTTGGCTGCCGCTGCCTGATCGGCCTCCGCCTCTAGGACGACCCCTGGCTGCCTAGCCTCCACCCCTATCTGACTGGGCGAGTGCTGAAGAAACCATAACAGAAGACGAGGGTTGATCCCTCTACTGAGACTGACTACCACAACGTCGAGGATATTGCCTCCTCATATGGCCAAACTCACCACACTCGTAGCAGGTACTAGGTGCTCGAGAAGGGGACTGGAAGGAACCCCTTGCACCTGAATTACTAGTCGATGCGCTCAGCGCAGAGGAACCCTGAGATTAAGGGGCATAAGATAAACTCTGAGCTGGGAGGGCACTAAGTGAAGACTGGCCCTGCTGGAACCCCTAGTGACCACGGCCTGAAGACGCTCCACGATACTCGAGACGATCCGATTGATGAAGCTTGAAAGAACCACCTCTCTTCTGCTGAACCTGGCCCTTAGATAGAGCACCACTGTAACTACCCGATCCTCGAGGCCTCTTGGCCTCTCTCTCCTCTCTCTCATGACGGCGATCCATCTCAATATCACGAGAAATATCAACTGCATCCTCGAAGGTATGACTCGGAATCATCTCTCAAGTCATCAGAATATGGATGGGATAGACCAGTCCATCCACAAACCTCCTAATCCTCTCCCGATCAGTCGGAACCATCCAGGGAGCACACGAGCCAACTCCAAAAATCTCACCTTATACTAAGACACAGTCATATCTTCCTGACGAATCCACTCAAACTGTCTCCACAACTCCTTTCTCTAAGACTGCGGTACCCACTTCTCCAGAAAGAGAGTGGATAACTCCTGCGATGGCAAAGGCGCTGCACTTACCGTCCCATGCCACTCATATGCCTCCCACCAAGTGAAGGCTGCTCCTGAGAACTGAAAGGTAGTAAATTATATAGCACTCGACTCGAAGATTCCTGTTGTCCGAAGCATACATCGACACTTGTCGAAAAAACCCTGCGCGTCCTCGCCCCGAACACCACTGAAATAGGAGGTAAGAGCCTACTGAACCTCTCAAGATGACGTTTCTCATTATCTGGCATAGATTGAACTACATCATCTTGAACGGGGGCAACGAGTTAAACTGGTGCAACCTGCTGAGCTGGTGGTTCCTCTAGTGTCTAAAAACCCTGCACTACATGCTCAGGCGTGCAAGCAGCAGGGTAGTGATTGCCTCCCCTGGCCTGTGAAGTAGCTGCTACAAGTGGTTGTGACCTCCTGAGCCAAGCCAGTGCAATCTGATAGAATCTGAGGTAGGGCCTCCTGATGACCCGTAATCACAATAGGCATAGCTAGTGCCTAAACAGGTGTTGCTGGAGTCTCTACAATTGGAGTCTGATCCTGAGCCGGGGCAACTGGTGGGTCAACAGGTGTTGCCCCCGCAGTTCTGCCTCGACCACGACCGCGTCCACGGCCTCTAGCGACCTCAGTAGGTGGTATAGGTGGTCGTCCGCCTCATCTGGTAGCGCGAGTTCTCTCCATCTGCGAGAGAATAGAACAGCAGAACTTAGTTATCGGATCAACAAACTCGCACGATAAGAATTCCAAGAATATGAAGTTTCCTAAAGGTTCTGCAGCCTCCCAAGGATAAGTACAGACATCTCCGTACCGATCCGCGAGACTCTACTAAACCGGCTCATCACTCACGAGACCAAGTAACCTAGGCTCTGATACCAACTTGTCACGACCCCAACTCGGTCATAATGGCGCACAGTACACTACTAGGCAAGCCCGACCTTGTCAAAATAATTCCTATTACATAAGCAGATTTGACATAAATAACACGGGGAAAAATACTAGCAATTAAGTCTATGATCTAGAGAACACTGATAAAAATGCGAAAGTTTAATAAAATACATAACATAGCCTAACATGGGCCCTGTGTCGCGGACATGAACCTCTAAATACAGAGTTTCATCCTTCTACATAGTCTGTCTAAAAGCTGATAATGCTAAAATAAAGGATAGAGATAGAGGGGAGAGATCTAAGGCTGTGAACGCCATGCAGATACCTCGATACTCCCGGAGAATGCCTCTGTATAGGTGATCAAAGCTCACTCAGCTTGGGTATGACCTGGATCTGCACGCAAGGTGCAGGAAGTAAAGTGAGTACTCTGACGCAGTGAGTAATAAACATAAATACAGTTTGAAAGTAAGAAATCACAGAAAATGCACAAAGCAACCTATATCTAACAGTTCAGATAAATATTGGTCTAAACAGTAAAACAATAATACAGTTAAGGATATAATGCAAGAAACCATGCAACACATATAACAGTACACTCTAGTACCCACTGCGACGTGCAGCCCGCTCAACTTATTTATCGTCTATGGTGCTCACTAGGGTGTGTACAGACTTCGGAGGGGATCCTACAGCCCAAGCGCAATGTCAACCATCTCGTGGCATCAAATAGGCTCTCTGACTCAATATCAATATAACACTATTGCGGTGTGCAGCCCGATCCAAATCATAGGAAAAATATCCTCACTATCGGGACCTCAACCAATCTTAGTCAAATAAATCCACAGCCGCTCAGGCATAACATACTGTAGGGATCTCCGCCCTCATATTCTTTTCATTTATGAATCATATTCGAAAATACGGTCCTTATCATATATTTATAATAGTTGAAAACTTGACTAAAAGAATAGTTTATGCAAACAAGTGAGGAAAACTAATGAAGATCCCCTAAGGATTCTACAGGTCGGCACAAGGCCCCAATCATGGCAATAAGCCCAATTCACAGTAATAAAATATGCGTATCAATCGCCAATGTAGTAGAAATAATACTCTGGATGGACCAAGTCACAATCCCTAATAGTCAACGAACCCACACTCGTCATAGAATGTGTTTCACACTTTAATATTGCACTACGATGTGAAAGTCTGGGGTCAAACCCTCATAGCAGTATTTACATCTATTACCCACCTCTAGCCGACCAAATACTAGCTCGTAATGCCTTTTCCTCGCACATCGACCTCCTCGCGCGGTGAATCTGACCAAAATCACAATGGATACATTACAATATGCCAATTGGACAAAACCCAATCACAATAATCAAAAAATAACAAGAATTCCCGAAATCTGCAAAACTCGAGCCCGGGGCCCACTTCTCGAAACTCAAAAATTTTTATACCAAAATGTTCCATATCTTGCCACGACTCTATACATGTCAAATTCCCCAAAAATCCAAGCTCAAATGCTCCCCCAAATCCCACTTTCTCATTTAAAAGGTCAATCCCTAGTTCTTCCTCTTTTGCTCAAATTCCCATGGATTTAGATGTTGATTGTACCATAAAATGATGTTTCTAAGTCATAAAGTGTACCTCCAATAACTCTTGGTCGAAATCCCTCTTTAATTCTCTTCAAGAGCTCTCAGGGTTGCCCAATAATATAGGAAAATAACCTCAAGTCGCGGATGATATATTTTTAAAACCTATTCTGAATACCCAGATTTTATCCTACGCGAACGCGGTGGCCCTCCCGTGTTCGCAATGCTCAAAAATCCATAGGCCAAAAATTTCTCTACGCGAACACGGAGCCCATCCCGCGAACATGATGCTTCAACGGCCTCATCTACGCAAACGAGACCCCACGACCGCGAATGCGAAGCGCAAAGATTTGGGACCCCCACATCTTCCTCTGCGCGAACGCGGGGTACCTAACGCTAATGCGAAGCATCAGAACTTCAACCCTCCACGAACACAGCCATATCCCTTCGAAAGTGAAGACCAAAACTTGGTCTGCAACTGCTGTGTAATTTCTGCAATTCCTCAACTTCCCAAAACTCCCCGTTAACTATCCGAATTCGCCCCGAGGTCCCCGGGACCTCTACCAAAAGTATAAACACATCCAAAAATATCATACGAACGTATTCCAATCATAAGAACACATCCAACAACACAAAAATCACCAATGCACCGCGGATTTAAGCCTAAGTTCAACAAAAATTTACGAAACTGGCATTCGATCAAAAGCTCAACCTAAACACCGCCGAATCAACTGAAATTTTGCAAATAAATCCTAAATCACCTAATGAAGCTACAACATCTCTCAGAATTTCATTCCGATCCTCGGATAAAAATCTCAACCTACCAACTGGAGTTCACCAAAATCCCAACTTCGCCAAAATAGGTTAACTTCAACACCGAACCTCCGAGTTTACTTCCGATTAAATCACCAGAAATCACATTCGAGCCATCTAAATCACAAGTCAACGTCCGATTGACTTTTTCAAACCAAACCTTCCTTAAAGAGACTAAATATCTAATTTCCTACCTAACACAATCCGAAAGAACTGAAACTCACCAAACGCAGATAATGAAACATGAAGAAGCATAAAACTGGGGAAACGGGGCTGTAGCACATGAGACGATGGGTATGGTCGTCATAATTTCGAAAATGAATTAAGCTTCATTTTCTCAAATTGTTAAAGAGAATTGGCCTTTCCTAGATAATTGCTCCATGTTGACTTTTTGACTGTCTGCCTGTCTGTCTGTCTGTGTGTGTTTATTTTTGAATGGGCCGAATGCCTCGGCTGATTAATAGATGCATCTATAGGTGCGTCGTCGACCCTCGGCAAGTGTACATTTATTTTTGTTGGGTCAGGTCGTCGCCTCGGTATGATTTACGCATGCTTGTGTTGCGTCCTCGAAATTGTTGTTACTGCCTCACCCTGGCTCGAGATTATTTTGTTAATAATAAAAAGAAATTTTGGATATTTTCTATGGAACACTTATGTGTTTACTTGTTTCCTCTATCTGGATTAAAATAATATTTATAACATAAATTAATTGTTTTATATATATATATATATATATATATATATATATATATATATATATAGAGGATGAATTATTATTGGACTATTATGCAGTGTCAAAGTTGACCATCTCGTCTCTACTCCTTCAGGATTAGGCGGATTGTTGTGCATTTTGTTGCACAGGTATATGCAAATCTAGTGGCCTACTAGGCATAGCAGCATGGATGATTCTGGGACTAGGTGAGCTGCATCATTCGACACGGCCGCAGCTTGAGCAGTCTCTTCTAGTGTACTTTATTTGCTTTCCGTCCATTGTATTCCGGACGGATGTTGTATTTCATTCTCTTATCAGTAGATGCTCATGCCTTTGTGACACCAGGTTCTTGGATGGTTTGAAGTATTGTATTAACTTCTTTACATTTTCAATTTGATTTGAGACTATATTCTTTTAATTTTCTAAATTAGAAGGAATAGTCCTAGATTTCAAAAGTGTTAAAAATGAGATTTTGATTAAGAAATTTGGTTGGCTTGCCTGACAGCAGTGTCCGGTGCCACCACGACCCTTAGTAGATTTTGGGTCGTGACAACTTGGTTTCAGAGATCTAGGTTCCCATCGGTCTCACGAGCCATGAGCAAATCTAATAGAGTCTCAAGGATCGGAACGGAGACGTCTGTACTTATGCTTGGGAGGCTACATGGCTATTAGGAGTACTTCCCTTCTTGGTTTCCTTGTCGTGCGGTTCGATTCCTTTAAGTCTTATGCCTTTGATTCCTTCGTACTCAATCTTACGTGAGCGCTTGTTAGAAATCGAGAATTTGGAGAATTGAAATGGCACAATAAATGTGGTGTGGGATGATTCTCCCGGTATAGTTGATTGGACTACTATAGTCGCCTTATGGAAGGATATTCTAATATTTTAGCTCAGTAACAGAACTTCTAAGAGCCATGAGGCTAGGCACGAGTTGCCATGATGCTTATGAGCGATTATTCCGCAGTGTTATTGTGATGTTAGGATGTTTGCCCACGTGTCGGGGCAGTGGATGAAATAAAGGAGGTTTACTCAATATGTAATCAAGTGATTTAATATTTTATTCCCGGCAAGGGAAGGCAGTCAGACTAAGAATGGTCAGATGTGGGCTAGTGGAAGTATGAGACTTGGTATTTGCAAGCATGGTGGAGCTTTCTCCTATGAGGGGGTGTCACAGTCCTGATTGAATGCACTAGGTTTTTCGATGTTATAATATATGGCAAGATATTGTGAAATAGTATTGGAGATAAAGCTCTCACATATCGCATGGTGCGATGGTTTAGGATCGAATCAGATTTTCAAATGTTGGCGGTTTGATAACGATGACCTTCAGAAAGGTTTAAAGGTTAGCAGCAATTGTGGGTTCAAGTTCCACGAAGATAGAGTTTATTTAAGGCAACATATGAGCATCAAAGTATGAGGAAAGACATGTGGGAAGTGTCAGGCGGTTAATAAAAGTTCTAGAAGGCCATGCTCAGGTCGATCGGTTAATTAAAGAAGTGAGTTTTCCCAAAGTGGGAGACTGACGGATGTTGTATATGGGCTTGGTAGTAGGATGATTATGCGCCAAAGGAGAGCTTGGAATGGTCTGGAATTTTAGCGACTGGCCATAGAAATCTGCGGATGTAAATTGAAGTATGGACCATTATACAGCAAGAGATTAAGTATAACGGAAATGAGATGCTAGAAATGAAGAAGGATACATCATAACTCTAAATTTGGAAAGGAATTTCCGCATATTTAATTAATGTCCACGAGGAGTGAATGGACTGGTGCAGCTAGAGAGAGAGCTTGGACTCAGGATTTTGTTGTTGATGTCATAGTGATTGTATCCCGTGCAGCAGCATTGGAAGGTGACGGGAAGTGATTTCCACATGCGGGTTATTTTCCGTGAGCAGATTAAGGATCGCGTGGTTGGCGAAGCTTTTGCAAAGAATTACGTTGGTTATCCAACAAAGAGATTTGCCATGCGAATGTGGGTGATGATTCAGAATATAAAAGAGGGGTATTTACAGAAAGATTCTGAGAATTTGCGGCGGATGATTGCATAAGGTTATGTAAACAAGAGATAAAGGATTTTGGTGAGTTCCAGAGTTGTGGCATAATGGCTTCAAGCTAAGTGGGAGAGTCCCACAGCCTAAAATTTGGTTGCATGGTTAACTACTTGCGAGGTTTCCATTATTTTGCATATCGATAGGTTGTTTCAGCAATGGGAAAAGACCATAAATGGTAATTTGAGCAGATGAATTGTTGGAGGAATTCTATGGTTGGCCTTATTGGCTCATGTTTGGACTTGGAAAAAGGTTCAAGATTTATGCCTCGTATAGATACAGGTTTCAGAGGAAATGAATTCGCCGCCTTCTTCGCCGAGAGAGTATTCGTGTGTTATGAGATTTATGGAGTGAGTTATATTTGGGACCAAGTCAGAGCGGGTGGATCTCAATAATGGTTCTAGTGAATTCTGAAGTAAAAGTGTGGTGCCCAATAATATCGAGCCTATGAGTACAATCAAGAATCAAGCTTTATAGCAGCTTATGAGAAGGTGCCCAGAATGTTCTATGAAATTTTGACTTGTGGTATATCATTTGAGTGATATGAAATAGTTCGTGGGAATTGAGACAGCCTGGTCTCATGATTCAAAGTCATTCGGGGTGAGTGTAAATAGAGTATGTTATGTGTTGAATGGAGTTAGTACTATTTCTAAGGCAAGCAAGGATACATTGGAAGAGGATAGAATGATTAGCTATAGTGGAATTGAAATATTAGGGCCAGCAATCAGTTCATTCCACGTGATCAGGCTATGTGTACTATTTGTGGCGGTACGTGTGAGGCTATTCGGCCGACGTAATTGATGTTATTCTGAAACATTAATCTATTACGGCTTGTGAAGTGGAAGCGGATTCCGAAAGGGCTATGGTAGCTTGGACCACTACATAGAGATTTGCATATCCTACGGTTATGGGCATTTACCTGTGTGTTGCTATGATTCTCCTAAAGTAAGTTAAGTGAAAAGTTCTTATATAATGAAGTGTTATAATATTAATGATTTCAGATTTATGATGAAAATCGTGTTTTATCGTATGTTGGCACGTTGGATTCAATAAGAGGTATGGAAATTTGAATTGAGGGTCAAGGTTGTAGTTCGGTGTTGACAAGGATGTCACGGTCTCGGATGAGCAAGGAAAGGGTTGAATGATTAAAGTAAATTGGTATTGTCTTCAGCATCGCCTGAGATCAATGTGTTGTGAAAGAGGCTTTGCATCCTTGTTAAGGATTCTTGATCGCTTTTCAGCGTTAGTGCGAGCCCGTTATTTATTTTGGGAGATTGTGGGAGCGTATTCCACGGGAAGATTGTGTAAGTGTGACATGTAGTCAGTTGATTTACTAAGGACCTAAACCAAGTATGAGGATTGTGGTAATATCATCAATTTGAGAATTTATACCTGGAGGGCACTTTGTTTATTGGGTTACGAACTGAGGAGGTTGCTCCGGTTATGATGGTTTTTCTTATGTGTTATGAGGAAAGTGGGTTACTATGAACCTTTGAAAGGTAATTAGCCAAGTTAGTGCAATCAAAAATCGGCTTGAGATTAGTAGATTGATTTATATGTGAGCAGGGCTTTATATCAGGCCAGTTGTATTCGTATTAGCGAGCGTTCCATATGGAGTAACAGATGGGGTGTTATTTGGTCATCGCCTAACCTAGGCAATGATATATTGCGTCGTATGAGTTGTGCGAAGGCTTGGTAAATTTTTATGTGCTGAGGTTCCGCGTGGCGATGATGATGTGTGAGCAGAATGACTCTTGAGATTCATATCCAGTATCGCACCTTAGTTGTGCTTGAGTTTTGTAGCCTATAGAGCTATGTGTTTTCATAGGGATGGCATTATGCACTTAGCGTGCTTGCGATCGAAATTCGATATTTCTATTGTAATGAGCAGATTTAGCTCGAAGTGCAATCTCCTTATGTGAGATCTATATGTAGATCGGGTGGCACACCGCCATGGGTATGTTATTTGGATCGGGTTGCATGCTGCAACAGTGTAATGTCGAGACTGGTTTTCCATATGCTATTTTTGTGTGCTCTGCTTCCTATCTTCCAATGAAAGTCCGCATTAGTTCGGGGGTTAGGTAATTCCTTCCAAAGTTTGATTTCTTGTTTGTGTTGTGTTCTGATTGGTAACCTATCTGCACATTGTGGCGTCATATAAGACTTTTGATCGCATTCGGAGTGGCTTATTTCCTTAGCAGTTCGTACAGGGTGAGACGAGATTATGGGATTTACGATAAGTGCAGTCTAATTATATGAAGTATATTAAGGAGCAAAGATCATTATTTGGTTCAGAATGTGGTAATGTTTCTTGTCAGGGGTATAGACCCAATATGTTGTTGATTCAGCAATTGGTTATGAATTTTAGCACATCTCTTCTGTCGTGCTATTGTTGTAAAAGTTATAGCAAGACCTATGTAGGTCATGAGGTGCAATGGGAGCATCGAATTCATGGAATTTCAATTTATTCAATCAGAAATGTTATCATGGTCCTATGAGTAAAGTGATGCAAAGTGTGAATTCAGCAAAGTTATGCAGCCATGTTTGGGTACAGTATGTAGTGATTGGTATGGTGACCATATGTTGGGAGCAGGCCTGGCATAAAATTCCAGATGTTGGAAATTGGCTCTAAGGCTTATTTGCTTGAATAAAAGGGAAACTAAGAATCTATCAAGCTAATGTGCTCAACAGAGTTGTGGTAGCACGGGAAGGTGCATGAGGTGCTGAGCAGTGATTTCAGACTACTTCAGTATAGTTCTCAACACGTTCGAGGACGAACGTATGTTTAAGTGGGAGATAATGTAACGACCTGGCTGGTTATTTTGAGCCCTAGCGCGTCATTCAACAGTTTGAGGCCATGAGCAGCTTCATTCCAGGTATTATGACTTGTATACGTGGTCGGAATTGAATTTCGGGAAGTTCAGAGTTGATTTGGTAAGAGAATTCCCATTTAGGAAGCTTAAAGTTGAAAGAATGAATTAGGATTGCATTTTTGAGTAAACGACCTCGGAATCGGGATCTGAAGGTTCCAGCAGGTTCGTATGATGATTTCGGACTTCAGCGTATGCCTGGTTCGGGTTTTAGATAACCCGGGAGTGTTTTGGCTCCTATTATGGAAGTTATCATTTTGGAAGAAATTTCTTTATTTCAACATTACCTATATCCGTTTGGGATTCCGAAAATGGGAGTAGCTCCGTATGGTGATTTTGGAGTTGGGAGCATGATCAGAAGTGAATTTGGAGGTCCGTAAGACATTTTGAAACCATTTCGCTAAAGATAGAATATTTAAGATTTTTGAGAAGTTTGACCGGAAGTGGACTTTTTGATATCGGGGTCAGAATCTAATTCCGGAAGGTGGAATAGGTCTGTAATGTCAAATATGACTTATCTGCAAAATTAGAAGTCAATCGGACGTGATTTGATAGGTTTCGGCATCAGAAATAGAAGTTGGAAATATCAAGGTTCATTAAGCTTGGATTGGAGGTCGATTCGTGGTTTTGACGTTGCTTAATGTGATTTGAGGCTTCGAGCAAGTTTGCAATGTATTTTGGAAGTGGTTGGTATGATTGATTGGGGTCCCGGGGGTCTCGGGTGGATTCCGAATGGCTAATAATCAAAATTTGGTATATTGAAGAGCTGAAGGGTCTGGTTGCTGGTATTTCTGCTTCTGCGGAAATGGGAGAGCATAAATGACCCCGCAGAAGCGAAGAAGAAGCTGCAGAAGCGGTTGGATGTGAAGGCATCCAGGACCGCAGAAGCGGCCCTAAATCCGCTAATGTGGAACCGCAGAAGCGGTGGGCCATCTGCAGAAGCAAAATTGAGCTGGAGTCCCGTGTACGCAGAAGTGGCGTTTTTTCCGCAAATGCGGGATTGCGGAAGAGGAAATAGATGGAGGCGGAGGGGTTTTAAAAGTCAGATTTTTGTCCATTTCCTCTAATATTTTCTTGGCTTGGGCGATTCTTGGAGGGGTTTCAAGAGAGGATTTTCTCCATTAAAGTTAAGGTAAGTTATCCCTACCTAATTTGAGTTAAGAACATCAATTATGTATGAATTTAAGCATGAAATTTATGGAAATATTTGGGGTTTTGGTAGAAAAACCTAGAAATTTAATTCTTGGAATTTAGCCAGGATTTTGGGTATGAAATTTAGAGGAAATTATATATTTGAGTTCCTAAGTTCATGGGCAAAGTTTATCTTCGAAAATTTTCGGATTCTGTGCACGTGGGCCGGAGGGAATTTTTGTCAACTTTTCGTTCGGGGTTAGGAATTGTTACAAATTTGGTTGTTAAGTTTAATTGAGCATATATTAATGGATTTGTATGATCATTGGCTAGTTTTGGAGCATTCTGTGTTGGTTCGAGCCTTTGGAAGAATGTAGAGTGCCGGTTATGAGTCTTCGGAGCGAGGTGAGTCTCATTTCTAATCTTGTGTGAGGGAATTTACCCCATCTGTCAGTTAAATTGGTTATGTGCTCCTATTTGTGGTGGCTACATACGCACGAGGTGACGAGAGTCCGTGCATAGATACTATTATGCTATTGTACGGGTAGTCTAGGACCCAAAACCATGTTATACCTGAATTAGTTGTGAACCCATTGATGGCTTGAATTACTTGAATCACATTAAATTAATAAATGGATTTCTAAGAAGATTTAAGCTTCTTTTTCTCAAATTATTAAAGAGAATTGGCCTTTTATGGATAATTGCTCCATGTTGACTTCTTGACTGACTGTTTGTCTGTGTGTGTTTATTTTGGAATAGGTCGAACATTAATAAATGCATTTATAGGCACATCATCGACCCTCGGCAAGTGCACATTTATTTCTGTTGAATTGGGTTGTCGCCTCGGTGTGATTTATGCATGCTTGTGTTGTTGCCTGGAACTTATTTAAGTTGTTACTGCCTCACCCTGGCTCGAGATCATTTTATTAATAATGAAAAGAAATTTTAAAAATTTTCTATGAAAGAATTATGTGTTTACTTGTTTCCTCTATCTGGATTAAAATCATGTTTATAAAAAAATCTACTGTTTAATATATATTTATATATTAAGGATGAATAATTATTGGATAATTAAAGAGTGTCAAAGTTGATCATCTCGTCTCTACCCATTCGGGATTAGGCAAGATACTCACTGGGTACACGTTATTTTTGTACTCATACTACAATTGATGTGCATTTTGTTGCACGGGTATATGTAACTCCAGTGGCCTACTAGGCATAGCAGCACGGATGATTCTGGGACTAGGTGAGCTGCATTATTTGAGACGACCGCAGCTTGAGCAGTCCCTTCTAGTGTATTGTATTTACTTTTCGCCCACTGTATTCCGGACGGATGTTTTATTTTATTCTCTTATCAGTAGATGCTCATGCACTTGTGACACCGGGTTCTGGGATGGTTTGAAGTATTGTATTAACTGCTTTACATTTTAAATTTGATTTGAGACTATATTCTTTTAAATTTCTAAATTGGAAGGAAAAGTCCTGGATTTCAAAAGTATTAAAAACGAGATTTTGATTAAGAAATTTGATTGGCTTGTCTGACAGTAATGTTCGACCCCATCACAATTTTTAGTAAATTTTGGATTGTGACAAGAACCGATAAAGGAAGAAATACATAGTGGGGCAAATAATAATCGGATATCACAATGTGACAATTAGCTTTTAATTAGAACGAATAACCACGTGGAAGTTTATTCTTCATATTTTCTTTGCTCCCACATACCAAGTTACCAACAAGCAAGTGAAATAAACCACTCTAATATACTCCAATGTAGTTTAGAAAAGTTTAAGTGAGCTAAATTTAGAAGAGTTTTTATGTATTTAGCCAATTATAAGTTAAATTCAATATAGTACAAATAATTTTATTTAAGTGTTAATTTTCTATGACGCACCAAAAATATTTTGCTGCACTGTTTCTTTATTCATGGAAGTGAAAGTTGCTGAGAGAGTCTTACTTCTCTCTCCTATTTGCACTGTAAACACAACTGGATGACATCTTTATGAAGCCCCATATATCTTAACTAGAGTATTAATTTTGATCAATTTTTATACTTTTGATGTAACTGTGTATAGGATGTAGCAATTTTAATTTCATGATATATGAAAGAAATGAACAAGCTTTTTCCACATTTTAAGAAGGGTTCGCAGCTTAAGTAATTATTCACACGGCATACAATAACACAATCTTAGTGCGCTAAGTTCCTTTTGTATACAAAGAGGTCATATTTACTTGTTGTTCAAGTAACCTGTCTTACTTTCAAGATTACCTTCTCATCTAAGAAGGTTAACTTGTAGATATTTTTTGGATGACTTGATAGTATAAAAAGAACCTTATATTAGTGGACTCAGAGGCGGATCCCGTTGGGTTTGTATTTTATTAATAAATTAAATACTTAAAAGATGGTGAATGGGAAATGGAGAGAAATGAAATTTTTGAGTGAAATTTCAAGTTCCCCCCCCCCCCCCCCCCCCGTCCCTCGTTAAAAGAGGAAGAGATTTTTTATGGGTATATAAGCAATTGGTCTCGTTCTAGCTCTTAAAGAGTTGAGAAGAAAGCAAGCCTCGACGTCGTCGTCGCTCGGCACGGCTCGACTTCGGCTTCGGTCAAATGATTGATTGATTAACTTTTTGGACCAAATTAATATTAACAGAAATATGTTATTAAATTTTTGTTAGTTATCCAGATTTCAGTTTTTTTCTTGTAACAGAAAATTAACTACCCATCAATTTTTCCTCTTTATTGTTGAGTAAATAGTCATTTATGTAATGACAGTTTTGTAGAAACAACCATTCTGAAGAGTTGCACCTCTTCAGATTTCTGCCCAAATTTTGGCTATAAATACAATAATATTCTGCTCAGAATTTTACTACGAATTTCTGAGTTTTCTCTCCTCCTTCTGCATACTTTTAGCATACAAACAAAGCAAAAAGTAAGTGTGATTTGATACTGATCTTTGTGTTAACTGAAACACTGACGTTTGAAGTACCACTACACTAGTGTGTAATTCGTTCTTCCCTGAGAGAAAATAATCCATAACCTTGGGTCTAGAAGGGGATTAAATCCCTTAAGGAAACACTGTGAATTCAGTGGGCTCGAATTGTTTATTTCATTTATGTTTATATCATTTCTGTTAATGATAATTTATGTTCATATTCATTAATATTTCCAGAATTATTTTACGAATACAATTTACTAACAAGCTTAAGGAATTTAATATATATTTCTGTATTTATATTATTGTTTCTGGAGAGTTAAACCTTTGTGGTTTTGTACTCTATTAAAATCTACGTGGTTTTAACATTGGTGTCATTTTTTTTTTACAGAAATGACTAATGAGAATGGGAACCATGTTGTTCCAATGGTGAAAACCAATGCATTAACAAGTCGAACGACACCGGCTGCTTTGGCTCCGGCGGAGAAATCCGGAAAATTTTTCAGGATTGATTTCAGTCATTTGCAGCAAAAGATATTCTTCTATTTGACTACTTTAAGTCTTCAGAAGTTCATCAAGGAAGATATTCCTGTGCTCTCTGATGAAACTCCTGATAATGAATACTTTCTCGTGACTGAGGCGTGGAAGCATTCGGATTTCTTGTGCAAGAAGTATATTCTTAGCGGGTTGGAGGATACTTTGTTTAATGTCTACTATGGCGTAAAAACGTCAAAAGAACTATGGACTGCACTTGAAAGGAAATATAAAACTGAAGATGCCGGGTTGAAAACGTTCGTGGTTGCAAAGATTTTGGACTATAAAATAGTAGATAGCAAATCTATTATTACCCAAGTCTAAGAACTACAAGTGATTATTCACGATCTCCTTGCTGAAGGTATAAATCAAATTAATATTGATGTTGAAAGTAGTAATCTTAGTATTTTTACTAATAAAAATTTCATTGAAGGTCTTGTCATCAATGAAGCATTCCAAGTAGCAGCAATGATTGAGAAGTTGCCTCCTTTGTGGAAGGACTTCAAAAACTACTTGAAACACAAATGCAAGGAGATGTCCCTTGAAGATCGCATGCCGTGGAAGTTCATTAATAATGGGAGAAAATGTTGTTGAAGAGAACAAGAAGAGAAAGAAGGCTTCTGGTCTGAAATACAACCCAAGTAAGAAGCGGTTAAGTGGAAACTGCTACAACTGCAGAAAAACCAGACACGAATCTACGGAGTTCCGTGCTCCAAAGAAAGACAAGAAGAAGGGTTAGGCAAACATGGTTGAAAAGCATGATGATGTTAATGACTTATGCGCCATGCTTTACGAATGCAACTTGGTGGTATATTTTAAAGAGTGGTGGATTGATTCTAGAGCCACTCGCCATGTTTATGCACTCAAGGAAACATTTTCTACTTATGCTCCTGTTGGACCCGACGAGACAATTTCCATGAAAAATGCTGTAAAGGCCAAAATTGAAGGATGTGGGAAGATATTTCTCAAAATGACTTCCGGCAAACTGGTGGGTTTGAACAACATCCTTCATGTTCCTGAGATTAGGAAGAATTTAGTCTCTACTGGACTTCTTGTTAAGAATGATTTTAAATGTGTTTTTGTTTCCAATAAGGTTTTAATAAGTAAGAATGAAATGTTTGTAGGAAAAGGTTACCTCACTGATGGCCTTTTCAAGCTGAATGTAATGGTTGTGGAGAATAATAATAAAATTTCAGCTTCGTCTTACTTTCTTGAGTCAAATGAATTATGGCATATAAGTTTGGATCAAGTTAATTATAAAACCTTACGAAAAATGATTAATTTAGAAGTATTGCCTGAATTTGAATGTGACAAATCAAAATGTCAAGTATGTGGGGAGTTCAAGTATGTTAAACATCCTTATAAGTCAGTTGAAAGAAATTCAAATCCTTTAGACTTAATTCACACAGATATTTGTGACATTAAGTCAATACCATCTCGCGGTGCAAAGAAGTATTTCATAACTTCTATTGACGATAGTACTAGATATTGCTATGCTTACTTACTTAATAGTAAAGATGAAGCAATAGACGCATTCAAGCAATTCAAAAATGAAGTTGAAACACAACTTAGCAAGAAAATTAAATTGGTAAAAAGTGATAGGGTGATGAATATGAATATCCTTTTGAACAAATATGTTTAGAATATGGAATTATTCATCAAACAACGGCCAGTTACACGCCCCAATCCAATGCGATTGCAGAAAGAAAGAATCGTTCATTAAAGGAGATGATGAACAAATTATTGATAAGTTCTGGTTTGCCATAAAACTTGTATGAGGAAGTCGTTCTTACCGCTAGCCAAATACTGAATTGAGTACCCCATAGCAAAACACAATCAATTCCATTTGAAAAATGGAAAGGAAGGAAGCCCAAATTGAATTATTTTAAAGTATGGGGGTGTTTGGCAAAAGTGCAAGTTCCTAAACCCAAAAGGGTAAAAATAGGACCAAAAACTATTGATTGTGTTTTCATAGGATATGCGACTAATAGTATAGCATATTGATTTCTTGTTTATAAATCAGATAATCCTGACATTCGTAATAATATGGTTATAGAATCGGATAGTGTTGATTTCTTTGAAAATATATATCCATATAAAAAATATTATGCGTCCGTTGGTAAAGGATCTACACGACTTCGGGAAGAAACAAAAGAAAGTTCACATAACCAGGAGGATCCAAGAGTTAGTAAACATCAAAGAACGTCTACTTCATTTGGACCAGATTTTGTGACTTTCTTATTGGAAAATGAGCCTCAAACATTTAAAGAAGCTATATCTTCTTTGGAATCATTGTTATGGAAAGAGGCAGTCAATAGTGAAATTGAATTCATACTGAACAACCATACATGGGAATTGGTTGATCTTCCTCCTGGAAATAAACCGTTGGGTTCTGAATGGATCTTTAAGAGGAAAACGAAAGATGATGGCACTATTGACAAATATAAGGAAAGACTTGTGGCCGAAGGGTATAGACAACGAGAAGGTCTTGATTATTTTGATACATACTCTCCAGTTACAAGAATTACATCCATACGAACACTGGTATCGTTAGGTGCAGTTTATGGTCTTGAAATTCATCAAATGGCTATTAAGACGACATTCTTAAATGGAGAGTTGGAGGAAGAAATTTACATGGAACAACCTGAAGGTTTTGTGGTTCCACGTAAAGAAAATAAGGTCTATAGACTTGTTAAGTCCCTTTACGGACTAAAACAAGCACCCACACAATGACATGCGAAATTTGACCAAACAATGTTGTCAAATGGATTTAAGATAAATGAATGTGATAAATGTGTGTACATTAAAAATGTTCAATATCACATAGTCATTGTTTGCTTATATGTGGATGATATGCTCATAATGAGTAATGACATTGCCAACATAAATGCTACTAAACGTATGCTAACTAGCAAGTTTGATATGAAAGACTTTGGAGTTGCTGATTTAATTCTGGGAATTAAGATCCATAAGACTTCTCAAGGTATGGCATTGTCACAATCTCATTATATTAAGACAGTACTTGAAAAATTCAAGCACTTGGGCTTTAAAGTTGTTTCCAATTGACATGAATCTTGCATTAGAAAAGAACAAAGGCTAAAATATACCACAATTGGATTATGCTCGTGTGTTGGGATGCTTAATGTACATCATGAATTGTACACGGCCAGATATGGCTTGTGCTATAAGTAAATTGAGTCGATATACGAGCAATCCAAGTCAATCTCATTGGATGGCCATGAAACGTGTTTTTGGGTATTTAGTACATACCTAGGACTTTGCTTTGCACTACATTAAATATCCTGCAGTCATTGAGGGACACTGTGATGCAAATTTGATCACTGGATCAACTGATTCTAAGTCCACAAGTTAATATGTATTCACTGTTGGTGGAAAGAGCGGTATCTTAGAAGTCATCTAAACAAACTTGTATTGCCCGCTCTACAATGGAGGCTGAGTTTATAGCCTTGGATAAAGCCGGTGAAGAAGCTGAATGGCTCCGGAATTTCTTGGAAGATATTCCATTTTAGCCCAAACCATTGGCACCAATATGCATACATTGTGACAGTCAAGCAACAATTGGTAGGGTTGAGAGCATTATGTAAAACGGTAAATCTCGTCATATACGACGAAGACATAAAACTGTTAGATAATTACTCTCTAGAGGAATTATCACGATTGACTATGTAAAGTCAAGTGATAATGTGTCGGATCCACTTACAAAAGGCCTAATTAGAGAGGTAGTTGAGAAGTCATCAGGGGTATAGGACTATGGACGAGAACAAGTCATAGTGACGGTAACTCTACCTAGAAGACTGGAGATCCCAAGATCTAGGTTCAAGGATATCAAACAAAGTCATTTATGACGGTTCAACATTGTCAACTAAACTTTTGGTCCATTCTCGTGATAAGACAATGTTCAGTATAAAGGATAAAGCATTAAAGCTTTTTAATGATTTCTAAGTTTGATACAGGGTATATCAAATAATGTATCTACGGGATGACACGTTTAGGAGTCACCTATGTAAGTGTGAAGTGTTAGCCGCTTCAAGGAGAACTTTGTAAGGCCAGTTCTCTATGCACTTATGAAACCAGGCGGTGTTCATAGCTGAAACGAACACAACATTGAGAACCAAAGACGGTTAAGGGTTGGTTGTGTGACTTGTGGTTGTCTAGGTATACACAAAATTTCGAAGGTTCAAAGATATCAAATCTATCGATTGATCGAGTATATCAGACGTAAGTTCACTACGGAAAGTTCAAAGGAAACCTACTTATCTAGATCCAATTAATCCTTACTTGTGAATCACACAGTTTTTCAGGCATACTTCCGTGATATAGCCATTCCCCATTCATGTGGAGGATTGTTGGGTTTGTATTTAAATAATAAATTAAATACGTAAAAGAGGGTGAATGGAAAATGGAGGAAAATAATATTCTTGAGTGAAATTTCAAGTTTTCGCCTTTGGCATATGGACTTTGTCCCTCATTGGAAGAGGAAGATATTTTTATGGGTATATAAGCAATTGGTCTCCTTCTAGCTCTTAAAGAGTTGAGAAGAAAGCAAGCTTCGCGTCGTCGCCGTCGTCGCTTGCTCGGCTTCGGATTTGGTCAAATGATCGATTGATTGATTAACCTTTTGGACAAAATTTATCTGGTTATAGTAAAATATTAACAGAAATATGTTATTAAATATTTATTTAATAACAGAATATTAATATTAAAATCAATATTAATATTAAATTCAAATCAGTTATCCAGATTTCAGTTTTCTATTATATTGTTGAGTAAATAGTCATTTATGTAATGGCATTTTTAGCATACAAACAAAGCAAAAAGTAAGTGTGATTTGCTACTGATCTTTGTGTTTGCTAAAACACTGGCGTTTGAAGTACGACTACACCAGTGTGTAATTCGTTCTATCTTGGGAGGAAATAATCCATAACCTTGGGTGCTAGAAGGGGATTAAATTCCTTAAGGAAACATTGTGAATTCAGTGGGCTCGAATTGTTTATTTCATTCCAATTTATATGGAGTGTGCATTCAATTTATCGATTCGATTTTGACCCTTATAGATAATTACTTATCAATTGTCGATTTGTACATATGTTTATCGTTATTGTTTCAATAAGGTTTCGATTTTTTCGATTTCAATATATCGATTTTTGGGGATTATCGATTCGGTTATCGATTACACCAATAAGCCAATAGACTGATTACCAAGACAATTGTCCCTTTAAGGTGTTTTTAAGTTTGCTTCTTTAACTGTACGCTAAACAAAAAGCTCTAGGATTATTAATTGCTTTTGAATAAAAATGTTAGGTCCAAGATATTTTTAAGGAAGAAGGAAACATAAGAATAAAGCATAACACTGTACTAGCTGCTTCTTTTCACCTCCCCATCATGAAAAAGAAAAAATGAAATAACAAAAAACTGTGTTAAGAAAGGTGGGAGGGACCGTGCAAGTCATGATTTCTGGGTAATTGTGCTTTGGGTTATTTTGACCACAAATTTCTTAAAGCAATGCACATCTGCTTGGAGTTATTAGTCTTGTGCATTCGTACATGGAGGTTGACAGGTTGTGATTTGAGTATTTCCTTTACTACACAACGTAGGTCCTTTTAGTTGTTTGCATAGTATTGCAATGTTAGACCAAAGCACAGACTTCTATATAGAACGTAACCAAAATTACAGAGTAGCACAACTCCAGTTCTGTTATACAATTCTATACAGAAAATATCAACAGAACAGAAATCAAATACACGGACTTCTCCCAAGGTTCTAGATGCGTCTCACGCCTCACGTCCAACACGGACTGTGCAACAGTATCAAAATTCTAGAATTCAAACGGGTGAGTTACCTCATATCCTTTTCAAAGAAGCAACTTGACAAAGACAAGCTCAGAAATTACTACAAACAAGTAGAAGCAAAGTCGAACAGAAGAACCTGCCAAGAGCTTTCTGGAAATGGCGATAATCAACGACAACAATGGCGATTGGCGATAGAACAGAGCTAGGTTTGTACTGTTGAGTTGTCCCACATCGGAGGGATTTGAGGTCCTTGGTCTCCTTATATGGCTTGGGCAATCATCACCTCATAAGCTAGCTTTTGGGGTTGAGTTAGGCCCAAGGTCCATTCTTATCATGGTATCAGAGCCAGGTTCATCCCAATTATTGTTACCGATGTTGGGCCCCCATTTATATTGTCCACGCTCCAGAGATCTGGGTGTGAGGGGGGTGTTGAGTTGTCCCACATCGGAGGGATTTGAGGTCCTTGATCTCCTAATATGGCTTGGGCAATCCTCACCTCATAAGCTAGCTTTTGGGGTTAGAGTTAGGCCCAATGTCCATTCTTATCATTACTTTCTAAGCAGAAAGTGAACACTAAAGAATCACCTAGTTTTGGGTCTACGCACAGTGAAGACTGAAGAGAAGCGTCGCTGAAGAAGGAGGAAAATAGGGTTAGCGGTTAGGGACTTAAGTCAATTAAGTGAAGGGAAAGGATAGTATTATAAAATAAGGGCATATTTGTCTTTTTATTATATCTTATCGGTTTATTGATAAACCGATAAATCGAAGAGGACAAAATCGAAATGGATAACTCGATAAGGAAAATTTCGAAATCGAAATCGATAAATCGATAAACTGATAACAAATAATCGATTCGATTTATCAATAAATTGATTCCAATGCACACCCCTAATTTATATCATATGATAATTTATGTTCATATTCATTAATATTTCCAGAACTATTTTATGAATACAGTTTACTAACAGATCCAAGATTTAAATCTTATTAGTTTAATTTTAAGGTTTTTAATATTGAACCTATTATATTTTAAGGTTTTTAAATTGTAAGTTGAAGAGTTATCTTTTCTCTTGCTTTCTGTTCGCACTTTTTGAAACTCAGAAAACGCTTTTGAAGCTTTTCAAAGTAATAAGATAATTGGGGTAGCTGTTGTTTAGGCAGTATTGGTTGAAAGGAAAAACATTTGAAGTTTTTACATTATTGGATTGATTAATTAAGTTACCTGATTCAACGAAGATACTTCTTCCACTAAATTTTACGTGTTTCTCCTATTGAAAACTTTTTGGTACAAACATCGTGCTCAAAGCCATTAGGCCGAGGCATCTTTGCCTGGGGTCACGCTCATCGTCAAAAATGATTTCACATATTAAATACATGGAATTTTATTTTAAACTAATAAGTTTTTTCTTCTCATCTTGCAAATTTCCTCATAAAGCATTTTTTCTGTTTAGCTAGTGCATTTTTGTCATTAGCAGTGTTCTAGTTCGAAATATGCATAAACAGAAAGATAAATGAAAATAGATAGAAGCATAATATTAAATTTAATTCCACAAATTTTTTGTATCTCCTTAAGGAATTATAACTCTTTCACAGTTGCTAAGAATTATAGGTTACTTCCTCCCAGGATAGAACGGAAAAATATTTCCGTGATAGTAGCAATATAAATCACAGAATTCCAACAAACTCAAAGATACGCTGCAAATCACACGACTTACTATTTTATTTTGATGGAAAAAACGATGTAGTATTATAGTTAGGAAGAGGGAGTGTTTTTGAGAGAGAAATCTGTAAAAAACTGAGTTAAGAAATGAGGCAAAGCATCTGAAATTTATAGAGAATTATTGGAAAAGGTGTGATGTTTGATTTGGAAAGGTGTCTGTCCATAAAAAACGCGTCCTGCCGCGGTTACATCAGGACCGCGGTCAGAATAGCCTGCAGATTGAATCTGCCGCGGTCCTACCGCGGTTACGCCAGGACCACGGCAAGAGTGGCCTTCAGACACAGTGTTCTGGCACGGTACAACAACTAACTAACTAACATTTAAGTAATTAATTAAGTAAATTTTGTCCCAAAAAAATCTTCTCGATTATTTTCCGAAGCCGAGCCGAGCGACGACGACGACGACGCGAGGGTTTCTCTTTTCCTCAACCTTTTGAGAGATAGAGAATGAGTTTCTCAATATAAATTCATATGGGATGGTTTCCCCATCCAATGTGGGACTATCCACTTTTCAAGACTTTAAAAATTTTGAATTTTTCATTTCTCTCCAAAAGTCATCTGGTCTATTTCTCTTTCACTCCACTTAATTAAAAACAAAGTATGTCTTTAAACTCCAACATTTTTTAGAATCAATTTTTCCAGCCAGATCTATAAAAAAATTTAGCTGAAACTAGGGTTGTGCTAATATGGTAAATATTACGAATTCGAAACTGAAAATTTAGGTATTTGGTTTAAGTTTTAAAAAACTTTGGAACTACATATGCTATTTCATATTTTTTTTAAAATTATACAGAAATACCGATACTGCATTGAATATATACAAGTTATAATACAGTCATTATTGATTATACATGCTAAGTTACACAATACATTCTTTAGAATTTATGTTGAAGTTAACAGTAAAACCTATATACTTCTTTTAGAAAATGGAGGAACGAGTTAGGTTGCATATTCTAACTCTTCCTCTCCAAATTGCCAACCAATTTAACTTAATATTTTTAAGCTTTTAGATATTTCTTACTCAGTTACCTGGATAGTTGTTGTATTTGTTAGAATATTAGTCCTTATTGTGTTCTCTAAATTTATCAATTTATAACTCTAGGAAAGTAACAAAATATTTTCAACGATCAAGTTTATTTCTTTATGCTCCTTTTTTTCTCTCTATAAATTAATACTTTATGGTTTTAGACAAAACATTTGTCAATAGTTAGGAACATAGAATATTTTTACTTTTCTATTTGTTAGTACAATCAATCTCTCTATAACGGTCTCATATGTTCCGAAAATTTTTGAATGTTATAGCAAAGTGTAGTGATTGAGAAGGTTTTTATAGTGAATAAATGTCACTTCCTCCGTTTCAATTTAAATGGGGTAGTTTGACTCGGCACGGAATTTTTTTTAAAAAAAAAATTCAAACTTGTGGTCTTAAAAGCTTAAGGGGTAAAAGGTTTGTGGGGCAATGACATTTGTGTGGTTATAAAAGCTTCTCATTAAGGGTAAAATGGGTAAAATAAAGAGTTTAATGTTGAATTATTTCCAAGTTAGAAATATGTCATTTATTTTGAAACCGAAATAAAAGGAAAGTATCTCATCTAATTGGAAACGAAGGGAGTATATACGATGTTGGTATAACGAAGTCTGATTGTACTTTAATTAAGAATATTTCATGTGGCTCTATGGACTAGTTAATATAATACAATATTTAAGCAGAATAAATCGAAATAATCAGATCGAATAAACTGAAATGAAAAGGAGAAAAGTCGAATCATATCGTATTTAATTAGATATGATATTAATACAACATCTTAAACCGAATCGAAAATACCAAACCTAAATATTTAAATCTTAAACATGAGCTACGCATTCCAAATTAAATTACTTCTTACTTTTTTCTATTTAACTCGGGTATTTAGGAATTAACTTTTTCGAACCAAATATGTAGCAAACTTGGTCAGAACATCTACTTTTCGGCTAGATTCAGTATTCTAAAAAAAATAAGAAAACAAATAAATGAAAAGGTTTTTTTAAACAAAGAAGAGATAGGAAGAAATACATCGTTGGGGCAAATAGTCATCGTGACAATAAGGTTTAGAACAAATTATAACCACGTGAAGTCTATTCTTCACATTTTCTTTGCTCGTACATTCCAACAAGGAAGTGAGATTAACCACTGTAATAGACTACAAAAATTGCAATTCAGGGGTGACAACTTTTGTTCAAGCTTGCAAGTTATAATCTGAGCTAAGTCTATAAGAGTATAGGCATCTTTAGCACCCTCCAAGTCCAAGTGGCGAATCCAGAATTTTTAAATGATGAATACTTAATTATTTTTTATTTGAAAAGTACATTTGAAACTAGGTGCTCAAATAATATATCTGTACAAATTACTAATTTTTTCTATATAAATAAGTGCATTGCTCCAAAAATAATGGGTGCTTAAGCACCCATACCCTATAGCATGCATCCGCCACTGCCTCCAACATGCATGCATGAGGGATACGTTAAACAATTATGTTTGTTTTATTATGGCTTATTAATAATATTTATTTTATGTAATTTCATTGTCTTTATTGTTGAATATTTTAGTACAATGCGATGAATTTATCTCATATTTATGTTATTTATTGAAAACATCGTATATAGTTCTGTTTTACTAAAATTAATGAAATATTTGGAGCACAAATTTTATATTTTGTGCTATGAAGACTTTATAAAATAAAGAAAAAACCCCCGAAAACTCGAAAAATTCGAGATTAAAAAACTCAACTTTATTGGTTTGGTTTGGTCTTTAGATTTAATAGTCCGACGCAATTGGTTTGGTTTGGTAATTAGAAAAATCCGAACCAACCAGACATATGTATACTCCTATCTTGGAGCAACGGTAAAATTATCTCCATGTTATCTATAGGTCACGGGTTCAAGCCGTAGAAGCAACCATTAATATTTGCATTAAAGTATGTTTTTACATCACACCCCTTGAAATGCAATCATTCACTGAACTCTGCCCTTATTTTGACTGTTAAGTTTGACATTCTGACTTTTGATGTAATTCACACTAACTCGGTGTTCTCTATTATAATCGATCTTGTGGCCCGAGTTCCAAACCCTCTGTTTTTTCTCTGGCTGGCATGGAATTAATCGATCTTCGGTTAATACCAAAATGTGCATGTTCTACCCGTCAAATAAGAGCTAAAAGCCACTCCACTAATTTGATAGAAAAACAGGGGAAAACATTTTCTCCACCTCATCAATACAAATAGAATAGACACATACATAGCTAAGGGTTTATCGTGGGTCGGCCCATCCCAGGACCGCGTGCCCAACGGGCCAAATAGGCCGGTTCAAATGTGCCCGTCTTTAGTGGTGCAAAAAACTCATAGCAGGCCGGTCCTTACCAAAAAGCCTGCGAGCGCAAGACCGATAATTGGGCCTGGGCTGGGCCAAACGGCCCAACTACTATTTTTAAAATTATTTTTTAAAAAAAGGGCTAACGGTTAAAATTTTAAAATGTAGTCGTTGGCCTTCATTTTTAGCCGTTTGGCACTTTCAAAAATAGTTATTTGGCCATCAATCTTTGTTTTAACCCCAAACTTTTTATAATTATACTTTTTTCATATTCTCAACTATAAATACCTCCTCATTCTTTCATTTTTACTCACATATCCATCAATCTCTCTATTATTTTCTTCTATAATTGCTTACTTTATTATTTCAATTTCGTGAAAAATTGTGAAGTTGGTGAATTGAAGTCTTCAACGATATTCAATTTTCATGAACTTGTTCGTCAATTCGGTAAACTCATTTCAACTCTTAAGTTTTAATATTATTGTTTTGTGCATTTTATTTAGTATAATTATAATTAATATGGACTTTTCTTTGAAAAAAATATTTGGTTGTAAGGGTAAAGAAAAATCTAAAATTGGTGAATATAGTCGCCAAGCTACTACTCTTCCCCTAGCTCCCTGACCCAGGCCTGTTATCCATCCTCCTCCACCTGTTATTCTTGATAGTGATAACCCTTATTTTCAATTTTCCGATAGTCAATTTTGTCATGATGTTGCATCAGGTCAACAATTAAATGAAAAAGTTATGAATACTATTTATTCTAATCAAACTGTCTTTGAAAATGATGATTTAGATGAAACGCAACCAGATTTAGATGATACACTTACTAGTCATGTTAATAACCCAACTGATGTCCCTCCTGACCCTCCTGTAGTAACCGCTACTTTTAATAGAAAACCTTTTAAACGGCCCGAAACATATTTTGTATAAAACTTGTGGGTATTGGATGGCTTATAAATATACTGGAGGCCGTAGCGGTATAGGTAGTTTGACTAAACACATATTGAAACACCCTAGAGATAAAGCTAGATATTTACAAATGAAAGTTGTGCAAGAGGGGACAAGTGTAGATACTACGGTTAACCCTAGTACAGGTTCAAATCTAGTTCAACCGGGAATTAACACTGTTACCGGTGGTATTTTATATTATGATCCAAATAAAAGTCGTGAAGAATTGGAAAAAATAGTTACTGTTATGTGCTCACCATATAGTTTTTATTCTAGCCCTCATTTTGTGCATTATATTAGAAGAGTTTTTAATCCTGCTAATAAAGGATGGTATCGCGCAACCATAAAGAACGATATTTATAAATATAAACATTAAATATGAACAATATTTGTGTTATTTATTTACTCATATAGATTATCGCATTGCTTTTACTACTGATATTGGTAGAAGTGGTAATGACTGTGAATATCTAACTGTTACAAGTCACTAGATAGATGAGAAGTGAATAATGCAAAAATGTGTTATTGCTTATAGAATAATTTATTCATTCCACACACGTAAGATTATCGCTAATACAGTTGCAAATATTTGTAGATATTTTTGCATTAGAGATAAAATAATATCGGTTTTAATGGATAATGCTTCTAGTAACACTAATGCTATAGGCTTGCTTACAACTATACTAAATCCTACATTTAGTAATATTTTTCATGTTAGATGTATTTGTCATATTTAACATTTAATCATCGGTAATAGTATGAATCAGAGAATTCCAACGGCTCCTTCGATGTTTTGGAATGGTAGAAGGACAAACAAAAACACAATCCAGTTCTTTCAAGGATGGCTCGAGATATTTAAGGTGTTCAAGATTCAACAGTGGCATCGGAGAGCGATTTTAGTCAATCGAGACTTCAAACCGGTGATCATAGAGCGTCTATGAGGGAGGGCTTGAAAAAATCAGTACTATTCAGAGATTGGATCCGTTCGGAAAGAAGAAACTTTGGACTTGCAGAATCACAACCGGAGATAGATGAAGCTTATAAGGAAATGCTAGCGGAACTTGCACATGATGCTCATTCGCCCGGAAGCGGTAATGAACAAGCTTCTTTTCCACCATCACCAACGAAAATTCCTCCGGACCTTGAAGGATTTATGATATTTGTTAGAGATAATACATAGACTAATATGTAAATTGTATTTTGGCATATCTTCCTTAGTTTTTTTTTCAATGGCCGTATTAGTACCTTGTTGTGCACATTCCTTTGGAGGGATGAGGACTAAGAAAGATATTGCCATTCTTTGTTAATGTCAGATATTCTTTTGAATATTTCTTTGCAATTTATTTTGTGTTTAAATTTGATATAGGATATATATTACACATTTATACATACTATATATATATATATATATATATATATATATATATATAAGCAATTTATATTAGTAATATACATATATATACTTTACAAGAAATTACCTTAGATTAAAAAAAAAGCCCAGAACAAAAAGCCTGTTTAGGCCTGGCCAATTTAGCCGGGGACCATGTGGGCTTAGGACCACAGTGGGCCAGCACCACTCATTTGGCCCGTTAGGCTCGGGGCCGCCAAAGCCCGGGCCCGTTTAGGCACGGGTCCGGACCACAATACAATTTTATGCATAGCTACAGGTAAATCACACACATGGCGGAGCTAGAGGTCGTATGGATTAGACCGAACCTAATAACTTTAATCCAAATCTTATATTTTTATTATTAAATTTATTAAATATGTAAAAATAAAATTAATTTAGAACGCAGTAAGTACCATATGATGTTGTTATGCTCAAATTTAAAACTCATAAAGTCTAAATCATAGCTCTGCCTCTGATCATATTGGAATTCAACTACAAACAATTTTCCAATTTGCATCCAAGATTCATTGTTCATTTGAATTTCGTTCTGTTTACAAAGGCAAAACGAAATCTTTTGTTAAAAAACACAATTACACCCCATGCATATATAGAGACTACACCCAATAGTCTTCATAATATTTCCATAATATATATTTCTTAGTTATAGTGTTGTCTATAACAAGAACAAGAAGAAGGGAGAATTCTAATAACATTAACTGGATTGCCGCCTCAGATTTCTATAAAACTTAGAAATGAATTCATCAGCTGCTTCATCTACGTGGTTATAATTAACTTCTTCTGATCTTAGAGGAAAAGGCGAGTCCGTAACCCTAAGTTGCCTCACCATAGGAGTCCTCCCAAAACCAGGCAAATTATTAGCAGGAGAATATGCAGTTTCAGCACTCTGAATTATATCCAACGCTTTCACCACAGCTGCATCCACCAAAACTACGTCGTTTTCATTGGCAGAGAGAGTAGTACTGTGCTTGTTACGTTTGTTGAAGGACAAATGATGGGTGTGGTGAAACATAAGATTTTGGACAGCAGATTTGCAGCTACCAATTTTGCTACGCTTCACCATTAATTTTATATCAAGCATTAGCTTTTGCTTTGATATTCCTTTTCTCATCATGAAAAATGCCACTCTCACTATCTTCCACAACTTCTTTGCTATCACTGGCAAATTCTGTGCCATATCGTATCACTTTATTTTGCCAACTTCTTTGTTAGCTATATATATATGATGGGGTAGATTTGCTGTTTGGGATTAATAAGAGAAAAATGTGAAATCAAATTTATTGGAACGTAAAAGCATACGAGTGGTATTTATATAGTGGCCTCCGTATGGACTTAATTAGGTACTTTAACGTTACTATATTGAAAAGAATGAACATTGGGCCTAACTCAACCCCAAAAGCTAGCTTATGAGGTGAGGATTGTCCAAGACATATAAGGAGACCAAGGACCTCAAATCAATTCAACATATATTAAAGTGATAGATTGATGGAGGGTCCAATATTATTGATATTGCGACTTAAAAGCTAATATTTTATTGGCTCAATTATTAGTGGTGGAGCCGTGCACGTGATGATATGTCCAAGCTATGGCTTTAAGTCATTGTCACTCGTAAATTTGTGATTTTGGTGCATATTTCATATGGAAATCAATTTTAATTTGGACCAGTCCCAAATAAAAACCTTTTTTACTTCTCCTCAATGTCCTCATTCAAATAATTTTCCTGTTTAACACTTCAAGCCAACAAGCCATATTGGCAAATGTCAATAGTACTAACTTTCTCGATATAAGTGATATCAAAAAGATAACTTTAATATTTTAGGAGTTATAGTTGAAAGATGTATATTTAAAATTTGAATTTAAGAGATTTGAGAAAAGATAAAATAGAAAAACGTGAATGAATAAGATACAGTTAAAAAAGGGGGAGCTTACAAAGTTAGACAAAAATGAAATGGACACAGGAGATCACTCTGGTCAATCGAATTTTGCTGGACTCTACTAAATCGGAGAATTTTGATGTTTGTACTAAAATTGTACTTAGATCTAGTAGTCTTATTGTTTCATGAATTAATAATATGCTCATTAAATTTTGTCTTCTAATCTAAGAAAGGCATTCAATTTTGTTGAGGATATTTTTCTAAATTCGATGTCGTGAGTGGTGACTCTTAAGATAATGAATAAGCAAAGAAATAAAATAGGAGTACTATTTGCCTTTTTATTTGGATACACTTGTCTTTTTTTCAACTTCTCGATATGGGTTGAAGGGTGTCTTGTAGCTTCAAAACCCTAGCAGCAGTTGCTTGATTAAAAGTTTACTTAGCAAGGTAGGTTTTCCGTGACACGTGTCCCTTCTCACCAAAGGAAAGAATGAAAAAGAAAAGTTTAATTATTCAACACAATCATGAGAACCTGCTTCTTTTTTCTTTTTCTTTATTCGTTTCTACAGTTTCCCCATAATTTTACAGGCTTCACTATCATTTACTGAAGCCCCACGTCTAAAGAGTATAGTTCACAATTCACTGGCATATTCTACTTCTTAAAACTTTTATTTTTTCATACGAATATTTTCTACAACTTTTAGCTAATTGCAAGGTTTTTATGCCTTTTTCATACGAATATTTTCTACAACTTTTAGCTAAATTCAAGGTTTTTATGCCTTGGTTGAAATATAGTATTCTCACTGTATGATTTATGTGACAGTATTAACTGGGTACGACTATATATTTCGTTTTAATTTACTCCTAAAAATAGATAATAAGAATGAACCTTGAGCCTAACTCAACCCCAAAAGCTAGCTTATGAGGTGAGGATTTCCCAAGCCATATAAGGAGACCAAGGACCTCAAATCCCTCCGATGTGGGATAACTCAACAATAGATTAAAAAGCAAATGCCGTGACATGGATATATATATATATATATATATATATATATATATATATATATATATATATATATATATATATATATATATATATATATATATATATATATATATATATATATATATATATATATATATATATATATATATATATATATTGGATAAACTTTTATTGTTTATAGCGATCTATAATATTAATAATAATTCTTCTTTAATTTTTGTCCTCAAAGAAATAAGTTCCAAGGTCTGTACCCATTTAGTAATCTTGGTATTTGGTTGCCCCCTAGTACAGGATTGAATGTAAATCTTAGTTTATTATAATAGGTAAATATTTCTTTGTTTTTAAGCGCATTGACTGGACTGAGCGGTAAGTAAAATTTAATTTGGGACTCATAACAAGTTAATAATTCATGTCACGTCGAATGAGTGTAATGTGCACAAGTTTTCTTAGAGATTTAGAAGTAATTTCTGGTGGCTATGTAATTTCGACCGAATAATTTCTGCTTCCTTCAACTTTATTTGGACCAACAATAATTTTAGTTGGGAATTTAGGTGAGTATAGATGTTTATATAGGAGGTATCTTGTGTTTTCACGTTAAATGTATTAATTTGACTTTGACTAATAATACTTTGGTTCCGTACGTGTAGTTTATCGGCAAGATTTTGAAATGTTAATAAACTCGAGAAGCTTGTGAACATTGTTCACTTAACTTTAGATATATGTTGTTCGGAGTTTTAAAAATATTGTCAAGTTGTATCGGACAATCCTCCAAAGATACTGTATTTTTTGAGGATTGGACATGGTTACAATAATATATATTCGAGCAACATAGTTGTTTAGACTAGTATAATTTTCTCAAACATCCCATTTGTCCTCCTATCTTCCAAAACACAGCTGTTTACAACTTACTGATAAGAATAGACTTTGGGCATAACTCAACCCCAAAAGCTAGCTTATGAGGTGAGGATTGTCCAAGCCATATAAGGAGATCCAAGGACCTCAAATCCCTCCGATGTGGGACAACTTAACACCCCCACTCACGCCCAGATCTCTGGAGCGTGGACACCATAAATGGAGGCCCAACATCGATAACAATAATTGGGATAGGTCTGGCTCTGATACCATAATAAGAATGGACCTTGGGCCTAACTCAACCCCAAAAGCTAGCTTATGAGGTGAGGATTGCCCAAGTCATATAAGGAGACCAAGGACGTCAAATCCCTCCGATGTGGGACAACTTAACACTAGAACAAAAACATACCTAAACATAGGAAAAAGTAGCTCCATGGCATGTTAGTTCAAAATTGGTGATTTTAACTTGAAGAGTTTGCCTTCTCATGCTTTTGCTTTGCACTTTTTGAATCTCACAAAACGCTTTTTGAAACTTGTCAAAGTTATTATTAACCAAAAAAAAACATAATAACCAAATAGGGTAGCCATTGTTTAGGCCGTATTGGTTGAAAAAGAAAAGGATTTGCAGTTTTGGCATTGGCTTATTGATTGATGAAGTTAACAGATACAATGTACTTTACATTTGTACTTTACATTCGTACTCACGTTTGGAATGGCTATCGAAAAGGAACGCTAGACATTTCTTCTTGTATATTTCACGTGTTCCCCTATTGGAAAGGGGCTGCAAAAACCACCAAATCCAGGTTTTTTATGCAAAATTTTCGGCAATCGCTATTCTTTCTTGCTGGTGAGACGAGCTCTAGCTCTGATCAAGAAGGTTGCTGATGAGGGGTATCCATCTCGAAAAATCATTCACACAACAAACTCCAGCCAACCCTGGTGTATTTTCCTAAAAACCCACCAAAACTTTGTTGATTAACTTATTGAATCCCTAAATCAAATCAAGCCAACATATATTATTTTTTTCTATTTCAATTTTTGATCTTCTCTTTTTTCTGGTTTTCTCTATACAGAGAAAATTTTATTTTCTGCTTGTACAATGCTCTCGCAAACAAGAACAATTATATAACCATTCTACTGGTCTATCAATCTTCGAGAGACAAAGAAGAACTTAATATTGATAGGGATATTTAAAGCATAAGTAGATATAGAAAACCACCGAGAATTGTGATTGAATGGTTTGTATTCCGTCATTCTTAATCAAATGTCTCTGGTTCGAGCTCTAAGAATGAAGACACTTTTTAGAAAGCTTTTGCCCCTAAAATGAAACTTCACAATACGAATTCGAATTAGACAATGCCTAAAGCATGTGTGTATACATATATATAAGCTCTCCTTGATGATCGCAAACAACTGTAGGATAAAATATCTCTGTTGGGCTAAACTAGCCCAAATGCACTCTTAACATGATGAGATATTGTCTGCTTTGGGTCAAGCCCGCACTATTTTTCCCAAGAGATTTTTTCTTTCCTATACCATATATGAAACTTTATTACCAAATATTGCATAGTTTCTAATTTACCCATCATGTTCACACTTTTACTACAATTATTATACCATTCATTAAATACTCTTCCCTTCGTTTCAATTTATGTGAAATCATTTGACTGTGCATGGAGTTTAAGAAAAGAGAAAAAACTTTCGATCTTGTGGTATAAAATGAGGCACATATATTTTGTGTGGCTATAAATTATTGTGTAAAGGTAAATTATTTTCAAATAAGAAAAGAGGCCATTCTCTTTCTGTACGAACTAAAAAGAAAATAGGTTCACATAAATTGAAACGGAGGGAGTAATTATTTGTAGCTAAATCTTCCTAATTAGACAGCTAAAATTCAGGAACAGAATATTCTAATTGATTTAGCAACCTTGACATCAAATTTGAAACAGAAATCCTTTATCTTCAATTTTAAATCAAATTACATAGACTCTTTTCTGCAAAAACTTTGTTCTTCGATATTTTCCCTTAAGCCACAAATCCGAAAAGACAAAATCGTCAACAAATTCGAATCAAATTGTAGAAATAAGTTTTGCAAAAGCTCAGTTTGTTGACTTTTTTTCTCAATCCACAAATAAAAAAAGCGATAAAATATTCAACAAATTCAAGTCAAATTGTAGAAGTCAATTTTGCCGGTTTTCTATTCTTCGTCTTTTTTTCTTAATCCAAAAAATTTAAAAAGATAAAATATTGAACAATACCTCAGCAACGAGACACAATCAAGTCCAAAATCCCAACTATGCTATATTTAAATGGTAATTGGATAGCTATGGCAGATTTTTTAAAGTTGATGACATTGTGCTCGATGAAGATGCAAGTTATAGTATATTGATGTTTACAATTGCAGAGCAATTAACCATTGATAATTCGAAAATTTTTTAGAGAAATCGAATACATTGTGAATGAGAATTGTCCTCCAATTGAGATTAGGAACAATATGGGGGTTCGTGTGTATATGGAGACAAAAAAGGAGAATAAAAACTTAGGATCGTATCTGTTACTTATTAGTGTACGAGATTTCAATATGGAATTGACTATTACAAATGAGAACACAAGTGCAAGTTTGTTATGTTTCAAATTCTATGGAAGTCTGGTTTTACGGTAATATCTATAAAATTCCTACATTTATCTACAAATAAACTACACATCAGTTTTAGGATGTATAAAGCAATAATATTTTCATGATTATCTACAAAATTACAATATTTATACTACAATTAAACTACAATCCATGTTGAAAAAAATATTGACTACAAAATTTTCTCTTCATCTACAATTTATCTACAAAGATTCTACAAAATTGTAACTACATTGTTGATCTTTATTTTCATGCAGGTTCGTTTGGGACAATACAGTTACTTGATATGCCAGCCTCTCCTGTCATAGAGGAATATCAAAGTGAAATAATAACTGAAGGTACACAAAGTGTTATCGAAGAAGGACAAGTATATCAAGACAAGCAAATAATTGCAACTACAATGAAGCATTATTCTGTCCTGCACAAGTTCCAATTCAGGTTAAAAGATCTAGCCACAGAAGGTATGAAGATATTAATGGTGAAAAAATCATTATAAACAGTATTTTTCTTGTGATATGTAGATGAAAAGTAGTTATATTGTATTTTGTGTTACTTTATGTTAAAACACTCCTTTTGTTACATCTACATTGATAACCTGTATTGTAAATGCATTTTTTTAGCTACTGGCTTATATGCATTGGAGAAAATTGTAATTGGCACTTCAAGGCAACATCAATTATTGATTCTGCAACGTTCAAGATCAGAGTTTTAATTGACAACACACATGCATCTTAAGGGACAATACATTCATATAGCGCAAATGTACTGTTGTTGCAGTTGGTATCATGGCCATGCTAAAGTATTATGATCCTAAGACAGTTTACACCAAAGGACATACAAACTGACATGTTGTCCCAACACGGAGTGAATCTAAGCTACATGCAAGCATGGGGAGCAAATGAAAAGGTTTTACACTTTTTGAGAGATCATCCGGTTGACTCCTACAATAAATCACCAAAATATTTTTATATTCTTGAGAAGATTATCCTGGTTCAGTTGTAAATTGAAGAAGACAACAGATGAATGCTTCTTATATGCATTTGTTGCTCTTTGTGCATTAATATGTGGTTGGAAATAGTGTAGACCTGTAGTAGTGGTTGATGGGATATTTTTAAAGACAGACTATAGGGGAATTATGCTGACAGCAAGTACAATGGATGCAGCAGGTCAAATTATAGTTATTTTGTAGGCAGTTTATAAATTTTAGATACTTTGTAGATATATTGTATTTTATATGTATTTGTATTTTTATATGCATTTTCAAAGCTGCCAGTTAATTATTTTTTACTAATTATGTAGGTACAATATTGCCTTTGACATATGTTGTGGTTGATTTGAATAACGACGTATCGTGGAAGTGGTTTTTGAGCAATTCAAGCAAGCATATAGTGAAAGAACTTCAATGTGTGTTTTTTCAGATAGGAATGAGAGTATCATGAAGGGAAATCAATTGTCTATCCGGGTGTGCCACACTACTCTTGCATGTGGTATATTTGGACAAATATAAGGGCAAAGTTCAAGAAGGGTCATCTAAAATTAAATGAATTGTACTTTGCTACAGCAGAGTCATACACTCTGGATGAATTTAATGAAAGGATGTCGAATATTGAAGATATAGACCCGCGTGTTAAATCATACCTCTTTGATATTGGCTATCATATATGTTCAAGAGTACATGCAACGGTGAATAGAACTTGGACTATGACACCAAACATTGTAGAGTCGTTGAATGTTGTAACAAAATATGCAAGAAAGCTTCCAATATTTGACCTATTTGAGTATATGAGGACACTTCTTGAACATTGGACGAAAGAGATATTGAAAGCAAAGGGTACTTTCACATACCTTGAGTACAAATTCATCAAAGAATTGAAGAAAAACAGTACATTATCTCAGCAACTTAGGGTAAGATCTGTTGATTTGGTGCAGAAAAATAATATACTAATATACAGTATTTCCATATTATGACTAAATTATAGATAAATTATAGTTAATTTGTAGATTGTAGATAATTTATAGATAAGTTGTAGATAATCTATTTTTATGATTGTAAATATTTTTCTTTCTATTTGTTATGTAATTGTACGTGAGGGCTTCAACAGATTATATCCATACCGTGATAGATAGTGTGAAGCGGCACATTGTGTTCTTGAAAGTAAGAAATGTAGTTGTTGACAGTTTCAACTTGATGAACTTCCATGTGCGCATGCTTTGGTAGCTTTAAGGCACGGGAATGAAACTTATGAAAACTATTGCTCTCTGTATTACACAAAGGGGAGCCTACGTACATATGAAATACCAATAAATCCCCTTCCTAATGAAAGCAAATGGAAGGGGCAACAACATATATCTGATGAAGTAGTAAATTCACCTATGGGAGAGAAAAGCAGCCAGGAAGACCTCAAAAGGAAAGATACAAAACATATGATGAACTAAAGTCAAAGAAGTACAAGGTGTCATGTGGCAACTGTGTAGGTGAAGGACGTAACAAAAGATCTTGCAAGAATGCACCCAAAAAGAAATAAATATCATGTAGTTAGATTTCAAAATAATTGTTAGTGTGTTCAAGTTAACAGAATTTTCTGTGTAATCATTTAAGGTTTTAAAGATCATAATGTAGTTAAATTCAATTTGTTTCTATATTTGTTAACATATTTTTCTGTATTGTGTCAAGCATCTACCTTAATTTTTTACATTTTGTACATAGCAGTTAATATTTATTATCATATAAGTAAAAGTTAAAAAATTAATTTAACTTGAGCTGACAATTATATACAGAAATTAAATACAACTGGAGCTATTCCCTATAAATTATATACATATTCAACTATAAAATTATATACAATCCAGATTAAAGATAATTTGTATTCTAACAACATAATAACTATGTTTATGATAATGAAGAACAAGTGCTGTAAATATTAAACAACTGGAGATAAAACCCAAGTTATTTTCAAGTGAACTACTAAACTAGATAGAAATTAAAAAAACAAAAGGTCTGTTACAATAAAAACACAAATGAATTGTTCAGAAAGTTGTGTATTGTACTTCTCCTATCAACTAGAATCAACTAAATTACATATTCATGACACTACTTCTTTTTCTCTGGAATCTTGTTTTCTCATTCAATGCAGGTGCACCTTTCCTCCTTGCTAGTATGCCTGTAACATCACTTTCACTGATTGACCCATCTTCATACTTTTTTGTAGCATAGTCCCATAGGAGATCTCCATAGCGTCTATAATGTTGGACAATATCAGAAAGGTCTTCTGCAGGAATTGACAAATCTCCAAGTCTAACATACTTCACAAATGCAGCAACAAATACACCACAATCGCTGCAGAACACAATATTCTTAATATTTACCAAATAATTAGAAATAAGAAAAGCATTAAATGCATAGAAAGAGAGAATAGATTTTTTACAGTAACCCTTCTTTTTACTATGAAATCTCTGCAACCATCCACTGAATGTTAAGAGGGTCGGTAACAGGTTTCTCGATGTATGCCTTTGTATTCTTGAAGTTAATGTCCTTACGCTTCCCATAGAAATCAGTGCATGAAAGATACAAAGAGATAATAACAGAAAACTTTTCGACACATGATTCAACAACATGATGGTTGTGTGAAGAGACCATGAAATCATACGCATAAAGTTACCTGTCTGCAATGTCGAAAACGACCAACACCCAATGGAATTTGTTTACAATATTGACAGACATGATGACATATTCAACTTCATCTCATGCAATATTGGCAAGTAGTCTATACCCCAAAATATATTTTGCAACAACATCTTGGGGTTTAACAATTGAATACTTCTCTTGTGGATCTGAATTTATGAACTTTTGATAAATTTGTTCTATCCTGGTCATGAACAAATAATCCATTGTGGTAAACGTGGTCTTGTTATTCGGGCCATACTTTCCTCTTTTCCTCAAGTAATAAAAATAATATGCTGCAACCAAAAATAGTTGGCATATAAAAAGCAAGTCAACTTAAACATAAAACTATATTATAACTACAATTAACTAAACATAAATAAAAAATCTATAATGCTGTCTAAAAACAGCTCTACAATTAAACTACAAAGTCAACTTTAAATAATCTAAAAATAATTACAACTTACCTACAATTACTGGGCAAACATGTAACACATCATCTACAATCATGTCTACATCATATCTACATTTTTTACTACAATTAATCTTGTAATGTTCTACATGAACTACAAAATAACTACAATTACACTACAAACAGCAAATATAGTAATAAACTATTATGTCCAAAAAATACATATAGAATTTATACTATTGTGAAAATCCGACTCGCCGTCCCATGTGTTACCATCCCATTTCCCCCATGTTATACTTCTTCATGTTTCATTATCATCATTTGATATGTTAGAGTTGAATTGGATTGGTTTTGAAAGGAAATGAGACACTTAGTCTCTTTAAGGAAGGTTTGGTTTAGAAAAGTCGACTGATATTGGCTTATGAGTTAGAAGGCTCGGATGTGATTTTCGGTGATTAGTCTAGCTTCGGGGTGTGATTTGTGACTTAGAAGTGTGATCGGAAGTGAATTTGGAGGTCCGGTGAATAATTAGGCTTGAATTGACAAAATTAGTAGACCTGGGCGCTGGTTCCGCAGAAGCGGTCTCGCTTATGCGATTTGTGTAACCGCAGAAGCGGTTGGGGCTTGAGCTGGGATATCCGCAGAAGCAGAAACAAAGTTGTGGAAGCAATCCTGCATTTGCGGAAACGGGACCGCAGGAGCGGAAAGAGCTGGGCAGAGAAGGTTTTAAAAGTGTCATTTCATCCGCGAGCTAAGGGTTATTTCCTCCATTGTTGAACATTTTAAGAGCTTTTTTGGGAGCAATTAAAGAGAGCTTTGACTGGGAATCGATTGGAGGTAAGTCCTACGGCCTGGAAACATCATTTAATTATGGATTCAACACTTAAATTCATGGAAATTTGATTAAAAGGGAAGAGTTAGGGCTTGACTTTTTGAATGAAAAACTGGGATTTGAGGGGGCAATTAAACTCAGATTTTTGTGTTCTTTATATGTACAAACTCCGGACGAGATGAGGAATGTAATTATGTAAAAGTTTCTTGGTTTCAAGAAGTGGGATTGGGGCTCGATTTTTTGCTAATTTCAAGATTTTTTATATCTTTGATTGTTTTTGATTGGATAATGTTCCCTTAGCATATTTTGATGCATTCGCTCTGATTTTGGTTAGATTGGATGCGCGTGGAGGCCTATTTGAGGGGAAAAGGTGTCATGGGCTAGAGATTTTGCTGGTTCGAAGTGAGTAATGATTGTAAATGGTATGCTGAGGGTTTGAAACTCCGGATTGCACATCGTAGTGCTATATTGAGGTGAGGCACACACTGGATGATGAGCGTAGGGTCTTTTACTATTGGAGATTGTGACTTGGTCCGTCCCGAGTGATATTTTTACCGTATATTTGATTTAAACTTGTTAGAGAATCATCCTACTTGGATTAAATTGTGGTATATGGGATTCGTGCCAATTATTTGATTCCTTCAGGGATTACTATCACCGTTTCACATTATTTGGCATATTATTTGATCTCCATGCTAAGTTTTAATACTGTTTTGCAAACTCAACCATCTTTCGATGATTTAAAAAACTTATATGGTCTTTTATTTATTTATTTAAGCATGAGAACTATAATTTTAATATTTTTAATATTTGGCGACGGGCTTATATGATTTATGGACTGTGGATGGCACGGGCTGTGTGCCGTAGCGGTATTATACTGATATTGAGGCTGAGAGCCTGATTGATGCCATGAGATGGCTTGATATTTGCCCTTAGGCTGTAGGAGCCTCTCCGGAGTTTTTACACCCCCTCCCAGTGAGCGCCGTCTTCGATAAATAAATGGATGGCTTGGGCTGCATGCCGTAGTGGGTACTTGAATGTACCATCATATGCATTGCATTGCATTCATGCATTTGTTCATTATCCGTTATTTGTGCTATTTATTGAAATCTTTACCTGTTGTTCTGGTATTATCTGATCATTAAGTGTTGGGCTCGAGGGGCAGAGTTCATTCATTTGCGTAACTGTTGAAAAAGGCATTTTCAAAAGAGTCTTTAAACTGAGCTAAAATGTTTCTTTTTAAAGATTTCATAGCTTCACTGATTTTTCTCAAAAGGGTTTTTTTCTTTGCTTCTATACAGCATGATGATCTGTTATACGTGGTTTTTTACCGCTCAATTATTACTTACTTTTATTACTCACTGATTTGGAGTACTCACTTAACTCCATGCATCTCGTGTGCAGATGCAGGTATTTGATCACCCGTTAGCGGGTTTTGAGCTGGTTGGAGATTCAGTTATCGTAGCTGAGCAAGGTGACCGCCAGCACTCGCGGCACCGAATTTCTTCTCGTTTATTCTAAATTCTATTTTGTATATTAACAGCCTTGTAGTCGTATTTAAACTCTTATAGTTGCTCGTGACTTGTGACACCCCGATTTTGGTTGTGCTTGTGTTTTACTTCCGTTAAATATTAATATTAAATCATATTTAGACTGCTTATTCATGTTTAACTAATTTTGAAAAGGCAATTCAGGTTTTTTTGCTGGCCTTGTCTTCACAAGAGGCGCCATTACGATCGGAGCGGGGTTTAGGCCGTGACAAGTTGGTATCAGAGCCTAGGTTACATAGGTCTCACGAGTCATGAGCAGGTTTAATAGAGTCTCGTGGATCGATACAGATACGTTTGTATTTATCCTCGAGAGGCTGCAGAACCTTTAGGAAAACTTCACATTGTTGAATTCTTATCTTGCGCCCTTGATTCAGCTTGAAAAGTAACTTTTGAAATTCCATCCACGCGTTCGCATGTGTGCATGAGCGCAATATCAGTTGTGCCTTGATGGATTGTGATTTCCCGATCAAGAGGCGAGATGTAATCTCCGTGAGTTTGATGTTGGGCCAATCTGAAGGACTTGCGTGCGGATTTTTACCTATGGCTTGAGCACCGAGGTGCTGATTGTGTGAGCAAGTGTTTTGAACTTATATGTTCAGTATTGTCCTAATAGTGGGAATGATGGCTGGATAGCTTGTGAGGAGTATGTTAGTACTGCGTGATGTTTCTATATGACTTGGAGGTGTCGAAGAAGATCTGCGGGGTGATAGGTTGACTACTAAGTGTAGGATTTCCATTGTGAGTGGGAGTGTAGCTCCGATATACAAGCGTGTGAAGAATCTTTTCAAGTCTCCTAGTGGGAGAGAAGTAAATTTCATATTGCAGATGAGTTCAGACTCAGGAGAATAAATGACTGTGTAATGTGTATGTCAGTGGAAGGTATGCATGAATGTTATATGGAGGCGAAGCAGGTGGGTTATCTCCTATGGAGTGTTCTGAAATGATGTAATCCTTATGTGTATGTTGGAGATCCCATATGCAAGTAAAAAGTATGTGTTGGAATTTTATATTTCGGGTCGTCTAAAAGAGCGGGCTTAACTATTGCGGGAATGAATGCGAGAATTGCAGAAGGTTTACAGTACTAGACGATATGAGTTTTGCAAAATTATGAATGATTTGAGTTTCATCTTACTATGGTATTGTGGCATCAACAAAGTAAAAGTATTATGAGTTATTGAGTGTATCTTGATTTATGGCTTCGAGCCAAGTTGGGGAGCTTGCTATTGATTAGCTAATTGTACAATTATGTGTTATATTAGTTCCAGCTTGAGACTTGCGACCGGATTATCTATGGTTAGAGTAAAGGAAAATTTTGACCAGGGTTATATTATGCTTCATAGGGTTTGAGAATTGCGGAATATCTAGAGTTGTTGTTGGAAAAGAATGCTCGGTGCTTACAGTAGGAAGTTTCTTGGTTGTAATGGGATAAGGATTTCATTCTACGGTATCGCAGTGCCAATCAGGAACAGGTGGTTCTGTTCGTTGGGTCATGTAAATTGCAGTGAATAAGAGAAAATGACTTGCGAAGATAGTTCTAATGTGTTCAAGATTCTACATGTAACAATGGGGTATCTTAAAGTAGCATATGTGATTAGAAATTGAGTTTCATTGGAAGAAGTCCAAACTTGTGGTATTTCTATGTTAATTGTGGGATTCTAATTATCAGTGTCAGGAAAGTAAAGGTAACAGATTTAGATTCACATGAAGTTCTTCAGAGGAAAGTATTCGGGAATGTGGTATTTCTAGTGATAATTGAGAGAGCAGTCAGCGACTTATGGGTCTTAGACAGTGTGGTTTTATGCTTGGGTCTCGTATGGTAATCCTGGGTTGAGGGATTACAGTGCTACGGCAAGAGGAAATATCAATTTTATATAAACCAGAGGAAATTTAGATAGATGGAGTAGCTTGCTGGTAGACCAGATCGGCATGGTAAGGATGTGATTAGTTCTTTGTGTGTGTTCGAGGTATGATCTCGTACAAGCATTTTTGCAGAAATGCTCTTGGGTTTCGACGGCTTGTTTAGCTTGGTCTAGTTAGGAGGATCCAGTCCTGGCAATTTAATTGGCGCAAATAGTATTGGAAGAGTTCTTGTTGGGCTTTATCGTGGTTTGGAGATGCATATTTTCTACGAGCATGTGGAGCACGGGATGTATAGTGGGTTTTGTTCTAGACTGAACCAATAGAAAGCTCTTAACTAGTTGAGTGCATTGATGTCTATGGCTCAGAAAGTATGTAAGGTTTTCATGTATCCTCGGATGGTATGTTATATGCGGTATGTTGTGGAGGACCGAGAGTTGCGTGTGTTAGGTCAAATTTCAGTTCAGAAAGGAAGTTCATAAGACACTTAGGAAGAGGGTAGTCTCAGATAATCAAGGAAAATGGTATTGCTATTCGGAAGTGCTTTGGCGAGAGTATGTGTTTCTGAAAAAGGGCAATGTGATTAAATAGATGGCACTTCGGTGGTATTATGACACTTTCTTTTTAGATCGATCGGTAATATTCGGGTTGTCTTGATGGCACAAGGGAAATTTTAGAGTGTCTATCATGGAATTATTGGGTATTTAAGGTGTGGTATGCATTCGGGCGGCGAATTCGGGATCAGGTACGATGATTCGTGTGCTATATGGGTTAGAGACTGGGAGTCCTCATGTTCAGGCCATGTTACGGTTGTGGATCATGTGTATTGGAACCGTTTAGCGACTATCAAGATTTTGAGGCTCGAGTGGATCTTTCTTTGCTTGGAATGTTAGATTTTGGATATCATATTGGGGTTTAGACTCGTTTTTCTCAATGTTGGATTATTCTGGGTTATTGCGCTCTAGGCTATGCTGAAAAAGCCACAGGTTCAGTGGTGAGGTACGTCAGAGTATGTTCTAGTAGAGTCGAAGGACCAGCAGATGGCTGGGAAGGATTGTTTTTCTTAATTGGGCCTTTGTGATGATTGTCAGTGCAGAGGTATCTATCATGGATTCAATTCTGGTGTTAAGGGACTTTTCAAATAAATTTTTGTGGCTGAGCATGTCGTTGGGCGAGGTTGTGGATTTCAATATTTATTTGGTGCTGGGCACCGCATTGTATGACTCTGGCAGGAGTTATGGTATTGGAAGGAGCATCTTTGGACTTCCTCAGTAAGGAGTTCGTTGGCAGGCTAATGTGGGTGCGTGTCCTAGTTTGAGTCGGCTCATTTGGCTCCTAATTATATTATCGAGGGTTATGTTTATTTTACCATTATTGAGCTTATTAATGATCTAAAGAGATCTATGAAATGTTTTCTGTGTTGCGAGACGTTAGGATTTATTTGATTGGGCACGTATGGTGTGATTCTATTGGGGTTTTTAGTGGCAGTCGAGCGAAAAAGTAATTGGGTGTTGCTCGGAGGATGGCGCATCGGTTATGCCCTTTCAGGGTTGTGTGGTGTAGGTTATTTGCTTCACTGTGGGTATAATGAATTGCTGGGTTCCAGACTTCAAATGGTGGTGGCTGTCGGTTTTGAGCATAGTACTTGAGTGGATTTCATGTGTAACCGTGTTCGGATAGGATCATGCATTATGACAAGGCCACGTGGAAACATGACCTTTCGGGGTAGATTCAGGTGTTCTATTTCTATGATGTGAGACGGAGTCTCAGCCTTGTGTTGTGATGGTGCTGATGAGCTTGTGGTACAACTCTTTCGTTTGAGTCTCTTTTCATGATTTGAGTATATTCAGACCATTTCTTAGTGGTGCGTATTATGCAAGTTTTGGCTCAGTTCTGTATTGAGGTGTCATATCACCAGAGTGGTGTTTTGGAATCGGGGTGATCGTTGGTGTCACAAATGAATACAAACTGATTAGATTTTAGCTTTTTGGAAGGATAATATCAAGGTTCAACTAGGAATCTGCTTTGGTATCCGTCAAAAGGGAAGTGGCTTCATGAATGGTTGATCTAAGAAATGGTTACGGGTTATTGCATGTTTCATTTATCGTTGGCAGTATATGAAAGTGTTGGAATAAGACTTTGGTTGATAAGAGGTTTCCTACCAGTATTCGGGTGTTGTGGGCAACTTCTATGAATAGAAGTTATCGTTTCGAGTGTTTGGGTTATGTAGTATATCATATGTATGGGGGTTATTACAGTTAGTTCGGGCTTGTTCTAAGTATATATGTGAGGTTCTGATCTTGTGTATTATTTCGAAAAGTGCAATGTGGTTATGGTTTATGGACTAGATGAATTGTGAAATTTCAGCTAAGTTGTGTTATCGGACCTATGCGAGATAGGATGACGTGGGATCACCCCCGGGTATATGCTTGGTAAGGTCATTCAGCTATTGGTTGGCTTCTAGGACAACTCTGAGTACGCTCGCGGACCAGCGTTTGTTTAAGTTGGGGAGGATGTGACGACCCAACCCTTCATCCCATGTGTTACCGCCCCGTTTCCCTCATGTTATGCTTATCCATGTTTCATTATCGACATTTGGTGTGTTAGAGTTGAGTTGGATTGGTTTTGGAAGGAAATGAGACACTTAGTCTCTTTAAGAAAAGTTTGGTATGCAAAAGTCGACCGGATGTTGACTTATGAGTTAGAGGGCTCGAATATGATTTTATGTGATTTGGTTAGTTTCGGGGTGTGATTTCTGACTTAGGGGTGTGATCGGAAGTCAATTTGGAGGTCCGATGTAGAATTAGGCTTGAATTGGCGAAATTAGTATTTTGGCATATCCGGTTGATAGGTGAGATTTTGATCCAAAGGTCGGAATGGAATTCCGAGAGTTGCAATAGCTTTGTTAGGTGATTTGGGATGTGTGTGCAAAATTTCAGATGATTCGGAGGTCATTTGGTTGGGTTTTTAATCAAATGCGTGTTTCGGAAGTTTTGGAAGAACTTAGGCTTGAATTCGATGAGAATTGAGCATTTTTGTGTGGTTGGATGTGTTTTTATGATTGAAACAAGTTTGAATGATATTATAAGAGGTGTTGGTATTTTTGATTGAGGTCCCAGAGGCCTCGGGGTGATCTCGGATGATTATCAGAAAGTTATGGAATTTTCATGTTGCTAAGCCTGCTGCAACTGGTGTTTTCGCTTTTGCGAAGCTTGGACTGTAGAAACGGTCTCGCTTGTGCGAAGTATCGACCGCAGAAGCGGTGAGGAGACTTGGCGCTGGTTTTGCGGAAGCGATAAGATAACCGCAAAAGCGGTTTCGCTTAAGCAATTTATGCAACCGCAGAAGCAATTAGGGCTCGAGTTGGGATGTCCGCAGAAGTGGAAAAAAAGTCGCGGAAGCGTCCCGCATAAGCGGAAACGGGACCGCAAGAGTGGAAAAGAGCAGGGCAGGGAAGGTTTTAAGAGTATTATTTCATCCGCTAGCTATGGATTATTTACTCCATTGTTGAACGTCTGGAGAGCTTTTTTGGAGCAATTAAAGAGGGCTTTGAGAGAGAATCGATTGGGGGTAAGTTCTATGGCCTAGAAACATCATTTAATTGTGGATTCAACACTTAAATTCACGGAAATTTGATTAAAAAGGGAAGAGTTAGGGCTTGACTTTTTGAATGAAAAAATGGGATTTGAGGGAGCAATTGAACTCCGATTTTGGTGTTCTTGATATGTACGAACTTGGGACGAGATGAGGAATCTGATTATGTAAAAGTTTCTATGTTTTGAGAAGTGGGTCCGGGGCTTGGGTTTTTGATAATTTTGAGATTTTTGATATCTTCGATTGTTTTCGATTGGATATTATCCCCTTAGCATATTTTGATGCATTCGCTATGATTTTGGTTAGATTCAACGCGCATGGAGGCCGATTTGAAGGGCAAATGCGTTATGGGCTAGAGATTTTGCCGGTTACAGGTGAGTAATAATTTTAACTGATATCCTGAGAGTTTGAAACCCTGGATTGCACATGGTAGTGCTATATTGAGCGTTGGATCTTTTACTATTAGGGATTGTGACTTAGTCCGTCCCGAGTGATGTTTTTACCGTATATTTGATTAGAACTTGTTAGAGAATAATCTTACTTGGATTAAATTGTGGTATTAGGGCTTCGTGCCAAATATTTGATTTCTTCAGGGATTACTATCACCGTTTTCACATTATTTGTGATATTATTTGATCTCAGTCCTAAGTTTTAATATTGTTTTCCTAACTCAACCATCTTTCGATGATTTTAAACACTTAAACAGTGTTTTATTGATTTTTTTGAGCTGAGAACTATCATTTTAATATTGCACGAGGGGCTTATATGATTTTTGGACTGTGGATGGCACGGGCTGCGTGTCGCAATGTTATTATATTGATATTGATGCCGAGAGCCTGATTGATGCCACGAGATTGCTTGATATTTGCGCTTGGGTTGTAGGAGACCCTCTGGAGACTTTATATACCCCTAGTGAGCACGGTCGACGATAAATAAATGGATGGCTCGGGCTGCACGCCGGAGTTGGTACTGGAATGTACCATCATATACATTGCATTGCATTCATGTATTTGTTCATTATCTTTTGTTTGTGCTATTTCTTGAACTCTTTACCTGATATTCTGGTATTATCTGATCTTTGAGTGTTGGGCCCGAGGGGTTGAGTTTTGTGCTTATCTACACAATTGTTACTGCATTCATTTGTGCAACTGTTAAAAAGGCATTTTCAAAAGAGTGTTTAAACTGAGCTAAACTGTTTCTTTACAGATTTCATAGCCTCAGTGATTTTTCTCAAGAAGGGCTTTTTTTCTCTGCTTGTATACAACATGATGATCTATTATACTGTATTTCTTACCACTCAATTATTATTTACTTTTGTTACTGACTGAGTTGGAGTACTCACTGCACCTCATGTGCAGATGCAGGTATTTGTTCACCTGGTAGCGGGTTTTGAGATGGTCGGAGATTCTTCTATCGTAGCTGAGCAAGGTGACCGCCAATGTTCGCGGCACCAGATTTCATCCCTTTTTTTCTAAATTCTATTTTGTATATTACCGGCCTTGTGGTTGTATTTATACTCTTTTAGATGCTCGTGGCTTGTGACACCCCGATTTGGGCTATGCTTGGGTTTTACTTTCGCTAAATATTAATTTTAAATCATATTTAGACTGCTTATTCATATTTAATTATTTTTAAAAAGGCAATTCGGGTTGTTTGGATGGCCTTGTCTTCACTAGATGTGTCATTACGACCGGAGCGGGATTTGGATCATGACAACTATAAATAATCTTCAAATATATGAAACCTAAATAAAATTACACTACATACAAGAAAGACAGCATTTGCATTCATGTCTATATCACATCTACAATCATACTACAAGTCATCTTCATATATTATAGATATCTGTAACAAATATACAATTAAACTACAAAACAGAAGACAATATCTACAAATCATATCTTGGGAATAGACTTCTTGATACTTACCGAGTCATTGAGGACTTTTCCGGGGTGAGCCAGGGAAAAGTAACATTCCTTCTTATCAACCCTTTCCACTACAAGGTCTAACCAAGTCTTAATTTGGTCATCCTTTATGGAAAAAGGAGCCTTCCTCCTGTAACAACAAATAAATATCAAAAAATTGCAAATTGAATTAGATATGTAAAAGATAAATGATGAAATGCAAGTGTCAAATTATGCATTCATACCTCTTTAAACCTTTGTCTCTACAGTGGTATAACCACTTGTTGAAGTTTTCTAAAACCTCCGGATCTACATCTTCACTAATAACAGTAGTAAAAGGGTGTTTGAGGTAGAAAATTTTAGGTCCAACCAAGATGCTTCCCCCAATTGAGGGATAAATGGTGATCGGGCATGCTTTACAGGATGCCTTGTTCTCCTCGGATGCATAGGTGTTGCATCATCTTGTATGGGCTTGACAAACTTAACTAACTAGGATAAGATGTCAGGCAACTCAAAATCATCTAGTGTGACCCCATTCTTCTCAACTCCTAATCCTTCCGAATCACCTAGATCCACATACTGTGCATCTGCACATTCATTGTCATGTTCCTCAATGACTTGTTCTGTTTGAGCTGCTACTATCACTCCGTGAATTGGGGACTGTGCATTGATATCTTCCATCATTGTAACACAATTCATATCTTACTTAACAAGAATGTTAAAATTTATAAACAAGAAAATATCTCTGAATGACAGTATGATACGTACTTTGTCTTCATTAGCTGCAACTTGAAAATATGTATATAAATCACCATCTGCTGGAAGATTTTCTTGACCAACTGCACCTTCAACATGTTCTTTTTTATAATTAAAAATGGTAAATAGTACTGTACAATGGTGGCTTGAAATTTATAGCATATGTGAGCAAAATTTTAGGTATTTTGTGGATTAGTATATATATGTTGTATATACACTGATACAAATGGTAGATACTTTGTAGGCATTTAGTAGATGCTTGTTTTGCTGGTACTTTCCTGCACTTGTTCCCCAATATTGAACTAAAAAGGCTGATTGTTCAAGTCTTTTTGTTGGTCATTATTTTTTGTTGAATTGCCAGCAAACTGAATGTTTTATGTTAGTTTGTATATATTTTTTCATTGTCCAAATTATTTTGCTATAAAAATAAAATCAGATCTTACCTTTGCATCATTTTACACATTTCTACTATTTATCATTTTCAAAATAGTCTGAACAAAATTATTTATAAACCCTCGAAGGTTATCGAGTTCTACAAAGATAGCTTTCCTAAAATCTTCAAGCTTTCTATCAACCTACAAGTTACAAGATAGTAAGTTGTTAACTTCAGAATATGTCCTAACATACAATGCAAAAACATATGCAATTATATAAAGATATATATCAGAAATTACATATTAATAGATATTTGGTAGACAGTTTATGAAATATAGATATATTATAGATAAATTATAGATATATTGTAGTTTATATGTATTACCTGCTCAATTCATTTGTCTAATTTTCTGATCTTCTTAGCAATAGACTCCTTGTCATCTTCTCTATCTTTTTGTTTGAGTTCCAATATAGGAGGATCAGCATTGGGAACCTCAGATGTTTGTTCACCTTCTTGAACTTTGTACTCAATTTTGTAGGGCCAAATCAACACTGCAATCTCTTCTCCAGATTCAACTATGTTGGTGAATTAAATGAGGAAAAAAATTAGTTTGATCAAGGCAGAAAATGTAGAATACTTGTAGATATTTTGAAGGTAAATGTATAAACATAAAAAAAGAAACTATACCTTATCCACTCAGGCTTTATCATTTTCTCTTCAAAGGCAACTAACCAAATCTTCCCCTTACTAGCTCACCATCTTAGTGTGCGAGGTGCGAGATGTGATCTCTGTGAGTTTAATGTTGGGCCAGTCTGAAGGACTTGAGGCCAGATCTTTGCCTATGGCTTGAGCACCGAGGTGCTAATTGTGTGAGCAAGTGTCTTGAACTTATATGTTCGGTATTGTCCCTATTAGAGGGAATGAAGACTAAATAGCTATGTGATGAGTATGTTTGCACTGCGTGATATTTCTATATGACTTGGAAGTGTCGAGGAAGATCTGCTGGATGATAGATGGACTGCTAAGTGTATGAATTCTTATGAGTGGGCATGTAGCTCCGAGTTATGAGCGTGTGAAGAATCGTTTCAAGTCTCCAGTGGGGAGTGAAGTAAATTGCATGTTGTGAAATGAGTTTAGACTCGGTATGACTAAGTGATTGTGTAAGATGTATAACGGTGGAAAGTATGCATGAATGTTATATTGAGACAAAGCAGGTGGGTTATCTCCTACGAAAGGATCGGAAGTGGTGTTATCCTTATGTGTATATTGGAAGATCTCATGTGCATGTGAAAAGTATGTGTTGGAATTTGGAATTTCGTGTCGCTTAAGAGAGTGGGCTTAACTGTTGGGGGAATGAATGTAAGATTTGCAAAAGATATACCGTATTAGACAATCTGTGTTTTTACAACTTTATAAATGATCTGAGTTTGATCTCACTATGATATTGTGGAAACAATAAAGTAAAAATGTTATGAGTTATCGAGTGTATCTTGATCTATGGCTTCGAGCCAAGTGGGGGAGTCTATTGGGAGTAGTTGATTGCATGGTTAGGTGCTATGTTGGTTCCAGTTTGGGGGTGTGCGAGTGAATTAGCTATGGCTAGAGTAAAGGAAAAGTTTGCCAAAGATTATATCGTATGCTTCATAGGGTGTGAGAATCACAGAATGTCTAGAGAGTTGTTGGTAAAGAATGCTCGAAGCATAAAGCAGGAAGTTGTTTGGTTGTATTGAGATGAGGATTTCATTTTGCAGTGTCGAAGTGCGAATGAGGCAGGGGTGGTTCTGTTCGTTGGGGTAGGTGAATTACAATTTGAATAAGAGTGAATGACTCTATGGAATAGTTCTAATGTGTTCAAGATTCTACAAAGAGCAATTGGGCATCTTAAAGTTGAGTATGTGGTTAGAAATAGTGTTTTCATTGGAAGAGGTCCAAATTTGTGATATTTCTATGGTAATTGTGGGATTCTAAATATCAATCTCAGGAAAGTAAAGGTAACAGATTTAGATCCACAGGAAGTTCTTCAGAGTAAAGTATTCTTGAATGTGGTATTTTGGAAATAATTGAGAGAGTGTTCAACGACTTATAGGTCTTAGACGATGTGGTTTTATGCTTGGGTCTCGTGTGGTAAGCCTAGGTTGAGGAATTGTGGTGCTACAGCAAAGAGAAATATCAAGTTGAAGATGAATCAGAAGGAAATTTAGACAGATGGAGTAGCTTGATAGTAGACCGGATCGGCATGGCAAGGATATGATTAATTCTTTGTGTGTGTTCTAGGTAATGAGTTCGTACAAGTATTTTGTAGCAATGCTCTGGGATTTTGACAGCTTGCTTAGCTTGGTCTAATTAGAAGGAAACTGTCCTGGCAATTTAGTTTGTGCAAATGAAATTGGGAGAGTTCTTATCGGGTTTTAACGTGTTTTGGATATGTATATTTTCTATAGGCATGCAGAGCATGGGATGTATAGCTGTTTTTGTTCTAGATGGGACCAATGGAAAGTTCTTGACTAGTTGAGTCCATAGATGTCTGTGGCTCGGAAAGGAGGTAAGGTTTTTATGTTATCCTTGGATGGTATGGTATATGCGGTATGTTGTGGAGGACCGACACTTGCGTATGTTAGGTTACAATTTAGTTTAGAAGGAAGTTCATAAAACACTTAGGCAATGGGTAGCCTCAGATAATCAAAGAAAATGATACTACTATTTGGAAGTGATTTGACGAGAGTATATGTTTCAGAATAAGGGCAATGTGATTAAATGGATGGCACTTCGGTGGTATTGCAGCACTTTTTTGTTAGATCGACTAGTGATATTCAGGTTGGCTTGGAAGCACAAGGGAAATTTTAGAGTATCTATCTGTATTGGGAAAAAACTGAATTTATTTATTGAAAATGATGTGTCATGACATGTGTGAGCACATGATTTTTGCTTCACGGAAAACTACTCCAAAAGAAATCAAAAAATAAAACAAGTTACCTTCGGGTACAATTTTAGAATTTACGGGACCATTTTTCGTAGTTGCAAGTCCGTAAATGCTCACCTTGTGGTGATTAATTAAAAATACAAAAACTACATGTTGCATGCATTAGGAACTAATTGTGCAAATTAAGAGTTAATTAACCATAATTTGGTTAAAAGAGAAATACAAAAAATATGCATTTTTTGTGCTTTGTCATTATGTGATTTTGTTTAAATGTGTAATTTGTATTAATTGTTATAGGTGTTAATTAATATATGTGTAATTTCGTTTTTCTTTTGATTGTACAAAAGTGTTTAGGTTTTATTTAAATTTGGTTAGTTCAGAAAGAAGGGAAAGAGGCTAAAATTGCAAAGAAACCCAGGACCCAAGGCATTTGACCCAGTCCAAACCAGGTCTCTCATCAGAGACGCTTCCAAACGACGCCGTATTGGCATCCCCATTCTGAGCCATTAATTGATTCAAATGAACGGCTCAGATCAGGCCATTCACTTACCCAAACGACATCGTATAGGGCTGTGTGATCTCAACTGTTAACCCAATCCCATCCAACGGCCTTAAGCCATCCCCAGATGTCCGACCCATTTAACCCCGGATCAACCTGATCTCCTTTTAAATGGAACAACATCGGTATACACTAGCCAAGAGATCCTAGCCATTGATCACTCTCTATCCAACGGCCAAGATCAATTCTTCTAAGTCATATATAAGTCCAACCTCAAACCCTCCCCCCATACCAACCCCCCCCCCCTTTTCTCACTATTCACCGTCTCTCTCATTCAGAGATGGACCCAAGCCCAAACCCTAGCCACCATGAACTCCCCTCACCTGAAACCCGGTGGCATCAACACCGCCGGCCACCAAAATAACACCCTTTAACCCCCTTGACCCCCTAAACACAAATCCACAAACCATCTGGCTCGAATCAGACCACATCGTCTCGAATCTTCGTTTGAAGATTCGAGCCAAACCTGAAACCACCCCAACCAAGACCAATTCGTACCAATTACTCCCCTAACATCCCTCATAACCAAACCAAGCTTGGTTTGGTTCAAATCCAACCAGAAAACTTCGAGCCCCAAATCGAAAATATGAACCCTAGAAATCAAATAGATGGGGGTCTATCCAAATTAACAAAGGGTTGGGGTCTAATAGACTTTAATCGAGGGATTCTCAATTGAGAACACCTCGATTAAAGTCCTTTTGACCTCAAAAGGTCAAGTCCGGTTCGAGACAGGGGTGTGTTGTTCTTGAGCATCAAATATAAGTTCTTTCTTTTCCTTCTGTTTTCATATGTGTTTTATTGTGTTTGCATGTTAGTTATTTCATGTGATTTTAGTTACTTTTCTTTAGTTCTGTTCATCTTCCTGAGATCTTTATTTGGTCGTTTCTGTTCACATTACTGGTTATTTGTTTGTTATTATTAAGTTGTGATTTGTTTTCAATTTTTTTTGTTCAAAGTTTTCGTGTTTGCTCTGTATTTTGTTTCCTTTTTTTTTGTCTGCCTTATTTGAATCAGTCAGTACTTCATATATTAGATAATTCAAATTGCTCTTGTTTAGTTTTTATTTAGAAATTTAATTTGTTTCAAATAGGGAGAGTATGCATCTGTGTCAAGTCAGCTATGATTTCAGTAGCTCACTGCAGTTTTATTCCAACTATTTTTCTCTTCTGATGACATTTGGTTGATAGGAAATTAATTTCATAGCTTTAGTAATCAAAGTGGTAGGTTGGTTATAGTTGTTGTTATTCTAAATTTAGATACAGTTCTTTATGTTTCTATGTTTAATTAAGCATTTTTTGGGTTAATCAGTGATTAGTTTACTTATTAGATAAATTGGCCATTAATTGGTTTCTGATATTGCTGGTATTCATTTATCTAAAATCAGAAACAATGGGATTCTAGGGTAAGTCAGTAGGTTCAGTAGATTTAGGAGGGTATTTTGGGGTTTTAAGATACTTGAAATGTTTAGTGGTAGTTGGTCTGCCAGAGTTGTATTTAACTAAACATTAAATTAATGAATTGTTTAATAATAGTAGTGGGATATGAATTGGAATAGCATGGGGAATATTTGAATACTATAATGTGCCCATAACTAATGCATTAAACAAATGAAACTAAGCACTTTAGTAATAAAAGAAGGGGCTGTCGGGTAATAACATGAATTTTTTAGAATTAAAAAAACTGAAAAGGGAATTCAACTGACCATGCCTAGCGCCCGTATGGCTGGAAAATCAGAAGCATTAAGGGGTTAATGATAAAAAGGTAGAGATACACATGAGAAGGGAATAAACTGGCTAAAAGATAAGGGCAGGGCAGTAATAACAATAACATTTTAAGGGTATTTTGGGAATGAAAAGTGGGCAGAATGACTAAGTTAATGGCCTGTTAGTGAAGCCTTAATATGTGCGTTGAATTAAGAAGGAAATTAAGGGAAAGCGCCTTTGAGTAAGTTTTTCAAAATGGGTAGGTAGAGTTTTGTTATTTTGAGGGGTCGGGTGGTTAAGTTTTTAAGAGGGTAGGTTTAGGAGTTACTACAAATACATATAATTAAGGAGTAATTAAGGAGTGAAAAATTTTGAAGGAAAAATTGAGAGCTTAAGACTGAATCTTTGAATCAGAAGTTGAAAGCTGAGAGTATAGGCTAATTCTTGAGTGAAAGCTTCAGTGAGATAATCAAGTTTAAGGCTGATCTTTATTTAAAACTTGAGCTTGCTTGCTTTTCTTGAAGAGTATTCAAAAACATAAATATTACCTTCCTTACATCTGTTTCACTTCTACTGTGACTGTGAGGGCATTCTCAAGTGTTACTGGATTTCCAATGTGATGTTTTTGGTTTTCGATCATTAATTGGTTTCTGATATTGCTGGTATTCATTTCGGTGTTGTTGAGCTTTTCTATTGGTATTCAAGTGTTATTTCATCTATTATTGGATTCCTTCTGTTTGATTCTTCGTCTGCTACTGGGTTTCTGCTATTGCCACTGGTTCATTATTGTTTGATGCTGAAACCTCTGTTGCTTGAACCTATTATTGTACTGTGTTTGTTACTATTGTTCATTACTAATCCTTCCTCCTTTCCTTTGCTTTTCCAATTACCAGTATACAATTACTATGCTGGTCCACAATGCAAGCTGAAACATTTGAAGCATGAATAAAATGCATCTTTAAGGCTTGCAGACATTAGTTGTATCTGTATTCTAAGTCTATATGTATGTGTTAGTTATTAGCTCATGAGAATCATGTGATTAGCTGCAATGTATCAATAGGTGCCGATCTGTAATAATTTAAGTTTGCAAACTCATGCATGTTAATTAGAAAAGAACCGATAATGTAGTATGCATATTCTGTAATTTCTAGTTTTGTTTCATTCACATCCTATTTAAAAAAACATATAAAGATTAAACAGATTAAGTAGTCAGTTACTCATACTTTCTAGTTAACAATTTGATCATTTAGCATTTTGAAAGCAGTTTTCCTTAGCATTGACCTCATTTCTGCCATATAAAAAAACTTCGAACGTGTACAATATAATGTAGCTAGGCCCAAACTAGTGTAAGACGGCCCAGGCTCAAATTTTGCACTATTCACGCTGGGCCTGGGCCCCAAAATGGAAAATGGACTGCCTCCCTTCCCCCCTCATTTTTTAAGTCAATACTATGAACACAATGTAGCATTAATAATTCTGGCATGTAAATAAGGTAGAATTTCTTTTCATTTTAGAGACAAACAAATAGAAAACATTAGTCGCTTTAAGATATCCTTTAAAAGAAAATAAGGCGTGCCTCGCCAAAATAAATTACAAATCGCTGGGCCCTCCATTAATAGGATGTAATAAATGAATAGACTTCGGAATTGGCCGCTTAATGAATTTCACGGCATTTTCCCCAAAATAACAACGTGCTAGACTCTATTAGGCGCGAATTTAATAAATTACATTCCTAAATACGGGTGGGCATTTTATGCGGCCCAAATCCAAGTCCTAAAATGTTGGATAGAGTTTTCCTAGGATTGCGGTCTCCGCCGGCGCAATCCGAAAGTACACTTTAAACGATGGTCACTTTCTCTAATAAATGTATATTAGATAAAAGAGGTAAAAAGTAAAATTGGCACATAGGTTCTTCATGTAATAAAATCAGATAAATAAGTTAAATATGACAGTTGAGCGACCGTGCTAGAACCACGGAACTCGGGAATGCCTAACACCTTCTCCCGGGTTAACAGAATTCCTTATCCGAATTTCTGGTGCGCAGATTGTAATATAGAGTCATTCTTTTCCTCGATTCGGGATTCAATCGGTGACTTGGGATACCATATATCTCCCAAGTGGCGAGTCTGAATCTTAATAATAAATCTATTTCGATTGTCCTTTAATTGGAAAAACTCCCTTAATCCCTTGCGCCCTCGCGGGGTGTATGGGGGAAAAAGTAGGTGTGACAACACGTGAACTGATCAAAAGGTCAAAACAAAATAAATAGCTAAAAGACACGAGCGACAACTTATACGGGGAGAAGAAAGTTTTATAGGCACGAGATGCAATTCAAATGATACAAGCTTCGTATCTATTTAAGTCATTTAAAGCCAGGAGATCAGAAGGCATTAAATATATGAATCTCGTGACGTAAAGTAGTCCAAATTTAGTAATAAATACCAAATAAGTTAGAGAATTGGTATTGAATAGGAATGATTATGTAACGTTTCATTTAATGTCATTTATTGCTCACAATTGTCTCGTTAAGACTAAGTCATTACTCCTTTTTTCCTAGTATTAACAATAAAAGGAGGAGTTTTCATCATTTGTAGACACACGGAATATCATTGATATAACACTAAAATATAAACTTATTTACTGCTTGATTACTATTATCAAAAATCTCATATTCTTTTTGTCTCCTGATTATCAGTAACCCGAATTTGTCTTTATCTTTAGATTTGACCAAAGAATCATATTTTTGGTTAAACAAATTGGTTTCGTTACCGGGAATCTGATAATCTTTTCTTCTAAGCTACGTTCTATCTATTGTTATCAACATGTCAAACAACAACAACAACAAAATAGTGATAATACCTTGGGAAACCATGAAAATCAAATTCAACAAAATCAAGGAGATCTACCAAACATTTACTTGGTTCCCTCCCCTCAAAACTCTCCACGCCAATCTTGTGAAGGCACTCCTGCTCCTGAATCTCGTGCTGATCAAATAATTCTCATTTACAAAACTTAGTACTAACTTCGCAGAAACAGCTTATGGAACAGAATGAGCACATCGAGCAAATCCCTGGAGTTCCCCCAGTAATCAAAGGAGTGGACAGATAAATACTCACAATAACCTTGGAAACCAAGTGCTGCTCCTCTTCCAATTACTAAAAAAATCAAAATGTTTGATATCTCAAAATACGATGGCACAACGGATCCACGTAATCATGTAACCGCATTTACAACAGGTGTAAAGGGCAACGACTTGACCAATCAAGAAATTGAACCAGTACTGGTCAAGAAATTTGGAGAAACACTCACCAAGGGTGCATTAACCTGGTATTCTCTTTTACCTGAAAATTCTATAAATTCTTTTGCTGAGCTTGTAGATTCTTTTATAAAGCACACTCAGGATCTCAAAAGGTTGAGAAAAGAATGGAGGATATTTTTAAAATCAAATAAGGGGACGCAGAGTTGCTCAGAGATTTTTTTGGTAGATTCCAGTGTGAACCCCGTGTACCTGACAATTGGGTTGAAATAGCTATTGCAAGTAATTTAAATGACAAAAGTTCTAAAGCCAAGAGAAGACTCAAAGAAAGCCTTCGAGAATTCCCTGCAACCATGTGGAATGATGGTTACAACAGGTACAGTGCGAAGCTGCGAATTGAAGAAGATACCGTACCTAGGTTTCATCACGAAGAAAGGAGCATCTCCAGAATATCATAAACCAAAAACAGATCATGTAAAAATAGGTATGATCCCTATATGGGACATGCAGGGAAAGACTCACTACTAAAACACAATAACCAACAATATGATCAAAATCGAGGAATAGGGAATCTGATTCTACATCAAGGTTCAGAGATGATCGGAACAGATAAGAGTCACGAGATGATGACAGAAGTTTAAAGGCAAGGTTTGGTGGATATAACTTTAATATCACTACCTCCGAGCTCATAGTTGTTTTGAGGAGCATGGGAGATAAGGTACGATGGCCAAAAGAGATGCGGTCAAATCCAAATAGACGCAATTCTAACCATTGGTGCGAATTCCACAATGATCACGGGCACAAAACTTCAGAATGTAGATTTTTACAAAGTGAAGTGGATCATCTATTGAAGCAAGTGTATCTCACAGAGTTATTAGTGAGAAAGGTAAACAGAACTATATGAAAATAAGGCAGGAGCCACCAAATCCCCTTCACCAAGAGAATAGTAAATGTGATAAGTGGGGGAGAAGATATTCACGGCATAACATATATAGCTTCCAACAAGGTTTCTAAAGTAACAATTACACACGGGAAACAGGTACGGAAGGTTTTAGAAACAGAAAGCATTTCATTCGATGATGCAGATACCGAAGGAGTAATAACCCCACATAATGACGCACTGATAATATCTTTACTTGTACATGATACTAATGTAAAACGAGTTTTGATTGATCCAGGAAGTTCCCTAAATATTATACTACTAAGGTATTACGTGAAATGCAAACTGAAGACAAAATGATACCCATGGTGCATACCTTGTTCGAGTTCGACAATTCAAGTGTGGTAACAAAAGGAGAGGTAATTCTAACAACTTTTGCTGCAGGTGTCGTTAAAGAAACTAAATTTCAGGTAGATACACTATGATCATGGGGAGGCCTTGGATCCATGAAATGGATGTTGTCCCATCAACTCTACATCAAGTTATTAAATTCCCATCACCATGGGGGATTTTCCAAATTCAGGGGGATCAGCAGACAACCATGAGTATCAACGTTGTAACAGATACGAGCACCGTAAATAAAGAAAAATAGCAATTACAGGAAACAGTTGAAGGTATCAAAAATCAAACCTCAACTGAGCGAGAAAAGATAGATTTAGAATCGAAACCTGATACAATTCAAGAGCCTGAAGAGAATAAAAATATTAAAACAACAATCGAAGAGCTCGAACCGATGATTTTATTTGAGCAATGGCCAGAATGAAAGGTTTATGTTGGTGCCAATTTAAGCTTAGACATGCGAGGTATGTTGATTGAATTTTTAAAAACTAATGCGGATTGTTTTGCTTGGTCCCATGCTGATGTGACAGGGATACCACCGGATGCAATGACTCACAAATTAAACGAAGACCCATCCTTTACACCAATAAAGCAAAAGAAAAGTAAACAAGGAGCTTTCAAAAATCAGGTGATTCAAGATGAGGTCCAAAAATTATTGAAAATTGGGTCAATCCGCAAGGTAAAGTATCCTATTTGGCTAGAAAACACATTTGTTGTACCTAAGAAAAACGGGAAGTGGCAGGTTTGTGTGGATTATATAGATCTTAACAAAGCCTGCCCAAAAGATTCTTTTCCCTTACCGCATATATCAATTAATTGATGCAACTGCAGGACATGAACTTTTGAGTTTTAGATGCATATTTAGGGTACAACCAAATTAAAATAGATCCCAGTGATGAACAAAATACTTCTTTCATCACAGATAGGGGGACTTACTATTATAAAGTAATGCCCTTCGGTCTCAAAAATGCTGGAGCAACCTATCAAAGGTTGGTCACTAAAATTTTCCAAGAACATTTAAACCATGGAGGTATATATAGACGACATGCTCGTTAAAATCAAGCATTCGCATGATCATATTTCTCATCTATCTGTTACATTGAAATTTTATGAAAATTTAATATAATACTCAATCCAGAAAAATGTGCATTTGGAGATGCATCAGGTAAGTTTTTGGGTTTTCTCATTTCTAACCGTGGTATTGAGGTAAATCCTTCTCAGATCAAAGCGATAGAAGAAATCCCTGATATCCTCACGAATAAAAAAGAAGTTCAAAGGCTAATAGGAAGAATTGCAGCCTTGGGAAGATTTATTTCCAAATCTTTAGAAAAATATTTTAAATTTTTCTCCGCACTCAAAAAACAAGATCATTTTGAACGGAGTGAAGATTGCCAACAGGCCCTTAGAAATTTAAAAGCTTACCTGTCAAGTCCACCACCACTGGCAAAGCCAAAAGAAAGGGAAAAGCTACTCATCTATTTGGTCGTGTCAGAAGTTGTGATAAGTGATGTTTTAGTTCATGAGGACCAGGGTAAGCAATCTCCTATCTATTATGTAAGCAAGTCTTTATTAGATAGTGAGACATGATATCCTCAACTAGAAAAATTATCATTAGCTTTGATCAGGACATTAGAAAATTAAGACCTTATTTTCAATGCCATCCCATTGTTGTAGTTACTAATTTTCCTTACGAAATATTTTGCATAAACATGAATTGTCAGGGAGATTAGCAAAATGGGCTATAGAATTAAGTGAATATGAAATAATTTATCAACCTAGGACTGCTATAAAATCTCAAGTACTAGACGATTTCGTAGCTGATTTTAGTTAGGAGATGCATTTAGAAGCAGAAAAAGAATTACAAGTTTTTAATGGTGCAAACCCAGGAACTTGGATTTTATTTACTGATGGCTCATCTAATGTAAAAGGAGCAGGCCTAGGAATAGTTCTCGTACCACCTACGGGAGAAACTATTAGACAAGCTATACAATGTCATTCTATAATTAACAATGAAGCAGAATATGAGGCTGTAATTGCAGGTCTAGAATTGGCACGAGAAGTAGGCATAACACAGATTAGAATCAAATGTGATTCTCAACTCATAGTCAGTCAGATGTTGGGGACTTCTACAGCCAAAGAGACACGAATGCAAGAATATCTCAAAAAGGTACGGGAGCTAATAAAGTAATTCTAAAATTGGAAGGTAATGCAGATCCCAAGAGATGAGAATGTTGAAGCAGATGCTTTAGCTAATCTTGCATCTACAGCAGACGTAGCAAATGACGAAAACGCTTCCATAATACATTTGTTTCATTCCGTTCTCGAACCTGATAAGAACGAGGTAAATTTTAATCATTTAACATGGTATTGGAGAAACAAAATTATTGCTTTTTTATAGCGTGGAACTGTGCCTGGTGATAAAAATAATGCTCATGCACTTCGCAAAAAAGCTGCTCGTTACAGTTTATATCAAAGAAATCTTTATCAGAAGATATTTGGTGGACCACTATCAAGGTGTCTCGGACCTTCTCAAACAGAATATGTGATGAGGAAGTACATGAAGGACATTGCGGAAATCACGCAGAGGGAAGGTCACTGGTAAAAAATGTTGATTCGAGCAGGATATTGTTGGCCTAAGATGGAAGAGGAAGCAAATAGTTTCTTGTCCAAGTGTGATAAATGTCAAAGATACGGCAATAATATGCATAGACCAGCTGAGTTACTACACACTGTTATAGCCTCGTGGCCCTTTATGAAATGGGGAATGGATATCGTAGGTCCACTACCACAAGCAAATTGTCGGATGAAGTTTCTGCTTGTACTTACAGATTATTTCATTAAATGGGTAGAAGCACGAGCATTTAAATAGGTACTAGAGAAGGAAGTTAAAAACTTCATATGGCAAAATATAATATGCCGTTTTGGAGCACCAATGGAAATCGTGTGTGAATATGGACCAGAATTCATAGGATCTCAAAACACATAATTTCTTCAAAGTTGGAAGATTAAAAGGATAACGTCTACACCATACCATCCAATGGTAATGGACAAGCGGAATCCAAAAACAAAGTCATTATGAATAACATGAAGAAAAGGTTATAGGATTCAAAAGGTAATTGGCCTGAGGTATTACCTGGAGTATTATGGGCTTATCGTACAACGACAAAAACAAGAACTGAAGAAACACCATTTTCAATGGTTTATGGTGTGGAAGCCTTAATTCCAGTTAAAATAGGAGAACCGAGTACACGGTACGTTTAGCCAATGGAGGAATCTAATGATTAAGAGATGCGGGTCAACCTTGATTTGCTCGAAGGAAGAAGAGAAGCTGCATTAATAAGAATTGATGCACAAAAGCAAGTAATTGAATGATATTACAATAGGAAAGCATGCCTCAGATTTTCAAAATTGGGGACTTCGGGCATAAAAAGGTGTTCCAATCTGCATAGGCCGCTAATTCAGGAAAGCTGAGTCCAACGTGGGAAGGACCCTACAGAGTTTGTGACATTGCAGGAAAAGGAGCATACGAGTTGGAGATAATGGATGGAAAGGTTTTACCCTCACATTGGAATGTTGTCCATATAAAGAGATATTACTCCGGAGGAAGTACCCACGGTCAGGTATGGCCATGTTAGAATTTTTCTTTGAATTGTTAAATTCTTACTAACGATTTTAGATGCAAGGAAAAAACTCTAACTCGTGCCAAATGATGAGTCACGACCTGCACGGCAAAATGGAATATTCTAAAATTCCCAGCACAGGGTTACAATTAATCTGATGGAAATATACAAGGCTTAGGCAGTTTTCATCTCTAATCGCACCTCCGAGTCCCGTATGTTTTTTTGTTTCAAGAAAAGGACCAAATTGAAAGAAACAAACAAGTGCTCGAGGCTTCATACTTCACTGTTCAAATACTTGGGGGACTACATATTATACACAGATACATGCAAAAAAACATATACGAATATCGAACAAAAATTGATCGCGTTTGAGCAAGATTTAAAAGAAAAATCAAGCTATAAAGAGAAAAGTGTTGAGCAAAAGTTACGGAGTCTTCAACATTCATCATTGTGTTCAACAAATGTAAACATAATACATTCATGATAATGTTTTTCCATGAGAACAACAGAGTCATCTCTCAAACTCATGAGAACAACGAAGTCACCTCTCAAACCCTTCCTAATATATGAAGATAGGGTCATGACTATGTACTGAAATAGGTTATGAGAAAAAACCATGTTTATTTTATAATTTGTAAAATCTATTAAAAGAAAAATAGTTACGAGAAAGTAATAGATGTATTTTAATACATGTAATATTCAAAAGCTTGTCCAAGTTCATGAAAAGAAACTTGTCAAAGTTATTTCGAACGAAACATGTGTGTTCCTATTTCTTTCATCATATTGTAACACCATTATGAAGTTGAGACGTCTTCTTCATTAAGTGTCGATATATAAAAGGGCCCTCTTTTATAAACCTCATGGTAATAACTCATGAGAAGGATCATAAAGCATTTTTAATGGATAAAAATGTTAAGCTATTCTATAAGTCCTTAGTAAATAAAAAAGGCAAGAATATAACATATAGAAGTATTGAGAAAACTTTCCAATATGATTAAAAAAACTAAGTAAAAACGTAGTCAGCAAAGTATTTTTTACAAACGTCCCATTATGATAACCGGGGACTTCATCAAAAATCCCTTAAAATTGCCAAGTGATAAAACCAAACCACCAATTAATAAAAAAAATTTGAAACATATTAAGTTGGTCACTGAAGGGTTGGATTGATAGAAGTTTTAGAAACAACTAAGATGTGGTAGTAACTTCTAAAGAAGCAGTAACATGAACGGTCTCAGCTAGGCCTAAAGTACTAAGTTCAGCGAAGGAAGCAAGAGTCATGGGACTTTTAGCTTCCACAGACTCTGTCATAGAAGCTTCATCCTTGGGAGCTGGAATTTCAACATTCTCTACTTCACTTGCCACATCAACGGCTTCATTGTTCAAAGGTTCTTCAGCCACAGGAGCTTCGAGTGTAGGGAAGTCAAGTGGTTGTTGGGTTTTTCAATAGTGTCTAAAAATTTGGCCAATTCTGATTGTAAATCAAAATTCTCTTGAGTGTACTCCATCAAAGCATCACGACGGGAATTTAGAAAATCCCAACTCACATCTATATTAAAATTCTCCTCGAGAAGTTCATACACCCTTTCCCACATAGCAAGATCATTCATCAACACTTGGTGCTCAGCTAAATGGGAATCAAGGAAAGCTTCGATAGAGGCATAAGAACTCTCTAAGGCATGTATTTTGGAAGAGAAAATCTTTAAATCAGCCTGAGCTTGAGTCAAACTTTGCACTAGTTCCCCTGTGTATTCTTCCTTCTTAGCCAAGAGTGACTTGAGTTCTCTGACTTCTTCACTTGGCTTTGATAATTGCTCTGGAAATGCACATTCAAGATGCTACGTATCGTTTTTAAATTGGCTCGAAGAAGCCTTGGCAATTGCTATTTCAGAAGTCAAACCTCGTTTTTGCTGCTCCAGGTGATTTCTACTCTCTCGCAATTCCTTTTTGGTTCCCTGAGCATTCTCAAATTGTTCTTTCCAGTTAGCTGCCTCTAGCTGGGTTCCCTTGGCTATTTCCTCAGCCTCGTGGATAGCCTTATCAGACTCATGGGCTTTCTTTTCCAAAAGGTAAATTATTCCCATCAACTCAGTACCAATGAGGTTAGCCTACAATGATAAGATATAAGGATCAGAGTCTAAAAGCAAAAACTGAAAGCTCATAAATAAGAAGAAGAAAAGTACCTTCAGAGTAGAATGAACTATGTCATTCATCACCGTTAAACAACTATGACTGCTCATTTTCTTCTTCTCAATATTAATGGCTCAAGCCAAATATCTACTCCACCTGACTTCCTTAAAAGACTATTATTAGCAGGAACTTCTAGTGTAATGCTCCTCATAGCTAAACTTCTATCACTAGAACCCTCCCCTGCCTGATGAACAAAGGTAGGGGAAGATACAGAAGGAGGAGCGGTGGAAGAAGTGAAAATAACAGAAGACGAAAGATCTGAAGCAGGTAAGGGAGTAGAAGTTGGCAAGGGAGCATTAAAAGATAAACCGGGAAATGAAGCACTTGAAACTAAGGGAGGAATAGAAGAAACAGGAATAGAATAAGAGAGAGGAGTTTCATCAAGAACTATCCCAAGTTCTCCACTTTCGAAACCACTAACAAAGAGATGTTGAATAGACTCAGGGGTGTCTCTTGGAGTGGTTTCATCATCAGAAGGAATAAGAACAGGACCAGAGAGAGTGGCACGGGTAGGAGTAATTTTAGCTTCTTCCTCAGAAACAATGCGTCTCCTAGCTCTTGATCTAGTTAGCAAAGAGGTATCCACATCTTCCTTATTTTCATAATCTTCTTCTATAACTTTCCTCTTTGACATCATGACTTGAGTTATTTCCAACGAAAGTTAAGAGCTAGAAGAAGCTCGAAGGGCAACGGCTACCTCAGCTGTCATACCCCTGATACCAAATCCTGATAAAAAGAAGGGTAAAGAGTTAAGAACAAGAAAGAATTTAATATGCAACAAAGCATAAGGAAATGCATACCGTGAGTTTTCATTTTCCAACCATGTAAATGGGAAATTGATTTCCAAGTTCTCGCCTCTATAGGCGCTGCTTTAAAGATTTAATCTACCCAACCACGGAAATTAGGAACGGGTTCCACATCTCCCATGGTTGCTACAGAAAACCAAACGAAATTAGAAAAGAAGCTCAAATTCTTAAAATATGGTAAGAAAAAGAAAACTTACATGCATAGTTCCACTTCTCAGGGAAGGGGATATTTGTTTCACCCAATAAATCCACTGTACGTATAACAACATAACGAGTATACCACCCATGTCATCCTCGGGGTTTACCAAAACCTTCTTACTTCTTGCAGTCAAAGTAAAAACTCCAAGGCGAAATAACTTGGGATGATAGAAGTGAATAAGATGGGGAAATGTAAAGTTAACATTAGCTTTGGTAAACAAATACATCAAAAAATCCACCGCTCTCCAAACAAGGGGGCCAACTTGTGCTAAGAAAATTTTGAAAAAGCGACAGAATTCAAGTATGACTGGGTCAATAGCAGGATTAAATCCCAAAGTGAAGGGATAAGTATAAACAAAAGAAAATCCAATTCTGAAAGAAGAAATTCTCTGGTTTGGACTTGGAATCATCATTCGAAGATTATTTCTCCAGTTGCAATCTTTTCAAACAGTGGAATTCAAAGGTTCAGTTATTAGAGAAGGATATGCGTCGGCTTTTTCTAAATTAATAACCTGTTCTTGAAGAGATTTTCTATCATTCCCAATAGATAAGTCATTAAGTACAATTTCTTCAACTAAAGGTTCTTTGAGAGGTTCAGAAAGTTCTTTACCTTTAGAAGAAGAAGCCTTAGAGATCGAGCCTCTAATGCCAGAACTAGAAGGAGGAGTGACAGAACCAAAAAAACCACCATCAGTGGACCCTACGCTACGAATCCTACCTCCTCTGCCTCTTCCATGTCTTACAGGGGCGTTAGGGAAGTTGTCAAGAATTGGGACCTTCCTAGGGTTAGGGTTTGAAGATGACATTACTGAAAAAGGATGAACTAATGGAGAAGAGAGCAAAAGTAAGTGATAAAGTGTTTGTTAAGGGTTTGTGAAGAAGAAGAAGACAAAGGAAAAAGGGCTAAATATGTATACAATAGATAGCGTCGAAGAACTGTAATGATGGAAAGCCTATAATAAAGGCAACTATCACTTCGTACATAGAGGGGATGAAGAAGTCTTGAAAAAAGGATAGAGAATTACTGAGTCAATCAGAAAGCAACATGTGTACAGAGCATTAAATAGAAAAGACAAATGAAGCATCAGTACTGTCATAGCATTGATTATGATAAAAATTCCCTTTTTGTGAAAATCCACTTCCCAAATATCTAAGTGATAAATATATGGAAAGTGGGGGACTATCTGTATTGAGAAAAAATTGAATTTATATATTGAAAATGATGTGTCATAACACGTGGACTGTATTAAATCTGGTGACGTAAAGGAGTCCAAATTCAGTATTAAATACCAAATACGTTAGAGAATTGGTATTGAATAGGAATGATTATGTAACGTTTCATTTAATGTCATTTATTGCTCATAATTGTCTTGATAAGACTAAGGCATTACTCCTTTTCCTAGATACAACTATAAAATGAGGAGTTTTCAGCATTTGTAGACACACGGAATATCATTGATATTATACAGAAATATAAACTTATTTACTGCTGGATTGCTACTATGAAAAATATCTTATTGTTTTTGTTATCAGTAACCCGAATTTCTCTTAATCTTTAGCTTTGACCAAAGAATCATATTTTTGGTTAAACACTATCGTGGAGTCATTGGGTATTAAAGGTGTGGTATATGTTCGGACGGAGAAATTGGATTAGGTATGAGGATTCGTGTGCTATATGGAGTTGGAGATTGGGAGTTCTCATGTTCGGGCCATGTTGTGGTTGTGGATCGTGTGTATCAGCAGTGTTTAGGGACTACCAAGGTTTGGAGACCGAGCGGACCTCTCTCTGCTTGGTATGCTAGATTTTAGATATGATATTGTGATTTGGAATGGCTTTCTCATTATTGGATTATTTTGAATTAGTTCATTATGGGCTACGCTTGAATACGACGGATTGAGTGGCGAACTGCATCGGAGTATGTTCTAGTAGAGGGGCTTATGCTTCGAAGAACCAACGGTCAGCTGGGAAGGATTGCCTTTCTTATTTGGGTTCTTATGATGGTTGTCAGTGTTGAGGCTCCTCATATTGGTTCAGATTCGGTGGTGAGGGAATTTTCAAATGTATTTGTTGTGGCCGGGCATGTCGCTGGGCGGAGTTGTCGACATCGGTATTGATTTGGCGCCGGGCACCGACAAAGTTGAAGAGTTGTGAGAACAGCTTCAGGATTCCTTAATAAAGAATTTGTTGGTAAACCAATGTTTATGCGTGTTCTAGTTTGAGTCGGATCGGTTGGCTCCGAATTATATTGTTAAGGGATAGGTTGATCGACCGTTATTGAGCTTATTAGGGATCGGATGGGTCTGCGAGTTGCTTTTTGTGTTGTGAGACATTATGATTGTTGGTTATGAGCACGTATGGTGCAGTTCTATTAGGGTTCATAGTGGAAGTCGAGCGAGAAAAGTAATTGGGTGTTGCTCGGTGAATGGCGCATCAGTTATACCCTCTTAAGGTTGTGTGGTATGTTATTTACTTCACTGTGGGTATTGATAACTATGATTTTAACAGGTTTTATGCCCATATTTGCCTAAGATTTGTGTGTGAATTGCCATAAATTAGTCCCAAAATGCATACAAGTTGCGCTTGATTGCAGGTTTGAGCGACAACATGACAAATGTCAATGATTGGCTCAAAACGGAGTGAAACCTGCCAAGTGTCAAAGACAAGTGAAGTGGGGAACAACGAGACCTAGCGCAAACCACACTTCTTTGCCACGCAACCGCGCTAGGAATTCAGAGACTGTGCAATTTAAGTGGTATCTTGTGCGGGCCACGCTCATCCCTATGCAGCCCAGTCTGTGGAGATTCAGAGGCTATCAAATTCAAGGCAACTCCCACACGACCACACACCAAACAAATGCAGTTAGCGTGGATGATATTCAGAGAGTTAATCATTTTGCCAAGTCTGTTCACGCGCCCACGTCCCATTTATGCGCGGTCCGTGCCAGTCAGCCAGTGCGGCCGTGACACCTTCTTGCGTGGTCCGCATCCCGAACTTCTGAGGAGAGATTTAAAAGGCCAAGACCCCGCGCGGTCGCGCTACTCTTATGCTCGGTACGAGCCAACCCCGCAAGGGCATTTTGTCCAATTTTTCCTGTGCACTATAAATAGAATATTTTACTTTTTTTAGGTTATGTATTAGATATCAGATAGTTGTTGCACTCGTAAGACTCAAGTTTTAGCCTATTTTGGGTAATTTTTTCTTTTTACAACATGGATTCTTGTAGATTAACATTAGTAATTAATTAATATGTTTGTTTCATCTTCTATTTCTTCAATTTATGTTTCTATTATGTCTAGCTAATTAACTAGGGTTGTGGCTCAACCCTAGTATGAGTAATTAATGGGAGTGATTGTTTAATGCTTGAATGATGTTGGGTGTTTGCTATTTGGGTTATCTTTATGATTTCATTTTGGTAGTTGCAAACACTAAGCCTATCTTAGTGGGTCTTGACTCTTTTTGAATAAGAGAGTCGATGACTCCAAAACTGACCCAACAAGGAAATAGGATGGACCCATGAGAATGGTAGTCCCAATTAACGGGTTAAACCTCTAGAGAGTAATTACCCAACTAGAACCCTAAGTTGCTTGGGCAAATTGACCAACCCAATTGATCTCGAGAGAGTCAATTGAACAAAACTACTCTCTCTACCATGAAGTGTGAGAGTGAGTGCAATCGTTCAATGGTTATAGCATAAGCCCCATAACCATCATTCTTGCATTAGGAATCTCTACCCATTGGTTGGCCACCTAGGTAAATGCCATGACCCTAGTTCCTTTCTCTATCTTGCATACAACCTAGAATTAATATCTTAGCATAACCTAGTTTTAATTTGTAGTTGATAAATCGTAGTTGATAATTATAAAAACCAAAAATGTTAGAAGTACAATTAGGAGTAAACACACATTTCTAGTCTGAACAAATACGCAACTCCACTCCAAGCTCCTGTAGAAATTGACCCTGATACCACTATTGGATAAAAGTCTTAGCGCCCGCTCTTCCTAAGGTTGAGTCCGCCACGATCACTTTTTGGCACCATTGCCGAGGAGCTTATGGTGTTGACTATTTGTGCAGCTACTTTTGTGTTTTGCTTCTCTTTCCTTATTTTCTAATTTTATTTGTGTCAATTCACTCAGGTACACATGGACTTAAATGCAAATGACCCTCTTAGCAATGTGGTCGTGGGGGCGGAGGTTGAGGATCTAGAACAAGAAGATGCATTACCTCATGCTCCTAGGAGAGGTCGAAACACCAATGCAAATGAGAACATACCAGACCCTCCTCCACCTCCACCAAGAGTGGCACCAAGAGTTTTACCCAATAAAGGGTACGCAAGGAATTAGGATGGACCCATGAGAAAGGTAGTCCCAATTAACGGGTTAAACCTCTAGAGAGTAATTACCCAACTTGAACCCTAAGATGCTTGGGAAAATTGGCATACCCAATAGGTCTCAAGAGAGTCAATTGGGCAAAATCACTCTCTCTACCGAGAGGTGTGAGAGTGAGTGCAATCGTGCAACGGTTATAGCATAAGCCCCATAATTATCATTCTTGTATTAGGAATCTCTACCCATTAGTTGACCATCTAGGTAAATGCCACGACCCTAGTGCCTTTCTCTATATTGCATACAACCTAGAATTAATATCTTAGCATAACCTAGTTTTAATTTGTAGTTGATAAATTGTAGTTGATAATCATAAAAACCCAAAAATGTTAGAAGTACAATTAGGAGCAAACAAGAATTTCTACTATGAACAAATATGCAACTCCACTTCAATCTCCCTTTTGGAAATTGACCCTGATACCACTATTGGGTAAAAGTCTTAGCGCCCGCTCTTCCTAAGGTTGAGTCCGCCGCGATCATCTTTTTTGTTACGGTGTTGACTATTTGTGTAGCTAGTTTTGTGTTTTGCTTCTCTTTCCTTCTTTTTACTAATTTTATTTGTGTCAATTCAATTAGGTACACATGGCCTTAATTGCAAATGAACCTCTTGGCAACGTGGTCGTGGGGGAGGAGGTTGAGGATCTAGAACAAGAAGATTTATTACCTCATGCTCCTATGATAGGTCGAAAAGCCAATGCAGATGAGAACATACCAAACCCTCCTCCACCTCCACCAAGAATGGCACCAAGAGTTTTACCCAATCAAGGGTACTCAAGTGCAATATTTCCTCCCCGAATCTGGGCGGGGAATTTCAAGATTACAAATGTGATGCTCACCTTGCTCGAAAAACGAGGTTATTTCACGGGGGCCACTGATCAGAATGCTTATAAACACTTGAAATGATTCATGGATACTTTTGGGGTAGCAAGTAGACAAATGTTTCGGAGGATGCATTGAAACTTTGACTTTTCTCGTTCTCACTTCGGGGGAAGGCGCTAGATTGGTTGGAGAGGCTCCCCAATCATTCCATCACTACATGGTATGAGTTGTCGGACAAGTTCATCACTAAGTTTTTCTCTACAAGTCACATGGCGGCTCTACGGAACAAGTTTCTAGCCTTCAACCAAGTGCCGACTGAATCGTTACACGAGATATGGGAAAGGTTTAGAAAGATGGTGAAAGAGTGCCCTAACAATGATATGAATGATGTGATGATCCAATAAACGTTCTATAGGGGCATCAACACAACCAACCAATGTATTGTGAACCAACTGGCGGAAGGAAATTTCACGAAGCTTCCGTACAATGGAGCTTGTGATGTGTTAGATGAGATGGCCAATACATCATCGGCATGGCAAAGCCGGGTTAATGTTCGTAAAGGTGATCCCAATGTCATACATTTGCATGAGTGGCATGATCACGGCCAAGCCATTTCCGAACTTACAACAACAATTAATCAGTTGGCTAAAGCAAAGTTACAACAAGTTCAAAACCCGCGCCAAGTTAACGCCATGGAAGGAGTGAATATGATGAAAAGGAGGCAAAGAGGGAAACAACCTCAAGGAAATTTTGATAACTATGATGATGGTGGTGGTTATTCAAATGAATGCATGATGATCAAAGTGAGGAAGTCCAATACGTCAACAACTATCAAGGGAATAGTGGTAATGAAGACCAATAATGGAGACCCCAAGGAAATTGGGGCAATCAACAAAGTGGTAATTGGAACAATAATAACAACCAAGGAGGAAATTGGGGGAACAACAATTCGGGTAATCAATGGAATTGAGCGGAAAAAACAACAACAATTGGAACAACAACAATAGTCAAGGTAGGTGGAATAACAATGGTGTTCAAGGAAATCAGGGGCAAGGCTTTCAAAGGCCCCTGATGTTTCAACAACCGAACAACCCGCCACTGTTTCAATATTAAAGGTCTAGTTCTTCGAGAAATAAATTTGGTATAATTGAAGTGATGTTTGAGCAAATGATGAAGAAGAACCAAGACTCTGATGCTCAATTAGCCTCCCACAACACTTCTATCTGCAACTTGGAAGTACAACTTGGCCAAATTTCTCAATCTTTATATACTCACCCAAAAGGTGCTTAACCAAGTGATACAGTAGTGAACCCCAAGGGTGGGCACAACAATCATGTGATGGCGGTGACAACGTGAAGTGGAGGAGGTGGTGATGTGCATGCCTCAAGAGGAACCCAAGTTATGGTGGATGAAGATGAGCTACAAAATGATGATATGCCTTTGATGGTTGAAGATGTAGTTTAACCTAGTGTGAGAAATTATGTGCGGATTGATATCCATGAGGTTCAGGAGGAGACACAAGAGGCCGTGAACCCGTCTAGGGAACACGTGATTGATATGCTCGATCTGGTGGTGCCCAAAGCCAAAGCACCCTTGCCTCGGCATCCTCCGCCATATCCTCAATGGTTGGCCAAGAAAAAAGGTGACAACTAATTTAAGAAATTCACTAAGATGATGAAGAGTTTGACTATCAATGTGCCTTTGGTAGAGGCACTCGAGCCAATGAGGGTACGCAAATTTCATGAAAGATTTAGTTATAAAAAAAGATCAATGGAGTGTGAGACAATCAAGATGACCCATCAAGTGAGCGCAATTGTACATTCTATGGATCCGAAACTTGAGGACCCCAGTGCATGCACTATCCCATGTACCATTAGAAGTGCCGACTTTGCAAAAGCCCTTTTTGACTTGGGGGAAAGTATCAATCTAATGCCATATTCGGTCTTCAAGACCTTGGGAATCGGACAACCTCGTCCAACTTCAATAAGGCTTCAAACGGTGGACTGATCAATGAAGTGGCCATTAGGTATTATTGATGATGTCGTTATTTTTGTTTATAAGTTCATATTTCTGGACGACTTTGTGATCTTGGATTGTGAAGTGGATTTTGAGGTGCCTATTATTCTTGGAAGGCCTTTCCTTGCTACGGGGAAGGCCTTCGTTGATGTTGAAGTGGGAGAATTGACCTTCCGTGTTGGTAATGAAAAGGTGGTGTTCCACATGTGAAAGTCTATGAGGCAACCAAATAGCACCGAGGTGTGCTCGTTTGTTGACATTGTCACGATGGTGATAGTAGATGACGCAAGCGCAATGGTGAATGTAAAGGAACAACTTGAGGCCGTGCTTTTGAACATGGATTTTGATGATGATTCCGGGAGAATTGAATGTGTAAACGCTTTTCATGGTATGGGCTCGTACTCTTATGAGCCAAAAACGTTATCCTTGGATCTTGAGAATCACAAAACTCCCCCAACCAAGCCATCTATTAAGGAGCCGCCGGTGTTGGAGTTGAAATCACTTCCTCCTCACCTCAGTCATGAATACATGGGCCCTAATTTCACTTTGCCTGTTATTCTTTCGTCTTACTTGACTAACGTGCAGGTTGACGATACTTTGGCGGTTCTATAAAAGCACAAGAGGGCGATCGGATGGACATTGGCAGAAATTCGGGGTATAAGCCCCGCCTTTTGCATGCATAAGATAATATTGTAGGAGGACGCGAGGCCCTCACTTGAACACCAAAGGAGACTCAACGAAGCTATGCAAGAAGTGGTCAAGAAGGAAGTTATCATGTGGCTTGACGTCGATGTGGTGTATCCTATTTTTGATAGCTCATGGACTTCTCTGGTGCAATGTTTATCGAAGAAGGGCGGGATGAGTGTGTTAACCAATGCTAACAATGAGTTGATTCCTACTAGGACGGTTACGGGATGGAGAGTTTGTATGGACTATATAAATCTTAACAAGGTAACTTGAAAGGATCATTTCCCGTTGTCGTTCCTCGACCAAATGCTTGATCGTAATGCGGGTCGGTCGTTCTATTTCTTTCTAGATGGATATTCGGGGTACAATCAGATTCTCATCGCCCTGGAAGACCAAGAAAATATGACCTTTACTTGTCCATACGGCACATTTGCATTTTCGAGGATGCCGTTTGGATTGTGTAATGCCCCAGCAACCTTCCAACGATGTATTGTGGCAATTTTTACCTACATGGTGGAAAATATATTGGAGGTCTTTATGGATGATTTTAGCGTGGTGGGGGACTCCTTAGAGGAATGGTTGAAAAAATTGGACCGTATGTTGGCCCGATGTGAAGATACAAACCTAGTTCTCAATTGGGAAAATGCCATTTTATGGTAGAAGAGAGTATTGTATTGGGTCACAAGATTTTGAAGAGAGGTGTTGAATTTGACCAAGCTAAGATTGAAGTCATTTCAAGGTTACCTCCCCCTCCATCTGTCAAAGGGGTGAGGAGCGTTTTGGGCCATGCAGGTTTCTACTGAATATTCATTAAAGATTTCTCTAAGGTAGTTAACATGTTGTCCAAGTTGTTAGAGAAGAAGGCCAAGTTTATCTTTTATGAGAATTTCATGGAGGCTTTCGATCTTCTAAAACAGTAGTTAACAACAACCCCTATCATTACCACACCCAATTGGAGCTTGCCTATTGAGCTCATGTGTGACGCTAGTGATGTTGCGGTGAAGGCGGTCTTGGGACAAAGAATCAACAAGATGTTCCATCCCGTGTACAAGAAGCTCAAACGGGATTGTTTGGACTATTATTGGGATGAGCCGTATCTTTTCAAAATTCGCACCGATGGTGTAATTCGCCGATGTGTTCCTGAAGAAGAGAAGTTGAGTACTGTGGAAGCTTGTCACTCTTCGCCCTATGGTGGCCATCATGGTGTGGCGAGGACGGCATCTAAAGTGCTTAGTTGTGGATTCTATTAGCCTTTTTTTTCAAAGACGCTAGTGACTTTGGCAAGAGATGTGATAAATGCCAACGAGGCGGAGGGATTTCTAAGAAATATGAGATGCTCCTTAACACGATTCTAGAGGTTGATATTTTTGATGTTTGGGGGATTGACTTTATAGGGCCATTCGTGAGTTCTTTCGGTAACACCTACATCTTGATAGCGGTTGATTATGTGTCGAAATGGGTCAAGGCCGTCGCTTTTCCCAACAACGAAGCTCGAAGTGTGGTGGCATTCTTATAAAAGAGTATATTCACTAGGTTTTTCACTCCACTTGTTATCATTAGTGATGGTGGTTCTCACTTTTGCAACTGGGCTTTTGATTCTTTGCTTGCCAAGTATAGGGTAAATCACAAGGTGACCACTCCTTATCATCCTCAAGTGAGTGGCTAAGTTGAGGTTTCCAACTGAGAGATCAAGAGTATCTTATCCAAAACTGTCAATGCTAATAGGATCGATTGGTCGAAGAAATTGGATGATGCTCTTTGGACTTATCGGACTTCTTTCAAGACCCCGATTAGTATGTCGTCGTACCAGTTTGTGTTTGGGAAGGCTTGTCATCTTCCGGTGGAGTTGGAGCATAAGGCTATGTGGGACTTGAAAAGGTTGAACTTGGAATGGGACATTGCAGCAAATCTCCGGGTTGAGCAACTAAATGAACTTGATGAGTTGAGATTTCATGCCTACTCCAGCTCGTCCTTGTACAAGGACAATATGAAGTACCTTCATGACATGTATGCCCAAGGGAGGAATTCAAAATTGGTGACATGGTTCTTTTTTTCAACTCCCTGTTAAGGTTATTTCCGGGCAAGCTAAAATCTTAGTGGAGCGGTCCATTTGAAGTTTTTGGTGTAACTCCATTTGGTGTCATTGATCTCAAAAATAATGGTGAAATTTTCGGGGTCAATGGGCATCGTGTCAAGCACTAATTGGGAAAATTTGATGACAACCACGATGTGGCACTCATTCATTTGAAGTGACTTTGATGGTAACATACATCGTGCCGTGACGTTAAATCGGGCGCTTCTTGGCAGGCAACCCATATCTTTTTGTTTCTTTTTATTTTCTGTTGTGGATTAGGATTTTTATGAGCTTATAGTTTGTGAGGTGTTGCAGGGATAATGTTGAACCAGTGCAGGAAAAAAGTAAAATTTCTAAGTCTCTAAAGATTGCCTGCACGGCCGCGCACCAAAGTAGTGCGGTCCGCGTAGGCTGGAGCATTGGAGAGTTAAGCCTCTGAAAGTTCTCACGCGGCCGTGCACCATAACAGTGTGGTCCGTGCTGGGAAGATACAAAATTGATGGTTCTATGAAGTTTTCACGGGGCCGCATGACAAAATAGTGTGGTCCGCACTGGGAAGGCCCAAGTTCCATGCTCTCTGAAGTTTTCCATGTGGTCACGTGACAAAACAATAAGGTTCGTGTGGGCTGTTCATTCAATTCTAAAGGCTCGAAATCCAGCACGATCCGCGGCCATTCCTGCGCGGCCGCACTGAGAGGTAGGTGAAGGGCCCCACGGATTTTTCTATAAATAGAGACCTTAGGCATCATTTTACCCTTTTCGCATTTTTACTCCCTGAGCTCTAATTTTCACTATTCACCGAGTCCATTGCTTCAAGTAGTTGAATTCTCACAATCCCTGGTAACACTCCTTGCTAATTTCATACATAGTTTTAATTTTTGATTATTTTACTTGCTTCCCATTAGTATAACTTCTTGTTTCTTCTTATTATCTTAGATTTAATTATTAGGCTAGATTTTGTGTGCTAATTTTGAACAATGGGCATGAATTCAAGAGTTATTAATTGAGTAGGAACAATTAGGACCCATAATTTGATAAAAAATTGGACTCCAATGAAAATCCTAACTCAGTTAATTTTTAAGCCATGTGTGGCCGCGCGCCCTTTCTACGCTGTCCACGCCGCTTCTCTTGTGTGTGATGTCCTAGATGCGCGGTTCTCATTGTATTTGTGCACGGTACCACGCTAGACCAATACTTCTGTGGCCCAAATCAGTGCGGACCTTATTGGTGAGGTTCAGAGAAGGGTGTGTTTGGGTCATTATCAAGCATGTCCCGCGCTCTAGTTTTACACGGTCTGCGCTACCCCAGCGTGACCACGTAACTCTTTTGCACTGTATGCGTCCCCTATTATGTTGCACTGTGTATGAACCATGAACATAACTGTTTTACCTAATTCACTGAATATGCTTAAACTAACAATTTTAGACTTGTATTCTTTGCAGATCTTGGTTAGCAAATATGGAGGAAAATAACAAAACAACCCGGGAGAGGTGGTTTCCCCCGAGGGGGCAAAGGAAATTGGGTGGTTAAACTTACTCCCCAGGTTCAGGAGGATATATAAAAGACCCTACACTGATACGGGAAGCCGATATAGCGGCCTCCCACTCTACGGGGAGTGAGTATGCATCATCCCGGAGCATCACTCAGAATCAGCACCGACTCACATGTCTACCTCCTTCCAGTTACATGACACCCCTTCACCTGAACCTGCACCCACTTCCAAAAGACTCGTCAATGTAATTTCAGATTCGTCTGATGAGTCGGTATCAAGAAATGAAGAACAATACTCCACCTCCCCTACAACTTCATTATCTGGGGAAAGTAGAGGATATGGTGAAGGGGGTAAACCTCAAGTCGGGGGAGTTGGGTCCCGACAACCCAAAGAAGTCCAAAAGGAATCATCCATCCACTTCTACCGCACCTGGCTAGTCTGGGGAGCCAGCGGTTATTGAGCATTCTACTGAGCCATCCACCATCCCTGCTGCTACTACCAGTGAGACTTTGCCCCCGAGTCTTTCTTCTGTTGCTGGCACATCTACTTTAGCTAACCGGTTGTCCCTTTATCAAAGACTCACCGGTTCACTGCCCACTAGCTCACTCAGTCTTTAGGTAGTTTGAACAACTGATGTCAACTGTAACAACCAAGTTGTCCACCTGGCCACTGTAGTTCAGGCACAGATAGCTCCTGCCACTGTTGAGATTCATCCTTCTATTGAGAAAACACTAAAGAAGATCATGTCCAACCAGGAAAATATGATTAAGACTCAGACCTCCTTGACATAGGCAGTTGGGGAACACAACACTACATTGGAAAATTTAGCCCGGGAGCACAAAAAGTTGAGGAAGCAAAAGGCTTCAAAGGAGTAGGTACAGAAGTTGCGAGTGGATATGGATAAGCGTATGGCAGACCAGATGCCATTACAATTACTATTTGGGGACCCAGATGTAGATCCAACAATAGCTCATCCACAGCAGGATGAGGCACCCAGGCACCCGAGGAAGAAGAGAAAACTCCCTAGCACTGAGGGAGTTGTGATAGAAGTGGCATAGGTAATAGGGTACCTCCAGTGCTCCACTAGATGTTCAGCCAGTTCATTATCCGGCCCTTGTCCCAGTAGCAGAGTAGCAGCAGGCCGGTAACCAGTCTGAGATTCCTGCCAGAACAGAGGACCAGGGGACCACTGATCAGCACATGGCGACAGATCAGGCTTGAGGGGCCACTCTATATACTTTATTTGTCATTTTATGCTTATTTGATAGTTGGCATTGGGGACAATGCCACCTTTTATTCGTGGGGGTGCGCCCTACTATTGTGATGGATGATTGTATATATTCATTTGACTTTTAGTATATTTGTAGTTGTAAGTTGGTTTGTATATAACTTTTCATTTTAGATGCTTTTCGACTTTCTGTATATATTACACCCAGTTGTATATTCTACTTCTCTATTGTACATATTCATTCGGTTTTTCATTTTAGTTTTCTTGGTTTTCTATTTTCGTTTCAATTTTTCGTTTTAGTTGCATAGTTAGGCTCGTAGCCTTTTTGTTTTGTTTTGGCATTTGCAATAAGACCTTGGTTTTCTTAATGTCACGGTTCTTTCCAAGAGTAGAGTGCTATGTGAACCGGTGGCTTTTCCTAATGATAGATAGCGTGACAACCTTCTTAAGGGTTTGAGTCCGTTTTTTATTTTTCTTTTTGATTTTCAAGTTTTGTAGTTAAGGGTACCTCAGGCAAAGCTTCACTTGGGCCTAACACATTTTCCTTTGATGCCATGGTCAAAGACATAATGTTGTGCTTAGGATGGTGAAAGTCTGGGCCTTGAGACTCTTGCATTGACCTACAATCATCATGTGGTCATTTTGGGCCATCATGCGCTTGAATCATAACTAAGGTCGTTGTGGGACCTCGACTCGATGTCTTAGCAATCCTTGAGTGGGTGTGGTGAGAATTCGAATTGTGAGCCCAAGTACTGAGCCGATAGTCTAGAACTTGCCCTGAATGTTTGTTGAGGTGAAATCATATGTGAAACTCGACTTGAGAAATGATTATAGGCTCTCCTTGATCCAAAATTCCAAATTTGAATAATTCCATGACCTACCAATAAAATGATCCCTAGTTCACCCCTTTTGAGCCTTAAACCTTCTTTTTTTACGAACCAAAGCTGCAAGACTATACCCGTTCTTAATGAGACCGTCTCTTGACACCCAAATCTTCCCTTGAGTAATGGAAATGTCTAAGTTTGGGGAGAGACAAGAATGTAATCAATATGGTGAAAAGTTACAAAAGCAAAAGAAAAGGAAGGCAATGAAAAAGAGAAAAAGACAAAAGTGAATAAGGACCAAAAAGGGAATCCAAGGACAATAAAAAGTTAAAATGGTGTGGAAAAAGTAGACAAAGGGAGAAAGGTTTTGAATTGCATAAGAAAGAGTGACAATGTGTCTCTCTAACCCCTTGAAAGAAGTGAAATACTCAAATGAGTCAAGAAAGTGTGCCAAAATGAATAAAAAGAAGTGATCAAGGGAAGATTGAACCAAATTAAGCAAAAACATGTCCTAACTTTACCCAAAAGCCTTCACAATGACTCCACAAAATCCATATATGATATTGCGATGAAGGAAGCACATTAGTGGATACTTACATAAGGGGCAAGCATATGGTACTTAGAACCGGACTTGTGACCTCTTCCTTAAGAGAGATGACGGAAAATCCATCACCCTCGGTTTGTATGTCAATACTATAAAAAGGTGAGGTTAACTTAGGGAGAGTTGAGGATGTGTGAGTTTGGGTTCTACAATGACAAAAGTAATTGGGAAAAGTTCTTTGATGAATATGTGACAACTCTTGATGCTCTTGTGTCACACTTGATCAACAAGTTTTCAAAGTTTAAATATATTAATGATGCATTTGCATTGAGGGCAATTATCAGTACCAATTAATGCTTGTTGATGTTACATTAGGATAAACAGGAATTACTAGGATGTTTTCCTTTGAGGGGTAGGTCTTATTTTATTTTCTTGAGGACAAGCAAAGGTTTAAGTTTGGGAGAGTTGATAACTATGATTTTAACACATTTTATACACATACTTGCCTAAGCTTTGTGTGTGAATTACCATAAATTAGTCCAAAATGCTTACAAGTTGAACTTGATTGCAGGGTTTGAGCGACAAGATGACAAATGTTAAAGATAATCTCAAAACGTAGTGAAACCTGCCAAGTATCAAAGACAAATGAACAGGGGGAAAAGGAGACCTAGCGCGGACCGCACTACTTTGCCACGCGGTCGCGCTAGGAGTTCAGAGACTGTGCAATTTCAGTGGTATCATGCGCAGTCCCCGCTCATCCTTACACGATCCACGTCTATGGAGATTCAAAGGCTATAAAATTCAAGGCAAATCCCACACGGCCACGCACCAAAATAGTGCGGTCCGCGGGGATGATATTCAGAGAGTTGATCATTTTGCTAACTCTATTCACGAGGCCGCATCCCATTTATGCACGGTCTGCGCCAGTCAGCCAACGCGGCCGCGCCACTTTCTTGTGTGGTCCGCGTTCCCAACTTCAAAGGATATATTTAAAAGGCCAAGACCATGCGCGGATGCGCTATATTTATGTGCGGTCCGTGCCAACGCCGCAAGGGTTTTTTTTTCTAGTTTTTCCTATACACTATAAATAGAACATTTACTTTATTAGGTTATCTATTAGATATCAGATATTGTAGTACTCATGAAACTCAAGTTTTAGCCTATTTCTGGAAATTTTATCTTGTTTCAACGTGGATTCTTGCAGATTAACATTAGTAATTAATTAATATGTTTGTTTTATCTTCTATTTCTTCAATTTTTGTTTCAATTATGTCAAGCTAAACCCATTAGCTAGGGTTGTGGCTCAACCCTAGTATGGATAATTAATGGGTGTGATTATTTAATGCTTGAATGATGTTGGGTGTCTGCTATTTGGGTTAATTTTATGATTTCATTGGGATTTGGTGGTTGCAAACACTAAGTCTAGCTTAGTGGGTCTTGACTCTTCTTGAGAAAGAGAGTCTATGACTCCAAAATTGACCCAACAAGGAATTGGGATGGACCCATGAGAATGGTAGTCCCAATTAACGGGTTAAACCTCGAGAGAGTAATTACCCAACTTGAACCCTAAGTTGCTTGGGAAAATTGGTTACCCAATTGGTCTCGAGAGAGTCACTTGGGCAAAATCACTCTCTCTACTGAGAGGTGTGAGAGTGAGTGCAATCGTGCAATGGTTATAGCATAAACCCTATAATCATCATTCTTGTATTAAGAATCTCTACCCGTTAGTTGACTACCTAGGTAAATGCCATGACCCTAGTGCTTTTCTCTATCTTGCATACAACATAGAATTAATATATTTAAATAACCTAGTTTTATTTTGTAATTGATAAATTGTACTTGATAATAATAAAAACCCAAAAAATTTAGAAGTACAATTAAGAGCAAACACACATTTCTAGTCTGAACAAATACGGAACTCCACTCCAAGCTCTCTGTGGAAATTGACCCCGATACCACTATTGGATAAAATTCTTAGCGCCCGCTCTTCCTAAGGTTGAGTCCACCGCGATCAGATATGATGATTTGCTTGGGTTCCATATATCAATGTGCGTGGTTGTCAATTTCGAGCATAGTGATTTCAGGTGTTTCATTTGGAGCAGTGTTCGGATATGTGGAGGTATGACCTTACGGGTTAGGTTCGTATGTTCTATTCTATGATGTGAGATGGGTAATCAACCTTGTGTTATGGGGTTCCGGTGAGTTTGAGGTACATCTCTTTCATTTGAGTCATTTTTATGATTTGAGTATGTTTGGATCGTTGCTTATTGGTGCGCGTATGATGATCATTGCGGCTTAGGCCTCTATTGATGTGTCTCATCACTTGAGTTTTTATGATGGTTTAGATGATATCATTGATATCCTTAATGAATATGAACGGATTCGATTTCACCATGTTGGAAGGTAAATAGCCAGGTTTGGCTTGGAAATTTGCTATGGTAATTGTCAGAGGAGAAGTGTCTTCGTGAATGGTTGATCTGAGAAATGGTTACGGTTTATAGCGTGTTTCATTGATCGTTGTAGTATATGAAAGGTGTTGGAATGAGACTTAGTTGATAGGAGTCTTCTATCGGTGTATGTGTGTTGTGTTTAGTTGCTGCGAACAGAAGTTATTACTACGAGTATTATGGTTATGTGGTTTATTATGTAATGGCACAGAGGTTACAAGTATGGGTTATTACAGCTGGTTTGGGCTTATTCAAAGTATAGATGAGAGATTTTGATCTTGTGGATGATTTCGGCAGTGGAATGTGGTTCTATGGTTTATGGACTAGGATTAATTGTGAAATAACAATAATATTTTTTTATCGAACCTATGTGAGATAGGGTGACGTGGGATCACCCCCGAGTATATGTGTCGTACGGTTATTTAGCGATTGGTTAGTTCTTAGAACAACTCTAAGTACATTCGAGGACAAACGTATGTTTAAGTGGGGGAGGATGTAACAAGCCGATAGATCGTTTTAAGCTTTTGCACTTCGCCAGTTCTCAGGCATGACTTTCCCCGTTTTATGCATTATGACTGATGTGGATCGTTGGTTTTGGTTTTCAGGAAAATCAGAATGAGTTTGAAAGAGTAGTCTCAGTTGAAAACTTTGAATTTGAAGCGTTTGACCAAGAGTTGACTTGTGTGTATACGACCTAGGATCGGATTTTTTATGATTTGGTTAGCTTTTTCGGGTGATTTATGATTTAGGAGCATGATCGAAATTGGTTTTGGAGGTCCGGTGTGGAATTTGGCTCGAATTGTCGGAACTGGTATTTTGGCGATTTCCGATTGATAGGTGAGATTTTTATCTGAGGGTCGCAATGGAAGAGTTTTTTAGCTTTGTTATGTGATTTTCTATGTGTGTGCAAAATTTCATGTCACTCAGAGGTGATTTGGTTGGGTTTTTGATCAAATGCGTGTTTTAGAAGTTTTTGAAAAAACATAGGCTTGAATTCGATGAGAATTGATGGTTTTGATGTTTTGAGGTGTTTTGTTAATTGGAATGAGTTTCAATGATATTTTAGGATGTGTTGATACTTTTGGTTGAGGTTCCGGAGGCCTCGGGTGAGTTTCGAATGGTCACTCAGACCATTTTCTATTTTTAAAAGTTGCAGATTTTCAGTTCTTACGTTGCAGAGTTATTGGCCTTCGCGATCCCGGGGATGTCTCGCGATCACGTAGAAGAAAAATGGAAGGCAGAAAATTTGTTCATCGCATTTGCGAGTGGTGGTTCGCATTCGCGTAAGGCAAGATGGTAGAGCTCTGCGTTTGCCTAGGGCCCTTCGTGTTTGCATAGAGGGATTTGAGGGTCAGGGGCCATAGCCCTTCGCATTCGCAATTGTATGCACGTGTTCGCGTCGTTGGAATAATTTAGGCATCGCATTCGCATGGAAATAGTCATGTTCGCATAGAGTAATATTGAGGCCTTGGATTTTTGGGCTCCGCGATCGCGTGACCTTGGTTGCGATCACGATGAGGGACTGTAGCTGGGTAGAATATTTTTAAGTCATCTTCTTCGCAATTTTGGGTCTATTTTCACCCATGGCTGCCTGTTTTCAAAGATTATTAGAGGAAATCAAAGAGGGATTCAAGATTAATCAAATTGCGGTAAGAATCATGGTCTCAATACTCATTTTTGTTGTGAAATTGGCCTAGAAATTCTTGGAAATTTAGCTAAATTTGAAGAACTAGGGCTTGCAATTTTGAAATTTATATTGAGGATTGAGGGGCCCTTTGAACTCCGATTTTGGTATTCTTGATATATATGAATTTGGGACGAGATAAGGAATCTGATTATGTAGAAATTTCTGAGTTTCAAGAAGCGAGCCCGGGGCTCGAGTTTTGGTAATTTCATGATTTGTGCCCGTTATTGATTGTTTTCGCTTGAGATTTGTTCCCTTAGCATATTGTGATGTATTCGCTCTGATTGTGGATAGACTCGACATGTGTGGAGGCCGATTGACGGGCAAAGGTGTCGCGGGATAAAGATTTTGCTAGTTCAAGGTGAGTAATGATTATAAATGATATCCTGAGGGTTGGAAACCCTAATTGCACATCGTAGTGCTATATTGAGGTGAGACACGTGCTTAAATGAGGAGTGCGGGGTCGTCTACTATTGGTAATTGTGACTTGGTCCGTCCCAACTGATGTTTTTACCGCGTTATTGACAGAGACTTGTTTGTTATCTTTCTTGATTTGGGCGTATTTCCATATTTGAGCTTTGTGCTGATTATCTGCAGCCTTCATGGTTTTTATCAATATTTCCTCACCGTTTTGACTTGTACTTGAACTCAGTCCTGTTGATAACTGTTATTTTACAAACTCATCCACTTTTACTCAGATTTGAAACTTAAATGATATTTCAAAATGATATTTTGGGCTGAGAACTACTATTTTACAAATGCCTGAAGGGCTTGTGATGATTTCTGGACTGAGTGAGGCCGAGGGCCATATGTGAGGATATGTTGAGTGATGTGAGGAGGCTATCATGCCTCAGGAGTGATGTGAGGAGGCTTTCAGTCCTCGAGTGTTATTTTAGGAGGCTTTCAGGCCTCTAGTGTTATGTGAGGAGGCTTTCAGGCCTTAGGTTGATATGATCAGGCTTTCAGGACTTATTTTGTACGCCAAGAGCTGGCTTGATATTGCGCTTGGGCTGTAGCAGCCCCTCTGGAGTCTGCATCCCCATAGTGAGCGCGGGTACCTATCTATAGTGGATAAATTTTTAACAGTGGTAACAATGGCACTGCGTGATGCGTTTGGTCAGGTAACAATGACTGACCAGGAATGACACCGTGCGGTCATGTAACAATGGCTGACCAGGAATAACACCACGCGGTCGGGTAACAATGACTGACCAGGAACAGAATCGTGACCGAGGGGTTGGTACTATTCTATATGATTGCCTGAGAGGCAGCTTCCTACTTGTTAATTTCTACCAAATTACCCATTGTACTTGTTGTAAAAGAGATTCATTTGATATTTCACTGCTTCACTATTTTCTAAAAAGGAATTTCACTGCTTCTATACAACATGTTGGTTGCTTTACGTGATTTCTTACTGCTTAGTTATATTTACCATTATTACTCACTGAGTTGGAGTACTCACTTTACTCCCTACACCTCGTGTGCAGATGCAGGTATTTGTTCACTAGGCAGCGGGTATTGATTTTTGGAAGCAGAGCTGGAGGAGTTTAGCGAGGTAACTGCCAGCGCTCGCAGCACTGTTTCTTTCTACGTTATTCATTCTTTCTGTTCAGTATATTTCTAGACTTAGTAAATGAAATTACACTCCTATAGATGCTCGTGACTTGTGAGACCCCGGTTTGGGTTGTGTTTGGGTTGTACTTCCGCTAAATAATGTTATTAAATCATCTTTAAAATTATTTATTTCTTGTTTATCTACTTTTGAATAAAGAAATTAGGGTTGGTTTGCTAGCCTTGTTTTTATGAGAGGCGTTATCACGAGTGGAGCGGGGTTTGGGATGTGACAAGTTGTTATCAGAGCCTAGGTTACATAGGTTTCACGAGTCATGAGTAGGTTTAGTAGAGTCTCATGGATCGATACAGAGACGTCTGCATTTATCCTCGAGAGGCTGCAGAACCTTTAGGAAAACTTCACATTCTTGAATTCTTATCGTGTGACCTTGATTCAACTTGAAAAGTAACTCCTGAAATTCCTTACACGTGTTCGCATGCGTGCATGAGCGCTCAGTAGCAGATGTGCCTTGATGGCTTGTGATTCTCCGATTGAGGGGCGGGATGTGATCTCTATCAGTTGATGTTGGTCCAGTCTGGCGGACTTGAGGCCGGATCTTTGCATATGGCTTGAGCACCGAGGTGCTGATTGTGTGAGCAAGTGTCTTGAACTTGTATGTTCGGTATTGTCCCTATTAGTGGGAATGACGGCTGGATAGCTATGTGATGAGTATGTTAGCACTGCGTGATATTTCTATATGTCTTGGAAGTGTCGAGGAAGATCTGTTGGATGATAGGTGGACTGCTAAGTGTGTGATTTCCTTATGAGTGGGAGTGTAGCTCCGAGTTGTGGGCGTGTGAAGAATCTTTTCAAGTCTCCTAGTGGGGAGTGAAGTAAATTGCATGTTGCGAAATGAGTTCAGGCTCGGTAAGACTAAGTGACTGTGTAAGGTGTATAACGGTGGAAAGTATACAAGAATGTTATATTGAGGCGAAGCAGGTGGGTTATCTCCTACGAAAGCATCTGAAGTCTTGTTATCCTTATGTGTATATTGGAATATCTCATGTGCAAGTGAAAAGAATGTGTTGGAATTTGGAATTTTGGGTCGCTTAAGAGAGTGAGCTTAACTGTTGCGGGAATGAATGCGATATTTGAAAAAGTAGATGATCTGTGTTTTCACAAACATATAAATGATCTGAATTTAATCTCACTATGGTATTGTGGTATCAATGAAGTAAAAATGTTATGAGTTATTGAGTGTATCATGATCTATGGCTTCGAGCCAAGTGGTGGAGTCTGCTGTGAGCAGTTGATTGCATGGTTAGGTGCTATGTTGGTTCCCGTTTGGGGGCGTGCGAGTGAATTAGCTATGGCTAGAGTAAAGGAAAAATTTTCCAAATATAATATATTATGCTTCATAGGGTATGAGAATCACTGGATGTCTAGACAGTTGTTGGTAAAGAATGCTCGGAGCATAAAGCATGAAGCTGTTTTATTGTAATGGGATGAGGATTTTATTCAACGGTGTCGGAGTGCCAATGAGGAACTAGCGATTCTATTCGTTGGGTTAGTTAAATTTTACAATTTAAATAAGAGTGAATGACTCTCTGGAATAGTTCTAATGTGTTCAAGATTCTACAAAGAGCAATTGGGCATCTTAAAGTTGAGTATGTGGTTAGAAACTGTGTTTTCATTGGAAGAGGTCCAGATTTGTAGTATTTCTATTTTAATTATGGGATTCTAAATATCAGTGTCAGGAAAGTAAAGGTAACAGATTTGGATTCGCAGGAAGTTCTTCAAAGTAAAGTATTCTTGAATGTGGTATTTATGGAAATAATTGACAGAGTATTCAACGACTTATGGGTCTTAGACGATGTGGTTTTATGGTTGGGTCTCGTGTGGTAAGCCTAGGCTAAGGAATTGTGGTGCTACAGCAAGGAGAAATATCAAGTTGAAGTTGAATCAGAAGGAAATTTAGATAGATGGAGTAGCTTGATAGTAGACCGGATCGGGATGACAAGGATATGATTAATTCTTTGTGTGTGTTCGAGGTAATGAGTTCATACAGGTATTTTGTAGCAATGCTCTGGGGTTTTGGCAGCATGCTTAGCTTGGTCTAATTAGAAGGAATCGGTCCTAGCAGATTAGTTTGTGCAAATGAAATTTGGAGAGTTCTTGTTAGGTTTTACTGTGGTTTGGATATGTATATTTTCTATGGGCATGCGGAGCGTGGGATGTATAGCGGTTTTTGTTCTACATGGGACCAATGGAAAGTTCTTGACTAGTTGAGTGCATATCTGTGGCTCGAAAGGGAGGTAAGATTTTCATGTTATCCTCGGATGGTATGGTATATGCGGTATATTGTGGAGGACCGAGACTTGTGTGTGTTAGGTTACAGCTCTGTTCAAAAAGGAAGTTCATAAAACACTTAGTTAGTGAGTAGCCTCAGATAATCAAAGAAAATGATACTACTATTTGGAAGTTATTTTATCAGAGTATATGTTTCAGAAAAAGGGCAATGTGGTTAAATGGATGGCACTTCGGTGGTATTGCGGCACTTTTTCATTAGATCGACTAGTGATATTCAGGTTCGCTTGGTGGCACAAGGGAAATTTTAGAATATCTATCGCGCAGTCATTGGGTATTAAAGGTGTGTATGTGTTTGGACAGAGAAATTGGGATTAGGTATGAGGGTTCGTGTGCTATATGGAGTTGGAGATTGGGATTTCTCATGTTCAAGCCATGTTGTGGTTGTGGATTGTGTATCGGCACTGTTTAGGGACTATCGAGGTTTGGAGGCCGAGTGGATCTTTCACTCTCCTTGGTATGTTAGATTTTGGATATGATATTTGGATTTGGCCTGGCTTTCTCACCACTGGATTATACTGGATTAATGCATTATGGGCTATGCTGGAATGCCACGTATTGAGTGGCAAAGTGCGTCGGAGTATGTTCTAGTAGAGTGGCTTATGCTTCGAAGAGCCAACGGTCGGCTGGGAAGCATTGCCTTTCTTATTTGGGTTCTTGTGATGGGTGTCAATGATGAGGCTCCTCATATTGGTTCATATTTGGAGGTGAGGGACTTTTCGAATGTATTTCTTGTGGTCGGGCATGTTGCTGGGCGGAGTTGTCGACTTCGGTATTGATTTGGTGCCGGGCACCGGCAAAGTTGAAGAGTTGTGAGAACAGCTTCATGATTTCCTTAATAATGAATTCGTTGGTAAACCAATGTGGATGTGTATTCTAGTTTGAGTAGGCTCGGTTGGATCTGAATTGTATAGTTAAGGGATAGGTTGATTCGATCATTATTGAGCTTATTAGTGATCAGAGGGGTCTACGAGTTGCTTTATGTGTTGCGAGACATTATGATGGTTGGTTATGAGCACGTATGGTGCAGTTCTACTAGGGTTCATAGTGGAAGTTGAGTGATAAGAGTAATGGGGTGTTGTTCGGTGAACGGTGCATCGGTTATACCCTCTCAGGGTTGTGTGGTGTATGTTATTTGCTTCACTGTGGGTATTGATTACTATGATTTTAACACGTTTTATGCCCATACTTCCCTAAGCTTTGTGTGTGAATTGCCATAAATTAGTCCCAAAATGCTTACAAGTTGCGCTTGATTGCAGGTTTGAGCGACAAGGTGACAAATTTCAAAGATCGACTCAAAACGGAGTGAAACCTGCCAAGTGTCAAATACAAGTAAAGTGGGGAACAAGGAGACCTAGCGGACCGCACTGCTTTGCCACGCGGCCGCGCTAGGAGTTCAGAGACTATGCAATTTTAGTGGTATCCTGTGCGGTTCGCGCTCATCCCTATGCGGTCCGCGTCTGTGAATATTCAGAGGCTATCAAATTCAAGGCAAATCCCACGCGGCCGCGCACCAAATCAGTGCGGTGCGCATGGATGATATTGAGAGAGTTGATCATTTTGCCAAGTCTGTTCACCCGGCCGCGTCCCATTTATGCGTGATCCGCGCTAGTCAGCCAGCGCGGCCCTGCCACCTTCTTGTTCTACCTACATCCCCAACTATAGAGGAGAGAATTAAAATTCTAAGACCCTGCGCGGACGCGCTATATTTATCCGCGGTCCGCGCCAACCCAGCAAGGGCATTTTTATCCAGTTTTTCCTGTGCACTATAAATAGAACATTTTACTTTTTTTAGGCTATGTATCAGATATCAGATAGTTGTTGCACTCGTGAGACTCAAGTTTTAGCCTATTTTGGCCAATTTTATCTTCTTTCAATGTGGATTCTTTTAGATTAACATTAGTAATTAATTAATATGTTTGTTTCAACTTCTATTTCTTCAATTTATGTTTCTATTATGTCTAGCTAAACCCATTAGCTAGGGTTGTGGCTCAACCCTATTGTGGGTAATTAATGGGTGCGATTGTTTCATACTTGAATGATGTTGGCTGTTTGCTATTTGAGTTAATTTTATAATTTCATTAGGATTTGGTGGTTGCAAACACTAAGTCTAGCATAGTGGGTCTTGACTCTTCTTGAGAAAGAGAATCTATGACTCCAAAATTGATCCAACAAGGAATTGGGATGGACCCATGAGAATGGTAGTCCCAATTAACGGGTTAAACCTCGAGAGAGTAATTACCCAACTTGAACCCTAAGTTGCTTGGGAAAATTGCCCTAACCAATTAGTCTCGAGAGAGTCAATTGAGCAAAATCACTCTCTCTACCGAGAGGTGTGAGAGTGAGTGCAATCGTGCAACGGTTATAGCATAAGCCCCATAATTATCATTCTTGTATTAGGAATCTCTACCTCTTAGTTGACCATCTAGGTAAATGCCACGACCTTAGTGCCTTTCTCTATATTGCATACAACCTAGAATTAATATCTTAGCATAACCTAGTTTTAATTTGTAGTTGATAAATTGTAGTTGATAATCATAAAACCCCAAAAATGTTAGAAGTACAATTAGGAGCAAACACGAATTTCTACTCTGAACAAATATGCAACTCCGCTCCAAGCTCCCTCTGGAAATTGACCCCGAGCACCACTATTAGGTAAAAGTCTTAGCGCCCGCTCTTCCTACGGTTGAGTCCGCCACGATCATCTTTTGGAGTTGTTGCCGGGGAGCTTACGGTGTTGACTATTTGTGTAGCTAGTTTTGTGTTTTGCTTCTCTTTCCTTCTTTTTACTAATTTTATTTGTGTCAATTCACTCAGGTGCACATGGCCTTAAATGCAAATGACCCTCTTAGCAACGTGGTCATGGGGGAGGAGGTTGAGGATCTAGAGCAAGAAGATGCATTACCTCATGCTCCTACGAGAGTTCGAAATACCAATGCAAATGAGAACATACGAGACCCTCCTCCACCTCCACCAAGAGTGGCACCAAGAGTTTACCCAATAAAGGGTACGCAAGTGCAATAGTTTCTCCCCGAATCTGGGCGAGGAACTTCCAGACAAATGTAATGCTCACCTTGCTCGAATAACGTGGTTATTTCATGGGGGCGCTGACTAGAATGCATATAAACACTTGAAAGTCTTCGTGGATACTTGTTGGGGTTGGAAGAAGACAAATGTTTCGAAGGATGCATTGAGACTTCGACTTTTCCCGTTCTCACTTTTAGGGAAGGCGTTAGATTGGTTGGAGAGGCTCCCCAATCATTCCATCACTACATGGGATGAGTTAACGGACAATTTCATCGCTAAGTTTTTCTCTCCAAGTCACATAGTGCCTCTACGGGACGAGATTCTAGCCTTCAAGCAAGAGCCGACTGAATCGTTACACGAGATATGGGAGAGGTTTAGAAAATGGTGAAAAGTTCCCTAACAATGATATGAATGATGTGATGATGCAACAAACATTCTATAGGGGCATCAACACAACCAACCAATGTGAACACACTGGCGGGAGGAAATCTCACAAAGGTTCCGTACAATGAAGCTTGTGATATGTTAGATGAGATGGCCGATACATCATCGGCATGGCAAAGCCGCGCTAATGTTCCTCAAGGTTATCCTAAGGTCATACATTTGCATAAGGCATTGCATGATCACAGCTAAGCCATTGCCGAACTTACAACAACAGCGAATCAGTTGGCCAAAGAACAGTTATAACAAGTTCAAACCCCGCGCCAAGTCAACGCCATGGAAGGAGTGAATATGATGAAAAGGAGGCAAAGAGGGAAACAACCTCAAGGAAATTTTGATAACTATGATGATGGTGGTGGCTATTCATATGAATGCTATGATGATCAAAGTGAGGGAGTCCAATACATCAATGATTATCAAGGAAATAGAGGTAATCAAGGGAACCAACAATGGAGACCCCAAGGAAATTGGGGCAATCAACAAAGTGGTAATTGGAACAATAAAAACAACCAAGGAGGAAATTGGGGGAACAACAATTTGGGGTAATCAAGGGAATTGGAGCGAAAACAACAACAACAATGGGCAAGGTGGGTGGAATAACAATGGTGGTCAAGGAAATCGGGGGCAAGGCTTTCAAAAGCCCCCAATGTTTCAACAACCGAAAAACCCTCCATTGTTTCAATCTCAAGGGTCTAGTTCTTTGGGAAATGAATTTGGTAGAATTGAAGTGTTGTTTGAGCAAAGGATGAAGAATAACCAAGACTCTGATGCTCAATTAGCCTCCCACAACACTTCTATCTCCAACTTGAATGAACAATTTGGCCAAATTTCTCAGTCTTTAAATACTCGCCCAAAGGGTTCTCTACCAAGTGATACGATAATAAACCCCAAGGGTGGGCACAACGATCATGTGATGGAGGAGTGTGATCGGAAGTGAATTTGGAGGTTCGGTGAATAATTAGGCTTGAATATGCGAAATTAGTATTTTTGGCCTATCCGATTGATAGGTGAGATTTTCATCCAAGGGTCAGAATGGAATTCCGAGAGTTGTAGTAGCTTTGTTAAGTAATTTGGGATGTGTGTGCAAACGTTTAGATGATTCGGAGGTGATTTGGTTAGGTTTTTGATCAAATGCGTGTTTTTGTGTGGTTGGGTGTGTTTTTATGATGGAACAAGTTTGAATGATATTATAGGAGGTGTCGGTATTTTAGGTTGAGGTCCCGGGGGCTTGGGGTGATCTCGGATGATTATCGGAGAGTTTTGGAATTTTCATGTTGTTGAGCCTACAGAACCTGCTCTTTTTGCTTTGATTCCTTCAGGGATTACTATCACCGCTTTCACATTATTTGGCATATTATTTGATCTAAGTCCTAAGTTTTAATATTGTTTTGCAAACTCAACCCTCTTTCGATGATTTTAACAACATAAACGGTGTTTTATTGATTTTTTTTTAGCTGAGAACTATCATTTTAATATTGCACGAGGGGCTTATTTGATTTCTGGATGTGCATGGCACGGGCTGCATGCCCCAACGGTGTTATATTGATACTGAGGCCGAGAGCCTGATTGATGCTACGAGATGGCTTGACATTTGTGGTTGGATTGTAGAAGCCCCTTTGGAGTCTATACATACCCCTAGTGAGCGCGGTCGACGATAAATAAATGGATGGCTCGGGCTGCACGCCGCTATGGATACGAGAATGTACCATCATATGCATTGCATTGCTTTCACGAATTTGTTCATTATCCATTATTTTTGCTATTTCTTGAAATCACCTGATGTTCTGGTATTATCTGATCTTTGAGTGTTGGGCCTGAGGGGCGGAGTTCTGTGCTTATTTGTACTATTGCTACAGCACTATTGAAAAAGGCATTTTCAAAAGAGTCTTTAATTATCCATTTACTTTTATTACTCACTGAGTTGGAATACTCCCCTTACTCACTGCACCTCGTGTGTAGATGCATGTATTTGTTCACCCGGTAACGGGTTTTGAGCTAGTTGGAGATTCTGCTATTGTAGCTGAGCAAGGTGACCGCCAGCATTCGCGGCACCGGATATCTTCCCTTTTATTCTAAATTCTATTTTGTATATTACCGGACTTATGGTTGTATTTAAACTCCTAATTTGGGATGTGTTTGGGTTTTACTTCCGCTAAATATAAATATTAAATCATATTTAGACTGCTTACTCATATTTAATTATTTTCTAAATGGCAATTCGGGTTGTTTTGCTTGCCTTGTCTTCATGAGAGGCGCCATCATGAGCGGAGCGGGGTTTGGATCGTGACAACTATAATTAATCTTCAAATATATGAAACCTAAATACAATTACACTATACACAAGAAAGACAGCATTTACAATCATCTCTATATCATATCTACAATCATACTACAAGTCATCTTCATATATTATAGATATCTATAACAAATATATAATTAAACTACAAAAGAGAAGACAAAATATCTACAAAACATATCTTGGGAATAGACTTCTTGATACTTACCGAGTTATTGAGGACTTGTCCAGGGTGAGCCAGGGAAAATAACCATTCCTTCTTATCAACATTTTCCACTCCAAGGTCTAACCAAGGCTTAATTTGGTTATCCTTTATGGAAAATGGAGCCTTCCTCCTGTAACAACAAATAAATGTCAAAAAAAATTATAAATTAAATTAGATATGTAAAAGATAAATGCTGAAATGCAAGTGTCGAATTATGCATTCATACCTCTTTGAACCTTTGTCGCTATAGTGGTATAAACACTTGTTGAACTTTTCTAAAACCTCCGGATCTACATCTTCATCAATAATAGTAGTAAAAGGGTGGTTGAGGTAGAAAATTTTAGGTCCAACCGAGATGCTTCCCCCGGAACTGTATAGAGGGATAAATGGTGATCGGGCATGCTTACAGGATGCCTTGTTCTCCCGGGATACATAGTGTTGCATCATCATGTATGGTCTTGCCAAACTTAACCAACTAGGATATGATTTCAGGCAACTCAAAATCATCTAGTGTGACCCCATTCTTCTCAACTCCTAATCCTTCTGAATCACCTAGATCCACATACTGTGCATCTGCACCTTCATTGTCATGTTCCTCAATGACTTGTTCTATCTGAGCTGCTACTATCACTCCGTGAATTGGGGACTGTGCATTGATATCTTCCATCACTGTAACACAATTCATATCTTACTTAACAAGAATGTTAAAATTTATAAACAACAAGAAAATATCTCTGAATGACAGTATGATACGTACTTTGTCTTCATTAGCTGCAACTTGAAAATGTGTATATAAATCACCATGTGCTGGAAGATTTTCTTGACCAATTGCACCTTCAACATGTTCTATTTTATAATTAAAAATGGTAAATAATACTAGATAATGGTGGCTTGAAAGTTGTAGCATATGTGTAGAAAAATTGTAGGTATTTTGTGGATAAGTATAGATATGTTGTATATACACTAATAAAAATTGTATATACTTTGTAGGTATTTTGTAGATGCCTGTTTTGCTGGTACTTTCCTGCATTTGTTCCCAAATATTGAACTGAAAAGGCTGATTGTCCAAGTTATTTGTTGGACCTTGTTTTTTGTTGAACTGCCAGCAAACTGAATGTATTATGTTAGTTTGTATCTATATTTTCATTTTCTATATTATTTTTCTATAAAAATAAAATTCAGATCTTACCTTTGCATCATCTTGCACATTTCTACTGTTTATCATTTGCAAAACAGTCTGCACAAAATTATTCATAGACCCTCGAAGGTTATCGAGTTCTACAAAGACAGTTTTCCTAAAATCTTAAAGCTTTCTATCAACCTACAAGTTATAATATAGTAAGTTGTTAACTTCAGAATATGTCCTAACATACAATGCAAAAACATATGCAAATATATAAAGACATATATCAGAATTTATAAATTTGTAGATATTTGGTAGATAGTTTATGAAAAATAGATATAATATAGATAAATTGTAGATATATTGTAGTTTGTATGTATTACCTGCTCAATTCCTTTGTCTAATTTTCTGATCTTCTTAGCAATAGACTCCTTGTCCTCTTCTCCATCTGTTTGTTTGGGTTCCAACATAGGAGGATCAGCATTGGGAACCTCAGATGTTTGTTCACCTTCTTGAACTTTGTACTCAATTTTATCGATCATAATCAGCACTGCAATCTCTTCTCCAGATTCAACTATGTTGGTAAAATGAATGAGGGAAAAAAATTAGTTCGATCAAGGCAGAAAATGAAGAATACTTGTAGATATTTTGAAGGTAAATGTATAATCATAAAAAAAACTATATCTTTATCCACTCAGGCTTTATCATCTTCTCTTCAAAGGCAGCTAACCAAATCTGCCCATTACTAGCTCACCATCTTAGTATGTGAGGTATTGAGTTAGACCACATCGTAGTTAGATTAGTGCTGACAGTAGAGAAACACTCATAAAGTCATACTTGCAATGCTAGTGAGCATCCCCGTATGAGATAATAATGTACATACAAATTTAGTCTATGCCTAACAAATTCCATTATCTGGGTGAAAGATTTAATGCCCCATGGGTATGACTCATACTCCCAGATTCTACCAAATAAAACGTAAAGTGATCTACAAAAGAAATATGATCTTTGTCCGAAGTACAAATGAAAAATTCTAAAAGATAAAGGATGCACAACTTCACCGCATCTTTATCGTGTACCCAGGATCTAGTAGTTACTATATGTTTCAAATAAGACTTCTTCACTCTTAATTTATTAGGAAAATAACTTCTCATTATTTTACTAACATAAATGGGAGTATAACAAAAATCATTAACCTGGGTAACACATCTTAGACCAGTAATTAATGCAAACTCACTCAATTTAAAATTTAATGTTTCACCCTTTAACTGTACAGAAACATATGATGCATTGGATTTGGTCAATTCATACTTCATTAGAAGATGAATGGCTTGGTTTTGCATGCATATGGTAGGAAGAGGTAGTAAGTATCCAAAACATGTCTTTTTGAAAAGGTTCAACTCTTTTGAGGATAGAAGCTCTTTAATCTGGATAGGAATGCTAGGATCATACAAAGTGTGAAATCTAAGCACCACATAATCAACATTATATGGGGCAAAAAACTGTCTATTCTGCACAAATAATAAATTAATTCACATTAATAAAATGCACAATAACTACAACTGATTACATAATATCTCCAATTTAAAACATTTTCTATAAAAAGGCAGCAACAAAAGATAACTACAATTCTGCTTCAAATGGTATAAGTTACCTAATATTATAACAAAAAAACTACAAAAATATCTAGAACTATAAAGGCAGAACAGCACAACTATAAATAATCTTCAAACTTAAGACAATTACTCTACACTTATCTAAAATACGTATAACACAGATTTTACCATCCTAAACCAAACTAAAAAAATAGAAACGAAACTAATAAATGTTTACCTCTGCCAATAATTGGTTCCGAATAAATTTAGGGTGCTTCTTTTGAATGTTTCTTCAATTTGTAGATTTTTCGAACCAGGAGACACCTTTGATTTCTTTCCTGTTCGAAGATTAGGGACCTCTTCTACAAAGTCTTCGTCTACCAAAATATCTTTTCCTTTTCGTTTGACTTTTTTGCCTGGTTTAGAAGTTTCTCAAGCATCTACATCATACTTTTGTTTGGTTCTCATCCCGGCTCTGATTTATCGGAGAGAGAAACTATGAGTAGTCTTTGCAATTGCATGTAGAGATTTGCCTTGCTTTTTGGGTGATTTTGGGGATAACACACCCAAATCAAATGAGGGTATATCAGCTACTGCTGATTTTTTATGACTTTGTTTCGAAACTTTATTGTTCTTCATTGATGAACTTCAACTGGAGTAAAGTGAGGAACCAACTTTGTTGAAGAGTTTCTTCAATTTTATGTGAATTTAGAGGGGGAATTTGGTTTCAAAAAATGAAAAATGGTAAAAAGAACGTGGATATGGGTAAAATGTGGGTGGGGATAAGGGGTTAGGAGAGAGAGAAACGTGGGATGAGTGGGGATACTGGAATATACAGTTTCCTTTAATTAAGGAGTAAAAAAATATAATTAATTATACTCTTAATTAATTATGATACATAATTGATAATTTAATAAGTATAATTAAGTCAAATCTTAAATATTAAGGGTAATAAAATTTATTATATGGCATAGAAATGCAAAAATTCCTTTTCTCAAAAGGCCTCACACCATTAAGAGATTCCTACACCTTATATGTAGCTTCCCAATATTTTTAGCTACCAATGTAGGACTTTGTTCGCACATCCAACAATCTCAAACATTACCGTCTAAGGGAAATGGAAGCTTATGAAAACTATTGATTTTAACTTTAAGGGATCGTTTGGTATAAGGGATAAGAATAATTTGAAATTGTATTTATTATATATTCGATGATGGGAATCTCATAGGATATCCTGTCCTATTCTCTGACATATCTTTGTTTATTTCACCATTATATCTAACGATCCCCGACAGTATTTTAAATTGCACCTTATACAATTTTTACATAATTTTGTCATTTCTTTGCTAGTACAAAATAAATACCAATGACATAAAGCAGAAACATCATTAGTACAGGCTTTTAGTTAAAGGGATTTCACTGAGCTTGCATAAATTAGCACTGCTTTATAGCCACTCATCACCTCTTTTGTTTGAACTCATTAGTGTATGGCTTTCATTCCTAATCTTCTTACACTATCATTGTCGAAGTAGATAAAGGAACATAAATTATCACCTCGTTGATACTTTATATATAGTACTATATTTCAATAGAAATTATATGTGTTTGAATTGTATGTCTAACTGCAATAAAAGTTTAAACGGTCAGAGACAATATTTTTATTTACTTAATTATGTTTTCAATACAATCCATCATGTGTAGGCCTCAATTCGTATCAATACATGAGGCTAGTTCGGATGTACAGTTACCTGATTGGGGGATATAGCCTATAATACCAAACAGGTACCAGTTCAGATAGTAGTTAAGTTTCAGCATAGTTTTAACTTAAACTTCGGCTCAGTTCCATATATCAGTTGCTAGTTTAGACTTTTGTTTTGCTTTTAGCTTATATTTAGATTTTTAGCTTACAGTCATACCTTTGTATGTTTTACATATGCTTTCAGTAAGAAAAATGAGTAATAATATTGACTAAGAACAAGAAGGAAAGAAGAACAACTTATCAAAAATATTGTGTCGTGGCAAGCCACTACCTTGAAAGAGATTTCGGCCCAACTAGGTGAAAATCGTTAAGGTCGTCGCTCCCCAAGGTTCTACAGCACCTCCAAATACGTGCACACATGGCTGAAAGTTTAGAATTTGCACAAAATAGTTGCTTAGAAAGAAGAGAAGATAAAGGTATTTTCTGTAGTTATTACAGAATTAAAGAATATTGTAGGAAGAAAAGTAATGATTAGCAAAATGTACTCTTGGTTAAGATTGAGCAATTATGATGCCTAATCCATAACCTATTTATAGGCAATTAAGTAGTTGCATGTATGACAAATGTCGAGATTCTTTTGACACTTGTCTTATTATATTAGTTCACTTGGCTCCAATATTGACAAGTGTATCTTGTCTTCCATCCATGAAAACATATGGTAGATTTGCATATCCATTTGTCAAGGCCATTCAACACTTGGCTTTAAGACTTCATGCAAGAGGTCACTTGGAAATAGATAGGACATTTGAAAAATAAATAAAAAAATTCATTGCTTTTGGTTGTAAATGAAATTTCAAATTGACTTTGCATTATGAATAATTCTAACAATCCCCCACTAAGACAAAGACAAAAATAGAACAATTATGGGCAAAAAAAGGAACATGTACTTAAGTGTCAATATCTTTTGATTTGAATTGACACGTACTGAAATGAGGCAATAACTAACATCCACAAAGTGAAGTACTCTTGAACTGAATGGATATTAGCTGAGACCCCCACAAAACATACTATATCCTTAATTTTATGCAAATTTTGCAATACTAACAAAGTGCTTTTATGGTCATGCACATACCTTGGATCTCATGAGTTCTCTAGAAAGACATCAAAAGTCTTTTATAAAAGGCAGTCGCACCTTTACACTCACGTAGATGATTCCATCAAGTCTATCTACACATAGACTACCGTAAGGCTATGGAATCATTATGAGCAAAATAAGTTCAACCTTATAAAGCACTACCACACTCCATAGGGATAGGAAATGTAGTGCATATTGAGGTCTCATATGGCTTCGTTTGACCACAAACGGGTATCCACCATACTTCCTCGATCCATGGGATTTAGCCTCATCCCCCTTGACGTTTCAAGGATAACTCTCCTTTCCAATCCCTTGATTAAAGGATCTACCAATTTTTTTCGGTTCTTACATATTCCAAGGAAATAACACCATGTTTCAACAACTGTTTTACCGCACCATGCCTAATACAGATATGTCTTCTTTTCCATTGTACACACTATTTTTGGCAGTTTCAATTGCTGCCTGTTAGTCACAATGTAGAGAAACTAGTGAAGCTTGTCTTCCCCATAAAGGCATTTCTACCAATAAGTTTCTCAACCACTCGAATTCTTGCCCTGCCAACTCAAGATCAATAAATTTAGACTCCATAGTAGATCGTGCTATACAAGTCTGTTTTGAGGACTTCCATGAAATAGCACCTGCACTCAAAGTAAACACGTAGCCACTGATGGATCAAACTTCAGCATTGTCAGTAATCCAGTTTGCATCACAAAATCCTTCTAAAACAACGAGAAATTTATTAAAATGCAATCACCAATCCATAGTACCTCTCAAATATCTTAGCAAATGATGAAGAGCATTCCAGTGTTCACTACTAGGGTTGTGAGTATATCTGCTCAATCCACTAATAGCATAAGCAATATCATATCATGTATAATTCATGAGAAACATTACATTACCGATTATCTTAGCATACTCAGTTTGAGAAATACTAGATTCTTTATACCTTTTCAAGTGTATGCTAGGATCATAAGGAGTTCTCACAGGTGCTACATCAAAACAATTAAATTTTTTAACATTTTCTCAATATATTGAGACTGAGATAATAAAAACTCATTTGAAGTTCTTTTGATTTTAACCTCTAAAATCAAATCTGCTTCTCCGAGATCTTTTATTTCAAATTATAAAGACAAAAAATTCTTAGACGCATTAACAAAATTCACATTAGGGCCAAAGATTAACATGTCATCCACATACAAATATATAATAACACAATCTTATCCTATCATCTTGGAATAAACACAAGTATCATATGCATTAACTATAAAAACACAATCCACTAATGTACTGTTAAACTTTTCATACCATTGGTTAGGTGCCTGCTTTAGACCATACAAAGACTTTCTCAATTTGTATACTTTATTCTCCTTTTTTTTGGATCATAAATCCACCAAGTTAAGACATATATATCTCTTCATCTAAATCACCATTTAGGAAAGTCATTATAACATCCATTTGATGTATTACTAAATTATGAATAGCGGCTACAGCAACAAGAGTTCTAATAGTCTCTATCTTAGTCATAGGACAATAAGTATCAAAGTAATCAGTGTATTTCTTTTGATTAAAACCCCTAATAACAAGTCTAGCCTTATATTTCTCAATTGTACCGTCAGGTCTCAATTTCTTCTTAAATATCCACTTGCTACTTATGGGTTTACAACCTTTAGGCAAATCAGACAAGTCCCAAATGTGATTAGAAACTATAGAGTCTAATTCACTTTTAATGGCCTCTTTCCAAAAATTAGCATCTATTGGCATCATTGCTTCATAGTATGTCTTAGGGTCTTATTCTATAAAATAGATTGACACTAGTTCATCAATCAAAATATCAAGATCAATATTTTCAGTCAAGAAAGTAGTAATAAAGTCAGAACAAAACCTAGTTTCAATTCTACGCCTCTTGCTTCTTCTAAGGTTATTTTCATGCTCATTAGAGGTAACACTAGAAGAAGCCACAATATGAGAATTAACAGGCATAAATGTAGAAACATTATTATTCACATCACTAGGCACATTATTTTTCAATGGAAAAACATTCTTAAAAAATTTTGCATCTCTAGATTCACAAATAGAACTATCATTCAAAGATATAAATCTATATGCAATACTATTTTGAGCATAACCAATAAAAATAGCATTAAAAGTATTGGGTCCAACGGTTACTTGTTTAAAATCAGGTAGACCAACCCTAGCCAAACACCCCCACACTTGCAAAAATTTTATGTTAGGGGCAAACCCTTTTCATAACTCATATGGAGTTTTATCTAACTTCTCACGAGGTACTTTATTAAGAATATAGCATGCAAATTAAATAGCTTTCCCACCCCCATATTATCATATAAACCCGAACTCAAAAGCATAGAATTCATCATTTCCTTAAGGGTTCTATTTTTCCATTCGGCTACACCATTTTGTTGGGGAGTATAGGGAGTACTAATCTCATGTATAATATCATTTTCCTCACAAAAGGCTTCTAGAGTATTAGTACTATATTCACCACCTATGTCAAACCTAAGCCTCTTGATTTTTCTGTCTAATTGATTCTCTACTTCTTCCCTGTATTTTAAAAATATACTTTCAGCCTCATCTTTTGACTTAAGAAGATATACCTTAGTGTATCTAGAAAAGTCATCTACAAAGGTGATGTATTATTTATTTTCACCTTTATTAACAATATTCTTAATGTAACGACCTAACTGATCGTTTTGAGCTTTTGCACTTTGATTGCCAGTTCTCAGGTATGACTTGCCTCGTGTTATACATTATGACTGATGTGGATCGTTGATTTTGGTTTTCAGGAAAATCAGAATGAGTTTGAAAAGTAGTCTCAGTTGAAAGCTTTGAATTTGAAGTGTTTGACCAAGAGTTGACTTGTGTGAATACGAGCTCGGCTCGGAATTTTTATGATTTGGTTAGATTCATCGGGTGATTACTGATTTAGGAGAGTGATCGGAATTGGTTTTGGAGGTCAAGTATGGAATTTGGCTCGAATTGGCGTAACTAGTATTTTGGCCATTTCCGGTTGATAGGTGAGATTTTGATCCGAGTACCGGAATAGAATTTTGAGAGTTGTTGTAGCTTGTTTATGTGATTTGGGATGTGTGTGCAGAATTTCATGTCATTTGTAGGTGGTTTGGTTGAGTTTTTGATCAAATGCGTGTTTCAGAAGTTTTGGGAAAAACTTAGGCTTGAATTCGATGTGAATTGATGGTTTTGATATTGTTTGAGGTATTTTGTTGATTGGAATAAGTTTGAATGATGTTTTAGGATGTGTTGGTACTTTTGGTTGAGGTTATAGAGGCCTCGAGTGAGTTTCGGATGGTCAATCGGACCATTTTCTATATTTTAAAGTTGCAGATTTTGAGTTCTTATGTTGCAGAGTTTTTGGCCTTTGCAATCACGGGGGATGTCTCGTGATCGCATAGAAGAAAACTGGAAAGCAGGCAATTTGTTCATCGCATTTTCGACTGGTGGTTCGCGTTCGCGTAAGGAAAGATGGTAGAGCTCCGGGTTCGCCTAGGACCCTTCGCGTTCGCATAGAGGGATTTGACGGTCAGGGGACATTGCCCTTCGCTTTTGCGGTTTTATGTATGCGTTCGCGTAGTTGGAAGAATTTAAGCATCCCGTTCGCATGGAGACAGTCGCGTTCGCATAGAGTAATCTTGAGGACATGGATTTTTGTGCTCCGCGATCGTGTGACCTTGGTCGCGATCGCGATGAAGGGACAATAGCTTGTCAGAATATTTTAAAGTCATCTTGTTCGCGATTTTGGGTCAATTTTCACCCATGGCTGCCCGTTTTCGGAGATTCTTGGAGGAAATGAAAGAGGGATTCAAGAGGAATCGACTTGAGGTAAGAAGCTTCGTCTCAATACTCGTTTTTGTTGTGAAATTGGCCTAGAAAGTCATGAAAATTTAGCAAAATTGGAAAGGCTAGGGCTTGAAATTTTGAGATTTTATATTGAGGATTTGAGGGGAGTAATCTAATTATGTAGAAATTTCTGAGTTTTGAGAAGCACGCCCGGGGCTCGGATTTTGGTAATTTTGAGATTTGTGCTAGTTATTGATTATTTTTGCATGGGATTTGTTCCCTTAGCATATTATGATATATTCGCTCAGATTGTGGATAGATTCAGCATGCGTGGAGGCCGATTGAGGGGCAAAGGTGTCGCTGGCTAGAGATTTTGCTAGTTCGAGGTGAGTAATGATTGTAAATGATATCCTGAGGGTTTGAAACCCCGAATTGCACATCGTAGTGCTATATTGAGGTGAGACACACGCATAAATGACGAGTGCGGGGTCGTCTACTATTGGAGATTGTGACTTGGTCCATCCCGACTAATGTTTTTACCGCGTATTTGACTTGTTTGTTATCATCTTCATTTTGGCTTATTGTCATATTTGAGCTCTGTGCCAATTATCTGCAATCTTCGGGGGTTTTTATCAGTATTTCCTCACCGCTTTGACATGTACTTGAACTTAGTCTTGTTGATAACTGTTGTTTTACAAACTCAGCCACTTTACTCGAATTTGAAATTTAAACGATATTTCAAAATGATATTTTGGTTTGAGAACTACTGTTTTACAAATTCCCGAAGGGCTTGTGATGATTTTTGGACTGAGTGAGGCCGAGAGCCATATGTGAGGATATGTTGAGTGATGTGAGGAGGCTTTCAGGCCTCGAGTGTTATGTGAGGAGGCTTCCAGGCCTCGAGTGTGATGTGAGAAGGCTTTCAGGACTTATGTTGATATGATCAGGCTTTTAGGCCTTATTTTATATGCCATGAGCTGGCTTGATATTGCACTTGGACTGTAGGAGCCCCTCCGGAGTCTGCACCCCCACAGTGAGCACAGGTACCCATATATAGTGGATAAATTTTGACAGTGGTAACAATGGCACTACATGATGCGTTTGGTCAGGTAACAATGACTTACCAGGAATGACATCGTGCGGTCAAGTAACAATGGCTGACCAGGAATAATATCGTGTGGTCAGGTAACAATGACTGACCAGGAACAAAATCGTGCCCGATGGGCTGGTACTATTCTATGTGATTGCCCGAGAGGCAGCTTCCTACTTGTTAATTTCTGCCAAATTACCCATTGTACTTATTGTAAAAGATAATTCAGTTGATATTTCACTGCTTCACTATTTTCTAAAAGGGGATTTCACTGCTTCTATACATCATGTTGGTTGCTTTATGTAATTTCTTACTGTTCAATTAGTATTTTCCTTTATTACTCACTAAGTTGGAGTACTCACTTTACTCCCTGCACCTCGTGTGCAGATATAGGTATTTGTTCATTTGGTAGCGGGTATTGATTGTTAGAAGCAGAGTAGTAGGAGTTTAGCAAGGTGACTGCCAGCGCTCGAAGCAGCGTTTCTTTCTACGTTATTCATTTTAGACTTAGTAAATAAAATTACACTCTTATAGACGCACGTGACTTATAACACCCCAGTTTGGGCTTTGTTTGGGTTGTACTTCCGTTAAATAATGTTATTAAATCATCTTAAAATTGTTTAATTCATGTTTATCTACTTTTGAAGAAGGCAATTAGGATTGGTTGGTTGGCCTTGTCTTCACGAGAGGGCCCATCACAACCGGAGCGGGGTTTGGGTCGTGACACTTAAAATATGCCAAGTCTGAATGTACTAGTTCAAGGAATTCTATTTTTCTACTAGTTACATTCCTAACATGCTTTTTGGGATATTTCGCTTCTACATAAACAGGACACTTTAAAAAAATCAACATTAACTGCAAGAACTAATTCCATTTTTCTAAGTCTTTTAATAGAAGAAATATTAAGATGACCTAGTCTACTATGCCACAAATCAATAGAATCAGAAATATAAGCAAAATTAAAAGTACTAGCATCATCAGCAATCTCTTGAGTGATGTTCAATAGAAATAAACCCCCACTAAGATAACCCTTCCCAAAAAAGACTCCCCCACGAGAAATAACAACTTTGTCACATTTAAAAATAAGTTTAAGACCTACCTTGTTGAGAAGCTCACCAAAAACTAAGTTTCTACAAAGGGAGGGTACATATAGAATATTGTTTATAACTAAAGTTTTTCCAGAAGTTAATTTAAGAAGAGTTTTTCCTTTACCCATAATTCCAGCTGCAGTGGATCTACCCATGTAGACACACTCACCATCAGCAGATTCCTCAAAGTCGTGAAACAGTCTTTGTTGGCACAATGGTGCCTTGAAGTCCTTGTGTCCACTATCCAGTCAATTTTGTTAGCCAACATGTTTGCCTCAACAACCACAACAGCAATGACATCAACACCATCAGTAAGGTTGGCTTGGGATGGAGCTTTTCCTCAATTCTTTGAGCTTTGTCCTTGTCTCTGGTTGCACTGAAAAGCCTTGTGACCAATTTTTTCGCAGACATAGCAAGGTCCTTTTGACTTTTGAATATGGCCCTCCGACTTATGAAGTAATTATGCTTCTTTACATGTCTTTTCTTTTTGCCTTTCTTTTATTTTCCTTTAAACCTGTTCACAAAAGTACTAGAAGATTCCACAAGGTTAGCTTTAGAAGAATTAAGAGAGAGAGAGAGAGAGAGAGAGAGAGAGAGAGAGATTTTATCTTATCCTTAAGCCGTTCAGATTCCTCATCTTTGAGAAGGTTTGCTTCCTCAGTCCTCATGTGACTGATTAGTTCTTGAAGAGTTAAGTTTTTCTTCTTGTGTTTTAGTTGATTCCTGTAATCACTCCAGGAATGTGCAAACTTTTCTCGCAAAACATTAGCCTGAAGAATGTCACACATCTCCATGCCCTCGTTCAAAACATCAGCAGCCAAGTTCTCATACTCATGAACATATTCCATGATTGACTTATCATCAACCATCTGAAACTTGATCCACTTTCCAACGACATACTTCTTTTTTCAGCGTCATCAGCACTATATTTCTTCTCCAAACTGTCTCATATGACATATAAACAAATTAAAGAGACGGTTAGTCATATGATTAAGCAGATGCTCTCTCACTGTTTTATTATCCTTTTCAAATTTATTCGTAGTAGCATCATCAACAATAATAATATTAGCAACATTAGAACTATCAGCAACAATATCAGCAGGAGGTTCATTAAACAAAACATAATCAACTTCTAATTGTTCAAAAAAAAACTAAAAGTTTTTGGGACCAACACTTATAATTATCTCCATCAAAAGGCTCAAGCTTTGAGAGATCGGGAAGTTATTTATTCAAATTGGTAGCCATTAGTCAATATTATATGTAAAAGCGCTTTTAAATTGTAAGAAAAATAAGCAGATAATATTGATTAGGAACAAGAAGGAAAGATGAACAACTTATCAAAAATACTGTATCGTGGCATTCCACTGGCTTTAAAGCGATTTCGGCCCGACTAGGTGCAAATCGTTAAGGTTGGTCGCTCTCCTAGGTTCCACAACACCTCCAAACACGTGAACTCATGGCTGGAAGTTAGAATTTGCACAAAACAGTTTCCCAGAAAGAAGAGAAGATGAAGGTATTTTCTGTAGTTATTACAGAAATTAAAGAATATTGCAGGTAGAAAAGTAATGATTAGCAAGATAGATTCTTGGTTAAGATTGTGTGATTATGATGCCTAACCCATAACCTATTTATAGGCAATTAAGGAGGTTGCATGTATGACAAATGTCGAGAGTCACACTTGTCCCGTTATATTAGTACACTTGGCTCCAATATTGACAAGTGTATCTTGTCTTCCATGCATGAAGACATAATGGTAGATTTGCGTAGCCATTTGTCAAGGCCATTTAACACTTGGATTTAAGGCTTCATGCGAGAGGCCACTTGAAAATATATAGGATATTTGAAGAGAAAAAAACTCATGGCTATTGATTGTAAATTGAATTTCAAATTGACCTTGCATTATGAATAATTCCAACACTTTCACCCTACATTAAAAGTTTAAAATGTTATAGAGAGCACAATTTATTTATTTATTCAACAATATAATAATTCTGATTGTTATTATTTTTATTTTTTTGCCTTTTTGGTTTTCTCTTAGCTTTCTTAACTTATTGTGAACTACAAAAAAATTCATCCTTTATATGTATGATTGGTGGTACTCGGGAAGATCTGTCCCCTATATGCCTCCACTCCTTTTTCTTTCTCCTATCCTTTTTTCCTTTTACTATATTGACTTTTATTCATGAGATAATAAGAGTATAATAACTTCCACAAATTCAGAAAGCTGAACCAATACTAAAAGTTAACCTCCAATAAGCAAAGCAACTTGAATAGATGGCCATTCCTATATGGTAGCAAGTGAAAGATATAGCCAATCTTAAAACAAATGGTTTATAAATAAAGTAAGGCACTTTGGTTCATAGGTGCAGTCTCAATCAATACTTATTTGCACAAATTAAAGGAAACGTCCATTTCGACTGATTTTGATAATAAGAATCTGCAAAATCTACCAAAATCTCTTCTTGCGTTAGGATGATGACGAAGATCTTCTCTAATATTATAGGCCTCTGGCCATTACATATTTGCTACCATTTGATTTAATTGCTCTAATCTTAGTAATTTTCAAGAATAAAGGTCTTCACTGATCTAGCACTAATATTTTAGTATAGTTCATTACTCTGCCAATACAAATATTAACGGTCTTCTGATCGTTGCACGTCGCGATTTGAATTGTAACCTCCCCCTATCACTAAGCTCGCTACATGTGGAAAGGTCAAAATGGTCATTTTTTGAATTTTAATTTCAATGTGGCATCCCTCAAATTGCTGCTAAGTTGCAAAATATTTCAATTCTTGCTATATTAAGATCGTTTAGAATTTACTTTGTTATGATATTCGTTTTAGCAATTCTTTATTACCCTGTCACCTTGGTTTTAAGTCTATCTTTTACACAAAATTGTTACTAACATTTCTTTGTTTCAAAAGGTATCTTAAGAAATTCAGGGGGAAATAGCATGGTACAAAATTTTTAAATAATTTTTCCTTTCAAGAAGTTAGCAATAATTACCTAGTACATGCGTCTTTTGGTTATTAGATGCTTTCCATTGTAAGAAAATGCTTCATCAGTTTAAAAAATTCTCGAGGTCAATTTCTTTTTTCCCTTATTCTCAAAAAAATATCTTGAGCAAAGTCATTCGTGACAAACTTTTAATTCCTAGTAACCCAAAATTACAATATTCATTTTATAGCCCAAAAGTAATTCAAGTGGCTAGCCCAAAAACTTAACTAATAGGTTCAGATCTGCAAAAGACAGATCGCGGAAACAGAGGCGACCACGCCATGGCTGCAAAAGACAGATCGCGGAAAGAGAGGCGACCACGCCAAGGTTGCAAACACAGCTCTCACTGTCGATCCTCGTAGATGCTCCGCCACTTCAATCACTGCAATCATCGGCTGTTTCAAACCATCAATTATAGTTTCCAATTCCGAAGCTTCCCCAATTTGTTTCACCAATTTGATGTTGCTGCTTCTATTTTCTTCTGCTTCTTTATTGAAAACATCATATGAGGCCGAGACATCGGCATAAATATGAGTAAGAAGATAGAGATGCGTCATCGGATGGATGTTCTCCGACAGAACTCCGGCAAAGTTTTTTACTGTTTTCGGGACTGATGAAAAGGGTTATTTTGAGGAGGAGAGAGGATATGGAGTAGAGATAGAAAGAAACAAATTGTAGGATATGATGATACATATATATTCATACATCTTATATGATGATATATATTCAGGTCTTGGTTGAGATCCAAAAAAATGAAAGTCAAACCAATCTGGAATTTTCTAAAATGGACCGCAAGCTTATACCAAGAATGCAAGTTTCATATGTGGTCACACTCTCAATTTTCTAGCTGAAAATCAGACATTTCATTTCAGCTGCAATAATTTTCATGTTCATGGTCTATATATTTGTAACTTTTACTACTTTAAGTCTTACCTCGGCAACATGTATAGTTGTTTGTCGGTCTGAGACCTTAATGGACTTTTAACTTCTACATGTTATGATCATTGGTCATGGAAATATTTTATATTGCGCGAGTTCAATTCTGCGCAATATAAAAGAGAACAATTGGTAGAGAGTTCAATACTTCAATATAGTTCAGCATTTTGTGAAGTGAACAATTTTGCGCAAGCTTGTTGTATGAGTTATTTTCATATTTGATGCAGAAATAACAGCAAATCCATTAGCCAGGTTCACTTTATGTATACAAAATTTATTCATTGTAGAATAGTCTACGCACTTTGGATACACAAAAACACTCGGGATACATTAATGATATATTATGGATACATTGCAAGATGCATGATATACTCTATATACAAATTTTATGCAATGTATATACTAAATAGATTGTCTCTATACAAATAAAATGCTAAAATAGACTGTCACTATACAAAATAGACTATCATTATATAATTTTTATACAAATAGACCGTCACTATAAAAACATATACAAAATAGAATGTCATTATACAAAAAATATACTAAATAGATTGTCATTACACAAAACATGTATAAAATAGACTATTAATAAAAATATACTAAATAGACTGTCGTTATATAATTTATATACAATTAGCTCTTACTATACAAAATATATACAAAATAGACTTTTACTATACAAAAAATATACAAAAATAGACTATTATTATACAAAAATATACAAAGTAGTCTGTCACTATGCAAAACATAGACAAAAAGAATTTGTTATTATACAAAAATAGACATTCCGTATATGACCTGCATTACATATTTCACTCAATTGTTAGGTAATACTAATCAGATCCAGAAGTACATTTAAAAAGGCAAAAAGGAGTTGCTCTATCGCGCTAGGTGAGGGTCGAACCTGCGATCTTCAGCTTAGGAAACAGGCACTCCAACCATTCAGCTACAAGCGCTTATGCTGTCAAGTTTATTCATTTCGGCTACTATATGCAATATGTTTGGGCCGAAGGGTCATTTTTTGTAAGTAGGACAAAGCATGGGGCTATTAAAATTTTGAGGGGCTATAGAGGGTAGTTTTTTCAAATATCTTCTGGAACGATTGGGCCAAAATTCAAGACACTTTCGTCGCTACGATTGGGCCAATGACACAAGAAAACTTGGTCATTCAAATGCCAGCCAGACATTAATTTAGTATTTGGGCCAAAGATTTACTAGATAAGTAGGGATCAAAATTAATCGTAAAAATTGCACGGGGCGTCCTATTTGGTCACCCTCATTTAACCTATACTCATTTATTTAAAAGTTTTAACTTGTATCCACTTTTTAAATAACTTCAATCATCTTTTTCCTCCTTTATTTTTTTCATCTTTTTCTTTCTTCTGCTGTTGTTGGTGCTACTATGAATATATAATAATACAGATATATGTTGAATCCTGATGACTCATATATCAAGTTCATAAGGGTTTTATGAAGCTTCTCGCTCTGTCTTTCTTCTTCTTTTTGCTTTCTGTATTATATCTTTCCCTTTCTCAGTTGCTCATCCTTTATTTGTTTTTACAATATAGCTTCTGCACCAGCAGGGTACAGACACCGTAATAATCTTGTGTTAAGAAAATTAAACCATGAGTTACTAGTGTTTCAATCTGGCTAGTGTGTTAAAAAGCTTTTTCAAAAATATCAGCCTATATAGTGCTAAAGTTTTTACAAATAAACTAAATATGCTGAAGTTTTTAAAAAAGCTTATTTAGGATAAAAAAAACTTCAGTTTATATAGTGTTGAGGTTTTTATAAATGAACTAAATAACTTCAGCATCTTCTGCTGTAATTTTTTAAAAAGCTTAATGACAAAACTAGTGAATCCAGGACAAAAAAAGCTTCAGCTTATTTAGTGCAATCACAAATAAAAACTTCAGCAAATAGAGAACAAAACTTCAACTACTATACTTAAGTTCAGCAATTACAAACAAAAACTTCAGGAAATAGAGAACAACACTTCAGCTATTATGCTTAAGTTCAGCAATTACAAATAAAAATATCAGCATGCTTGCTACTTCAGGCCCGTCTACTAAAATACTGAAGTTTTGCATGATTGCATTTGCTACTTCAGCCTCATATGGTGAAGTTACGCGAAAAATCATGTACGCTTGCAAAAAAAAAAATTCAAAGCGGCCACAAGTTAAAATGTGACCCAAAAAGCGGGTATAGATGCAAATCCCCCAAATTAATTGTCCAATATTTTGTTTGACTCTTTTTAACGATCTATAGAAACACAAAACAAAACCCTCAACTATCGTCTGGGTTGGTATAAAGCACCAATTCGGCCAACATAATTTTTCTGTTGGCCTAGTACACTTAGACCTGTAATGAATGTTGGTCTTGAATTTTGTTGTTTTTAACATTGTTGATAGAAAAATGACTTTTATTTTTGTTAAATGTCATGATTATAATCGTGACCTTGGATCAACTGGAATGGATTGGGCCGAGCCTTAGACTGAGTTTTTAGGCCCAATTAGTTATAGGTCCAGTATTATGTTAGTCACATATTGTTGTCTTTATTACCAAACGACTATAGGCCTCAATAAAGGACAAATGTCCAATTATAGTACTAGTCGATGAGAGGGACAGATGTAGCTAGCTGAATATCCAGTATTTATCCTCTCTTTATAACATGAGAGAATCTATCGATCATCAAGAAAATTGCTTGTTTTTCTTCCTTTAATTTTTCTTTGTTCCTTTCCTTCCTAAATCTAAATTAGTTGTTCAAGTGCTACTTTTGGTATCAGAGCAATGATCCAATAGTGGATCCGCCGCGTGAAAATGTTGATGGAGAGGGAGGTACGAACTTAGAGTATCAGATTCAGTTGTTTATGGAAACAACGACTAAATGTATAGAGCAAATGGAAACAATGGTGAAAGATATCTACCGGAGAGAAGATTCTTGTGCAGTTTCAGTTATCGTTAATATGACAATTTAATGATTTTTTTCTCTCTATAATATCTGAAAGTTATGTTTCAAATTTGAACTCATTTGGAGTAGGCTTGGGCATTGCATCGAGTGTTAAATAGTTGAAATTCGAAGAACAAGTTTATCTTTCAAAACGTAAGGTTCGAAATGTGAAGTTGCATTGAAGATATTGAACTGCTTAAGATTTAAAATTTCTAAAGTTGCATTTTAAAGATAGAAGAATTTACAATTTGATTTCTAAAGTTGCATTGAATAAATTAAACTACATAAGTTTAGATTTTTTGAAGTTGCATTGAAAGGTAGAAGAACTTAAGGTTTGATCTTTGAAGTTTCATTCAAGAGGTTGAATTACTTAAGATTTGAAATTTATGAAGTTGCATTTGAAAAATAGAAGAACTTAAGATTTGATTTCTCAAATTGCATCAATGAAGTTGCATTGATAATATTGAACTACTTAAGATTTGAATTTTCTAAAGTTGCATTTTAAAGATAGAAGAATTTACAATTTGATTTCTAAAGTTGCATTGAATAAATTAAACTACTTAAGTTTAGATTTTTTGAAGTTGCATTGAAAGGTAGAAGAACTTAAGATTTGTTCTTTGAAGTTTCATTCAAGAGGTTGAATTACTTAAGATTTGAAATTTATGAAGTTGCATTTGAAAAATAGAAGAACTTAAGATTTGATTTCTCAAATTGCATTAAAGAGCTACTCTAAATTCAGATAGTTAGATTTTGTAAATTTTTTTTATAATGAGGGTATAACTTGAATAATGACCTCATAAGTGGATATCTAATGGGAATGCCCAAATAATGTCACTTTGTGTGGTTGGCCCATCTGGGGAATGGATTCTCCGCTCAAGTTTACTTCTTAGACGACCTAGAATTAGTATTAAGTAAAGTAATTTGTTATACTAGTAAATTTAATCAAACTTCTTTAAAATAATGTAAATTAGGTTGTCATCAGGGTGGATTCCGGATATAATATGTGGATCAAGATAATCCAGTAGCTTTTGTTTAGATATTATATATATATATATATATATATATATATATATATATATATATATTAATAAATTTACTAAATATTCATAAATATTTAATTACAAACTAAATTATTATTGTATATTAACTTAAAATCGTCCTAGGATCCCGCAAGCTTCAAATTTTAAATCCCTCTTATCATAGCAAGTTAGCATATATGATAGTATAAAAATTATGTATGTGTATACGCTAATTTCTTTTTTGGAAAACTTTCTTAAAAGCTTGAGGGACTACATACGTTACGATCATAAAGTAGGAGTACATATATAAAAAAGTAATAGTTGTTTGACTCAAAAGATGCTAAATTCTTCTTGGACAAATCAATTAAAGATGATGGGTAAATAATAGCCAAACTTAATTGATTCCAGATTGAAATATTTGATAATCATAATTACATACGGGGCGAGTGATTATCAGTATTCTTATTTGGATTTGATTCGGTCTTTTGCATCGATGGAAGATGAAGGAGGATTACCATCGTTTTTCCCTATCTGGGTGTATGAATGGAGCTTTGTTCTATTTTTCTTTTGTGAAAATGGATGGAGAAGATCCCCTTCTGCAAGCGTTCCTGGGCTGTATATATAGTCAAAACCTCCTCACCTCTGCCAAGGCTTGGCGCTCTCTTCGATGTGGCGGATATCTTAGAGGATGTATGGACTCTATTTACTTCTTTTACCCGACTGAAAAAAATAGGGGTCGTAGTCAACCTGGTCGTGGTGGTCAGATTTTGACCATTACAGTTAGTCCCTCCGTCCGTCAGGTTGCCCTTTGTTCGGCTCGGTGAACGGATCACGTTGTCAGCACAATCGAGAGGAATTTGACCCCAATCTTCGGTTAGTTGCGTTCTATGGATTTTTGGTAGAGTGCGGGTGTTCTTTTGGTACTCGTAGATCGTTGTGATGGTTTCAGAATGGAAGCGCCGATTGGCAAATGAAACGGTTGTTCGTATATGCCATCATTATGACACATGTTCCTGGGAAACTGAAACGTTTCATGCCCCATCAGATCAAATGGCGACTCTTGGGTTTCGTGCTCGGGGAATTTATGTCTCTTATAAATAAGGAATCTTGTCATTTGCTTCATACACTTCATCATTCGTTTGATAGAGTTCTCTAGATATCGCTTTTTCTGATACCTCGAGTTCTTGATTACTTTCTTTCTCACTGCAACCTTTAATCTTTTCTTCATTTCGCTTCTTTTGGAGAGTTTTTGTTAAATATGGCCAACAATTCTTCTCGTGAAAATCTTCCTGCCTCTGATCCGGCAATGGAGAGCTCTGTTTAGGCCACAGGAGAAGTGGATGTAGTAGAGGATAAGGAGATTCCCTCGGTAGATGAAATTTTTCCTCGTCTAGGTAGGGACGCGACTGACTTCAGCTTCGGCTATGGAGCGGAGCCAAAACACGTTGCTTTTATTGTGAGTGAGAGAGGGGAGTTGTAGATTTGAGGGAACGGTGGGGAATCCCCAGTTTTGTTGTGATACGGCCTACAGAGAGGGACGAAAGAGTTCACTTCGATCGCCCCGAATTTTGCATGTTCTACTCCTACCCCTTCGTTGTTAGGTACACGCTTCCCTTTCCCATGCTGGTAGTAGATTTCTGCTGCTACTACGAGGTGTGCCATGCTCAGCTTTCTCCTTGTCTGTACAAGTGGTTTCTCATGCTGCTCAAATATGCGGAGCTTGCCGGTCGTGAGGTCGCTTTGGGCCATATGCTTAGCATATTTGCTCCACAATTGATTCGAGGTATGATGATTCATGTGTGTCATCGAGAGTCGAGGGGTATAGTGGTGAAGATGGATGATAGAACCAATCGTCGTTTTAATAAAAATTACTTTTATGCGCGTACTGACCACATTGTGGCGGACCCGACGGGATTTCCCCAGAGATGGAACTTTACTCGTAAGTTTGCATCTTTGACTAATGGAATGTTCGACCACTTTATGTGGATTACTAAACCGCTTTGTTTTTCTGCAGTCGAGAAATTTCCCCCGCCACCTATTGAAGGAATTCGCGAATGGGTGGAGGCCATTCTTCCCCACACATTGGGAGTTCATATCTGGTCGACCTTCCATGAGAGGTTCAAATGCATGCCTCTAATAGGTGAGATGACGTCCTTATTTACTGTTTTCTCCCATCATTTTTGTTTTGCCTCTTATGCATCATTCGTCGTTGTTAGGGAGGGTGCGGAGAGCAAGGGCCCCTCAGCTAGCCTTTCGCCAGCCGGCCATATCCGCTCGTCTTGTCGCTATACTTGCTGCACGCCCTTCGTCGAGGGTGGCCTCGGTTGAATCTATGGCCTTGGTTACTCCAACAAGGGCCACTTCTCAGGATGAGGTTCCTACCAGTGTCGTCCATCCTACCAACGAGTCACCATCGACTGGGGATGAGGAAGGATCGTCGAAGAGGCGGAGAGTAGAGTTTGATATGGCGCCTCCAACATTGATTCTCCTAGATGATTCTCCCCTGGCGGGATCAGGAGAAGGAATTGTTGTGGCATATCCAATAGAGGCAGAACATATCGATGAAGTTGGTGTTGGCGGTCAGCGCTCGAAAACTCCGGCTGCTGCCGTGACTCAGCCGGAAGTCCCTACTGTTGCTGCGACCAATGCCTTGTTATGGAGGGAAACCAAACCTTGAGTGCTACTGTAGTGACTTCAGATGTTCCCTCCTCTTCTGCAGCAGACCGTGTTCCTCCTTCGGCAGTGGAAAGGGAAAATGGTTGACGAGTACGAGTCTTAGTCAGACCTGATCCTGATGATGTCAAGATGTTCGAGGAGTGTCTTACTAATTCGGTGGTTCACGCGGGGGGCTCAGCTCATATTCTTGAGATCCCTTTCGGTGTCAACCTCTTAGCGGAAGGGGAGGATTTGGTGCCGCAGTTCAGTCTTTTATGTTCAAAAGCTGAGAATAAATCCCTTCGAAATATCCCTGATGCTGAGTTGAGGGATGAGCTGGCCTTTATGGGCTTGAGGATACATTAAATTTTGTTTTTGCTTTGGGTTTTCCCCTTATTCGAAAGTATTAGTCTAACCATATCTATATGATTTTCAGACAAATATGGTGGAGGTAGAAAGTATTCGCAGGGCCAATGTCCGAGCAAGGATTTTCTTGAAGATGCTAGAGAATTAGTGCCGCTACCATGATAGATGTAGTGAGATGTATGAGCGACTGAGGACGGATCCCCGTAATCGGGCTCTAGGCGAGGAGTTGGAGAAAAGAGACCAGGAATTACTGCAGACGATTGGTAGCAAGAGCGAGCTGGAGGAGAAACTCCACGCCAAGGACGAGGAGCTCGAATTGGGCAAGGGGGTTACCACAGAGTGCGAGTATTTGCAGGGCAAGTTGAGGTCTATGCAATCAGAGATGAACCATAACTTGGTCCGAGTCGAGGAGATGAGCACAAAGTGGAGGGGGAAATTGACCACGATGGAGAGCAAGGTTGCTGGTTTAGAAAGCATTGAGAGAGCCTGGTCTCGGGCTTTGGCAAGGGCAGCAGCCTTGGAGGACACCATCCGCGTACTCCAATCTGAATAGGAATTGGAGAGAGTGACAGCTATTCTTAGGGAGGTGAGGCTCGAGGAACTCATAGGAATAATTTATCAGGAGGTATCGATTATAGCAGATCGAGTCACGGCCTTGGAGGCAGAAAATGCACGACTATTGGCCCATATTGCATCATCCTCCGCTGTCATTCCTCGCCAAGTGCATGAGTTATGGCTTTATGCTGAAGCCCAACGGGACATTTATAAGGGTGTGTGGGAGGCGGGCATTATGACCGAGGCTGCTTACGAGGAGGCACAGGAAAAGGCTTGCGAGGCTCGCATCAACTATGGTACGACGAGGTGACACCCGAAGCCAATGGGGGTACGGATGAAGATGATGGTGAGCCTCATCGAGATGGTGGTGATAGTGGCGGTGATGATGGCGGTGATGACACTGAATAAAGAGTGTTGCCCTTTGTTTTTTATTTTTATTGTATTTATTGATTGTCGTATGTTCGTTCCATCTTCTTTTTCTCTTCTTCTTTCCTTCTTCTCCTTTTTTCTTATTGATTGGCCTGGGCCGTATGTAAACGGCGATAGCTCGCACTGTCACACTTCATAAATAAAAGTTTCTCTCTTCGTTATTTTCCTTGTACTTCACTTTTTAAATATTCTAACTGTTCATGGCTTCGTAATGAGGTACAGGCTCGCCAGACGAGCCCCGATTTTCTCTTTCTCTTGTGGTCAAAAATTTTTTCCTTTGTGGTGAAGGTCCTTGGCCTTGAAGGGTATTATATCAAACATATAGAAATAACAGCCCGTTGACGTTCGAGTGAGGTCGAACCTTTCTTTTTTCTTTGTGGCAAAAGCCCTTGGCCTTAAAGGGTATGATCTTGAACTGATTGAGACAATAGCCCGTTGACGTTCGAGTGAGGCCGAACCTTTCTTTTTCCTTTATGATGAAGGCCCTTGGACTTGAAGGGTTATGTCAAACTTATCGAAATAACAGCAAGTCGTCGTTCGAGCGATGTCGAACCTTTCTTTTTTCTTTGTGACGAAGGCCCTTGGCCTTGAAGGTTGTTATTTTGAACTTATTAAAATAATAGCCCGTCGCCATTTGAGCTAGGTCGAACCTTTCTTTTTTTTAATGGCGAAGGCCCTTAGCCTTGAAGGGTGTTATTCTGAATTTATAGAAATAACAGCCCGTCATCATTCGAGCAACATCGAGCCTTTCTATTTTCTTTAATGGTAAAGGCCTTTGGACTTGAAGGGTGTTATTTCAAACTTATCAAAATAATACTCCGTCGTCGTTCGATCCAGGTCGAACCTTTCTTTTTTATTTGTGGCGAAAGCCCTTGGACTTGAAGGATGTTATTTCGAACTTATCGAAATAAAAGCCCGTCGTCGTTCGAGCTAGGTCGAACCTTTCTTTTTTCTTTGATGGCGAAGGTCCTTGGCCTTGAAGGGTGTTATTTCGAACTTATCGAATAATAGCTTATCGTCGTTCGAGCAAGGTCGAACCTTTCTTTTTTCTTTGTGGCGAAGTCCCTTGGCCTTGAAGGGTGTTATTTCAAACCTATCCAAATAAAAGCCCGTCGTTGTTCGAGCAAGGTCGAACCTTTCTTTTTTCATTGATGAGGAAGGCCCTTGGAATTGAAGGGTGTTATTTCAAACTTATCGAAATAACAGCCCGTCGTCGTTCGAGCGAGGTCGAACCTTTCTTTTTTCTTTGATGGCGAAGGCCCTTGGCCTTGAAGGGTGTTATTTCGAACTTATCAAAATAACAGCCTGTCCTCGTTCGAGCGAGTTCGAACCTTTCATTTTTCTTTGATGGTGAAGACCTTTGGCCTTGAAGGGTGTTATTTCGAACTTATCGAAATAAAAGCCCACCGTCGTTCGAGCGAGGTAAAAACTTTCTTTTTTCTTTGATGACGAAGGCCCTTGTCCTTGAAGGGTGTTATTTTAAACTTATCAAAATAACATCCCGTCTTTGTTCGAGCAAGGTCGAACCTTTTTTTTTTCTTGTGGCGAAGGACCTTGGCCTTATAGGGTGTTATTTCGAACTTATCAAAATAACAGTCTGTCGTCATTCGAGCGAGGTCGGACCTTTCTTTTTTCATTGATGGCAAAGGCCCTTAGCCTTGAAAGGTGTTATTTCAAACTTATCGAAATAACAACCCGTCGTCGTTCGAGCGAGGTCGAACCTTTCTTTTTTCTTTGATAGTGAAGGCCCTTGGCCTTGAAAGGTGTTATTTCGAACTTATCGAAATAATAGACCGTCATTGTTCGAGCGATGTCGAACCTTTCTTTTTTCTTTGATGGCGAAGGCCCTTGGCCTTGAAGGGTGTTATTTCGAACTTATCGAAATAACAGCTCGTCGTCGTTCGAGCAAGGCCAAACCTTTCTTTTTCATTAATGGAGAAGATCCTTGGCCTTGAAGGGTTTTATTTCGAACTTATCAAAATAACAGTCCATTTTCGTTCAAGCGAGGTCGAACCTTTCTTTTTCTTTGATGGCAAAGGCCCTTGGCCTTGAAGGGTGTTATTTCGAACATATCGAAATAACAGCCCGTCATCGTTCGAGCGTCAAACCTTTATTTTTATTTTTTTAATTTCAAAGGCTCTTGGCTTTGAAGGGTGTTATTTCGAACTTATCGAAATAACATCGTGTCATTGTTCAAGCGGTCGAACCTTTCTTTTTTCTTTGGGAGTCCTAGTTTGATTGGTATTGCTTGAATAAGATGGTTCGATGCGGGCAGTCACGAGGTTTCAATACTTTGCACAGGCTCGGGATGTACGTATATTATAGTTCCCCGTCCGACTTAGGCCGTTCAGCTTGGAGATACTGCCGGCCGGGAGGGTTTCAGTGGTGCCGAAATAATTTATTTTTCTTCAATCTAGATATCCCTGCGTATGTTCGCCCACGTGAATATTGTGTGTCATTTTCCTTATTCAGTATGTTCGCGGCCGATAGGGCGAAGAATTCCAGACCTCGTGAATCCATTTGGTTCTCCTTCGCCCAATGCATTGTTTCCATGCCTAGCACGAGTTAGGTTCTCCTTTCGTGCTTGTTTCGGCGAACGATCATGTTTTTATGCTTCGATCCGGGAAAAACTAAGAGTTTTCACTAGGAAATTCCCACAGACGGCTCCAAATTGTTTGACTCAAAAGATGCTAAATTCTTTTTGGAAAAATCAATTAAAGATGAAGGAGTAAATCATAGCCAAACTTAATTGATTCCAGATCGAAATATTTGATAATCATAATTACATATGGGACGAATGATTTATCAGTATTCTTATTTGGATTTGATCCTGCCTTCTGCATCGATGGACGAGGAAGAGGATTGCCATCGCTTTTCCCTATCTGGTGTATGAATGGAGCTTTGTTCAATTTTTCTTTTGTGAAAATGGATAGAGAAGATCCCCCTCTGCAAGCCTTCCTGGGTTGTATATATAGTCGAAACCTCCTCACCCCTGCCAAGGCTTGGCACGCTTGGGTCAGTGGTAAATTTTGGACGTCGCTCTCTTCGATGTGTCGGATATCTTAGAGTATGTATGGGGTGGACTCTATTGACTTCTACTATCCGACCGCAAAAAAGAGAGGTCGTAGTCAACCTGATCGTGATGATCAAATTTTGACCAATACACTAATGTCAAACAATTTTACTAGAAGGATTTAAAATATAAAGAATTACGTGTACAAAGAAGTCAAATAAATTCAAACATATTATAAAGTGTAACTTTTCACAATTGGACGAGGATGGCTCTCCCACTTTCGTGTGGCTGGCACATATTTGTATGGGCGCACTTCAATAGTAAATTTTGAGAAATTTTTATAAAGCACTATCTTTTAGTAGTAATTAGTCATCTATAGATATCATTTGCTATATTACAGATTATAGATATCTTTTATGTGGTTATAAGATGTATTTGATGTATTTAAGCGATTGTATTCATGAATACAGTAGCAAAAATAGGCGTGAATCACGGAAGTCCAGCTAATCAGTTGTTGTATTCGACTGTATTCATGAAGTGAAAAATGGGATTACAGCTGGACAGACTATTGTATTCGATTGTATTCACGGTGTGAAATAGGTGATTACACTATTTTTAAAACAGAAAGTGAATCAATTAACATAATAGACTCCTAATATAACTCAACAAACTCAATTATAACACATGAATTTTGTATTTTCAGTTATAAAAAAGATTTTCAACCGAAAAATATCCCAAAATATAGCAATCTTCTGAGAAATTATATAATATATCTGAATACATAAATTATAATAACTACAAAAACTTATGAATACATTCATGGTATATAGCGAGACCGTGAATACAATGAAATACATAGAATATTGCGGGATACATTGAAATACAATAGGAAAAAAACAGTGAATACAATGAAATACATGGAATACAATGAGATACATTAAATTATAATAGCTAATTACTACTAAAATAGCTTTCATCTCCCTGAACCATCTACGAGCTCGATTAACTTTTGTGAAGCAGCGACTAATGTCTCTTCACTTTTGCAGAACGCAGATCTGATATACCTCTTGTGGTAGCTAATAGCAGTCAAAGAAAAGTCCTCTAATGATGACGAATTGGTATGTAAGAATACACGGCGTGGTACAGCCGCCACCCCAGCTTGTTTAAGCAATTCCTCCACAAAATTAACCTCGAATGCCTTGAGGTGATCACTATCACAATTTAAACACATAAAGAACTCCAAAATAACATGTTTTGTCAAGTTCTTACGGGCCAACCGAAAAAAGAAGTTCTTACAGGCCATGCTGAGACATAAAAGATTTATCCATAGTATGAACCTATTGATGGTACAATCGGCCGGCAATAATCACTCAATGTACTACTGCGATCCAAAATTCGTAAAGAGCTGAAGAATTACGGTGGAAGGAGAAGGAGATGAAATTTTAATGGGATGGGGGAAGAGAATTGAATGTATCAAAGTAAAGAGAGAAAGAAAAAAGTATAACTGATTAGCATATTCAATGATTTAGGGCTAGGAGGTAATCAAAATTAAATATTTTTCTATAATCTTTAAAATGTATCTATAAAATATAATTTTTTTAAATGATATTTATTTAAAATAAATAAGGTGTCAATTACTATAGAATTCTTAAAATAATTACAGGGAGTGAGCGAGTAGGCGCGGTTTCTCTTCCACCAAGGAAGTTGCCAAAAACACTATCCAAAAAAAATGGAAAAGCCTTGTTCATTTTGGAGGCCCACTTCCACTTATTTAAAAGCACAAGTGCGGGTGACAATCCAAACGAAGTCCCTACGTACATCATTTTAGTGGTTTTAGGCATTCTAATATAATAGTATGAATATTTTTTAGGGAAATTACCAGCTATATTCATTTAGAAGTAGCTCATTACAAAAATTGTTATTTGATAAAATATTATTAATATTAGTTAAAATCGCCAATTAGCTATTCGTAGCAAAAAAAATATCAAATTATTACTTTTTTGAGTGGGTGCTATTAGAATAGAGTGGGTATATCTTAAGGAGCTTAAATCTCAGTTTTGGGATGATTTGGTGAAGTTTTGAGGTGGTTTAAATTGAAAATTTGAAGGAAAAACTGAATATGAAAAAAATAATACGTGTATTACACTATGTATCACATATGTATCATATTTGTATCGATTGTGTATCACATGTATATCCATGTATATCTGTGTGTGAGATACATGTGTGATACATGTTTGATACATGTGTCACAAAAGAATTTGTTGACATCGATTTAATTATGAATTTTGATACAAAACCAGTCCAAATCACCTCCAATCCTCCTCAAATTTTGTATATTGACTTATCCATATGTTTTCAATGAATTTCGACTATACCCATTAAAAAATTTCTTTGTTTGTTTCAGTTTTTAAAATATTGGCTAGAGGTTGGTAAGTTGAAACTTTATATGGTACATTTATGTAAGTTTTCCATTTTTGTATATGGTTAAAATCAGGCCAAATTTAATTTTACTAATTAACCGAGACCAGAGGGATGGGTCAGCCCCATAGTATATCTGACCGAGAGATGAGGATAAGGTACCGAGTTCGGATTCGAGTTACCTAGCAAGATCGAAACTAGTAATGATCGAGATCAAACGGGGACCGAAGATACCATAATAACGGATAGGCGAGATATCCGTGACTGGTCGAAGATTATGACGGAAATCTCGGAACAAATCAAATCAAGGGCGGTTGTTTAGCTAATCATAGAATTTTACATCTGTAATTAGAATTGTATCATAGATAGGATTCTTCTAATATATAAAGAGGGTTCTAATCATTTTGTAAACACCTTCACATTCACACATATCAAAACAATATATCACATTTTATTCCTTGCAAGCTTTATTATTCAGCTCATACTTTCATTAGCTTGTTCAGTTGGTTCGAGGGCCATTAGCTCGAGAGTCATAACCGTACTTCATATTGGTTTGCTTTATTTTATTGTAATTTCTATCATTATTTCTTATATTTATCATTTTGTGCCAAATAAAATCACATATCATTAAAATCACTTATAAGCTTAATTGTTATCTGATTTTAAGGGTAAATATTTTGCACAAAATTCTGAATATAAATCTGATGCAAAATGAATTTGGGCTAATCCGGGATCCAAAATGAATTCATACGTATTATCCCATTCTTTTAAAGCTAAACCAAAGAAAACAGCGAAGTTCCATAAGCCAAATTGAAACATGAAACAAAATGCAAGAAGTTGAATATAATTTCCTTGTAGAAGTGACAAAGAAAAGTTGTTGATAGCTACATTTCTGCATAGGAGTGAACTGTGGCCCGGGCCTGAATCGGACCGGATCGGGCCCGCGGTCCTAGGGGGCCTAATGGGCCTGATGGGCCGGGCCTGGTGATCCTGGGCCTTGTGTTACTTTTAGGCACGTGACGGGCCGATCCAAGACTATAAGTCTGTAAGCCCGGACCGCTATGCTCGGGACCGTCAGCCGGTCCTGGCGGGCCTAAACGGGCCCAACGGCTATTTTTTTTTTTAAAAAATTGTTTTAATAAATAATCAGCAACGACCTTATTTAAAATATAGCCGTTTGGGCTGACAATACGGCCGTTTGGAAGTTTACAAATGGCCATTTAGACCCCAAACTTTATATAATTACACTTCTTCCCATTTCTTAACTATAAATACCCCCTCATTCTTTTATTTTTATTCACCAATTCATCAATATCTCTCAAACTCTCTCAATCTTTCTACTACAATTGCATAATTTATTCTTGAAAATTCGTGAAAAATTGTGAAGTTGTTGAATTGAAATTTAAACAAAAATTTCAGAAAAATTTAAACTATACAAAAATTTAAAAAATATTTTTTCCCTATCCCTCCTATTTTTGGTGTTGATGCAATGTTACATCCTACAATGAAATTGGGAGGTCCTCATTTTTGGTATTCAAATATTTATAAGGCTTTAGATCTTTCAAACGAGGAAGTTTCTACACTTGCAGATGCAAAAGCATCAATTAAAATTAATGCTCAAACAGTTTATAATGCTTATCAACTTTCCTTAGAGGATGCTAGGCCAAATATTCCAACCCCTACTTCGTCTAGCTCACAATCGTCTAAAAGAGCTGCGGGCTTAACAGCTCTTAAATCTTGGACGGAGTTCCGGGGTTCTTAAGGTAATAATTATGATGAAACTTCACATCTAAATGAGCTTCAAGTTTACTTGTCTCAAGGACTTGAAAAGGAGAATCCAGACGGCTCTTTCGATCTTTTGGAATGGTAGAAGTCAAGGGAAAAATATTTTCCGGTTCTTGCAAGGATAGCTCGGGATATTTTATCAATTCAAACTTCAACTGTTGCATCGAAGAGTACTTTCAGTCAAGCAAGACTGCAAATATGTGATCATAGAGCGGCGATGGGGGATAGCTTGGAAAAATCGGTACTTTTTAGAGATTGGATCCGTGCGGAAAGAAGAAACTTTGGAATTGCAGAATCACAACCGGCGATAGATGAAGCTTATGAAGAAATGATAGCTGAACTTGCGGAGGATTAGGCTTCGTCCGGAAGCGGTGATGAACAAGCTTCTTTTCCACCACCACCAACACAACCTCCTCCCAACCTTGACGAATTTATGAGATTTGTTAGAGATACAATGTAGATTATGATGTAACATGTACTTTGGCACATCTTCTTTTAGTTTTTTTCTTTTAATGGCGGTATTAGTACTTTGTTGTGCTCATTCCATTGGGGGAAGGAAGACTAAGAAAGATATGCCATTTTGGGTAATAAAAATTATAAGACATACCGTTGAATATCTTTTTTCTCAATATTTCTTTGTCTTTACTTCGAATTATTTATAAGCTACAATATATATATATATATATACATATATATATATATACATATATATATATATATATACACACACACACACACACATAACATACAATATATACTACAAGAAAATATATACGAGAATATATATACATAACATACAACCTAAACTACAAGAAAATATATAAGTAATAACATATATACATAAGATACAATATATATAAGAGAAGAAATATACATTATACATAAGAGATACAATATATATACTACAACAAAATATATAACTATATAAGTTATAATATATATACATATATATATACATATATATATATACATATATTGTATATATATATGTATATATATATATATGTATATATATATATACGATACAATATATATACTACAACAAAATATATAAGAGAATATATATACATAACATACAAGAAAATATATAAGGATATTCATAATATACAATATATACTAATTACTACAATACAATATACAATGAAATATATATTATATATACTATAGTAATAACTAGTATACTATGTAAATATATTCTATCCTAGTATATTATATACTATACTAATAATTACTATACAAGATATTGCTTTAAAAAAATTTAAAAAAAAAAGCCCGCCAGGCCCTGCCCGCTAAGCCCAGGACCATATGGGCTTAGGCCCGTCACGAGCTGGTCTCACTCATTGAGCCCACGAAGACCGGGACCGCCAACTCCGAGACCGACAGACCCCAAAATCGCAAAGTCCGAGACCGCAAAGCCCGGCCCGTAAAACCCGTTTAGGCCCGGGCCCGGGACAAAATAAACCATTATTTCTGCAGAAGGCAACAGAAGAAGACAAATTCAATGAATGGGCATTAGCTATAACAACAATTGACAACTTAGCTTCTTTCTTACTTTCGTGCACTTTTTGAACTAGAGGCCAACAGGCCATGCATTTACTTGGCCACCCAAGTTCCACCTAACTTTCCAATTCTTTTCTCCTTCACCCTTTCTCTTTCCTGGAGTGACCGACTGAGAGAGATGATTTCACTAGTGAGTAAAATTTTTAATAATTCAATTGGGACCTAGAATTTCTTTGAGATACTAGGTAGATATATCCAAATTTGTGATATTTTCTTATTAACTAAGGCCAATTTTCACTATTAAAAATTCGGAAAAAAGCGATCAATAAATCAAAAGCAACCAAAAAGCATTTAAATTGACTTGGTCGCTATTTTGCTGGTCCCTTATCTTAGTGACCAAAGTTGGTCGCTAATTAGCGACCAATTTTAGTCTCTAAGATAAAAGGACCAAATATTCTGGGTAAATAATATACCGACCAACTTGGTCGCTTTAATATTTAATAATATATATTTAGCGACCAAAGTTGATCCCTATATTTAAATTACGTTTTTATTTATTTATATTATTCAAAATATAGCGACCAACTTTAGCCTGTAAACCAAATATTATATTTTAAAATCTGAAAAATAGCGACCAAAATTGATCGCTTTTTTTATATAATTTTTTTAAAACATAAGTGACAAAAATTGGTTGCTAATTTTAAGAATTTATTTTTTTTAAACATAAATGATCAAAATTAGTCGTTAATTTTTTTAAAAAAATTAATAGAATAACGACCAAAGTTGGTTGCTTTTTAGGAAATCTAGGTCAATTAGCGGCCAACCTTGGTCGTTATTGGTAGAAACTGCCTGTTTTGGCAGCTACACCACCTGTCAGCATACCAAATTCCCTATTACAAGCAACGACAACAACAATACCAACAACAAAATCAACAACAACAACAATAACACAGCAACACAACAACAACAACAACACAACAATATTAACAACAAATTAAAACCAACAACAACAACAACACAACAACATTAACAACAAATTAAAACCAACAAAGTATAAAGTTCAATAGAACTAACATATTAAGCTAACAAAACTAAGTTAACACTTATTACAAGCCCATTCGAAAACCAGTTCTATTGTCTAGTTCAAAATATATAAAGTACTCAAGGAGTGTAATTTTAGCATCCTCATCCGAAATTTGGATCGCCTCGCCCGACTCATTAGGTGGCTTACTGCGTATGAATTCCTCCACGTTAGTTGTGAAGTGGCCCTATAAGAAAGATTACATTGAATTAGTATTTCAAAATTTATACAAAAGTAAGTTAAAATAATTAATGAAAAGTAAAAAACTTACATGTACAGCCGAGGCTCGACCCTCAACCCACCTTTCTGGATCAGTCTCTTTCTTCTTCTTTACAATACGAATCTCATTGAATAGCTCATCTTCCGTCATTGGCATCATAAAGTTGTCTGGTTGCTTTGGTGATTATCCTCGTAGTAACATTACTCGGGATGAACTTGGATATAATACCTGGCAGGGTATGTCGTTAATCAATTGTTGTTCTCATTAGCGAAAATGATGATGAGAAGGCAATGACATGTTTTTCAAATAGTGATGGTGTAGGTAGGAATTTAATATTTTCGAAGAAGATAAAAGAAGAGGTTATAGAGGAATTCACTACTTCATTTTCCAAGAGTAAAAGAAGTTTAATTGAGAGTGACAAGGTTGATGGTAATGAAAAATTGTTTGTTTCTCATGGAAGTTCCCATAAAAATGGGATCATAAGACATTGTGATGACAAAGACGAAAGGAAGTTTTATTCTCAACTTTCTTCCAAGTCTGATCTGTACAAGCTTAATGGGATTGGTAATATTTCTTCGGATTCAGACAATGATTTAAGTGACAAAAGTATGAAAATGCTAATCAAAAGAATTAAATGTAAAACGCTTTTCTTGAAAGAGAGGGATGTTATCCGATTGAGTCGACTACTAATGTAGTGCATCCAAATGAATGGAGAAGCGAACCTGAATATCCTCAAAATTTATCATAGGGGATCCAAATGAGGGAATGAAAAATCATAGGAGCTCTAAAAAATAAAGAAAATTTAGCATTAATCTCTCAGGTTGAACCAAAGAAGATAGAGGAAGCTCTAAAAAATTCAGTTGGGTACAAGCAATGCAGGAAGAATTAGATCAGTTAGGTAAAAATCAAGTGTGAAAATTGATACCCAAACCTGAAAATATTTCTGTAATCGGAACAAAATGGGTCTTCAGAAATAAATTGAATGGGGATGGAAAGATCGGTAGGAATAAAGCCAGATTAGTTGCTCAGAGATATTCACAACAGGAAGGAGTCTACTATGACAAAACTTTCGCTCCAGTAATTTTCTTGGAGTCTATACGAATCCTTCTGGCATATGCATCACTTAAGGGATTTAGATTGCTTCAGATGGATGTGAAAGTGCCTTTTGAACGTATTTATTGAGAAAGAAATATACGTGAAACAACCGCCTGGTTTTGTAGATTCAAAGTTTCCCCTATCATGTATATAAGCTCACTAAGGCACTACATGGACGAAAGCAAGCTCCATGTGCATGATATGATGGACTTAGGACTTATGATGGACTCAGATCAAATATACAAAGGAACTGATTCAAAATCTTGGTATGAGCAATGCAAAATCCATTGGCACCCCAATGAGTCCTTCAACGAGTCTAGACAAATATGAACAGGGAATCATGTTGATGAAACTAAGTATCGTGGAATGATTGGCTAATTATTGTATCTGATTGCAATTCGACCGGATATTATGTTCAGTGCGTGTAAATATGCTAGGTTTCAATTAGCTCCTAAAGAATCACATCTTACTGCTGTAAAGAGAATCATTCGATATCTCATTGGGAATGTCTCCCACGGACTAGATCCTCGCTCTAACTCTTTTAAATTATAAGGTTTTTCAGATGTTGACCTTGCAGGCGATAAGGAAGATAGGAAGAGCACAAGTGGTACATGTCAATTACTTGGAAAGGCTTTGATATCATGGAACAGAAAAAAATAAGCATCAATTGCATTATCTACCACTGAAGCTAAATACATTGCTATTGGAAAATATTGTGCACAATTATTGTGGATGTCCCATCAACTGGGTAACTATGAACTTTCCTTTAAACCTATACAGATCTTTTGTGATAATTCAAGTGTTATTTGTCTTTCAAAAAATCATGTGCATCATTCTAGAGCAGAGCATATAGATATCAAGCATCCTTTAGAGATCATGTTCTTAAGGGGGATATATAAATATCCTTTACTGGAAAAACTGATCAATTAGCAAATATCTTTACTAAGCCGTTATTAGAAGATAGATTTTGTGGTTTAAGAAAATTACTTGGCATTACTTGCTTGAATAATAACCTGTAGGACCTAGGTGTAATACAGTTGCTTTTGTAGGTTTAATAATTTTCATTTACTCTTACATTAATTACGCCTCCATTTTTCCTCTCTTTTCCTCTTCTTTCACATCAGTTGCTTTTTTCAAAGTTGGAAAGCCAATCATCACATCTATTCGAATGACGCCTTTTTCTTTTCTGTACTCAACCGTTAGAAGGTTCTCTTCTTAATACGGAGATCTCTTTTCAATCACCCATATCCCTATCATTTAAAAAACCCTTCTCCAAAGAACTGCTTAAACCACTTTCCTTTAATGGCCAAACAACCCAAGAACCCATCCGCTTCCACCAGAAAAAATACCCTCTCCAAAGCAAAACTCCCTTCTATGCCCCCATAACAAGTAGACCTAGACCACTCTGAGTATTTCTCTTCTTCACAGGGAGATTTGTTTGATCATTCTAAAATTTTAGGAGAAAAAGCCCTAGGAAAACAACCCATGGAAGACCCCACATGTTTCCTCTACTCTAAAGAAATCCAAGATCGTTCTTTCTGGCTCTCTAGAATCTGACCTGAATTTATGAGATTCTCCAAATAGGGATCTTTTCATTGCCTTGAAAGACAAGCCATTGCTCATGTAAGGTAGTCGACCTTGACGACATGGAAGCCCTAAATTTTAAGGTAAAAAATCTCTTTGTTCATCAAGGATGGTCTAAGTTCCTCTTTATTCCTCCGCCTAAGGTCTATGAACCCCTGGTAAAAATATTTTATGCTAATCTTCGCTCTAGTAAACTTGATAGGTTGGAATCCTTAATGTTAGGTAAGAACGTTATTTTTTATTGTTCCCTGTTTGATTTATTTTTTCAGAATAAATGTTTTGGTTTTCCTATGCTTTTCAAAAATACCTGGCCTAATGATTTTGAAATTTATTCTGATCAAGCTAAACGCTGTATTGCTGAGTGTCCCTCTGAATCCCTTCCCAACCAGCTAGGCCCTAATGATGTTAGTTTTGAAACTCGCGTCCTGGCTCACATTGTAGCAACTACTCAGCTTCCCCGCACTAGTCCCTTTTCCACCTTCTCTCAAAGAGACACTTTCTTAGTATATTACCTTGTGACCAAACTCAAAGTCAAGTTATCCTCCTAGGTCATTAATTTCAAGATTGAAAGTGCAGAAGATCTCACCAGTTTACCCTATGACATGACCATCACTCACATCCTGGAAGCTCACCAAATTTTACTGTGTGCTTATCCCTTTATCACTGTTTCAAAATCTTACAATTATAATCTTTTGCCAGTATGGGATATTTGAGCGTGAAGGGCTCCTGGGTTCAGAAGCACGAAGGTGATGTAAAACATGCTCCTATAGATCCCAAAACTAAACCCTATGCCTCTCATCCGAGCCCTGGTGATCCTAATCTTGGCGAGAAGCTTCATTCCATTGACATTCAACTCTCTGAAATAAAAAATCTTCTCGCAGCCACTCAGTCAACTGTTGGTGACATTCATGCCATCTCCAAAGAAACAAGGTCTGATATGTCCAAGATAAGATTTGTCGTTCTCATAGTAAGGGAGAACACTGTCAAGGCTTTCAGGGAGATTCATGACAGGTTGGATGGAGTGAGCATCTCAGTCAATGCTAGTTTTGAACAACTAAAGGAGGTCATCTGCAACACTCTTACCTACTTTCTGCATCGTTAATGTGGTTGCTCAAGATAATTTTTTTTTGATATGCTGTTTTTGGGCTGTTCACTCAGCCATTGGACAATTTCTATTTTTGTTTAATTCTGGTTGTTTCTTTTTGGAATATAACTCTGCTGCATAATGCTATATATTATGTTTTAGTTCGTGGTTTATTCTGTCAATTTCCTCTTTGTTGATACCAAAAAAGGGGGAGACGAGTATATGTATATGTATACAGGTATAGTCTACTGAAGGGAAAATGTACGCTAGCATCCTTTAGGGAAGGAGTCGATTACAACATATATAACCATGAAGTAGTCAATGGCATGAACTGAAGGGGGGTTACCATGCACTTGTAAACCGCATACATTAAGGGGGAGTAAAACACAGGGAAGTCAACTGTTGCTTACACATATATATTATTTTATCATCATAAAAAGGGGGGAGATCGTTAAATCTGATTTTAATGATGCAAATAATATGTCTGTATAGGAAATCATGGATAACCATTCAAAGATTGAAGAAATCAATTATAGAAGATCAAGGAATTAAGAAGTCACCACAAGATTGAATAAATCAATCAGGAAGCTTAAGGAAAAAATCAATCGGCAAAGATCACGAAGATCAGTGGACAGCTACGATGGAAAGAATCAAGCAAGCCTAAACTTAAGGCATCAATCAAGTACAGCACATTACCATTGAAGATCCTAAACTCTTGGATTGGCGAAATCATTGATAAAGGAACGTATGGAAACATGTGAATTGAGTTAGAAGATTGACGGAATCAAGGGACGCGATTAAAGGAAGACGAAATCACAAAAGATACAGATGGAAGCAATCATAGCTAAACTCAGGAAATTAGATAAATCAAGATCTCACTGCATATTCATCAAGTGTCTAAATATAGAGATCAAGTTTCGAGTTCGACAGAGTCGCTGAAGAACAACTTTATTCTTGGAAAGAATCATTCTCTTTCCAAGGATCAAATCTCTTGGGTTGGCAAATCTCTCAAGAATTCAAGCCTCTCTCTTCAAGTATTTAAACTTGTAATAGCACCTAGCTAAATATACTTTGATCGAACCAAACACCCTCTCTTTGTTATACTATAAACAAATATTGTAGCTCTTTAAGACATGATGTGTAACAAGTTAGAAAATAAAGAGAGAACAACACCGGTGAGGTATTGTATCAAAAGAGACGAGTGATATAAGAACTGAACTATCACATCATTTCCATTGTACTCGAAGAAACGCATTCATTAAAGATAACTCCCTTGCAACCCAAGAGGGCTGGAGTAGGATTCACATTGAATTTGAACCAGTATAAAAATCACGGTGTCTTTAATTCCTTCATTTACTTTCTGCATCTTATATTCTGTTATTACAACTGTTAGTTTATTGCATCTAGTTGACTAATTGAAAAAGCATTCAACTAACAGAGATTAAGTTTAAAAATATACAATTCACTCCCCCCCCCCCGCCCCGTACTTTCACTTCGAATCCAAGACAGTACTATCACGTTGCATTTTTTCGATTGCTCAACTAGTTCACTTTTATACTTACTTTTAGTACAGAAACCATCTACAAATCCAAGCTTACCTTTTCCTCTCAGAGCTAGCTTCATTGCCCTGCTCCACATGGCATAATTTTCTGGCCCTGCGAGCTTAATTGCGATTAAGACTAGTCCTAGAGTGTCTCATATTTGAAGAAATAACGGGTGATTATGGTCGAGCGAGCTTACCTCGTTTCCAGCCATGTCTGCCAAAAATTGTTTCGATTTTGCCGGAGCTTCATACCGGATCAGGTCCTCACAATCGCCGCTCTGATACCATGAAGAATTTGTGACAGAGATGAAGCTTTCGCTGCTCTACCAATGGAGCAGCGAATTATGGCACATGCAGAGAAGATCTTTCTAGAAACTGAGATTGAGAAATGAAGAAGAAGGAATAATATTTTCTTATTGAGCTGAAGTGTACAATTACTGCTTTTATAGATAAAGCAGCTAGACCTCACCAGCACTACATGTGCCGTTAACTACTCTTAATAGTACTTTTAACTACCTCTTAACAGTAATAACAAACCTCTAATATAACTAGACCTTAACCATAGTTAACTCAACTACGTCAGCAACTATTTCAATAGTTTCGACCAATATAGAACAAACTGAGATTAATTCAAAGGTTAAAGCGTGAAGAATAAATTATTTAAACTTTTTAAACGGACAACCTTCTTGAGCCGAGGGTCTATTAGAAATAGCCTTTCTAAGGCTTGCGTACAGCCTACCCTTCTTAGACCCCATCTGTTGGGATCAAGCTGAATTTGTTATTGTTGTTGTTGCTTCTAATCGGACCGACAAAGCGTAATGTGTACATAAAAGATTGCCTCACATATTAAGAAATTAACTTCATGTGATCTTTGAATATATCATCGTATTTAATTTAAAGCGTTTATAAGAAGTACCCATCATCAAATTTCAAGATGAGTCTAAAGTTTAACTTTTAAAAGATTGTTACCAAATACAGAATGCGACAAGAGGGCTTGTTCTGATGGTAAGCAACCCCCATTTCCAATCGAGAGGTTGTGAGTTCGAGTCTCCTCAAGAGCAAAAGGTGGGTAGTTCTTGGAGGGAAGGATGCCGGGGGTCTACTTGGAAACAGCCTCTCTACCCCAGGGTAGGGGTAAGGTCTGCATACATACTACCCTCCCCAAACCCCACTAAGTGAGATTATACTGGGCTATACTTTTTACCAAATACAGAATGCATGGGTGTCCAGATTGCTGCCATGATCATTTGGAATAAATAGAGATGAAAACGAGTTAAAATGGATTTTCTCTGGCCACAGATAATTGGATAGGGCAGGCAATCCTTGTCAACTTAATTCGGACGGATTCTACGATTATAGTTGTCTGGCATATGCAACTACAAGTACACAGTAATTGGCCGCTCTTGTGGTTGCATGGACGCCAACTGTACCGAAAAAAACAAAATAAAATCTATACTGTATATTTTACTATATATAAAGTATAAACTATTGAATTTCCTTTGTGAATTCAAATTCAACAACTATTTTTCGTCACGGGTTACATTCCTTACATGACTTTATTATGCTTTTCAGAATTCTCAAACTGCTAACATTCACCCTATAGCGTAGCCTCCACAGACAAATTGCATGGTATGTAATTCACCAGTCCATGCTTTTTACAGAGACGGATCCAGGATATGAAATTTATTGTTATATTGTTGTATACTATGATCTAGGTGAATTTGTAATGCGCTTAGCCTTAATTATTTTTCTGGTTTAGCCTTAATTTGTAACACTTGTAAATGTATGTGCAATTTCAATTTCATAAGATCTAGAAAAGTATATATGATGATTGAGATGCTAACCCTCTCCCTTCTCTCGTTCTATATATACACACGTTTATAGTTTATCTACCGATTGTATAAAAACTATTTACATCATAAAATACTTCTATCACTTAAAATGATTAAGTATTTTTATTTAAATATTATTTAACCATGTTTAATCAGTATAAGTTGATATGGATATCGAATGCACGTCATTTTGTTAAGTATTTCATCAAATTAAAATTTTATATTCCCTTTTGTCTTTTTTGAAGGAATGAAAACAAAATCCCGAAAGCAGACGAAAATAGACATGAACTTACATGAATGTGAGGGCAAGTGGTCGAACGTGTAACTACACGACAGTTGAGTAGAAGCATAACTCAAAAGAAAATCACAATTTCACATATATTATATAATATAAAGAGTTTCTCACGTCGGAAACTTCCTAGTAGTTTATTAGCAGCAAATCACAAAATCTTATGGCAAAATTTTGACAGTTCATATGCAGGGAGTGCACAAACAGATCCTTGTCAGCATCATTAGCATCCACCTTTTACTTTCTTATTTTCTCAACCATTAATTGTTGTCCTAATCTTACTCTAACCGTGACATCTACTACCTGCCTTGTATCGTCAGTCAACGTACGAGAAATTAAATTCATAGGATATACTCTGCTTTCATTTTGAAAAATGCCATAAGACGTCAAAAGAAAATAGAGTATACTCCTTTTATCCTATATACAAAAGATGTCGTTTTTTTGGGAATGGCTTACAAAAAAGAGTAACACATAAATCATGGTAGAAGAAGTAATAAAGTTAATTTACTATTCTCTTCATGATTTCAAATGTTAGTCATTTTAACAAACTGAAGTCATTTTAACACTATTATTCTGTTACTCGCAATAAAAACACTTCAAAAATACCCTTCTCGTATGAATGATATGGTGGAAAAAGAAACGAGGTAGCCAATGTGTCGTGACCCTAAAAATAAATGCGATTGTGATGACGTCACTTGTGAAGATAAGGTCAGCCGACACTTTTCATTTCAATTTTTAAACAATCAAATAACAAGATTTAAGTCCAAAGCATGATAAAATAATCCAAAGTAGCATATAATAGCATAAGTTGCGGAATACCACCCGAACGCAGTTCGATACCGGAGTGTCACTAGTCATGAGCATTTATCAATCCTAATACAAGTCTGAGAAGTCTATAGGATATTACAAAATGTCTAATAAAAGATAGAAATGATAAAGATGGAGAAATACGGGGCTGCGGACGCCAATCACCTACCTCGTGAACTCCGAAGTCTGCTAGGATCTCTCAGCTCGCACTAGCAGGATCAGCAACGCCTGAATCTGCACACGAGGTGTAGGGAGTAAAGTGAGTACTCCAACTCAGTGAGTAATAATCATAAATAAAGACTGAAAGCAGAAAATCACGTTAGGTACAATACATGCTATAATGAAGCAGTAAAACCATTAAAAATGGTGAATCGATAAAGATACGAATAATAAATTAAGTTCAGTTTAAACATAGGGAAATGCCTTTTCAACAATTAAACAGACAATGACAGGCAATTAAGAAATATAAACACATAAAGGTTCGCTCCTCGGGTACAGTATCAACAAATTCGCCCATCGGGCAACAACTTAGAACAATATCAGCCCCTCGGGCTAAATCTCACATCACATTGGGTACCTGCGCTCACTAGGGGTGTGCAGACTCCTGCAGGGGACCTTTACGGCCCAAGCGCAATATCAAGCCATCTCGTGGAGTCATTACTAGGCTATCGATTTTATATCAATCAAGCCACCTCGTGGCGTACATATCTCAGGCTCTCGGTCTCATAATCATGATCAGTATTTCCTCACAACATAGGCCATCGGCCTTACTCAGTCACAAATCCTCACAAGCCACTCGAAAATAGTAAAACATGATTCTCAGCCCAAATATCATTTAAAAAGATCATTTAAGTGTTAAAATAGAGTAAACATGGCTGAGTGTGAAAATAGTGAAATATAACATGACTAAGATCAAGTATAAAGTCAAAACAGTTAGAAAATATCAATAATAATCCCGATAAGGTTCAAATAGTTGGCACAGGACCAAATATGGCACTCAATCCAAATCATGTTAATAGCAAATAGATTTTCAGTCAAATACGCGGTAAAATAGTCATTAGGGGCGGATTCAGCTACAATCCCCTACAGTGCACCACCTCACACTCGTTATCAAGCGTGTGCATCACCTCAATATAGCACAACGGTATGCAATCCGGGGTTTCATACCCTCAGAACATCATTTACAATCATTATTCACCTCAATCCGGTCAAGTCTCTAGCCCACAACGCCTTTGCCCATCAAATCAGCCTTCACTCGTGTCAAATCTATCCAAAATCAGAATGAGGACGTCAAAATATGCTAAGGGAACGAAGCCCAAGCAAAAATAATCAATATACAACACAAATCTTAAAATTACCAAAACTTGGCCCCCCGGGCCTACGTCTCAGAATTCGAATTTTTTTACATCAATAGATTCCTTATCTTCCCAAGAGTTCATACATATCAAAAGTTCTAAAATCCGACCTCAAATGGTCCTTCAAATCCTCAATCAAAGGTCTAAGTTTCTAAGCCCTAGTTTCCCCAATTTTAACCCTTAATTTCCATAATTTATAGCTCTAATCCTTGAAATAATAGCATAGGGACGAGTTTTAGGTCCAAAATCCTTACCTCAATGAAGTTCCCTTGAAATCCCTCTTCAAAATCATCCAAAACGTTCCCAAGCTGAGTTAGAAATGGTGAAAATAGCTCAAAATCGCGAAGGAGGCAATTTATACGTTCTGGCCCAGGCATTTTCGTATATGCGGCCATACTTACGCTTCTGCGGTACTGCATCTGCGGTGAAGCCACCGCATCGCGGTCCTCAATTAAGTCACCAAAAACTGCTTCTGTGATGAGATGCCCACACTTGCACCGTCGCAGGTGCGGCTCCTGAACTGCATCTGCCGCTCCTGCCTTTCCAGCCTAATCTGCTTCTGAGACCAATCCTCCCACATGCGGCATCGCACCTGTGGTCCCCAATCCGCAGGTGCGAAAATACCAGAAGCAGCAAAATCTGCAGCTACAACAATTTCTCAAACTCCCCGTCAACCATCCGAAATCACTCTGAGGCCCCCGGGACCTCGACCAAAAGGATCTACCTATCCCATAACCTTATTCAAACTCGCACCAATATTTAAAACACCTCAAACAACATGAAATCAATCAAAACACATCGGATTCAAGTCTAAGTTTCAAAAATCTTCCGAATTCTACCTTTTATCCAAAATCCCAACCAAACCACGTCTGAATGACCTGAAACTTTGCACACACATTCCAAATGACCCAACGGAACTACTAAAACTCTCAAAATTTCATTCCGAACCCTATATCAAAATCTTCCCTACCAACCTAAAATGCCAAAATATCAACTTCGCCAATTCAAGCCCGAATCTACTCCGAACCTCCAAAACTCATTCTGATCGCACTCCTAAGTCCCAAATCACCTCCCGAAGTTAATCTAACCATTGGAACTCCCATCCGGGACCTATAACACACAAGTCAACATCCATTTGACTTTTCCATCCTAAACTCACTCCAAAGAGACTAAGTGTCTCAAACCTTACCAAAATCATTTCGGATTCGATATGATCAACCTGATACCACAAAACCCCGATAACAAAGCATAAAGAAGTAGATATGGAATAAACAGAGCGGTAAATCATGAGACGACTGTCCGGGTTGTCACATCCTCCCCAACGTAAACAAACGTTTGTCCTCGAATGAGTCAAGAAACATACTTAAAGCCTCAAATAAGTGACTAGTAGATGCACCTGGCATAGAAGAGCCCTGAACTGATGGAGCACAGGACAAACTCTGAGATGGAAGGGCACTGAGTGATTACTGGCCTTGATAAGAACTGTGAGAACCATGACCCAATGACGCCCCATGATAACCTGGGCGAGCTGGCTGAGAATGCCTGAATGGACGGCCTCTACCGTGCTGAAACTGACCTCTCGATGGAGTACCACTGTAACTACCAGATCCTCGAGGCCTATTGTTCTCCCTATCATCTCGCTCCTCGCGACGAACAGACTCAATCTCACGGGCAATATACAAAACCTCTTCGAAAGTAGCACCAGTCACCCTCTCCCTGGTCATGAGAATACGAAGCTGATAAGTGAGGCCATCAACAAACCTCCTAATCCTCTCTCTATCTGTTGGGACCAATCAAATGGCATGAAGAGCTAACTCGGAGAACCTCAAATTATACTGCAACACGGTCATCTCTACCTGATGCAACCACTCAAGCTTCATGTGCAGCTCCTCTTTGCGAGATTGCAATATAAACTTCTACAGGAAGAGAATGGAGAATTGCTGCCAAGTAAGGGGTGTTGTACCAACAAGCTTACGCCTCTCAAAATCCTCCCACCAAGTGAAGGTAGCTCCAGAAAACTGATAAGTAGTCAAAGTGACCCTGCTGATCTCCAGAATACCTGTTGTACGAAACACCCTCTGACACTTATCTAAGAAACCCTAGGCATCCTCGCCCTCTGCACCACTGAAGGTCGGAGGCTGAAGTCTACCAAACTCTCCAACCTACGTTGCTCGTCCTCTAGCATGGTAGGAACTACATAGTCCTGAGCAACTACAACCAGGTGGACTGGATGTGCTCCCGGTGTCTGAAGTCCCTGCACGACCTGCTCAAGTGTGCGAGCAGCGGGGGTCTGAGTACCTCCCCTGGCATGAGAAGTAGTTGCAACTATAGTAACTGAGACCGCCTGAGCTAGGCTAGTGCATACTGATAGAATCTGAGCCAAGGCCTCTTGAAGACCCGGAATCACAATGGGCACACCTGGTGCCTGTGCTGGTGCTGCTGGAGCGTCCACAACTAGGACTTGATCCTGAATGGGGCGGCTGGTGGATCTGCAGGTGTTGCCCTAGATATTGTGCGGGCCACACCCCTGCCCCTACCACAACTACGATGGTGTCCTCGGCCTCTAGTGGCCACATCTGGTGGTCGTCCATCCTTATTGGTAGCGCGTATCCTCACCATTTGTGAGAGAATAGAATAATAGAAATTTAGTACTCAGATCAACAGATTCGCACGATAAGAATTTCAAGAATATGAGGTTTCTCCTAAAGGTTCTGCAATCTCTCGGGGATAAATACAGACGTCTTTGTACCAATCTGCGAGACTCTACTAAACCTGCTCATGACTCGTGAGACCTATGTAACCTAGGCTCTGATACCAACTTGTCATGACCCTAAACCCAAATGCGATCGTGATGGCGCCTCTTGTGAAGACAAGGACAGCCGACACTTTCCATTTCAATTTTAAATAATCATATAACAAGATTTAAGTCCAAAGTATGATAAAATAATCCAAAGTAGTAGATAATAGCATAAGTTGCGGAATACCACCCAAACGCAGCCCGATACCGGGGTGTCACTAGTCATGAGCATCTATCAATCCTAATACAAGTATGAGAAGTCTATAAGCTATTACAAAATGTCTGTAAAAGATAGAAATGATAAAGAGGGAGAAACACTGGACTGCGAAGGTCAAGCAACTACCTCGTGAACTTCAAAGTCTGCCGGGAGCTCTCAACTCACACTGGGAGGATCAACAATGCCTGAATTTGCACAAGGAGTGCAAGGAGTAAAGTGAGTACTCCAACTCAGTGAGTAATAATTATAAATAAAGACTGAAAGCAGAAAATCATGTAAGGCACAATACATACTATAATGAAACAGTAAAACCACTAAAAATAGTGAATCAATAAAGATACGAAGAATAATTTAAGTTCAGTTTAAACTTCGGGAAATACCTTTTCAATAACTAAACAGACAATGATAGGCAATTAAGAAAGATAAACACATAAAGATTCACTCCTCGGGCACAATATCATTAAATCTGCACCTCGGGCAACAACTCAAAACAATACCAGCCCCTCGGACAAAATCTCATATCACAATGGGTACCCGCGCTCACTAGGGCGTGCAGACTCCTTGAGGGTCCCCTTACGGCCCAAGCGCAATATCAAGCCATCTCGTGGTGTCAACACTAGGCTCTCCGCCTCATATCAATCAAGCCACCTCGTGGCGTACATATCTCGGGCCCTCAACCTCATAATCATGATCAGTGTTTCCTCACAACATAGGCCCTCGGCCTTACTCAGTCACAAATCCTCACAAGCCACTCGGGCAATAGTAAAACATGGTTCTCAGTCCAAATATCATTTAAAAGATCATTTAAGTATTAAAACGGAGTAAACATGACTTAGTATGAAAATAGTGAAATATAACATGACTGAGATCAAGTATAAAATTAAAACAGTGAGGAAATATCAATATTAATCCTCGAAGAGTTCAAATAGTTGGCACAAGTTCCAAATATGGCATTCAACTCAAATCATGATGATAGCAAATAGATTTTCAATCAAATACGCTGTAAAATAATCATTTGGGACGGACTAAATCACAATTCCCAATAGTGCATGACCCCACGCTCGTCATCAAGCGTGTGTGTCACCTCAATATAGCACAACAGTGTGCAATCTGGAGTTTCATACCCTTAGAACATCATTTACAATCATTACTCACCTCAAACAATCAAGTATCTAGCCCGCGATGCTTTTCCCCCTCGAATCACCTTCCACTCGCGTCGAATCTATCCAAAATTAGAACGAGGACGTTAAAATATGCTAGGGGAACGAAGCCCAAGTGAAAATAATCAATATACGACACAAATCCTGAAATTACCAAAACCCGACCTCGGGCCCATGTCTCACAATTCAAATTTTTTTACAACAATAGATTCCTTATGTCCCCATGAGTTCATACGTATCAAAAAGTCCTGAAATCCGACCTCAAATGGTCCTTCAAATCCTCAATCAAAGGTCTAAGTTTCTAAGCCCTAGTTTCCCCAATTTTAACCCTTAATTTTCATAATTTATAGCTCTAATATGTGAAATAATAGTATAGGGACAAGTTTTAGGTCCAAAATCCTTACCTCAATGAAGTTCTCTTGAAACCCCTCTTCAAAATCGTCCAAAAAGTTCCCAAGTCGAGTTAGAAATGGTGAAAATAGCTCAAAATTGCGAAGGAGGCAATTTATACCTTCTGGACCAGGCATTTTCGCGTTGGCAACCATATTTCAGCTTCTGCGGTCCTAACTTAAGTCACCAAAAACCGATTCTGCGATGAAATGCCCGTACCTGCGCCATCACAAGTGCGGCTCCTGAACCACATCTGCGGCTCCAGCCTTTCCAGCCTAATTCGCTTCTGCGACTAATCCCCCGCATATGCGGCGTTGCACCTGCGGTCCCCAATACGCAGGTGCGGAAATACCAGAAGTAGCAAAATCTGTAGCTGCAACAATTTCTCAAACTCCCCGTCAACCATCCGAAATCACCCCGAGGCCCCTGGGACCTCAGCCAAAAGCATCAACCTATCCCATAACCTTATTCAAACTTGCACCAATCTTCAAAATACCTCAAACAATATGAAATCAACCAAAACACATCGGATTCAAGCCTAAGTTTTCAAAATCTTTCGGATTTCGCTTTTGATATAAAACACAAGCAAACCACGTCCGAATGACCTAAAATTTTGTACACACATCCCAAATGACACAACAGAACTACTGCAACTCTTAGAATTCCATTCCAACCCCTATATCAAAATCTTGCCTACCAACTGAAAATTGCCAAAATATTCACTTCGCCAATTCAAGTCCAAATCTACTCCGAACCTCCAAAATTCATTCCAATCACACTCCTAAGTCCCAAATCACCTCCCGAAGCTAACTGAACCATCGGAACTCCTACCCGAGCCCTCTAACACACAAGTCAACATCCGATTGACTTTTCCAACCTAAACTCACCCCAAAGAGACTAAGTTTCTCAAACCTTACCAAATCATTCCGGATTCAATTCGATCAACCCGATATTACAAAATACGGATAACAAAGTATAAAGAAACAAAAATAAAGGAAATTGAGCGGTAACTCATGAAACGACTTACTGTGTCGTCACACATTGTTATGTGGCGTCCGGCTCTCCAAAATGTCAAGCCAGGTAGGATGATGCTATTATAATAGAAGAGAAGTATTTTTGCATCAATTTTATATTATCAGGGTAGTAATACATCACTAAGTATAAATGATTCTTTCGTATAGCATAAGGATTTTTCGACCCTTTTCCCTGTAGTCTAACCAATCTTTGGCGATAATATTTAGGACCAAATATAGCACAAGCTCGTAATAATGGAAAAAAGAAAAGGGCCTGTAGTCTAACCAATCTTTGGCGATAATATTTAGGACCAAATATAGCACAAGCTCGTAATAATGGAAAAAAGAAAAGGGCATGAAAGGAACTTAAGGTTATTACTGTGAAAAAATTGGAAAGTCACAAATGTCCATGCTGGTTCAGCTACTAATGTCCTGATAAATTGCAGATTTGCGAGGACAAAGTATTAGGAGAGAAGAAGAGAGAGAGAGAGCAGAGCCATTAGAAAAACCCCTCACTCTCTCTTCTTTCTTTTCTCAATCCTCACTTCATTTCACAGCTAAACAAAAAGACTCTAATCTTTATACTTTTGTCACCATGTTCTCCTTGAATGGAAGCAGTTTTACGGTAATATTAACTCAGATTCTGATTTCACCTCAGATTTCTTCTGCATAGTCATACGAACTCATCTTCTTTTATCCAAAAAAAACTAGTATTGATTACTGGATAATTCGTGATTTAGATTGTTTGGACCAGACCCATTTTTCAAAAATTTCAACTTGAGAAGAAAAAAAAATTGCCTTTGATTCATGAAAACTTCTTGATTCAGATTGATTTAGACCAGACCCATTTTTCTATGTTAAATCCCATATTTAGAATTGAGCTAAAAATTTGTTCTTTGGCCAAATTTTGAGTTGCCATAAAAAAGAAGGAAAGGAAAACCAAGGTCAGGTTATATAATAAAGTTCATTATTTTGCAGAACAATTCGCTATCTGGGGTTTCAAGATGTTTGACTCAGTCAAGCAGAAGAGGAGTTTCAGGTCCTATGGTAGTAGTAGCAGCTGTGAACTCAAATGGTAAACCAGGAGACAGAAATGTGAGTGTTTTGGTGGAGAATTCTATGAAGGAAAGTGCTGCTGCTCCGGTAGAGAAGGAGATTAAATCTACTGTGACAGGTGGAGTTGGGGATGTTTATGGGGAAGATAGTGCGACTGAAGATCAGTCCATCACCCCTTGGACCCTCTCTGTTGCTAGGTGAAAACAGAAAACATGACCTCTTTTGATTATATTTCGATAATTACTATGCTTTGGTTATCAACTCAGGATTTAGATGAGTTTTAATTAGAAGAATTAACCTAAATAGCCACCCACCCACTTAAGCTAATAATCAGAGGATGTATAATATATGTAAGATCCATCCATAATACAGTCAACCTTCTCTATAGCAGTCATCCTTTATAACAACACTTCACTAGCAGCAAGGCAATATCGGAACAGACGAGACAGTTATACGTATAATCTATGTATACTGGCTAGGAAAAGTAAACAATAAATTCGGCTGGCTATTTGCATAAATATCCCTTTTAATTACTTGAATCAATCAATCAACTCTGTGTCAACCTGAAACTGAATGGCTGTTGATAAATTATCTGTATATTCTGTTATATTTGGACCTATTTCGTTCCAATACAAATTAGGGGTTGTCTAGTTCTAGAGGCACTTCTATTATGATCTTAAAACTTATGAGGCTTAATCCCAACTGGGCTTAAAATCTTTGTAGTTGTACGCATTTGCATGATATTTGGATTTTTGTCATCTCAATAGTGGCGCTTGCCTTTTCTTCTGTTCTTTTATTACAACAACAACTACCCAGTATACTCCCACCAGGTGGGGTCTGGGGAGGGTAATATGTAGACGAGCCTTACCCCTACCCGAAAGGGCAGAGAGGACGTTTCCAATAAATTGAAATCTATTGGTGAGAAAAAAATTAATAAAAATTTGTTATGTAACAGTTTTTGTTATTATTAGTCTTAAGAGCTAATGGCACTTATCCATTGAATAACTCTGTTCGTTTGCTTGCAGTGGTTACTCATTGTTGCGTAATCCGCACTACAACAAAGGGCTTGCTTTCAGTGAGAAAGAGAGAGATTCTCACTACTTGCGTGGTCTTCTTCCTCCGGTCGTTGTTAATCATGACCTTCAGGTTGTGTATACTGCATTTTGCAGTCCTGTGGTTTCTGTGTCTCCTTTCTTTTAACAACATTGTTGTGCCACCCCTTGTGACAGGTCAAGAAAATGATGAACAATCTCCGTCAGTATGAGGTACCACTGCAAAGATACATAGCCATGATGGATATTCAGGTAGTCAAACAAATGATTTTACGGCTCTAAATACTTTCTGCAATTATCCTGTTCTTGCATCGGCTCCTTTAAGTTATACTAGTAAGTTGTGGAGAACACAGATGATTAGGGTACAATAATTTTTGAAGTGTGATGATAGTGAGAAATGTAAACCATTTGTTTGTTCAGCTCAAGTCCAGATGTCCTTCTGCACGTGTATGGATGGCCTCGTAATACTCTTGTTTGGTATTGTATGCATTTGTGCAGGAGATGAATGAAAGGCTATACTACAAGCTTCTTATGGACAATGTTGAGGAGCTACTTCCTATAGTTTACACTCCAACTGTAGGTGAAGCATGCCAGAAATATGGCAGCATCTTCAGGCGTCCTCAAGGTCTTTTTATCAGCTTGAAAGAAAAGTAAGCGATAGAAATTCACTAGATATCTTCTCAAATTAATGGCTTGAGGCCTTTTATTTCTTGTTAAAACTAATCTGTGCTAGCCTTTTGCAGAGGCAAAATTAACGAGGTATTAAAAAATTGGCCTGAGAGGAAAATTCAAGTTATTGTTGTTACTGATGGAGAACGAATTCTGGGCCTTGGTGACCTTGGTTGCCAGGTATAATGTGTATTCACTTTTTTGAAATTCCTAAAGCCATTTTTAGGGACAAAAAAATCCTGTCTGTTTAACTAATCCAGTTCTTTTCTAAACCTATAAATTATTTTTCCATGTATACTGCAAATTTATTTCTCTGACATTGAAAACATATTATAACAATATTTATGTCATACCAGGGAATGGGGATTCCAGTAGGCAAGCTCTCTTTATACACTGCTCTGGGAGGCATTCGTCCATCAGCTGTAAGTTTCTGTAGGATAGATGTAACAGTAGTTGGAATTGAGATGATACCTTTATTTCACAAATACTATTGTGCTTATATGGAGTTTGGATAGTTCACTTTATCACTCTATCCGCCTACACCTTGTCATACACTCATATTATGGGGTTAGTTGTTTAAGGTTGTGAACTCCTCCCAATTGATGTTTGACAAATGAACCTGCAATTTGAAAATGATGTTGGAGAGTCAACAACTTTTTTCTTCAACAACGAAGAAAAGCTTGGGGCACAAAGAATCTCGCGTTCATGTAGGATCTGGAGAAGGACCGTCCCCAAAGGGAGGCGTGATGTAGGCAGCCTATTCTAACTCAACATTAGTGGTTGATTCCATGGCTCAACCCTCCGTGAACTACATGTCATACGGATACAACTTTATTGTTGCTCCAAGACTTCCCTTCAAAAGAGGAACGTAAGCCTGAGAGATTTGAATTTTGAACCCTCACGTGGAAACCCTACTTACTTAGCAGGCACACGCCTTAACCACTCAGTCAAAGAGACACTTTGAAAGGGCAGCACAATTACAAAGTATCGCGCATTCACGCAGGTTTAGGTAAAGGGCCGCACCTGAGGGGGTGTGATGTAGGCACACAAAAAAATATCCAAATATTTCTAACAACAAAAATAGTAAATTATAATAGTGTTTATCTAGTTTCTGAAAATGTTAATTTTATAGAAAAAAATATTAAGGACCCTCGTACTCCAAATTCTGCCATTCATTGAGACAGTGGGAGTACAAGGTTTATCAGTCACATAATCATATCTGGTTGCTTTTTGCTTTATCTGCTTATCAGATTAGATCAATTGAAAGCTTGACTATCCTCTTGTTCTTTGCAGTGCTTGCCCATTACCATTGATGTGGGTACAAACAATGAGGATTTGTTGAACGACGAATTTTACATTGGACTCAGGCAAAGAAGAGCTAGAGGACAGGTTCAGAAATTCATATCTGATCATGCTCACTTTGCACTCTATTCTATAGAAGATGTAGTATTTGCTTAATTTACTTTGTTTAATCGTCTATTCCATATTCAGGAATATGCCGAACTTTTTGATGAATTTATGTATGCTGTTAAGCAGAATTATGGGGAAAAAGTGCTCATTCAGGTAGACGTTCTCTGGCCTAGCTGTTCTTTGGCATAGCTGCAGATATGTGCAATTAAATATTTTAATTGATAATCTAACTTTGTTTATCCACATCTCTAGTTTGAAGACTTTGCAAATCATAATGCATTTGACCTCCTTGCAAAGTACGGAAGTAGCCACCTTGTTTTCAATGATGACATACAGGTAAGTCAAGGACTCATCAATTTGTCATTGTTTTCTTTTTTTGCGGGACGCGGGAGTAGGAAGTGATGGTTTTTCTGTTTGTACGTGCATTTAATAGCAAACATATTATCTTGTTTTTGTTTCAGGGAACAGCATCTGTGGTCCTCGCAGGGGTCATGGCAGCATTGCAATTGGTTGGAGGAACCTTGTCTGAACATACATTCTTATTCCTGGGAGCAGGGGAGGTACAGCTATTACTTATACTGAAGAAATTGTCTTCTTCTTCACTTTGAACTGCAACTTTCTTTTTTTGGGGCCACCATTGGAAAGGACCTTGCTTATCGGAGAACTGAATATTTGACTTACACAAAATATTGTGTGCTCTAAGACCAAAATGAGATTCTGTTCAAAGTTGCTCAGTGTGTTCCTGCTCTTAAAAGTTTAGCAATTATTGAAGAGCTGCTTGTATTTCTTCTGATTTGATCACCCTTTCTGCCTCTATTGTGTCCCATTCACCTTGTTGTCAATGCAGGCTGGAACAGGTATAGCAGAACTCATAGCTCTTGAAGTGTCAAAGCAGGTAGAGACTTAAAAGGATACAATTCATTTCTTTTTTGTTTATTAGTTCTTCTGCTTCGAGTTTCAACTACGTTTAAACTTAAAAGTGAAGATATTTGGCTAGCTTTACACTACTCTTTCTTGTGCAGACTGGAATCCCTCTGGAAGAGACTCGTAAGAAAATTTGGATGTTGGATTCTAAGGTACTAAAAACTCCTTTATGAGACTTTTTATTCTTTTCATCATTTCCACAGCTTGTATTATATTAAAGCATCCATATCTCCTTCTCCCTCTAGGGGCTGATTGTTAATTCTCGCATGGAGTCGCTTCAACATTTTAAGAGGCCTTGGGCACATGACCACGAACCAGTAAAAGATCTGGTGAATGCTGTCAAGGTGGTATCTCTATTCCCCCATCCTCCTTGTTCTCTCTGTCTCTCTCTCCCCCTCCATCTTCCCCGCTCTCTCTCTCTCTCTCTATATATATATATATATATCTCTCTCTCTCACACACACACTCACACGCACTCACACACACACACTCTCACACAATCCTCTTTTTGTGCCAGTCAATTAAGCCAACAGTTCTGATTGGGTCTTCTGGAGCTGGGAGAACATTTACTAAAGAAGTTGTACAAGCAATGGCAACATTCAATGAGGTAAGAAAATGGATCCCTACTTGGATAAGATCATAAGAAAAGCTACATTCTGCAGTTAGTGTCTCTAACATGTAAAAGCATAAACTAACGTTTTCAATGGTCTGTATGGCAGAAACCAATTATTTTTGCCCTCTCCAATCCAACGTCACAGTCTGAGTGTACTGCTGAAGAAGCTTATACCTGGAGTGAGGTAAGATAATGGACCCTTTACTTTTTCATGTTTGAACTTGGTCTTACAATGTCATTATTTCTCTCAGGTCCCATATGTTTTTGTTACTATTTTTTAAGTCTGTAATATTCTTTTCATGTCTCCTTCAGGGACGAGCCATTTTTGCTAGCGGGAGTCCATTTGCCCCAGTTGAGTACAACGGGAAGGTCTATGCGTCCGGTCAGGTCAGAGATTTCAGAACCTTGACTACTTACCATTTTTACCTTTTCCCCTTTTCTATGAATCTCTTTACATTATTAGTACTTCTGCAAGATACATTCTAAACTTCTCTCTTTTCTTTGTCTAGGCAAATAATGCATATATCTTCCCTGGGTTTGGTCTAGGACTGATAATTTCTGGTGCAATTCGTGTCCACGATGACATGCTCCTGGCAGCCTGTAAGTTGTGGAAATTGTTGTAGTTCAAGATTACCCCCCTCCCTCCTTTCTTAAAAATATGTAAATGAGGAAAGAGAACAACAGGAAAATGGGGAAAAAAACTGATGAACCTACATGCAGTGATCGTTCTTATGTTTTCGTAGAGGGGGGATGGCGAGTTACCCTTCTGACATGCATCTATGCTTATATTTTGAATTTTCTGGACGAAATTTCTAAGGTGTATGTTGTTGATATAATTGACCATAATCAACATCTTTCCGGCCTCTCCCATAAGGTGTGGTTAAAAAATTTGACAGCCAGTAGTACTTATTAAAAGAAAGGTGACAGCCAACAAATCCTTCTTAGATTGTCCATGGAATTGCAAAAATAGGTCCACATTTGCTGTTTGATACTGTCAAGTTGATCACCGTCTAGGTTTTGCGTTCCGAACCCCGAATTTTACGTGTTTCCATGAGATAGCTGTTTATGAAGGAATATTTTGCAATCAAACTCGCAAGGTCATAGTTTGCTAGTAGTACTGTACTTTCTTCATATGCATTCAAACATGGACAACATAATCAACAGTACACCTCTTCCAAGCTTCAGTTATTCTTAAGTTTGAACTGACAAGACCAGAACAAACTTTCATTTTTTCATTGTTGTCATCTTCATTTAAAACATTTAAAGGTGATTTCTTTTCTCTGCTTCATTAGGTTTTACATTAATATCTCCAATTTTGTTCCTTGAAACAGCGGAAGCTTTAGCAGAGCAAGTTAGTCAAGAGAACTTTGAGAAGGGGCTCATATACCCGCCATTTACCAACATAAGAAAGATTTCAGCCAACATAGCTGCGAAAGTGGCAGCTAAAGCATATGAACTAGGTATATTTCTCCTGTGGAATCTTTTCATTAGAAGATTTGCATGATCACATCCAGCAGACCTGTTGAATTTTGTCCTTTTTGTGCTTTATAGGTTTGGCCACTCGTCTACCGGAACCTGCGAACCTAGTAGCATATGCAGAGAGCTGTATGTACAGCCCCGCTTACCGCAGCTATCGTTGAGTCATAGAAGATATTTGTTGGTTCAAAAATTAGTCAGTCATTGTTCTTTTAAGATTAGTTAGTTTTTAACGTATTTTCGTTCTCCTTTTTCTTTTTTGTTCTCAAAATTTCTCAGCTCAATCCTGCTAGTTATATACAGGTGACTGAAAACATACAGTAGGATGCAGATGTTGTGTATTCATGAAATATTTCATTATGTAAGCGTGACAATGTAAGGAGCTTTGCAGCCTAAAGGCTTAATAAGCCTAAATGTCTCCGGGTGATTATATAAAATATCAAATGCCATGCATCATTTGTTGCCAGTTGAACAAGTTTTGCTTAAAGTGAATTGCATGGTAGGTTGGAAACAGTCCCTCTGTCCTCCTAGGGTAGGGGTAAGGCTGCGTATATCCTCCCCTCCCCAGACCCACACCCCACTTGTGGGATTACACTGGGTTGTTGTTGTTGTTTGAATTGCATGGTAGGCTTCTGATGTTTCGTGAGATGCAACTGCGCAAATACTGTCTAGGGTAGCCCGGCGTACATAGCATCCCGCATTTATGCAAGGTTTGGGGAAGGGTGGCACTCAAGGAGCGTGATGTAGACAACATACCATAATGCAAGCACTAGTGGCTGTTTTTACTGTTCGAATTTGTCACCTGACAACTTTACGTTGCGAGATGCAACTACTGTTTATGGTTCAATTTTTTTTCTACACCAAGAAATAAGGAGTGGAAAGATGAAATTTTTTAAGTATCTGGGCTCTGAATAGTTCGCTATGTGCAACCGGTTTCTGTTTCTTGTCCAATGGAGTTGACTAAATTGGAGAGAAGCTGTGAACTAGTCTTGATCCTATTTAGATCTCTCTCTAAAGCTGCGGTAAATAGTTTGTTGACAACAACAAAAACTCCAATGATTTTTCACGAATGGGGTGTGGAGAGGGTAAGACGTAAGCAGTCTTACCCCTTATCCTGGAAGGACAGAGACGCTGTTTTCTATTGAAACAATTTGTTGGATGTTTGTATTTTGGATTTCCGGTGTTTCAATAATCGGTATTGAAATAATTTATTGCATTTTCTTCTAGACTTTCTGTGGTGTCCGACTGTCTGCATGAAGTAAAAGAAAAAGCTTACAAGCTTAAGATGCACGGATTAGGCACTGAAAAACAAAACGTAATTATACCGTGTACAATGATGGCATCACAGATCTCACTCTGCATTTCCATTTATTTTTCTATGTAGTAATTTAAAGAATCAAGGGTTTATGACTATTCTATTAGCATAACATGAAGTAACATTTTACACACAGGATTTTGCCATACTATACATGCAAAACATAAGATAACCAATTCTATAATCATAGTTAACCAAATTGGAGATAAAACATGCCAACAATTATACTTCTCCGTTACCCCTCGCACTTGTGACTTAACAGGATCAGTGGCCTCTTCTTTTTTCTCTTTTCTTGAGAAAATAAAATCCATTATAGAGAAGCCAACAATTTACATCAAACTCCACAGTATTAGGTTTGTTAGATACCCTACTTCTATACAAGGGTAAAGAATGAACTCCAGCTTAATTCACCTACTGACTGCTCCCCGAGAGTACCTAACCTATGTTACATAGATGAGCAGGAGGAAAACACACAGTTACACCCTTCAAAGAAACAAAAGTAAAAATTTAAACTGCTTGAATTGGAGCAGTTTCACCCTTGGTAATCTCTGAGCTTTTGACTGGCGTGCTCGCATGAAATGCTGATTGCCTTGACGGTTCTGCTGTTAACTTGAGGGAGAGTGGTGAAGGCTCAATATGGCCAGAACCAGCGTCCACTAAGGTGAGCTGGGACATTCCCACTAGTTCATCTACATTCACGGGTTCTTTGGGGACAGTTGGAATTGGCTTGAGGATCTGATGATGAGATGGTTCTGCTCCTCTATCTTCAGGCACAGGAACTGCATTTGATGGCCAGAAGGAATATGGAACTGGAATGTAAGCTGGGAGGAATGCTGGAAATACTGAAGGGATCTCGTTGGTTGTGGTATTTGGTTTCGCTTCTTCAACAGGTTCACTTGGAGTTGTTTCCATGGATTCAAAATCTGACTTGAGAGAAAGATCTAAGGAAGGGAGTGAATCTGCAAAATCAGTTTCTATTGCTTTTGTTGCAGAAGGCGCTAAGTGTTCCTTATCACTTTCTATTGCTCTAGGTGGGAGCATAAATTGTTCTTCTGGTAGTGGATGGGAAGCATCAGTCCCCTGTTTAACACAACAAAATAGAGAACATAAAAGATGATCAAACAGAAGTTAGAAGAAAAGACTTTTCAGCAAAAGCCCAAGATAACAAAGCATAACATCATAATCAGGAAGCTCAAGTTTCACATTTTCTGAGACGGGAATAATGCTTTTGTCAAACGTGATAAAATGTGATGGATGACGAATTAACTAAGAGCAGACATGCTGCAACCACTGCATTTGGGTGGACTGTTTTAGGCCTTAACAATTGTGCACAGCATGCCTATTTGGTCACAATATGATCATGATACAAAGCTTAAGTTAGAGAAGCAAGACAAACCGAATCTGCAACAATGTCAAAAAGACTGGATCTTCTCTTTCTCCGAGTAGCATTACTCTGCCGAATAAAATACTTCTGAGCATGGCTAGCTACCTGGGTGGGAGTCCTTGATGTCACGAAGTTTCGAGATATACCCCGCCAATCTCCTTTGCCTAATTTCTGTAAACCAAGCAGGAAAAGCCGGTGCTCTTCCTCTGTCCATGGAACACCTACAAACACATCGAAGACAAGTTCACAACCAGCTTTCCTCTGTGCAGCCAAGTGATAAATTTGCCACACAAAGTTGGAGTTAATAATAAAGCTCCATACAGAAATTATCCCAACTGAAAAAAAACGAGATCCAAAAAGGGAGAGAAAAGCCCAATTTATAAAGTAAAGGAAAAAAGGGAACTTTCTACTCCTGAAAGCTACTCCCTCCGGTCCACAATAAGTAACCATTTTACTTTTTTGTTTTGGTTCAAATTAAGTGTCCATTTACATAATCAAGAAGGAATTAATTTTATTTTTCCAAAATTTGCCCTTATTTACATATTTCAATGCGTCAAAGTAATAATTAATTAAGGTTAATTTAGTGAATACATCTTTTTTTTCTCTGGGAGAACGTATTTCCTTAATGGGTGTACCAAAAGTAAAATGGTCACTTATTATGGACCGGAGGGAGTATTGTTTAAGAAGACGTGCCGTTAATTCTCAACCATCTCTGCACAACTCTTAAGAAATTGAAAATTGCATTTTAGGCACAGATTTAACTTTTTTCTCACTGCACCAAATCAAGAAGGTAGATGGCATCATTAGTTAAAAGGCCACATGCTATATCCAATCATTGGGGAGTGAGTTCAAGATGAACATTTGACAGATCGATGAGAAAATAATTGCAAGAGCACATCAGTTCTTTTATCAGCCTCAGTCAAAGAGATAATGCAGTTATCATGGTACTGTTTAGCCAGCACACAAAAAGTAGTTGGATCAATGGCTTGCTATAAAATTTATTTCTAAAGAACAACAATGTAGCTACTAGAAGCATCACCAGTGAGAGAACATTCTGGGGTCTACCATGCTGTTCAAGTTGATAATTTAGTTTTTACTTTTTACCATAAGGGAGGATTGGAACTATAAGAGAAACTAAAACCTCCATTTTTAAGCTGCACCATCAGATCACAACAATATCAACTTGGCAATCCATCGTTCTCAGATGCATTACAGTAAGAGGACTAATGTCTTGATTAGGCTCACAGATAATATGGACCAGTTCTTCAGTTCTCTCTTTCAGTAGTTAAACATCAGAATAGGGAAAGCTAGCAAATTATATAACACATAAATCTCATCGAGTGCATTTGTATCAAGCGAAAAAGATAGGTGCCCTTTCAACCAAATACAATAACCACAAAAGAAGAAAGGTATCAATTACCGCTTTTAACATCCACTTTTTTGTCTTGTTAATGTTGTCCATTACCGACACTGACGAATTTCCTGCAGTATCAAGCACTATAGACAAATTCACAAAAAGTTTTGCTCAATTCTATCCCTACCGCTCCAAACATCTTCCACCCCAAGACCATCACATTCATTAATATCTGCAGCCGGAGGCAGTAAATCCTCATTTCCATACATTTTTTCAATCATCAAATTTGAGTCATCAAGAAGGAAAAAGATAGCCAAACATGACATGAGTGGTGCATCCATCCTCATGGCTAACTAGCAGATAATTGACGCTTGGAGTATGATAAAGGTATGACATCAACCAATATATTGCGAAGCATGAAATAGAGGATAACTAATGGTGGAGTAAAGATTTGCATAGAAGGTATGCCTTAAAAGAAGGAGAAAGCAAAAGATAGTTTCTAGAGGAATTGCAATCAGACTTCTATAAAGGCAGCTGGTCTTTACTCTTTGGGGAAATGTTATTAGACTTTTGAGTTTGATTTAATTTGTCTACATGTTAAGATGATGAATATGACCTCAGAAGTTCTATGTCATAACTTGACAAAAAGCAACTTCATGAAGGCATCAGTGAATATCCAGGTATAGGCGTACAAGTCACCTACAACTTGACAGAAACAGAGAACAAATTTTCAATGAAGAGTAAGGGTTGCTCCGTTCTCAAAATACATAATTACATATGTGCAAATGTGAGAAGAGAAAAATAAAAGAGAATATGCCAGACGTTACCAAATAGTTCCCCAAGAAACATTTTTCTTTTTCAAAAAAAGGAGAAAGAAAAAGAAAGAGATCTTCCAGTAAATCACCTATTCTGCACTTTGATAGTAATTGGATTACCAAGTGTGAGTATCCAGCCGACTACTTAACTTTGACTCTGACCATAAAAGAAACGGAATGCAAGTATACATATACTAAAAAGTGCTCCTGTATTAACTCATAAAAAATTCATTGTCAAAGGCTCATTCAAAGCATGCTTAAACCCTGAAACTTAGAAAAGCTAGAGGAGGGTGCTTCGTTTCGCTTAAGCTGCGCTTTAGTGCAGGCCGGGCACTAAAGCTTGCGCACCCATTGACGAGTTGTATCTTGAGTACTAAACAGCAAATATAATCGCAAATATGTGTATTACGTTTCAAGGAAAACAATATACATGAATAGTTTATTTTTTTCTTAAACTACATATATATTTTCTTTCCATCGTCTTTTTACCGAAGCCCACACTTAAATTGCGCTTATGTCCCGATAGAGGAGCGCATTTTAGAGCTTTCGCCTGTGACATCACTGAATTCAACCAGCAATAACATGCAACAAACCCACGTCGACCTAAAAAGATTTCATCTCCTTAAGCTTACGAACCCCAAAACCATTAAGAATATCCCTCATAGGCTAATGGAATGTGTTGCTATTTCCTTATATAGCCTCGGGTAATCCTCACTTATGAGCTAAATTTTGGGATTGGGTTAGGCCCAAGGTCCTTTTTCTTAAGATGGTATCAGAACCATCACACCACCCTTATAATTGGTTTACCCAACGTTGGGACCTCATGTTATGTCGCCTACACTCCAGAGATTCAATCTTAGGAGTATGCAGGGGTTAGCGTGTCCCACATCGGTTGAAAAATGAGTTGTCATTCTCTTAAATAGTCTAAGGACAATTCTCACTTCATGAGTTAGCTTTTAGGAATGAGTTAGCCCAAGATCTATTTTCTTTACAAAAATTGAATCAGACTGTTCTTTTATCAAGCATAAAAAAAACAACAAAAATACAAAGTTGACACCCAACATACATAACATAAGAAGTTTGATTGTCTGAATCTTAAATGATGTGCAGTACTCAAAGAATTCATTATAGTCACATATTATGCACTATGTAGACCTAATCATCCTTCCTATCCAATTCAACTACAGATATGAGTCAAATAACTTCAAATACAAAGGGGGGATGCGTATATAATTGCACACGAGCAAAAACAAACATAAAACTAAAACCATTCTAATTTTCTACTTAAAAAAGGAGGATAGAATAAGGAAAGAGGGGAAAATATGAAAAATGACTAATTCATTATCAAGCTAGTAGGTAAACCTAATCATCCTTATCTATCTGTAACAGTGGAGACGTATTGTGATTTTGAAGATAAATACTAGTCTTTAGAGGTTTAGTCTTTGAGGTCTAATTAATTACAATTCTTAGATTATTAGTTTACATATTGTCAAATTGAGTCCTTATAGCATCCACGTGTCTAGTTTGTTAGGAAGTTATTTCTGCTTTCTATATATTCCTGTGTACTCGTCCATTTCCAGCCTCTCTGCCCTTTCGGGTAGGGGTAAGGCTCGTCTACATATTACTCTCCCCAGACCCCACCTGGTGGGAGTATACTGGATAGTTGTTGTTGTTGTTGTTGTTGTCTTTTCTCTTTCTTTAAATTTCTCTTTCAAGTTTTCAATGGCGAATCCACCGTGGGATTCGTTACAATTGGTATCAGAGCCGACGATTCTCGGCCGTTCGTCGGAGCTAATGGTGGAGTCCGATAGATGTTCGAATCAGTTTGAGCAACAGATTCAAGCTTTTATTGACAGATCGAACAGAAGAGTGCAGCATATGGAAGAATGGTATCAAAATCGCTTCCTAACCTCCCATAGTTCCCCAAATCAGTATGGAGTTCAAAGATCGTAGAGCGAGCACCAGGTTTCCATCGACCCATACGCAAATCATCAGTATTCCGGTGCAAATACACAACTTTTTCGGGAATCCTCTGGAGTTGAGCATCACAATGAAAATCTATATACATACACTTACTCTCATCCGTATAACAGTTCAGCTATGAATTCCAATCATTGTGGTGTTGAGTGTTTTGGTTATTCGCAAACTTTTCCTTACCAGGTTCCATATACTTATCATTTTGATGGTAACTGTCCAGGTTCCTATTTGGTTCAGTTGGGTGATGGGTCTGTAGTGTTAGTGACAGCTGTTGCGACTGCTCATACATATGGAGATCAACAGACAATATCGACAAGATTTAGGAAGAACAAAGAGAAGAGAGGATACCTTAATGCCTGCCATGGTTGTATCAGAAAACACGGGAAACATCCTAACGGTAAAGGAAATGCCGGTAAAATGCACAATATTAGAATGCTTTTCGACGAATACCTTCCAAGTAACTTCAGAAAAGTGGGTATGAGATGTTCTTACAAACGCAGCAATTTGTGTGGAACATCATCATTCCAGAAAGAAGTCGTAGACAAAGCAGTAAAGGAGGGCGAAGAAGAAACACGAGAACAATTGGAATCTGAAAATGATGTCATTGAGGATGAACAAAAGGAGGTTAAAGATGAAGATGAGGAGGAGGAAAAATCAAATGAACATCAGGTGTTTGATGAAAGTCTCCATAGAGAAGCAACTAAGATTCTGAGTCAACTTCCTTTAGGTGACCAGGGCTATCTATTGCCGAGTGAGATTGAGAAATCTGCTTCCAAAGAGATTTACGATGAACCATCAAGGAAGGAGGAAATTACTTTGTTCTCCACACCGGTAGAGATCGAAGTTAAGAATATTGTTCCTTTACGTGCTTGGAAATTGGAATTTGGATGTGGAAAGTTCGTGGAGGATTCTCTGTCAAGTAGATGCCCTAAATATGGAGAGGGTTGGGTTGCTAATAGACTATTCGAGGAAATGTCAAATAGAAATATGTTACCTGAAACAGTAATGATATGCAATTCTACTTGGAAGAGTGAAATTGAGAAGGGATTGCAACTTCTAATGTGTGTCTTGGTTGAAGGGTTGTATGGCAGTAACTTCAAATTGTCGGGTTATTTGATGGTGGACATCACGCGCGATTCATCAAGATTTGTAGGAAGTTCCTTGATGTCTTGGTATTTCAAGACGGGTATGTTTGAAGATGTTGTTAAGTTTCGCAATCTAAATCTGAGAGAGCTCTATGAACAACCAAGGATCCAAAGTAGAAAGAATGGAGTTGGTGGAGTCAAGCGGTTTGGAAGTTACTTTGGCCTTTGGTTCAACACTGAGCAAATTAGTTATTGCATGTTCTTCTTAGAATACCCTTCTACTTTTGATACCTTTGTCATGGTGTTCGATCAGTTAAGTAGATGCACAAGGCTTCAAAGGATACAATCTCACTTGCCAGAAAAAATCTTTATATCAGATTTAGTGGTGGTATGGGGATCCCTGTGGAAATGAACTTGGTATCCAAAGGAGCCCCAAATAGTTCCGAGATTCTTCAAATGGAGGTTGGTGTGATATCCAGTATTTTCTATCTTGATAAAAAGTTGTTGTTGTTGTTTTTGTCTATCTTGATAAAAAGGCTGCTTCTGTAAACTGGATTCAGGGGAGTGGAAAATCAGTTGTCTGTGAAGTAATCATTTCTATGGATGTAGTGAAAAAAGTTCTAAAAACTTATGTATATGCTCTTATAGAGTTTAACATGATCAAGAATCTTGCTGGATCCAATATGGCTGGTCCTCTCAGTGGGTGTAATGCACATGCTACCAATAGTAGCACTGGAATTGTAGAGAATTATCACAGCTTTACTTTTATGGCTTTTATTGATGAGAAAGACCTCCATGTTTCAGTGACTATACCTTTCAATGAGGAGGGAGTGTTAGCATCAGTCAAAAGGTTGAATGCATTTGAAAACATGAAGTTGATAATTGGTATCTCATTTGAGATTGTTGATAGAAAATTTGAAATGCTTGAGTTTGAAGATATGGATATGGCTAATGATATTGGAGGAAGCACCTCTCTTCAATCCGGATATGAAGACAGCGAGGGTATTATCTATATTAGTGATCATACTGTTCAAATGAAAATGACGATGCAATGTACTGTATATTGGAGTACAACAACCGTTGTACACCTGGTTGATCTGGTATGTGGGGTTGTGACTTCTATTGCTAGAGTTCAACAGCAACTAGAAGTTTTGCATTGGTTCAGAATCATTGGGCGAAGGATTGGCTCAGCATGGGTATAAATGTATTTCGTTGGACACTGGCCAAGGAACCACTACTCTAGTAACAAGGTTTGAAGGTTGTGAGACCTGGTGCATGAAGGAGATGTTTGATAGAACAATAGATGTTGGAGTTAAAGCTGCAGAATTAATTAGGCAAATGTTTTATGATCATGTTAGCTTTTTAGTTACTAAATCATTTATAATGGAGTTTGCTGTTGTGATGGTTTTTACTTTGTTCATTGGTAGTGGAAGCATATTGGTCTTGGTAGTTGCTGGTTACATTCATCATAAAAGTTGGTGGCGGAGAGTATTACTGCAACGTGTTTATAATATTGTTCAAGGTGGTCCTCTTTGTAAAGAAGCTGGTGAAGAAACCAGAAAATGTTGTCTATTGCATCTTGCTTCATTTCTTCCTAGCACTGAAGCTATTAGTGTTTTTGACTTAAATGAATTCTTCCAATGTCTAATGAGATCCTTCTATCAGATTTTACATGTGCAATTGATTGCCAATGATGTTTTGAGTAACAAAATGCAAGGAAGTGGGCATAAGAAGGTCACTGCTGCTACAAACAAGTACACACTGATTTTTCTCTGTTTGCAAGACAGCCATGATTACGACTTTGCAAGACTATTTCTTTGCAATTTGCAGTATCCAAACCTTGAGGACAAGGTTTGTTTTAAAGAGGGATGGAATGTAACAGTGGAGACATATTGTGGTTTCGAAGATAAATACTGGTCTTTAGAGGTTTAGTCTTTGAGGTCTAATTAATTACAATTCTTAGATTATTAGTTTACTTATTGTCAAATTGAGTCCTTAGTTATTTGCTGTTGAGTCCCTAAAGGTAGAAGCGTAATTAGCATCCACATGTCTAGTTTGTTAGGAAGTTATTTCTGCTTTCTATATATTCCTTTGTACTCGTCCATTTCCAGCTATGTTGAATGAAAATCAGAATTTTTATCTTTTAATTACTTCTCTTTCTTTAAATTACTCTTTCAAGTTTTCAATGGCGAATCCCCCGTGCGGATTCGTTACAAAAAGGAAAGAGGGGAAAATATGAAAAAATGACTAATTCATTATCAAGCTAGTAGGTAAACCTAATCATCCTATCTATCCAACTCAATCACCAGATGACAAGTCAAATAGAGCCAAAATGCAAAAAGGCAAAAACGTAAAATTGTAAATCAACTAATTAATTAAGCCTGATCACATTCCACACTTCTCTATTCAGGCCTGTACCTCGATTGGTTAGTCCCAAAAAAACAAAAATCAATTCATCTTTAAAGATTTCTCATAGATAGACTATTACTCTTGCTGCAAGATTCTTCCTCTTTTATCATGTCGAGACCAGCTATATATTAGCCTCAAATATCAATTTCTTGGACCCTATTCATTTCAATACTCAATAGTTTAAAGAATGACCAAAATCAACAACCCAAAAATTGAAAAAAACGAAAAATAGATCAAACCTTTTTTCCTTTCAAGTCGGCGATTAGCAGAAATAGAGGCATGCGTATTGGGATCATCAGAGAGGTAACCATCAGGCAAATGAGGACCATCAGAAGAAGGGGAACCTGGCGGATTAGGCGAAGAAGAAGAATGATAAGAGTGGAGAGAAGATAAATTTCCCATGCTTGCACTTTTCTTCATGATCGACCCATCTGTAAGCCGTACACCAAATAGCCGTACACCTCCACTTGCTCCGCCGCCGCCGCCGGAGGAACTACCTACACCGCCGGTGGGGGTGCCACCCCTGGTGGTGGGACAAGTCCGGGAATTGTGGCCATTGTTGTTGCAATGGGAACACCGCCGAGTCATGGTAAATTGACTCGGCGATTGGAGTTTTGGATAAGATTCTTTTTTTTTTCTTTTTTTGATAATTATGATTAGGAGTTTAGTTTGAAGGGCGAAGGTTTATAAATGGTAGTGGTGGTGGATAAGAATATGCGAATAATAAGGTGGAGGAAGATAAAAGAGGTAAAGAATGACTCAAAGTTTGTGGATGGGAGTGTAGAAGAAAAAAGAGGCTTTCTTTTGACTTTTTAGTTTTTGTTTTTAGCAAATTATGATTCATTAGTGCTAATGTGCCATGCGTTGAATTTTGATTCTTTTTGTTGATTTTCCCTCCCGTATATTTATTGGAGCCCGATTATATACGGATTCGTATCACGTAAGGTCTCATTCAGATAGAAACGCTTTATATTAAGTGTTTTGCCATACTCAGGATTTGTATCCGAAACTTCTAATTAAGGAGTTAAGTGGCGAAACCAGGAGTTTTCTCAAGGGTATTCAAACTTGAAAGAAGTGAAAAAAATTCTCCTATAAAGAATGTTCACTATATATTATATACCTCTAAAACATAATATATTACCAGTACATGCAGTATAATTTTCTAACAAATTGATCCCCTGTAAAATATGTAGCTTCGCGCATGTGTACTACATCCTTTGCTGGTAATTTTGGATTTACTTCAAAGAGTGTGGCGCTACGATTGACTTTTTATTTTTACTTAGAATTTAGTGGTGTTGAGTTGGAGCACCATTTAAACTTGGGAATGAAGAACCTTTTAATAGAATACACCCTTACAAATTGTGAACTAGTAGGCAAATACCCATTTAACCAATAGAAAATAGAAATTTTGGATCTAATAACGGATTTTCTTATATCTATTATTATAGTCCGTAGAGAAGTTTCTAGATGTACTTTTTGTGAAATTTAAATTTGGTCGAACTAATGAATAGATATCAAATGGTGATACAAAAATTATAGATCTAATGACTGAATTTTACGTTCATTATTAGAGTCCTACGAACTTTTTATAAGAACTTATATAGCGATGATTCTAATACTTTTGTGCAAAAATGACACTCGCAACTCGAGAAATAATTCAAAAATTTTAACTCAAAAAGTTTTTCACTAGAGAATTAGGAATTAGTCCTTCAATCACAAAATAACACTTCTGGTCCTACTGGATAACGCCCTGTTTTCTTTTTACCATAACAACAACAATAACGTACTTTCCATAAAAGGAGGGTAATATGTACGCAAATTTTATTCTTACCCCGTGAAGGTAGATATTACGCCCCAAACCTGAAAAAGCGTGACTGGCACCTGGTGCCATACTCAGCCCGAGCGTATCACCCTGTAACTGTGAACTTTGAAGGGGTAACCTCCAACTTCGTCTACAAGCATCTAGAGATAACTGAACTGTACCATGGTCGGGACAGGGCCTCGACCTACCCATCAAATCTGTATATATAAAATGGACTTCAATGTCTAAATCTGGTAACTCCGAGGAAGTGGAGCTTACCACCCAAGTTGATGTTTGAATATGTCTGCTAGGAGGGTCTGTTCAACTATCAATGAGGACCTGCAGGCATAAAATGCAGCGTCCCCGGCAAAATGGACGTCAGTACGAAATAATGTACCGAGTATGTAAGACAAAAAAATAACTTAAAGTTGAAACTTAACTGATGATATAATAAATGAAAGTAACTAGGAGTCAAAGATAATCTGAAGATATGCGTACCTGCTAATACTGACTCAACTCTCTCAATATAGTAAGTAAAATAATTGTCCAGTCCTATAAGACTCGATATGTTTAACTGTCTGTCATAGTAGGCTCGCTCATAGGCGCTCGACCATACTAGGCTCTGTATATCGGCCATTCTAGGTTCTCTCATAGGCACTCTGCCATAGTAGACTCGTTATATAACTCACCATCTGATTAGAGGTTGTCCAATAAGGCCTGCCCATCGATTATAGCTCGATGGTTCTGAAAATACTGTAATATTGACAGAAGACAAAACTAAACTGAATATGAAGTCCCGATAAGGAGAATACTGTAACTTATGAGACTAGAAAAATGTACATAAATTCAGGAATACGAACTTCACTTTATGTCTCATTATCAAACACATGTAGTTACTGGATCATACAAAAAAAAAAGGTTTAACCTTAACATACCTTAACTCTATTGAGTCCTTAATATCTTCCAAGAAATTCTTCAAACAACTCAACTCAATCTACCACAGCATAAGGAGATTCAAAATCAGTGCTGAGTAAAAGCTAAGTTCGCAACTTAAATTAGTAGCTCGTTTACGTAAATTCGAGTAGCATCTCCCCGGTAACAAGACCCTCCTCCAATGTCATATACCAATAACACCAAGAACACAAAAATAATAAAACGTTGCATTATTTTCCAACCTTATCTCCATCACAATATATCAAAAAATAACCCACACATCCTAATTACTTCATACATAAAACGACAACAAAAGTAGTATCAAACAACCTACAAAAATATAACGACAAATGACCAGCCCATCATTACGTTGTTATATGGTTTTTATCCACACCGTTTATCCTCCAAAACTCCATAAAACATCAGCAAAATAGACAGCCCAGAAGCAACGCGAAACAGCCCAAAAAACAGTCCACTAGAAGTCAAACAACTCGAACTCCCGACTTTCGGTTACCGTCCCATGAGTTCTAACTATTAGGAAATAATTTATAAACCCTACTTGATATTTAAATCTTAAAAACTAAATTTTTTTTAACTATGAAGTACCTTCCAAAACTCAAACTACAAAGAAAAAGAGGCGATATAGCGATACTTACATCGTAGGGATCATTCTAGTGTTATCACTTCTTGATTTCTTACCGGGGATGTTAATATTCTTGGAAACCCTTATGGGAGGCTTGAGGATAAGTTTAGAGGCCTTATTATGGTCATGGTATGTATAAAAGCGAAGAAAGAGACGACATAAGGCATAGATATATCCATTTTTTTAAAAGTCCAAGAGGTGCTAGCTTGACACCCTATTATTGACTCTTCTTAAGGAGCTTATATCTTTTTATCCGGATGTCATATGAACAAACGGTTAGGAGCATTAGAAACTAAATTCTAAGACCTTAAATTTGGTATATAATATGTCCCCAAAGACCTCATATGACACACAAAATTTATTTCTCAAAAAGCTTTAGTGACACACCTACTTGTCACCTATGCAGTCTACACAGTCTAACGAAACGACAAATATCTCTCCACTCCTATGTCGTACCGATGAATGGCTTAATGTGTTAGAGAATAAACTCGCAGGTTTTCATTTTGGCAGGTAGATCATCCCCTAGTTCCAAATATATTTGGATAAAAGCTCAGTTGCATTTGACCTAATTTTCAGCATATTTATGAACGTAATTTGTGATGATCTTTGCCAACTTTTGTTCAATAACTCGCTTGACTTCAAAACATAACACACGACTATCATAAGACAAAACTAACCCATAAAATAACCTTCATATCATTTTAAGCACCCTAGTCTCACCCCAAAAGTACAGTTATAACATTCCAAACTTGTCGACTTTCGACGAAACTTATTTTCTTCAATTGGTTTAGCTTCTAAGCCTTTCAACCCTCTTGGTACTTGTAGGCCCTGATCTTAAATATTTGTAACCTCCAAGTTAACATGATTAACTTACTTTATGTATTTTTAAAGATGATCTCATTTCAAATCTTACATCAATTGACTTACGACGTACTCTCACATACGAAACTATGAGGTGTAACAATATGAGGCTGTTTCTGGAATACCCTCGGCTCAATAAAGCAAAAAAACAACAATTATGGGGGGGGGGGGGGGAAACTACGGTAGGCGAAATAGTAACAACAACCAGAAAAAAGAAGTTGGGAATCTTATACAAGTATACCAAATAAGTCCCAATTTACCAATCTCTAGCCATTAATCATAGGCTTACAAAAACTAACCAACCACATACAAAAATTGAAAACCCAAATAAATAAGGTTCTTTCTCTCTAAAAAATCACACACAAAGATCTCCTTCCATATTTTAAGCGTGATTAGCAACATTGGATGCAAGACGTAAAGAAAAATTCATGGATAACATATCAAATAAGGTGATAAAATATAAAAAGGAAATATACAAGAATCCAAAAATCTAAACAAAAATAGATCTTTTCAATGGGTATTTGAAATTCTTTGAAAACACATAGATGAGTTAATATATAAATTTCTAGAAAAATTTGAGGTGATTTGGAGTTCAAAAAATTCTTCTGCGACACATGTATCAAACATGTATCATGCATGTATCCCATACATGTGTATTCATGGATATAATGTAATATACATTTGATACAAATAAGATACATATAAGATATACAAATGATATATAGTGTGATAAACAACATATTTTTTTCGTGTTAATCTTCAACTTCAAATTTTCAATTCAAACAACCTCAAAATTCCACCAAATCATCCTAAAGCTGAGATTCAAGCTCATTCAGATGTACCAAATCTATTCCAATAACACCCGCTCAAAAGAAAGTAAAAATTTAAACCTTTTTTGGCTACAAATAGCTATTTGGTATACTAGTAATATTTTATGAATTGACCAATTTTTATAATAAGATACTTATAAACGAACATAGCTGGTAGTTTCCCTCCAAAAAATGAAGCAAAGGAAAGATCAGGTAATAATATCGATCTAAAAATAGGGAACACGAGGATAACACTAGTACTACAACTATGGAAGGAAATACAATTTTGGAAAGGAAATACACTCGACTACCTTTTAACCTACAACCCTAATTCTCGATGTCCACGCCCTCCTGTTAAGGGTCTCGGTAAGCTGAAGATGTATCGTGTCCCGTCTGATCACCTCCCATTAATATTTCTTCGGCCTACTTCTACCTCTCCTAGGACCCACCATAGCCAACCTCTCACACCTCCTTGTTGGGGCATCTGTGCCTCTCCTTTTCATGTGCATGAACCATCTCAGTCTTGCTTCCCGAATCTTGTCTCCACATAGGCCACTCTCACCTTATCACGAATATTTTCATCCCTAATCATATATATCCTAGTATGAACATACATCTATCTTAGCATCCTTATCTACGCAACTTTTAACCTCTAAACATGAGAGGTCTTGACTGGCCAACACTCTGCCCCATACAACATGGTCCGTCAAATCACTGTTCTGTAAAACTTACCTTTAAGTCTTCATTGCATATTCTTGTCGTACAAGACACCGGGTGCTAGCCTCCACTTTTTTCACTCCGCTCCAATACGATGTGTGACATCCTCGTCAATCTCCTCATTTTCTTGGATGTGACTTATGTGTCTAGCCTCACTTCAATGTCATACTCCCGAGCCGCTTCACTAACCTTTCACTCCAAGTATTCTGTTTTAGTCCTGCTCAACTTGAAATATTTAGACTCCAAGGTCTACCTCCAAACCTCCAACCTAGCATTAATACTACATCGTGTCTCGTCTATTGGTACTATGTCATTTTCCAAAAACATGCCCCAAGGTATCTCCCTTGAACGTGTCAGGTCAATTCATCCATCACCGAGGTAAATAGGAACGGGCTAAGCTTAATCCCTAATGCAAACCAACCTCTACTGTGAATTGTCCTGAGTCCCCTCACATCGTTCTCATCCGGATCTTGGCTCTATCATAAATGTCCTTAATCACTCTAGTTTATGCGACATGCACACCTCTAGCCTCCAAGCATCTCCGCAAAACCTCCCTAGGGACTTTCTCATATGCATTTTCCAAATCAATGAACACCATGTGTAAGTGCTTCTTCTCCTCCCTATACTGTTTCATTAGTCTCCTAATAAGATGAATAGCTTCTCTCTCGAACGGCCCGTCATGAATTCGAACTGGTTCTTATAAATAGACACATCCCTCCTAACCCTCGTCTCTACCTCCTTCTCCCAAAATTTCATCGTGTGGCTTAGTAGCTTGATACTCTATAGTTGTTGCAATTTCTTTTTTACAACCTCATTTAAAATTTGTTTTTTCTCTTTTAAATTTGTTTGGTACTATTATTTGGTATCTTGAATATATTTGGTCAATTTTTATTATGCTAAATTGAAAATAAAATATTTTAATTTAGAGTAAAAATTAAAATTTTGAAAACAATATTAAAAATATTAGTGCATCCAAAAAAATTTCGTCTCAAAACAGTGAAAGAATATAATTTAAAATGTAAATAAGGATTTATATAGGAAAAAAAATTTCAAATCATTGGGACAACTAGGAACTTCTCAACCTCTTTTGTTTAACTTTTCATTTACATCGTGAGGTATTAGGGGCATATGATTACTACTTTATTTTGGGGCACGATGTTACTTATAATTATTGTTCAGATTTCCGACACCAACAAGATCCGAGAGGATAGTATACGTAGATCTTACCACTATCTTGTAAGATTAAAAAGGCTATACATAGACCTAAATGGCTAAACAATTAACAGGTCTATTCAACTCAATTGCATTTGATTTAGAATAATAGGTATTTGTAAGGATAAGATTCAAGCTTAGGAGTTGGGAAGTCCACTCTTATTGTTTTTTCAACTTGATCTACTTCAATAGTTTATTGATGAATGATGATGTTATTGTTGCAACTAATTGCTGATTACACTGAAGAAAATTCATAGGTTTTGATTTTTATGGCGGATAAGCGTAACTATCGAAAAAGCATTTTGTATAAGCTATAAAAGTCAAAGCCTATAAATTTTCAAAGCTGAACAACTAAATGTGTGTAAGACGTTATTTAATTAAATAAAAATATGCTTTCTTTAATTGCTTAAGCTTTTATAGGATATGATCACACATTTCAAAATTGTATTAAAGCAGACAGAGATTATGGATCCGAGTCTCACCGTCACTTAATATCAAAAAAAAAATCACGTGCCTGTCCATAAAAAATAATGAAGCCCGCAAGTTAGGAGCACATTAAAGACATAATTAAGTAAATAAAAATGTTTCTCTCTAACAACTTAAGCTTTTAGATAAGGTGCTCGCTGTGACGACCCAAAGGGTCATCACCTGTGCTCTTACTCCTTCTGCGACTCTGAGGCCTTGAAGACCTCATTTAGGGTTATTTCAATTTGCGTGCGTAGTCCGGATGCGAAGCCAGAAAGATTAATTATGGATTATGTATGAAAAATGATGAATTTTGATAGCAATATGATAAAAATTGGCTTTGGTCAATATTTTGGGTAAACGGACCCCGACACATGATTTGATGGTCCCGATGGGTCCGTAGGAAAATTGGACTTGGTCTTATGCCCAGAATTGAATTTCGAGGTCCCAAGCCCGATAAATAAATTTTTAAAAGAAATTATTTTTCTGAAATTAATATGGAAATTTGAAATGAAAATGGATTAGAAAGTATTGGTATCGGGCCCGTATTTTAGTTCCGGCACCCGGTACAGGTCGTGTATGTGGTTTAAGCGCTTTCTGTAAAGTTTGGCTGAAAATGGACTTCGTTTGACGTGTTTTGGACTTGAAATGGAAAGTTTAGGCTTTATGAAAATTTGGAAGAAATTATGGACTTTGAGGCTTAATTTGATGTATATGATGTTATTTTGGCGATTTGATCGCACGAATAAGTCCACAGGGTATTTTGAGGTTGTGTGCATATTTGGTTTGGCGCCCCGAGAGCGTTTTGGAAGTTGAAAAAACACAGCTGAGGCTTCAGACCTGCATGCTTCACATGGTCCGCAAAAGTGAAATCGTAAATGTCAACGGCCCATCGCAAATGCGAAGGAGGCCCAGGTTTGCGCAGCTCGCAAATGCGACTTTTTTGTTCGCAAATGCGAAAGGCCGGATTTTCTGCTGGGTTCGCAATTGCGAACCCCCGTTCACAAATCCCATATCTGTAGCCCAAGACTTTCATACTTAGACGAATTTTAAAACCACATTTCTTCATTCTTTCAAAACCCAAACTCCATAGGCGATTTTCCAAGAAATATATCTTCTCCATATCATTCGTAAGTTAATTTTACTTAATTTCTTCAATATCTAACATCATTAGATATGTTTTCATCTTAAAATCAAGGATTTTCATGGGTGAAAATGGGAATTTTGGGTAGAAATTAGGTTTTCTTAAAAATTGGTGCTTTGGACCTTAATTTGAGGTCCAATTTCAAAACTAATTATAGATATGGATTTGTGGGGAAACGAGGAACTGGGTTCTGGCTCGAACCTGGGGTTTTGACCACGTGGGCTCGGGGGAATTTTGGGAATTTTTGAGCAAAACTTTAGGAAATTCATTCTCATGCATTCAAAGTGATTCAATTAGTATTTGTTGATACTTTCAAGTAATTTGTGACTAGATTCGAGCGGTATTATGGTGAATTAGAGGGGTAAAGCTATACTAGAGGCTTGCGTTGAGTTTGGAGCATTCGAGGTGAGTGTTAGGTCTAATCTTAGCTTGAGGGAATATGAGTTGAGTCTTATTTGCTACTTGTTAATTGTTGAGTACGGTGTATAAGCATGGTGACGAGTATCTATACATTGGTGTCCAGCATGACCGTGAGGCCTTAAAATGTGATTATCATGATTTTGTTGTGAATTCCATGTTTAATTGAAGACTTCTATATATTATAAATAACATGTGAAAGACATTATGATCATTTGACTTCATGGAACATAGGCTCGGTTGTGATACGAATTGAAAAGGCATACAAGTTTATGAATTCCTTGGAGCATTGGCTCAAGTGATAAAAGTGAGGTATGAAACGAGAAATGGAAAAAAGCTAATGAGCTTTTGGATATTACCTTACCGGGATATTTTACTATTTGGTTGACTTTTCTCCTTTGCCGGGACATTGAAATTGTTGTTATTGTTCCCTTGCTGGGATTTCTATTATTGTTGTTTATTATCTCGCCCCATTGATTGTGATTGTTGTTTGGGTGATGAAGAGTGAAAAAGTACAAAGGTTGATGCCGTGCATGATTTGTATTGAGAACATGCTAATGCACGAAGGAACATTCCGTGCCATGATATGATTACCATTGAACGAAGGAACATTTCATGCCAATAGTTGATTACTAATATACGAAGGGTCATTCATGCCATGTTATGAGAGTTTATATGAAAAAAGCACGAAGGTTGATGCCGTGCACTTTATTTGATTGTTTTGGTGAGAACCCGAGTAAAAGCCCGAAGGGCCGTGCCGTGCAATTGTTGATTTTCTATCCTCGTTGATATTGTAGTCGTGCAGTTTCATTTTCTAGTTGTTGATTTTATATCCGGACTGTTACATCCCATATAGCATGCTCCCCCTCCCTCTTGACTGGTTATTTTCTGTATTCTTTTCTATTGCATATATATATATATATATATATATATATATATATATATATATATATATATATATATATATATATATATATATATATATATATATATATATATATATATTGAACTGCACATGCTCGTTTGGTAGTCTTGTCTAGCCTCGTCACTAATTCGCCGGGGTTAGACCATGCACTTACCAACATATGGGATTGGTTGTGCTGATGCTACACTCTGTGCATCTTTTTTGCATAGATCACGGAGCCGGAGTAGAGTTTGGGCAGCAGTAGGAGTTTTGGGAGCTAACTTCAGTCCAGGGACACCGAGGTAGCCTTGCTGACATCCGCAGGCCCGAAGTCTTCTATCCTTACTTTAGTTTGTTTTCCTTTGTACCGGAACAAAACAAAATTTCATATTTTTATTCTAACATTGTATTTAGTATTCTATATAAGTTCGTGAGTTAGTGACTCCAGTTCTGTGCAGAGTTGCATTGGATTTTTGCATTGTTCCCGCTTTATTTATATTTAAGACTTCCACTTTTCTATTAAATGTTTCGTTGTTTTAATAATGTCAATATTTGCTAAAATATGTTATAAGTAAGTGGCTTGCCTATCTCCTAATAGTAGGTTCTATCACGACTCCCGAGGGTGGAAAAATCTGGGTCGTGACAAGTTAGTATTAAAGCACTAGGTTACATAGGTCTCATAACTCACGGAAAACTTGGTAGAGTCTGAGGGATCAATACGGAGACGTCCGTATTTACCCCCTAGAGGTACAGAGTTAGGAAAACTTCACTTTTGTTTTTTCTTGTCGTGCGATTCTATTTCTTAAATACCGATTGTCTTTCTACTCTGTTCTTTTGCAGATGGCGAGAACATGTGCTTCCTCTTCTACCGCTCAGCAGCCCGAGCCCCCAGCAGCAGCTCCTACGAGGGACAGAGGCTGAGGCAGGGGCAGATTATGATGAGGAGGTTCCAGCTCCAGCAGATCCGGTGGCCCCAGCTTAGGTCCCAGAGGGGTTCATAGCCATCCCAGTTCTTCAACACACTTTGGTCAGATTGGTAGGCCTTATGAAGATCATCACTGGAGCGAGTTTGCTTTCAGTAGCACCAGCCACCTTTCAGGCTGGAGGAGGAGTTCAGACTCTCGCTACACGTACTCCGAAGCAGGTGGCTCCTCAGGCTCAGGTTCTAGTGGTGCAGCCAGTTGTGGCAGTTCAGCCGGTTGTTGTGACTCAGACCTGCGACGGAGCGGCTATGTCCGCAGATGCTTTGTGGAGGCTGGATAGGTTCACCAAGCTCTTCACCACCACGTTCAACGGTGCTTCAACATAGAACCCGCAAGAATTTTTGTATAGCTTCCATGAGGTTCTTCAGACTATGGATATTGTGGATACTAATTGGGTCGACTTAGCCAGACTAGCAGGGTCACCATCCTTGACCTGGGACCAGTTTGCAGAGTTGTTTTTGGAGAAGTTTCTCCCATTTACTCAGCGGGAGGCTCTTTGCAGGTAGTTCGAGCGCCTCTAGCAGGGCTCTATGACAGTCGCTCAGTATGAGACCCGATTCATTAATCTAGCTCGCCATGATATTGTCATACTCCCCACCGAGAGAGAGAGAGAGAGAGAGAGATAGAGAGCGGACGTTTATTGATGGTTTGATTCAGCCGATTCGTCTCCAGATGGCTATGAGAGCCGGGAGTGAGATCAGTTTTTAGGAGGCAGCCAATGCGTCCCGAAAGGTTGAGATGGCTCTGGCATAGAGAGGTGGTCATGGGTCAGATAAGAGGCCCCGTCATAAAGGTAGGTTCAGTTGTACCTCATTTTGAGGTAGGGATTTTTATGGTAGAGGCCATCCCCTGAGGCCCTTTCAGTCAGCTCTCCAGGTCTCTCATGGTACTTCAGATGGTAGTGGTTCTCAGTCGCATTATTCTAATCAGCAGTCTTTCAGTGCACCACCACTTTAGAGTTTTCGGGGAGGACATTCAGGTCGACAGGGTCAGCAGTCTCAGTACCCGATGGCTTGTTACAGTTGTGGTGACCTGAGTCACATTGTTATATTTTTCCCTCGAGCTTCAGGTAGTTCCTAGCAGTAGGGTCCTCACCCCATGATTCATGCACAAAGTGTTCCACAGGCCGCCCAACCAGCTAAAGGAGGGGGTAGAGGTCATAGAGGTGGAGGTAGAGATCATAGAGGTGGAGCTCGGACCGCCCGAGTTAGGGGCCATCCAGTAGCTGATCATCCTAGAGATATGGTTCATGATGGTGGGGCCTAGCCCCGGTGTTATGCTCTTCAAGCCAGGCCAGAGGCTGAGTCTTCAGATGCAGTTATTACAGGTACTATTCTGGTCTGTGATAGGGATGTTTTAGTGCTATTTGACCCTTGGTCTACGTTTTCGTATGTGTCATCCTATTTTGCACCATACTTGTTCATGCCTAGTGATGCTTTGAGTATTCCTGTTTATGTATCTACACCAGTAGGTGATTCTATAGTGGTTGACCGAATTCATCATTCCTATGTGGTAGTATTTAGGGGTCTTGAGACCCGTGTTGATTCATTGCTCTTAGATATGGTGGATTTCGATATTATATTAGGGATGGATTGGTTGTCCCCGTATGATGCTATCTTGGATTGTCACGCCAAGACCGTGACCCTGGCTTTACTATATTTGCCCCGTCTGGAGTGGAGAGGGACCCCGGGTCATACCACTCGCAGTGTTATTTCGTGTGTGAGGGCTTGACGCATGGTCCAGAAGGGGTATTTAGCCCATCTGGCATATATTCGCGATTCCAGCGCAGAGGTCCCTTTTATTGATTCTGTTCCTATTGTTCGAGAGTCCCCCGAGGTTTTCCCTTTAGACCTGCAGGTTATGCCACCCGGCAGGGATATTGATTTCTGTATTGATCTGGCTCCGGGTACGTTGCCCATTTCTATCCCGTTGTATCACAAGGCCCCACCGGAGTTGACATAGTTAAGGGATCAGTTGCAAGATTTGCTTGAAAAGGGTTTTATTAGACCTAGCATTTCGCCTTGGGGTCCACCGGTGTTATTTGTGAAGAAAAAGGATGGTTCCATGAGGATGTGCATTGATTATTGGAAATTAAACAAAGTTACAATAAAGAATAAGTATCCGCTGCCAAGGATTGACGATTTGTTCGACCAGCTTCAGGGTGCCAAAATGTTTTCATAGATAGAATTGAGATCTGGCTACCATCAGTTGAGGGTTAGGGCTTCCAATGTCCCTAAGACAACATTCCGCACTCGATACGAGCATTTTGAGTTCCTAGTCATATCATTTGGGTTGACCAATTCCCCAACAACATTTATGGAGTTGATGAATTGCGTGTTCAGGCCTTATTTGGACTTGTTCATGATAGTTTTCATTGATGATATTCTGATATACTCCCGCAACTAGGAGGAACACGAGCAACACCTCAGAGTGGTTCTTCAGACTCTGAAGGATAGTCAGTTATATGCTAAGTTCTCGAAGAGTGAGTTATGGTTGAGTTCGGTTGCATTTATGGGTCATGTTGTATCAGCATAGGGTATTCAGGTGGACCCAGGGAAGATTGAGGCAGTCAAGAACTGGCCTCGACCAGCATTAACTATAGAGATTCTGAGTTTCTTGGGGTTAGTAGGCTACTTCCGTCGGTTCGTAGAGGGGTTTTCATCTATTGCAGTCCCGATGACCGAATTGACCCAGAAGGGTGCCTAGTTCAGATGGTCAGATGAGTGTGAGGTGAGCTTCCAGAGGCTCAAGACAGCTCTGACTACAGCACCGACATTGGTTTTGCCTACAGGTTCAGGGCCTTATACAGTCTATTATGATGCTTACCGTATTGGGCTTGTTGCAGTATTGATGCAGGACGATAGTGTCATTGCCTATGCTTCGAGGCAGTCAAAATATCCACGAGAAGAATTATCCGGTTCATGATCTAGAGTTGGCAGCCATTGTTCATGCTTTGAAGATTTGGAGGCATTATCTATATGGTGTGACGTGTGAGGTGTACACTGATCACAAGAGTCTTCAGTACTTGTTCAAGCAAAAGGAGTTGAATTTGAGGCAGAGGAGGTGGTTGGAGTTGTTGAAAGATTATCATGTTACTATCTTGTACCACCCGGGGAAGGCCAATGTGGTGGCTGATGCATTCAGTAGAAAGTCCGCCAGCATGGGTAGTCTTGCTTATATTCTGGTCATCTAGAGACTACTCGCTTTGGATGTTCAGGACTTGGCCAATCGATTTGTGAGATTGGATATTTCCGAGCCTAGCTGGGTGTTAGCTTGCACGGTCGTTTGTTCTTCATTATTGTAGCGTATCCGTGAGTGGCAATTTGATGACCCCCATTTGTGTGTCCTGAGAGACACGGTGCATCCTGATGTGCCAATAAGGTGACCTTAGATGATAATGGTGTTTTGAGATTGCAGGGGCGAGTTTGTGTGCCTAATGTTGATGGGATTCGAGAATTGATCTTAGCGGAGGCCCATAGTTTCCGGTATTCTATTCATCCGGGCGCCACGAAGATATATGAGGATCTAAGGCATCACTATTGGTAGCATAGAATAAAGAAAGATATAGTTGCATATCTATCTCGATGTTTGAACTGTCAGCAGGTTAAGTATGAGCATGAGAGGCATGATGGTTTTGTTTCAGAGGATTGAGCTTCCCGAGTGGAAGTGGGAGAGGATTACCATGAATTTTGTTATTGGGCTTCCGATGACCCGGAGGAAGTTATCTTGATGTGATTAGGGTCATTGTTGATAGGATGACCAAGTTAGCGCATTTTGTTCCTGTTGCAGCCACTTATTCATCCAAGAGGTTAGATGAGATTTACATCAGAGAGATTGTTCGCCTTCATGGGGTGCCGTTATCTATCATATCGGACTGGGGTACGCAGTTTACCTCGCGCTTCTGGAGAGCAGTTCAGTGAGAGTTGGGCACCCAGGTTCAGTTGAGCACAACATTTCATCCTCAGACGGATGGACAGTCCGGATGGACGATTCAGATATTGGAGGATATGCTCCGAGCCTGTGTCATTGATTTTGGAGGCTCATGGGATCAGCTTTTGCGATTAGCGGAGTTTACAACAACAACTACATGTCCAGCATTCAGATGGCTCCATATGAGGTGCTGTATGGTAGGCGATGTCGGTCTCCAGTTGGATGGTTTAAGCCGGGAGAGGCTCGGTTATTGGGTACAAATTTAGTTCAGGAGGCATTGGATAAGGTCAAGATCATTTAGGATAGGCTCGTACAGCTCAGTCTAGGCAGAAGAGTTATGTAGACCGCAAGGTTCGAGATATAACTTTCATGGTTGGTGAGTGGGTATTTTTATGAGTGTCGCCTATGAAGGACGTGAAGAGATTTGGGAAGAAGGGAAAGCTTAGTCCTAGGTTCATGGCCCATTTGAGATTCTCGATCGTGTGGGAGAGGTGGCTTATAGACTTGCCTTGCCGCCTAGCTTGTCAGTCGTGCATCCAGTTTTTCATGTGTCCATGCTTTGGAGGTATCACTGCGATCCAGCCCACGTGTTAGATTTCAGCACTGTCCAGTTGGACAAGGACCTATCTTACGAGGATGAGTCGGTGGCCATTTTAGACCGGCAGGTTCGACAGTTGAGGTCGAAGAGTTCTCCTTCAGTGCGTATATAGTGGAGTGGTCAGCCTCCTGAGGCATCGACCTAGGAGTCCGAGTCTAATATGTGTAGCCGTTATCCTCATCTATTTTCTGACTCAGGTACTTCTTTATTTTGTCCGTTCGAAGACGAAAAGTTGTTTTAGAGGTGGAGAATGTGACGACTCAAATGGTTATCACCTGTGTTCTTACTCCTTCTATGACTCCGAGGCCTTAAAAACCTCATTTAGGGTTTCCTCGATTTACGTGCATAGTCCGGGTGCGTAGCCGAAAAGCTTAAATATTAATTATGTGTGAAAAATGATAAATTTTGATAGTAATATGATAAAAGTTAACTTTGGTCAATATTTTGGGTAAACGGACCCGGACCCGTGATTTTACGGTCCCGGAGGGTCCGTAGGAAAATATGGGACTTGGGCGTATGCTCATAATCGAATTTCGAGGTCTCAAGCCCGAGAAATGAATTTTTAAAAGAAATTATTTTTCTGGTATTAATATGGAAATTTGAAATGAAAATGGATTATAAAGTGTTGGTATCGAGTCTGTATTTTGGTTTCGGTGCCCTGTATAGGTCTTATATGTGGTTTAAGCGCTTTCTGTGAAGTTTGGTAGAAAACGGACTTCGTTTGACGCATTTCGGACTTGAAATGGAAAGTTTATGTTTTAAAAAAAATTGGAAGAAATTATGAATTTTAAGGCTTAATTTGATATGTATAATGTTATTTTGGTGATTTTATCGTACGAGTAAGTCCGCAAGGTGTTTTTGAGGTTGTGTGCATATTTGTTTTAGCATCCCTAGGGTTCGGAAGAGTATTGGATAGGCCACGAGAGCATTTGGAAGTTGAAAAAACACAGTTGAGGCTTCAGACCTGCTAGGTCCGCAAATGCGAACGGCCCATCGCAAATGCGAAGGAGGCCCAGGTCTGCACACCTCGAAAATGCGAGTTTTCTTCGCAAAAGTGAAGGTCGCAAATGCGAAAGGCCGGATTTTCTGCTGGGTTCGCAATTGGGAACCCTCGTTCTCAAATCCCATATCTGTAGTTCAGCACTTTCATACTTAGACGAATTTTAAACCCCATTTCTTCATTCTTTCAAAACCCAAACTCCATAGGCGATTTTAATAGAAATCTATCTTCTCCAGATCAATTGTAAGTCAACTTTTACTTAATTTCTTCAATCTTTAACATCATTAAACATGTTTTCATCTTAAAATCAAGGATTTTCATGGGTGAAAATGGAGATTTTGGGTAGAACTTAAGTTTTCTTAAAAATTGGGGATTTGGACCTCAATTTGGTTGATTACTAATGCACGAAGAGTCATTCCGGGCCATGATATTAGTGTTTATGCTTAGGTTGATGCTGTGGACTTTATTTGATTATTTTGGTGAACGAGAGTAAAATAACGAAGAGCGGTGCCATGCAATTGTTGATTTTCTACTCTCGTTGATATTGTAGTCGTGCAGTTTCATTTTCTAGTTGTTGATTTTATATCCGGACTGTTGCATCCTCTGTAGCATGCTCCCCCTCCCTCTCTACTGGTTACTTTCTATATTCTTTTCTATTATATATATATTGAAATGCACAGGTTTGTTTGGTAGTCCTGTTAGCTTCGTCACTACTTCGCCGGGGTTTGACCAGGCACTTACCAGCACTTGGCGTCGGTTGTGCTGATACTATAGGTCACGGAGCCGGAGCAACTTTTGGATAGCAGTAGGAGTTTTGGGAGCTAACTTCAGTCCAGAGATACCGAGGTAGCCTTGCTGACGTCCGCATACCCGGAGTCTTCTATCCTTACTTTGGTTTGTTTTCCTTTGTACCGAAACAAAACAAAATTTTATATTTTTATTTAGACATTGTATTTAGTATTTTATAAAAGTTCGTGAGTTAGTGACTCCAGTTCTGGGTAGAGTTGTATTGGATTTTCGCATTGTTCCCGCTTTAATTATATTTAAGACTTTCAATTTTTATTAAATATTTCGTTGTTTTAATAATGTCGATGTTTTCTAAAAGAGGTTATAAGTAACCCGCTTGCCTAGATCCTAGTAGTAGGCGCCATCACGATTTCCGATGATGTAAAAATCAAGATCGTGACACTCGCACACTTCAAAAATTCAACAATATGCACGAGAGTTCAAAGGCAGTAATTTATGGGATCACAACTTTCTATACTTGGATCTTTTGTTTTCCTTTTGGTTTTTTTTGGTAGCATTGATGTCAAGAAGGTCAAATAATATGCACAAAGATTCAGAGGGTACTGCAGAACAGGAAATGGCCGGGGGTTAACCTTTATTCCCCTATGTATCTAAGTACTAATTTTGGGGGTTTTGGATGGGAAGCATGATCCAGAAGCCTAGAGTTGGCACTTGCAAAAACATTGTCCAGACGCCTATCAAAGAAGGAAATTTTTATCTCCTATAGAAAATGTATATACCATATTTATTATAAATCAAAATTATTTTAAAATATTAATTTTTATAACTATATTTTATATATTTTATAGAAAAATAAGTATTTATAGTATATACTACCATTGAGGCATGAAATAAGGCGTAAAATACGCTATTTATGTTTTTCCTCTCTTTCTTTCAATTAACACACGATTCTCTCTCAAAATTTTTCTTCTTTCCCTTCGAGCAAATTAGGCTGAATCATAGATACAGAAAGAGAAACAAATCATGAAAGAAAACCTAAAAATCTCAAAATTAGAAACATGAAAGTAAACCTATATTCAAAAAAGGAAGCGGAGATACCTCGGACGATGGCGAGATTGAAGAGAAAGAGGGATTCTTAGCGCGGTAAGTAAGAGAGAAAAGAGGAAGAAGCGGTTGAATTGGAAGCGTTGTAAATTGTAATGGAAGAGGTAATGAAGCGATACAAGGAGTCTTGGCCGGAAAACGCCATCTCTGACGAACTTTCTTTTTTTTTTTATTTAAAATTTAACGTTCAACTTTCATTGATATCAACAACTTTACAATGAGGAGTTCTTTGTAGTAGTATAGACTAACTACTACTATACAATCTATCTATGCTAATACATTTCATACACTATCGACTAAGGGTAATGGTTAAGTTGTCGCAATCCCATTTGCCATTTCTTGCATTTCCTGCCTCGAATATGTACAAGTATAGCTACTTCACGGCAGAATTGATCTCCATCAAATGATCTTCCTTCAAATCTAATAGAATTCCTACTTCTCCATATGAGTGATACTGTGGTGACAAAAGCAGTAGCCACCACAGCTTTCTGCCATACCTTGCTTCTAGCAAAGCAACATATCCACTGAAGTTCAACATTCCAGCTGCATATTGTTCTATTATATCCCAGCCAATAGCAAATTCTTTGCCAAAGATTCCTAGTAATTGGACAGGTGAAGTAAAGATGGTCAAACTCTTCTACAGCTTGATGACAGAACACACACTGCTCCTCCACACTAACTCCAAATTTCAATAGTCTATCAACAGTGGGAAGTCGACCCTGAGCAGCTAACCATGTAGTGAACAGATGCCTTGGCAAGACATTTTTAGTCACCATAAGGTTCTTCCATTCCATCCTAGGGAAGGCTGGAAGCATAGAGTGATAAAGGGACTGAATCTGAAATTTTCCTGATCTGCACATACCTGCCAGTCTGTTCATGAGATTCCCAATGCAATCTATTATCAGCCAGTAGAGGGGTTCTGCATTCAATAATCTTCCTATCTACCCAAGAAGCATTCTTGGGAGTATTCATAACATCAATTGCACTACTCTTTATATAGTAGTAATGGATCCATTTAATCCATAGACAATCTTTTTTCCTTGCTAAATCCCATAACAGTTTGGATATAACAGCCTTATTCCAAATCTGTATGTCAATAATATTGAGACCACCAGCAGTGATTGGTCTGCAAATCCTATTCCAAGCCACCAAAGATCTTCTTGACACTGTTGCATTGCCAGTCCAGAGAAAGGATCTACAAACAGTTTCAATTACTTTGATCACCTTTTTAGGCAAGATAAATATCTGTGCCCAATAGGTTTGGATCCCAAATATTACTGATTTTATAAGCTGACTCCTACCTGCATAAGACAACAGGTTGGCATACCAGCAAGTAATTCTATCAGTAATTCTTTCAATCAGTGGCATGTAGTGATGAATATTGAGTTTCTTTGAATGGAGAGGGATGCCTAAGTATCTGAAGGGGAGTTGTCCCTCACTGAATCCCAATGCTTCAAGGATAGCTTCTTTATCTGTCTGATGTATTCCAGCCAGGTACACATCACTTTTATTGTTGTTGGCAGATAGACCAGATGCTGCAGAAAAAGCAAGAAATACTGAATGCAATATTTGAACAGATATGTAGTCAGCTCGACAGAACAATAACAGATCATCTACAAAGCATATATCGGCACAATCAAGTTTCCTGCATCTGGGATGGAAATTGAAATCACCATTCCTATGCAACAGAGCCAATATTTTGTTTAAGTACTCCATAGCAAGGACAAATAGATAAGGAGACATAGGATCCCCTTGTCTAATACCTCTTCTAGCAGGAAAAGGTTTGGTAAGTCCTCCATTCATCACTAAAGAGTATGTCACAGAAGAAACACAAGCCATATTCCAATCAACAAATTTGGCAGGGAATCCAAGATCAATGAGAAGTTGTTTGAGGAATCTCCATTCCAAAGTGTCATAGGCCTTCCTCAAATCCACCTTTAATACACATCTTGGAAAGATACCTTTTCTGGAGTATCCCTTAAACAATTCATGACTGAGCAATACATTATCAATAATGCTTCTACCTTCAATGAATGCTGATTGAGCTTTACCAACAATGTCATCAATAACAGCTTTCAACCTCCTAGTGATGACCTTAGATATTATTTTGTAGATAGTGGTACAGCATGCAATAGGCCTATAGTCCTTCACTGTTTTAGGAACTTTAACCTTGGGCACAAGGGCAATAGCAGTAGTATTGACCATAAGAGGCATCTGGTTGGTAGTAAAGAATTCCCTTGTTGTAGCATATATATCCTCCTTGACGACCTCCTAGTTTTTGGTAAAGAATTCCACAGGGAATCCTTCTACACCAGGGGCTTTATCTTTGGGCATGTCTTTAATAGCATCAGATATTTCTCCAGGGTTACATCCTTTATAAGTGTTCTTTGCTGGTCCAAAGTAAGGCATTTTCCTTCCTTAACAATAGAAGAATTAATACAAGGCAATTCAGAAGCACTCTCACCCATTAATGACTTGAAGATCTCAGTAAATTCCTGCTCAACAGCCACTGGTTCAGTTAACTTCACACCTGCTTTAGTATAAATGGATGTAATGTTATTTTGGCTGGTTCTTATCTTCCATTGAGCATGAAAGTATTTGGTGTTGCCATCTCCACCCTCAATCCAGCTTGCCTTTGATTTCTGTCTCATGATTTGTTCTTTAATATTACTCCACTTCTCAATGTCATGAAGGGCTTCTTTTTTCTCCTTAAATAGTTGTTCTGAAAAAGGATTCTGGAGCAATTGGCTTTGAATAATATCCAGATGTTCTCTAGCATGAATCAGTTTCTGCTGATAGGAAGCCATGTGCCTGTTCATTTCTTTTAAATGCTGCTTCAGATTCTTCAACTTATACCATATCTGATGTAAAGGTGATCCCTCACTGTTTTGAGACCATACCTGCTGCAAAATAGAAGAAAATTTAGGATCCTCCATAAGAGCATAATACAATCTGAATGGCTTAGGATATAGTAGCTTTTGTCTCCCAAACTGTATAAGAATAGGGGAATGGTCAGAGACTGAAGGATTCAAAAAGTCTGCTTCCAAATGGCCAAACTGTTGTATCTACTGAAAATTACCAAGTGCCCAATCAATCTTGCTATAAACATGCTTATTTGTCCATGAATACTTCCACCCTTTTGATCTGATAGGTGTAAGCTGGAGATCAGAAATAAGTTCCTTGACTTTAGCATCTGTCACAGGTGAACCAATCCTATCATCAGAGTGCAGAACTGAATTGAAATCACCACTGATCAACCATATATCTGAATTTGGAGTGTTGATGCCTCTCATATCATTCCAAAGTTGCTTCCTCAAAATACTTTCAACTGGTTGAACAGAACTCACAGACTTGTTAGGCAAAGTACTAGTAGCCAATGCTTCACTCATTAGTGGGACAGTAATAATACCAGGTTGAACAGATTGCACTAACATGTTAGGCAATGTGTTGGATGTCATTGCTTCACTTGCCAGTGAATCTTTGTTTTCTATATTAGCTTTAGGAATCCATTCCTTCCTTGGTTTCTTCCCTCGAGGCCTTTTCCTAATCTCCTTAGTATGCATTGGCATCTCCTGTTGCTCTACATTATGACCATTATACCAACAGTCAAGGGAGTTGTGACCAAACTTCAAGCAATGGTTACAGAATTCAGGTTTCCAGTCATACTCAACCCTTTGGATATTCAATCCAAAAGGAGTTTCAATTTCAATTTCCTCAAGCAAGGGGAAGGCAGCATCAACTTCAACCAGAACTCTGGCATATGAGATCTTCTCAAATTGAGCTGTGATTTTGTCAGTATACAGAGGCTTACCAATTGCACTAGCTAATTTGCTAAGAATTTCTGATGACCAATACCCCACTGGTAAGCCAGGGAACCTAACCCAAAAAGGAATAGTACTAAGCCACAGCCCATGGCTTAAGCACCAGTGGCTTATTTCTGTAGGAGTATGGACCATATTGGAGCACTTGATTCTTGTCCTCAACACTGTTAAATCGAAATATGCAATATCCATCAGTGTGCATTAGAATCTGTGGATTCACCACAAAATTCCAGACATGCATAACATAGTTCTCCAAGGATTTCTCAGTAGGATTATCTCCGATAATGTACCCAATTAATGAAGCACTCCAGTACTCCGACTGGGATTCTAATTCATCAGCACTAATTTTAATTACCTTTTTTCCATCCCTATCAGTAGGCGAAACAAATGATAAAACCTTACCCATATTGTGGTTGCCTCTGACAACTTCAGCCATTGTAGGAGATGAATGTTCAGAAATGGTCATATCAGAAAATTGAAGTTTCCTCACAGCTATATTTGCAGGATCCGCAACATTTACCTTAGATTGAGGCTCAATACTAACAAGTTCATCTGCATGCAGAGGGATCTTAGCTTGAAACTTCTCAGGTAAGAAGTTCCCAAAAGTTAATGGTTCCAATTCACGTGTTATTCCTGGAGAAGGAGTAACGATTTGAGTAGCAGGAGGCACTGGTTGACGCCGGCGACGCGCCATGAACGACGGGAAAGCTTCTTGCTAACGTGCGCCGCTATAGCACTGTTTCATTGCTTATCGTGCGCCGAGAGGTTTCTCCTCTTTCACTTCTTCTTTTTCCCCCTCCATGAATTCCCTATCTATTCCTTCCTTTGTGTTCCCAACGAACTTTCTTCTCTTCTTTGCTATTTAGTTACATATCTGAACAAATTCACTCAAACACATTGTATTTTTATATAAATATATTTTTTGGCCCGTGTTTATGTATTTCGAAGGTCTGTATTTTTTAATACAACTAAATACACATGTTCTCATACATACTGTACATACAGTATGCATGAATACATGATATAACCATTAAAATATGTACATATAGTATGCATGAATACATGATATAACCATTAAAATACATTGAAGAACATGATATAAATAATGAATTCATTTAATTTTAAAATACAGTAAAATACACTGAATACAAATAGAAATACAGTGAATACAACCAACCAATAAAATGTACCAAATATAGTAAGTAATAACATGTATTAGGAATAACTAAAATACTGTTAATACAAATACATTTGATTACACTGAATATAAAATAGCGAATACAGTAAATACAAACATTGAATCTAATGAATGCAACAGTAAAAAAGTATTGAAACACACTAAATACAAAAGTTATATACAACTCAAAATTCATTCTAATTAATTGGGTTGATAATGAGACATATTAGAATGGATTTTGTTCAGTTATATTAGGAGTGTATCATGCTAATTGATATTATTTCCGTTATTAGACAGCTGGACATACCTATTTTTAAGGTGATTGTCGTTACTGCATACATGAATACATGACGCGTACAACTAGACTGCCCTGATTTTAAGCGCCTTTTGCTTCCATATTCATAACGCGAATACATATGCATACATGCACGTACAACTGGACTGCGCTGATTTTAGGCGCTTTTTGCTATTGTAGTCATAACGCGAATACATGTGAATACATGAGTGTAGAGCTGGACTGCCCTAATTTTTAGGCACTTTTTGCTGCTATATTCATGAATACATCAATAAGAATACAACGAATACCTTACCGTAACAACTGGATAGTAGCTATAGGAAGTAATTATGTATATGGTAGCTATAAGAAGTTAATAGTCACTAAACAATAGGGGTTTGTGAAAATTCCTCATTAAAGAACTTCAAACATTTCATTCAAAAATTACAAAATTTGCACTTGGACGATATTTTAAGTCTTTTGCTATGTTCATCTTTACTTCACAAAAGAGGAGTGAAGGAGGGAGTAAGGTTGTGGGTCGAGGATTGGGGGCAAAATAGGGGAAGTTTATACAAGTTTCAAATTTACATAAGATAGGCCATACTTCCTTTTTTCTGAACATAACAATAGCCTCCCTCTTCCCTGCATACTCAGGCATCAGGGGGTGATATCCACCATCAGACCTCCACCTCTGCATTAGAAACCTCTTCCAATCTTTCAAGGAAACCTTTCTCCGTAGTTTTCTGTGTAGTAGAGGGATTAAATCGGATGCCATCTCTCGATGCTGCATACTCAGGCATCAGGGGGTGATATCCACCATCAGACCTCCTCCTCTGCATTTGAAACCTCTTCCAATCTTTCAAGGAAACCTTTCTCGGAAGTTTTCTGTGTAGTAGATGGATTAAAACGGATGCCATCTCTCGATGCTGCTTCAAATTTTACCCATAGCTCTTTCTTCAAAGTGTTCTCACCAGGATGCTTTCCCGTTATAACAATGTTCTTGGATTCTGTCATCATGGGAGTGCTTTCAACTAAATCTAAGTTGCCATCCCGTTTCAGTCCGCAAAAGAAAGAAAGAACAATAAATATCAGAATGATCATATTAACGATGACAACCAAATGGAAACATCCTGATTGCATGTTTTAATTTTTTCAGAAGAGGAAGATCTTGAATATCATTTTGCTTAGGTTAAAAGAAAACTGTTTGCCGAAAAGCTGGGGCCTGGGGATGCAGTTGTTGGCAGTGATACTTACCAGCTGCATTTGTCAATGGTTCTTCCACAGGTAGCTCCATCAGAACACAAGTTTTGGGTGGTGAAAAAAGCAAGTCTGGTGATTCATCTATCGCCTTCCCTCTGTTTGTCAAGTTTTGACTTAATCTGATCCCAAATAGCTCCGGATACTTCTTCGTCAAATGCTCAGCAGCTTCGGAGCTGGAGGATTCTGAATCTTGAGTAGAAAAGTGACGTGCAACAGGAAATGGTGTCATTTTATAAGCCCCATTCCTGTCCCTACAGTTGTATTCTGACGAGGGTTCAAGCAGGACACAGGTCTTCGGCGGTGAGATTTTCAAACATGGAGTCATTACTAGCAATGAGTTGTCAATTTGTGGAAGTTCCACAGGGGAAATAAGATCTCTTTTCCGAGTGACCTCGTTGATGGTCATATCGTTATCAGAAACTTTGGTTGGAATTGATTTCACTTCATCACTTACATGCAATATGTCCATCTCCCCAGTTACATCAGAAAGGGACAGTGGCTGACTAGCCATAGCAGAGGCTATATTTTGAATGGCTTTTGTATTCTCAAGCAAACGATCTTCTATATTTCCCATGATATCAAAAAGAGGGCCTTGCTGGGCGTTTGTATTTGATGTATCCTTTTCTAACTTTTTAGAGGATCCCTGGCATTTGGATGATAGTTTTTTGGGATGAGGCAAAGGTGTGAGCAGAAAAAGTTGTCTCCCACCCTCAGTCGTACAGCCTGCACGCCAGGACACAAGGGGTGATGGGGAGACCAGTGAATCCCACTTGGATTGTTCAGGGCTTTCAACAGCATCAGGACTATCAACAGCATTGCTTATATTATCAGCCACCAGAGGAATTGCCTCACTAGGTCGTGACTGTTCATACTCAGGCCTCGTGGATAGATCGGAAAGGGCTTTCTGGAATTTAGGAACCCATGGCTGCATTTTTCGACAGAAATATATGTAAAATACGATGTATCAAAAGACTTTAATGAAGGATAAGAGAATATGACATATCAAGAGAACCTTCAGAGAAGCTTGCATTTCAGACAAGACATGCACAAAATATTCAATTTCCCTTCCATTCTTCAAGCCTCCTAGTTTGAGCACTTGAACAACTTCATCAATCTGCAGTTGATCAAGTGAAGAAAGATGTCATTAACTTCTTTGTGAAAAAATCGATTATGATACAGGGAAAAAACTTCAAAGAAATAAGTATCTGTAAGACTGTACGAGCTCGAGCAAGGTGTAAAGCGAGATGTAAATATGCTCTATTGAGTGTAAAGCAACTTGAGAATACAAGACGGAGCTTATGTAAGAGTTACTGTGATATATATATAGATATATATATATATATATCTGTATGCCGTGTCATTATTCAAAATGCAACCATAAGTAAGACCACTAAACCTAAATAACGTAAAAAGAGATTGAGCGCTATGCTGATGATCACTGCACTTGAATAAGTTCATCAATCTGCAGTTGATCATGTAAAGAAAGATTTCATTAACTTCTTAATGAAAAAATTGAATTTGATACTGGAAAACAAACGTCAAAAATTAGTAGCAAGGAAGACATAATCCCAATTTCCTTTCGCGTTGTGAAAGGCCCAACAACTTATGGCGGTTAGGGAAAAACGACAAAAAGAAAGCAGGAAGGTCCAACCTTTTCACATAGGTCTTCGTTTTTGCTCCATTTACCAGAGTAAACGGGTCAACAACTGATGGTCACACTATTATTTTGGAGTAACCGTATGAATTTCCTAAAGAACATCAATAACAACAAGTATGTCTTAATTCCAAGCAAATTGGGGTTGGGTATTTGAATCCTCAAATAGTAGCAATACTGAATCCTACAATTTCCGTTAATTAGTAGTACTCGTCGATGCAGCATAACTGACAGCAGCCAGAGACACTCAACAGCTGAGTGCAAAGACACCAACTTCTAATAACCAATATACCTAACCCCCCCCCCCCCCCCCCAAAAAAAAAAAAAAAAGAAAAAGAAAAAGACAAACCAAAAGAAAAGAAAATGCAGCAAAACCTAATTACCCTTATCAAGAAAGCAAGAGACTTTATCAACTAGATAGCATGTGCAATTTACCTACTTGTCGGCATTTTAACTAGAATTTTCCATTAGCTAAAATAATTCTCTGTTTTGTATGAATGAAAGTTCCCTGACAATGCAGAAACTGATCAAGAACACCTTTCAGTTGCACTGAGATGTACCCAAAATTATAATAGAGACGTAATTCTACACCAATGTTGTCAAAAGCGAAAAGCCTTATAATGCGCTCCAGGTCCACTAGAGCTTTAAGCCAAAGCACAATTAAAAACATGGAAGAAAAAGTAACAACTTCGTTCATAATTTTTTCTTTAGCAATTAACATATTTTTTAGCCAATCATATTTAATTTTTAGAAACATCCTATTCAAGATAGAATTCATGGGCAATGATGCGCACACCTTAGTACCTTGCCTATATTGAAGTGCAGCCTAAGTGACGCATCGCGCCTACCCTGAGCTTTTCTAAGCTTGAAGGCTTAAGCCTTTGACAACACAGTTTAACACCGACTGGTATAAGGTATCACTCACTAGGAAATTAGGACAATCTGAAGAAGTTGAAATAATCAAGTGAAATTGCATTTGCACTAATAATAAGCAACATAAATCTCCTATGGCTGGGCAACAAAAAATTTCAGGTTTAATAAGTATCCTAGTTCGGCAGACTATATGAATCATGTAAATTCCTCCCTCTCTAATCAAACTAATTTCAGTTGAATAAGTCATCAGTTCTATAAAATTGTAAGTTATCTCATTTCATTGCTTATGTGTTTGGATGAACGCAGCTCGAACCTTATATGTGTTAAAAGATTCAGTAAATAAATAATAGATTCCAAACCCACTAAATTAAATGCGTTGATAGAATCCCGAACTCAGCCTATATTCAAATCCTGGATCAGCCTCTGTCTAAATAATTATAAAGAATTCAGTTAATCAATCTACTACACTTTAATCCCAAACTAGTTGGATTGGCTGTATAAAAGCTGTCTATCTGTTCCCACTCTATTTGAACCCATTTCATTCTAACGCTAAAAATATTACTAGTATTTTGAGAGACAAATCAAAATATTCTACTAAACTAGAGGTTCTCTTGTTCTATCTACATAAGTAAAAAAAACAAAAGATCATAGAATGCTTCTTGAACTATTAACAGTACCTGATGGATGACGGAGGAGAAATCGGAGCGAATGAGAATGAGACGGTCGACAATGACATTAACTTCGCCCACCACCTGTTCGACGACGTCGTTTTCCCTTCCCTGGAGGATATTCTTGGTTTTGAAGGAAGTTCCCAATGGCTTTACCGTAGTTCCATTTGAAACGTCTCGCAGTGGTTTTCTTGCTGTGGATCTAAATCTCGCCGTAGATTTGCCGGCGGTGTGGTTCAACTTGTTCGTCCGCATTTCTCTGCGCTTCGTTTTGTGTTTTCGCCAACGGTAACTTCTTCTCTCAATTTGAATTCTATTCGGGCTTCTGGGAATTGAGTTGTATGGATCGGTTCATCAGCGCCCTTAATATATGGTGATATGCCCAAACGGGTATGGATGGGCCCGTGTAATTATGAAATCTAGTCCCGAATTTATAAGTTCAAACTAAAAAAAGGAAAAAAGAAAAATTAACCTTAACCGCTCATTTAATGTATTAAATTAAAAATTGCATGGCAATATATAATATATATGTATGATTTATATATAGGTAAATGTATAACGTGTATAATATACGTATATATCCGTCAAGAAAAGTAAACGATCTGACTGGTTATTACTTTAAAGATCCCTAAAAATAAGGTACTATATTCATAGTTTTTTAAAAATTTGTAGTATTAAATATATCATAATATTTATTTATTTAAAAATATATTAGAATTTGTGGTCTTAAATATGACATAATTTTTTCATGATTATAAGAACTTGTCATTAAAGGTAAAATAAAATATTCAAGCTAAAATATTTCTAGAAACCATTTTTTAAAAAATAAAATAGTTTCAATTTTGAATAGACTAATGAGGAAATAATATCTTTTTTTTTCTAGTGGAGAAAGTAATAACAATGATTTCCTTTTTGTTTTCATTATATCTATTGTGATTAGACTAATGAGAATATGACGCCATTCTTTGTTAGTAGGAGAAAATAATAACAATGAATTTTAAATGTTTCCATTATATAAATTATTATTATTTTGGTTAAACGGTTAAAATTTTATTAACCAAGCATATTTATGCTCAACCGCTAGCTCATTTTGACTATAGAGCTAGACCAAAGAGAAACAAAAATTCTAGCAATCTAATACCGCCCTCTTCACCCCCCCCCCCCCCCACCCCAACCCACACAATTGTCATATGTCATAACAAGCCAAGACTTGGATAGGGTAGCTATTTAAACTTTCCAATATAGGCTTCCATTTGATCTCTAAGATGTAACTATATTAGGAGTATAATGTTTTTGATTTTTTGAGTGCAGGAAGTTACTAACTGGAAACAACCTCTTTGTCTTCTAAAAACTGGGATAAAGTCTGCGTACATTCTATCTTCTTCAAACCCTTCTTGCGGAACTATACTGAATATGTTGTTGTTGTGGTTGTGCACAAAGTTATTTATCCGTGAAACCTGCACAAGTTTCTCTCATTTCAAATATGATAGATTGCTGCTGGGAATAGCTAGTATACTTGCTCAAGGCCTGTTGTTGTTGCTCCTTTTTGATAACTATTCAATTTCATCATTCTAGCTGCCAATTTGATGTCATTCTCTTATCTACTGCAGAAATGTAGCCCATACAATTCTTGAATAATCGCGCTCAAACAAAATATGGTTCAGTATTTCCTCAATATTTAGTCTACATAATATGCAATCACTAGACACCTGATATATATATATATATATATATATATAAAGAGCCAACCAAAGTATGAATGGTGCCTGGGTAATGGTTTTGATTTTGATCCTATTGCTATTCTCCTACATGGACTCTTTTGGTATTGTTAATTCTTAATTGATTCTTTGAATTAGATTTCGTGAAAATTTGAAAAGAGAAGATCTTCAAAATTCCTAAATTCGTGGGGTTTATAAAGATTTTGTTGCTATGTTTAATAAATATGCATTCATTAATTATTACTAGTATTAGTACCCGCACGGATGCGCAGACACTAATTATGTCATATATTTAAGTATTTGGATTGTATGTAAGTTATTTTAAAATTTACACTTTCTCAGTAAATATAGATAATCATTAGATATTGACTACATGAAAAAAATTAACCAGTTCTTCTATTTTCTTTTTTGATATCATTTTGCCATTGTCATTGGATCCTAAAATTAGTCAGGAAGCAAAATAATAACTCATATTTATTGCAAAACAATCAAATGTTGCGACAAAGAATGACTATTTGGATACGTCTTAACTCTTTTACTACAGCTTGAACTCTTATTTACTGTTTTGATATCTCTTGGAAATTCTTAAAATTTCAGTTTCGAAAACATAATTTTTCAATAATAATTATTTTTATAATAATGTAATTGAAAATATTATTCTTAATTCAAAACTTATTTTAGTTGACTATCTAAAAATATAGTGTATTGTATTGTGCCCCCTTATGGTAGTTACTGGTCTATGTTATTGCATGTCATTTTATTTATGATTTTATGTTTAGATAATTATATATGTGATTTCTGCTGGAGTTATTAATGCTCTTTTCCTTTTCCTGAACCGATGGTTGAATGGAAACAACCTCCCTGTCCTTTCGGGTAGAGGTAAGGCATGTGTACGTATTACCCTCCCCAGACCCCATTTTGTGGGACTATACTGGATACTTGTTGTTGTTGTATCTAAAAATATCAAATATTCTTTAGGTAGTGATTTTTTTTTACTCAATTTTGATATTTGACATTAACCATGTTAAATATCTAAGTTATTTGAATTATAGTACATAACCTTAACATTTAAAACTTCTAAATAATTATAGATAATCGTCAAATATTATTTAAAAAATACTACATGAAAAAAGACTAATATTTTCTCAATTCTCGTAGTGATAATTTTATTTTTGCATTATTCTCGTAGGCGTTATTGGAATTTAAAAATACCCACAAAATAAAATAATAACTCATATTTATGACAAAACACAAAAATTATGACTTGAACTCTTATTTGTTATGATTTTATCTTTCAAAAAATATTTCTATTTTAAAATTTCAATTTCTAAAACTTTGAATATATTATAATAATGAATATCCTTATAATGATGCAAGTGAAGATATTATCATTAATTTAAAATTCACTTTAATCAGCTATCTAAAAATTTAAATAATTTTTTGGCCGCATTTATTTTAGTATGACACCACTTTAAGTTTATCAATATCTCTATCCCCAAAATTTAAATTTTTAATACCCTATATATATAAATATTTGTTCTTTGAATCATTAAATGTTAAATTGGTTGATTTTTATTATAAAACACTGCATATATTGTCTTAACATTAGTAGTTTTTTTTTGACATCATACTTGGCTTAACCTCAATGCAAACTACTCAAATTGCATTCCAATTCAAATTCGAATATCATATCAGTTTGTTAGTATTAGTGATTTTTTAAAACGACACGTAATGTAAATTAAAAAAAATATTCGAAGATATCCTTATCTTATAATATATATATTTGAGTTGAAAAAAATATATTTGAAATCGATGAGATTAACTTTCAAATTTTTTATACTCAACAAAGATGAAGCATATGAAAAAATTGTGTCATCTTTTATTTCTCATTTTTAGATATTTCCAACATTTTTTTAAATATTTATTTTCTTTTATCTTATTTTTTTGTTACAAAAAAATAATTTATTTCACTATAAAAGGATGAATTTTAATAAAAATTATGTACATATGAACTTTCATTATCATTTTAGTCTTTGGTTCAAATTATTTCATATTTTTCTTTTGGCTTTATCTAATCATCCTAAATAGGTGCTCACCCGACCACTTAAATTAAAAAGTTAAATGATGTGTAATTGTCACGACCCTAGTTCACCACTTGTGAACCTGTCATGACGGCACCCAGTCTTCGTGACTAGGTACATGCAATTTCCTGCTCTTCTGTACTTCACTTCTGGTCAGTCTCATTGGCTGGCATTCTTCTTAGTTCTGAGGTATCTAATGTCCAGATCGATTCTTATATAAGAAGTCTAAATAATTGTTGCTACTACGGTTAAGAAGACTCTTATTATGTATGGACAGTCCAGGAACGAGATCTTCACCTAACCCTCAGAAGGTTGGCTCGTTGTTAACATGCGAAGGAAAAGGCTTCAATCTCACATTTCGATGTCACTGTGGTTGCTTGAAAGGAAAATTTCACATACGGAAGAGATAATTTTAGCAAGAACCCTTTTTTAGAGTTTGATCATAAACCCTAGCCGAGGAGCTTCTTTGGCCACATGACATGAAAGAGAGGAACTGCTAGTCTTTAAGCTTGAACAAAAAATGATTTTGACTTCTTCTCACTCAACTTCCTTAGAGAACTCGAAAGCGATAAGAACCCTAATGTTATACATCAACAGCTAGTGGGATAGTCCAGCGGTACTCCTTGCCTCTGTTGACACAATTAACCAACGGGGACCGACAGACAGCTTGCTTAGTAAAGTCTTTTATCTTCCATTCAGGGGTCATGAATGATTAACAGAAACGAAGGGTGAGTGCAACGAACTAGAATTTTGGACCAGTCTTGTAGCGAATAAAGGAAAAAGGTCCAGCCTAATACATTGCGGAATTTAACAGTCTTTACGAAATACAGTAACAAAATACCGAATGACATAAGAAAAATGTATAGATTTGCCGTCTGACACATACACTTCAATACAAATACTGAAAACAACCTCCTAGACTCGGAAACCCACGGGCAACACAGGCTATAAGAAGTCTTACACTGCTCTAGTCACCAGAATATTCTAATACAAAGAGGGATTGAAATAACGTCTAATAATTAGGGATATAATGAGAAGGAGACTTTGCGGATCTGCGGACGTAGCAGATGTACACCTCAAGTCTCCAATACACTCCCTAACAGCTACTGGCGGTACGCCTGCTCAGAAGTACCTAGATCTGCACATGAAAAACATGCACAGAAGAGGCATGAGTACACCATAACGTTAATCAGTAAGTGCCAAGCCTAACCTCGGTTGGGTAATGACGAGGAAAGTCGAGGCCCTACAGAGATAAACATAAAAATAAATATGAAATGAATAGACAATAGGAGAACAGTAAATCTCGAATATCTAGCAAAAATAATAAGTAAATCGAAAACAGGCAACAAAATACAATCTACGAATACAAGAACAATCACTACAGGCTATTTATCGTCGGGGATCTCCTGGTATCCCGAGGATCTCCTGGTATCCTCATCACATGCACAAGGGATCTTCATGTATCCCGAGGATCTCTTAGTATCCTCCATTTAATCACGAGGGATCCCAAGTATCCCGAGTATCTCCTAGTATCCTCCATTTAATCAATCCTGTGCCGGAGATCTCTTAGTATCCCGCATTTCCAATCTCGGAACATAATACGTACAGGGGAACTCCCGGGATGCCGTCCCGTGGATCCAATCGTAAACACATCACAACAATTCAATATTGAACAAAAAGAAGCTAAGTACAGACAACAGGTAGAATCTAGAGTCTAGCATGCTTCACGAAAGGCAGATATTGAAATTTAGTCAAATAGAGCAAATAAGCTACTAACATGCTTTTCCTAAGCTAAAACAAGTGAAATTGCATTTTTAACAGTTAAAATAAGTCGAGTAGGGTGAATTTTCAACAGCTAGCACAAGTACACGCTCATCACCTCGCGCACAAGGCATTTAAAACAACTGTTAAGATATCCTAAGGGAAGAGTCCCCCCCCCACAAAGTTAGATAAGCCACTTACCTCAAATCGGTTTAAAAATCACTAAGAAATGATGCCTTTGCCACCAGTATCCAACTCCGAGTGGCCCAAATCTATTCAAATCAATTACATATTGTAAATAACATCGCAAGTAACAAATTCCACTAATAAAATAAAGCTAAGGCGCAAAAATAGATAAAATGACCAAATGCCCCTCCATCCAATGTCTCGGAATTAAATAATTTTTAAATTTTCAGAAACCTCTTACTCTCACGAGTCTAACCATATAAAGATCTCCAAAATCGGAGGTCAAATGCCCTTTCAAATCATCACAATTAGTTCTAAGAACTTTACCCCAATTTTCATTCAAAACTCCAAAATTATGGTTGAATTCACGATTAGATTAGTGAGTTTTAGTCATAGAGGAGTAAGGAATCGTTACCCAATCATTGACTCTAAAAATCCCTCAAAAAATCTCCCAAAACCGAGCTCTCTAGCTTGAGTTTTGATAAAAATGGAAGAACTCTCGTTTTGAAAAGTTTATAACTTTCCAGGCCCTTTGTTCAATGCGATCGCATGAAAGTGATTGCGATCGCGTAGAGTAAATGATGAGGGACCGGAATTAGGCCTATACGAAAGTAGGCATAAGTTTGTGATCGCGGAGAAGGAAAAGGCAGACCTATGCGATCACGTGAGGAGCCCTGCGATCGCATAGAGGAAATGAACCCCTGAGCCACCGGCTCGATTTGTTCAGTGCGAACACGGAAGGAGGTGTGCGATCGCATAGAAGGAGGGAGCAGAACTATACGATCGCATTCAAGGACCTACGATCGCATTGAAGGAAAAATATCCCTCCACAATTTGCACTATGCGATCACACGGGAATTGATGCGATCGCAGAGAAGAAGGTTTGCAACAGTTGTGAGGAAATTTTTTGCAATCCTTTAAGTCCCGAAATTGCTCCGTTGAGCATCCAAAACACACCCGAGGCCCTCGGTACCTCAACCAAACCTACGGACATATCCCATAACATCATTCAAACTTGTACCAATCCTTAAACCACCTAAAACAACGCCAAAAACTCGAAATAATCAATGATTTGAGACTAAGAATTCCAAATTCCAACCAAACTTGATTTCGATAAAAAACCTAACCAAAACACGTCCGATTGACCTGAAATTTTGCACGTACGTCCCAAATGACATGACGGTGCTACAACAACTTTCGGAATCGCATTCCGACCCTCGGATAAAAAATCCACTATCAGACAGGAAACTTCAAAAATCTAAGTTTCATCATTTCTAGCGTAAATGAGCTACGGACATCCAAAATACATTCAGAGCATGCTCCCAACCCCGCAATCACCTAACAGAGCTAATAGAACCATCAGATTTCCATTTCGATATCGTCTTCACATTGTTCTGATTACGAACCATTTTCAAACACTTAAGCTCTAGGGACTAAGTATCCCAAAACACTCTCAATTCTCACACCGAATGTCCCGAAAACCAAAATAGCAAAAATGAACATAGGGGAAGCAATTAATGGGGGAACGGGGCATAAATTCCAAAGACGACCAGCCGGATCGTTAAATCCTCCTACACTTAAACATTAGTTTTGACCTCGAACGAGCATAAAGAACATACCTGAAGTAGTAAAAAGATGAGGGTATCGGCTGCGTATATCCTGCTCGGCCTCCCAAGTCGCTTCTTTGGCCGGCTGACCCCGCCACTGGACATTTACTGAAGCTATATCCTTTGACTTGAGCTTTCAGACCTGCCTGTCTAATATTGCCACTGGCTCCTCAACATAGGACAAGTCATTGTCCAACTGGACTGAAGTGTACTCCAACACGTGAGACGGGTCACCCTGATACCTCCGAAGCATCGAGACATGAAATACCGGATGAACCCCGGCCAAACTGGGAGGTAAATCAAGCTCATAAGCAACCTCCCCAACACACTTCAAAATATCAAATGGGCCAATGAACCTCGGACTCAACTTCCTTTTTTTCCCAAACCTCATGACGCCTTTCATAGGCGAAGCCCGAAGCAACCCGCTTACCAACCATTAAGGAAATGTCACAAACCTTCCGGTCCGCGTAACTCTTATATCTGGACTGGGCCGCACAGAGTCTATCCTAAATCATCTTAACCTTCTCGATCACATCCTAGACCAAATCAGTGCCCAATAGCGTGGCCTCACCCGGCTTGAACCAACCCACTGGGGATGTGCATCTCCTACCATATAAGGCCTCATTCGCCGCCATTTGAATACTGAACTGATAAGTGTTGTTGTACGCAAACTCAGCCAATGGCAAGAACGGATCCCAAGACCCTCTAAACTCAATCACGCACACATGGAGCATATCCTCAAGAATCTGAATAGTGCGCTCGGGCTGTCCGTCCGTCTGAGGGTGAAAAACTATGCTCATAGTCACTCGGGTACCCAACTCGTGCTGGACGGCTCTCCAAAAACCGTGATGTAAATACCGAACCCCTGTCTGAGATGATCTAAACTTGAATGCCATGCAGACAAACAATCTCCCCGATATAAATCCCTGCTAACCGCTCCACTGAATAAGAAATACACACTGGCAATGAGCGTACTTGGTCAGCCAATCCACAACAACCCAAATGGAATCAATTTTCTTCGCCATCAGAGGGAGACCTGTCACAAAATCCATAGTGATCTTCTCCCATTTCCACTCCAGAATCTCCATATGCTGGAGTAAGCCTCCCGGTCTCTGGTGCTCAGCCTTTATCTGCTGGCAGTTGAGGCATCTAGCTACAAACTCTGCTATGTCCTTCTTTATCCGCCTCTACCAGTAATGCTGCCTTAGATCCTGGTACATCTTCACGACACCCGGATGGATGGAGTACCACGAGCTATGGGCCTCGGTCAATATCAAGTCCCGGATATCATCAACATTGGGTACACAGATCTGATCCTGCATCCTCAATACCCCATCATCTCCAATAGTCACATCCCTAGCATCACCATGCTGAACTATGTCCCTGAGGAAAAGCAAATGAGGATCATCATACTGCTGCTCCCTGATACGATCAAACAATGAAGACCGAGAAACCACACAGGTTAGAACTCGACTGGGCTTCGAATGGTCCAATCTCATGAACTGACTGGCTAAATCCTGAACATGCATCGCCATAGGTCTCTCTGAAGCTGGTAAATATGCCAAACTTCCCAAACTCTCCACCCGGTGACTCAAGGCATCGACTACCACATTGGCCTTGCCTGAGTGATAAAGAATAGTGATATCATAATCCTTCAGTAGCTCCAACCATCTCCTCTGGCGCAAGTTCAGATCTTTTTCCTTGAAAAAGTGCTGCAAACTCCGATGATCCATATAAATCTCACAAGGCACGCCATACAAATAATAACGCCAAATCTTCAAGGCATGAACAAAAGCAGCTAACTCAAGGTCATGGACAGGATAGTTCTTTTCATGTATTCAACTGTCTGGATGCGTAGGCAATCACCCTACCGTCCTGCATCAACACCGTTCCAATTCCAACTCGTGAGGCATCACAATAAACCATATAGGACCCCAAACCAGTAGGAAATAATCAGAATAAGGGATGAAGTTAATGCCACCTTGAGCTTTTGGAAGCTCACCTCACACTCGTTTGACCAATGAAAGAGAGCACCCTTTTGAGTCAATCTAGTCATATGGGCTGTAATCGATGAGAACCCCTCCACAAAACGATGGTAATACCCCACCAGGCTAAGGAAACTACGAATCTCTGTAGCTGAGGAGGGCCTGGGCCAACTCTGCATGGCCTCCACCTTCTTCGGATCCATCTGAATGCCGTCACCCGATACCACGTGGCCTAGGAATGCCACAGAACTCAACCAAAACCCACATTTTGAGAACTTTGCATATAATTTCTTTTCCCTCAGGCCTGAAGCACTGTCCACAGGTGCTGCTCATGATCTTCCCAACTCCGAGATTATACAAGAATATCATCTATGAAAACAATGACAAACGATTTGAGATAGGGCCTGAATACACTACGCATCAAGTGCATAAAAGCTGCTGGGGCGTTGGTCAGCCCAAATGACATGACAAGGAACTCGTAATGACCATACTGAGTCCCGAGAGCAGTCTTCAGGATATCCGGCTCCCGAATCTTTAGCTGGTGATAACATGAGCACAAATCAATCTTAGAAAACACATGTGCGCCCTGAAGCTGGTCAAATAGATCATCGATACGAGGCAAAGGATATCAGTTCTTCACTGTAATTTTGTTCAACTGACGATAATCGATACACATGCGCATAGAACCATTCTTTTTTTATTTACGAACAAGACAGGAGAACCCCACAGTGAAACAGTGGGTGGAATAAAATCCGTATCAAGAAATTCCTGTAATTTATCCTTTAACTCCTTCAACTTTGGGGGAGCCATATGGTAAGGAGGAATGGATATGGGCTGAGTGCCCGACAAGAAATCAATACCGAAATCAATGTCCTGATTAGGTGGAATGCCCGGAAGATCAGCTGGGAACACATCTGGGAAATCTTGAACCACTAGAACAGAGTCTATTGAAGGGGTATCAGCACTAACGTCTCTCACATAAGCTAAATACGCGGTGCACCCCTTCTCAACCGTACGTTGAGCCTTAAGAAAAGATATAACTCTACTAGGCGTGTAATAAAAAGTACCACTCCACTTAATACACGGAATACCTGGCATAACCAGCTTCACGGTCTTAGCGTGACAATCAAGAATAGCATACTGCGGCGACAACCAGTCCATGCCCAAGATAATATCGAAATCAATCATATCAACTAATAAAAGATCTGCCATGGTCTCAAAACCACAAATAGTAACCAAACATGACCGATATACGCGGTCCACAACAAGGGAATCTCCTACGGGAGTAGCAACATAAACTGGGAGAGCTCAAGGACTCTCGGGCTAAACCCAAATATGGAGCAAAATAAGATGACACATAAGAATAAGTAGAGCCTGGATCGAATAGAACCGATGCCTCTCTGTGACTAACCAATATAATACATGTGATAACAGAATAGGAGGCGACAACCTCGACACGATCAGGAATAACATAAAATATGGCCCGACCCCTCCCTCGAGGGGGACCTCTGTCTCTCCGATCTCCGCCCCTAGCTGGCTAGGAAGGTGGGGTGGCGGCTGGAGTTGGAACAATGGTTTGAGAATCCCGCTGGGTACGCTGCTGTTGAGAATGTTGTGGAGGTGCACTCCTCCCAAGCATAGGGCAATCCCTCACCATATGGCAGTTATCCCCACACTCATAACAAGCTCTGGGAGGGCGCGGTAGCTGTGAGTGACTGGGCCCACCCCTGCTAGACTGACCTCTAGAAGTACCCCGCACAGAAGGCACACTAGAAACCGGAGGTGCATAATAAGGCTCCTGGGATCTGGGAGGAGTTGGAGTACTGCTGGATGAAGGAAGAGTTGAGTGAACTGGGCGACCCGTATAGCCCCTACCATGACGTCCTGCTGCTAATGTGCGGGTACGAGAGTAATGACCCGACTCTCGAGACCTCTTGTCCTCTCTCTCCTCTTGCTCTCTGGCATGGATACCCTCTATCCTCCTGGCTATGCTCGCTACCTGCTGATACGGTATATCCATCTCCAACTTTAGCGCCATTCCAAACCTTCTGGAAGGAATAAGACCCTCGATAAATCAGCAAACCCTCTTACAAACAGTAGCCACCAAAGCCGGCGCATGCCTGGCCAACCTAGTATAACGGATGGCAGACTCAGAGATAGTCATAGGGCCTTCGTACAAATGCTCAAACTCCACGCACCATGCATCTCGCAGGCTATGGGGAACAAACTCCCTCTGAAACATATCTAAAAACTGAGTCTAAGTCAAGGAGGCAGCCTCGTCCGGACTGTCCAACTCAAAGGTGCGCCACCAGTCATAGGCGGCTCCCCAAAGCTGGAAAGCTGCGAAAGAAACCCCGCTCAAGGTAGTAATATCCATGGTGCAAAAGATGCGGTGACAATCCTCCAAAAACCCCAAAGCATCATTTGTAGCTAGTACGCTGAAAACAGGAGGGTCATACTTCTTGAACCTCTTTAATCTACGCTGCTCATCCTCAAAAGCAGGTGCCCCATCCTCTGACTGAATCGGTACTGCAGGCCGGACAGGGATAATATCTGGTATCTGTCCCATATGCACCCTCTGCTCTAGAGTGCAGGCTGCGGGAGTCTGAGCTCCTCCCCTGGCCTGAGACGTGGCTGCAGGAAGGGGAATGAACCCTGCTTGTGACAGCGTAGTATACATGCTCATAAACTGTGCCAATGCCTCCTGAACAGCTGGAGTAGTGGTGGCTGTGAGCGTGTCAGGTTCCTGAGTCCTGGCTGGATCCACTGGTAGTACCTCGGCGGCTGCTTGCACACGTGCTCTGGCTATACCCCGCGCACGTCCACGACCCCTACCCCGGCCCCTACCTCTAGCGGCTGCAGGAGGGGGAGCGGGTGCCTGATCATCCTGGGTCGTATGTGTCCTCACCATCTATGAGAGAATAGAAGACACAAGTTTAGAATCGATGTAAAAATATAACACGACAAGGAATCCAATGGAGTGAAGATTTTTCCTAAACAGTTACATAGCCTCCCGTAGATAAGTACAGACATCTCCGTACCGATCAACGAGACTCTAATAAACTGGCCTGTGTCCCGTGACTCCTATGAACCTAGAGCTCTGTTACCAACTTGTCACGACCCTAGTTCACCAATTGTGAACCTGTCATAACGACAACCAGTCTTCGCGACTAGGTAAGCCTAACACATTGCGGAATTTAACAGTCTATAAAAAAAACAGTAACAAAATACCGAATGACATAAGAAAAATGTATAGATTTGCCGCCTGAATATACACTTCAACACAAATACTAAAAATAACCTCCAAGATCCGAAAACCCACGGGCAACACAGGCTATATGAAGTTATACACTGCTCTAGTCCAGAATAGTCTAACACAAAGAGGGATCGAAATAACATCTAATAACTAGGGATAGAATGAGAAGGAGACTTTATGGATCTGCGGAAGTAGCAGATGTATACCTCAAGTTTCCAATACGCTCCCTGACAGCTACTGGCGGTACGCCTGCTCAGAAGTACTTGGATATGCACGTGAAAAACATGCGACGAGGAAGGTCGAGGCCTTATTGATATAAACATAAAAATTGATATGAAAGGAATACACAGTAGGATAACAGTAAATCTCGAGTGTCTAGCAAAAATAATAAGTAAAACGGAAACACGCTATAAATACAATCTACGAATACAAGAACAATCACTACGTGCTATTTATCATCGGGGATCTCCTGGTATCCCGAGGATCTCCTGGTATCCTCATCATATACACAAGGGATCTCCAAGAATCCCGAGGGTCTCTTAGTATCCTCCATTTAATCACGAGGAATCCCAAGTATCCCGAGGATCTCCTAGTATCCTTCATTTAATCAATCCTGTGCCGGAGATATCCTAGTATCCCACACTTCCAATCTCGGAAAATAATGCGTACAAGGGAACTCCCGGGATGCCGTCCCATGGATCCAATCGTAAACACATCAAAACAATTCAATATTGAACAAAAAGAAGCTAAGTATAGATAATAGGTAGAATCTAGAGTCTACCATGCTTCACGAAAGGCAGACATTGCAATTTAGTCAAATAAAGCAAATAAATTACTAACATGCTTTCCCTAAGCTAAAATAAGTGAAAGTGCATTTTTAATAGTTAAAATACGTGAAGAAGCACGGTCTAAATAGGTCAAGTAAGGTGAATTTTTAACACTTAGCACAAGTACATGCTCGTCACCTTGCGCACAGGGCATTTAATACAACAATCAAGATATCCTAAGGGGAGAGGTCCCCCATACAAACTTAGACAAGCCACTTACCTCGAGCCGGTACAAAAATCACTATGAAACGGTGCCCTTGCCACGAGTATCCGACTCCGAGTGTCCCAAATTTATTCAAATAAATTACATATTGTAAATAATATCGCAAGTAACAAATTTCACTCTTAAAATTAAAGCTATGGCGCGAAAATAGGTAAAATGACAAAAATTCCCCTCACGCCAACGTCTCGAAATAGGAATAATTTTCAAAAACCTCGTACTCTTACGAGTCTAACCATATAAAAGTCTCCCAAATCGGAGGTCAAATTCCCCTTCAAATCCTCACAATTAGGTCTAAGAACTTTACCCCCATTTTCATTTAAAAATTGGAATTAAAGGTTGAATTCACGATTAGATTTGTGAGTTTTAGTCATAGAGGGGTAAATAATCGTTACCCAATCGTTGCTTCTGAAAAGCCTTCGAAATATCTCCCAAATTCGAGCTCTCTAGCTTGAGTTTTGACAAAAATGGAAGAACCCTCATTTTGAAAAGTTTATTACTGCCAAGGCCCTTTGTTCAATGCGATCGCATGAAAGTGATTGCGATCGTGTAGAGTAAATGATGAGGGCCCGAAATTAGTCCTATGCGAACTCATGCATAAGGTTGAGATCACGGAGAAGGAAAAGGCAGACCTATACGATCGCCTGAGGAGCCCAGCGATCGCATAGAGGAAATGAAGCTCTGAGCCACCGGCTCGATTTGTTCAATGCGAACGCGGAAGGAGGTGTGCGATCGCATAGAAGGAGGGAGTAGAACTATGAGATCACATTTAAGGACCTGCGATCGCATTGAAAGAAAAAGGGCCCTTCATAATTTTCACTAGCATGGGAATTGATGCGATCGCAGAGAAGAAGGTTCTGCAACAGCTGTGTGAAAATTTTCTTTAATCCTTTAAGTCCCGAAATTGCTCCGTTGAGCATCTGAAACACACCTGAGGCCCTCGGGGCCTCAACCAAACCTACAAACATATCCCATGACATCATTAAAACTTGTACCAATCCTTAATGCACCTAAAACAACGTCGAAAACTCGAATTAATCAATGATTTGAGTGTAAGAACTCGAAATTCCAACCAAACTCACTTTCGATAAAAAACCTAACCAAAATACGTCCGATTGACCTAAAATTTTGCACGCACGTCCCAAATTACATGGCGGTACTACAGAAACTTCCAAAATTCCGTTCCGACCTTCGGATAAAAAATTCACTATCGGATTTTAAACTTCAAAAATCTAACTTTCGGCATTTCTAGCCTAAATGAGCTACGGACATCCAAAATACATTCTAAGCACGCTCCCAACCACGAAATCACCTAACGGAACCATCAGATTTTCATTCCTATATCGTCTTCACATTATTCTAATTACGGACCATTTTCCAACACTTAAGCTCTCATTTAGGGACTGAGTATCCCAAAAGCACTCTGAATTCGCACACCGAACGTCCTGGCAAACTAAAACAGTAGAAATAAACTTAGGAAAAGTACTTAATGGGGGAACGAGGCATAAATTCCAAAGACGACCGGTCGGGTCGTCACAGTTATTTATATATAATCCATATATAATATTTGTATAATCGTGTATTGTCGGTATATCATCTATTTATGTTAGCTATAAAAAGTAACAATAAATATTGCCGGATATTAGTAAATATTCCATAAGATTTCGATTTTTAGAGTTTATCCATGATATAACTTCTATTATAATAATTTTAAAACTCTCTACTAATGTTCAAATATATCTTATCTTTTTATTATCTTTGAAATAAAAAAAGTAAGTGATTTCTCAAATAATTTGTTTACATTTTAAAAAAAAATTTCACGTCATACCAATTTTTTTTATATATACTCTTTGTTATACTTAAAAGTCTCTATAGAAACTATCAATTAGAAATCAATTTATCTCTTGTTGAGTTTCAAAGAAATCTTTAAGACAATTTAATAATTCAAAACTAATATTCTTCAGCGAAAAAATATTGTACCCTTGCAATATTTGCTTGACTACAACTAAATGAAGGGGTTTTAGCTTATATCCTTCAATTCATTGAATGTGCTAAAGTAAAATTAATGATAGCAATTGTATAGCCAAAGTTTTATTATTTGTTTGATGTCCATTTATGCAAATTGACTCTTCAAACAAATGTTCTTCAAGAAAATAAAAAGAAATAAACTTTTTTTAATATTGACTGATTTTTTATGTTTCTTTCTCCACCATATATGTTTACTTTATTATATATGTAAGTAAACTTTTATTTGGATTGTAAACTCTTTTTTGTAAGTTAGATAAATATAATATACCCTATGTATTACATTTATTTTAAAAGAATTTTATTTTATTGAAATCTAGCTACAATGTTTTAAAGAACTATTCTTATAGGATTTTAAATGTGAAAGAGTTTTATAGTTATATGGAGTAGTTTTTTTTGCTAGAGGCGAAGTAGTATTTAAATAATTATAAAAAATAATAAACGTTTCTAACATGATTGCATATGATCATTAACCAAATTAAGTATGATAACATGATAAAAAAGATAAATTTTATATTTAATTCAAAATCGAATTTTAGAACTTTTTCTATAAATTTAAAATTATCTTTTAATATTGACTGATTCTGTAATGTTTCTTTCTCAAGCATGTATATTTACTTTATTATATATGTAAGGAAACTACTTTTATTGGGATTGTAAACTCTATAAATTCAAAATTCTTATATATATATATATATATATATATATATATATATATATATATATATATATATATATATATATTTGTGATATATATGCTTGTCCTTCTTAAAGACCATTTTACTTATGAATGGATTATAATTTGAAGAAAAAAAAGGGTTAACATTTTCAGCTCTTGTAATGATTTTCAAACGAGACAATTTAAATATTTGTTACTCAATTCTAATGGCTAAAAGATCACAATTCAAAAATTAGCCCATATGTTCAAATTTTCCATGTGGCATTTACACGTAAATATTACACGGGACGCCCTATTTGGTCGCCCCTATTTATCCTATACTCATTTATTTTTAAAACTTTTAACTTGTACCCATTTCTTAAATAAATTCATCCCCTTTCTCCTGCTTCGTTTTCTTCTTCTTCTTTTGATGAAATAAATAGCTAAAATATGCAAACAAGCAATTGAAGGAGTTTTCAAGCAAGAGGACGACCATCCCGTATGCCATATTTGTTTTTTTTTGCCTTTTTAAATGTTAATTCTTCTCTTGTTTTCCTATAAATGTGAAGTTTTTCTGCTTCGGCGTTATCTTCTCTATTGAACTGGATGAAACTGTAATCCATTAGTAATGACTAATACATGAATCGGTATGCAAGGATTATGTAATGATCCGACCGGTGGTTTTGAATTGATAGGTTTCGGTATAAGTTTCATCATTTGAAGATTTTAAAGTTCTTACGCTTGATTTTTGGTCTGATTCATCATTTCAATGTTGTGTAATGTGATTTGGAACTTCGAGCGAGTCCGTATTAGGTTATATGACTTGTGTGTGAAACGATGGGGTCCCGGGGACCTCGGGTGTGTTTTGGATGGGCCACATGTCTTTTTCTTTCACTTTTGAACTGCTGTTGCTGCTTCAGGTACTCCTTCTATGCGTTCGCGATCAGGACTTCGCGATCGTGAAGGATTATCTTAGCCCTTCTACGCGTTCGCATAGTGCATCCCGTTTTCGGGATGCCCAGTGCACTTCTACTTCGTGTTCGCATAGGCAACCCCGTGTTCACATAGAGCAAGTTCTGGAACCTCATATTTCCTTCAACGCGTTCGTATTCGTGCGTCCGTGATCGCGAAGCTCTGCTGGTCCCTTCTCTGGATTCGTGTTCCCTTCATCACGTTCATGATGCACATTTTTGGGCCAATCCATTTTTCCTCTACGCAATCGCGACCCTTGCTCCGCGATTGTATTGAACAATTAACTCGGTATTCATAATTTAATCCCAAATTCGAAGGGTTTCACTATATTATCATATTTTGACTTCTAGAGATCAGTACTTGGTGATTTTTGAAGGGATTTTCACTTGGGAAACTTGGGTAAGTAATTCTCACTCAGCTTAGACCAATTTTATGGAATCTCCTCTTAATTTCATTCTTTAATTCAGATTTTGAATGAAAAATGGGTAGAACTTTATTGACCAAATTATTGAGTTTTAAGGGTGTGTTTGACCTTCGATATGAGAGATTTTATATGGTTAGACTCATGAGAGTATAAGGGTTCTGAAAATGTTAAATTCATTCAGTTCTGAGACGTTATCCTGAGGGGCATTTTGGTTATTTTACCTAATTTCACGCTTTAGCTTTGAATTAAATAGTAGAATCGGTTGTTTGAGATGTTATTTACGATGTGTGATTGAATTGAATAGATTTGGGCCATTTGAAGTTAGTACTCGTGGCAAGAACGCGATTGCTAGATGATTTTAGCCGGTTCTAGGTAAGTATTTTGCCTAACCTTGTGTGGGGTACTTCCCCTTAGGATTTGACTATTCTTTATTAATTGTATTCCTTGTACACGAGGTGACGAGTGCATGCTCGGATTTATTTGTGAAAAATTATCCTTTTAGATTCTTAGACCCTTGAAATCACCAAATATGAGGTTGTTCTTAATACGATTGAGTTCCCTGTTGTTAGTTTCACCTCTACATGTCTTACTTGGAATCTATTGCGCTTTTGGTGTATCTTGGTTCTAAATTGATTTTTACCTATTTAACTGTGGACATTTACCCTTCTATAGTCACATTATCATTTCTAACCGCTTGTATTTATTTGGAAACCATTATTTCTGTCTCTCGTGCAATTAGTTGGTCTTAATTGGAAAGAAGTTAGATATCCTGTGTTTACGTAACATTTTCCTCAATTGTAATTATTCGTTTCATGTTAATTCCTTATTGTTGAACTGAGTACTATGGAATCGTTGGTTCGTATTATTTCTTCCTTGTTGAGTTATTCTTATTGCACTTAGTATTTCTTTGTTACGGTTATTCTTTGTAAGTTAGTTGTACCGTATTTTGGTGAACAGAAATACCTAAGTTGATTCCCTTGATTTGTTCCTGTATATATTGTCATTTATTGTGATGTACTTAAGACTGTGATGCACGAGGTTTCTTCCATGCGATTATCGATACTGTGATGCACGAGGTTTCTGCTGTGCGGTTATTGGTACTATGATGCACGAGGTCTCTGCCATGCAGTTGTTGTTAAGGGGTTGCACAAGGTCTTTGCCGTGCTATTGTTGTTATTGATGTTTTGCACATGTGACATAAAAAGGAGGGATATTTCATATGCTTATTTGTGGGTTTCGCATGTGGCAGAATAAGGTGGGAACATTGTGATGCACGTGTGGTGAAATAAGGCGGTACTTATTAATTTATCATTGTACACAAGGCGGAATAAGGTGGGTTGTGTCAGGGGTTGATTGTAATGAATAGTGACGACTTGTGGAGGTATTCCTTTTTCGTTATTACTGTGATTGTGGGTTGCTTACCTGTATGAGCTTTATCGCTCAGGAGTTTTGAGAAAACATATATCTTGCGGTCCATTCTCCCATTCATGTTACAAGTTGCTAGAATTCTTGTTAGAACATTTGCACAAGCATACGCGTAGTTAAATACTCCCGTCGAGGTAAATTGCTCCTGTTTTGCTAAGGAGGGAGGTACGCACTCGTGTATCCATTATATGTGAGAGTGTCCATAGTTAGCCGGTAAGTGGTCAACATGACTGAGAAACTGATGCGGCATAGGATGCCAAGGGTTAGATTTCAGATGTTGGGTTTTGTGAGTTATGGTTTGTCCGAGACTTGGTGAAGTTGTGGAAAGAGTGAATAAGACCTTATGTGAACACCATTATAGGATATGCGTTATGGACTTGTTTTTGCCTTGCGATGTTGTGACCTTAGGATTTGGATTGTGTTTGTCGTCGTTATACATCGTCATTTATTATTTTCTCATTGTTACTTGTTGTTCTTTTCCCTTATTGTGAATTGTGGCATTATTGGTTATTTTGTGTAGTCATTACATATTATTATATCATTTCTATTATTCCTATAATTATACTACTTATTGACCGGTAGGTGTCTTGACTGTTCATCATCACTACTCCATCGAGGTTAGTCTTGATACTTACTGGGCACCGCCATGGTATGCTCATGCTACTCTTCTGCACATTTTTGTTGTGCAGATATAGGTACCCCCATTCAGTTCTGTCAGCCTTAGAAGGAGGCATATCGGTAGAGACTTCGAGGTATGTCTGCTACGTCCGTAGACCAAGGAGTCCTTTTCCAGCTATCTGTAATAAATATAATTTCTTTTAGTATTTCTCCTTGTATAGACATTCTTGAGTCAGAGCCTCTTATGTATCCTTTAGCTTGTGAGGTGTGAGATTCCGGATTATTGGATTTTTTGTTAGTTTCTAGAGTTGTTATTGTATGTGCCAGACGGCACCTTAAACTCTGATCTATTTGACTAGTTTCGTTTTAATTATGTCTTCCGCATTTTTGTTTATATTCTGTATTGTTAGGCTTACCTAGTTGTAGGGACTAGGTGCCGTCACGACATGTTCATGGAGGGCGAACTGGGGTCGTGACAGATTATTTAATATTTTTTTTGACGTATTACAGATTGTATATATTATAAATTAGTATATTATACATAATTTTAAAATTTAAACAAAATATTACAACACAAAAACTTCAGCTCTAGATTTGAAGATTCCAAGTTACAACAAAAAAGATTTAGCTCTAGGGCTGAAGTTCGCCAGTTACAAAACAAAAACTTCAGCTCTAGAGGTGAACTTGAGGCCCGGCTACTAGAATGCTGAAGTTTTGCGTGATTGCCTTTGCTACTTTAGCCCCGTGTGCTGAAGTTATGTGAAAAAGCGGGTACGCTTGTAATTTTATTTTGCAAAGAGAACACAAGTTAAAATGTGATACAAAAAGCGGGTATAAATGCAAATGCCCTATTTACACAAACTGCTCCTTTTAAGGCCCCTTGTAAATTTAGTCCTCTTTGTCGGTAGCTAGCCCAGCGAGCTAGATTTGTCGCTGGAAGAATGATATTTAATTGGAACTTTTACATTCCTATGCCTCATAGGAAACCTTATTACTCTCAATATTTAAGGTTTGGCTTAATTACACTTAGCATACCAAATTACCAATTCTATACCATAGTGTATTTAGAACATTAATTGCGTGCGTAGAAGTATACTAGCATTATTTTAAACATTGGCATTGAATTTAGCACATTAGCAGCTGACTATGTACCTCTCCTTTTTAATATTCAAATCTTCCAACCGATAATAAAACTCTTCTTAATGACCCCATGTCAACTTCATATTACTATATTCCCCAAAATGCAGATTTTCCAAGTGCGATCCTAGACACACACACAAAAACCCCACCCCACCCCTTACAACCACCCCTATCAGAAACATGTCTTTCAGTTTCTTTTCCATTGCAGATGTCCTATTTCTAGTTCATCTTCCCCATCTTGTTCAATTTTTACTTATTTGATATCTTAACTAAAAAAATACGAGGAAATTGAGTCCTTTATATGGGTAAAAGAAGAGATATTATGATAATATTTCATTGAAAAGAAGAAAGTGTAATAATGGAAGCAAAACCAGAAGATTTGTAGAAGTTTTAATCATTTTTGATTTGTGAAAACAGAAAACAAAGTATCTACAATTAGAATACAAATAATCTACAATTTATCTATAAAATATCTACAAATTGGGTACATTAAATTTTTATATCCCAATTCCCATTCAATTGTAGCATAATTGAGATTTTTGACATAATTGCATTTTTTCAGAAGATTTGTAAAAGTTTTAGCTGTTTTTTATTTGTGAAAATAGAAAATAAAGCATCTACAATCAGATTATAAATAATCTACAACTTATCTATAAAAGATCTATAATTTCTGCAATATGTCATCTTCTTCTTCTGTAGAGAGAGTTGTAGAGAGAATGTCGATGATTAGATGTGACGACCCAAAGGGTCATCACTTGTTTTATCTATGTAGAGAGAGATGTAGAGAGAATGTCGATGAATAGATGTGACGACCCAAAGGGTCATCACTTATTTTCTCATTCGTTTCATGCTTCCGAGGCCCTGAAAACTTTATTTTTAGTTGCCTCGATTTACGTGCGCAGTTCGGACGCGTAGCCGGAAAGCTTATATGTTAAATTCTTTGAAAATTTGCTAAAATGTGGTATTAAAATTAGTAAAGTTGACTTTGGTTAATATTTTGGGCAAACGGACCCGGACCCGTGTACGGTCCCGAAGGGTCCGTAGGAAAATATGGGACTCGGGCGTATGCCCGAAATCGAAATTCGAGGTTCCGAGCTCGAGAAATGAATTTTTAAGAGAAATTATTTTTTTGAAATTAATATGAAAATTTGAAATGAAAATGGATTAAAAGGTGTTGGTATCAGCCAGTATTTTAGTTCCGGTGGCCCAGATCTTATATGTGATTTAAGACATTTCTGTGAAATTTGGTTGTAATCGGATGTCATTCGACGTGTTTCGGACCTAAATCTTAAAAAATGGAAGTTTAAGAAGTTTGTTGAAAAAGTGTTGATTTTGAGGGTTAATTGATTGATTTTGATGTTATTTTGGTGAGTTGATCGCACAGTTAAGTTCGTAGGTTATTGTTGATTTAGTGTGTATATTTGGTTAGGAGACCTAAGGGCTTGAGTATATATTTGGAGGTGTACGGGGTAGTTTGAATTTAGTAAAAAGTTGCAAAAAAATATGGTATTTTTTCACAGGGATTTTCTTCATCGCGTTTGCAGAGCTCCAGAATTTTCCTTCAATGCGTTCGCGAGACTATCCTCACGTTCGCATAGTGTTAGTTGACCCTGGGGTCTCTTCGCGTTCGCAGTCAACCATTCGCGAACGCATAGCCTTGCAGCTCCCTTCATCGCGTTCGTGTGACCATCCACGCGTTCGCATAGAACAAACTCCGACCCCCAGCTCTTTCCTTCTACGCATTCACGTTTGCCTCCACGTGTTCGCGATGACTTGCCCAGAATACTCTTCGCGAATGCGATCCCCATGTCGCGAACGCATAGGGAAAAATTGCCCAGTGATTTTTTTTGTAAAAGTTTTAGAACAATAGCTCGGGTTTTATTCCAAATTTCTCACGAATTCTTTTCTTCCCCAAGGTTTAGGAGTCCATTGAAGCCCCCATCCTTCAAGACCACTTGGGTAAGTGAATCCCCACTTATTTCCTTCATTTTTCTTCATCAATTAGTGAATTTCTAAGCTTAAATCTCATAGATTGTGGTGGAAATGGGTTGAATTAGGGCTTTTCAATTTTCTTTGCTTTAGGCCTTGTTTTGGGGTCAAATTTTGAAAATCAATTTTATATTCTCGCTCGTAGAGCAATGGGTGATTTGAAATTGGTTCAGACCTCATATTTTGACCAAGCGTGCCTGCGGTCGATTTTTAAATTTTTTGGAAGAAAGGTTTGGAATCTATATTTAGGCATTGAGTTCGATTTGTTTAGCTATTATTGATATTATAAAGTCGTTATTTCATTGACTTGATTGAGTTGGAACCGAATACGAGAGCGAATGCGGTTATTGTGGATTGATTTAGCCGTGGAAGTTGAGGTAAATATTTGGTCTAACTTTGACTTGAGAGAATATGAGTAGAGTCTTTTTTGCTAATAGCTATTTGTCGAGTACGGTGTATAGGCAAGGTGATGAGTATCTATAAACCAGTGTCTAGCATAACCGTGTGTCCTTATATTGTCATTTACCCTGAATTGTTGTAATTCTTCCATGATTATATTGATGATTTATATGTGCTATAAAAAGCATGAGAAAGAGATTATAATTACTAAACCCCGTGGAGCATTGGCTTGAGTTGTGTTACGAATTGAGAATGTATATAATATGAAATGACTCTTTGGAGAGATGGCTCGAATGATAAAGTAAATTAAAAGTGAGACGTGTAAGAAAGTGGAAGAATTGATGGTTATTCCCTTGCCGGGACGTTTTATTGGTTTTGTTGATATTTCTCCCTTGCCGGAATTCAGTTGTGTTGTTATATTCCTTGCCATGATTTCTTTTACTAGTTGTTACCTTCTTACCCCTTATTTGTGGTTGTGGTTTGGGTGAGGTTTTATCGTATATATATAGATCGGATTGCACGCCGCAACAACACTAAATGAAGTAGATCTGGTTGTGTGCCGCAACAATGCTATATATATATATATATGTGGATTGGGTTGTACGCTGCAATAATAGTAATTGTGGATCGGGTTGTACGCTGCAATAATAGTAATTGTGGATCGGGTTGTACGCTGCAATAGTATTGTTATGTGATTGGATCGGGTTACGCGCCGCAATAAATTATAGATTAAGGGTATTTATTCTGGATTTAAGTTTCTATTGGATGTTCTATCTTTAAATTTGGACTTCTTGTTTATAACTGTTGCCTCCCCCCAACATGTTCCCCCTCCTTTTATAAACTGCTTATTTCCTGTTTATTCTTTGCAATATATACTTTATAACTGCACATGTTTTTATCTGGTAGTCTGGTCTAGCCCCGTCACTACTTCGCCGAGGTTAGGCTAGGAACTTACCATCACATGGGGTCGGTTGTGATGATGCTACACTCTGTGCATCTTTTTGCACATATCACAATGCGGGGCAATAGCATTTGGATAACAGTAGAGGATTGGGAGCTGACCTTAAGTCCAGGTACATCGAGGTTGCCTTGCTGACGTCCGCAGACCCGGAGTCCCTTCTATCTTACTTTAGTTTGTTATCTCTTGTACAGAAACAAACAGTTTTATGTTTCATTCAAACCTTGTATTTACTATTCTCTAGACGTTAGTGAGTGTTGTGATATTAATCTTGGGTTGAGAATTTTGTTAAACTTCCGTATTTCTTTCAGTTAATTATATTTGAGACTTACGCTTTATTATTACATGTTTTGTTTTTTATTAAATTGTGGATGTTTGCAAAAAAAAAAAGAAAGAGTAAATAATAACTGGCTTGCCTAGCTCTCAATAGTAGGCGCCATCACGACTCCTGAGGGTGGAAAATCCGGATCGTGAAAACAGAGCTTTTGCAAGACTGATTTCTACAATTTGAAATTGAGCTTCTGTTTTCGATGAACCGAGCTTTTGATTTGTGTCTTAAGAGAAAATATCGAAGAACAGATCTGAGCTTTTGAACAGATTTGATTTCGATGAATTGATCTTTTGAGCATGTTTGATTTGTAGCTAAATCAATTAGAATATTTTGTTCCTGAATTTTAGCGCGCCTAATTAGGAAGATTCAACTGCTAATAATTATTATTTAATAAATGACATAATAATTCTAGGAAAAATATGGACAGAGCAGATAAATTAAAAACTGTACGCATTTTTAATAATAAAGTTTGACACATGGTATAAGAAAGGGAAAAATTCACCAAACTAACGAGATAAAATTTAAATAATGGCCTAAAAAAAGGCCTTACGGTCCAAATGATCCAATTTCAATTATTTCATGGCCGTTGCTTCTATAGAATTTAAAGAATATCCTAAATGAGTAATGATTGAACTGGTATTTATTCTTACTTACTAACTTCAAATTATGAATCCGCCCTTAGAATAACTTATTTAGAAAGAACTAGTAGATGTCTGGCTAAAGCTCAACCACGCGGCTAGCTGTTGCATGTTTTGAAGCAAGAAGTTAAATAATGTATTTATTGGACGTAACTAGTAAATTTAGTGATCAAAAGATCACATATTCAAATCGTGAAAATATTCTTTTGCAAAAACATAAAGTAAGGCTGTCATACTCTTGTGATCTGGTGCTCTTCCGAATCTCACACATAACAAAAATTTAATACACCAAACTACTCTTTTATCTATTAGGAGTAAGTGATAAATTTAGTGGGGAATCTTCTTAAAGAGACGTGCAAGTTATAACACTGTTATAAAAGACTTGAAATGTCACAAATTAGGTGTACCAAATTAAGTTCCATTTTCGACACATATCTATTTTGACCATACACCAAAACTCAATGACATATGGAGTATGTTTCGAAAATGATATACAAAACTTAAGAACACATGGTCAAAATTCAACTTACTCTGAACAAATTATTCGGTGAATTAATGATAATGACTTAATGGGAAACGAGAAGTTCCTGTGATGAAATCAGAGGCAGACCAATATATAATCTTAGGGGTCATCCGACTTCATAAACTTTAGCAAAAATGTGTGTATATTTTATAAATGATTAATTTAAATATATCGTTTGACACTCCGAACACTAAAAGTCTTTAAAAGTATTAATTGAGCAGAATATTAATACCTCCGCCGCGTAAAATCCTAGGTCCATCTGTAGATGCAACTGAATACAGCTGAATGGAAAGAAAGAGTAAATTGGCTCCTTGAAGTAACAGATTAAGGGAAAATTTCACATAAAACAACAGTCCACCTACTTTTCAGTTTTATCGCCCATATTTCAATCTACAATCAACTAACCTAAAAATAATAGGCTAATACTCAACATTCAACTCCAATAGGTTCTCAAAATTATTATTTAAAGTCTGCTCAAGCTTTTAAGTTTACTTTCGAATCAATAATTGTGACTCAAATATTAGTTCAACAAATCAAATCCACTTGGGTAGTAAAAATTAGATATTTAATAAGATTAAATATGTGGGCTTAAATTCTAAATTTGATTTTGTGAGAATTTTTGAGTGGGTATTGTTTAAACTTGTTAGAAATAGTATAAGGATGTTGTATACAAAATTTGAAGTAATTTAATGGAGATTTGAACTGGTTTTAAACATGAATTGCAACTGAAAATCGTGGAAGTTCGTCTACGGACGTTTGTATGAAGGTGTATAAAAGTGTATAAGATGTGTTTATACACTCATACACTATTGTACAAAATATTACGAAAAACTGACTTCATCTTCTTCCTTGTGTCTTTTCTAAAAATTTAACTTAAATCTTGATTAAATCTACTCCAAATCACTTCAAATTTAAATCATGAACTCCTTTTGATATTTGCAATCAATTGGAACAACATCCATTCCAAAATAACCAACAAACTCAAAAAATTATATTTTCGAAAGCAAAGCTTTGAATGATCTTCAATGGTGGGCTTCTACTTTTTAATTTTCTTACATTGCAATCAGGTGACATATGGGGAGAAGCAAAAAACATCCATCCCCTTGAAGCATATGAGAAGATGTGAGAAGAAGAGAGAGTGAAAGCAATAGTTATGAGAATACATATTTAACTCGAATATGTCATAAAGACAAAAATATAACAATTCGTCATAAGCTCGAATTTCTAACCCTGAACCAGTGGTTCTGGGTCAATCATCCCCAGCAGAGGCGCCAGAGCTGTCACACCTGCTTTTTACGCCCCTGATAGGGTGAATGGAGTTTTTCCAATTAAAGGACAATCGAACAATATTTGCTATTTATTTCAGAGTCCCACTTGGGAGATTTAGGGTGTCCCAAGTCACCAGTTTTAATCCCGAATCGAGGAAAGGAATTGACTCTAAATTACAGTATGTGTACCAAATATCCGGATAAAGAATTATGTTTATCCTTGAGAAGGTGTTAGACATTCTCGAGTTCCCTGATTCTAGCACGATCGCCCAATTGTTATATTCGGCTTATTTATCTGATTTTAACAATTATGTACTTAGTGCGAAATTATGACTCTTTTACCGTATTATTGTTATCATTTTAACAGAAGAATTGCAACGTTGTGAAAATGTATCTCGAACCACGTCACAATCACTGTACACGTGGTCGTCGACACATTTTGACTCCATTGAGATTTGTATTTGGATTGCATAGATGCACACCCGTACTTAAGGAAGTAATTTTATTAAAGACGTGTCTTAAACGACTAACGTAGTGTTGTTTTGGGCAAGATTGTGAAATTTTGTTAAGCGGCCTGTTCCGGAGTCTAAACAATTTTTGCAAATATGCATAGAGGGCCCACAACTTGTGCATTTTTATTTGGCGAGGCTTGTCTCATTTGTTATTCATTTTAAGAATTGCGACGTCATGGAAATACATCTGGATTCACATCACAACCAGTGTACACGTAGTTTGTTGACGCAGTTTGACTTCGTCGAAATTAGGAGTTGGGTTTCATAAATACACACTCGAGTTTAAGAAGGTTAGATTAACTAAGGTTCGTCCTAAAGAGACTAACGTATTGTTATTTTGGGAAAAGGCCGTGAATTTCATTGAGCGGCCAATTCCGAAATCTATTCACTTATTATGTCCTTTTAATTGAGGGCCCTGCAATTTGCAATTTATTTTGGCGAGGAACACCTTATTTTCTTTTAAAGGATATCCTAAAGCGACTATTTTTTTTGTTTCGTTTGTCTCTAAAAGTGAAAGAAAAGAAAAAGATCCTATAATATTTACATGCTAGTGGGTTATTACAGCTTCGAACCTAATTCGTTAATGTTGAAAAATGAGTGCGTACATGGGCAAGTATTTAACAGTTTTGGGACCAGGCCCAACGTATTAGGTGTGAAACTGAACTTGGGCCTCCCCATTCTGATTTGGAGGCTTAGTTACATTATACTACACGTTTGAGATTTTACAATGGGGCAGAAATGAGATCAGCAGCTAATGAAACCTATTTTTATGAATCTAAATAAATAAGTTATTAACCAAACTAGTTTATACTACTGATTGATTAACCTCAAGCCTTCCATGTACTTGGAGTATGCCTTTTAACAAAATATTTGGAAGAGGCAAAATATTACCACTACAACATGTGTTCTTTTTAAACTAGCATACAAGGTAAGGAGTTTACAGTATGGACTACTAAAGTTTAGTGCTCAGTCATACAAAACCAATTACTCACATGATTCTAGTGAAGATTAATAACTACATATATATACAACTTAAGATACAAAATACAACTAAATAAATTCAAAGCTTTAAGACTTCATTTTTATTCATGCTTCAAGTTTCAGCTACATTGAACCAGTGTATCAATAGTGTGAACCTGGTATTGGGAAAGCAAAGAAAAAGGAGGAAGATATGTGATGGCAGTAGCACAAACAAATCAACAATAGGTTCAGCAACCACAACAGTAAACCAATATCAAGCAGTAGCAGACACCCAGGAATAGATTTGAAAAACCAATGGAAACTCAAGGCAATAACAGAAAGGGAACCAGAATCAAAAGAGCAGTAATTTTCTAGTTTCAAACACTCAAAGGAGAAGAACCCTGAAGCTTCGATGGAACAAAAAAACTAATGCTGATTTTCACCAACAAGAGAGACCTCACTTTTCCTGTTTTATCACACAAACTAACTTGCCTCTTAATGCAAATATTCAGCCTATTATCACTCTGAATTTTTCTGGAGTTTTATGTTAAAATTCTAGCCTATATGCTCAGAGAACAAACTGACCTCCTATTTCACTCTTAAGCCCTGAATTTCTAATGTCCAAAATTCAGTCCCTAATTAATCCTCAACTCTATGTATTTATAATAACCCCCTAGGCTTGCCCTCCTTTGAAAAACTTCACTTATCCGACCAACAACCCCAAAAAAATCTGCTCATTTTCAACTAAATCCTACTAAGGAATACTTTTCCTCATTTATTCCCTAAATTAAGGCATGATATAAGGGTTTGTTACCTACTAGCATTAATATACTGTATAAGCTTTTGTCTTATTGGTGCTTGACTAACAGATCATTAATTTAGTCAATTCTAACCATTATCCATTACTAAAATACCCCTGTAATCCTACTGTTACTACTACCCTAAACCTATCTGTTCAAACTTAATAATTATCTAAAACTAACCTGATTAACAACAATAACTATTCAAACAACCTAAATTCAAATACTCACACACAGACGGGGTGTCAATCAAATAGAGTGAGTTGGTCATATTGGGAACCAATCCTGACCAACTCAAAACCAATTGTTCAAGGCATCAGCTAAGGCAAGTAACGATTGGAGCAATACTGAACAAGGCATATCAATACGAGTCTTAGCACAGACAAGAGAAACATGCTAGTAATTACACTATCATGAGAAAACTCGTGCTTCTTTAATTTTTCAAGTGATTTCAGTTAACGACGCTTATTTAATCGACTACATGAGTTACAACAAGAAACAAGCAACAAACACAGAGTAAACAAACATGTTGATTCATGGCATTGGGACCAAACAGGGAATCGAATATGAACTACTACTTGAAGACTTTAAACAAGTTAAACACATAGTTCATCACAATAAATATAATTAACAATCAAGTAGAAGAAATCGACCAAATAAAAGGTCTACTGAAGATGGACAGAATTGAAAGAAAAATGACAGAAAAGTCAAACAAATTAACTAAACATGCAAACAAACACAAATAGAACACAAACGGGAACAGATGGAAAAAGAAGCACTTATCTGTTAAGGCTCAAGAAAAAACGACCCAGCCTCGAAGCGGATTCGACTATTTAAGGTCCAACAGACTCTAATCAAGGAGTTCTTTGTTGAGAACACCTAAAATAGAGTCTATTAGACCTCAATTTCCAATTAATTTGGCCATACCCCTAATTTTTGAGGGTTCATACGGGTGATTTGGGACTCGGCGTTTTCTATTTATATTAGAACCGAACCCTTGTTGGTTTAGGCATAAGGGAGGTCAGGGAGTTTTAGGTATCACTTTGGGGTGGTTTGGCGTAGATTGAGTCTTGGCTCGAATCTTCAAATGAAGATTCGAGAAGTTGCCATTTGATTCGAGACCAACGTGTAACAGATTCATGTTTAGGGTGTCAAGGAGGTTAAGGGGTTTTAGTTTGGTGGTCACTGGCATCGTTGCCGCCGGGTTTCTAGCTTAGGGGTTCAATGGCGGCTATGGTTTGGGCTGGTTCTCGTCTCTAATGTTTGAGAGAGACGAAGTGAGAGGAGGGGGGTTGGCTAGGGGGCGTGGGGTGAGATGAGAGGGTTATATACGGGGTATGGGTGGTGGATCCTGGACGTTGGATCAGATGGAATTGAGGGCCAGGATCTCTTCACTAAGAGGGACGACGTCATTTGATTAAGGATGAGACTGGGTCGGTCCGTTGGTTAAATGAGTCGGGTATCTGGGATGGCTTGGGATCGTTCGATGAGATTGAATGAACGACCCAGATCAAACGTCTATACACGATGTCGTTTTGATTAATGAGAGACCTGATCTGGGCCGTTCAACTGGTTTGATAGACGGCTCACAGAGGAATGACAAATACGGCATTTTTTGGCTATGTTGAGAGGCCTGGTCTTTGGACTGGGTCAATACTCATTGATTTGGGCCTTAATTCCTTTGGTTACACACGACCCAAACCGAGTTTTGTTTAATATTTCAGCCCTTTTCCTTCCTTCCTTAATTAAATAAAATCAAACAAAATTCTAAAATAAATTGTAAAAGTCAAAAATGAAATTACACAAATACTAATTAACCCCTACAACAATTAACACAAAATTATAAATAAAGTCACACAATGACAAGAAACACACATGCATATTTTTTGTGATTTTATTTTAACCAAATTATGGTTAATTAATTTCTAAAATGCACGATTAACCCCTAAATGCATGTAATATATATTTTTTGTATTTTTAATTAATCACAATAAGGCGAGCATTTACGGACCAAACAATTACCAAAATGTCCCGTAAATTCTCAAAAATTGAAGCCGAAGGTAACTTTTTTTTTTTGATTTCTTTTGGAGTGGTTTCCATGAAGAAAAAGTCATGTGCTCATAGGGCCAGCAGGGATTTCCGTGAATCAGCTGAGAAAATCCGGGGAGGGGAGGTACTCACTCCCCGACTGCTCCTCATCACTCACCACCTGCTTTCTGGTTTTTAGCTTTGGTTGGGGAGTGAGTTTCTTCAATTTTGCTTTACCTCCTCGGGAGGGGTCACCTCCTCGTCCGGGTTGTTTAGATCCACGCCCGTGTGGTTTATCCATTTTTTGCCCACAAATAATTCTAACATTGTTAGTTCAGCAATTGCAGAGTTTAAGTACAGAACAGAAACACAGACAAAGAATAGATGATAGAAGTGCGGACCGCACAAACAAGGCATGCGGACCGCACTGAACAAGTTGGGCAATAAAACCTCTCTGATTAGGAACCATGTGGACCGCATAAAAAGGGGGTACGGCCGCGTGGGGGCCAACCCGGTCTGCAGAAACTGGTCATGTGGCTGCATTGGCCATACTATTAAAAACTGGTGCCCTTTGAACCTCACTTACGCGGACCGCGCAAACATGGGATGCGGCCGCGTGTGGCATGGCGCGGACCACAAAAACCAGGCAGGCGGCCACGCTGGGAAGTATCAACCTTTAGGCTCAAGGCCTACGCGGACCGTGTAACAGAATGATGCGGCTGCTTAAAAGGCATGCAGCTCGCATCATTAGGGATGCGGTCACGCTGGGCGTTCAATACATGGGCAACTAGGGTTTTACAAAAAAGGATCAAGTCTTTTAACGTTTTAGCATCCTACTTTGTCCCTACTCATTTATAACATGCACATCATATCAAAGAAAAACACGAAAAACATAAAACTATCCTAATCATGAAATGATGAAGAACAAAAAAGAAAAAAACGAAGAATTTATGACTAGGGGAACATGTATAACGTTTAAATTAATACTAAGTAAAGACCAATGTAAGAGATATATTACTAGGAAAGCGAAGAAATGCTCTTGACATTAACACTAGGAAGGGTCTGTGATCTCAACAGTAACTTCTAGGGCTCGAGGTCAGTTTTTGCGAAAAGTTCTAATAGAGACCCTAATGGCCTATTTATAGAAAACACGACGGGGCCCAGAACTTACCGTCCAGCGCGGCCGCATGAACACGAATATGGGTCGCGCTGGGACTTACCATTTACCTGTTGTTGAAATGAAGGCACGCGATCCGCATGAAGTGGGTAGCGCCCGCGTGAACACATCTCATAGACTGATAATTTTGGCCTTTTCCGGTGTGGACCGCACAAGAAAGTGTGCGGCGGTACTAGCCATCTTCAGAGACATGGCGGTGCGGACCGCGTAAAGTTGGATACGTCCGCACTGTCACTGTTCAGAGATTGTGCAATTTTGGACAGTTGTTTTTCATTGGTTCAACACAATTCCTGCAACATCTCACAAACCATTAGCTCAAAAATCCTAATCTATAACAGAAATCAAAAAGAAAGAAAAAGTCATGGGTTGCCTTCCAAGAAGCGCCTGATTTAACATCACGGCACGACGCATGTTACCATCACTTGAAATGAATGAGTGCCACCATATGGCTGTCATCAATCTTTCCCAAGTAATTTTTGACAGGATGCCCATTGACCCGAAAAAATTCACCATTTTTGTTCTTGAGATCAATAATAGCAAATGGGGTTACACCAACAACTTCAAATGGACCACTCGACTTAGAATTAAGCTTTCCCAGGAATAACCTCAACTGGGAGTTGAAAAGAAGAACCATGTCTCAAACTTTGCACTCCTTCCCTTGGGCATACTTATCGTGAAGGTACTTCATCTTCTCCTTATACAAGGACGAGCTAGAGTAGGCATGATATCTAAACTCGTCTAGCTCATTGAGTTTCTCAACTCGGAGATTCGCAGCGACATCCCATTCTAAGTTCAATTTTCTCAAGGGCCACATAGCCTCATGCTCCAATTCAACTGGAAGATAACAAGCTTTCCTAACCATCAACCGGTACGGAGACATACCAATCGGGGTTTTGTAAGCCGTCCGGTAGGCCCAAAGAGCATCATCTAATTTCCTCGACCAGTCGGTCCTATTGGCATTGTCAGTTTTTGACAAAATACTCTTGATCTCTCGGTTGGAAACCTCAACTTGGCCACTCACTTGAGGATGATAAGGAGTGGTCACCTTGTTATTTACACCATACTTGGCAAGCAATGAATCAAAAGCCCGATTGCAATAATGAGAACCACCATCACTAATGATAGCACGTGGAGTGCCAAACCTAGTGAAGATACTCTTTTTCAAGAACGCCACCACACTTCGAGCTTCGTTGTTGGGAAAAGAGACAGTTTCAACCCATTTTGACACATAATCAACCGCTATCAAGATATAGGTATTCCCACAAGAACTCACGAACGGCCCCATAAAGTCGATACCCCACACATAAAAAATTTCCACCTCTAGAATTGTGTTGAGAGGCATCTCATCCTTTTTAGAAATCCCACCTGCTCGTTGGCATTCATCAATCTCTTGAAAAACTCACCGGCATCTTTAAATAAGGAGGGCCAATAGAACTTGCAACTAAGCACCTTAGAAGCCGTTCTCACCCCGCCATGATGGCCACCAAAGGGAGAGGAATGACAAGCCTCCAAAATACTCAATTGTTCTTCTTCTGGGACACATCGGCGAATCACACCATCGGTGCAAATCTTGAACAAATATGGCTCATCCTAATAATAATCCAAACTATCCCACTTGAGCTTCTTCCTTTGGTTAGAAGAGAGCTCATACATGATTATACTGGTCATATGATAATTTTCCACATCGGACCACGACGTATAATGCATAGACACCGCAAGGAGTTGTTCATCCGGGAATGCATCATTGGTCTCAAGGCCGTCAGAATGCCTCCCCTCTTCATCCAAGCGGGACAAGGGGTTCGCCACTTGATTTTCACTTCCTTTCCGGTCCACAATTTCTAGATCAAACTCTTGAAGAAGTAGCACCCATCTCATCAACATTGCTTTTGAATCTTTCTTGGTCATCAAATACCTAAGGACGGCATGATCGGAATGGATAATCAATTTGGCCCCTATAAGGTATGGTCAGAATTTTTCCATGGAAAACACAATAGCTAGCAACTCCTTCTCGATGACTATATAGTTTCTTTGAGCTTCATTCATCATCTTACTTGAGTAGAACACTGGATGGAACATCTTGTTGATTCTTTGGCCCAATAACGCCCTACCACAACATCACTAGCGTCGCACATGAGTTCAAAAGGCAAGCTCCAATTGGGTGCGGTAATGATAGGGGTTGTTGTCAACTTGTGTTTTAGAAGCTTGAAAGCCTCCATGCACATTTCTCATCAAAGAAAAACTTGGCCTCTTTCTCTAATAGCTCGCACAATAGGTTAACTACCTTAGAGAAATATTTGATGAATCTATGGTAGAAACCCGAGTACCCCATAAAGCTCCTCACCCCTTCGACAGAAGTAGGGGGAGGTAACCTTGAAATGACTTCAATCTTGGCTTTGACAACTTCAATACCTCTCTTTGAAATCTTGTGACCCAATACAATACCCTCTTCTACCATAAAATGGTATTTTTTCCAATTGATAACTAGGTTTTTATCTTCACACCAGGCCAACACACGGTCCAAATTTTTTAAGCATTCCTCAAAGGAGTCACCCACCACGCTAAAATCATCCATAAAGACATCCAATATATCTTCCACCATGTCGGTGAAAATTGCATTCATACATCGTTGCAAGGTTGCTGGGGCATTACACAATCTAAACGGCATCCTCAAAAATGCGAATGTGCCGTAGGGACAAGTAAAGGTCGTCTTTTCTTGGTCTTCTGGGGCGATGAGAATCTGATTGTACCCCTAATACCCATCTAAAAAGCAATAGAACGACCGACCCGCAAGATGATAAAAAATTTAGTCGAGTAACGACAACGAGAAATAATCTTTTCGAGTCACCTTGTTAAGCTTTCTATAGTCCATACAAACTCTCCATCCTGTCACCGTCCGAGTAGGTATCATCTCATTGTTAGAATTGGTTACCACAGTCATCCCACCCTTCTTTGGTGCACATTGCACCGGAGAATTCCATGAGCTATCAGAAATAGGATACACCACACCAACGTCAAGCCACTTGATAACTTCCTTCTTGACCACTTCTTGCATAGCTTCGTTGAGTCTCCTTTGGTGTTCAAGTGAGGGACTCGCATCCTCATCCAATATGATCTTATGCATACAAAATGCGGGGCTTATACCCCGAATATCCGCCAATGTCCATCCGATCTCCCTCTTGCGCTTTTGTAGAATCGCCTAAGTGGCATCAACCTGCATGTTAGTCAAGCAAGACAAAAGAATAATAGGCAAAATAAAATTAGGCCCAAGTATTCATACCAGAGTTGAGGAGGAAGTGGTTTCAACTCCAACACCGGCGGCTTTTCAATAGATGGCTTGATTGGGGGAGTTTGTGATTCTCAAGATCCAAGGATAACTTCCTAGGCTCATAAGAATACGAGCCTATGCCATGCAAAACGTTTACGCATTCAACTCTCTCGGCATCATCATCAACATCCATGTTCAAGAGCACGACCTTAAGTGGGTCCTCAGCATTCACCATTGCGCTTGTGTCATCCATTATCACCGTCGTGACAATGTCAACAAACAAGCACACCTCGGTGCTATTCGGTTGCCTCATAGATTTGCACACATGGCACCATCTTTTCATCACCAACACGGAAGGTAAAATCTCCCGCCTCGACATCTACCAAAGCCTTCCCCGTAGCTAAGAAAGGTCTTCCAAGGATAATTGGCACATGAAAATCCATCTCACAATCCAAGATAACAAAATCACCCGGAAATATGAACTCATCAACATGAACAAGGACATCATCAATAATCCCTAAAGGCCATTTCATTGACCGGTCTGCCATTTGAAGCCTCATAGAAGTTGGACGAGGCTGTCCGATTCCCAAGGTCTTGAAGATCGAATATGACATTAAATTGATACTTGCCCCCAAGTCACATAGGGCTTTTTCAAAGTCAGCACTTCCAATGGTACATGGGATAGTGAATGCACCGGGGTCCTCAAGTTTTGGATCTATAGAATGTACAATTGTGCTCACTTGATGGGTCATGTTGATTGTCTCACACTCCATTGTTCTCTTTTTGTAACCAAATCTTTCATGAACTTTGCGTAGCCCGGCATTTTCTCGAGTGTCTCTACTAAAGGCACATTGAAAGTCAAAATATTCATCAGCTCAATGAATTTCTTGAATTGATTGTCAGCCTTTTGCTTGGCCAACCGTTGAGGATAAGGCGGAGGAGGCCGAGGCAAGGGTTCCTTGGCTTTCGGCACCACCAACTTGGTCATATCAATCACGTGTTCCCTAGATAGATTCATTGCTTCTTGTGTATCCTCCTCTACCTCATAAATATCAATCTGCACATCATCTATTACACTTGTTTCAACTACATCTTGAACCACCAAAGGCATTTTATCATCTCGTAACTCATCTTCATCCACCATAACTTGGTTTCCTCTTGAGGCATGCACATCACCGCCTCTTCCACTTCGCGTTGTCACCACCATAACATGATTATTTTGCCCACCCTTGAGGCTTACTACCGTATCACTTGGTAGAGCACCCTTTGGGCGAGTATTTAAAGACTGAGAAATGTGGCCAAGTTGTACTTCCAAGTTACGGATTAAGTGTTGTGGGAGGACAATTGAGCATATGAGTCTTGGTTCTTATTCATCATTTTCTCAAACATAACTTCAATTATACCAAATTCATTTCCAAAGAACTAGACCCTTGATATTGAAACGATGGTGGGTTGTTTGGTTGTTGAAACATTGGAGGCCTTTGAAAGTCTTGCCCCCGATTTCCTTGACCACCATTGTTATTCCACCCACGTTGCCCATTATTGTTATTCCAATTGTTGTTTTCTCCGCTCCAATTCCCTTGATTACCCGAATTATTGTTCCCCCAATTTCCTCCTTGGTTGTTGTTATTGTTCCAATTACCACCTTGTTGATTGCCCCAATTTCCTTGGGGTCTCCATTGTTGGTTCCCTTGATTACCTCTATTCCCTTGATAGTTGTTGATGTATTGAAATTCCTCACTTTGATAAGTATTCATTCAAATAGCCACCACCATCATCATAGTTATCAAAATTTCCTTCAGGTTGTTGCCCTCTTTGCCTCATTTTCATCATATTCACTCCTTCCATGGCATTGACTTGGCGTGGGTTTTGAACTTGTTGTAACTACGCTTTAGCCAATTGATTATTGTTGTTGTAAGTTCAGCAATGGCTTGGCCGTGATCATGTAACTCCTTATGCAAATGTATGACATTAGGATCACCTTGAGGAACATTATCCCGGCTTTGCCATGCCGATGATGTATTGGCAACACATCACAAGCTTCATTGTACGGAAGCTTCATAAACTTTCCTCCCGCCCGTTGGTTCACAATACACTGGTTGGTTGTGTTGATGCCCCTATAGAACGTTTGTTGGATCATCACATCATTCATATCATAGTTAGGACACTCTTTCACTATCGTTCTAAACCTCTCCCATCTCGTGTAAAGATTCAGTCGGCTCTTGCTTGAAGGCTAGAGTCTCGTCCCGTAGAGCCGCCATGTGACTTGGAGAGAAAAACTTAGCAATGAACTTGTCCGCCAACTCATCCAAGAAGTTCAGAGAGTGTCATATTCTAGAAGCAAACTATGCGGCTGCGCTCAACTTTACGCGGCCCGCATCCCTCTCCATGCGGCCGCACTCTATGGTCACGCGGTCTGCGTCAGTGAAGTTCAGAGAAGCTACAAAAACCATTCATGTGGCCGCACAACAACTTTGTGCGATCTGCGCTAGTCTTCATGCGGCCGCATTCCAGCTCTGTGTGGTCCACACCACCTTCTTTAGAGTGCAAGTTTTAGAGGTCAAGTAACCTAGTGCGGCCGCGTGCCAACTTTGTGCGGTCCGCACTAAGCTCGTAGGGGCATTTTTATCTAGTTTTTTCCAGCCCACTATAAATAGAACATTTTACCATTTTTAGGTTAAGCATTGTCCATCTGATAGCTGTTGCTCTTTTAATGGAATCATTGGGGAGCCTCTCCAACCAATCTAATGCCTTCCCCCGAAGGGAGAACGGGAAAAGTATAAGTCTCAATGCATCCTCCGAAACATTTGTATGCTTACTACCCCAACAAGTATCCACGAAGCCTTTCAAGTGTTCATAAGCATTCTGATCAGCGGCCCCCGTGAAATAACCTCGTTGTTCGAGCAAGGTGAGCATCACATTTTTGATCTGGAAGTTCCCCGCCCGGATTCTAGGAGGAACTATTGCACTTGCGTACCCTTGATTAGGTAGAACTATTGGTGCCACTCTTGGTGGAGGTGGATGAGTGTCTGGTATATTCTCATTTACATTGGCATTTGCATTGGCATTTCGATCTCTCCTAGAAGCTTGAGGTAATACATCTTCTTGTTCTAGATCCTCAACCTCCTCCCCCACGACCACGTTGCCAAGAGGTCATTTGCATTTAAAGGCATGTGTACATGAGTGAATTGACACAAATAAAATTAGTAAAAAGAAGGAAAGAGAAGCAAAACACAAAACTGGCCACACAAATAGTCAATACTGTAAGATACCCGGAAATGGCGCAAAAATGTGATCGTGAAAAACTCAACCTTACACAATGGTAGGAAGTGTGAGCGCTAAGACCTTTACCCGAATTGTGGTATAGGGGATGTGGCATGACCTAAGTGGTTAACTAACGAGTAGAGACTACTAATAACAGATTGACATATTTGGGATCAATGTTATAACCGTTGTAGAATTGTACTCACTCTCACACCTCTCGATAGAGAGAGAGAGATTTTGCCCAATTGACTCTCTCGAGACCAATTGGGTAGGCCAATTAGACCAAGAAACTAGGGTTCAAGTACCGTGATAACTCTCTCAAGGTTTAACCCGTTAATTGGGACTACCTTTTCTCATGGCTCCATCCCAATTCCTTGTTGGGTCAATGTTGGGGTCATATACTCTCTTTCTCAAAAAGAGTCAAGACCCACTACATTAGAATGAATGTTTGAAACCACCAATCCTTAATTAAAACATAAAATTAAGCCAAATAACAAACACCCAATATCAATCTATCATTAAGAAGCAACACCTGTCAATTACTCACACTAGGGTTGAGCCAAAACCCTAGTTAATGGGCTAAGCTAGACATAATTAAAGATGAAACTAAAGAAATAGAAGATGAAACAACCATATTAATTAATTGCTAATGTTAAACTACAATAATCTATCATGAAGCCAAGCTAAAAATGCCCAAAATAGGCCAAAATATAAGTCTCACCGAGTGCAAAAACTATTAAATGTACAAAACTTAACCTAAAAATGGTAAAATGTTCTATTTATAGTGGGCTGGAAAAAATGAACAAAAACTCCCCTGCAGGGTCAGTGCGGACAACACAAAGTTGGCACGCGGCCGCACTGGGTTGCTTGACCTCTGAATCTTTCTCTCTGAAGATAGTGATGCGGACCGCACAAAGCTGGAATGCAAACCGTATGAAGACTAGCACGAACCACAAAAAGTTGTTGTGCAGCCGCATGAATGGTTTTGGTAGCTTCTCTGAAGTTCACTGACGTGGACCACATGACCATAGAGTGCGGCCACATGGAGAGGGACGCATGCTACATATAGTTAAGCACAATTGTGTAGTTTGCTTATGGAATATGACGCTCTCTGAACTTCTTGGATGTGACCGCATAGCAAGATTGTGCAGCCACACGAGTGAGACGCGGGCCGCATGAAGTGGGATGCGGCCGCATGAGTTTGACCTGTAGTTTCACAGTCTCTGAACTCTTATAGTGCGGCCGCATGACATGATGGTGCAGTCTGCACCAAGTTTTGAATGTCCTTACTTTAATGACCTTTGAAACTTGTGCAGGTTTCACTTCGATTTGAGCCGATCTTTGATAATTTGTCACTTTATAGCTCAAACTTGCAATCAAGCAATCTGTAAGCATTTTGGGACTATTTTGTAGCAAATTACACTCAAAGCGCAGGAAAGTATGGGTATAAACATGTTAAAATCCTACTTATCAGAGTATATTCCCCGATCCATTTTTAACTGCTTCTCCTAAGTTCATATCTGCTATTTTGGTTTGCCGCGACGTTCGGTATCAGAATTCAGAGTGTTTTGGGACACTTTGTCCCTAAAAGAGAGCTTATGTGTTGGAAAGTGGTCCGTAGTCAGAACAGTGTGAAGATGACCTCAGAATGGAAAATCGATGGTTCCATTAGCTCCGTTAGTTGTTTCGGTTTTGGGAGCGTGTTCGGAGTGTATTTTGGAAGCCCACAGCTCATTTAGGCCCGAAATGCCAAAGTTTGAATTTTTGAAGTTTCTTGTCTGATAGAGAATTTTTTATCTGAGGGTCGGAATGGAATTCCAGAAGTTTCTGTAGCAACTTCATGTCATTTGGGACGTGCGTGCAAAATTTTAGGTCAATCAGACGTGTTTTGGTTAGGTTTTTGACCGAAAGCGAGTTTTGTTGAAATTTGAAGTTCTTAAGTTCAAATCTTTGATTAATTCGAGTTTCTGGCGTTGTTTAAGGTGGTTTAAGGATTGGTAGAAGTATGAATGATGATGTGGGATATGTTCATAGGTTTGGTTGAGGTCTCGGGTGCCTCCTGTGTGTTTCGGATGCTCAACGGAGCATTTTTTGAGTTCGAAATATTGCAGAAAAATCCATTCTGCTGTTACATACATTTTTATTTCTCTACGATCGCATCCCTTCCAATGCGATCGTGTAGTGCAATTTCTGACGGGGACCAATTTCCTTCAATGCGATCACACATCCTTGCTCGCGATTGCATAGCACTGCTTCCCCCCTCTACGTGTTTGCATTAGTCTCTCCGCGTTTTCATAGTAGAACTTAGGAGCTGGGCCTCATTGCCAAATCCTTCTATGCGATCGTATAGCCCAGTCCGTGATCACGTAGCTTAGCTTCTTCCTCTTCTATGGTCGCAGAACTTTGGCTGCGTTCTTATAGGCCAATTTTTGGGACTTTAAATTTCACTCTACGGGATCGCATACCAGTTCATGCGATCGCATTGAACAAATCATTAGGCAGTTATAAGAATTTCAAAATCGAGGGTTAGCTATTTTTTTTATCAAAATACAAGTTTGAGAGCTCGTATTTGGGAGCAATTTTGAAGATTTTTCGAAGGCAATCACCGGGTAACAATTCTCTACTCCCTTAAGCTTAAAACCCACTAATGTAATTACAAATTCATTCTTAATTTTGGATTTTTGCATGAAAATTGGGGAAAACTTCCTAGACCAATATATTGGGTTTTGAGTGGGAATTTGACCTTCGATTTGAGAGATTTTTATATGGTTAGACTAGTGAGAGTATGAGGGTTCCGAAAAGATAAAAATTATTCGATTCTGAAATGTTGGCATGAGGAAAATTTTGGTTATTTTACCTATTTTCGCGCCATAGCTTTGAATTTAATAGTGGAATCAGCTGTTTGCAATATTATTTACGTTATGTAATTGAATTGAATAGATTTGGGCCATTTAGAGTTAGATACTCACGGCAAGGGCATGATTCCTAGTTGATTATTGAGCCGGTTCGAGGTAAGTGGCTTGTCTAACTTTGTGAGGGGGACCTTCCCCCTTAGGACTTGTTATTTGTTGATTGAATGCCTTGTACGTGAGGTGACGAGCGCGTACCTGTACTGGTTGTTGAACACACAGTTTTTACTTAAAATGAATAAGTTTCTATTCCTTTATTACTCGCTTTGTTACTTGCCATATAGCATGTGATAGCCTAGAAAAGCATGTTAGTTGACTTAATTGGTTTAATTGCTTAATTTGCTTTGTTGCATTATGTGAAGAATGTTAGGCTAGATTCCCTGTTACCTTGATGTTTAATTCCATTTTCAATTAATCTCTGGCTATGGTTGCATATTCATATTTGGGACTACGGATGTAGGATTCTGGTAGCTCCCCCCTTGCTTGTTTATTTTGGGACTGCAAGTTTGATTCTCAATAGACCCCCTGGACATCTACTTTGGGACTAGGGGTTAGATTCCTGGTAGATCCCCATGTACATTGATAGTTATACAACGGGACGGTACCCCGAGAGATCCTTCGGACATACATATATGATGGATCACGGAATGGTATACCGAGAGATCCACTTGAGAGTTGAGAAAGGACTACAGGACGGTATCCTAGGAGATCCTCCTGGCATCATTGATATTGAGATGTACTTTTCCGCGTCTATTCCTTATTTCGGTTATTTGTGGTTGACTTGTAGATTCTTTCTTATTTCACTACTATTTTTTCATTATTTTACCTGTTTTCATACTACACATAATTGTTATTATGTTTATCTCAGTAAGGCCATGACCTTCCTCGTCACTACTCGACCGAGGTTATTCTTGGCACTTACTGAGTACCGATGTGGTGGACTCACGCATCTTCTGCTCACGTTTTTCATGTGCACATCTAGGTACCTCTACTCAGGCGCACTATCAGTGAAGCAGGAGGACTACGAAGACTTCGAGGTAGATCTGCTGCATCCGCAGACAAACGAGTCTCCCTCTTTACTCTATCTTTAGTACTTAGGTCTCTTTTCTTACGGTTGTTAGATATTCTAGAGTTTGGAGCCTTTACTATACACTTCTGTAGCCTGTGTTGCCCGCGAGTTTCCGTGTTTTGGGATTGTTTTAGATTGTGATATTGAGTTGTATATGCCGGTGACATTCAATACAATTTCCTTTTTGGATATGTAATTTGGGTTTTCTCTATTTTTTCGCAATTATATTACTTTCACAAATGTTAGGCTTACCTGGTTGTGGTGACAAGGTACCGTCATGACATGTTCACGGTTGGTGAACTAGGGTCAAGAAAGTTGGTATCAGAGCTCTATGTTCATAGATGTCACAGAACACATGCCGGTTTATTAGAGTCTCGCTGATCGGTTCGGACACGTCTGTACTTATCTACGAGAGGCTATGTAACTGTTTAGGAAAAATATTCACTTCATTGAATTCCTTGTCGTGCTATATTTTGACATCAATTCTAAACTTCTGTCTTCTATTCTCTCACAGATGGTGAGGACACGTGCTACTCGGAATGATCAGGCACCCTGCCCCCTACTGTAGCCGTCAGAAGCCGGGGCCGAGGCAGAGGACATTGATGCACACGTGGTGCAGCCAGAGCACTTGCGCGAGCTGCCGCTGAGGTACTGCCAGCAGATCCAGCTGGAGTTCAAGCACCTAGAACACCTACTACCACTACTACTCCTGCCTTGCAGGAGAGATTAGCTAAGTTCATGTCTATGTACACCACCCTTGATCAGAAGGGGTTGCTTCCCCTCGTTGCAGCCACATCCCAGGCCGGGGAGGGGGCCAGACTCGCACAGCCCGCACACCTGAGTGGAGGGTACATATGGAGTAGGTCCTAAAGATCATTTCTGTGCCGTCTGCAGCGGCAGTTCATCCCGAGGATGGGTCAGCCGTATCAGAGGACGAGCAGCTGAGGCTTGAGGGGTTTAAGAAATATAAGCCTCATGTGTTCAGAGGTTTAGCATCAGAGGATTCCTTGGGATTTCTAGAGAAGTGTCATCGTATTCTTCTCACTATGGGTATAGTAGAGTCCAGTGGGGTTTCCTTTACTGCCTTTCAGCTTCAGGGAGCCACCTATGATTGGTGGCGTTCTTATAAGATAGACTGTCCGGGTGAGGCTTCTTCACTAACTTGGACCCCATTTTCGGACACGTTTCTCAGAGAGTTTGTTCTCCAGAGCCTTAGAGGCACATGGCGTGCATAGTTTGAGCGCTTGTGCCAGGGTACTATGATCGTTTCAGGGCATGCCATCTGTTACACCAGATTGGCTAGGCATGCACCAGCTTTGGTCGCCACAGTCCGTGAGAGAGTTCGCAGGTTCATTGAGGGTCTTATCCCACCCATCAGATCTAGCATGGCTCGATAGTTGGAGATGGATATTCCTTATCAGCAGGTAGTGGGAATTTCTAGGAGGATCGAGGGTTGATCGCTAAAGAGCGAGAGGAGAACGAGGCCAAGAGGTCTCGATAGTCGGGCCACTACTCTGGTGCCCGTACCCCAGTAGCAGGTCGAAATGGTAGGGGCTATATAGGTCGCCCCGTTCATTTATCTCTTCTAGCAGCCAATAGTGCTCCAACTCTGCCTATACCTCAGGAGCCTTATTATGCACTTCCAATTTCTAGCGCGCTTCCTCTGCGGGGTGCTTCCAAGGGTTAGTCTAGCATACCTAGCCCTAGCCAGTTACAACCACCACGTATAACTAGAGCTTGTTTCGAGTGTGGCGATACACTCCATATGGTTTGGGACTGCCCCAGACTTGGTAGGGGTGCATCTTCCCAGATTGCTCAGCCACAGCGTGCTTCTCAGAGTTCTTAGGCCATGATCACAACTCCAGCTGTTACCCCATCTGCCTAGCTAGATAGGGGCGGAGGCCGGAAATATAGAGGTCACCCTTGAGAGAGGGAACGTGTTAGATATTATTCTATTCCTACTCGCACCGAGGTTGCAGCCTTCGATTTTATCATTACAGGTATTATATTGGTTAGTCATAGAGCGACATCGATTCTATTCGATCCAGGCTCTACATATTCTTATGTGTCTTCTTAGTTTGCTTCGCATTTAGGCATAGCCCGATATTCATGGAGCTCTCCTGTATATGTTTCTACTCCTGTAGGTGATTCTTTTGTTGTTGACCGCGTTTATCGATCATATTTGGTTACTATTTGTGGTTTTGAGACCCGAGCGGATTTATTGTTACTCGGTATGGTTGACTTTGATATTATTCTGGGCATGGACTGGTTGTCACCCCATCATGCTATTCTTGGTTGTCACGCCAAGACCGTGACACTGGATATGCTAGGTATTCCACGTATTGAGTGGAGTGGTACTTTTGATCACACTCCCAGTAGAGTTATCTCTTTTCTTAAAGCTCAGCGTATGGTTCAGAAGGGGTGCACCGTGTGCTTAGCCTATGTGATAGATGTCAGTGCTGATACCCCTTCTCTTGATTCTGTCCCAGTGGTACGGGATTATCCTGATGTATTTCCAGCTGATCTTCCGGGTATGCCACCTGATAGAGACATCGATTTTGGTATTGTTTTTTTGCCGGGCACTCAGCCTATTTCCATTCCTCCGTATTGCATGGCTCTTCCTGAGTTGAACGAGTTGAAGGATCGGTTACAGGAATTGCTTGATAAGGGTTTTATTCACCCCAGTGTTTTATAATGGGGTGCTCCTATCTTGTTTGTGAAGAAAAAAGATGGTTCTATGCGCATGTGTATCGATTATCGTCAGTTGAACAAGGTTACAGTGAAGAACCGTTATCTTTTACCTCGTATTGATGATCTATTTGACCAGCTTCAGGGCGTACCTGTGTTTTCTAAGATTGATTTGTGCTCAGGTTATCACCAGTTGAAGATTCCGGAGCCGGATATCCCAAAGACTGTTTTCATGACTTGGTAAGGTCATCACTAGTTCTTTGTTATGTTATTTGGGCTGACCAATGCCCCAACAGCTTTTATGCATTTGATGCATAGTGTATTCAAGCCACATCTCGACTCGTTCGTTATTGTTTTCATAGATGATATTCTTGTATACTCTCGTAGTCGGGAAGATCATGAGCATCACCTGAAGATAGTGCTTCAGACTCTGGGAGAGAAGAAATTATATGCAAAGTCCTCAAAATGTGAATTTTGGTTGAGTTCTGTGGCATTTCTACGCCACGTGGTATCGAGTGAGGGCATTCAGGTGGATCCGAAGAAGGTGGAGGTCGTGCAGAGTTGGGCTAGGCCCTCCTAATCTACAGAGATTTGCAGTTTCCTTGGCCTGACGGGTTATTGCTGTTGTTTTGTGAAGGGGTTTTCATTAATTGCAGATCCTAATACTAGATTGGCCCGGAATGGTGCTCCATTTCAGTGGACAAATGAGTGTGAGGCGAGCTTTCAAAAGCTAAAGACAGCTTTGACTTTAGCCCCTATTCTAATATTGCCTACTGGTTCAAGGTCCTATACAATTTATTGTGATGCCTCACGGGTCGGACTTGGAGCGGTTTTGATGCATGATTGTAGGGTGATTGCCTATATATCCAAACAATTGAAGATACATGAGAAAAATTACCATGTCCATGACCTTGAGTTAGCTGCTATTGTTCATGACTTGAAGATCTGGCGTCATTATTTGTACAACATGCCTTGTGATATTTATACGGATCATCGAAGTTTACAACTCTTGTCCAAGCAAAATGATCTGAAATTGCGCCAGATATTGTTGGAGTTACTGAAGGATTATAATATTACTATTCTTTATCACCCGGGCAAGGCCAATGTGGTAGCCGATGCCTTGAGTTTCCAGGCGGAGAGTTTAGGGAGTTTCGCATATTTACCAGCTTCAGAGAGACCTATTGCGATGGATGTTCAGGCCTTAGCCAGTCAGTTCGTGAGATTGGATCTTTCAGAGCCAAGTCGAGTTCTAGCCTGTGTGGTTTCTCGGTCTTCATTGTTTGATCCTATCAGAGAGTGGCAGTATGATGAACCTTATTTGCTTGTCCTCAGGGACATGGTTAAGCATAGCGATACTAGGGATCAGACTATTGGAGATGACGGGGTGTTGAGAATGGAGGGTCAGATCTGTGTGCCCAATATTGATAATATTTGAGAGTTGATATTGACAGAGGTTCATAGTTCACGGTACTCCATCCATCCGGGTGCCGCGAAGATGTATTAGGACTTGAGACATCACTATTGGTGGAGGCGGATGAGGAAGGACATAGAGGATTTCGTAGCTAGCTGCCTCAACTGTCAGCAGGTCAAGGCTGAGCACCAAAGACCGTGTGGGTTGCTTCAGCAAATGGAGATTCTAGAGTGGAAATGGGAGATGATTACCATGGATTTTGTAGTTAGTCTCCCTCGGACTGCGAGGAAGTTTGATGCCATTTGGGTGATCGTGGATTGGCTGACCAAATCCGCTCACTTCATTCCTGTGTATACTACTTATTCATCAGAGCGGTTTATAGAGATTTATATTAGGGATATTGTCCGTCTTCATGGCATTCCGTTTCTATTATTTCGGACAGAAGTACTCAGTTTACATTGTGGTTTTGGAGAGCCATTCAGTAGGATTTGGGTACCTGGGTGGTGATGAGCACAATATTTCACCCAGACGAATGGACAGTCCGAGCGCACCATTCAGATTCTTGAGGATATGCTCCGTGCATGCGTAATTGGGTTTGGAAGGTATTGGGATCAGTTTTTGCCACTGGCAGAGTTTGCTTACAATAATAGTTATCATTCCAGCATTCAGATGGCGCCGTACGAGGCTTTATATTGTAGCAGATGCAGATCTCCGGTGTGTTGGTTTGAACCGGGTGAGGCCAAGCTATTGGGCACTTACTTGGTTCAGGATGCGGTAGCGAAGGTTAATGTAATTCAGGACAGACTCTGTACAACCTAGTCCAGACAGAAGAGCTATGCGGATCGGAAGGTTCATGATGTTTCCTATATGGTTGTTGAGCAGGTTCCTCTTCGGGTCTCGCCTATGAAGGGTGTCATGAGATTTGGAAAGAAATTGAAGTTGACCCGAGGTTTATTGGCTCTTTTGATATATTGAGGTGTGTTGGGGAGGTTGCTTATGAGCTTGCCTTACCTCCCATCTTGGCAGGAGTTCATCCAGTATTCCATGTTTCGATGCTCCGGAGGTATCGCAGTGATTCGTCGCACGTGATGGATTTCAGCTCAGTACAGTTGGACAAGGTTTTATCTTATCTTGAGGAGACAGTGTCTATATTGGACAGATAGATAAGAAAGCTGCGTTTAATGAACATTGCTTCGGTGAAGGTTCAGTGGTGGGGTCAGTCAACCGAGGAGGCGACTTTGGAGACTGAGCGGGATAGCGTAGCCGATACCCTCGTCTTTTCACCACTTTAGGTATGTTCTCTATGCTCGTTCGAGGACGAATGAATGTTTAAGTGTAGGAGGATGTAACGACCCAGCTGGTCATTTTTGGAATTTACACCCAAATCCCCTATTAACTGCTTCCCCTAAGTGCATTTTTGCTATTTTTGTTTGCCGGGACGTTCGATGTTAGAATTCGGAGTGTTTTGGGACACTTAGTCCCTAAATGAGAGCTTAAGTATTGGAGAGTGATCCGTAGTTGAAATAGCTTGAATACAATCTCGGAATGGACAACTGATGGTTCTGTTTGCTCTGTTAGGTGGTATTAGGGTTGGGAGCGTGTTCCGAGTGTATTTTGGCAGCCTGTAGCTCATTTAGGCTTGAAATGGCGAAGTTTAAATTTTTAAAGTTTCCGGTCTGATAGTGAATTTTTGATCCAAGGGTCAGAATGGAATTTAGGAAGTTTCTGTAGCGCCGTTATGTCTTTTGGGGCGTGCGTACAAAATTTCAGGTCAATCGGACGTGTTTTGGTTAGGGTTTTGATCGAAAGGGAGTTTTGTTTAAATTTGAAGTCCATAGGTTCAAATCTTTGATTAATTCGAGTTTCCGACATTGTTTTAGGTGGTTTAAAGGATTGGTACAAGTTCGAATGATGATGTGGGATATGTTTTTAGGTTTGTTTGAGGTCCCTGGGGCCTCGAGTGTGTTTTGGATGCTCAACAGAGCATTTTTGGAGTTTGAAATATTTCAGAAAAATCCATTCAGCTGTTACAGACTTTTCCTTCTCAACGATCGCATCCCTTCCCATGCGATCATGTAGTGCAATTTCAGAGCGGGACCAATTTCTTTCAATGTGATCGCAGAGCCTTGCCTGCGATCGCATAGCACTGTTGCCCCCTTCTATGCATTCGCGTTAGTCTCTCCGCATTCGCATAGTAGAATTTAGGAGTTGGGCCTCATTGCCAAATCGTTCTATGCGATTGCATAGCCAAGTCCGAAATCGCATAGCTTAGCTTCTTCGTCTTCTGCGATAGCAGGCCTCTAGTTGAGTTTACATAGGCCAATTTCCGGGCCTTTAAATTTTACTCTGCGCGATCGCATCCTAGTTCATGAGATCGCATTGAACAAATCACTGGGCAGTTATAAACATTTCAAAACCGAGGGTTAGCCATTTTTATCAAAATACAAGTTTGAGAGCTCGGATTTTTGAAATATTTCGAAGGTTTTTTGAAGGCAATCACTGGGTAACGATTCTCTACTCCCTTAATCTTAAAACCCACTAATCTAATTACAAATTCATTCTTAATTTCGGATTTTTGCATGAAAATTGGGGAAAACTTCCTAGACCAAACTATTGCATTTTGAGTGGGCATTTGACCTCCGATTTGGGAGATTTGTATATGGTTAGACTCGTGAGAGTACGAGGGTTCTGAAAACATAAAATTAATTCGATTCCAAGACGTTGGCCTGCAGGGCGCTTTGGTTTTTTTTTACCTATTTTCGCGCCCTAGCTTTGACTTTAATAGTGGAATTAGTTGTTTGCAATATTATTTACGTTATGTAATTGAATTGAATAGCTTTGGGCCATATTGAGTCAGATACTCGTGGCACGGGCGTGATTCCTAGTTGATTATTGAGCTAGTTCTAGGTAAGTGGCTTGTCTAACTTTGTGTGGGGGACCTTCTCCCCTTTGACTTGCTATTTGTTGATTGAATGCCTTGTACGTGAGGTGATGAGCGCGTACCTGTGCTAATTGTTGAACCCCCAGTTTTTACTTAAAATGACCAAGTTGCTATTTCTTTCTTACTCGCTTTGTTTCTTGCCATATAGCATGTGATAGACTAGAAAAGCATGCTAGCTGACTTAATTGGTTTAATTGCTTAATTTGTCTTGTTGCATTACGTGAAGCATGTTAGGCTATATTCCCCGTTTCCTTGATGTTTAATTTTGTTTTTGATTAATCTCTGGCCGTGGTTGCATATTTATATTTGGGACTACAGATGTGGGATTCCGGTAGCTCCCCCCTTGTTTGTTTATTTTAGGACTGCGGGTTTCATTACCGATAGATCCCCTTGCACACTTACTTTGGGACTACGGGTCAGATTCTCGGTAGATCCCCCTGCACATTGATAGTTGGACTATGGGACGGTATCCTGGGAGATCCTTCAGACATACCTATATGATGGACTACGGGACGGTATCCCGGGAGATCCACTGGATAGTTGAGAAAGGAATACAAGACGGTATCTTGGGAGATGCTCATGGCATCATTGATATTGAGTTTTCTTTTTCGTGTTTATTCCTTATTTCAGTTATTTGTTGTCGAATTGTAGATTCTGTCTTCTTTCACTGCTGTTTTTCCATTATTTTACCCGTTTTCATACTGCACATTATTATTATTATTATGTTTATCTCAGTAGGGCCCCGACCTTCCTTGTCACTACCCGACCGAGGTTAGGCTTGGCACTTACTGAGTACCGCTTTGGTGTACTCACGCCTCTTCTGCACATGTTTTTCATATGCAGATCTAGGTACGTCTACTCAAGCGCACTATCATTAAGGCATGAGGACTACAAAGACTTTGAGGTAGATCTTCTACGTTCGCAGACCGACGAGTCTCCCTCTTTACTCTATCTTTAGTACTTAGTTCTCTTTTCTTCCGATTGTTAGATATTCTGGAATTTGGAGCCTTTACTACACACTTCTGTAGCCTGTGTTGCCTGTGAGTTTTTGGGTTTTTGGATTGTTTTAGATTGTGATATTGAGTTGTAGTGCCGGGCGACATTCAACACACCTTCTTTTATGGATATTTAATTTGGTTTTTCTCTATTTTTCTGTAATTATATTACTTCCGCAAATGTTAGACTTACCTGAACTTGGGGACTAGGTGTCGTCATGAAATGTTCACGGTTGGTGGACTAGGGTCGTGAAAGATTGCTTGTTGTTCTTCCTCTTTTTGTACCATTGATGAGGAATGGAAAAATTGTTTGCTATCAAAGTTGTTTGTAGGGTTTGCACTAGTTGCTAGTATCGCCTTCTTTAATTTAGTATTCCAGTCATTTTTTACATCATTGTCTGTTCTTCCGGGTAGCTTAGATGCTATAACAGACCATCTGTAAATTCAAAAAATAAAAATAAAAATACTTGGGGTTACTCTTAAATACTAAAAATGTTATTAAAATCAGGTTTTAAATGAGCAAGAATTAGCCTGCTTCCAAGTTGAGTGTAGAGAGAGCAGATAATGTTGTCTTCCTCTTGTGTACAATTTCCAAGTTTAATATTTGGTCTGAAATAATTCAACCATCTTAACCGGCAACTCTTACCACAACGCTTTAGGCCTATGTTAATTAATTTGCACACGGATAAGTTAGTCTTTAGTTTTGAACAAAGGCTATATACAAAATATATAATATAGTGTGTAAATTCAAAAGTTAAGGACATGGTCCTGAACTTAGTGTTTCAAGTTCAAAAGTTAAGGAAATGTAGTCTTGAAGTCCTAAAGTTAAGTTCAACAGTGAAGGACACAAGTTCAAAAGTTAAGGGCATGCAGTCCTTAACTTAAAGCTACAAGTTCAAAAGTTAAGGACAGACAGTCATTAACTTATAGTTACAAGTTCAAAACTTAAGGACAGATAGTCCTTATCTTACGGTTACAAGTTCAAAAGTTAAGAACAATATGTCCTTAAATTTGATTTGCAAGTTCAAAAGTTAAAGACATGCAGTCCTTAATTAACTTACAGTTACACGTTCAAAAGTTAAGGAAAAGCAGTCCTTAACATACAGTTACAAGTTCAAAAGTTAAGGACAATAGGTCTTTAACATTGACTTACAAGTTTAAAAGTTAAGGACGCTTGGTCTTGAAGTTTGAGTTCCAAGTTCAAAAGTTAAGGACATGTAGCCTTGATGTCCTGAACTTAGAGTTCCAAGTTCAAAAGTTAAGGACATATAGTCCTGAAGTCCTGAACTTAGAGTTCAAAATTCAAAAGTTAAGGATAGGTAATCCTGAAGTCCTGAAGTTAAGTACAAAAGATAAGGACATTAGTAGAAGGGTATTTTTGTTCGGGCTGTTAAAGTTTATTAAAACAGTAGCTAAAGACTAAAGACATTTTAAACTGTGGTTTAAAAGTAAATAAATATGTTATTAGTGGCGAACCGTGAACTTCTCGCATTGAGCAAGCCCACTAATTAAGATGGTAAAGTGTCACGACCCCAGTTCGCTCTCCGTGAACACGTCATGATGGTACCTAGTCCTTATGACTAGGTAAGCCTAACAATGCGGAAACAAATCAAAACTTGCAGAAATATAACATAAAATCCAAAATTTAAAATAGAATAAACGAAATGTAAAATGCCACTCGACATATATAACATAATAACTTAAACTTCTACAAATCTTTCCCAAAACCCAGAATCTAACGGGAATACAAGCTGTCAGAAATGTAGTACATTGCTCTAACACCAGAATGTCTATAACAACTGCATGAAGGAAAACTAAATGCTAAAAAGGTAGAATAAGATGGAGACTCCGTGGATCTGCAGATGCGTAGATGTACCTTGAAGTCCCTTTTAGATCTCCCCGCCTCAAGGATAATACGCATGGGTGGAGTTACCTGGATCTGCACATAAAAAAACATGCGTAGAAGGGACGTGAGTACACCACAGCGGTACTCAGTAAGTCCTAAGATTAACCTCAGTCGGGTAGTGACGAGGAAGGTCAGGGCCCTACTGAGATTAAACATAATAATAAGTCTTGCAACATTATGAAATAAACAGAATAAAAAGTACAACTATGAAGTAAGACAGGTTATTACAAGGCAACAAATAACACATAGAGAATAAGGTAACACAAAGTAAAACATCTCAATATCAGTACCAATAACGAGGATCTCCCAGGATACCGTCCTGTAGTCCATTCCATAAAAAGTCCAAAGATCACCCAGGATACTGTCCTGTAGTCCATCATATGTGTATATCTGAAGGATCACCCAGAATACCGTCCCGTAGTCCAACTATCAATGCGCGGGGATCTACTAGAATCCGATCTGTAGTCCCAAAGTAAATGTGCAGGGGGATCTACCTGGAAGCTAACCTGTAGTCCCAAAGTAAACAAACAAGGGGGGAGCTACCAGAATCCCACATTCATAGTTCAAATGTAAATACGCAGCCAAAAAAGAAGATATTCAGAGATAGAGTGCAAAAATACAAGGCAATATATAGTTCTAGCCTAACATGCTTCAAGTAGTACAATCGATGAAACTTATGCAAATATGCAATTTAGGTCAACTAAGCATGCTTTTAAAAACTAACACATGCAATAATTGCAAGTAGAATAAAGTAGGTAAGAAAAGAAACTCAGTCTAAATATTTAACGTAAAAACCAGATTTTTTTCAACAATTAGCTCAAGTACGCGCTTGTCACCTCACGTACAAGCCATTCAATTATCAAATATAATATCCTAAGGGGAAGGTCCCCCACATAAGGTTAGACAAGCCATTTACCTCGAACCGGCTCCAAAATCAACCCAAAACCACACGTTTGCCACGAGTATCTGACTTCAAATGGCCCAAATATATTCAATTCAATAACATATCGTAAATAACATCTCAAGTAGCTGATTCTATGATTTAATTCAAAGCTAAGGCGTGAAATAAGGTAAAATGACCAAAATGCCCCTAAGGCAACCATCTTAGAATTGGATAAAATTAACATTTTTAGAATCCTCATACTCTCACGAGTCTAACCATATAAAAATATCTCAAATAGGAGGTTAAACACCCACTCAAAACTCAATAATTCGGTCTATGAAGTTTTATCAATTTTTCATTTAAAATCCGAAATTACAAGAGAAATTCATGCTTAGATTAGTGGGTTATAAGCAAAAAGGAGTCTAGAATTGTTACCCAATCAATGCCTTTGAAAAGCCTTCAAAATCTCTCTTAAATCCGAGCATTCAAGCTTGAGTTTTGGTAAAAATGGCTAACCTTCGATTTTTTAAAGTTTATAACTGCCCAGACAATTAATGAATCGTGAACGCGGAGGAAGTCACGCGTTCGCGAAGAAGGAAAAATGAAGGCTGTTATATTGCTCTTCGCGAATGCATGGAAGAGTACGCGAATGTGAAGGCTTGGGCTGGCAAAGCTATGCGAACGCGACATATGGCATGCGAACGCAATAACACTACAGGAACGCGAGGGATAGATGCGAACACGAAGGAGGAAAATGAGAAGCTTCGCGAATGCGAGAGTATGGTACGTGAACGCGAAAAGGTAACTGGTCCTCCTCCAAAATCACTCTATGCGAACGCGTGGAGGAGGACGCGACCGCGAAGAAGAGTAGGGGTTTGTAACACCTGAAGAAGTTCTGCAATTTTACACAACTTCAAAATGCTCCGTTGAGCATCCGAAACACGCCTGAGGCCCACAGAACCTCAACCAAACCTCAGAAATATCCCATAACAGCATTCAAAATTGTACCGATCCTTAAACCACCTAAAACAATGTCAGCAACTCGAATTAATCAATGATTTAAGCCTAAAAACTTCAAATTCTAGAAATACATGCTTTCGATAAAAAACCTAACGAAACCACATCCTAATGACCTAAAATATTACACACATATCCCAAATGATTTGACAGAACTACTACAACTTCCAGAATTCCATTCCGACCCTCGGATCAAAATCTCACTATCGGACCGGAACTTTAAAAATTCAAACTTCAACATTTCAAGCCTAAATTAGCTATGGACCTCCAAATACATTCCTAACATGCTCACAACCCCCAAATCACCTAAAGGAGCTAACAGAATCGTCAAATTTCCATTATGAGTCTGTCTTCACATTGTTACGGCTACAAGTAACTTTTTAATACCTATGCTCTCATTTAGGGACTAAGTGTCTCAAAACACTCCGAAACTCAAAACGAAACATCCCTGCAAATAAAATTAGCAGAAATAAACTTAGGGAAAGCAGATAATACGGGATCGTGGCATTAATTCTTATGATGACTGGCGGGGTCGTCACATTCTCCTACACTTAAACATTCATTCATCCTCGAACGAGCATAGAGACATATCTGAATTAGTGAAAAGATGAGGGTGAATATTGTGCATATCCTGCTCGGTCTCCCAGGTCGCCTCCTCGGCCAGCTGACCCTGCCACTGAAGCTTTACTGAAGCAATGTTCTTTGACCTCAACTTTCTGACCTGCCTGTCCAATATAGCCACTGGCTCCTTAACATAGGATAGATCCTTGTCCAACTTGACCGAATTGAAATTCAACACGTGCGACGGGTCACCGTGATACGTCCGGAGCATCGAAACATAAAATATCGGATGAACTCCTGCTAAGATGGGAGGTAAGGCAAGCTCATAAGAAACCTCCCTAGCACGCTTCAATATTCATAGGTGAAACCCAAAGCAGAACTCGCTCTCCTACCATATATGAAACATCACGAACCTACCGGTCCACATAGTTCTTCTGTATGGACTGGGTTGTACGGAGTCTATCCTCAATCACCTTAACCTTCTCTAATGCATCCTGAACCAAATATATGCCCAATAGTCTGGCTTCACCCGGCTCAAACCAACCCAATGGAGATCTACACCTCCTACCATATAAAGCCTCATACGACACCATCTGAATGCTAGACTGATAACTGATATTGTAAGCAAACTCCGCCAATGGCAATAACTGACCCCAAGACCCTCGAAACTCAATCACTCACGCACATATCATATCCTCATGAATCTGAATAGTGCGCTCGAACTGCCAGCCCGTCTGGGGGTGAAATGCTGTGCTCAATTCCACCCGAGTACCCAGCTCCTGATCAACAACCCTTTAGAACCGTGATGTAAACTGAGTACCTCTATCTGAAATAATAGAAACTAGAATACAATGTAGACGAACGATCTCTCGGATATAAATCTCTGCCAACTGCTCCGTAGAGTAAGTAGTACACATAGGAATAAAATGAGGGGACTTGGTCAGCCAATCTACAACCACCCAAATGGCATCAAACTTCTTCAATGTCTGTGGGAGTCCAACTACAAATTCCGTGGTGATCCGCTCCCACTTCTACTCCGGAATCTCTATCTGTTGAAGCAACCCACTCGGTCTCTTGTGCTCATACTTCACCTGCTGACAGTTGAGGCATCTAGCTACATATCCAACTATATATTTCTTTATCCGCATACACCAATAGTGCTGCCTCAAATCCTTATACAACTTTGCAACACTCAGATAGATGGAATACTACGAACTATGTGCCTCTGCTAAAATCAACTCTCGAAGCCCATTAACATTAGGCACACAAATTCGACCCCGCATCCTCAATACCCCGTCATCTCCAATGGTCACATCTCTGGCATCACCGTGCTTAACCTTGTCCTTGAGGACAAGTAAATGAGGGTCATCATATTGTCGCTCACTAATACGATCAAATAAGAAAGACCGAGAAACCTAGCAATATAGGACCCGACTAGGCTCCGAAAGATCCAATCTCACAAACTTACTGGCTAAGGCCTGAACATCCATCGCTATAGGCCTTTTTGAAGCTAGTAAATATGCCAAAGTCCCCAAACTCTCCGCCCGACGACTCGGGGCATCAACCACCACATTAGCCATTCCCCGGTGATACATAATAGTAATATCATAATCCTTCAACAACTCTAACCACCTGCTCTGGTGAAAATTTAGATCCTGTTGCTTGAACAAGTGCTGTAAACTCCGATGGTCAGTATAAATCTCACAAGGCACACCGTACAAACAATGATTCCAAATCTTCAAGTCGAGAACAATTGCAGCTAACTCAAGGTCATGGAAATGGTAATTCTTCTCATGTATCTTCAACTATTTGGATGCGTAGGTAATAACCCTACCGTCCTACATCAGCAGCACTCCAAGGCCAACCCGTGAGGCATCACAATAAACTATATAAGACTCGAACCAGTAGGCAATATAAAAATTGGGGCTGTAGTCAAGGCTGTCTTGAGCTTCTGAAAGCTCGCCACACACTCCTCTATCCACTAAAATGGAGCACCCTTCTGGGTCAATCTAGTCATAGGGGCCGCAATCGATGAAAACCTCTCCACAAGACGACTGTAGTGGCCCGCCAAGCCAAGGAAATTGCAAATATCTGTAGCTGAGCATGGCCTGGGACAACTCTGCACGGCATCTACCTTATTCGGATCCACCCGAACGCCCTGACTCGATACCACGTGGCCTAAGAATGCCATAGAATCCAACCAAAACTCACATTTTGAGAATTTTGCATATAACTTCTTCTCTCTCAGGGTTTGAAGCACGGTCCTCAGGTGCTGCTCATGATCTTCTTGACTCCGGGAATACACTAGAATATCATTAATAAAAATAATAACAAACGAGTCAGGATAGGGATGAAACACACTGTGCATCAAATGCATAAAAGTTGCTGGGGCATTGGTCAGCACAAATGACATAACAATGAACTTGTAATGACCATACCGAGTCCTGAAGGCAGTCTTCGGGATATTTGGCTCTCGAATATTCAACTGATAGTAACATGAACGCAAGTCAATCTAAGAAAATACCTGTGCAACCTCAAGCTAGTCAAACATATCATCATTATGAGGTAAAGGAGAATGATTCTTCACTATAACCTTATTCAACTGACAATTATCGATACACATACACATAGAACCATCCTTTTTCTTCACAAACAAGATAGGAGCACCCCAAGGTAAACAGTTGGTCGAATAAAACCCTTATCAAGAAATTCCTGTAATGATCCTTCAATTCTTTTAACTTAAGAAGAGCCATACGATAACGAGGCATAGAAATGGGCTAAGTGCCTGGCAACAAATCACTGCAAAAATCAATGTCTCTATCAGGTGGCATGCCTGGAAGATCAGCTGGAAACACATCGGGATAATCCAGTACCACTGGGGCCGAACCAACAGAAGGGGTATCAAGACTGATATCTCGCACATACGGTAAATACGCGGCACACCCCTTCTCAACCATATGCTGATCTTTAGGGAAATAGATAACTCTACTTGGAGTGTTGTATAAAGTACCAGTCCACTCAAACGCGGTATATCTGGCATAGCCAGCGTCACAGTCTTTGAGTGACAATCAAGAATAACATGATGGGGTGATAACCAGTCCATGCCCAAGATAATATCAAAATCAACCACACTGAGTAACAATAAATCCGCTCCGGTCTCAAAACCACAAATAGTAACCAAACATGACTGATAAATGCGGACCACAACAACAGAATGCCCCACAATAGTGGAAAGATATACAAGAGAACTCAAGGAATCTCGGGGTACACCCAAATATGGAGCAAAATAAGAAGACATATAAGAGTAACTAGATCCTGGATCGAATAGAACTGATGCATATCTGTGACAAACCGGTATAATACATGTGATGACAGAATCAGAGTCAACAACCTCGGTACAAGTAGGAATAGCATAATATTTGGCATGGCGTCCCCCTCGAGGGCGACCTCTACCTTCCCGACCTCTGCCCCCAGCTGGCTGGACAGATGGGTTAGCAGGTGCAGTTGTAATTATAACTTGAGAACCCTGTGTGGCATGCTGTGGCTGAGCAGTCTGTGAAGATACACCCCTCCTAAGTCTAGGGAAATCCCTAACCATATGGCGCATATAACCATACTCAAAACAAGCTCTAGGATGACGTGGTGGCTGTGACTGGCTAGGGCCAGGTCTGCTGGACTAACCTCTAAAAGAACCCCACGCATGAGGCATGCTAGAAACCAGAGATGCATAGTAAGGCTCGTTAGGCCTAGGAGGAGTTGGAGCATTGCTGGCTGCTGAAGGTGCTGAATGAATGGGGCGACCCATATAACCCTTGCCATGATGACCTGCTGCTGGGGTACGGGCACTAGAGTAGTGGCTCGATGCTAGAGACCCTTGGCCTCTCTCTCCTCTCGCTCCCTAGCAAGAATACCCTCAATCCTCCTAGCAATGGTCACTACCTGCTAATAAGGCATGTCCATCTCTAACTCTCGAGCCATGCTAGATCTGATGGTTGGAGCTGTTGATACCCAGTTTTTTCCTAGGTATTTTATACCCAAAATACTTCCAAAATGGCAAATATATGCATATATAAACACACCCAAGAGTTTAGGTAATTTTAAATGATCTTTAACCCTTTTATTGCCTATTTTAATACCATAAAATCCAAATAATTATTCCCAAAATTATCATTTTGGTGAATAACTTATTTTATTCTAACATTTACACCAAAATATATTTAAACTAACTTTTGCATATTTTTACAAATTTATTTGGCATTTTTAAAGCTAAATTGCATATAATTACAATTATAGCCTATTTTGTGATTAATAGCATTTCATAATTACAAAATTAATTCCAGTATTTTTAGATTAATATTTATAAAATATTTGTTTGTCTGGTATTTTAAATTTGCTTTTAAAATCGTGATACTATTTTTATTAAATAAATAGGGGAAAAGTGGCTATTCAAAATCTAGCCCCAATTGCATTTCAATTATAGCCCAAATTGGCACCCCTTAATTAACCCAATTTCAACCCCTAAATCAAACGACCCAGTTTAATTCTTACCCAAACCCTGACCCAATTTCCAAACCCGCCCGTTTCCCATTTAAATCCAAGCCGTTGATCATTTTGATCAATGGCTGACACCCTCTTTCCTTTTTTTATTTTCTAACCCTTGCAAACCCAACCTCATTTCTCAAATACCCCTCCTCTAACTCCAATTTCCTCTCAAACTCTCTCGAAACCCGAATCGCCTTCTACCACTTTAACCCTAAACCCACCGAAATCCAGGGCTGCTCTGGCCATGGACGGCCTATGCTCACCTCCTACTGATATTACGTGCTTGATTTCTGAAGATTAGATGCTAGAATTTTAGGGTCTTGACTCAGACCTTCGTTGATTCGAGGTTTTCGGCCATCTCCGGCCTTGCTCCGGCGTATCCGTGCCTCTTAAGTCTGAGTCCGACCTTATCGACCTAGATCAGACCTTTTCAAAGCCTTCTCACTCTAGGGTTCCTGTGAAACCCTAGCTTCGAGGTTCTTTCTTCATTTATTTATTAAGATCTATGCTGGATCTATGCTATATTTGATGTTTTAAGCGTTTTCCCCAAATTTCCTTTTCAAAAATCTTTTGAATTCAAATTAGGGTTTCTTAGTCTGTTTGTTAATACTTTGTTCGATTCATTTGCTTATCATCTCTATGTGTGATTGGTGTTTAAAACCCTAATTTTTGGGATTTGTTTGAGTTTCAAGTCTATTTGTTAGTATTCATTTGATTTACTTCGTTTATAATTGATTAGTGTTGAAAACCCTAATTTATGGGGTTTATTTGAGCTTCTGAGACTGTTTTTTTGTTTTAGTTGTTTATCGCCTCTAAAATCGATTGATTTCGAGAAAACCTAGTTTCTTTGGGGTTTATTTTAGTTGCTGAAGTTTTCTTGGGCAATTCGCTTATTTGAAATTGTTCAACTTGATTTGAAAGTTTCAGCATCTCTTTGTGTGATTCCTTTGATTCTGTTTTCTTACTATTTGTCAAACTCAACTATGTTTTTCAAAAGGGTTTTTCACTTGGCTCTTTGCATGCTTCTGATACTTTATTTTTTCTCTACTACTAAGCCACTGAAACTCGACCTACATGAGTATCATGCTTCGAATGTTGCTATATATTGAATTTTCTTACTGTGCTACTAGTGTATGTTATTTCCTTTTTGCCAATAGCTTTTCCTCGCATGTATAGTTTTGTGCACTCTATTTATATGCAGAGTTTCCTTCTTTTACTGATCTTCAAATCTGTGAGTGATTTCAAACTTTTCCGTTGAGAAGTTCTTATTTCATTTGCCTGTTAAGGGTTAATTAATTTCTTTCCTTGTCTTGCCTTACTGATTCCTTTCCTAAAATAAGTATGTTCCTGTACTTGTCCTTAATCACCTGCTCAATTATTTTACTACTTCTTTTATGGAAATAATCAGTCTACCTCTTAAATTGATTTCTTTCCTTATTTTTTAAACATATCACTTCCCGTTAACAAGTGACCCCTTAATTAAGGGCAATCACTTGTGTAATTGATTCTGATTAGTGATTGTTTCCATGTCTGTGGCTTATTACCTCACTTTTTACTCGTTTTCAAAAACTATAAATACATGCACTTCTCCTATTTCAACAACAACGAGTGAACAAGTCATTACTTCTTCTCTCAAATACACTTAGATTTTTCTTAAAAGTATTCGAGTTCTCTGAACTCATAAGCTCAAAGTTCTCTTCTCTGATTGTGGCTTTGCTTGAAAGAATCTTGTTTCTATTTGCTTACTTTCTTGCAACTGGTATGTCTTGTTTGTTTAATTCCTGCCTCTCCATTATGTGTTTATGCTTCAGTCTTTTCCTTGTTTGCCTTACTGTTTCTGTATTGTATTTCTCTGCAAGTTGATTTTACATCTCTGTTCTTACATGAAATCCCCATCCCTAGTCCCTTTGTATGTTGAGTTATGGTTCAGAAAACATGACAACACTTGACATTGTTGCTCATGTATATGGACTGGACTCCCTGAGTCCTAAACTCTTTTCAATTCCCATTCCCCTTCCCCTTTACATGCATTATTAGTTTGAAATTGTGGTCTAACAGTATCCTAATCAGTGTCTAGACCATAGGTTGACCTTCAATAGGTCTGTACTTATATTTGACTTGCTGAACAGGTTTGGTCAGGGGTGTGCCAGCCTACCTTATTGCTAGGCATGACCACCAGCCTGCCTTGGCACTCCCTAACCCCCTTTATTGCACTTGCACTCATTCTTAAAACTTAAGTTCTGCCCCCCTCTTGTGAGCCTTGCCTTGGGACCCATGAGCTCCCTCTGAACTTGGACACCTGAGGGTTGGCTCTTTCACACTGCACTATAACTCATTCTGATTAATATCTTGGGTGTAAGCTCTGCTTACAGTTCCTGAAACTCCTTGGAGGTTTGAAACACCCTATATAAGAGAAGGCTTTGGAAATCATTGTCTCGGAAGTGGTTCAATCTCATATTGTTAGACACTAAGTCTCAATTAGGCTTCCCGTATGTAGCTGATAGTTTCTGATGTACCTTTAATTTTTGTCTTATTTTACTGGTCTGTAATAATTTGTATAAAATCATGGGTATTTAATAAAACAAGGGAGGGGGGTTACTTTTATGTACAACGGCAGAAAACATGCCTATTGGGTTTTATTTCTAATTTGTGCAACTTCACACCTAGAAAGCATACCTATAGGATTAACCTTTGATTTCTGCAACTAAGCATATAGACACCATGCCTATAGGGGTTTGCATTTCTACATATAATAACGTCATAAGGCAAACAATTAGGTTTAATAACAAAATGGCAAATAGCTATCATTGCTCATAAGGCTTCTATTAACGTTTGAAAAAGTGTTAAAATCAGTTAACACATAGAAAGCATGCCCATTGGAACAAAATCAGTTAACGCAAAGAAAGCATGCCTATAGGAACTTCGAATCTAAACCGTCTCATTCGTTCAAAACAGTACCAACCATTGAAATTAGCATTTACTTTGGTAAAACTGGCAGTCTTCTGCATTTTTCTAAACCTCGTAAGTGGATAAACCTTTCCTAAACAAACCAACATTTTCTGAAACTCACTCTTTTCTAATAAGATTCGTGAAACTATTCCAATTAGTCTGTATGTCCTCTGAAGTTCTTTCTTTTCTGTTAAAACTTTTCAAAACAGTACATTCTTTTCTGAAACTTTTTTCACTCTGATAAAAACTGGTAACGCTTTATAATCACTTTGCTAGTCCTATTCAACACATATTCAAAGGGTTAATTAATCAATTGGATTAGCTTTGACAACTATATTCGAGCGAGCTTAATGCAGACTTCCTGTCTAAATATATGTGTTGAACCAGTCGCCTATAGATTTAATTTAATTTTTAAAACTAAACCAACACGTGCAAGACATGCTAACTCTATGGCTTTATCTGACTAAAGGAGGCTTACTTAAGCCCTACTAGCTTATTTGCTTTCCCATACTTGTATTGTGTGTTTTGATTGTCACCTTAGTATTTTTTCCTTTAAAACTCTCAAAAGCCTTATCCCTTTTCCCTTTAGGATTAGTAGTCCTAAATGCCTCCAGGACTGACAGGTTGGAACGGGTACTAGCATGCAATAAGTAACGAGACATTCCACTATTTAATACTTTAACGGGGTAGGAAGGGTAGAATATGGATATGATGATCGGTGCGCAAATATCACGTGTGACCCCTCTTTTGAGGAGTGTACGCCGGGTATTGCATTGATGTGATCCATATTGTTTACAAACATATGACCCATTTCCCCTTTTTACTTGTTATTTTTTAAAGTTTTCTTTCAAACTAACTTCCTGTACTATCTACTCCTTTTCCTTTTCAAACTTTTAAATTTGTTTGCAATAATATGTGAAAACTCTCTTCTTTATTTGGGACTTCTACTTGTCTTCTTCATTGCTTAAAGTTGATAACTATGATTTTTACATGTTTTATTCCCATTCTTGCCTTAGCTTTGAGCGTGAATTGCCATAAATTAGTCCCAAAATGCTTACAACGTGTGCTTGATTGCAGGTTTGAGTGACAAGATGAAAAATACCAAAGATCGCTCAAAAAGGAGAGAAATCTACCAAGTGTCATAAGACAAGTGAAGTGGGGAACAAGTTGAGCTGCGCGGTCCGCACAGATTTGCCACGCGGCCGCGCAGAAGAGTTCAGAGGCCGAGTCATTTCAATGCCAACCTGCGCAGTCCGCGCTCACATATATACGGTCCTTTCCAAGAGGAGTTCAGAGACTCAGTAATTCAATGCAAAAGCTCACGCGGCCGCACACCAAATAGTGCTGTCTGCGTGAATGAAGTTTAGAGAGTGTGGAGTTTTTTCAAGGTTTACACACGACTGCACCCCATTTCTACGTGGTACGTGCCTTTCAGCTAGCGTGGCCGCGCCTCACATTTGTGTGGTCTACGTCCCCAGTTTCAGAAGAGAGATATGAAGACCAATGATCCATACGCGGCCATGCGGCACTTCTGGGCGGTTCGCGCCAGACCCTTAGGGGTATTTTTGTCTTGGTTTTCCTGTGTACTATAAATAGAACATTTTACCTTTTTAGGTTAATTATTAGATATAAGACAGCAGCTGAGCTCCTGAATTCAAAGTTTTAGCCTATTTTGGTCAATTTCATCTTGTATTAACGTGGATTTGAGTAGATTAACATTTTAGTTAATTAATATGTCGATTTTATCTTCTATTTCTTCAATTTCTGTTTCTACTATGTCTAGCTAAACCCATTAGCTAGGGTTGTGGCTCAACCCTAGTGTGGGTAATTAATGGGTGTGATTGTTTAATGCATGAAAGATGTTGGGTATTTGTTATTTGGGTTAATCTTATGTTTTCATTAAGATTTGGTGGTTGCAAAGACTAAGTCTAGCTTAGTGGTCCTTGACTCTTCTTGAGAAAGATACTCTATGACCCCAAGATTAACTCCAACAAGGAATTGGGACCCATGAGAATAGTAGTCCCAATTAACGGGTTAAACCTCGAGCGAGTAATTATCCAACTTGAAACCTAAGTTGCTTGGGCAATTTGTCCTACCCAATTAATCTCGAGAGAGTCAAATGGTCAAAATCACTCTCTCTACCGAGAGGTGTGAGAGTGGGTGCAAAAGTGCAATGGTTATATCATAAGTCCCATAATAATCATTCTTGCATTAGGAATCTCTACCCATTAGTTGACCACCTAGGTAAATGCCACGACCCTAGTGCCTTTCTCTATATTGCATACAACCTAGAATTAATACCTTATCATAACTTAGCTTTAAGTTTGTAATTGATAATCAAAAGAAAACCAAAAATGTTAGAAGATCAAGTAGGAGCTAAAACGCAGTCCTAGACCATACAAACACTCAACTCGAAATTGAAGCTCCCTGTGGAAAATTGACCCCGATACCACTATTGGGTAAAAGTATTAGTACCCACTCTTCCTTAGGTTGAGTCCACTGCGATCAAAAGTCACAATCGTAGCATGGCCGGGAACCACATTAGTAGATCTTGAGGGATGCCTAACACCTTCCCCTCGAGATAGTTTCTAGCCCTTACCAAAACTCTGGTTCTTCATCTCGAATATTTCTTAAAAATGTCCTAATGCACTATAATGATTAGGTGGAGATTCTCTAAACTCCAAAACCCAATTCTCGCTCGGGAATAGAGTTGTCATCCCAAATGTCATATACCCGATCTCAAACTCCGTTTAGAAAAAGGGGGCGTCGACATGGATAATACCCTCAATGAACCGGTGAACCCTCTCGCGGACAGTAGTAATTAAGGCCGGTACATGCCTAACCAATCTGGTATACCAAATAGCACACTCTGAAATGGTCATAGTGCCCTGGCGCAAATGCTCAAACTTTGCGCTCCATGCGTCTTTGAGGCTCTGAGGGGAAAACTCTCTCATAAACATATCTGAGAACTAGGTTCACGTGAGTGAAGCAGCCTCGTCTGGACTGTCTATCTCATAAGTGCGCCACCAATCATAGGCGGCAACCCGAAGTTGGAAGGCTATTAAGAAAACCCAGCTAGATCCGGATATACCCATAGATCAAAGTATACGGTGGCACTCCTCTAGAAATCCCAAGGCATCGTCTTATGCTAATCTAGTGAATAGCGAAGGATCATACTTCTTGAACCTCTCAAGTCTTTGTTGCTCGTGCTTTGAAGCAGCTGACCCATCCTCGGGCTGAACTGGCACTACAGGCGGTATAAGAGTGATCTCTAGGACCTTTCCAGATGCACTCTCTACTAAAGAGTGCAGGTGGGAGAGGTCTGGGCTCCTCCCACGGCCAGGGATGTAGTTGTAGCAAGGGGAAGTAACCCTGCCTGAGCCAAAGAGGTGGACATAGTCATGAACTGAGCTAACGCCCCTTGAAGGGTTGGAGTAGCAGTGGCAGTAGGCATGTCAGGTGCCTGGACTCTGGATGGATCTGCTGGTGGTCCCTCGGTGGTAGCTCGCGCATGTGCTCTTACTGCACCACATGTGCGTCCTCGACCTCTACCCTGGCCCCGGCCTCAGACGGCTGCAGTAGGGGGCGCGGGTGCCTGATCATCTCGAGTAGCACACATTCTCACCATCTATGAGAGAATAGAAGCCAGAAGTTTAGAACTATGAGGTCAAATTTCTCACGACAAAGAAATTCAGTGAAGTGAAAATTTTCCTAACAGTTACATGGCCTATCGTAGAAAAGTACAGACGTCTCCGTACCGATCAGCAAGACTCTAATAAACCGGCATGTGTCCCATGACTCCTATGAATCTAGAGCTCTAATACCAGCTTTTCACGACCCAGATTTTACCTCCGTGAGCACGTCGTGACGATACCTAGTTCCAACTACTAGGTAAGCCTAACAATGCGGAAACAAATCGAAACTTGCGGAAATATAACTTAAAATCCAAAATTTAAAACAAAAGAAACGAAATGTAAAATGCCACTCGGCATATACATCATAATAACTTAAACTTCTACAAATATTTCCTAAAACCCGGAATCTCACGGGAACACAAGCTGTCAGAAACGTACTACACTGCTCTAACACCAGAATGTCTATAACAATAGCAATAAGGAAAACTAAATGCTAAAAAGGTAGAATAAGATAGAGACTTCGTGGATCTGCAGATGCTGCAGATGTACCTTGAAGTCCCTGATAGATCTCCATGACTCAAGGATAATAAGCCTGGGTGGAGGTACTTGGATCTGCACATGAAAAAACATGCGCAGAAGGGGCATGAGTACACCACTTCGGTACTCAGTAAGTGCCAAGCCTAACTTCGGTCGAGTAGTGACGAGAAAGGTCAGGGCCCTACTGAGATTAAACATAGTAATAAGTCTTGCAACAACATGAAATAAACAAAAATAATGAACACAACTATGAAGTAAGACAGTTTATACAAGGCAACAAATAACACATAGAGAATAAGGTAACACAGAATAACACAACTCAATATCAGTACCAATAACGAGGATATCCCAGGATACCGTCCTATAGTCCATTCCATCAACTGTCCAAGGATCTTCCGGGATATCGTCCTGTAGCCCATCATATGTATATATCTGAAGGATCTCCCAGAATACCGCCTCATAGTCCAACTATCAATGCGAGGGGATCTACTGGAATCCGATCCGTAGTCCCAAAGGAAATGTGCAGGGGGATCTACCGGGAAACTAACCCGTAGTCCCAAAGTAAACAAACAAGGGGGGAGCTACCGGAATCCCACATTCGTAGTCCCAATGTAAATACGCAACCACAACAAGAAGATATTCATAGATGGAGTGCAAAATACAAGGCAACAGATAGTTCTAGCCTAACATGTTTCACGTAGTAAAATCAAAGAAACCTATGCAAATAGGCAATTTAGGTCAACTAAGCATGCCTTTTAAACTAATAGAGATCATAATTGCAAGTAGAATAAAGCATGTAAGAAAAGAAACTCAGTCTAAATATTTAAAGTAAAAACCGGATTTTTTTCAACAATTAGCTCAAGTTCGCGCTCGTCACCTTACGTACAAGGAATTCAATTACAAATATCACATTCTGAGGGGAGGGTTCCCGACACAAGGTTAGACAAGCCACTTACCTCGAATTGGCTCCAAAATTAGCTCGAAACCACACGTTTGCCACAAGTATGCGACACCAAATGGCCCAAATCTATTCAATTTAATTACATATCGTAAATAAAATCTCAAGCAACTAATTCTACGATTTAATTCAAATCTAAGAGGGAAAATTAGGTAAAATAATTAAAATGCCCCCAGGACAACGTCTCGAAATCGGATGATTTATATTTTCAGAATTCTTTTACCCTCACGAGTCTAACAATATAAAAATCTCTCAAATCGGAGGTAAAACACCGACTCAAAATTCAATAATTCGGTCTATAAAGTTTTTATAATTTTTCATTCAAAATCCGAAATTAAAAGAGAAATTCATGCTTAGATTAGTGGGTCATGAGCAAAAAGGAATCTAGAATCGTTACCCAATCAATGCCTCTGAAAATCCATCAAAATCTCTCTAAAATCCGAGCTCTCAAGCTTGAGTTTTGGTAAAAATGGCTAACCCTCTATTTTTTGAAGTTTATAACTGCCCAGAAAATTAATGAATTGCGAATGCGGAGGAAGTCACGCGTTTTCAAAGAAGAGAAACTGAAGGCTGTTAAATTGCACTTTGCGAACGCATAGAAGAGTACACGAACGCAAAGGCTTGGGCTGGGAAAGCTACGCTAACACGACATATGGTATGCGAATGGGATGAAGAAAATTGGCATAGCCATCAGCGCGAAATAACACTACGAGAACGCGAGGGTTGGATGCGAACGCGAAGGAGGAGAATGACAAGCTTAGCGAATGCGGGAGGACTGGACGCGAACGCGCAGAGGTAACTGGTCCTCCTCCAAAATTAGTCTACACGAACACGTGGAGGAGGACACGATCGCGAAGAAAAACTGGGGTCTGCAATAGCTGAAGCATTTCTGCAATTTTACACAACTCCAAAATGCTCCGTCGAGCATTCGAAACACACCCGAGGCTCCCGGGACCACAACCAAACATACAGACATATCCCATAACTTCACCCAAACTTGTACCAATCGTTAAACCACTTAAAACAACGTCAGAAACTCGAATTAATCAATGTTCTAAGCCTAAGAACTTTAAATTTCTTAAAAGCACGCTTTCGATCAAAAACCTAACCAAACCACGTCCGAATTACTTGAAATTTTATACACACATCCAAATGACATGAATGAATTACTGCAACTTTCAGAATTTCATTTTGACCCTCGGATTAAAATCTCACTATTGGAACGGAACTTCAAAAATTCAAACTTCGGCATTTCAAGCCTAAATTAGTTACGAACCTCCAAAACATATTCCGAACACGCTCCCAACTCCCAAATCACCTAACAGAGCTAACAAAACTGTCAGATTTCTATTTCGAGGCCGTCTTCCTACTGTTCTGGCTACGGGAAACTTTCTAATACTTAAGTTCTCATATAGAGACTAAGTGTCCCAGAACTCTCCGAAACTCAAAATCGAACATCCCGGCAAATCAAATAAGCATATATAGACTTGGCAAAGCAGATAATAGGGGATTGGGTATTAATTATTTAGACGATCGGCCGGGTCGTCACATAAAATTCTTCATATATATATATATATATATATATATATATATATATATATATATAAATGGTTCTTCATTTTAAGGTTCAAATTTCAGATATAAAGGTATAAGATATCCAACAATCACTACAAAAAAACAAAAATTAGCAGCAGACAAATTTTGTAGCTGAATAGAAAAATTCATCGTTAATTCTATTTAACTATAGTTAGCGATAGATTATCAAAAAAATTTGTTAGATACAAAGTTCGAAACTAATTACACTTTTTTTTGGCAGTGAAGTGCTATACTCCCTCTCTTCTAATATATGTGACACATTCCTCATTAATCCGTTTCAAGAATAATGACAAATTCTATATATGGAAAAACTTAACTTTTCAGTTTTTATTTTGTATAATGAGAAGCTTTTATAATAATAAAGATGTTAAAACATGTCATATACCACAGTTTCAAAAGTTTTATAGTTACATAAATACTATGACATCTTTAATACCGTGAATTTCGAATGTCTTCGGTTCTTTTCAGATTCTATATCAATTCAAACTATGTTATATAAATTATATATATTGAAATGGAGGAGTATGTATTTAATTTGCAACTACTTTGAGAATATGTAGAAAGAATTGAAACTTTTGTCAAGTACTATTTCTGGATTCTTATCTGGCTGACTGGGGAGTAATTGGGGCCTCCGAAATTGATGTAAACTCACTTTCTCTGTTCATGTCTACATAAATCCACATATAATTTGTCAAACCAAAAATGACCCCTTGTCAAATTCCATTTATAATTTTCTTTTATAATTTTGCACCGAGAGGTATTCCATATATGCTAATCACTCAACATGTACATATCCTGTTGTGTTATAGTAATTGGAATGATGAATAAGCCTTGCAGATAATGGTAATTTAAAGTAAATTCACATTATATAGGTGTGTGGTTGATTATTTTAGTAAGAGTTTAAGTTATATATATTGAGAGTATAAATCCTTTTACGTTATTAAGTCACTAAATAATATCTATAGGTAAGCCTCCTTCAAATGTGAATGTGAAATTTGGAGTTCATTATTCAAATTGTCACACTAATCTAAATTATTTTCTATAGTCACTTTATTTTTGCTTGTAACAACAAAGTTACTAAACTATGCCTATTGCACTCACAAGGTTACTCAATTTCTCAAATTTTGGATTGCCAAATACCTATTTTACCCTCTAAATTATAAATATTTATCTTCTTTTTTATTCTTTTTAAACTTTTTAATATTATCATTTTCTCTTTTTAATTTATATTATGGACTTATCTATAGAATAGATCAATATTATTAATAAATTAATAAAAAGTATTTAAGCATGTATAATGTGGGAATAACAAAATAATAAGTATATTAAAAAATAAATTAGAATAATTTGTTAGTAATAATGTAACGACCCGACCCGCCGCTCATGAGTTACCACTCCATTTTTTCCATTTTTTGCTTCTTTATGCTTCATTATCAGTGTTTGGCATGATCAAATTGGTTTAGAGTGATTTTAGTAGAAAATGAGACACTTAGTCTCTTTAAGGAAGGTTTGGTTTGGAAACGTCAACCGGATATTGACTTATAAGTTAGAGGACTCTGATGTGATTTTTGATGATTCAGTTAGCGGCACAGGAGTGTGGTCGGGAGGGATTTAGGCTTGAATTGGCGAAGTTACTATTTTGGTGATTTTCGGTTAATAGGTGAGACTTTGATCCGAGGGTCAGAATGGAATCCCGAGAATTGCAGTAGCTTCGTTAGGTGATTTGGGATGTGCGTGTAAAATTTCAGGTTATTCCGAGGTGATTTGGTTGGATTTTCTATCAAATGCGTGTTTCCCAAGTTTTAGAAGAACTTAGGCTTGAATTCGATGTAATTTGACAGTTTTGAGATTGTTGAGATGTTTTGATGATTGGAACAAGGTTGAATGATGTTGCAGGGTGAGTTGGTACTTTTGGTTGAGGTCCCGGGTCCTTGAGGCAATTTCGGATGGCTAAACGGAAAGTTTTGGACTTGGGATTGTAGTCGATTTGCAACAGCAGTTGCAGATCAAAATTGGTCTTCATGATCGCGTGAGTGGTGCCACGATCGCGTAAGAGGATTTGGGGTGCCTTGGGTTTCGCTCTACGCGTTCATGATATAAGGTCCGCGATCACGGAAGGTTGATGTTTTGGCACATCGCGTTCGCGGTGGTATGCATGCGTTCGCACAGAGGAAGTCTTCAACACAATTGCAAAAGTTGGACCGTGTTCACGTAAGTTGAGAATTTAAAGAATCGCGTTCGCATCAAGAGGGTCGCGTTTGCATAGGCCATTTTGAGGCCTGGAGGAAATTGGAGGTGAGTCCTATGAACTAAAAACATCATTAAATTGTGAAATTAACCTAGATATTCATGGAATCTTAGCAAAAGGGGGGAAGAACTAGGGCTTGAGTTTTGATATTTCAAATTGGGTTTTGATGGGTCATTTGAGCTCGGATTTTGGAGTTTTTCATATGTAAGGACTTATGGCGAGATAAGAAAACCGTTGATGTAAAATTTCTAAGTTTTGAGAAGTGAGCCTGGGACTCAGGTTTTGCTAATTTCATGATTTTTATTATTTTTCGATTGGGTTTTGTTCCCTTACAATATTGTGACGTATTCATTGTGGTTTTGGTCAGATTCGACGCGCGAGGAGGCCAATTTGAGAGGCAAGAGCATAGCGAGCTAGAGTTTTAGCCGGCTTGAGGTGAGTAATGAATGTAAAGGTTGTCCTGATGGTTTGAAACCCTAGATTTCACATCGTAGTGCTATATTAAGGTGAGACACATGCTTAATGACGAGCCTAGGTCGGTTACTATTGGGGATTGTGACTTGGCCGTCTTGAGTGATGTTTTTGCTGTGTGTTATATTGAAGCCTAATTGTTAGTGTCATTATTTGGACTACATGTCATATATGGGCTTCGTGACAACTGTTTGGGACCCTTCGGGGGTTGTTATTACTATTTTCTCACTATTTTGAGACATTACATGAACTCAGTCCAATTGTTTAATACTGTTTTACAAACTCATCAACTTTTACTCAGATTTGAAAACTTAAATAATACTTCTAATGACGTTTAGGGCTGAAAATTGCTATTTTATTACTCCACGAGGGGCATATGTGATTTATGGACTGAGCAATGGATTGGGCTACGTGCCGCAGCAGTGTAATATTAATATTGAAGCCGAGGGCCTTGCTGAATCCACGAGATGGCTTGATATTGCTGGGTCGTAAGAGGGCCCTCTCGGAGTCTGCATACCCCCAGTGAGCGTTGTGGATGATAAATAAGTGGATTGGACTGCACACCGCAGGGGGTACTAGAGAGTATCGGTTTATGTGTTGCATTTTTCTTATTCATTTGTCATTTATTTGTCTATCTGTTGTAGCAGTTTCTATAAATTATTTACACTAGTTTAATGATTTCTTACTACCTGGTTTAAACTGTTGTATTGTAGACTTCAATGTGTTTATTCAGGATTTCTTATTCTCGGCCTTTATTTATGTTTATTACTCGCTAGGTCGGAGTACTCACATTACTCCCTGCACCTTGCGTGGAGATCTTGGTTCTTTTGACATTGTTGAGGACTTCCAGCTTGGAAGAACTTATCCGGGAGTATCGAGTTAGCTGCACAGGCATCCGCATCCCTGATCTCTCCCTTCTATATCTTGTTTTATTTCGTATTCCTAGTTTTATATGTGTTAGATGGAAATTTCTTTATTAGAGTCTCGGACTTGTGACACCGAATTCTTCATGCTATCATGTAGAATTTTTACTTGAGTTTCCGCATGTTTTATCTTTTACTTCAGACTTATAATATGATGGCTTAGTAAATTTTCCGTGTGTTAATCAATCATGAATTGAGTAAAAATTTGGGTAAGGTGGCTGAAAGGTCGGGCTTGCCTAGGAATGTGTTGGGAGCCATCACGACCGGGGTTGGGGTCTTGAAAAGTTGGTATCAGATCCTAGGTTACTTCGTCTCGCAATTCATGAGCGGGATTAGTAGAGTCTTACGGGTCGGTACAGAGACGTCTGTATTTATCCTCGAGAGGCTGCAGAACATTTAGGAAAAACTTCATATTCTTGAAATTCTTGTTGTGAGACTTTGTTGATTTGAGAACTAAACTTTCATATTCAATTCTCTCGCAGATGGAAAGAACTCGCGCTACAGGACGTGGCAGGTGACCACTAGTACCACCTACTGAGGCCATTAGAGGTCGTGGATGTGGTCGTGGTCATGGCAGAGGCAGAGTAGTGAGGGAAGCACGTGTTGATCCACCAGTTTCCCCAGCTCACGATCAGGCTCCATTTGTGGACACTCCAGCAGCACCTGCTCAGGCACCAGCTGTGCCCATCATGATTCCGGGTCTTCAGGAGGCCCTGGCTCAGATCTTATCGGTTTGCACTCGCATGGCTCAGGCAGTCTCAGCCAATACCGCAACAGCCACTTCACAGGTTGGGGGAGGCAATCAGACCCCCTCTGCTCGTACACCTGAGCAGGTAGTGCAGGGATTGCAGACACCGGGAGCACCTCCAGCTCAGCCGGTTGCACCAGTTCAGGACTTTGTTATTCTAGCTATGCCAGACGATGAGCAGTGTCATCTCGAGAGGCTTGGTAGGCTCCATCCTCTGTCATTTAGTGGTGCTGAGGGCGGGGATACCCAGGGTTTCCTTGACAAGTGTCAGTGTATGCTTCGTACAGTTAGGATTCTGAATTCGAGTCATGTGGATTTAACTACTTTTCAATTCTCGTGGGCTGCTTTTACTTGGTTGGAGGACTTTGAGAGGCGTAGGACTGTCGGTGCAGCGCCCCTTACTTGGCAGCAGTTCTCCACTCTCTTCTTAGAGAAGTATGTACTGCATTCCCACAGGGAGGAGCCGCGTAGATAGTTTGAGTGGTTGACTTAGGGGGATATGAAAGTGACCCATTATGAGATGAGGTTTTCGCAGTTGGCTCGTCATGCTATTTGGATGATACCGGCAGATTGTGAGAGGATCAGGAGGTTTGTGGATGGCCTTATCTATTATCTTCGTATTCTGATAATTAGGGAGAGAGTTTGGATGCTATGTTCGATAAGGTGGTTGATATCTCTCATGAGATTCAAACGGTTCGTCGTAGAGAGCGAGAGGAGAGGGAGGCCAAGAGGCCTCGAGGCTTGGGCAGTTTCAGTGGTGCTCCGTCTAGGGGCTAGTTCCAATGTGGTAGAGGTCGTTCCTTCAAGCCTTCTTAGTCGGTCCATCCATAGTATAGTGGGGCATCTTCAGGCCATGGTCATTAGGGGTTTCAGCAGGTCCAGTCTTAACTTAGCGCCCTCCCAGCTTATAGTTCATCTCGTACCCCATCAGCACAGGGTTCATCCGTCGCAGGTCCTTCTACTGGTCATTTTTGTTCTAGGGGTTCCATTCAATCCCCATCTCCAGCACCGGACATCTGTTATGAGTGTAGAGAGATGGGCATATGAGGAAGTAATGTCCTCGACTTCGTGGTGGTCAATTTCAGTAGAGGGATCAGCCCTCGACTTCTGCTCCAGTTACTTCATCACCCGCCCAGTGAGCCAGGGGTGGAGGCCAGGCAGCCAAGGTCTCCCTAGAGGTGGAAGCCGATCAGGCGGTGGACAAGCTCGCTTTTATGCTATTCCAGGCATGGCAGATGATATTGCTTCAGATGCCGTCATCATAGGTATTGTTTCAGTCTGCCACAGAGATGCCTCTGTATTATTTGATCCTTGTTCCACCAATTCATATGTGTCTTCATATTTTGCTTGTTATTTGAGTAGGCCACGGGAGTCTCGTTCTTTACGTGTTCATGTGTCTACCCTGGTGGGCGATACAATTATGGTAAACCGTGTGTACCGGTCGTGTGTTGTGATTATTGGGGGCTTGGAGATCCGAGTTGATCTATTGCTATTGAGAATGGTGGACTTTGATGTTATTCTGGGCATGGATTGGTAATCTTTGTCATGTTATTCTAGATTGTCATGTAAGACAGTCACTTTGGCTATGCTGGGTGTACCGTGAATCGAGTGTCGTGGTGTGACTTATTATGCTCCTAGTAGAGTTATTTCTTTCCTGAAGGCCCAACATATGGTTGGGAAGGGTTGTCTTTCCTATTTGGCATTTGTGAGGGATGTTGGAGCTGAGACTCCTAGCATTGATTTTGTTCCCATTGAGAGGGATTTTCCTGATTTATTTCCTACAAACCTGCCGGGCATGCCACCGGATAGGGATATTGATTTTGGTATTGACCTAGTGCCAAGCACTCAGCCCATCTCTATTCTGCCAACAGAGTTGAAAGAGTTGAAAGAGCAGCTTCAGGAACTCCTAGATAAGTGGTTCATTCGGCCTAGTGTGTCACCGTGGGGTGCGTCCATTCTGTTTGTGAAGAAGAAGGACTACACAATGAGAATCTGCATTGATTACCGGCAACTGAACAAAGTAACAGTGGAAAACAAGTATCCACTGCCTCGCATCGATGATTTATCGACCAACTTCAGGGAGCGGGGGTGTTCTCCAAGATTGATCTCCGTTCGAGCTATCACCAGTTTAAGATCAGGTATTGAGATATTCCTAAGACTGCTTTCATGACTAGATATGGTCACTATGAGTTTCTTGTTATATTTTTTGGACTAACCAAAGCCCTAGTAGCGTTCATGCATCTAATGAACAGTGTATTTTGGCCTTATCTAGATCCATTTGGTATCGTATTCATTGATGATATTCTGGTGTACTCCCATAGCCAGGAGGATCACGCGGAGCATTTGCGAGTTGTATTGCAAAGATTGACGGAGGAGAGGCTTTATGAAAAATTCTCCAAGTGTGAGTTCTGGCTTGGTTTAGTGGCTTTCTTGGGACACGTGGTGTCCAGTGAGGGTATTCAGGTTGATCCAAAGAAGATGAAGGCGGTGCAGAGTTGTCCTAGACCGTCCGTAGCCACAGAGATTCATAGTTTTCTTGGGTTGGCAGTTTATTATCGCCGGTTTGTTCAGGGATTTTCATCCAATGCATCGCCCTTTACCAAGTTGACTCAGAAGGGTGCTCCATTTGTATGGTCAGACGAGTGTGAGAAGAGCTTTCAAAAGCTCAAGACAGCTTTGACCACAGCTCCGGTATTTATTTTACCATTAGCTTTAGGTTCTTATACAGTATATTGTGATGCTTCGAGAGTTGGGATTGGTTGTGTATTAATGTAGGAGGGTAGAGTGATTTCTTATACTTCTCGTCAGTTGAAGCCCGATGAGAAGAACTACCCTGTTCATGATTTGGAGTTTCCTATTATAGTTCCAGCAATGAAGAGTTGGAGGCACTACTTGTATGGCATATCTTGTGAGGAATTCAACGATCATCGTAGTCTTCAGCATTTGTTCAAGCAAAAGTATCTTAATTTGAGGTAGTAGAGGTGGCTAGTGTAACGACCCGACCACTCATTTTAAGAAATTAAGCTCCGTCAGCGGAATAAGGTCAGGAGAAGCTCCGGAACATAAGTATCAACTTGCGTTCATGGTGGAATTCGGTTATCGGATGGTTTAGAGTCAATTCTAGAGAAAAAACCTTATTTTGGAAGTTAGAACAGTGAAAATTTGACCGGAGCTAGACTTTTGGGTAAATGACCCCGGAATGGGTCGTGGATGATCTCAACAGCTTAGTATGGTGATTCTGGACTTAGGCGCGCGTCTGGATTCAGATTTGGAGGTCCGTAGAGTAAATTGAGGCATTTCGGCGAAAGTTGAAGTTCAAAAATGAAGAAGTTTGACCCACAGTTGATTTTTGGGAAATCGGGGTCGGAATGCTTCCTAAAGTTGGAGAAGATCTGTTATATTATTTTGGACTTGTCTGCAAAATTTAGCGTCATTCCGAGTTGGATTGATAGGTTTCGGCATGAGAATCGTTGTTTGAAGATTTGAAAGTTCATATGCTTGATTTTTTGGTCTTCACGATCTCCTAAGAGGATTTGGGGTGCCGTGGGTTTTAATCTATGCAATCGCGATATAAGGTCATCGATCACGGAAAGTTGATGTTCTGGTGCATCGCGTTCGCAGTGGTATCCATGCATTCGCATAGAGGAAGTTGAGGGCCCAGCTCTTTTGTTCAAAGCGATCGCACATGCTGGACCGCGTTCATGTAAGTTGAGAATTTAGAGAATCGCATTTGCATCAAGAGGGTTTTGTTCACATAGGCTATTTTGAGGCCTGGAGGAAATTGTTCATCGCGATCGCGAGCCTTGATCCGCGATCGCAGAGAGGAAAATAGTGCTGGGCAGAAGGGTTTTTAATAATATTTCTTCTGCGAGCTAAGTCTTATTTTCCTCCATTGTTGACCACCTTGAGAGATATTTGGGAGAAATTGAAGAAGATTTTGGATGGAATTGATTGGAGGTGAGTCCTATGAACTAAAAACATCATTTAATTGTGGAATTAACCTAGAAATTTATGGAATCTTAGCAAAAAGAAGAAAGAACTAGGACTTGAGTTTTGATATTTCAGATTGGGTTCTGATGGGTCATTTGAGCTCGGATTTTTGAGTTTTTGATATGTACTGACTTGTGGCGAGATAAGGAACCTGTTGATGTGAAAATTTCTGAGTTTCAGTAATTTCGAGATTTTTGTTATTTTTCGATCACTTTCGATTGGGTTTTGTTCCCTTAGTATATTGTGACATATTCGTTGTGGTTTTAGTCAGATTCGATACACGAGCATGCCGATTTGAGAGGGAAGAGCATAGCGAGCTAGAGTTTTGGCTGACTTGAGGTGAGTATGATTGTAAATGATGTCCTGAGGGTTTGAAACCCTGGATTTGCACGTCGTAGTGCTATATTGAGGTGAGACACGCGCTCAATGATGATCGTGGGGTCTGTTACTATTGGGGATTGTGACTTGGTCCGTCCTAAGTGATGTTTTTACCGCGTATCCTGTTGAAACCTAATTGTTAGCATCTTTATTTGGACTACTGGTCAAATTTGGGCTTCATGCCAATGGTTTGGGACCTTTCGGAGGTTGTTATTACTGTTTTCTCACTATCTTGAGACATTACCTGAACTCAATCCTATTGTGTAATACTGTTTTACAAACTCAACCACTTTTACTCAGATTTGAAAACTTAAATAATACTTCTAATGACGTTTTGGGATGAAAACTACTATTTAATTATTGCCCGAGAAGCTTATACGATTTCTGGACTGAGCAATGGATCGGGTTGCGCACCACCACGGTGTTATATTGATATTGAGGCCGAGGGCCTAGTTGATGCCACGAGATGGCTTGATATTGCTCTTAGGCCGTAAGGGGCCCTTCCGGAGTCTACATACCCCTAGTGAGCATCGTCGACGATAAATAAATGAATCGGGTTGCACGGCGCAGTAGGTACTAGAGAGTACCATTTTATGTGTTGCATTTTACGTATTCATCTGTCATTTATTTGTCTATCTGTTGTATCATTTTCATAAACTGTTTGTGCTATTTTAATGATTTCTTACTACTTGATTTAAACTGTTGTATTATAGAATTCTATGTGTTTATTCAGTATTTCTTATTCTAAGCCTTTATTTATATTTATTACTCATTGGGTCGGAGTATTCACATTACTCCTTGCACCTTGCGTGCAGATCCAGGTGCTTTTGACATTGTTGAGGACTTCCAGCTTGGCGGCACTTATCTGGGAGTATCGAGGTAGATGCACTGGCGTCCGCAACCCTAATCTCTCTCCTCTATCTCTCTTTTTATTTTGTATTTCCTAGTTTGATATGTGTTAGGTGGAAAATTCTGTATCAGAGGCTCAGACTTGTGACACCAGATTCTTCGGTCTATCGTGTAGAACTTTTACTTGAGATTCAACATGTTTTATCTTTTACTTCAGACTTATAATATGATGACTTAGTAAATTTTCCCTGTGTTAATCAATCATGAATTGAGTAAGAATTTGGGTAAGGTTGTTGAAAGGTCGGGCTTTCCTAGCAATGTGTTGGGCGCCATCACGATCTGGGTTGGGGTCGTGACAAATAATAATTTTAGTATTAACAACAAAAATTCAAAAATTTACTTACACAATTAAGAATGAAAGAAAATAAAGGTTATAAAATATATATTCTATGCACGTAATATAAAAATAATTATTTAAATAAAGGTATTTTTATAATATATATAATATATTCTTAAAAATTATGCTCAATTATTGTATTATGTTTCTACTAACTTTCCGACGATACAAAGTTATGTCACCCCAACTTTCCGACAACACAAAGTTATGTCACCGAAAAGCAGGAGGACTATCTCTATAGGAAAAAATAAGCTATATTAAGTTTTGCATGGAATAAATATAATATAATTGAGTATAATTTTCAAGAATATATAATTGTTTAACCAAAAAATAGGAATTTCGGTCAAAGCTTATTTTTAGAAGAACTTGGGTTACTGATAATCAAATATAAAAGAAACTGACTTTAATGATAGAAAAATAAGTAGAAGAAAGCAAATTAAATCAGTGTATTCTAATAGTATTTCGCATCCTGACAAATGTTCGTTCCTTAGCTTTTATAAGTAATACGTTTCTCTCCTTCCTTCATGGAGTCATTATAGACAATTAATAACATCTAATGTAACGTAATAACTGACAACTGTAATTGTTTCAAATACAGATTCTATAACGTTTTCCGTAATTAATGCTCATTAATTATCAATAATATGTATCTATACTCTTTTACTATTTAGGTTCATTCTTCCGATGTTTCTTCAAATTATCAAGAGGTTCAAGTACCCATTCCTTCTAATTATCTTGGATCTTTGCCCGTGCCTGTTTAAAGCTCGTGCCTCTTCAACTATTCGTCACCAAGTGTCATTCCTTTACTAGTCCACGTGTCAGGATATATTAACATATAATTAATCGATATACTAATTTGATTTTTCCCAATACATATAGTCCCCCCACTTTCCATTTATTCAGCAATAGAATATTTGGAAAGTGGATCTCATTAAAGCCAGAATTTTTGCCGCCATTATAACTTCTCTAGAAATGACGCTTCATCTGTCATTTCTATTTAATACTAATGACACGTGGCATCTTCCTATTAGATCTGCAACTCTTCAGCTTCTTTTAGGGCTTTTTTGTGGCTTCATCAACTATGAAGTGACAGCTTCCTTTATGACATTTCCATCATTACACCTTTTTCTTTGACGTAGCGTCTGAGTATAATATAGCGTTTGTCTTTGCCTTTTTCATAAAAGTTACATATCTTAGAATATTCATTCTTGTTTTCTTCTTCTTTGTACAACTATGTCTTCTTCAAACCCTAATCAGAGCCCCTATTGTTGATGAACTTCCTCTTGCTCCTGTTAGAAGCAGAAGAGGGGGAAGATTGCATAGTTTATGTCATTACCCAAACCACGCTTCGGTCGTGATGACGCCTCTCATGAATACAAGGCCAGCCAGACCATTACCGAACACCTCTTTTAAGCAGTTAAATAGTTCATAAGCAGTTTAACTATGATATATATTGATACTAATTAGCGGAATTACAACCCAACACATCCCAAATCGAGGTGTCACAAGTCACGAGCATTTATTCGAGTGTAAATAAAACTACACGTTCTAAAAATACATGAAACACGAATAATGAACAAAAGGGAGAAAAGCGGTGGTGCAAACGCTGGAAGTCACCTCGCTAACTAATATAACTCTGCCTCCGATTAGCCAAATCCCTCTACCAGGTGAATAAATACTCGCATCTGCACACGAGGTACAAGGATTAAAGTGAGTACTCAAACTTAGTGAGTACTAATGGTAAATAATAACAGAGTTGTAAGAAATCACGTAAAGCAACCAACATGCTGTGTAAAAGCAGTGTAAAACCCTTTGAGAAAAGCAGTGAAGTTGTGAAATCTTAAAATATCTTAGCTAAGTATAAACTTCTTTTGAAAATAACTTTTTCAATAGTTACACAATGTTTGCAAAACAGTTAGTGCCGATAAGCGCAGTAAATCCACCCCTCGGGCACAAATGCCACAGTATAACATGTAAAATAACAATTAAATATTAGATATGAACACATAAAAGTTTTCCCCTCGGGCAATATCTCAAAAGAGTACCAGCCCCTTGGCCTCACTCTCAGAACACTCTCAGCTCATCAGGCTCACTCTCAGAACACTCTCAGCCCCTCGGGCTCTCTCTCTCTCTCTCTCTCTCTCTCTCTCATAGATCACTCTCAGAATAGTATCATATAGTAACCATTGCGGCGTGCAGCCCGATCCACATATCAAATCAGCGTGCAGCCCGATCCATATATTGCTACGATGTGCAGCCCGATACATATATCGATGTGGCGTGCAGCCTAATCCATATATCATCGATGACACTCATTAGGGGTGTGCAGACTCCCCCAAGCGCAATATCAAGCCACCTCGTGGCATCATCTCTCGGCACTCGGCCTCACATCACCCAAGCCACCTCGTGGCATATAAATATATCTCACGCCCTCGGCCTCATATCACTCAGCATATGCTCACATATGGCCCTCGGCCTCACTCAGCCCAGATATCATCACAAGCCCCTGGGCATTAGTAAAATAGTAGTTGTCAGCCCAAAACATCATTTAGAAATATCATTTGAGTTTCAAATCTGAGTAAAAGTGGTTGAGTTTGTATAATAGTAAATATCAACAAGACCGAGTTCAAGTAATAAGTCAAAACAGAGATGAAATACTGATAAAAATCCCCGAAGGATTCAAATAATTGGCACGAAGCCTAAATATGGCAATCAGCCCAAATCATGATGATAACAAATAAGTTTCACTCAAATATGCGGTAAAATCATCAATCGGGACGGACCAAGTCTCAATTCCCAGTAGTAAAACACCCCACACTCATCATCCAACTCGTGTCTCACCTCAATATAGCACTACGGTGTGCAATCCGAGGTTTCAAGCCCTCAGGATATCATTTCAATCATTACTCACCTCAAAACCGGTGAAATCTCTAGCTCGCGATGCCATTGACCCTCGAATTGGCCTCCACGCGCGTCGAATCTATCCAAAGTCAGAAAGAATACATCACAATATGCTGAGGGAATAAAACCCAAGCGAAAACAATCAATATCGGGCACTAATCCCTAAATTAACAAAACCCAAGCCCCAGGATCACTTCTTGAAACTCAGATATTTTCACATTATTAGATTCCTCATCTCCCCACGAGTTCATACATATCAAAAGTTATCAAATCCGACCTCAAATGGTCCTTCAAATCCCAATTCAAAAGTCCAATTTCTCAAGCCCCAGTTCTTCAATTTTAGGCTTAGTTTCCATGAATTTCTAGGTTGATTTCACAAAATAATCGAGTTTTAAGACCAAGATTCTTACCTAATGTCGATTCCTATTGAATCCCTCTTTAATTTCCTTCAAAAATCTACAAAAACGAGCAGACATGGGTGAAAACAGACCCACATTTGCGAACAAGATGACTTTAAAAACATTATGCTCAAGCATATTTTCCTCTATGCGATCGCCGGAAGACCTTCGCAATCGCGAAGCACAAATGCTCTATGCGATTGCGGGAAGACCTTCGAAATAGTGAAGCACAAATGCTCAAACCTCATATTTAACTCTATGCAAATGCAACATAACTAATGCGAACGTGATGCACTGTAGAATCACTCTATGCGATCGCGGACCACCCTCTGCGTTCGCGATGAATAGTTTCCAACCAAAACCTTAGGTCCACTTTACTCAATGTGAACGCGTCCAGCCCTACGCGTTTGTGATCAACAAATTCCACCTACTATGCGATCACATCTATACCTATGCGAACATGAAGCATGATTGAACTGCTCCCCCCCCCCCCCAAAGCCTCTATGCGATTGCGAGAGAATCATCGCGATCGCGATGAACAAAATGCCAGAACTGGAACCTGCAATTTTTCTGAAGTTCTCAAAGCATGAAATGGTAAGATTAACCACCCGAAACTCACCCGAGGCCCTCGAAACCTCAACCAAACATACCAACATAATCCATAATGTCAATCAAACTTGTTCCAATAATCAAAATACCTCAAACAACATAATCCTAAGTTTCCAAGAACTTCCGAAATACACTTTCGATAAAAAAAAACCCAACCAAACAACGTCCGAATAACATGAAATTTTTCACAAACACCCGAAATAACATAATGAAGCTACTGCAACTCTCGGAATTCCATTCCGAACTCCATATCAAAATCTCACCTGTCAACCGGAAAATGCCGAAATCTCACTTTTGCCAATTCAAGCCTAAACCTACCAAAGACTTCCGAAATGCATGCTAATCACACTCCCAAGTCCCAAATCACATAAATGAGCTAACCAAATCATAAAAATTCCGATCCGAGCTCATTTACAAATAAGTCAACCCTTGGCCAAACCTTTCAAATTCAAAGCTTTCAACTGAGAATGTTCCTTCAAATTCATTCCTATTTTCCTAAAAACCAAAACCAATGATCTACATAAGTCATAATACATTACACGGGGCAAGTCATGGACGAGAATTAGCGATGAAAGTGCAAAAGCTTAAAACAACCGGTCGGGTCGTTACATCCTCCTCCACTTAAACACATGTTCATCCTCGAACGTACCTAGAGTTGTTCCAGTAGCCAACCAATCGCTGAATAACCTTGCCATGTATATACCCGGGGGTTATCCCATGTCATCCTATCTCATATAGGTCTGATAACACATAGAAATTGAAATTACACAACCCAATCTAGCCCTGAATCATAGAACCACATTTTCACTTCTTAAACCATCAATACGATCAAAACCTCACACATATACTCTGAATAGGCCTGAACCAGCTATAATAGCCCATGCCTGCAACCTCAGGTACAATTATATGATATACCACATAACTCAAACACATGTAGCGATAACTTCCATTCACAACAGCTATCCACACAACCAAATACCGATAGGAAACCTCTTATCAGCTAAAGTCTCATTCCAACACTTCCATATACTTCCCACAATAAAAGAAACATGCAATAAACCATAACCATTCTAAGATCAACCATTCATGAAGCCATTTCTCCTCTGGCAATTACCATAGAAAATTTTTTAATCGAACCTCGATATTTACCCATCAAACATGTTGAAATTGAATCTGTTTGTATTCATTAATGATCTCAACGATCTTTTCTGACCCAACACACTACCCTGGTGACATGACATATCAATACGGGCCTAAGCCACAACATGTATAACTACGCGCACCAATAAGAAACAGTTCGAACATACTCAAATCATGAAAATGACCTAATTGAATGAGTTGTACCTCAAACTCACCAGTACCACAACAACACAAGGCTGAGAACCCGTATCACATAATAGAATAGAACGGACAATTCTAACCCACAAAGTCATATCTCCATATAGTTTCACTGCAATGCGTGATCCTATACAAACACTACTGCACACGGGACACTTCAAGTCACTCTGCTCGAAATTGACAACCATGAAAATTTGATGTCTGGAACCAAAGAAAATAATTACACTCATGGTGAAAAAAGTAACATATGCAAAACAAACCCAATAGGACATAACGGATACGCTATCTACCGAGCCACACCCAATTACTCTTCCCGCTCGACTTCCACTAAGAACCCCAATAGAACCGCACCATATGTGCTCAAAACTAACAAATCATAACGTCTCGCAACATAGAAAGGCGACTCATAGATCTCCCTAGATCACTAACAAGCTCAATGATGATTGAATCAACCTATCCCTTAGCAAAAATGTTTGGGGCCAACCAAGCCGACTCAAGCTAAAACATGCATCCATTTTGTCCTGCCAACGAACTCCTTACCAAGGAAGTCTAAAACTGCTCCTTCCACTACTATAACTCCTATCGGAGCCATACAATACGGTGCTTGGCACCAAGTCAATACCAAAATCCACAACCTCGCCCGGCGACATGCCCGGCCATAAGAAACGCATCTGAAAGTCCGTCAACATCGGAGATGAATCAATGGTAGAAATTTCTGCACTGACATTCATCACGAAGGCCCAATAAAGAAAAGCAGCCCTTCCCAGCCATCTGTTGGTTCTTCGAAACATAAACCACTCTACCAGAACATACTCCGACACACCTCGCCATTCAATCAATGGCATTCCGGCATAGCCCATAACGCAATGGTCTAGAATAACCCAACACTGAGACAAGTAGTCTAAACCCCCAATATCATATCCAAAATCAAACATACCAAGCAAAGAAAGATCCGCTCGGGCCTCTAAATCCCGGTAATAATTAAACAGTGCCGATACACATGATCCACAACTACAACATAGCCTGAATATGAGAACTTCCATCTCCAAATACACACAGCCCATGAATCACCATATCCGATCCCAATTTCGCCATCTGAATACATACTATGCCTCAAATACCCAATCATTCCATGATAGATACTCAAAAAGTTCCACGTGCCATCAAGCAAACCTGAATAACACCAGTTGATCTATCCTGAAAGTACCGCAATACTACTGAAATGTCACCAAATTTAATCATATTGCCTTTTTTAAAACATAGACACTCGTTAAATCACTTCCAATTAGCAGTACTATTTCCTTAATTATCCGAGGTGGCCCGCTACCTAAGAGTTTTATGAACTTCCTTACAGAACTGAATTGTAACCTGACACACGCAAGTCTCAGTCCTCCACAACATACCGCATATACCATACCATCAGAGGATAACATGAAAAATTTATCTTCCTTCCGATCCACATACATCTACCCACTCAACTAATAAAGAACTTCCATCGATCCCATCTAGAAGAAAATCACTATACATCCCATGCTCTGCATGCCCATAGAAAATATACATCTCCAAACCACGGTAAAACCCATCAAGAACTCTCCGAGCTCCCTTTCCACAAATCAGACCTGTCAGGACTAAATCCTTCTAACTCGATCAAGCTAAGCAAGCCATCAAGACCTAAGAGCATCGCAGCAAAATACCCGAAAGAACTCATTACCTCGAACACACACAAGGAATTAATCACATCCTTACCATACCGATTCGGTCTACTATCAAGCTACTCCCTCTATCTAAATTTCCTTCTGATTGATCTTTAACTTGATATTTACTTTTGCTGTAGCACCAAAATGCCTTAACCCAGGCTTCCCACACGAGACCCCAACATAAAACCATATTGACTAAGAACCATAAGCCGTTGAATACTCTTTCAAATATTTCCAGAATATTTACTCTGAAGAACTTCCTGTGAATCTAAATCTGCGGCCTTAACTTTCCCGATACTAATACATATAATCCCATAATTAACATAGAAATACCACAAGTCTTGACCTCTTCCAATGAAAACTCAGTCTCTAACCACACATACAACTTTAACATACCCGATTGTTCCCTATAGAATCTTTAACTCATTAGAGCCATTTTCGAGAGTCATTCACTCTTCTTCATACTGTAATTTACCTGACCAAACAAATAGAACCACCCGTACCTCATTACCATTATGATATCGCAAAATGTAGCCTTATCTCAATACAACCAAGCAACCTCATACTCTATGCACAGAGCATCCTTTACCAATGACAACTCAAGACATCACATGATTCTTTTTCCCCATGAAGAATAATGTAACCTTTGCCAAAATCTTCCTTTGCTCGAGCCATTCTTGGTCTCAATTTCTGCAAGTATAGCTAATTCACTCGCATGCCTAAAATTGGAACCAACATAGCACTTAACCGTGCAATCAATTGCTCACAGTAGACTCCCCCACTTGGCTCGAAGGCATAGATTAATAATTCATAAGGCTTTTACTCTATGATGCCACAATACCATAGTGAGATTAAACTCAATTCATTTGTTAGCCTGTGAAAACACAGATCATCTAGTACTGTAAATCTTCTGCAATTCTCACATTCATCCCCACAACAGTTAATCCCACTCTCTTAAGAGACCTAAAATTTCAAATTTCAACATGTACTTTTCAATTACACTTGAGAACATACACATACGGATCACACCACTTGAAAACCCTCCGCAGGAGATAACCCACCTGCTTCGCGTCAATATAACATTTTTGTATACCTTCCACAGTCATACACATTATATAGTCACTTAGTCATCATAAGTCTGAACTCCTTCCCCAATATGAAATTTACTTCACCATCAACTGGGAAACATGAAAAGATTCTTCAAACACCCATAACTCGTCGCTCTAATTCATAGAATACATCTTGACGTCACAACATACTCGTCACATAGCCATGCAGCCGTCAATTCCACTAATAGGGACACTACCAAACATTTCAATTCAATACACTTGCTCACACAGTCAACACCTCGATGCTCAAGCCATAGGAAAAGATCTGGCCTCAAGTCCTTTAGACTGGCCCAATATCAAATCACAGAGATCACATCTCGCCCCTCAATTGGGGAATCACAAGCCATCAAGGCACATATGATACTGAGCGCTCATGTGTGCATGTGAATGCGTGGAAGGAATTTCAAGCGTTACTTTTCAAGATGAATCAAGGACGCACGATAAGCATTCAAGAATGTGAAGCATGCTCATGACTCGTGAGACCTAGGTAACCTAGGCTCTGATACGAACCTGTCATGACCCAAAACCACGCTCCTTCCGTGATGGTGCCTCTCATGAAGACAAGGCCAGCCAGACTATTACTGAACACCTCTTTTAAGCAGTTACACAGTTCATAAGCAGTTTAAATATGATATAATGATATTGATTGGCGGAAGTACAACCCAACACAACCCTAATCGGGGTGTCACAAGTTACGAGCACCTATTTGAGTGTAAATACACCTACACAGTCTAAAAATACATGAAACATGAATAATTAATAATAGGGAGAAAAGCGGTGTTGCGAACACTGGCAGTCACCTCACTAACTCCTATAACTCTGCCTCCGATTAGCCAAAACTCTCTCCCAGGTGAATAAATACCTACATCAACACACGAGGCCTAGGGAGTAAAATGAGTACTCCAACTCACTGAGTAGAAATGGTAAATAGCAACAGAGCAGTAAAAAATCATGTAAGTTAACCAACATGTTGCATAGAAGCAGTGTAAAACCCTTTGAGAAAAGTATTGAAGCTTTGAAATCTTTAGAAATATCTTAGCTCAGCTTAAACTTCTTTTGAAAATAACTTTTTCAACAGTTATGCAATGATTGCAAAATAGTTAGTGCTGATAAGCACAAAAAGTTCGCCCCTCGGGCACAAATACCACAGTATAACAGGTAAAATGACAATTAAATATGAAAGATGAACACATAAAAGTTTGCCCCTCGGGCAATATCTCAAAACAGTACCAGTGCGCTCAGGCTCACTCTCAGAACACTCTCAGCCCCGCGGGCTCTCTCTCTCAAGTCATTCTCACAATAGTATCATATAGTAACCGTTTCGGCATGCAGCTCGATCCATATATTGTTGCGGCGTGAAACTCAATCCATATATCGTTGCGGCGTATAGCCCGATCCATATATCATCGACGGTGCTCGTTGGGGGTGTGTAGACTCCGGGAGAGCACCTTACGGCCCAAGCGCAATATCAAGCCACCTTGTTGTATCATCTCTCGAAACTCGACCTCACATCACTCGGCACTCGGCCTCACATCACTCAAGCCACCTCATGGCATATAAATGTATCTCAGGCCCTTGGCTTCATATCACTCAACATATCCTCACATATGGCTCTCAGCCTCACTCAGTCCAAAAATCATCACAAGCCCCTCGAGCATTTGTAAAATAATAGTTCTCGGCCCAAAACATCATTTAGAAATATCATTTGAGTTTCAAATCTGAGTAAAAGTGGCTAAGTTTGTAAAACAATAGATATCAATAGGACCGAGTTCAAGTAATAAGTCAAAACATTGAAGAAACAGTGATAAAAATCCCCGAACGGTTCAAATAATTGGCACGAAGCCCAAATATGGCAATCAGCCTAAATCATGATGATAACAAATAAGTTTCAGTCAAATATACAATAAAATCATTAATCGGGGCAGACCAAGTCCCTAGTAGTAAAAGAAATCACGCTCATCATCCAGCGTGTCTCTCACCTCAATATATCACATCAATGTGCAAATCCGAGGTTTCAAACCCTCGGGATATTATTTACAATTATAACTCACCTCGAATCGGCAAAATCTCTAGCTTGTGACGCCTTTGCCTCTCAAATTGGCCTCCACGCACGTCGAATCAATCAAAAAATCAGAACGAATACATCACAAAATGCTAAGGGAACAAAGCCCAGTGAGAACAATCAATACCATGCACAAATTCAAAAATTACCAAAACACGAGCCCCGGGTCTACTTCTTGAAAGTCAGAAATTTCCACATAATTATATTCCTCATTTCCCCCACAAGTTTATACATATCAAAAGTTTTCAAATCCGACCTCAAATGGTCCTTCAAATCCCAATTCAAAATATCGATTTCTCAAGCCCTAGTTCTTCAATTTTAGGCTTACTTTACATGAATTTCTAGGTGGATTTCACAATATAATAGAGTTTTAAGACCAAGATTCTTACCTCAAGTTGATTCCTCTTGAATCCCTCTTTAATTTCCTTCAAAAATCTCCAAAAACGAGCAACATGGGTGAAAATAAACCCACATTTGCGAACAAGATAACTTTAAAAACATTCTGCCTAGGCATATTTTCCTCTATACGATCGCAGGAAGACCTTCGCGATCGCGAAGCAAAAATGCTCAGCCCTCAGATTTAACTCTATGGGAATGCAACATAACCAATGCAAATGCGATGCACTGCAGAATCACTCAATGCAATTGCGGACCACCCTCTGCGTTCGCGATGAACAATTTCCAACCAAAACCTCAGGTCCACTTTACTCTATGTGAACGCGACCAGCCCTATCCGTTCGCAATCAACAAATTCCACCTACTATGCGATTGCATCTCTACCTGTACGAACACAAAGTATGATTGAACAGCTTCCTCCAAAGGGTCTATGCTATCACGAGAGAACCATCGCAATCGCGATGAACAAAATGCCAGAACTAGAACCTGAAATTTTTCTGAAGTCCTCAAAGCATGAAATGGTCCAATTGACCACCCGAATTTCACTCGAGGCCCTCGGGACCTCAACCAAATATACCAGCATAATTCATAACGTCATTCAAACTTGTTCCAATTATCAAAACACCTCAAATAATATTAAATTACACAAAACTCATCGAATTCAAGTTTAAGTTTCCAAAAGCTTATGAAATACACTATTGGTCAAAAACACGATCAGACGACGTCAGAATAACCTAAAATTTCGTACACACACCCCAAATGACATAAAGAATACGTAAACTCTCAAAATTCTATTCCGACCTCTATATCAAAATCTCACTGATCAACCGGAGAACATCAAAATCTCACTTTCGCCAATTCAAGCCTAAACCTTCCACAGACTTTTAAATTGCATTCAGATCACGCTCACAAGTCCCAAATCACCTAATGGAGCTAACCAAATTATAAAAACTCTGATCTGAGCTCATATATAAATAAGTCAATCCTTGGTCAAACCTTTCAAGTTCAAAGATTTCAACTGAGATTGTTCCTTCAAATTCATTCTGATTTTCCTGAAAACTAAAACCAACGATCTACATCAGTCATAATACATGACACAGGACAAGTCATGCTTGAGAAATGGTGATCAATGTGCAAATACAGTTTAGGAACTTCATCTACACGAGGTGTTTCTTTGCCTCTAGTGAGTTCTACTCCTCCTTCTTGAACTAGGGGCTCTCTTTCTCATTGATCTTTATCTAGAAGTAAATATTCTAATAAACCAGTTCGTGAGCCTTTAGTAGATGAGATTGTCCCTGCTGAGCTATCTTTTTACACTGATAGAGAATCGATTAGAAACCAAGTTTCTTCTTTGTCTTCTTTAGACCGTTCTGATGTTTACCCTTCTCAAATTATCGAAGGTTTAATTTCTATTGTTTGTAGGGATTTCCAATGGAGACCTGATTTTCCTATAATAATTCCTAATGCAAACCAAAAAATTGCATCTTACTTGATCGGGTTTTCTTTTGTGTATATATATATCTCTTTACGCTGAACTTTAATCGTCCCATTGATCATGTTATTATTGAGTTTTATCATTTTTTCAATGTTTGTCTAGAAAGATTGGCCCCATTGTATGGAGGGTTGTTGCTTGTTTAAGGCACTTAATAAAGATGGCCAATTTGCCTTTCATTTTTTCCATTTGATCCATCTCTACACCCCTAAGCTTTTCCATCATGGGATATTTACTTAGTAGTTAGAAGTAAAAGAGTTCTAGCTAGCCCTGAGGATGACAAGGACCGTGGCTAGTATGCAATATATGTAGTTGCGCCTACTGTTGGTTTAGTAGGTGAAGAAAATGTGACATTCCCTGAAAAGTGAAATTTTGCACGTAAGTTTTACTTTTAAAATTTTCCTTTTTTTTAATTTTAAAAGGGTTTATTTTTCCCACGGTTGTTTAACTTTTCCTTTTGCAGCAACCATGGGAACTGTTGACGAGATTCCCAATTTTCATGATTGGGTAGAGAAGTTATTGATTGTTGCTCTGATGGAAGGTAGATCTTTGAAAAATCTTTCACACAGGTTTGGTTGGAAGGTTAAAACTCATGGTAAATGCTTTACCCCCTTCCTTTTCACATTTTCATTCATCTCTCCCTTAAAATTTATTTGACCCTTCTTTTTATAAAGGTTTCTTATAAGTGGTGTAATTGCTGAAGCAATTGCGGCTTTCAGAGTTTCTTTGGAAAGAGATCAAGAGATAATGTTAAGTCCGTCATCAAAAAGTAAGGCTAATGCAACCGAGGATTCTGGGAAGGAGGAGGAACATGATGGAAGTTCCTTGGTAAAAAGGTCGCGGGCCAGAAGACTCGTCCTTTCAGATGATGAAGTAACTCATCCCCATTCTATTCCCATAATCGATCATGTTGAAGCCACATTAGTGAGCTATAATGACGATACTCATGTGGCAGCTCGTGACTTTGATGATCAACTTTTTCCTCGTGGGTTTGATGGTGAGAATTTGGATTTAGTTTCTGATGAAGTACCCCTTGCTTCCTTTATAATGCATGTCCCTGTGGTGCGTTCTTTGCCAGTTGTTACTGCTACTGTTTCTACTTCACCCCATACTGTTATGTGAAACAACCCGGAAGATCGTTTTGAGAAATTTTAGCTCCGTTCAGCAGCATAAGGTCTATAATAGCTTCAGAATATGGATATCGACTTTCATGCATGGTGAAATCGGTTTTCAGATGGTTTAATGTCAAATTGTAAGAAGAAATCTAGTTTTGGAAGTTTGAATGGTAAAACGTTCATCAAAATTGGACTTTTGGGTAAACGGCCCCGAAATGGGTCGTGGATGATCTCAACAGCTTTGTATGGTGATTTTTGATTTAGGCGCGCGTCCGGATTCAAATTTGGAGGTCCGTGGGGTAAACTGAGGCATTTTGGCAAAAGTTGGAAAATGAAAAAGTTTGACCCAGAGTTGACTTTTTCGATATCGGGGTCGGAATGCGATTTTGATAGTTGGAGCAGCTCTGTTATGTCAATTTCGACTTTTCTGCATGACTTCATTCTGAGTTGAATTGATAGGTTTCGGCATGAGATTCGATAATTGAAGATTTAGAAGTTCATAAGCTTGATTTTTGGTTCGATTCATCACTCCGGTGTTGTTTTAGGTGATTTGAAACCTCGAGCGAGTTTGTATTAGGTTAAGTGACTTGTTTGTGTTTTTAGACGGGGTCTCGACAGCCTCGGGTTTGTTTCGGATGGGCTACGGACCATTTTCCTCCTATTTTGAATTGTTGTTGTTGCTGCTTCTGATATCCTTCTTCGCAGTCGCGAACATTCTCCCGCGGTCGCGATGCCTTGTTGAAGACCACCTCAAAACCCTTCATCGCATTCTCATCCGTTTCTTCACGTTTGTGAAGTTCTTCTTATATCGTCATCGCGTTCACGTCCCCAATTCCGCCTTCGCATAGTAGGAATTAGGAGTTGGGGCAGTTTACCACTTTTTCCCCTTTGTGTTCGCAGAAACCCATCCGCTATCGAGTAAGCTACCACCAAATGTTCTTCGCGTTCGCATCCCATTTCACGTGAACACAATGTGTATTTTCGGGCAGCCTCGAAATTTCTACTACGCGATCGCGACCTTCATCATGCGATCGCGATGCACAAATACCTGGGCAGACAGATTATATCCCAAATTCGAGGGTTTCACCATTTTATCATATTTTGACTGTTACAGCTCGGTTCTTGGCGATTGTTTAAGGGATTTTCACCTGGGAAACTTGGGTAAGTGATTCTCACTCAGATTAGACTAATTTCCATGAATCTCCTCTTACATTAATCCTTTAATTTCGGACTTTTAATGAAAATTTGATAAAACGTCTTAGGACGATTTATTATGTTTTGATTGGATTTTTGGCATCCGATTAGAGAGATTTTTATATGGTTAGACTCATGAGAGTACGAGATTTTTGAAAATTTTAACTTCACCCGATTTTAAGATGTTAGCCTGAGGGGCATTTTAGTCATTTTACCTAATTTCGCATCTTAGCTATGAATTAAATCATAGAATTAGTTTCTTGAGATGTTATTTACGATATGTAATTGAATTAAATAGATTTGGGCCATTTGGAGTAAAGTAGTCGTGGCAAGAACGTGGGTTCTAGTTGATTTTGAGTCGTTTCAAGGTAAGTATCTTGCCTAACCTTATGTGGGGGACTTCCCCTTAGGATTTGAGTCTTCTCTGTTGATTATATTCCTTGTACGCGAGGTGACAGTGCATGATCGGATTTATTTGTTTGAAAATTGCCCTTTTAGGCTCTTTGATCCTTGAAATCACTTAGTATGAAGTTGTTTTTGAAATGATTGAATTCCCTGTTATTAGTTCACCTCTACATGTCTTACTTGGAATTTATTTGCCTTTTGGTTTATTCGTGTTGCCTAATTGACTCTCACTTTGTTTATCTGAAGATCCCTACCCTTCTTTAGTCACGTTATCTTTCATAACTGCTTGTCTCTATTTGGGAAATCATTATTATCTCTTATGTGTTAATTGGTATTAATTGAGGTTACGATTATTTTCCCTCTGCTCATCCTTAATTGAAATTGTTATATTCTTCGTAACTGGTCCAACTTTGAAAGAAGTTAGATATCCTATATTTAGTTGACAATTCCTTATTTGAAATTATTTGATTCATGTTAACTTTCTTGTTGTTGAACTACGTATTATGAGATTGTTGCTTCATATTTATTTCTCCCTTATTGAGTTGTTCTTATTACGTTTAGTATTTTCTGTTGCGGTTATTCCCTTTCGAGTAGTTGTATTGTTCCCCAGTGAACGGAAGTTCTTGAGTTTATTCACTCTTGTAAATATTTCCATTGTTATTGTTGTACTTATGATGGTGGTGCACAAGATTTCTGTCGTGCGGTTGTTGATATTGTGATGCATGAGGTTTCTGTCGCGTGGTTATTGTTGATGGGTTGTATAAGGTCTTTGTCGTGCTATTGTTTCTATTGATGTATTGCACATGCAGCGTAATAAGGAGGGATATGTTTATATGCTTATATGTGGGTTGCGCATATAGCGAAATAAGGTGGGAACATTATGATGCACGTGTGGCGAAATAAGGCGGCACTTATTATATTATTATTTGCACACGTGGCGAAATAAGGTTGTCTATGTCAGAGATTGATTGTAAAAGCATTGTGATGGACTATGGAGGCATTCCTATTTTGTTTAATATTGTGATTGTGGGTTGTTTACATGTATGAGGTTTATTGCATGGAAGTTATGAGGAAACATCATACGTGCTGCTCGTTCTTATTCTAAAGTTTACTAGTTGGTAGACATCCTTTTAAAATACTTGCACAAGCATACACGTAGTTGAAAACTCCTATTAGATGTGAACTCCTCCTAATTTTTCTAAGGGTAGAGGTACGTCCTCGATTAATCATTATATATGTGATAGTGGCCCTAGTTAGCCAGTTATTTGTCAGCATGACTTTGATACTGATAGGGGTACAGGATGCCAAATGTTATATTTCAGATACTGGGATTCGTGAGTTGTGGTTTGTCAAAGATTCGGTAAATTTGTGGAAATAGTCGAATAAGACCTTATGTGAATGTCATCGTAGAATATGAGTTATTGTATTGTTTTGCCCTTACTGTGTTGTTACCTTAGGATTTGGATTGTGTTTTTTCGTTGTCATTATGTATCATCATTTCTTATATTTTCGTTGTTACTTGTTGTTCTTTTACCTCCTTGTGATTGTAGCATTATTGGTCATTTCATGCAGTCTTTACATATATATATATATATATATATATATATATATATATATATATATATATATATATATATACACACACACACACACACATCATTTTCGTTGTTACTATAATTATACTGTTTATTTGACTAGTAGGTGTCTTGACTGTTCTTCATCACTACTCCACCGAGGTTAGTCTTGATACTTACTGGGCACCGCTATGGTGTGCTCATGCTACTCTTCTGCACATTTTATTGTGAAAATACAGGTACTCCCACTCAGTTCTGTAAGCCTTAGAAGGAGGCATTTCGGTAGAGACTTCGAGGTATATCTCCTACGTCCGCAGTCCGAGAAGTCCTTTCCCAACTTTCTATAATAAGTATAACCCTTTCAGTATTTTTCCTTTGTATAGAAATGTTTGAGTCAAAGCCCCTTATGTATCCCTTAGCTTGTGATTTATGAGATTCCGAGTTTTGAGAATTTTGTTAGCTTTGACAGATGTTATTGTATGTGTCGACCGGCACCCTTAATACAATTTTATTTTACTAATTAAGTTTTAATCATTTTCTTTCGAAATTATGATTTATATTCCGCATTGTTAGGCTTACCTAGTCATAGAGACTAGGTGTAGTCACGATGGTTCACGGAGGGCAAATCAGGTAATGACATTATGACTTCCTCTACAGTTCCCACTACTATCGTTCCTTGTACTGAGGTTTGTTCTTCGAGTGGAAGTGGAGCTATGAAGCATATTATCATTGAGGTCCCTACGGATGGTAATCTTTTGAAAAGGTCAGGTCGGCCTGATGTATGGTTGAAACCCTTGATAGGTCCAGTCGAAAGGTCCAAGCTTGAGAGTCACAACTCTTTGACTTGGATGAAACGTCACTGAAGGTACTTGCTTCTTTTTACACTTTATTCCATTCTTCTTTTAGTGAGGTTCTTACGTTTTTCTCCTTTTCTAAATCAACCTCTTTCTCCTTTTCTAGATCAATCTTATTGGCATAGAGATAATGAAGAGGGTTTCTCATATGGAGCAGTTAATGCATGATTATCAAATTGAAGCAGACAATTGGAAAGAGCAATGGGAAAGTTTACAACTTGAGATGGAAGTTTTGGAAGAAATCAAGTGTACCTTAGAGAAACAGCTAAGAGCCATGGCATCAGAACTAGCAGTTGAGAAGGCTTCTTCCAATCAAGCTAGCAAGGATAAAAATCTCCTTGAGACATCTTTTTCCGAGCAACTCTCTAAAGAAAACGAGGAGATTAGTGGATTGAGGGCCTTGCTGAACGAAAAAAAAAAGTTTATGCAGGTGAACTTATTCAGATACTCACCCAGACCCAAGAAGATCTTCGAGTGTCTTCTGGTAAGGTCAGATTTTGGAAAGCTCACTTGCCCCTTCGCGATCCTCTTATGATGCTTCTTTGGCCGAGAAGGAAGAGCTCAAAAATAAGATTGCCCAATGGGAAAAAGATTATAAGGCTCTTGAGAACAAAATTGCTATAGAAGTGAGTTGGGCTATCTTAAATACACTATATGATACCCTAATGGAGGTTAGCCAAGAAGGTTTTAATTTGGATGTTGAGTTAGCTAAGATAAAAGAAACCATTGAGAAAACTCAGCAAGACCAAAGTTTTTCTTCTCATGTGGCGGATTCTCCTAAGTGTATTGAAGCTAATGTAGGCCGGTGGATTTCCCAGCTCCTTCAAATCAAAGCGATCCTTCTGTCACTAATGATTCTACTTTAGACTCTTCTTCTGCTCCCCAGCGAAAGTTTATGAAGTTTGACTCCCTTTCTTTTTTTGTTTTTGATGGAGTGTGGTTTTACCGCTGGTCCCATTAGGGGTTTAACTTTTGGAAATGACAAGTCCCCACATCTTTTCAGGGCATTTTGTAAAAATGACAGTCAGTTTATGAGTAAGTTCATACTTAGTCTAAACTTAATATTATAAAGTTCTTCGTTTCAACTTAATTATCTTGAGTTTCTATTTTACTCTTTTTGCCTTATTTTATTATATAAATTCAGGGTCTTGCTTTTCAATTCTTGGGTTTTTGTCTTACCCTTTTTGTACTTTTTATAAAATGCTTTACTGACTTCATGTATCTTTGAATCAGACATTAAATTATAAAAGCGGGGTCCTTTTATATACGACACTTAATGAAGAAGATATCTCAACTTCATAATGGTTTAAATATACGGAAAAAAAAAGAAATAGAAACACACATGGTAGATTTAATTCAAAAGAAGTTGGAGTATTATCCATATGAGTTGAAGAGCGTCGCAGCTGCCGAGTGCCCGTATGGTCAATCGTCAGTTCTGGCCATAAAAAGTTGGAGGATTCAAAAACATTGTGGTAGTATTCCCAGTTCGAAAGTTGTGCCATGCTTTGCAAGTTTTTTTGCCACCTGATTAAGTTCCTAGAACGTGTATAAAACTCGTGGATTACCTGGCTGGTGGGGGAGAGACCATCATTCATGAAGACATATAAGTAATAAATATTATGGTTATGGAGAATATTAATTACCTTTGTGGAGTCAACATGTATTTCAAGTGGCATCATGCAATGATATAAAGCGAGACACAGTCTTTCAAGTAAAGCATGAAGTTCCATTGATGTAGGAGTGTCGTCATTGCGTCGAGCAGCATAGCCCAATATCCAGTGTCCTTCATATTTTTATGAAAATCCCCCCTAGTCCATGTCGTATCGTAGATGGTGTGTAGGTGCCATCGGCTCAAGCTCATATATGAGTCCTAAGGCCAAAGTTTAATATGGGGCACAAGGCCAAAGTTTGTATCTTCGTCAGATTTCTCATAAACCTCTTTTTCAATTTGAATTTTGTTATCATCTAGCTCAAAGTTAGTGACTTGTTCATCTACATGATATTCTCCTACATTTTGCGATTTAATTTTTTCATTATTTTGTAAAAAAATTCTCAAGAGCTCCTTTTTGAGATTTTATCAAATTTTTAACTTTTCTTTTCTTTTGGATTATTGAATATCCGCATGCATATTTTCTTGTAGACACGTTTATATTCTATAAAAATTAAACAATATGTAAATAGTAAAATTAATAAAATAATAAATGACGAATAAAAATAATACTAGAAAATATCTAGTAATGAAGACATTCCTGCTGCTACAATTGGAGTTGATGATGCTAGTTCTATTACAGTAATAGCTGTTGTTAGAATGATATCATCCAACTAACTAATTCAAGAAGTTTGAAGACTTTGATTCCAAAATATCTAGTTGTTGGATTGTTGGAGTCTTGAAGAAAGAAAGAAATCTAGTAGAAAAAAGGTGACCATTCATAAAAAGGAAGGAAGAAGGTATGTCACTATGTCTAATTTTCCTATATGGAATAAGGAATATGAATAATGAAATAAAATTGAAATATTGGATTGTGTCTTGGAATTATTTCGGAAGAAAGAGAAAAAAAAAGAGTTGTCAAATCAAATCCAAGTGACAACTATTTTTTTGTACTATTTTAAGCTTTACTTTATTAATATAGTAGAGGTTTATATATATATATATATATATATATATAAAGTAAAAAAGTACTACAAAAATAAAAACCTATAAACCTATAAAATATATATAGTATTCCTAAAAAAATGGGGCCTCCCAAAATTGGGGGCCTAAGGCACTTGCCTTACCCCATACGCTATAGAGCTGGCCATGGGCGCCATCACAATTGAGTTTATAGAATCTTTGCGCTGGGGGGCTCCATTTGATGGATAGTGAAGAAGGAGGTTGACGAGTACAATTGTTATGGTTAACTAGATAAGCATATTCTGTAGCCTCGGCTATTATATGGTGCGTATAGGATAAATTTTAGTTTTATCAAAGATACTACGATTTTGACTTTTTCATATGTAACAACCTAACCGGTCGTTTTGAGTTCTAGCGCGTCCTTCAGCAATTTGAGGTCATGAGAAGCTTTTCTTCATGTATTATAACTTGTACGCGTTGTCGGAATTGAATTTCGGGAAGTTCAGAGTCGATTTGGATAGAGAATTCGTATTTCGGAAGCTTTAAGTTGAACGAATTGACTAAGATTGGACTTTTGAGTAAACGATCTCAGAATCAAAATTCGAAGGTTCCAGCCGGTTCGAATGATGATTTCAGACTTAGGCGTATGTACGGATCGGGTTTTGGAAGATCCGGAAACGTTTGGCACCTATTTTGGAAGTTAGCATTTTGGAGGAATTTCATAGGTTTGGGTTGAAGTGCATTTCAGGGTTATCAATGTCCATTTGGGATTTCGAGTCTAGGAATAGCTCTGTATGGTAATTTTGGAGTTGTGAGCGCGATCGGAAGTGAATTCACAGGTCTGTAGGTTATTTTGAAGTCATTTGGCTAAAAATAGAAATTTGCAGGTTTTTGAGAAGTTTGATCGAGAGTTTGACTTTTTGATATCGGGGTCGGATTGTAATTTCAAATGTCGGAGCAGGTCCGTAATTTAGAATATGACTTGTGTACAAAATTTGAGGTCAATCGGACGTGATTTGACAGGTTTCGACATCAAATGTAGAAGTATAAAATTTCAATGTTCATAAAGCTTGAATTGGAGTGTGATTCGTGGTTTTAGCGTTGTTTGATATAATTTGAGGCCTCGAGAAAATTCGTAATGTGTTATGGGCCTGGTTTGTGTGATTGGACGGGGCCCCGGTGGCCTCTAGTGTGTTTCGGGATGGTTACGGATCGATTTCAGAACTTTAAAGCTGCTGAAAATTTTTTGCAGTAGCTGTTTTGAACAGCAATGGTGCAATTGAGGAGGCAATTTGGAATCTTATATCTCGAAATCTTTAAGGAATATGAAATTTTACAAAGCATAAAAGTTATAGCTCTCGCATTCTAGTTTCCATAAAAAGAAACCGTTCATCATTTGGATATTTCTAAAGAAAGTTATGGTCGATTGAATGAAGGCTGGTAAAGTTGTTTTGCAATTTCCCCAGAAATTTCTGATGCAAGACGCCTATTTGGAAGCATATATCTTGAAATCCATAAGGAATCTGAAAGTTTCTAAAACTTGAAAGTTCTAGATCATTAATTATAGTTTCCAGAAAGTTAAACCATTCATCATTTGGAAATTCATACAAAAAGTTATGGTGCGTTGACTGAAGGCTGATAGTAGTTCATTATTGCCCAAAAATTAGGCAAAGTCGCATTCATATATGCGACTTGCCTAGGTAGAATGCCTAAAAAGGGGAGTCAGCCATTTTTACTTATTTTTGGGTTTTGAGTCTCGGATTTGGGCAAGTTTTGAAGCTTTTGGAAGAGGGTTTGCACCTAGCAGTTTGAGGTAAGTAAGTTTTGCACAACATAAATTTAATATATAGATTATGGATAGACTAACATGTAAAAATTGATAAAATCAAGGGTTTAGATGAAAATCTAGATTTTGTATAAAAATGAGATTTGACCACGAAAATGGTTATGGAATTTGGTAAAAATCATATATTAGACTTCATAAGGTTATGGGTAACAACTTTCTTTGAAAATTTCCGGAATCCGAGCACGTGGGCCCGGAGGTGAATCTCAGGAATCTTACATTTAGGGTTGGATAATCACCTTAATAGTTGGAATATGAATTTTTAGCGTATATTAATTTTTTATACACCATTTGAATAATTTTGGATTGTTCGGCAACGATTTGAGGGTTTGAGCTAATTCTTTGACCAGAAAGTAAGCATTGAAACGAGGTGAGTCTCCTTTCTAACCTTGTAAGAGGGATTTGTCCCCTTACGTAATATGCTCCTATTTGTGGGGGTTACATAAGCACGAGGTGACAAGAGTCCGTACGTAGCTATTATTATGCTATTGCCCGGGTAGTTTGGGGCACAAAACATACTATTCTTGGATTATTTGTAGACTTATTGACGGCTTGAATTGCTTAAATCACATCGAATTAGTAAATGAATTTCTAATCAAATAAAAGTTCATTTTTATTAAATGGTTAAAAGAGGATTGGCTTTCTTTGGATAGTTCCTTTGTGTTGACTTCTTGATTTACTGTCTGTGTGTGTTTATTTTTGGAGCGGGCTCGAATGCCTCAGCAGATTAAATAGATGCATCTATGGTTCGCACCATTCGACCCTTGGCAGTGCACAGTTTATTTTCTGTTGGAGCGGGTCGTACGTCGTCGGCATGATTTGCTCACGCTTGTATTACTTGCCATGAGATTTTTTGGGATTGATATTTGCTCTCCCCGACTTGAGATAATTGGAAACTAATAGATTATGAATCTTGAGACTTTTAATATAAAAAGGAACTTTCACCTATTCATGATATACTTGAAATTACTCGCATTCTTAATAGATCCTTGATTATAAGCATTAATAATATATCATTATTGGATCACTAGTAAGTGTCGAAGTCGACCATTTCGCCTATACTTCTTCAAGATTAGAGGGGATACTCATTGGGTACACATTTCTTTTGTACTCACACTACACCTTAAGTACATTTTTGTTGCATATGCATATATATCTCTAGTGGCCTACAAGGCGTAGCAGCATGGTTGATATGGAGGCTTAGGTGAGTTGCATTTCTCGAGGTGGCCCGCAGCCAGCGGAGTCTCTTTCAATTTTCTGTATTTATTTTCTGTCCAGTTTTGTATTCCAAACATTTGTTGTATTTATATTATTTCATAGAAATTGCTCATAAACTCGTGACACCGGGTTCTAGGATGTTTGTAGGATTTTCCAATATTGAATTAGCTACAGACAATTTTCTTATTTTAATAAATTTCATAACTTGTTGTTTAAATTTATAAAAGAACGATTTTCATAAGTTTTAAAACAAGAAGTTTCTAGTTATTGGGTGTTGGCTTGCCTGACAATGGTGTTCGGCGCCATCACGACCCTTAGTGAATTTTCGATCGTGACAACATGGTATCAGAGCACTATATTTCGTTAGGTCTCACGAGTCATGAACGAGTCTAGTAGAGTCTTGTGGATCGGTACAGAGACATATATACTTATCTTTGAGAGGCTACATGGCTGTTAGTAGCACTTCCCTTCTTGATTCCTCATCGTGCGGTTTGATTCTTTTGATGCATATGCCTTTATTTTTTTCCTATTCGATCTTACGCGACGCAAACCGCTTGTTATTAATGGAGAATTGAAGAATTGTAATGGTACTAGAGTGTGGTGCGGGATGTTTCTCCTTGTATAGTTTATTGGTCTACTATCATTCCTTTGCAGATGGATATCTTGTCATTTCAGCTCAGTAACAGTATTCCAGAGAGCTTTGAGTCTATGTTGAGATTAATACAATTGATCATGATCGGCTTTCGCACAGTATGGGCGTGTTGGTAAAGTTCATGCCTATATGTTGGGGCAGTGAAAGATTTAGAAGGGGGTTCTCTCAGTGTATTATTCTGAGATTCGGTATTTCATTTCTGGCGGGGAAAAAAGCAATTGGCCTATGAATGTCTTGACTTGGATATGGAGTAACGAGATTTGGTATTTTCAAGTGTGGTGGAATTTTCATATGCGACGTGGTATCGTCATCCTCGATTGAATCAGTTAAGTTCGCCGGTATTATGGTCTACTGCAATTCGCATTTTGGGCAAGATATTGTGAAATAATAGTGGGAAAATGACTGTTGAATATCACGAGGTGCGGTAGTTTAGGGTTTAATGTGTATTTCTAATGTTTACGGCTCGAGAACAATGATCTTCGAAAAGGTTTAAAGTTAGCACCGATTGGTGGGTTCAATTGTTACAAAGATAGATTTTATTTAAGGCAATAACCAAGCAGCAAAGGATGAGGAAGGACGTACGGGAAGTGTCATGCGATGGTTAAACTTTTATAAAACCAGGTGCAACAAGTGGAGATCGAGTCGTTACATAAAGAACTAAGTCTGCCCAAAGTGGGAGAGTGGCATAGCAGTATGTGGATTCAATGGCTGGGTATACAGACTTGATTTGAATTATCGGCTATTATACAGTGGGATATTTGATATGACCGAAAGAAGTTGCTTGATATGAAGGAGGTTACAACATCACTTGAATTGGAGGATATTGTCGCACATTAAGTTGATGCCCACGAGGAGTGGATGGACTTGTGCAGCTGGTGAATGAGCATGGGCTCAGGTGGGTCATTGTATTATATTATTTCCTAGAAATTGCTCATAGACTTGGATTATTTGTAGACTTATTGACGGCTTGAATTGCTTAAATCACATCGAATTAGTAAATGAATTTCTAAACAAATTAAAGTTCATTTTTCTTAAATGGTTAAAAGAGGATTGGCTTTCTTTGGATAGTTCCTTTGTGTTGACTTCTTGATTGACTGTCTGTGTGTGTTTATTTTTGGAGCGGGCCGAATGCCTCAGCAGATTAAATAGATGAATCTATGGTTCGCACCATTTGACCCTTGGCAGTGCACAATTTATTTTCTGTTGGAGCGGGTCGTACGTCGTCGGCATGATTTGCTCACGCTTGTATTACTTGCCATGAGATTTTTTGGGATTGATATTTGCTCTCCCCGACTTGAGATAATTGGAAACTAATAGATTATGAATCTTGAGACTTTTAATATAAAAAGGAACTTTCACCTATTCATGATATACTTGAAATTACTCGCATTCTTAATAGATCCTTGATTATAAGCATTAATAATATATCATTATTGGATCACTAGTAAGTGTCGAAGTCGACCATTTCGCCTATACTTCTTCAAGATTAGAGGGGATACTCATTGGGTACACATTTTTTTTGTACTCACACTTCACTTAAGTACATTTTTGTTGCATATGCATATATATATCTCTAGTGGCCTACAGGGCGTAGCAGCATGGTTGATATAGAGGCTTAGCTGAGTTGCATTTCTCCAGGTGGCCCACAGCCAGCGGAGTCTCTTTCAAGTTTCTGTATTTATTTTCTGTCCAGTTTTGTATTCCAAACATTTGTTGTATTATATTATTTCCTAGAAATTGCTCATAGACTCGTGACACCGGGTTCTAGGATGTTTGTAGGATTTTTCAATATTGAATTAGCTAAAGACAATTTTCTTATTTTAATAAATTTCATAACTTGTTGTTTAAATTTATAAAAGAACGATTTCCATAAGTTTTAAAACAAGAAGTTTCTAGTTATTGGGTGTTGGCTTGCCTGACAATGGTGTTCGGCGCCATCACGACCCTTAGTGAATTTTCGATCGTGACAACATGGTATCAGAGCACTATATTTCGTTAGGTCTCACGAGTCATGAACGAGTCTAGTAGAGTCTTGTGGATCGGTACAGAGACATATATACTTATCTTTGAGAGGCTACAGGGTTGTTAGTAGCACGTCCCTTCTTGATTCCTCATCGTGCGGTTTGATTCTTTTGAGGCATATACCTTTATTTTTTTCCTATTCGATCTTACGCGACGCAAACCGCTTGTTATAAATGGAGAATTGAATAATTGTAATGGTACTAGAGTGTGGTGCGGGATGTTTCTCCTTGTAAAGTTTATTGGTCTACTGTCATTCCTTTGCAGATGGATATCTTGTGCTCAGTAAGAGTATTCCCGAGAGCTTTGAGTTTATGTTGAGATTCATATAATTGATCATGATCGTTTTTCACACAGTATGGGCGTGTTGGTAAAGTTCATGCCTATATGTTGGGGCAGTGAAAGATAGAAATGGGTTCTCTCAGTGTATTATTCTGAGATTCGGTATTTCATTTTCGGCAGGGAAAAAGCAATTGGCCTATGAATGTCTTGACTTGGATATGGAGTAACGAGATTTGGTGTTTTCAAGTGTGGTGGAATTTTCATATGTGACGTGGTATCGTCATCGTCGATTGAATCAGTTAAGTTCGCCGGTATTATGGTCTACTGAAATTCGCATTTTGGGCAAGATATTGTGAAATAATAGTGGAAAATGACTGTTAAATATCGCGAGGTGCGGTGGTTTAGGGTTTAATGTGTATTTCTAATGTTTACGGCTCGAGAACAATGACCTTCGAAAAGGTTTAAAGTTAGCAGCGATTGGTGGGTTCAAGTGTTACAAAGATAAATTTTATATAAGGCAATAACCAAGTAGCAAAGGATGAGGAAGGACGTATGGGAAGTGTCATGGGATGGTTAAACTTTTATAAAACCAGGTGCAAGAAGTGGAGGTCGAGTGGTTACTTAAAGAACTAAGTCTGCCCAAAGTGGGAGAGTGGCATAGCAGTATGTGGATTCAGTGGCTGGGTATACGTACTTGATTTGAATTATCGGCTATTATACAGTGGGATATTTGATATGACCGAAAGAAGTTGTTTGACATGAAGGAGGCTACAACATAACTTGAATTGGAGGATATTGTCGCACATTAAGTTGATGCCCACGAGGAGTGGATGGACTTGTGCAGCTGGTGAATGAGCATGGGCTCAGGTGGGTCATCTCCTGTGAGCAAGTCAGCGATCGCATGGTTGTCAAAGCCTCTGCATAGAATCCTACTAGCTATCTGGTGAATGGATCGGACATGTGAACATGGTTAACGATTCAAAGTATGCATAAATGATGCTATAGAAAGATTTCAAGAACTCGGCGGGATGGTTTTGCTAGATCTATGTCAATATCAGATAAATAATACTCGTGAACTCCAGAGATTGTGTACAAGTGGCTTCAAGCTAAGTGGGAGAGTCCCACCGCCTATGATTGGGTTGCATGGTTAAGTAATTGCGATATTTCTGGTTATTAGCATATTGATGGGTTAGTTCAGCTACGGGAAAGGAACATAAGTGGTAATTCGAGCAAATGAATTGATAAAGATGTGCTATGGTTGGCCTTATTAGCTCATGTTCAAACTTGGAAATTGATTCTGTCGGGTGCTTCGCCGAGAGGGTATTCATGTGCTAGAAGATTTATGGAGTTGATTATATTCGGGGCCAAATCAGAGCGGATGGATCTCAACGATGGTCCTAGTGAATTCAAAGGGTAAAGCGTGGTACCTAATGATTTCGAGCCTATAGGTACTGTTAAGAATAAAGCTTCTGTAGTAGCTTATGAGAAGAGGCTCAGAATGTTATATTATGTTTTACTTGCAGTGTAGTGTTTGGGAGGTATGACATGGTTCGTGGGTTTTGAGACACCATGGTCTCGTGATTCAAGGTCACTTGGGATGAGTTCGGATAGAGTGTGGTAAGTGTTGAATGGAGTTATTATTGTTTCACTACAATCAAGGATAAATTGGACGAATATGAATTGGCTAGCTATGTTGAATTAGCATATTGATGGTAGCGATCAGTTCCTTCTGCATGATCAAGTTATGCAAATGATTTGTGATGGTATGTATGAGGCTTGTCAGCCGCCATAATTGATGTTATTCAGAAGCATTCTATTGTTATGGCTTGTTATGTGGAAGCGGATTCCAGAAGAGCTATGGTGGCTTACACCACTACCTTGAGATTTGCATATTCTTCGATTATGAGAATTCACCTATGTGTTGCTATGGTTCTCCTGAAGTGAGTTCAGTAAAAAGCTTTTATATGATGAAGTGTTAACATATTAGTGGTTCCGGAGTTGTGATAAAAATTGTGTTCTATCGTATATTGGTGTATCGGCTGCAGTGAGTGGTGTGGAAATTGAAGTAAAGATCAAGGTTGTAGTTCAATGTTGAAAAGGATGTCACGAGCTCGGATGAGCAGCAAATGGGTTGGATTTCTAGAGTAAGTGGAATTGCCTTCATTGTCGCCTGAGATCGGTGTTGCGGCGAAGAAAGCTTGGTATCCTGGTTAAGAATTCTTGATCGCTTTGCACCATTAGTGCAGCCATGGTCTGGGTGTGCAGACCTATTAAATTGTTATGTAAGGTTGTGGGAGCGTGTCTCACGGAAAGGTTGTATAAGTGTGGCATATAGTCACTTGATTTATCGAAGAAGTTAAACCAAGTATGACGATTGTAGTGATATCGTTAAATTGAGAATTGATGCCTGGACGGCACGCGGCTTATTGGGTTGTGGACTATGGATGAATACTCCGGTTATGATAGTTGTTTTCTATTGTGTTTTGAGGAAAGGGAAGTTAGTATGGACCTTTCAAAGGTTATTTCCCTAGTTTGGTACGATCAGGATCAACTTAAGGTCGGTGGATGGATTTATATGTGAAGAGGGGCTTTATATCAGGCCAGATTTGTTCATCTCAGCAATGTGCTCCTTATGGAAGAAAGTCGGGGTGTTATTTCGTTGTCAGCTATTTCATGTAATGATGTATTACGTCGTGCGAGTAGTGAGACGGCTTGGTGAATTTCTTATGTGTTGAGGTTCCGCATAGAGATGAGGTTATATGAACAGGATGACTCTTGAGATTTAGATCGTATATCGCACCTCAATTATGCTCGAGTTTGTGGATTATATCATTATATCTCTCCCCAAGTAATGGTATTATGCACTTAGCGTGTTTACGACCGATATTCGATATTTCGTTTTGATGAGCAATTTAGCTCGATGTATATCTCCTTATGTGAGTTTTATGTGTTGATCGGGTGGCATGCCTCCATGGGTATGCTGTTTGGATCGGGTTGAGCACCACAACAGTATGATGTTCAGTACAGTTCCCCATATTTGTTTTTATGTGTTATGTTTCTTATTTTTTAAGGAAAGCTCATATTAGCTGTGCGCCAGCGCCGCATGTATGATTCGCGAGGGGGATAATTGAATTTCCTTTTCAGAGTTCGTTTTCCTTTTGTATCGCATTCTAATTGGTATCCTATTGGAATATTGTGGCATCATATGAGACTTTTGATCATGTTCGCGATGGCTTATTTCCTGGGCAAGGCGGGATCGTTGGATTTAGGATCATTGCGATCTGATTATATGAAGTATATTAAGAAGCAAAGATCATTATTTGGTTCAGAATGAGGTGATGGTTCATGTCACGAGCATAGACCCAATGAATTGTTGATTCAGCAATGGTTATGAATTTCTACACATCTCTTCCGTCGTGGCATTATTGTAAGAGTTAGAGCAAGACTTATGTATATCATGAGGTGCACTAGGAGCATCATATTCGTGGAATTTTGACTAATTTGATCATAGAATGTTGTTGTGGTCTTGTGAGTAAAGTGGTGCAAGGTGTGAATTCAGCAAAGGTATGCAGTCATGTTTTTGTGTTGCGTGTAGTTACTAATACGGTGTTCACATACTGGAAGCAGGCTTGGCAGAGAATTCCAGATGTTGGAATTGGGCTCTTAGCTTATTTTCTTGAATAAAAGGGAATATCTTCATAATTGATCGAGCTAATGTGCTCAACTGGGTTGTAGTAGCACGGGTAGGTGCACCAGGTATTAAATTGTGATTTCGGACAACTCCAACGCAGTTCTTAGCACATTCGAGGACGGATGTATGTTTAAGTGGGAGAGAATGTAACAATCCAACCGGTCATTTTAAGTTCTAGCATGTCGTTCAGCAGTTTGAGGCCATGATCAGCTGTACTTCAGGTATTATAACTTGTACGCATGGTCGAAATTGAATTTCGGGAAGTTTAGAGTCGATTCGGACAGAGAATTCTTATTTCGGAAGCTTTAAGTTGAAAAAATTGACTAAGATTAAATTTTTGAGTAAACGATCTTGGAATCAAAATTCAATTATTCCAGCAGGTTTGAATGATGATTTCCGACTTGGGCATATGTCCGGATCGGGTTTTGGAAGACCCGGGAACGTTTTGGCGCCTATTCTGGAAGTTAACATTTTGGAGGAATTTTGTAAATTTGGGTTGAAGTGAATTTCAGGGTTATCAATGTCACTTTGGGCTTCCAAGTCTGGGAATATCTCTGTATGGTGATTGTGGAGTTGGGACCGCTATCGGAAGTGAATTTGGAGGTCTATAGGTCATTTTGAAGTCATTTGGCTAAAAATAGAAATTTGAACGTTTTTGAGAAGTTTGACCGAGAGCTTGACTTTTTGATATCATGGTCAGATTCCAATTTCGAAAGTTGGAGCAGGTTCGTAATGTCAAATATGACTTGTGTGCAAAATTTAAGGTAAATCAGACGTGATTTGACAGGTTTCGGCATCGAATGTAGAAGTATGAAATTTCACAGTTCATGAAGCTTGAATTGGAGTTTGATTTATGGTTTTAGCATTGTTTCATATGATTTGAGGCCTCGAGCAAGTCCGTAATCTGTTATGGGACTGATTTGTCTGATTGGATGGGGCCGTGGAGGCCTCGGGTGTGTTTTGGTGTGGTTTCGGATCGATTTCAGAACTTTAAATCTGCTGAAAACCTGCTACAACTGCTTTTTGGACTGCAATGGTGCAATCGAGGTGGCTATTTTGGAAGCTCATATCTCGAAATTCGTAAGGAATCTGAAAATTTGTAAAACATGAAAGTTGTAGTCATTGCATTCTGGTTTCTATAAAAAAAACGTTCATCATTTGAATATTTGTACAGAAAGTCATAGTCGATTAAATGAAGGCTGGTAAAGCTATTTTGCAATATCCCCAAAAATTTCTAATGCGAGGAGCCTATTGTGGAAGCTTATACCTCAAAATCCATAAGGAATCTAAACGTTTGCAAAATACGAAAGTTGTAGATCTTTAGTTCTAGTTTCCAAAAAAGTTAAACTATTCATTATTTAGAGATTGGCATAAAAAGTTATGGTCCATCAACTTCAGACTGATAGTAGTTCATTTTTGCCTGAAATTCAAGCAAAGTCGCATTTCATACATGCTACTTGCCTAGGCAGAATCATTAAAAATGGGAGTCGGTTACTCATTTTTGAGTTTTAAGTCTTGGATTTGGGCGATTTTTTGAGCTTTTGGAAGAGGGTTTTCACCTAGCTCATTGAGGTAAGTAATTTCTACACAACATGAATTTAATACATAGATTATGGATAGATTAACATGTAAAAATTGGTGAAATTAAGGATTTAGATCAAAACCTAGGTTTTGTATAAAAATGAGATTTGACCACGAAAATGGTTATGGAATTTGGCAAAAATCAGATTTTTGACTTCATAAGGCTATGGGTAACAACTTTCTTCAAAAAAAGTCAGAATACGGGCAAGTGGTCCAGGGGTTGAAGATTAGGAATCTTACATTTAGGGTTGCATAATCACCTTAGTAGTTGGAATATGATTTTTTTTAGCGTGTATTGATTTGTTTATACACAAGTTGAATAGTTTTGGATTATTTGTCAACGATTTGGGGGTTTGAGCTCATTTTTTAGCCGGAAAGTAAGCATTAAAACGAGGTGAGTCTCTTTTCTATCCCTGTAAGAGGGAATTGTCCTCATAGGTAAGTTAATTGGTTATGTGTTTTTATTTGTGGGGATATGTACGCACGGAGTCACGAGAGTTTGTGCATAGCTATTATTATGATATTATCCGGGTATTCTAGGAGCAAAAGCATGTTATAGTTGGATTATTTGTGGACTTATTGACAGCTTGAATTGCTTAAATCGCGTCAAATTGACAAATGAATTTCTAAGCAGATTAAACTCATTTTTCTTAAATGGTTGAAAGAGGACTGGCTTTCTTTGGATAGTTGCTCTGCAGCGACTTCTTGATTGACTATCTATGTGTGTTTATTTTTGGAGCGGGCTGAATGCCTCGGCAGATTAAAATGCATCTTTGGTTTGCGTCGTTTGACCCTCGGCAGTGCACAGTTAATTTTCTATTGGAGCAGGCCATATGTCCTCGGCATGATTTGCACGCTTGTATTGCTTTCCTTGAGACTTTTTTGGGATTAATATTTGCTCTCCCCGACTTGAGATAATTGGAAACTATTGGATTATGAATCTTGAGACTTTTAATATAAAAAGAAACTTTCACCTATTCATGATATATTTGAAATTATTATCATTCTTAATAAATCTTTGATTATTCGCATTAATAATATATCATTATTGGACCACTAGTAATTGTCTAAGTCGACCATCTCGTCTCTACCTCTTCGAGATTAGACGGGATACTCATTGGGTACACGTTGTTTTTGTATTCATACTACACTTATGTGCATTTTTATTGCACAGGCATATGCTTCTTTAGTGGCCTACTGGGCGTAGCCTCATGGTTGATACGAAGACTTAGGTGAGTTGCACTTCTCGAGGCCACCCGCGGCCATCAGAGTCTCTTTCAGTTTTCTGTATTTATTTTATGTCCAATATTGTATTCCGGATAGTTGTTGTATTATATTATTTCCTATAAATTGCTCATGCACCCATGATACGGGTTCTGAGATGGTTGTAGGATTGTTCTATATTGAATTGGTTAAAGACATTTTTCTTATTTTAATGAATTTCATAACTTGTTGTTTCAGTGTATAAAAGGAACGATTTCCGTAAGTTTTAAAACAAGAAGTTTCTAGTTATTGGGTGTTGGCTTGCCTGACAATGGTGTCCGGCGTCATCACGACCTTAGTGAATTTTGGGTCCTAACACACTTCTAGAATTCGGTCAAAAAGCGGCCAAAAAATGATGACCAAATTTGGTCTGTCAAAAAAAGTGACCAAAATTGGTCGCCAAACTTACGAAAATAATTAAAAAGAACATTTGAAATAGTTTAGCGACCACATTTGGTCGCTATTTGGACGCAAATTTAGTCAAACTGTTGACTGGACTGGTCGGACTAGCTTGGTAAAAGAAATTCTGAGTTTAGCGACCAATTTTGGTCGCAACAGCATGACCCACATAATTTTTTTTAAATAATTTTATTATTATTTTATAAAACTTATAAAATATAAATATATATAATTTAAAACTTGCGACCAAAATTGGTCGCTAACTGAAGGATAAGAAGTTAGCGACCAAGTTTGGTCGCTAAAGTGGGACCCAGTTATAATATTTTAATAAATATATTTATTTATTAAAAATTTATGAAATATAAATAAATATAATTCAAAATTTAGCGACCAAAGTTGGTCGCTTAAGGAAATAGAGACCAACATTGGTCGCCAATGTGGGACCCAGTTCTAATGTTTAACAATTTTCATATTTTTTTTATATTATATAAAATATAAATAAATCTGATTAAATTTTAGTGACCAAATTTGGTCTCTAAATTAAATCCATGGAAAGTTAGTGACCAACTTTGATCGCTAAATTAAATTAATTTAAAGTTAGTGACCAAAGTTGGTCTCTATATGGTCAAAATTAAAAATCATTTTTGTATTTACTATGTAAATAATATAAATGTAAGTAGTTAATAATTTTGTAATACAAGGGATGAATAGTACTACGAAGCAGACGTGTGTGTCTATATATATAATATGATTACTTGCGCTATACTATGCACTAAGTATAAGTGTATATGACGTAATACCGTATCGAATACAGCTTATATATATAATATGTACTTACGCTATAATATGCACTAACTATAAGTGTATATGAGGTAATACCGTATCGAATATAGCTTATATGTACATAATATATGTACTTACGCTATACTATGCACTAAGTACAAGTGCATTAGGTAATACCGTATCGAATACAACTTATATATATATATATATATGTATATATATATATATATATATATATATATGTATATATATATATATATATGTATATATATACATATATATATATATGTGTATATATATATATATATATATGTATATATATATATATATACACTTACGCTATACTATGCACTAAGTATAAGTGTATTACGTAAGACAGTATCTAATACAACTTATATATATATAACATATGTACTTATATTTATACTTAGTGCATAGTATAGCGTAAGTACATATATTATATATATAAGCTGTATTTGATACGGTATTACCTCATATACACTCATAGTGCATAATATAGCGTAAGTACATATTATATATATATATATATATATATATATATATATATATATATATATATATATATATATATATATATGAGCTGTATTCGATACGGTATTACCTCATATACACTTATACTTAGTGCATAGTATAGCGTAAGTACATATATTATATATATATATATAGATATAAGCTGTATTCGATACGGTATTACCTCATATACACTTATACTTAGTGCATAGTATAGCGTAAGTACCGAATACAGCTTATATATAAAAGTTATATTCGGTACTTACGTAATACTATGCACTAAGTATAAGTGTATATGAGGTAATACCGTACAGCATATATATATAATATATATACTTACGCTATACTATGCACTAAGTATAAGTGTATATGAGTTAATACTGTATCGAATACAGCTTATACATTTAATATATATACTTACGCTATACTATGCACTAAGTATAGGTGTATTAGGTAATACCGTATCGAATATAGCTTATATATATAATATATGTACTTATGCTATACTATGCACTAAGTATAAGTGTATTAAATAATACCGTATCGAATACAGCCTATATATATATAATATATTTACTTACGCTATACTATGAACCAAGTATAAGTGTATTAGGTAATACCGTATCGAATACAGCTTATATATATACATAATATATGTACTTACGCTATACTATGCACTAAGTATAAGTGTATTAGGTAATATCGTATCGAATATAGCTTATATATATATACATATATATATATATATATAGCTAATATTGACTGTTTGACTAAATTAGCGACCACAGTAGGTCACTATTTTTGATTGATTGACCAAAAGGTGACCAACTTTGGTCGCTTTTGTAGTATGTAATATATATGTATATATATGTAAATATATATATATATATATATATAATATCAAAATAGAAAAAATTATTTCATTTATTTATTTTGAAATATAGCGACCACAGTTGGTCACTTTTTTTGTCAAACGGTCAAAAATGGCGACCAACTTTGGTCGCTAATTTGGTCAAACAGTCAATACTTATATAGCTACCAAAATAGCGACCAAAGTTGGTCTCTTTTTTTAATTCCAGATCTCAAATTCGGGTTTTCCCTTCCAAGATCTTATTATCATTTCCAAATTTTCCCAAACTCTCTCTATTTCCCTCACACAAATCAATCCCCCACCCAGCGCCACCATTGTAACCTCGTGCCACCACCATCGGAACAGCCGCTGTTGAAGTCCTCCCTCTCCGCCGCTGTTGAAATCATCGTGCCACCACCGCCGCAGCCACTGTCCGCCGGAGCACCACCTTATTATCTTTTTAATTCTATTTTTCATCTAACATGGTTTTTTTTTTTTTTTGCAATTCACTAGGCAAGCGCCTAGGGCTAGATTTCATTAATAATTGAAAAAAGAAAATTATAACAAATAGGAAAAGTAAAATACGGGGGATAGCACTGGTATTGTTACCCATATAACACCACCGGCGTATACCTTACCTTACTAATCCTATTGAGGTAAATAAAAAGCCTTGACTACTAGCAAGCATGTAAAAAGAAAGAACTAGCAAGAACTAAAAAATACATGATCATTACAGAGTTTATAACATGCTCTGTGATGATATTACATATAATAATACTAATGTGATGGTAAAATAAAAAGTTGAAGAAGCCATCAATGTGCTCTCTTTTCTCTAATTTTGTGAAAAATTCAATTTGTAGATTCTTGTCTTCGTCCACAATTTTTTTTTTCAAAATGTCTTCAAAATTCATGCTTTGTTCTTCAAGCGATTGGACTTTGTAGATATTGTTTGAGTGACCTATTTTTGTTTTGCATTTCTCATTGGGGCCTCCTTATCTTTGCGTCTTCAATCACCCTGCAGTCCCAACTTTTATCCCTTTCCCGAGACTTCTTAATTTTTTCACTATGCATTGGTGACAAATCACCTTTTCTTGAAGCGTCTGCCCGGCATTGCTTTAAGATATCCTCTTCCTCCCCTTCTTCATATATATGTCTACCTGTCAAAATTGGATTTGGCATCTCTTGAAAATCGCCTTGCGTTGTCAATTGTACAGTACCCAAAACTGTCTTGTTTTGTTGTTGTTTTTGCGAATTGTTCCTGCTCATGATCCCACGACCAGTACTAGGATTAGCATGATTTAAATCGTTTAGTGGATCTGTTCTTACCATAAAATCCAAGAGTTGTCTTTCCTATAAAGACAATACTGGAGAATTTTGTAGAAAATCATTCTATCCATGATATGTGTGCTTTGGTTGTATTAGCATGATTTTCAGGTATAGGTTTTGATGAATGACAAACAACGAAGTCGATGAATGACAAACAATGAAGTCAAGTGTCAAACAATGTTATTATATGGCAAACAATCAAGATTTAATGCCGAGAAGCATATTGATGACGGAATTGCATAGACAAGCCAAAGACGAGCTCAAGAGTTCAAGACCGAAGACCCAAGGCGTAGGTCGTTAGGTAGAACAAATGCAAGAGCAACGTTCAAAGTTATTTCGTCTTTTGGCTCAACATAGGTCATCATAAATATGCATAAAATCATTTTATCAAATCATATTTCAAATACTTCAAACAAAATGATTTCAAACATTTTCATTTTAGCCAAAATGAATTTTAAACATGTCTTTCAAAGCTGGACAAAAATAATCGATTATGTTTATTTTGATAATCGATTATGTTAAGACAGTGTAAACCGGAATTTACAAAACAGCAAAATAATCGATTATCAGAAGTGCATAATCGATTATCTTGTATCTATTGCCAAGTTTTTGAACGCTGTAACAAAATAATCGATTATGCATATCACAATAATCGATTATCCTGCATAAAATCAGCTTCCGATGTTGTAACGGTAAGCTGATAATCGATTATCCAAATCTGATAATCGATTATCCTTGCATAAAATCAGCATAATTGATTGTCAATTAAGCAACAGACATACAACTTCTACCACCTATAAATAGAGGTCTTTTGTGTTGATTTTAGATAAACAACACCTCTTATTATTCATATACATATTGATATTATTTGTGCATCATTTTAGAGCTTTTGTTGAGCCATTTGAGAGACAACTTTGAGTTGTTCATAGAGCTAATGTTGTATCTCTTTATCTACTCGTTTGAGAGAGTTATTGCTGTAAAAGAGAAAGGTGTTTGAGAAGACCATATCTTCTCATTGATTGTGGGGTTTGCTAAGTACCCTCAATCTTAGTGTGTGAAGTCTTGTGGTGCGGTATCCACGAGCAAGGTGAAGTCTTGAGGTGTGGTATCCTCGAGCAAGTTGAAGTCTTGTAGAGTGTACATCTACGAGCAAGTGTAACGGTTTGTTAGGCACCCGTAAGCTTAACGGAGTTAGTGGAATCTCGAGAGAGTCTCTCGGGGACTGGACTAACCACACGTTGTGGTGAACCAGGATAAATTCGGTGTGTTCTTTCCTTACTATTTTAATTACCGAATTTATTTTATTCCTGCAATTTTAATTCGGCAATATTTATCAATATTCTCGTGCCGCACTATTCACCCCCCCTCTAGTGACGGGCATAAATCCTATCAATTGGTATCAGAGCCTAACTCTCTGAAAGCCTTAACCGGTTGAGAGAACGATATATATTTTTTTGTTGAGAATATTGAACGCAGGAATGATGAGCGAAGGACACTCCACCTATAGGCCTCCACTATTTGACGGAACAAATTACACATATTGGAAAGAGCGGATGAGAATCTTCATCCAATCAAATAACTTTTGCTTGTGGCAAGTCATCAAGAACGGTGAACAAATGCCAACAAAGAAAATTGGGGAAACCATGGTTCCAAAGTAGGAAGATGAATATGATGCCGAGGACGTCAAGAAAGTTGAAAATAACGCAAAGGCCGTCAACTTATTATATTGTGCGGTTAATCCGGATGACTATCGGAAGATTTCTTGCTGCACAACCGCCAAGGAGATGTGGGATAAACTCGAGATCACTTATGAAGGTACGTCTCAAGTCCGAGAATCTAAAGTTGATTTTCTAACACATGAATATGAACTCTTTAAAATGAGGGAGAAAGAACCCATCGGTATTATGTTCGAACGATTCTCAAAAATCGTCAACGTCATGCTCTCGGGAAAGTGTACACGAACCAAGATCTTGTTCGAAAAATCCTACGGAGTCTCACTCCCGAATGGCATTCCAAAGCCAATGCCATCCAAGAGTCGATGGGAATCACGGATGTCACAATTGATGGACTAAGAGGTAACCTCGAAACTTATGAAAGCACAATCCTTAATCCCTATCTTAGAAGTAAAAGTTCGAATATTGCCTTCAAAGCCTCATCTTCTAAAAGAGTAGAGGTAAGTGATTCGGAAAGCGATGATGATATTATTTCCAATGATATAATTGAATAGTTTTATAAGCTTATGAAAAAGGAAATAAAGAAGGAAGAACCAAGTCCTTCATGCCAAAACTGTGGAAAATTTGGCCACACCAAATCACATTGTCAAAAACCCAAGGACAAGGAAAAGAAGAAACACCATAGGCGCGTGACATGGGATTCGGACAACTCGGGCGATGAAACTGCCGCACTATGCCTCATGGCTAACGAGGAAGAAGAGGTAAGTAATTCTAACTCTTATTCTTATGAAGAATTACAAGAAGCTTTTCAAGAATTATATGATGAATTGAAAAAGTCTTCAAAAATCTCCAAAGAGGCCAAGGCTAAAATTAAAGTTTTAGAAGAGAAAAATAATTTTTTGGAAAATGACAATATTGATCTTAGAAATAAAATTAAGGAGATGAATGAAACTTCTTCAATTGATCAAAGTTCCAATTGTTCTTCTTGTAGTTCTTTGAAAATAGAGAACATAGAACTTAGGAACACACTAGAAAAACGTAGTGTTGATGATCCTAAAATAATTGAAGAAATTAAGAAGAATAGTAAAAAGGATGATAGAAATGAAGTTGGACCACCTAGAAATAATTCTAGGAACTTCACTAATGAGTCTAAAACTAATCATTTTAGACCACCTAGAAATAATTCTAGGATTTCTGTAAATGATTCTAGAATTAATCATTTTAGACCACCTAGAAATGACTCTAGGAATTTCAACGCTTCTAGGAATAACGACTTTAGATCACCTAGAACGTTTTTGGCTCAACCAAGACATATGCACAACCCGAATGTTATATGTCATTATTGCAACCGGGTAGGACACATAGCACCCGTATATTTTGCAAATATAGAGATTTATCTTTTGGCTATGATTATTATTTGCCTAACCCCCAAGGACCCAAAAGCAGTTGGGTACCGAAAACCTATTTTTAGGTACATTTGCAGGTGTGCTTGAAGACTACAATATCGTAGTAGATGCACCAAGCACAAAACCTTATTGCATCGAAGGGAATTTTGGTTAGTTATCATATTTTTGATAAAAACATAATAGTTGATATGTGTTAATAATTAATATATCTTTGTTAACAATTGATGTTAATTATTTTTGTTGATTCATGTTTTGATAACTTTTATCTTGAATAACAATTGGTATCAATTATTTTTGTTAAAAATAATGATTGATTCATGTTTTGATGAATATTTTTTTGGTTTGAATAACAGTTGATATATTCTTGAAAAATAAATGATTCATGTTTTTAATACAACTATTGGTTTGCTAAAAATTAACTGTTGATATGTTCTTAAGTAATATGATTTGCGAAAAATAACCGTTATTATGGTTGTTATGTTTTTACTAACATTTGGTATTATTTCATGTTGGTATGATTTTTTAAGTATCGTCAATGTATATTCCTCATTGTATTTCCTATTTTATTCTTGGCACTAACAATTGATATACCCAAAAGGGGGAAGTGTCGAAAGGGGAAAGTAGCCTTTGTATACTCTTCTTTTTGCTAATGCCAAAAGGGGGAAGAAATTAGGCGATATGCATCAAATAAGGGGGAAGGAATCTACGTTATAGTATGCCTTATTTGAGGGGGAATTATCATTAAGGGGAATAGTTTGCATGAATTGTATGTTGAGATATAGCATGACTTTAGGGGGAATCCGATATGCATATCTCCTGTTGTTTGTCATTATCAAAAAGGGGAAAATTGTAGAAAATCATTCTATCCATGATATGTGTGCTTTGGTTGTATTAGCATGATTTTCAGGTATAGGTTTTGATGAATGACAAACAACGAAGTCGATGAATGACAAACAATGAAGTCAAGTGTCAAACAATGTTATTATATGACAAACAATCAAGATTGAATGCCGAGAAGCATCTTGATGACGGAATTGCATAGACAAGCCAAAGACGAGCTCAAAAGTTCAAGGCCGAAGACCCAAGGCGTAGGTCGTTAGGTAGAACAAATGCAAGAGCAACGTTTAAAGTTATTTCGTATTTTGGCTCAACATAGGTCATCATAAATATGCATAAAATCATTTTATCAAATCATATTTCAAATACTTCAAACAAAATGATTTCAAACATTTTCATTTTAGCCAAAATGAATTTTAAACATGTCTTTTAAAGCTGGACAGAAATAATCGATTATGTTTATTTTGATAATCAATTATGTTAAGACAGTGTAAACTGAAATTTACAAAACAGCAAAATAATCGATTATCAGAAGTGCATAATCGATTATCTTGTATCCGTTGCCAAGTTTTTGAACGCTGTAAAAAAATAATCGATTATGCATATCACAATAATCGATTATCCTGCCTAAAATTAGCTTCCGATTTTGTAACGGTAAGCTGATAATCGATTATCCAAATCTGATAATCGATTATCCTTGCATAAAATCAGCATAATTGATTGTCAATTAAGCAACGGACATACAAATTCTACCACCTATCAATAGAGGCCTTTTGAGCTGATTTTAGATACACAACACCTCTCATTATTCATATACATATTGATATTATTTGTGCATCATTTTAGAGCTTTTGTTGAGCCATTTGAGAGACAAATTTGAGTTGTTCATAGAGCTAATATTGTATATCTTTATCTACTCGTTTGAGAGAGTTATTGCTGTAAAAGAGAAAGATGTTTGAGAAGACCATATCTTCTCATTGATTGTGGGGTTTGCTAAGTACCCTCAATCTTAGTGTGTGAAGTCTTGTGGTGCGGTATCCACGAGCAAGGTGAAGTCTTGAGGTGTGGTATCCTCGAGCAAGTTGAAGTCTTGTAGAGTGTACATCTACAAGCAAGTGTTACGGTTTGTTAGGCACCCGTAAGCTTAACGGAGTTAGTGGAATCTCGAGAGAGTCTCTCGGGGACTGGACTAACCACACGTTGTGGTGAACCAGGATAAATTCGGTGTGTTCTTTCCTTACTATTTTAATTACCGAATTTATTTTATTCCTGCAATTTTAATTCCGCAATATTTATCAATATTCTCATGCCGCACTATTCACCCCCCTCTAGTGACGGGCATAAATCCTAACAAATTTGTTATGATCTGGTGCTGCCCCGCCTGTGAAAATGCTATTAAGTTGCAATCCGCAGAAGGAAAATTAGCTGGTGTAGTTGCATTCCTTTGCTGTTGCTGTCTCGTATCCAAAGGTTGGCTCATTGTATCCAAAAGTTTCCTCTCCTCCAAATTAGTGAGTGGTTTTGTTGTTACAATCTTATGCTGCCCAGTTTTTGCAGCACTGTTGCATTTGGATGAGCAGCTGATGTTTCACTTGAGCATTGATTTAATTGGACATTATCTTTTGTTTTCTTTTGGTCGAACTTTATTGTTGCTGCATTTAAATTTCAAATATTTTTAAATTAATACTTATGCATTATTTATTAACTCAGTATTTTTAATTTGATTTTTCTAACATCATTTACTATTTTTATAAATTCAAAATGGGAAAATTTGGCTATTTAAATTGTAGCCTCTTTAGTTTTAATTATAGCCTAAATTAAACCCAAATCCCAGCCCAATCTAACCCCTCAATTGCACTGCCCAATTTCAAAACTACCCAACCCAGACCCAATCAAATAAACCCACCCACGCACACCTTAATCTCGACCGTTGATCATTTAGATTAACGGTCCACATTCCCCCTTCCCTAATTAAACACACAATCCCCCTAACCCTAATCATTTCTCTTTAGCAGCCACCCTTGTATCCCCTCATCTCTCAAAACACTCTCAACCACCCTCTGAAACCCTAGCCCACTCCACCGGTTGCCGACCTTATTCCACTGGAAATCATGGCCTCCCAGGCCTTGTGTAACCTATATCTACACCCCACTCACCCGTATACTCCTTTTTCATGAAGATTCAAGGTCTGACCTTGAAGACCCCAGCTCAGAAGCTCTTTGATTCAAGTTCTATGGCCAATTCCGGCTCATCTCCGGCGAGTCCTAGCCCTACGAGTCCATCTTCGACTCAGGACGAGTCTGTTCCGGGCCTTTCTCATTTTTCTATGGCTTTCTCTGAAACCCTAAGACCTCGAGTTTTTCTTTGTTTATCTCTAGATCTACTTTAGATCCGTGCTATTTTCTAAAGATTTGTAAGTATTCTCCACACCTTTTCCGATTTTTGTTATCAAAATTATTCATCTTCTCAAAATAGGATTTTCATGATTTCTATTTGTTCGACTGTGATTTCTTGCATTATTTGGGTTTTACTGTAATTCCTAAATGCTTCACTATGATTTCTGCATATTTTTCTTTATTGTAATTCCTCCTAGGGTTTTCGAGTAATTTCTTTACTATGTTTTTCTTTACTTAGATTTCCATAAATGTTCTTATCTGATTTCTATGCTTTCATCTTTACCCTTGATTTGTGGAAGAAACCTTAGATTTTGGGGTTTTCAACTTGCTTGAGTTCGAGTATTTTGTTTGTCGCCTTTTTTATTTCGAAACCCTAAATCTCCTAAGCTCGTCTCATATTTCTTATTCTTGCTAAGCCTTGCAAGACCTTTTGATTTCATCCATGGCTATGTTCTTCTATTTGATCAAATGACTACTATGTTAATTTTTAGCCTCGCATGTTAAAGTTTACACTCTCTTTTATAGTCAAACCTTTTCCTCTCTAAACAACCTTAATTTTTGGGATTGATTGCTATATGAATTTATTTGATTCTCTCCGTTTGATTTGTACCTATTTTTTGACTCAATTCATTATTAAGTTCGAATCATTGATTCCTGATTTACTATGTGATTGATTGATTTTACCTTTACCTTATTTAGCTAACCAATTATTTTAAATTTCCTATGTATTTACCTTGTATTACCCAATGTGTTCCTGATTTTCTTTCCTTAAATACAACTCTGCCCTTTCCTATTCAAATTTGAATTCCTTATTTAATGGAATTCCCCTCTTCTAATTGATTCTGATTTGGTACTGAATTAAATTTTTGCCTTACTTGCCACCTATTTTCAAACTATAAATACCCTACTCCTTCTTTTCAAACAGACAGAACAACTGAGTTCAATACACATACACTCAAGGTTTCCCTCTTTTTTCTGCTACTTGTACTACTGTTCTGTCTAGCCGGCTGAAAGCCAAGGCTAGACTTTGGGAATCTCTTGTTGTCCTGCATGTGTTTGCTTCTCTGGCTATTCTCTTACTTTGTCATTTGAAATTTGCAACTGGTAGGTCTCCACAATTTAAATAATGTTCTAAAACTATGTGTTTATTTCTCCCTTCTACATGACCTCTCAACTACATATTTTCTAGTACTAAATGACTACATTAGTCTGTCATGCCTCATGCTCCTGCATCTTTAAGTTCTGTTATGCTTTTCTTGATGTTATATGAATACTTTCATGTGGTCCCCTTCCCTTTAATCCCCCTTGTGTGTGAGTACTGTCCAAAGTGAGGTAGCATCTCATTGCTACTCTTGACTTAGGATCCGATTCTTTTGAACCTTCACTCAAATCAATCCATTTCCCTTTAATCCCCTGTATGTGAGTATGTTTTGAGTTAAGGTAGCAGCCTATTGCTATCATTGACTTAGGACCAGGTTCTCTTGAACCTTTCACTCAACCCAGTCCCATTCCCTTAACTCCTTTTATGTGTTGAGCCTTGACTAGGGTATGGTAGTGTCCTAATCACCACCCAGACCCGTGTCTGACTTCTGAAATTCTGCTATTTTATTTGCTTGAATCAAGTAAAGGATTAGGGGTGTGCCAGTCTTACCCATGACTGGGTATGACCATCCTTTGCTTTGATTTCCTCTAATCCCCTCACATTACACTTATTCTTAGTTCTTTAAGTCCTGCCCTCCTATGGCAAATCATGCTTAGGGACCCTAGATTTCCCTCTGAACGTGGATGCCTAAGGGCTGGTAGTTCCACACATTGCACTATTCTATTCAATCTTTAGGGTGTACGCATTGCCTGAGCTTCATTAAAGCCCTTGGAACTTTGAAACACTCTAAGATAAGGCCTTGTAATTTGAAATCCGGCTCTGGTGAACCACATGTTATTGGGTATTAAGATTGAATTAGGCTTCTCGGATCTAGCTGTAGGCTATAATGTATATTTTACTTTCTTTTGGTTCTGTAACAAACTTGTAAAAGAATTTTGGGATATTAGTAAAAAGGGTGTGGGAGGAGTTTATATTTATTACATATGCTAACAGGTAGATACTATGCCTATAGGACTTTAATGTTGCAAATCGCTTAGAAATCATGCCTATAGAACTTTAATATTGCAAATCATTTAGAAATCATGCCTATAGGACTTTAACATTGCATACCATTTAGAACTCATGCCTATAGGATTTTACATTGCAAGCACAATAGAGATCATGCCTATAGGAAATGCATAAAAACGCAAAGCAAACAGTAGGCTCCCTAATGTTCTAAAAGCGGTAACGAATCAGAAGAATAGATATCGTGCCTATAGGAGTTCAAACCCGCCTAATATGAGTGATAATCTATCAGTCTCAAACGCTTTCAAAAATTCTTCAAAACCTGTTTGCTTTTGAAACTTGTCCAAGTCCGTTTGTTTTAACGTTTCTATAGATCTATAGTGTAATTTAAATTCCAAACTTGCATATTTATTCTGAGACTGACCCCCCAGTTTCTGCCTAAATCATTACTTCAATGCTTTTCGAAAATCTCCTCTTTACAACTTTACATTTACCTAAGCAGTTCGACTAATTTGCAAGCCATTTCTGAACTTCTGCAAATTTCAATTTATTTTGTTTTAAAACTCTCCTGTACAGGCTTTTGTCTAAAATTAGTATTTTCTGAATCACTCATTTTTAGATACCTTAAGTTCTGACAATTGGATCCGGGTTTCCTAATGCGGACTTATTATCCAACTCTATGTATTAAACTAATATGTCCACTGTTAATTTTAATCTTAAGACCAAATCAGCACTTGCAAGTCATGCTAAACTAATTGCTGTTATAATCTACGGGGTCTTGTATGAGCCTTTGAGTGTCTGATTTGTATACCACAATTCGTTATTTGTTTTGATTGACGCCTTAGCAATTTGTCCTTTTAAACTCCATATATGTCCTATCCCTTTTTCCCATTTTAAGGATTAGAAGTCCACATACCCATGACTGATATGTTAGGACGGGTACTAGCATACAATAAGTAAACGAGACTAATCGCACTTAAATACCTTAACGGGGTGGGAATGATAGAATATGGAGATGATGACGATGTGTTAATATCGTAAGGCGACCACTCTTTGGGGAATGTATGCGAGATATTGCATCGAATGATCCATATTATAGTTAAACCTACCCTCTTTCTTTACTTCTTCCTTTATTTAAATGTTTTCTTCAAAATTAAAACTCTCTTTTAATTGTGCTATTTTTCTTTCAAAATTGTCAACTTGTTTGTATTTCTTATGTGCAAATTTTGCTCGTCTACTCCTACTCTTCTTAAATTCACAACTAAACAAGGCCGGGAACCACACTAATGGATCTTGAGGGGTGCCTAATACCTTCCCCTCGAGATAATCTCAAGCCCTTACCCAAACTCTGATTTTCTCTCAAATCCTTCTTCTTTTCTCAAAAAGTGTCCTAATGCACTATAATCATTAGGTGGCGACTCTTCAAACTCCATATCCCAAATTCCTCCAAAAGGGGATAAAGGAGTCATTCCACCCATAATGTCGTAAACTCGTTTTCTTTCCCTCGAGAGAAAAAGGGAGCGTTCACAATTGTATGAAGACAATGCTGCATGCATAGCTCAATTGAAAGGAGGATATATCAAAAGAGATAGAACAAAACACATTTCACCGAAATTCTTTTTCACTCATGATCTTCAGAAGAACGGTGAAATAGATATACAACAGTTCGTTCAAGTTATAATTTGACTGATCTGTTCACAAAGGCATTACTAACCTAAATATTTGAAAAGCTGATATATAAGATTGGAATGCGTCGTATTCAAGACATTAAGTGATTTTTCATCAGGGGGGAGTAAAATAAGTGTTGCACTCGTTTTTCCTTAACCAAGGTTTTATCCCACGGAATTTTTCTGGTAAAATCTTTAATAAGGCATCAAGTAATGCATATTGAAAATAACTATGTACTCTTTCTTTTACTAGGATTTTTTTCCAATGGGTTTTTTTTTTAATGAGGTTTACGAGTCATTTTTTTCGTTTTACATGAAAATCCAAGGGGGATATTGTAAATAGTGTATGGATGTACTTCCATGATGTAACTAGTGTGTAGATAGATTTTCCTACAATATATTATCTTTACACTATGCAAGATAGATTTTAAGTTACCTTTTCTTACCTATAAAAGCATAGTAATTTACATTGGTAAAGAACACACTAAAAAGGAGAAAAGAAAGAGTTGTACTATATTTATTCTTAATCTTATTTGTCTCATTGTTATTTTATTATGTTAAATTGCTTTATTTCATAACAAATTAAGGATTTTTTTTTTTTTGGTGGACGCATGGAGATGTGATAACGTGGCTGGTGAATAATGATGCATCTCAGTTGTGGCACATGACAAAGCCAGTGGTGACCAAATCTCCACAACTTGAACGAACGAACAGAAATGATGGCAATAAGCATCGGAATTAATCAGAACGTGAATGGCACTCATGTGATCACGTCCAATCCACGGTTCCCATTGTTTTGCTCACCATTCTCTCTTCCTATTTATACTCTCTCTCGTGGACGAGTGATTTGAACAACAACATCGTAAGAAGAAAGAGAAAACAGAAGACAAAGACAACAGCTTAATTTAGGGCAACAAAATGTCGTGGCAAACATATGTTGATGATCATTTGATGGCTGACATTGAAGGTCAGCAAGGTCACCATCTCGCTGCTGCAGCTATTCTTGGCCATGATGGCAGTGTCTGGGCTCAGAGTTCCGATTTCCCTAAGGTTCGTGACAAATTTTATCGACAAATATCCTTGGATCTGTTCGTTTTTGAATGTTTTTCCCTTTGTTCTCATCGTGTTTTGGTAAGTTGCTGATCCAACAATAGATTTGTTGTGACAAATTTTCTCAGACAAATATCCTTGGATCTGTTCGTTTTTGCATGTGTTCTCATCCAATGTCATGTGTTCTGGTCCAATAATAGATTTTTTCGATTACGCAATTAAGCTTTGAGGCCGAACTATATATGCATATAGATTTTGAACTTACTCTTTCAACTCAATATACGTGACGTATAAATTCCGGATCCATCACTAATTTTGGTATGGATCTATTTCTCTAAGTAGATTCTTATATGTTGGATTACCATCATCTCACCTCATATCACAAGTCTTAAATATATTATGTTACTATTACTTCATAATATTGATAAAGAGTTCGATTTAAAAAAAATAAAAAAGTTTAATATAAAAATAAAGGAAATCATTCTGATGATAAAAACAAAAATGCTCAATTGTCAATTTTCGTTCATTCTCATTGAGATTCATGTCAATATGGTTTAGAATTTACCTGTCCATAATTTTTCATTTTTTTGGGGTTTCCGAATTTATGCTTTGTGTAATTGGTTTTTTTCTTTTTTCTTTTTAATTAATTTCTTTCGCTTATAGCTAGATCTATTATTGATCGTGAGGTTTCCTATAAGAAATAAGGTTTGATCTTGATTTACTAATGAAATTCAAACATATACGAAGTTGAATCTAAATTTACATTTATTTCATATAATGTGATCTTTTAATAAGTGGATTAATTTTTTTGTTTGTGTCCAGTTTAAACCAGAGGAAATTACTAATATCATGAAAGATTTTGATGAACCTGGACATCTAGCTCCAACTGGTTTATTCCTTGCCGGGGCAAAATACATGGTAATCCAAGGAGAACCTGGCGCTGTCATCCGTGGGAAGAAGGTAATCGTCCTCGTTCTCTCCTTTGGACACTGCATAGCACGACTCAAATTAATTCGTATATCTAATTATAAATAATTATTTAATTTTTCCATTATATTTCCAACAACTATCTTGTTTGATAAATCTCGTGCATCTTTTATTGCAAGTAAACATAACGATGATCTTTTCATGTGGTTGAGAACTATGTTTCATGGAATGGCGTACGTACCGTTTTTTGTTATTTTTTTTGTGAATTTTATATGGGATCGTGCTATAAAACATGTAGACTCGTTTGAGTAAAAATAGTATGTGCTAGCCAGTTTCGGACTGATAATTAAAAAATAGCTAACATTTGCATAGTTATTGAAAAATACAAACTATTTTGCTGAAATACGGAAAGCTCCAGCATAATACGCTGGATTATGGATCTCCGGAAAGTTCTAGCATAATACGCAGGATTATGGAGCTCCTACGTATAAACTTTCAGCATAATATGCTGGATTGTGGAGCTCTTACGTATAAAATTCCAGCATATTATGTTGGAACTCTAGCACATTATGAAGTTCATCACATTATGCTGGAATCTCATATGTAAATAATTTGAACTCCAGCATATTATTCTGGAATTTTTTCGACTTTTTAGAATGTTTTTGTTCAAATTTTATCTTTATATGAAAATATAACTAAAATTCAATTCTTTTATCGATTTTTTTTGAAATAATAATTATTTTTCAATTACTAGTTGAAAATCTAGCTATTTCTGATTTATTTGTTTTCCCCCGATTTGACATTATTATGGCAAAGCAAATGAAGATCCATGAATTTGTGCATTTTATTATTCGACAAAATACCTTTTTGTCTAGGGTGCTGTGAACTTATTGAGAGTTGTGACAATGTATTTGGACTTAATACATATTTCTACTATTGATTTGTTTGTGTAGGGATCTGGTGGAATAACCATCAAGAAAACTAACCAGGCTCTGATTTTTGGTATCTATGAGGAACCAGTGACTCCAGGACAGTGCAATATGGTGGTTGAGAAAATTGGTGACTACCTTGTTGACCAGGGCTATTAAATTAATTCCCTCTTTAAAATTGAATTTTGTTGTATTTGGTGATTGCATTTGTATCTTCGAGGGCCAAATTGGCACTAGATTTTTGTTTATTTTATTTTATTTTTTGGGAAAATAACAGGCAACATGAGACATTTTCTCTTTTAGGATTGCTATTTCCCATTTTGCCCTAAAAGTTACTTTAACTATATTGTGTATTCATCATCTTCTAGATATTTTGCCTCTTGGTTTTTTACTGTTCCTAGCATTACCTCAAGGAGGTTAATTTCATCGGATAGTAATCTAAATAAAGATCTATTATAACAAAAGTCATAAAACTAAATATTTTACAAAAATATACCAACTATACATCTATTTTGCATAAAATCAAAATTGAGAAAAATTTATCTCCGACGAAAAATTATGATTAAGCAACCATATAAGGTAAATTCTCAATTGAACGTACCTGTAATATAACATATATCCCCTGTATGCTAAAGTATTTTAATGGCGTGAGTGCTGCTGATTTAGCAATTTTCATTGGTTAATTACCATACTTTATTTTACACTATTAGTGTTGTTTAGCTCAAAAATTATATTCGTACTTTATAAGCTTAAAAACAATCGAAAATATATAAGGGTAAATCGTAATCAAATATAATAATCACTTCAAGATTTTTGTAGATCCGTAAATGTGTAGAAAAATAGACTTAGCTTAAGAGAGAAGCAATAGTTGGAAAATCAAGAAAGAGATAGAGATAGAGAGAGAAGTTGTATTATCTGAGAATAACAATGACGCATATTGCAATGTGAAGGTCTCCTTTATATAGTAGGATACCTTCCTCAAAATAATCAAAAAAATACAAAATTTGGTGGCTTCCACTCAGTAGCAAAGGTCAAGCACTAAACGTCACTTCTTCTTCACCAACTTGGGTCGTGCCCTCACTTGGGTCACCCTTATTATAAGGGACGTGCCCACTCGGCGTGGGGGCGCTATGAGCCAAATTTAACCCTATACAGTTAGTCCCTCCGTTCGTTGGAGACGCACTCCATGACGGTCTTCAATGGACGGACACGTACGATTCGCTTTTTTACAGAAAGTCCGCACCCATAGGCGCCTCTTTCAAAGAGCATGAGCGTGGATAATATTTGTTGGGCTTGACATGCGACCCCCTTTTTTAAGGTGACGTCACTGGTCACATGTGTCATCATTATACTTATTCCTGAGAGTGTTCAGAACATGGTGTGACATTTTGGTTTCCCGTGCCAGTTTCAGAATTGTGCCTTTTCGATTTCCGTGTACCTTATTCCTATAAATAGAGGAGTGGTTCACTGAGATTCATCTTTCGAACCTTTAGAGAGTTTCCCTTTGTTTCTTTCTTCATCTTTCTTTTTTGTAATCGTTGCATCGCTTTATAGGAGCTACCATTTCTAAGGATCGTATCTCTTGTTATTAACACCTTTGCTTATAAATCACACCATGATGAAGCGCCGTTTGGAAATAAATAAGACTAAGGAAAACGCTCCTTCTAGGGTTCCGCCTTCTTCCGATGGTGAAGGGGAAGAAGTGGAGAAAGCCCTTGTTCCTTTTATGGTGGATAATGTTCTAACGAAGGACCTGAGCGTTCAAAAAGACTTTAACTCGACATGCCCCTCTTATCCATGGGAGCATAGTGAGTTATGGCAGTCTCACCTAGACGCCATCAGAACTAGATACAACATTCCCGGCCATGTTGAAATGGCTCCGGCAGGCACAGACTATGCCAATGTGCATAGGCCCAGGTTTTGTGCATTCGATGAATACACGTTTATGATCGGATATAGCTTTCCGCTAAACCCCCTAGCGAAAGAGCTTTACCACTTTTATTATGTATGCCCGGCTCAGCTCACACCATACGCCCTGAAGGTGTGTCGAATTCTTACCATGCTTGTGGGTGGGGCCGGGACCGTCGTTTCTGTTCACCACCTGTTGCAGATGTTCGGCCCTAGTTATATGAGAGGTACCATGCTTCATTTGAGGAGTCCTGGTAAGAAGAGCTTTGTGGTGAGGGTTGATGAAAAAGCTAACCGCAATTTCTGGCATAAATTATTTTACGTTAGGACGAGCCATCTGGTGTTCAATCCCGAAGGGTTTCTAGAGACGTGGAACGCGGGATGTAAGTATCTCTACATGTAATTTTGCGACGCCTTGTTTTGACTGATCAATCATTCTGACTTACTTTCTGTCCTTTTGTAGTAGTGGCTCGCTCACCTTGTCCTATTGACGGCATTAGGTCGTGGGTGGCAGGGTTGATACCACATGCAGAGAGATGTCGCACTTGGGCTGAGTTCCGTTGATTGTACGGCCCAACTGGTAACAACATTTCCTGTTTTCTTTCGTTCTATTTTGGCTTGAAGACCTTTTTACCCAATGTGCTTTCGTTTGGTAGGTCGGGGTGCTTCTACAAAGATCAAGAAGAAGAAAACCGACGTTGGCCCGTCTAGGGTAGAGTCCGACTCCGATGGGGGAGATATATTTGTGGGAGGCTCGCCTAGAGACAGCCCCCTTTCGACTCCTCAGCAGGGGGCTACACCGGTGGCTGCATCGGAGGCGGTTCCTAAGGTTGCTTCCATAGAGATACATGAGCCGTACCAATAACGGTGCCTGAAACCCTTCCTGTGTCCGTATCTGAAGTCGCTCCAGCGGAGGCGGCTTCTGAAGAAGAAGAGTCGTCGGAGAGAAATAGGTGGCGACTAATTACCAGTAAAGGAATTCCAACCTAGGGAACGAGGCCTAGTGAGCCCCGCCAAGAGCCGAGGCCAGTTTTTATGGCTGAGGCCATTCGTTCATAGAGGATGGCTCCTCGGAGAACAGCTACCGCCGTACGCTTGGCCCGTACCTCAGGAGGCGGTTCGTCTTTCGCGGTTAGGGGAGCGGCCGTAGAGATTGAGAGGACGGGCTGTGAAACCGCTCTTGGAGAAGCACTGGGCGACTTGGCCCGCGTGGAGATAAGGGAGGTTAGATCTACTCGCCGTATCGTGATCCTTGGCGGGTATAATTTATTAGAAGACAGCGAGCAAGCCGCAACGGACATGACCTTGTTATGTGCGACTGCAGAATACGAGATGTTGAGAATTTTTAGCAACATGGATTTGTCGAGGTGGATAGCCTGTGCTGCTTTGCAGGTATCTTTCAGTTTTTTGTTTGAGTTGTAAAAACGATTTTGGTATGTACTGACGCGTTTCTTCTCTTCTTTTCAGATCCTCATCTTGGAGGTGGAGAGGAGGTGGCATGAACAAAAGAAGGCAACCACATTCAATAAAATGGCAAAGAAATATAAAGAGGTTTGTGCCAAGCATCAGGCGTTGGCGGACGTACTTAAGCAGTACCCCCAGTTCCGGACGTTCCGTGAGGGCCTTGAGGAATCAAAGGCTGTTTTGGAGAAGATAACGGCCGAGTGAAGGAGATTGAAGAGCATCTGATGGCTGCTTTGGCTCAAAACATCGAGCTGGAGACCTTCCTCCAGTCAAAAAAGAGGACTTGGAGATAAGCCGTGGGGTGGCGGCGGAGGCTGCGGAACTGCAGGCCCAGGTCACGGCCCTTACAGCTGAGCTTAATGCTAGGATGACCGAAGTTGAAGTTCTCATGCGAACTGTCCCACAATATGTTGTGCATCGTGATGCGCATGAGATGTGGGTGTATCATGACGCAATGTTGGTCATATTTGAGGAGCTTTTGCTGGCAGGTCGAGCTTCCAAGGAGAAAGTTGAAAGGCAATGGCACTTAACCCGTGTGGCCCGTGAAGGGGCGAGTTATAGCTCCGACTCGCCTGGTAGGTAGGGCTATAACTTTGATGACGTCAACCGCTTGGATTCCAGTTAGTGGATTTCTAAGGCCTATCAGCCTGGAGACGGCAGTGGACCGAACGACGACCAGGTGGATCGTGATGGGAGGAGTGGTGAAGGCTCTTAAGGCTTTTATGTATATATTTTTTGTGTAGATGGGGATTTTTCTAAGGCCAGATGTATGTATATCTTTGGAGATAATGAAATATGACTTTTTGCTATTGCTATTTTTCTTTTGTTCCTGAGAGCTTTTATTGCGTTCGGTTGACTATCGGCGTTGATGGCTCTAGTCAGACTTAGATTGACGACTTAAGTCGTGATAAAGTAAATGGCCCTAGCCATAAAGGCGATTTCGACTGTCGTCAAGTCGTTTGCTTACCGTAGTCAAATCTAGGCCGACCGTTGGCGGCGATGACCTTAGCCATAATAGAATTGATGAGCTTAAGCCATAAAAGAATCGATGGCCTTAGCCATGATAGAATTGATGGTCTTAGCCATGTAGGCGACTTCGAGTGTCGTCGAGTCGTTTACTTACCGTAGTCGAATCTAGGTCGACTGTTGGCGGTGATAGCCTTAGCCATAAAAGAATTGATGGCCTTAAGCCATGATAGAATTGATGGCCTTAAGCCATGATAGAATCAATGACCTTAGCCATGATAGGCGACTTTGACTGTCGTCGAGTAGTTTATTTACCATAGTCGAATCTAGGTCGATTGTTGGCGGCAATGGCCTTAGCCATAATAGAATTGATGGTCTTAATCCATGATAGAATCTATGGCCTTAGCCATGATAGAATTGATGGTCTTAGCCATGTAGGCGACTTCGACTGTCGTCGAGTCGTTTACTTACCGTAGTCGAATCTTGGTCGACCATTGGAGGCGATGGCTTTAGCCATAATAGAATTGATGGCCTTAAGCCATGATAGAATCAATGGCCTTAGCCATGTAAGCAACTTCGACTGTCGTTGAGTCGTTTACTTACCGTAGTCGAATCTAGATTATTGTTGGCGGCAATGGCCTTAGCCATAATAGAATTGAAGGCATTAAGCCATGATAGAATCGATGTCCTTAGCCATGATAGGATTGATGGTCTTGGCCATGTAGGCGACTTTGACTGTCGTCGAGTCATTTACTTACCGTAGTTGAATCTAGGTCGACTGTTGGCGGCAATGGCCTTAGACATAATAGAATTGATGGCCTTAGCCTTTCATACATTGGAGATGGCCGTAGCCTTTCATACGTTGGAGATGGCCGTAGACTTTCATACATTGGAGATGGTCGTAGCCTTTCATACATTGGAGATGGCCAAAGCCTTCCATACATTGGAGATGGCCAAAGCCTTCCATACATTGGAGATGGCCGTAACATTTCATACATTGGAGATGATTGTAGCCTTTCATACATTAGAGATGGCCATAGCCTTTCATACATTGGAGATGACCGTAGCCTTTCATACATTGGAGATGGCCATAGCCTTTCATACATTGGAGATGGCCATAGCCTTTCATACATTGGAGATCAATCTAGTCTAGTCCCTTTATCATGTCGGCCTGGAGGGCAATGGCCTTAGACATAATAGAATTGATGGCCTTAGCCTTTCATACATTGGAGATGGTCGTAGCCTTTCATACATTGGAGATGGCCGTAGACTTTCATACATTGGAGATGGTCGTAGCCTTTCATACATTGGAGATGGCCAAAGCCTTCCATACATTGGAGATGGCCAAAGCCTTCCATACATTGGAGATGGCCGTAACATTTCATACATTGGAGATGGTTGTAGCCTTTCATACATTAGAGATGGCCATAGCCTTTCATACATTGGAGATGACCGTAGCCTTTCATACATTGGAGATGACCATAGCCTTTCATTCATTGGAGATGGCCATAGCCTTTCATACATTGGAGATCAATCTAGTCTAGTCCCTTTATCATGTCTGCCTGGAGGTCGCAAGGAGAGGTTGATATGATAAACTTGTTCCGCAAATATCTCCAGGTGTCCCCTTCGCCGCCTCATTAAAAACCTCCCCGAGAAAACCTAATTAGAACAAAACTCGGGTAAGGGAAAAAGAGTACGACTAGGGATACGCCTTTCAAAAGTTGAAATACTTGAAGTGGGCAACGTTCCAACTGTTTTGGAGCGTTTTCCCTTCCATTGTCTCCAACTGGAATGCCCATTTGCTTGCTACTGCTGTGATTTTGTAGGGTCCCTCCCAGTTGGTGCCCAGTTTCCCTTCACTTGGGTCTTTGAATGCCAATGTCTTGGCTTTGAGGACATAGTCTCCCACCGTGAGTGGTCTTATTTTGGCCCTCTTGTTGTAGTATATTTCGACTTGTTATTTTTGGGCCACCATTCTGATATGGGCCATTTCTCTCCTTTCCTCAACTTCGTTGAGGTCTTGGATCCTGTTTGCCTCGTTTTCTGTTCTACTGGTGTGTGAATATCTTAGGCTTGGTTTGACGACCTCGATGGGTATGACCGCGTCGGTTCAGTAGACCAGCGAGTACGGTGTTTTCCCTGTGCTGGATTTGGGTGTGATCCTGTGTGCCCACATCACTTCAGGTAGCAGCTCGGGCCATAGCCCTTTGGCGTCCTCGAGCTTCTTCTTCAGTATGTTAAATATTGTTTTGTTGGAGGATTCTGCTTGGCCTTTAACGGCGGGGTGGAAAGTATCCTCTCGATGCGCCATTTCTCGAAGAATTCGGTCGTTTTTTGACAGATGAACTGTCGTCCGTTGTCACAAATGATTTCTTTGGGGATGCCGAAGCGACATATAATGTTTTTCCATATGAAGGCTGATAAGTGGGTAAACTACTCACTTAACTTGTCTTTAAACCTATACTTTTGATGTGTTGAGTGATAAAAGTTGTGTGTTTTAATGTCATTTACTTCTATTTTACAGGTTGTATATAATCTAGAAGTAATGGTGAATGAACCAAGTGAAAACAAGCCAAAGAGGAATTCAAATGGACAAAACAAGGCTGCCTAATGATTTTCTCTTCGCGAACGCGAAGAGGTATCGCAAACGCGATGAACCAGTACTAGGTCTACTACGTGAACCCGTATGGTGATCGCAAACGCGATTGGCATAAACAGTGACCTTCGCCAACGCGAAGGTCAATCGCGAAGGCGAAGGGCAGAAGTCAAAGCTTCATGAACACCTGGCCAAACCGCGAACGCGAAGGTCAGGAGTCAGCACAGCATCGCAAACGCGATGACGGTACGCGAATGCGAAGGCTTAATTGCCTGGGAAGAAAGGGCAGTTTTTGAATTTTATGACTTTGACCCTAAATCCATTAATACCCAAATCAGTTCATTAGGAACGATCTTTGGCTTATTTTCAGTCCATAGAGACTAGAGAGAAGAAGGAGAAAGCTAGGGTTCTTGCACAAACATACTTGGGTCTTGAAGATTGAAGCTTGTGGTTAAGATTTTCTTAACCATTTATGTTTATTTCTTCATTTCCTTTCTTTGTATTGTAAATCTGAGTGTGTAGTATTTATTTCCAACACTTAATCTTGTTTATAGGAATATTCATAATTAAAGTATAGATTTAATACCTTGTTGTGCTTATGTATGAATTGAAGTTCTTGTATTGTTAACATAGGTTTTGCTTGTTGAATCTTTATTTGTTCAACTACATAATTATTATTAGCTAATTGAAAGGGATTTCAATTAACCATGCCTATTTAGTGTGTATCTACTTGGGAGAGAGTGCATATTTAAGTAGTTGTTGAACAACATTAGTCCCGGAGTATAGACGAGAGTCATAACCGAGGGATTAGAGGTTGGATTAGAGATATCGGTACCTCGGCTGCAATCTAAGTGAACCGTTAAGAGAATCTATCTAGTGTAGCTCGAGAGAGTGTGTCTAGTAAATTATTATAATTACTCGAGAGAGATTTATGATAAGTAGAGAGTTCACGATTGATAGAAACAACTAAGTATACCTTTGTGACCATTATTGGAAGGATTATAAAATACATTGGATCGTTATTTGATGTGTAATTCCCGATGCATTCATACTTGTAGCCATTGATCATTTTACTTGCTTTCTGGAATAGTTACATTTCCGCAATTAAACCAATATAATTCCAAAAATATCTTTTAACTCGTTTGGCTTTGCAGCATAAGCGGTAATTCTCCTACACCTCTAGTCGCCTACACATTGTCCATGTGGATTCGACCCCGACTCTTAGTTGGGTAAATTATATTGCAATCGACTGTACCTATTGCTTTTGAGGAGTGGATTTAGACGACATCAATTTTGGCGCCGTTGCCGGGTGCAATGTTGCGTACATTAGGTTGTTTGAGAAGAAAGCGAAAATGCTTTAGTCCAAACTTGTGAATATTTGTATGATTATTTTGTTTGTTTGTTGTTTATATATATTATTTAATTTGATAAAAATGGCATCCTATAATATAAATTGGTCGGGAGGTAATGGTTCATACTTTGATGATCCATGTCCTTATTGTGGAGGACCTCATTATTGGCAAGATTGCTTAAATTCTCCACATAATGAAAATAGGCCGGATGGAAATTGTTCATATTTTGATGATCCGTGTCCCTATTGTGGAGGACCACATTCGTGGCAAAATTGATTAAATTCTCCCAGGGGTGGATTGTGTGCACAATCTCAACTCTATGGGTGGAATATTTGTGATAATTGTGGTTGCCAAAATGGTCATTGGGATTATTGGGCTTATTTGTCCTTCCCTTCCCCAAGCTCCAACTATGATGATTCTACTTATTTTGATGAGAATTATAGGGCTATGGAAATGGAAGAAGTTGAGCATGACCAAAATGGAGAGTTCAAGTTAATGTTGGAGTGTCTACTTGAAGAGGGAAACAAGGAGCGAAATTCCTTGGAGCATCTTTTGGAGACTAGTCTCCAAAATGATTTGGCACTTCAACAGTTGCACTCACAAATTGATAGCTTGATCGAAGCCTCAAGGGCTCAAAAAGCCTCGGAAGTGAATGAAAACCAAGAATCTTTTGTGGAGTTTGAAAATGAAAATGCTTCCTTGGCACTTGATAAAGACCAAGAAGAACTTCCAAATGCCCAACATGAACATGAGAAAATAATGCTCATGTTGGAGGCCATTATTGAAAATGAGGAGAAGCACAACTTGGCACTCGAGGATTTGAGAAAAGGCTTGGAATACAATGATGAACATATCCGCACTTTGGAAAACCAAATGAAAAGATTGGTTGAGGCTCACTATGCCCAACAACTTGAATGTGCGGAAGAAAGCCAGGAAGAATCAAATTCCGAGGAAGAAAATAAGCATGACTATGAGGATTCAAGGATTGAACATTCACCAACCGACTTAATGAGTGTTAATGATGCCAAGGAAAAAATGGAATTAGATTCATCTAGTGAATATGCAACATCGTTTGAAATTGACTCTAGTCCGGGGGAAGAAGAGGATGTCAAAATCCAAGAACAATTGCAAGTTGGAGGTCTGATGTCACATTCCACGCATTTTTCAATGTTGGAATTGTGTGGTGACACGAAATTTGAACTATATGAATCAATGAAGGAGTGCGAGGAAGAATAAATCAAGCCATATATCTTAGAATTTTAGGAAACAAGAAAACAAAATGACATTCCTCACATGCGAGCCTAGAAGTGAAAAATAAAAAATTTAAGCATTAGCTCGATCATCAACTTACCACCCCCTACCGCTCGTGGTCACAAGCTTGATTCCAAGATAGGTGCCCAGTTCATATCATCGAAGTGGCGAGAAAAGTGGGAATGTTCTTTGCATCGTGCCACGACGTTAAATGCGGCGTTTGGTGGGAGCCAACCCATCGTTTTTAATAAAAAATCATCATTTTTGAAATTTTATTTTTTAGAATATCTTAGAATATTATTTTGTACTAATCTGCCAAGTTTCAGATTTTTTGGAGTTGATTTGGGCATGTCGGGATGACCCGTATGGCAAAAACCAGTAGCTGTCAGAAGTGTTCCAGTGCAGGAAAAGCATGTTCTTCGCGTTCGCGACATATCCTCGTGTTCGCGCACTTATATCGCGTTCGCGAAGTGTTGGACAGTTCTACCCTTCACGGACGCGTAGGGCCCTCGCGAACGCGAAGGGTCGGGTAAGGCTGAACAGCTTTAATTGCTAAAAGACGCATGAGACCCCAAAACTCCCCATTTTTTGTTCAAACACTGCCTCCTCCTATTCCCTTAAGCCCAAACAAATTCCAAAGTGTAAAATCTTCAAGTTTTTCTTGCAATTCTTCATCTCCATTCTCAAGGTATGTAATCTTCACAGTCTCCTCTTAATTTCTTTTTCTTTTCTTTTCTTGCTTTGAATTTTGAAAAATGGAAGAACTTCCATAGTTGTTCATTAGGGCTTAAGATTTGAGCATTAATTGGTAAACGTTTTGCATAAATTTGTTTATTGCTTTCTAGGTGAGATTGGTTGAGGGTGAGTGCTTAATTTGAGAGAATATTTGGGTGAAAATAGTGCAACAATTTTCAGAAAATAGGCAAATAACTGTGTGCTCTTAACATGTTTGAATTTATGCCTCAAAGAAGAAGAAAATTTCTGGGCGACGAAGCAGCCTTTGCGAACGCGAAGGCTAATGCATAGTGAAGAAAAATATAGTTCCTTCGCAAACACGATGGCCTGTCACGAACGCGAAGGCCTAAAATTGGAAAAATTAAATTTGCAATTCACGAACGCGATGGTTTAAAGCTGGCAGTCCCAGTTTTTGTTCAAAAATAGTAGCTTCGCACAGCTTTGTCTGGAACTTTTTCCGCCCATTGCTTCGGCCTAAATACTTCCTAATACATTGTTTTACGTATCTGTTTGAGCTTTTAACATTGTAGGTGATTGAATCTTAAAATGGAGACAGATCAACAAGAAATAATTGCCCATGACTATGTCTTTGGCCACGGACAAGAAGAAGCTTACGATCCTGAGTGGTTTTTATCGGCGGCATGCGAGCAGAAATATGATGAACTTCTTGCCAAATCCATTGTGCAGGAAAGAGGCATCAATTTAGACAAATTTGAATAGAAAATGCCTAACTTCCATCAACGCCTGTGGAACAGTGGATGGATATGTTTTGCCGATCCACCAATCACCGACAATCACACTGTGGTCCTGGAGTTCTATTCAAATGCTATTCAGGGCGTGCAGGTATATTTCTTGAAGATAGGGTTCTTGCACAAACACATTTGGGTCTTGAAGATTGAAACTTGTGGTTAAGATTTTCTTACCCATATATGTTTATTTCTTTATTTCCTTGCTTTGTATTGTAAATCTAAGTGTGTAATATTTATTTCCAACACTCAATCTTGCTTATATGAATATTCATAATAAAAGTGTGGATTTAATACCTTGTTGTTCTTATGTATTAAATGAAGTTCTTGTATTGTTAAGATAGGTTTTGCTTGTTGAATCTGTATATGTTAAACTACATAATTATTATTAGTTAATTGAAAGGGATTTCAATTAACCATGCCTATTTAGTGTGTATCTACTCGGGAGAGAGTGCATATTTAGGTAGTTGTTGAACAACATCACTCTCGGAGTATAGACGAGAGTCATAACCGAGGGTTTAGAGGTTGGATTAGAGATAGCGCTACCTCGGGTGCAATCTAAGTGAACTGTTCAGGGAATCTAGGTAGCGTAGCTCGAGAGAGTGTGTCTAGTAAATTATTATAATTACTCAAGAGAGATTTATGATAAGTAGAGAGTTCACAATTGATAGAAACAACTAAGTATACCTTTGTGACCATTATTGGAAGGTATATAAAATACATAGGATCGTTACTTCATGTGTAATTCCCGATGCATTCATACTTGTAGCCATTGATCATTTTACTTGCTTTCTGGAATAGTTAAATTTCCTCAAATAAACCAATATAATTCCAAAAATATCTTTTTAACCCGTTTGGATTTGCACCATAAGCGATAATTCTCCTACACCTCTAGTCGCCTACACATTGTCCTTGTGGATTCGATCCCGACTCTTAGTTGGGTAAATTATATTGAAATCGACCGTGCATATTGCTTTTGAGCAGTGGATTTGGACGACATCAAAGACGATCACCTCCTATTAACATATTTGTGCGTACGCACCTGCTTCTACCCACTTAGAAAAATAGTCAGTTAAAACTAATAAAAATTATACCTTTCCCCGTCCTGCAGGTAGGGGGGCGACTATGTCTATTCCCCATTTGATGAAAGGCCATGGGGAGGTGACTGAATGGAGGGGCTCTCCTGGTTGGTGTATCATGGGGGCGTATTTTTGGCATTGTTCGCATCGGCGAACGTATTCTGTGGCCTCCTTCTTCATGGTGGGCCAGTAGTAGTCGGCCCGTATGATGCATCGTACGAGGGTGCGGTTGCTTGTTTGGGCACCATAGTGTCCCTCGTGTACTTCTTCTAGTATCAGACTTGTTTGGTGCGGCCCTAGGCACTTGGCCAAGGGTCCGCTAAACGTTCTTTTGTAGACGTCATTGTTTATTAAGCAATACCGAGCAGCTTGCGTGCGGAGTTTCTTTGCCTTTTTTTTGTGGGGTGGCAGCATTTCATCCTGTAGATAGAATACAAACTGGTAATGTCATTCCCAAGTCAAATTTAAAGAGAATACCTCGGTGTGATCAATGGCGGAGTGGAGGAGGGTGACCACGCTTTATTTGTTGATGTTTTTAGTGGTTGTAGCCAGTTTTGCTAAACCATCTGCTTTGATATTTCGTGCCCTTAGGATCTGTTCCAAGCCGCATTCATCGAACTCAGCTATTAACCTGCAGATGTTTGACTGGTACTTTTGAAGTCTTTGATCTGGTAAGTCCCAGTGACTTGGTTTACTACGAGTTGGGAAACACAGTGGAGGATGAGCAGGCAGACCATATTTGATGGACAATTTCATGCCTGCAATAACGGCCTCATACTCGGCCTCGTTGTTAGTCCCTTCAGGGCAACGTATGGACTGGAAAATTGTTTCGCCCATGGAGACCTCGAGGACGAGTCCCAGTCCCGATCACGATGCATTGGCCGCCCCATCAGTGTAGAGGACCCCCATGTCGTTATTGGTGGAGGCATGTTGTGCCTCAAGTTCTGCTTTTGGCAGGATTTCTACGTTAAAGTCGGCTATAAAATCGGCCAGAAATTGCGACTTAATGGCTGTTCTTGGAAGATACGAGATGTCGCGCTCACTGAGCTCAATGGCCCATCTTGGGAGCCGGCCCAATAATTCAGGATTGTATAAGATGCTTCTTAATGGGAAGGTCGTTACCATTTTTATAGGGTGGCACTGAAAATAGGGTCGTAGCTTTCGTGAACCTATGACCAGTGCCAATGCCAATCTCTCGAGGTGTGGGTACCGAGTTTCGGCATCCACTAAGATTTTACTAATGTACTAGATAGGGGATTGTGTACCTTTATTTTCGCAAACTAGGATGGCACTGACAGCGACCTCGGATACGACCAGATACACCAGCAAGGGTTCGCCTGGGCTCGCTTTAACCAGCAAGGGCGGCGGAGACAAGTATGCTTTCAGCTTTCTCAAGGCTTCAATGCATTCCTCGTTCCACTGTAGTCCATCATCTTTTTTTAGCACGTTGAAAAATTTAAGGCACCTATCGACCGCGAGATTAATCTGTATAGGGAGGCTATATTCCCCGTCAGCTTCTGTACCCATTTCTTGCTACTCAGCACCTCAGGTATTGCATCTATCACCTTGATCTGGTCTGGGTTGACCTCGATGTCCCATTGCGATACGAGAAATCCTAATAATTTTCCTGAGGCTACATCGAAAGCGATACGAATATGCGTCTAGGAAACTTAGCAGTTCATGCCCTGCGGTCGCGTCTATTAGCTGGTTGATGTGGGGCAGTGGGAAGGAGTCTTTTGGGCACGCCTTGTTCAAGTCGGTTAAGTCTACACTCATTCTCCACTTCCCATTCTTTTTCTTAACCATGACGACATTAGCGGCCCATAGGGTACTTTGATTCCCTGATGGAGCCGTTAGCCAGAAGTTTGTCCACTTTCTCGCCGACCGCTTCGTTGATAGCAACGTTGAATTTTCTTCTCATTTGCCTCACGGGTGGGTGTAGCGGGTCGACATTCAGCTTGTGAGTGGCGAGTTCTCGCGGGATCCCCGACATATCTGAATGGAAAAAAGCAAACAGGTCTGCATGGTTAGATAAAAATTCACGCACTACTACAAAAATAACCTTTAGCGGCAATGCAAAATGGCTTTAGCGGCAATAATATAGCCGCTATATTTTTTACCATCCAATAGTGTTTTGCCGCTGATGATGGGATCGGTAAAGCCTTTAGCGGCTTTTCCCACAAAAGCTGGTAAAAGGTATATTTTATTGCCGCTAAAATATATTATTTTTAATGGACTAAATTGATTCCAACACGTCCAACTATACTTCTTTAGCATCTATTTTTATAGCCGCTAAATTCAAAGTAATTGCCGCTAAAAGTTCGCATCTTTAACGGCAATTGTTTGTGACAATTATAATGGCTATTAAATCCAATCCAAACGGCTAATTATACTTTTTACCAACCATTTTTATAGCCGCTAAATTCAAAATAATTATCGCTAAAAATTCGAATCTTTAACGGCAATTATTTAGTATCCATTTTAATGGCTAATATGTTTAACTAAATTGCCGCTAAAAAATAAAATCTATAAAAGTCACAAACGATAATAGCAATAATTTGTCCACAATTATAATATAGTTACTACATTTGTATATAACCCAAATAATAAAATATATTAATATTAGTTCAAAGAAACATAATATATCTCATTAAACGTTAACAAATAAAAGGAAGTACTAATAAAAAATATCGATATCACAGTAAATTAAAATATTAAAATATATTATTTGGAGTAAATAAATAATGTCATTATAGTAATAATCCAGAATGATGGCCTTCAAATAATTTTCGCGGCTTTTCATCACTTTGAAATCTTCCCACCGCTAAATTATCGAACATTTGAAATTATAAAATAAATATTATGTGCAATAAACACAGTCACTTAGATGAATCTAAACTTCTTCAACAACTCTGATGCTTAGCTTAAGCTAAAACGTATCCATACTTTTATAACATCTATAGCAAGGGAAGGTAAAGCTAGTGAAAAAGAAAAATGTCTAACAGTAAGCTAAGAGCCTTATACAAGGCAGCAATACTTGAACATGAATACACAAATAGCAGTAAAGTATAAATTCTTGAACCAAGCCAGACAATCTAATCTGCACAGGAATATCTTATACTACAATTGCTTATCCAAAACAATAAGACTGAGAAGATCGTGAAAGAGTAGATCACATACAAAGCACAGGTTCTAATGTGCCAAGAAACCAAACCACTTCTACTCTAATCATCAAATTTGAATCATGGAAAATCATCATAAAATTGGAAGATCTTGGATAACCTAACAAATTCAAAGCAAATTATGATGAATATGCAGACACACACTTCTTTGAACACTTGCAGCATTTTCTTCTCTTTGGTAAGATAACGAACATCTCCAAAACCATTGCATTTTTAGAAAAGATTTTGAAAGTTTGAAAAGCTTGTCATGGTGAAACCAACACACTCCAACAGAGAAGAAAATCTTAATATTCTTGAGATTTGGAAAAGAAAATTTTGAAATCCAACTCTACAATCCAGTATTATCTCCTTTGCACGAAAAGCATGGCTGGAAGCATCACGGGAAAAAATTAACATGGAGATGGACAGTATGATCTAGATCAAATGTATTAGGAGCATATTAAAAGGTGCACATAAGTTAGACCACACTATTTTCACAAAGGTTCTTGAGTAAAATAAATGCTCGGTAATTTCAGGAGATGGTGGGCTGCAGTAGTAATATTTCGCCACCAAAAAATATTCCATCTTAGAGACTCTCATCTCATAGCTGACGAATCTTGAACAAGTCCGTGGCTGCAATATCAAACCTGTGTAGTTTCAATTATCATCATCAAATGGTCAGCATGCCACAGCACAATATTAATTGAATGAGCCAGGAAAATGGACAACATATTATGTGGTGGAAAATCTCAATGGCTCAAATATAATAAGGAAAAGTAACTGATTAGAAATGCACATTCAAATATGAAATGAAACTATTTTAATAGAATATACACTTTTAAATGTCAAGACATGTAACTGATGTCAATCATAAGTAGGTACGCACCATGAAATTCAATGAAATCACAACTTAACTTGGAGGTCATTACATAATGGCAAAGCAATATGGTTCCATGTGATCAAAGCTTCTTCATGATCTCCAGATGTAGCACAAGAAGACTCATATTAAAAACTGTATGTATGAGGGGACTTAAAAGACTAAGTAGCTCGCAAGGAAAGATATTGTCTTATGGGGGTAGAATGACCTTAATGAAGCATGTTCTACAGGCTATACCGACATATACCCATGTGCCCTCCTAAAGGAACTTTCAATCTCATTGAAAAACACTTTTCTAGGTTCTTTTGGGGATTGGATAGTGAAAAGATCAAGTATCACTGAAGTTCATGGAATAATTTATGCAAGAGTAAAGATAAGGGAGGCATAGACTGGTAGATGTGAGTAACACTTTTGTTATTAAAAGATGGTGGAATCTAAGAACCAATCACAACATCTGGAGCTCTTTCATCATTAGCAAGTACTACATTTACAAACATTCAGTGGCTACAATATGGAGAAGCGGGCAATCTCATGCCTGGAAACATCTTTTGGAAGTTAAAGATCAAGCCAAGGAAAATATTCTTTGGAATATCAACAACGATGGTACTAATTTCTGGTGGGATAATTGGACAGGCAAGGGTGCACTTGCAAAAATACACCCCTGTCCAGCTAGGTCCCATAGGAAAATAGTATCAGATTACATTACTCAAGGAACTTGGAATATGACCAAGCTCTTAGAAGTCCTTCCAATAACCATGGTGAATCATATTCTAGCATGGAGGGTATTGCATAAAAAATTGCCTATTGATGAATTACTGTACAAGTTTGGGAACTATGTTGTTTCCAGAAGCCATTGTTGTAATGCTCCAAAATGTGAAACTTTTCACATGCTTTTATTGATAGTGATCTGGCTGTTAAGTTGTGGAATGATTTTGGTGGCCCTTTAGGCATATTACACAGTAAAAGACCTATTAAAGCGGTACTGCAAGATTGGTTTGGTGCTACACTAGTTAACATGGTGCATAGAATGATCTTAAATATTACTCCTTTGGCTATATGTTGGGAGGTATGGAAAGGAATTACTTCATATAAATATGGAGACAAAAAGAATATTGTGTATACCATAACACCTTTTGGATCCTTAAAACAACTCTAAAAGTGGCATTTCCCAGTTGTGATTGGGATCACCCTTGGCACAAAATCTGTGAGTTAGTCGAAAGGCTCAGACCTAATCCTAAAACCTTGATTGTTCTATGGGAGTTACTCCCTGAAGGTAAAGTATAACATAACACAGATGGGAGCTTCCTTTACTCTTCTGGTTTTAGCGGGTATGGGAGGCATTGTCAGAGATTGAAGGGGAAATATGCTAAATGCCTTTGCAATCCCTAAAAGTTGCAGCAGTAACAATATGGCTGAAGCTCATGTAGCCAAATATGATTTGGAATGGTGTATTAAACAGGGGTTTGGTGATATCATTTTAGAGATTGATTCTCTAATATTTGCCAATATGCTTATCAAAAACACCATGGAGAACTGCAAACTTAAAGCTATCATTCAACAAACTAAGCAGATGTTATGTCAAGCAAATGTAGAAGTTAGGCACTGCTTGAGAGAAGCCAATCAAGTGGCAGATGGCCTAGCAAAACATGCAAATACTATACAGGAGGGCAGGGTTCTTTTCGCATTTCAAAATCTTCCGAGAGATGCTAAAGGAGCATACCACTTAGATAAATGGCAAGTACCTAGTATGAGAATAACATATGATAAGGCAAATTTTTATGTTAGTTAAGTGTGTTTTACTTCCTTATTTGCAATTGTGCCAGTAACTTCATGTAATACTGTACAGAACATATTTCGTTACTGAGGCAAGGCCACATCCTCCTCATACGTCATCTACTATTAGCAATGAAAGCCCAGATATACTGGGAGCTTTATATATTTGTCACGATCCAAATCCGGTCATGATGGCACCCAACCCTAAGGCTAGGTAAGTCTGACCAACAATCGCTTTCATTTTAATACTAAGTCTCAAAACCGACAATTTAAAAATAATAATCCAAGAATATTAATAGTGTAATATAGATAAGTACGAAAAACCGTGTATGGGTCAAAACATGACATCATGATAATGAATGAGATCGACGCATTTATTAAAGTCTATTTATGGCTAATAAATGGTATGTCCATTTATTCACAAGATTATCGGTTAGTTATCCAATTTGACAACTAAGGCGACGGCCTGGACGTCCTCACAAGGGCGTCCCCTCTATGTGGTCCCAACTCCTTGGCGCCAGCTGGCAGATCTCCTAGCTATAAATACTAAGAGAAAGAACCCTAAAAGGGGGCTGCTTCTTCTTCTTCACATCTCCTTCTAAAAGAAGAGTGAATACATCATTTTGAAGTTTTAAACCTCTCCATGGAGAGGCAGACCAAACCAATATCATTAATAAAAGATCTTCAACCTCCTCCCTTCAATCTATAACTGGTGTCTCTTATATGTTATTTCTTTAGTCTTTGGATTTTTTACGATCTGCTATGATTGACCCTCCATTTACTTTGATTGTTTTATGCTTCTAGAGTAAATGAAAAACGTTGACTAAAACAAATTGGCGCCGTCTGTGGGGATTTCATAGAAGAATCGCGTAGTTTATCCTTAGACCAGAAAGGAAAAATGAAGAACCCAGCTCAAACGAGCCCAAGCGGCGTATCGGGTCATAGGAAGTTAAAAAACTCGAGAAGAGCTTGCTTCCACACCCCCTCGTCTTTGAGGCGAAGGGAAGAAGAAGAAAAAGAAGCAGATCCCCTGTCTCTATGGGATAAATGAGCTCAAGGTACCTCACCATTTTTCTTTCCAACAGGGGACCCTGCCGAAAAGGAGGACAGCATAAAAGCGTACCTCAAAGCACTTCGGCAATACAAGCGAGCCGGGCAAGAAAAACCACAAATGCAAGCTAGGAAAGATCTGAAACCAGAAGCAAATCCCAACCCCCAGCACGAAGCGGGTTATGTGGGAAAATCACAAATGTTCAATTGCGGTTGAACGTCAGCCGGGGCTACACGCCTTCACATAAAGGTTCAATTACGGTTGAACTGGGACTAAGGCTATGCGCATTCGACACAGGCTACGCGCCTTCAAATATTATATGGATTAAACTACGGTTGAACAGCAATACAGGCTACGCGCCTTCACATAAAGATTCAACTACAGTTGAACTGGGACTCAGGCTATGCACCTTCGACATAGGCTACGCGCCTTCAAATATTATAAAAGTTCAACTACGATTGAACGGCAATTCAGGCTATGCGCTTTCAGTTCAGGCTATGCACCTTCGACACAGGCTACGCGCCTTCAAATATTATAAAATTTCAACTACGGTTGAACGGCAATTCAGGCTATGCGCCTTCACTTCAGGCTATGCACCTTCGACACATGCTACGCGCCTTCAAATATTACAAAAGTTCAACTACGGTTGAAAGGCAATTCAGGCTCTGCGCCTTCAGTTCAGGCTATGCGCCTTCGACACAGGCTACGCGCCTTCAAATATTATAGAAGTTCAACTACGGTTGGACGGCAATTCAGGCTATGCGCCTTCGACACAGGCTCACGCCTTCAAATATTATAAAAGTCCAACTACTGTTGAACGGCAATTCAGGCTATGCGCCTTCGACACAGGCTACACGCCTTCAAATATTATAAAAGTCCAACTACGGTTGAACGGCAATTCAAGCTATGCGCGTTCAGTTCAGGCTATGCGCCTTCGACATAGGCTGCGCGCCTTCAAATATTATAAAGATTAAACTACAATTGAACATCAATACAGGCTATGCGCCTTCAGTTTAGGCTATGAGCCTTCGACACAGGTTACGCGCCTTCAAATATTATAAAAATTCAAGTACGGTTGAACAACAATATAGGCTACGTGCCTTCACAAAAAGATTCAACTAAGGTTGAACTGGGACTCGGGCTATGTCCCTTCGATTTCAAATATTAGAATGGTTCAACTACGGTTGAACGGAAGTTCAGGCTATGCGCCTTCGACTTCAAATATTACAATGGTTCAACTACTGTTGAACGATAGTTCAGACTATATGCCTTCACACAAAAAGTTCAACTATGGTCGAACTGAGACTCAGGCTATGCGCCTTCGACTCAGGCTGTGCGCCTTCACATAAAAACTTAACTATGGTTGAACGGCAGTACATGCTATGTGCCTTCACATAGAAAGTTCAACTACGGTCGAACTGGGACTCAGGCTATGCGCCTTCGACTCAGGCTGTGCGCCTTTACATAAAAATTCAACTATGATTAAACGGCAGTACAGGCTATGTGCCTTCACACAAAAAGTTCAACTACAGTCAAACTGGGACTTAGACTACGCGCCTTTGAAAGCTACAAAGGTTCAACTATGGTTGAACGACAGCTCAGGCTACGTTCGTTTACCCAAAAGTCCGACTACGAGTTAGACTAGGTGTCGGGCCAAATGCTTCCACCACTGTGAAATACAAAAGAATTCAACTGTGAGGCGAACCAGAACTCAGGCTACACGCCTCCATCACAAAAGCCGTAAACTCAACCATAGATGAACCCCAGGTCGGGCCAAGCGCCTCGTCGTTCAAGTAAGTACGAATAACTCAAACTAAAGTGTTGACCCGCGCAAAGTTCGGTCCAAGTCAAATTACGAGGCAGTGCTTTACCTTACCACGGCCAGTAGTTCAACTAAGCTCTAACTGGGACTAAGGCCATGTGTCGCCACTGCCCAGACACGACTATAACCAACTCTCCCAAGTGGAGGAAGGTGATGACCAAGAGCGTCTATCTATGGCCAAGGCCATCCGCATCAATCACATCCTAAGGCGAAGGGTCGGTCATACAAAGGTCGAAATCACTTAACCAATTGACACTGTTAACATGCCAGCCATAAGAACTCGAAAGCAAAACCTTTGCAAACGGGCACAAAAAAAATATAATGTATTCAACACAAAACAGACAGAAAAAAAAGAAAACCTCATATATTCACAATATTTATATGGGGTTACCCCCAATTACATTGGCCCAAGGCAGGCAAAGAAAAAAGAGAACAAAAACTAAAAAAACATTACAAATTTTTTCACTCGACGCCCCCAGCGCCCCCTCGGCATTATCAGCGCCCTCAACGCATCATCTCCCCCGGGGGTAGAAGGGTCAAAACCACAGTCAAGGCGGGCTTCACGAGCCTTTTAACGTGCCTCCTCGTAAGTGGCTTCAAACACGACGCCAGCCTCCCACAGCCGCATGTACACGCTGAGATGAGCCTCGGCATACGTCAAAAGCTCGCGAGTAGGACCAAAAGCAGCGGCCTGATCCCTCAGGCGCTGGTTCTCGGCCTCCAAGGCCGCAATCCGATCTGCCGCAGCACGGGCATCCCGATCGTAGATGGCAATACGCCCCTCTAATGATTGACAAAAGCAACGGCGGCCCTCTCTAATCCACACTCCCTTTCCTAGGCATGATTGGTCGTCTGCAGTGCCTTAACCCTCTCCATGGCATCCTCTGCCTGCCTCTTTGAAGTGGCTGCCTCAGATTCCAGGGCAGCCACCTTCCTGGTATAAGCCTCAGCAGCCACCGCTGCTGCAGCCAGATCTTGGCGCTCCCTCTCAGCAGCCGCCCTCCTCTCAACATCCACCCCTTTGTTCGCCTGGCGGAGCTGCTCCTCAAGAGTGGATACCCTGCTGAGGTTCTGTTGCAAGTGAAGCTCCTTCCATGCTAGATCTTCTACCAATTACCGGTTCTGCGGGTCAATCCCTACGTGCTCGCAAAAGCCACGGCACTGGTCACGATAGCGGAGATACTTCCCCAACACCCGCGCAAAAAGCACTGAATGAGCATTAACCCGCCTAATGCCCTCCACCTCCAGTAAAAATGTCTACAACGAACAGAGTGAAGGTTAGCACGAGAAGACATGCTAAGAAAGAGAACAAACCAAAGTTTTTTGCCCATCAATCCGACATCCAAAATGCCCCTCATGGACGTGCTCTCCGCTTCCGAGCACAGCACCCCGAATATCGTCACTAAGTTCTCCTCCTCGAGCAACAGGTTCAGGCCGTTAGAAATCTCCAAATAACGATAATCCCCCTCGACCTGAACGGTCGAGTAGGTATAACCCTCCTAAGCAAGACTGATGTCCTGGGGATCCATATCGGACTCTGATTCATCCCCCTCTCCTGAAACTCCCCTTCCTCATGTCGCCCTGGAAGTTGAGGCTTCCGCCGCCCGAGACGTCGATGCACCCATATTCTCCGTGACGTCGACGCTTGTCGTCTCTACCAAAATAGCTGCTGAGGAACCACCTCCCCTCGCAGCAATAGGAACAGAAACTTGAGCCGCCGAAGCGACTATATCACCTTGGACTAAGACAACCGGGGCAACCCCTACAGAGCGCTCACCTTCTGGTCCGAGGTCCGGTGCGCCCCCCTCCTCCGCCGACGGCAAAGAATCTAATCTGATCACCATCGGGAGGGCCGGGGTGAACGCCACCCTGTGCTGAGCCAGCGGCCTCTCATCTTCTTCTTCATCTCCATTTAGCAATTGCTCCGCCCTGGAACGTACGACCCCTGGAGACTCCCCAACTCGGGGCACAGGCCGTACCGGAGAGTGTGCAGCTGAAGACTCCACCGAAGTCTCCCTCAGAATCGGACGAGGCGCGGGCATTGTGATCATTCGGGCAGTCGCCCCCGGCCTTTGGAAAGCAAGCTGAGGAGCCCTCCTGCGCCGTGGTCGTTCTAACTAACCAAAGAAAAAGGGTTAGGTCAGAGGAACTAAGGATTACGAAGAAAAAGCAATAATCAACAAATCAAATTCTTACCAGCAGCCTGCGTGAGGCCATGGGCTCCCAGAAAGACGCCCACGTACGAATCACCGTTGTAACAGGGAGCACGGCCTCAACCCACTCACGGATTCCTGAAATTGGCGCCGGTGGCGCACCTTCCGCTTCAACACAAAAAGAATATCGTTGCATACAAACATAAAGAAGAACTCTAAGCCCAAAAGAAATCAAGGCCAGCATAAGAGAAACTTACGTGCTTTCCACTCCGCCGGGAAGTCAGTGGCACACGCCACCAGGTGCTTAGTCCTGATGTAAAAGAAATACTCGAAGGGACGAGTAGTGACCTCATCATCAAGCTCCGCAGTCAAGCCTTCGGTACCAGATCATAGTGCCACATACCCTCTGAGGAGCGTACAGAGTCAACACGTGCCCAAGTGAAACTTCCCTGTGCCAACTCCGCATATTTAATCAGCACCGCCAATAATTTGTAATACGAAAGAATGAGCTGACCAGGACATACCTTGTAATAGCGGCAAAGATCCACCACCAACAAGGGTAGAGGAAGCCTATATCCCAGCCTGGAAGGGTAGGCGTAGAAGACGCAGTACCCTCGGTGGTCGACATGCACCCTGTCGCCGCTCCTGGCCAAGACGATGTCGGCAAAGCGAGGAATCTCACATTGCTCCCTCATTTGAGCTAAGCCAACCTCCCTCACCAATAGATCCTCGTCCACTTGATCTTCTCCCTCAGGTTAGGTAAAATCGATCGACGGACCGCCGGGAAGGGAAAGGATGTCGGTCACCTACGGGAGCTGATCAACGGTCGGTCAATCAATGGCTCCCATCACCGTAGATGGACCCTCTGCCGTCGTAACCGCCACCGGAACTGGAACTGCTCGCCATTATCAATATAACGGAAAGAATATGGTAAAATTCCCCGGAAAAATAAGAGAATACTAAGATCCGACGAGAATGACGGAGAGTGAATCAACAATAACTGAAAAACCAGACAATCTGAAAGCAAGAAAGCTTATCTCCCTCAGAATTTCACTTAGACAGATATCAGAAAACTGAGAACTGAGCAATACAACCCCTTACTTATTAGCAAAACGTGAATGCCCCTCACGAATCCCAAAGGTCGCCATTAACTACCTGACCAACCGCAAAACGGCTCAGACCTACAGTAACGGGCACCATCATGACAGAAACCATTGAACGGTCATTCGACCGTCAATCAGTACGTCCCCCAAGAAACAGTTGTGACAACCCCAAGGTGCCATAGGCACGCTCCAAGCGTCACCTTGCGTATGATATTCCCCTTATAACGCGATAAGCGTGATCGTACTCTCCCCATACACGTATAAAAGGCTACGGCCATCTCCGAAGTAAAGATGGCCACGGCCATCTCAGAAGTAAACATGGATATCTCAGAAGTAAAAATGGCTACAGCCATCTCCAAATCAAAAATGGCTACGGCCATCTAAGAAGGTAACAATGACTACGGCAATCTCCAACAGATAAAACAATTACGACCATTTCTAAATCAAAAAAGGCTATGGCCACCACTAAAAGATTAAAAGGCTACGGCCATCTCCGAAGTAAAAATGGCCACGGCTATCTCAGAAGTAAAAACGGCAATGGCCATCTCCAAATCAAAAATGGCTACGACCATCTCAGAAGGTAAAAATGGCTACGACCATCTCCAATAGATAAAACGGCTACGGCCATTTCTAAATCAAAACGGCTACGACCACCTCCCCAAGTAAAAAATGGTTACGGCCATTTTCGAGGAACTATGGGTTACGATTGCCTCATCACGTAAACAACCACGGTTATTGTCGGAATCCGCTCATCGAGCTCAGCCCGAGTCCGACCTCAATAAGTGGAGGGACTATTTGTATGGGTTAAAACCTGACCTCATGATAATGAATGAGATTGACGTTTTTATTAAAGTCTATTTATGGCTAATAAATGGTATGCCATTTATTCACAAGATTATCGGGTAGTTATCCAATTTGACAACTAAGGCCACGGCCTGGCCGTCCTCACGAGGACGTCCCCTCTATGTGGTACCAAATCCTTGGCGCCAACTGGCAGATCTCATAGCTATAAATACAAAGAGAAAGAACCCTAATAGGGGGGCTGCTTCTTCTTCTTCACATCTCCTTCTAAAAGAGGAGTGAATACATCATTGTAAGGCTCTGAACCTCTCCATAGAGAGGCAAACCAAATCAATATCATTAATAAAAGATCTTCAACCTCCTCCCTTCAATCTATAACTGGTGTCTCTTATATGTTGTTCCTTTTGTCTTTGAATTTATTACGATCTACTATGATTGGCCTCCGCTTATTTTGATTGTTTTATGCTTCTAAAGTAAATGAAAACTTGAAGCAAAACAAACCGATAACACACCCAAAGGATCCGGGGTCACGAGTCTAGAGCCTCTAAACAAAACTGGATAATAATACCTGAATAACAATATGAAAGTCTGGGAAAGTATATAATAAAAATAAACTGGAAATATGAAGAGCAAGCAGGTCCTGCGAACGTCATGCAGCTACCTCAATGACTCTGGAAGTCTTTGGAGACTTTGAGTGTCAGATAAGCCTCCGGTGTACCTGAATCTGCACATAAGGTGCAGGGAGTATGGGTGAGTACTACCAACTCAGTGAAAATAAGTATAGAAAAATGTCAGAAAGTAAGAAATCCACGAAATGCCACAAAGCAAAACTAAATCTAACAGTCATATTCCTTAGCCACGAACTAATAGCAAATCAATATCAAATACAATAGTCAAGCAGCAGATAAAGATGCAATGCAATACACATGAATACGCTGCAGCGTGCAGCCCGAGCCAACCATATTTATTTATCGTCGACTCCACTCACTGGGGGTGTGTACAGACTCCGAAGGGGATCCTTTAGCCCAAACGCAATATCAATAAATATATAACCGATGTGGCGTGCAGCCCGAGCCTACCGAAGTCCACAATATGCATGTAAGTCACATAACAGATTCAATGTGATTCTTTGCATGTTTTCAATTATTATGGTGAATATAATTTAGTTAGTTAATTTGAGAAATAAGGTGACTTACCATTTAATGACAGTGATTAAGTAAAGGACTAAGATCAATGATTATGCAAATCATGTTATCACACAGATATTCACCCTAGACGGGTACTACAGATCGGCACAAGCCCCAAACATGGCAATAAGCCTAATTATAACCAACACAATGTACGTATCAGACGCCAATAATTCATTATCAGCTCTCGGGATGGACCAAGTCACAATTCTCAATTATTTACAACCCCGCGCCTACCATGGGGTGTGAGTCACGCCCTAACATAGCGTCACGATGTGATAAACTGGGGTTTCAAACCCTCAGGCCATCATCTATACAAATTACTCACTTCTAGCCGGCCGTAGATTGGTCCGCAAAGCCTTTTCCCTTTGAATCTCCCTCTACGAGCGTCGAATCTATTCAAAACCACAATGAATACGTTATTACGGGTTAAATAAACATAACCCGATCGAAATAATTTGAAAAAAGCTAAAAATCACGAAGTTGGTAAAACTCGAGCCTCGGGACCACTTCTCGAAAATTCTGAAAATTACATCTTTGGATTCCTCGTCTCGCCACGAGTCCGTAAAGTTTGCCAAAAACGAAGTCCGTTTGACCTTTCAATTCCCAAAAATTCGTTTCTAAAAACTAAGCCCTAGTTCTTCACAATTTCATGGAATTAGGGGTTGAGTCTTCCTAAAAATGGCGCTTTTATGTCAAGATTTACCTCCAATCGATACCCACTGAAATCACACTTCAAATCACTTAATTAGCTCCTTTGGTTGCTTAACAATGGCGGAAAATGTGTTTAAGTCGCGGGTGAAATAACCCTTAAAAACATTTTGTCCGCCCAGTTCTTTCCTCTATGCGATCGAATCGCCCCTATTGCGATCGCATAGGCCAAAATCCATGCTCCCTAATTTCCTCCTATGTGATCGCACTCTCCACTATGCGATCGCATAGTACAAACCTTGCCAGGGACCCTCGTCTTAACTATACTACGCTATCGCAAAATCCCTTGTGCGAACACACAGACCAACCTACCCAACCTATGCGATCACAATGCTCCCCCTACGATCATATAGAGTGAAAATTGAACCCCTTCCCGATCCTTCTATGCGATCGCGTAGGGCAATATCTCTGCAACACACCATCAGTTTTTTCTGCAACATCCTTCGTCCAAAAACCTTCCGTTCAACCATCCGAAATGACCCCAAGGCCCTCGGGACATCAACCAAAAGCACAAATACATCTTATTACTTCATTCAAACTTGCGCGTGAAATAAAACACTATCATAAACATCAAAATCATCAAATTTCCACAGATTCAAGCCTAAGTTAAACTAAAACTTTCGAAACTTGCATTTGATCCAAAACCCGACCTAAACACCTTCGAATGATCTGAAAATTTGCACGCATATCCAAAATCACCTAACGGAGCTACTGCAACTGTCGGAATTCCATTCCGACCCCCGGATCAAAAGCTCACCTATCAATCGGACTTCGCCAAATTTCCAACTTAGCCAATTCAAGCCTAATTCTACACCGGACCTCCAAATTCAGTTCTGATTTCACTCCTAAGTCACAAATCACCATCCAAAACTAGTCGAATCATTGGAAATCCATTCCGAGCCTTCTAATTGATAAGTCAATGTTCGGTTGACTTTTCCGAACTAACCTTCTCATAAAGAGACTAATTGTCTCATTTCTATCCAAATTCAATCTGAATTACTTCAAACTCTCCAAATACATATATTGAAACATATAAAAGCATAAAAGGGGGAAAATGGGGCGATAATTCACGAGACGATGGGTCAGGTCGTTACATCCTCCCTAACTTAAAAAAACGCTCGTCCTCGAGCGGGTCAAGAAACATACCTAGAGTATCAGACAAGTGAGGATATTTGCTGTGCATATCCTGCTCGGTCTCCCAAGTGGAATCCTCCATGGTCCAACCTTTCCACTGCACCTTCACTGGCGCTATGTCCTTAGATCTCTGCTTTCGAATCTGGCGAACCAAAAATGTCCACCGGCTCCACATCATAGGTAAAGTCTGCATCCAATTGGATTGTGTTGAAGTCTAACACATGAGATGGGTCCCCAACATACTTCCGGAGCATTGAAACATGGAACACCGAGTGAACTCCCGACAAGCTAGGTGGCAAAGCGAGCATATAAGCCACCTCCCCAATCCTCCTACGTATTTCAAAAGGTCCAATGAACCTTGGAATCAGCTTCCCTTTCTTCTCAAACCTCATAATGCCTTTCATAGGCAAACCTTCAACAAGACTTTCTCGCCCGCTGCTTAAGATACATCTCAAACCTTTCGGTCTACATAATTTTTCTGATGCGACTGAGCTATACGAAGTCTCTCCTGGATTACTTTCACCATCTCCAAGGCATCCTGAACTAACTCTGTCCCCAATAATCTAGCCTCGCCGGGATCAAACCAACCAACCGGAGATCTACATCGTCTCCCATATAAGGACTCATACGGCGCCATCTGAATGCTGGATTGATAGCTGTTATTATATGCAAACTCTGCAAGTGGCAAGAATTTAGCCCAAGAACCTCGAAAATCAATAGCACAGGACGCAATATTTCCTCCAATATCTGGATAGTATGCTTGGACTGTCCGTCCGTCTATGGATGAAATGTTGTGCTCAATTCTACTTGTGTGCCCAACTCCCGATGAAAAGTCCTCCAGAACTGGGAAGTAAACACGGTACCCCTATCTGATACAATGGAAACCGGGACCCCATGCAACTGTACAATCTCCCGAATGAAAATCTCTGCTAACTTCTCTGCATAATAGGTAGTGCATACTGGAACGAAGTGCGTGGACTTGGTCAGCCTGTCCACAATCACCCAAATCGAATCAAACTTCTTCGAGGTACGAGGAAGACCACTCACAAAATCCATAGTAATGTTTTCCCATTTCCACTCCGGGATATCCATCCGCTGGAGTACACCAATGGGTCTCTGGTACTCGTATTTGACTTGCTGACAGTTGAGACACTGAGCCATGTAATTAACAATATACTTTTTCATTATCCTCCACCAGTAATGTTGTCTCAAATCATGGTACATCTTCGCGGCACCCGGATGAATCGAATACCGCGAGCTATGGGCCTCTTCTAATATCAACTCCCGGAGACCATCCCTATTGGGCACGCAAATCCGGCCCTGCATCTGCAATACAGCATCATCTCCAATGGCTACATCACTGGCATCATCATGCTGGACCATGTCCTTCAGGACAACCAAATGCGGGTCATCATACTGCCGCTCTCTGATGCGATCATACAAAGAAGACCGGGAAACCACACTTGCCAACACCCAACTGAGCTCAGAAATATCTAACCTGACCATCTGATTGGCCAAGGCCTGAACATCAACCGCAAGGGGCCTCTCCCCAACTAGAATGTACGCCAGACTACCCATGCTGATAGCCTTCCGACTCAAAGCATCGGCCACTACATTGGCCTTCTCGGGATGATACAAAATGGTGATATCATAGTCTTTGAGTAACTCAAGCCACCTCCTCTATCTCTGATTAAGATCCTTCTATTTAAACAAGTGCTGAACACTACTATAGTCAGTATATACCTCATAAGATACACCATAAAGATAATGCCTCCAAATCTTCAAGGCATGCACAATTGAAGCTAACTCCAAGTCATGTACGGGATAGTTTTTCTCATGGGGCGTTAGCTGACGAGAAGCATACGCAATAACTCTACCCTCCTACATCAATACACAACCGCTCCCAACTCTCGAAGCATCGCAATACACCATGCAAGAGCCTGAAGCTGATGGTAATACTAATACCGGATCTGTGGTCAAAGCCGAATTGAGCTTCTGGAAGCTCTCCTTGCATTCATCCGACCACACAAACGGAGCATTATTCTGAGTCAACATTGTCAAAGGCGAAGCAATAGATGAAAAACCCTAAACGAATCTGCGGTAATGACCCGCCAGACCGAGAAAACTCTGAATCTCAGTAGCAGAGGACGGTCTGGGCCAATTTTGCACCACATCAATCTTTTGTTGTTCAACCTGAATGTCATCACTGGACACCACATACCCCAGAAAAGTCACAGTATTTAGCCAAAATTCACACTTGAAGAATTTTTCGTAAAGCTTCTCCTGTCTCAATCTCTGTAAAACCACCCTCAAATGTTGTGCGTGATCCTCCTGGCTATGCGAATACACCAGAATATCATCAATAAACATGATCACAAAAGAATCCAGATAAGGCCGAAATACATTGTTCATCAAGTGCATGAACGCGGCTGGGGCATTAGTCAACCTGAAAGACATCACTAGAAACTCGTAGTGCCCATATCTTGTCCTGAAAGTCGCCTTCATAATGTCTGAATCCCTAATCTCCAAATGGTGATAACCTGATCGAATGTCAATCTTAGAGAATACCCTTGCTCCCTGGAGCTGATCAAATCCTCATTACGGGGTAGTGGGTACTTGTTTTTCACTGTCACCTTATTCAACTGCATGTAGTCAATGCACATTCTCATTGTCCATCTTTCTTCTTTACAAATAATACCAGTGCACCCCAAGGTGACACTCGGGCAAATAAATCCCTTATATAGTCGTTCATGAAGCTGTTCTTTCAATTCCTTTAGCTCTGTCGGTGCCATGCGATAGGGAGCAATAGAGATGGGTTGAGTGTCCGACACCAAATCAATACCGAAATCAATGTCCCTGTCCGGCGGCATGCCTGGCAAGTCCGCTAGAAACACGTGAAGGAAATCCCTAACAACGGGAACCGAATCAAGACTAGGAGCCTCGGCTTCCACATCTCTCACGAAAGCCAAATATGATAAACACCCCTTTCCAACCATCCGTTGGGCTTTTAGGAAGAAAATCATCCTGCTGGGTACATAATCAGTCACACCACGCCATTCTATCCTCCGTATACCCGAAATAGCTAATGTAATTGTCTTAGCATGACAGTCCAGAATAGCATGGTACAGAGATAGCCAATCCATACCCAGAATTACATCGAAATCTATCATGCCTAATAATAACAGGTCAACTCGAGTCTCCAGACCCCCAATAGTCACCAAACAGGATCGATACACATGATCCACAATAATAGTATCATCCACCAGGGTAGATACATGCACGGGAAAGGGAAGACAACCACGGTCCGTACCCAAATGATGAGAAAAATAGGAGGATACATATGAATAGGTGGATCCGGGATCGAAAAACAGAAGCATTCATGTGGCAGACTGAGATAATACCTGTGATAACTGCATCCGAGGAAATAGCGTCCCTCCGATCTGGAAGGGCATAGAAACGATCCTGGCCACCGCCAGTACAGTCCTCACCCCTAGGGCGACCTCTGGCTACCTGGCCTCCACCCCTAGCTGTCTGAGTGGGAGATGAAGAAACTTGTGCAGAAGACAAAGGTTGATCCCTTTGTTGAGACGGCCTACTGTGGAGTCGAGGACACTGTCTCTTCATGTGACCCAACTCACCGCATTTATAGCAACGAACTGAAGATGGAGAAGGGGAGTGATGAGAACCCCTCGCTAGAGACGAACCCTGAGCTGATGGAGCAGGAGCAGAGCTCTGAGCTAGAAGAGCACTCAATGCAGGCTGACTTTGCTGATGGCCCCAGCCTGAAGAGGCTCCACTGGACTCTGTGCGTCCGGACTGAGGAGGTTTGAAGGAACGACCTCTACCCTGCTGGAACTGGCACCTAGACGGAGCGCCGCTGAAATTACCTAAACCTCGAGGCCTCTTGACCTCCCTCTCCACACGCTCCTGACGGCGATCTGCCTCAATCAGACGAGTTGCATCAACAACCTCCTCAAATGTAGCTATTGTAGCCCTCTCTCTAGTCATCAATATACGGATCAGATAGTTGAGGCCATCTATAAACCTCCTAATCCTCTCTCTATCTGTCGGGATCATCCACATAGCATGCCTAGCCAACTGTGTAAACCGTAGATCATACTTAGTCACTGTCATACCTACCTGAGTCAACCACTCGAACTGACGACACAGCTCCTCCCTGTGAGACTGGGGCACATACTTCTCCAAATATACCGTGGAGAATTGCTCCCAAGTGAGGGGCGTTGGCCCAATAGGCCTACGCCTCTCGAACTCTTCCCACCAAGTAAATGCAGCTCATGTGAAATGGAAGGTGGTAAAAGCCATTCCATTAGACTCCAGAATACCAACAGTATGAAGCATCCGCTGGCATTTATCCAGAAAACCCTGGGCATCCTCTCCCTCAGCACCACTGAATGTTGGAGGCTCGAGCCTACCGAACCTCTCCAAACGACGTTGCTCTTCAGCATGCATAGCTGGAACCACATGAGCTGGAGAAGGTGCGACCGGCGCAACTGAAAAAACCGGTGCAACTGGAGCAACTGCTGAATTGGCTGAACTGGAGCTACCTCAGGTGTCTGTAAGCACTGAGCACCCTGATCGGGAGTGCGAGCATCAGGGGTCTGATGACCACCCCCGGTCTGAGAAGTAGCCGCTGATGTAGTGGCTGAAACCACCTGAGCTAGGCCACTGCAGACGGACAAAATCTAAGACAAAGCCTCCTGGAGACCAGGAATCACGATGGGCACTGTCGGTGCCTGAATAGGTGCTGTCGGAGCATCAACAGCTGGAGGCTGATCTTGGACCTGGGCAGCTGGTGGGTCTGCAGGTGCTGCCCCTGCTGGTCCGCCTCGTCCAGCACCATGACCGCGTCCACGGCTTCTATCGGGTGGTACTGGTGGTCGTCTGTCACGTCCATTAGCACGGCTTCTCGCCATCTACGAGGTAATAGAATACAGAAATTTAGTTCTTCACATCATCAAACCGCACGATATGAATTTCAAGAAAGTGAGATGTTTCCTAAAAGTTCTGTAGCCTCCTGCTTATAAGTGTGGTGCACGACATCCCCAAAAATAAGATTCTACTAAACCGGCTCATGACTCATGAAGCCTAGTAACCTAGGCTCTAATACCAACTTGTCACGACCCAAACCCGATCGTGATGGCACCCAACCCTAGGGCTAGGTAAGTCTGACCAACAATTGCTTTCATTTAAATACTATGTCTCAAAATCGACAATTTAAAAATAATAATCCAAAAATATTAATAGTGTAATATGGATAAGTACGAAAAACTGATAACATGCCCATAAGATCTGGGGTCACGAGTCTAGAGCCTCTAAATAAAATTCGATAATAATATCTGAATAACAATATGAAAGTCGAGGAAAGTATATAATAAAAATAAACTGGAAAAATGAAGAGCAGCCAGGTCCTGCAAATGTCATGCAGCTACCTCAACGACTCTGAAAATCTCTGGAGACTTTGAGTGTCAGCTAAGCCTTCGGTGTACCTGAATCTGCACACAAGGTGCAGGGAGTAGGGGTGAGTACTATAAACTCAGTGAATAATAAGTATAGAAAAATATCTGAAAGTAATAAATCCACGAAATGCCACAAAGCAAAGTTAAATGTAATAGTCATATTCCTTAGCCACGAACTAACAGCAAAACAATATCAAATACAATAGTCAAGTATCATATAAAGATGCAATGCAATTCATATGAATACGTCGTGGCGTGCAGCCCAAGCCAATCATATTTATTTATAGTCGACGACGCTCACTGGGGGTGTGTACAGCTCCGGATGGGATCCTTCAGCCCAAGCGCAATATCAATATATATATATAACCGCTGCGGCGTGCAGCCCGAGCCAACCTCAGTCCACAGTATTCATGTAAGTCACATAACAGATTCAATGTGATTGTTTGTCAGTTTCCAATTATTAAGGTGAATATAATTTAATTAGTCAATTTAAGAAATAAGGTGACTTATCATTTAATGACAGTGATTAAGCACAAGACTAAGATCAATGATTATGCAAATTATGCTATTACAGAGATATTCGCCCTACACCGTACTATAGATCGGCACAAGGCCCTAAACATGGCATTAAGCCCAATTATAAACAACACAATGTGCGTATCAGAAGCCAATAATTCATATTCAGCTCTCGGGATGGACCAAGTCACAATCCCCAATCATTTACAACCCCACACCTGCTATGGGGTGCGAGTCACGCCATAACATATCGTCACGATGTGATAAACCGGAGTTTCAAACCCTCAGGCCATCATCTATATAGACTACTCACCTCTAACCGGTCGTAGATTGGTCCGCAATGCCTTTTCCTTTTGAATCTCCCTCTACGAGCGTCGAATCTATTCAAAACCACAATGAATAAATTATTATAGGCTAAATAAACATAACCCAATCAAAATAATTTAAAAAACGCTAAAAATCACGAAGTTGGTAAAACCCGAGTCCCAGGCTCACTTCACGAAAAATTCTGAAAATTACATCTTTGGATTTCTCGAGATAAAGTTCGCCAAAAACGGAGTCCGTTTTACCTTTCAATTCCCCAAAATTCGTTTATAAAAACTAAGCCCTAGTTCTTCACAATTTCTACACAATTTCATGGAACTAGGGGTTGATTGTTCCTAAAAATGGCGCGTTTAAGTTAAGAGACTTACCTCCAATCGATACCCGCAGAAATCACACTTCAAATCGCTCAATTAGCTCATTTGGTTGCTTAACAATGGAGGAAAATATGTTTAAGTCGTGGGTGAAATAACCCTTAAAACATTCTGTCCGCCCAGTTCTTTCCTCTATGCGATCGCACAGCCCTATTGCGATCGTATAGGCTAAAATCAAGGCTCCCTAATTTCCTCCTATGCGATCGCGCTCTCCACTATGCGATCGCATAACACAAACCTTGTCAGGGACCCCAGTCTTAACAACACTACGCGATCGCACAGTTCGTTATGCGAACGCACAGACCAACCTGCCCAACCTATGCGATCGCAATGCTCCCCCTGCGATCGCATAGAGCAAAAATTGAACCCCTTCCCGATCCTCCTATGTGATCGCAATGCACCCTATGAGATCGCATAGGGCAATATCTCTACAACACACCAGCAGTTTTTCTGCGACATCTTAAGTCCAAAAACCTTCCGTTCAACCATCCGAAATCACCCCTAGGCCCTCGGGACCTCAACCAAAAGCACAAATACATCTTATTACTTCATTCAAACTTGTTTGTAACATAAAAACACTATCATAAACATCAAAATAATCAAATTTCCACGGATTCAAGCCTAAGTTAAACTAAAACTTACGAAACTTGCATTTGATCCAAAACACGACATAAACACCTCCGAATGATCTGAAATTTGCACGTATATCTAAAATCACCTAATGGAGCTACTGCAACTGGCCGGAATTTCATTCCGACCCCCGGATCAAAATCTCACCCATCAATCGGACTTCGTCAAATTTACAACTTAGCCAATTCAAGCCTAATTATACACCGGACCTCCAAATTCAGTTCTGATTTCATCCCTAAGTCACAAATCATCATCCGAAACTAGTCGAATCATCGAAAGTCCATTCCGAGCCCTCTAACTCATAAGTCAACGGTCGGTTGACTTTTTCAAACTAGCATTCTCATAAAGAGACTAATTATCTCATTTCTATCCAAACTCCATCCGAATTACTTCAAACTCTCCAAATACATATATTGAAACATATAAAATCATAAAACAGGGATAACGGGGCGATTAAATTTTGATAAAATTGAAGTATGACAAATTAATTTAAATTTAAGGATGTGAAATTTTATATTTCAAAATATAGAACAAATGCATTGAATATTTATCAATCAACAACATAAAAGCTCTAACATAGTCGAACTTACCTCGAGACTTGCGAGACCATTGTGAGAGCGGGAGGGGAAGGGCCGAAGGAACTATGACAGTAGAGACTGATCGTTTCATAAAAAGGTTAAGCGAGAGAGAACATGGAGATTAGAGAGAGAAAAGAGTTGGGCGTTGTGGATGAATAGGATTCTTCCTTTGATTTGGGTGTTTGCATTCATTTTTATGAATGGGTAAGCAACACATTTTTTTACTAAAAAAGATATTAGAGGGAAAAATAAAATAGCAAATTTTTTAAAATTTTTCCTCCCAGTAAGTTGTATCATCTTTACTGGCTGTTTCATATTAATTACCGGTAAAGATATAGTTTCTCCTGGCTAATTTACATCAGCCGCTAATATTTGATTTCAAAAAACTAGTTTGCAGCAATTAACTTATTCCCAGTAAATAATTGCCGCTAAAAGCAATTTTTGTTATAGTGACGATACTTACTTGGATTTGAGAGGTCATGCCCGATATAAGCTTTCCTTGTAGGGTCATCATAGTCCTGCTGGACTGGGTCGAGGTCTTCGACCGTATCCTTGCAGGCTTCCATGACATCAGGGTCTTTGACGGCGTTCTCTGTCAGGTAGGCCTTTGTCCCCAACGTAGCTGATTGTTATGCATCTACGTTCGCCCCTTTAAGTTGTCTGGTGTAGGCGCAGTCTTGAGCTATTTTATAGCATTCCTGAGCGGTGCAAGGCTCACCTCGTATGCTGAATACTCCCCACAGGGTGGAAAATTTGATCATTTGATAGAAGCTCGATCGGATCGCTCTCATGGCGTGCATCCACGATCATCCGATGATGGCGTTGTATGTCGTTTTCTGGTTCATCACATGGAAAGTTGTTTCCAGCGTGAACCCTCCTGCTAGGACGGGTAGTGATATCTTTCCGGAGGTTCGTTCTACTACATTATTGAAACCAGTTAATGTTATGCATCTCGGTATTATCTTATCCTCGAGTCCTATTAGTACGAGGAAACTCGGGTGGATAATACAGGTGTTGCTACCGTCATCAACCTTAATTCTTTTAACATCCGCATCTGCGATACGTAAAGTGATAACCAAAGCATCTTAATGAGGGAAAGACAAACTGTCGGCATCGGACTTATTGAAGGTGATACTATCTTCGAACTGTTAGTATTTATGCCCGTCACTAGAGAGGGGGTGAATAGTGCGGCACAAGAATATTGATAAATATTGCGGAATTAAAATTGCAGGAATAAAATAAATTCGGTAATTAAAATAACAAGGAAAGAACGCATCGAATTTATCCTGGTTCACCACAACCTGTGGCTAGTCCAGTCCCCGAGAGACTCTCTCGAGATTCCACTAACTTCGTTAAGCTTACGGGTGCCTAACAAACCGTTACAATTGCTCGTAGATGTACACTCTACAAGACTTCACTTTGCTCGAGGATACAGCACCTCAAGACTTCAACCACTAAGACTTAGGGTACTTAGCAAACCCGTCAATCAATGAGAAGATATGTTCTTCTCAAACACCTTTCTCTTCTTACAATAAGAACTCTCTCAAAAGAGTAGATAAAGAGATACAAATAAGCTCTATAAACAACTCAAAGTTGTCTCTCAAATGGCTCAACAAAAGCTCTAAAATGATGCTCAATATGTATATCAATATTGGGAGGTGTTGTGTGTTTAAAATCAGCTCAAAAGACCTCTTTTTATAAGTGAAAAAGGGTGCATGACCGTTGCTTAATTGACAATTAATTATGCTGATTTTGTGCTGAGATAATCGATTATTTATATCACATAATCGATTATTTGTTAACGTTACAAAATCGGAATCAGATTCTGCTCACATATAATCAATTATTTCATCCATATAATCGATTATGCCTCTAACGTTCCGAAAATCTGAATCCCTGATTTTCTGCCAAATAACCGATTATTTGATAGAGATAATCGATTATGTCTCTAACGTTCCGAAAATCAAAAACTGATTCTCCGCTGGATAATCGATTATCTAATTGATATAATCGATTATATTGAGACAGTGTTTCAAACACTTTGGCAACGGTAATCACATAATCGATTATGCACTTTGTATAATCGATTATTCTATGGCAGTGTTCAAACACTGGCCACTGTTACAACATAATCGATTATGCTGATTTGTATAATCGATTATTTTAGTCCAGTTTTGAAAACTTACTTCAAAAACCATTTTGGTTAAAATGAAAACTTTAACATCATTTTTTTTGAAGTATTTAAAATATGTTTATGATAAATATGATTTAATAAAATAATTTTATGCATATTTATGATGACCTATGTTGAGCCAAAAGACGAGATAACTTAAACGTTGCTCTTACATTGGTTCTACCTAACGACCTACGCCTTGGGTCTTTGGTCTTGAACATTTGAGCTCGTCTTGGCTTGTATATGCAATCCCGTCATCAATAATATCTGTGACTCGCTATTCAATCTCGATAATATCGTTGTTTGACACTTGACATCATTGTTTGTCATTCATCAAAACCTATACCTGAAAATCATGCTCATACAACCAAAGCGCACATATCATAGATAGAGTGATTTTCTACAATTTCCCCCTTTTTGATAATGACAAACAACAGGAGATATGCATATCAAATTCCCCCTAAATTCATGCTATATCTCAACATACAATTTATGCAAACAATTCAATATAATTCCCCCTTAATTGAATATTCCCCCTCAATTAAAGCATGCATATCGCCTAAATTCTTCCCCCTTTTGGCATTAGCAAAAAGAGTTTACCAATTGTTAGTTAAACTATTGACGATACCAATTGTAAGAAACAAAATCATATCAACATCAAATGATACCAAATGTTAGTAAATGCATACTAATTATAATAACGGTCATTTTTCACAAATATACCAACTGTTATTTAAACTTAAAATATTCATCAAAACATGAATCAATCATTTAATATAAAACTAATTGATACCAATTGTTATTCAAAATAAAACTTATCCAATCATGAATCAATCATTAATATCAATTGTTAGCACATATCAGCTATTACGTTTTTATCGAAAATACGATAACTAACCGACATTCCCCCTCGATGCATTAAGGTTTCGTGCTTGGTGCATCTACTACAATATTGTAGTCTTCAAGCACACCTGCAAAAGTACCTAAAAATAGGTTTTTGGTACCCAACTTCTTTTGGGTCCTTGGGGGTTAGACAAATAATAAATCATAATCAAAATATGAATCTCTATGTTTAGCAAAACATACGGGTGCAATGTGTCCTACCCGGTTACAATAATGACATATAACAATAGGATTGTGCATGTGTCTAGGTTGAGCCAAATGCGTTCTAGGTGATCTAAATTTGTTATTCCTAGAAGCGTTGAAATTCCTAGAGTCATTTCTAGGTGGTCTAACATTATTCATTCTAGACTCATTTGTGAAATTCCTAGAGTTGTTTCTAGGTGGTCTAAAATAATTAATCTTAGACTCATAAGTAAAGTTCCTAGAATTATTTCTAGGTGGTTTAACCTCATTTCTAACATCATTTTTTATTTCTTCACTTGTTTTAGGATTATCAACACTACGTTTTTCTAGTGCGTTCCTAAGTTCTATGTTCTCTGTTTTCAAAGAACTACAAGAAGAGCAATTTGAACATTGATCAATTGAAGAGGCTTTATTCAATTCCTTGATCTTATTTTTAAAAACAACATTGTCATTTTCCAAAAAATTGTTTTCTTTTTCTAAAACTTCAATTATTTTAAGAGCACTAATGTCATTTTCAAAATCTTTTTCTTTCAAAGAAGGTCGTTTTTCAAAATCTTTTTCTTACAAAGAAAGTGTTTTTTGAAAATCTGTTTCTTGCAAAGAAAGTGTTTTCTTCAATTCTTTTATGGTTTTGGAAGCTTTAACAAATTCACCATATAATTCATCATATGCATTTTGCAATTCTTCAAACGAGTGAGTTAGAATTACTTACCTCTTCTTCCTCGTTAGCCATGAGGCATAATGCGGCATTTTCATCGCCCGAGCTGTCTGAATCCCATGTCACGCGCCGATGATGTTTCTTCTTTTTCTTGTCCTTGGGTTTGTGATTTGGTGTGGCCAAGTTTTCCACAATTTTGGCATGAAGGACTTGGTTCTTCCTTCTTTGTTTCCTTCTTTATAAACTTATAAAACTTTTCAATTATTTCATTGGAAATAATATCATCATCGCTTTCCGAATCACTTACCTCTACTCATTTAGAAGATGATGCTTTGAAGGCGAAATTCGAACTTCTACTTCTAAGATAGGGATTAAGAATTGTACTTTCATCAGTTTCGAGGTTACCTCTTAGTCCATCAATTGTGATATCCGTGATTCCTATCGACTCTTGGATGGCATCTGCTTTGGAACGCCATTCGGGAGTGAGACTCCGTAAGATTTTTCGAACTAGGTCTTTGTTCGAGTATACCTTTCCGAGAGTATGAAGATCGTTGACGATTCTTGAAAATCGTTCAAACATATTATCGATAGGTTCTTGCTCCCTCATTCTAAAAAGTTCATATTCATGTGTTAGAAAATCAACTTTAGATTCTCGGACTTGAGACGTACCTTCATAAGTGATCTCGAGTTTATCCCACATTTCCTTTGCGGTTGTGCAACAAGAGATTTTCCGGTAGTCATCCGGATTAACTGCACAATATAATAAGTTTATGGCCTTTGCGTTAATTTCAACCTTTTTGATGTCCTCGACATCATATTCATCTTCCTCCTTTGTTGGCATTTGTTGTCCATTCTTGATGATTCGCCACAAACGAAAATTATGTGATTGGATGAATATTCTCATCCGCTCTTTCCAATATGTATAATTTATTCCGTCAAACATTGGAGGGCTATGGATGGAGTGTCTTTCGCTCATCATTCCTGCAATCAATATTCTCAACAAAAAATATATATCGCTCTCAACCTGTTAAGGCTTTCAGAGAGTTAGGCTCTGATACCAATTGTTAGTATTTATGCCCGTCACTAGAGGGGGGTGAATAGTGCGGCACAAGAATATTGATAAATATTGCGGAATTAAAATTGCGGGAATAAAATAAATTCGGTAATTAAAATAAAAAGGAAAGAACGCATCGAATTTATCCTGGTTCACCACAACCTGTGGCTAGTCCAGTCCCCGAGAGACTCTCTCGAGATTCCACTAACTTCGTTAAGCTTACGGGTGCCTAACAAACCGTTACAATTGCTCGTAGATGTACACTCTACAAGACTTCACTTTACTCGAGGATACAGCGCCTCAAGACTTCAACCACTAAGACTTAGGGTACTTAGCAAACCCGTCAATCAATGAGAAGATATGTTCTTCTCAAACACCTTTCTCTTCTTACAATAAGAACTCTCTCAAAAGAGTAGATAAAGAGATACAAATAAGCTCTATAAACAACTCAAAGTTGTCTCTCAAATGGCTCAACAAAAGCTCTAAAATGATGCTCAATATGTATATCAATATTGGGAGGTGTTGTGTGTTTAAAATCAGCTCAAAAGACCTCTTTTTATAAGTGAAAAAGGGTTCATGACCGTTGCTTAATTGACAATTAATTATGCTGATTTTGTGCTGAGATAATCGATTATTTATATCACATAATCGATTATTTGTTAATGTTACAAAATCGGAATCAGATTCTGCTCACATATAATCGATTATTTCATCCATATAATCGATTATGCCTCTAACGTTCCGAAAATTAGAATCCCTGATTTTCTGCCAAATAACCGATTATTTGATTGAGATGATTGATTATGTCTCTAACGTTCCGAAAATCAAAAACTGATTCTCCGCTGGATAATCGATTATCTAATTGATATAATTGATTATATTGAGACAGTGTTTCAAACACTTTGGCAACGGTAATCACATAATCGATTATGCACTTTGTATAATCGATTATTCTGTGGCAGTGTTCAAACACTGGCCACTGTTACAACATAATCGATTATGCTGATTTGTATAATCGATTATTTTAGTCCAGTTTTGAAAACTTACTTCAAAAACCATTTTGGTTAAAATGAAAACTTTAACATCATTTTGTTTGAAGTATTTAAAATATGTTTATGATAAATATGATTTAATAAAATAATTTTATGCATATTTATGATGACCTATGTTGAGCCAAAAGACGAGATAACTTAAATGTTGCTCTTACATTGGTTCTACCTAACGACCTACGCCTTGGGTCTTTGGTCTTGAACATTTGAGCTCGTCTTGGCTTGTATATGCAATCTCCTTATCAATAATATCTGTGGCTCGCCATTCAATGTCGATAATATCGTTGTTTGACACTTGACTTCATTGTTTGTCATTCATCAAAACCTATGCCTGAAAATCATGCTCATACAACCAAAGCGCACATATCATAGATAGAGTGATTTTCTACACGAACTCGTCATACTGTTCGTGGGCGATAGTTCGCTTCAGCTTGTGGGTAGTGGTGAACTTGATGTGATTGATCGCCGAGTCATCGCCGTTACCAATGATCATGTTGATCATGCGTGTTGGTGAAGGTGGCTTTGGTGTCCCGTGGGGCTGCTCCCCTCCACGTGCAAAATTGATTTTTTCCTTTGTCACTGCAGCTTTCATAGGAACCCTTGGTTTAACATCATGACCACCTCATACAATCATCGATTTTGTGTCCTCGCTCCTGGTGGAACTCACACAAGGCGTTTGATTTTCTTGTGACGGGGTCCGACTTCATCTTTGCAGGCCATTGCACCTTGTTGACCAGCTTCTCAAGTGCATACACTATCTCTAAAGGGGACACACAAAAATTATGGGCAGATAATAAAGGGGACGTGCCTCTGTCGTTCCGCAGTGGAGTGACATGTTGTCCGCGTGCCTAGGTAGTGGTGGGTGAGAGGATCTGATGTAGGGTTGGTTTCTCTCCCTACTGGGACGTGGGAATTGTTCCAATCGTCCTTCATTGCGTCAGTCGCTCCTGATTTCTGGGTGTATTGTTGTTAAACGTTGGGTCGGCCCGTTGAGGTCGTCCTCATTTGCACGTACCTCAGCGCAATAGGCATTTTGAATCTCTTCCCACGTGGTGGGCGGGTACTTCATGAGGCGACTTAGTAGTTTTTTGGTTGCCTCGAGCCATCTCTGTTTAACCCGTTCTGGAAAGTAGCGACCGCCATGCCTTGCGACACATTTAGTAGGCTCATCCTTACTCTGTTAAATCTGGCTAGGAAGTCCCTGAGTCCTTCTCCTGCGGTTTGCTGAAAAACGAAGATGTCGCTGACCCTCGCTTATGCTTTCTTTGCTCCTGCCTGGGCGGTGACAAACTTGTACGCCATTTCCTCGAACGTGGAAATGATTTTGGCCAGTAGATGGGAATACCAGGTCAGTGCTCCTCCTGTTAGTGTTTCGCCGAACTTCTTCAGCAGCACAGACGGCACCTGTTCTTTTGATAGGTCGTTACCTTTTACAGTAGTGACGTAGTAGATCAAGTGGTCCTCGAAATATGTAGTTCTGTTGTACACTCTTAAATAAGGGGGAATTTTGAAGGTTTTTGGAATGGAGTATGGTGCAGTCTCTTCCGTGTAGGGTTGTTCAACAAACCTGCCCATGTCACGCTTTGGTAGCAGTTTGGGGGCCCCAGGGATCTTGTCCACCCTCTCCTGGTGTTCCTTCATTTGTTCACGGAGTTACCTGTTTTCGCTTTTCATTTCCTCCATCTTCTTGAGGATGGCTGTGAGTGTGCCACAGTTTTCCCGAGTATCGATGAGCGCGTTGTTTTCTCGCGCGATCTTGGGTTCACCTTCGATTGCTGCAAGATCTGCAGTCGGCCTGCATCTGACATTGTTTTGGCTGACTTCTTAACCAAGCCACTTAGAGTGCTCGTTAACCACTCTTCTAGTAGTTTCCTGACTTCTGGGGCCGCTTTTTCAGATGCGGATGTAGAAGCGCCTTTTTCCTGCAAGATCGTTAGATCTTCAAATGGTGGAGGTGCGATTTCCCCGCTTGTGGTGATGCTAGGGGTTGCGAAACCCCCTCTTCACCAGTTTCGTTGAGAGGACTGATGAGATTGGTTGCAACATCTGTTATTGTTTTCATTCTTGCGTTGTTGTCAGCCATTTTTCGTTTGTGTGTTGTAGAAAAGGGCTTTTGATGGTTCTTTAGGTGCAAACTATGGTTTTGATTCTCGAAATTCCTACAGACGGTGCCAAATTGTTTAGCTCAAAAATTATATTTATACTTTATAAGCTTAAAAACAATCGAGAATATATAAGGGTAAATCGTAATCAAATATAATAAGCTCAAGAGATGTTTATCACTTCAAGATTTTTGTAGATTTGTAAATGTGTAGAAAAATAGACTTAGCTTAAGAGAGAAGCAATGGTTGGAAAATCAAGAAAGAGATAGAGATAGAGATAGAGAGAGAAATTGTATTATCTGAGAATAACAATGATGTCTATTACAATCTGAAGGTCTCCTTTATAGTAGAAGACCTTCCTCAAAATAATCAAAAAGTACAAAAGTTGGTGGTTTCCACTCAGTAAAAAGATTAGGCACTAAACGGCGTCACTTCTCATTGGCGTACGTTGGATTTTTTATATGCATTGTCACTATTTCTAGTAAGAGGCCCGTAAGAGTCAAAAAATATTTTGTGTTGTTTAAGGGAGTTTGAACCTAAGACCTCTTACATCAAAGAGGAAGCTCTCAACCACTAGACTACTGAACAATTTTATTATAGGTGGTTTCACTTTTATTGGTTTTACCTTATATTTCTGTTTTACTTATTATATATATATATATATATATATATATATATATATATATATATATATATATAATAAAAAAATTCGACGAAGCGGTCTCCCTTGACACTGTTGGAGGCTATGTAAATCCGCCCCTGTCACTTCTTCTTTACCAACTTGGTCCCTCACTTGGATCGCCCTTATTATAAGGGATGTGCGCACTCAACGTGAGGGCGTTATAAGTCAAGTTTAACCTTATACAGGTGTATTTTAACTTATGATAACAAGTTAGTTAATACATGTCTTAGCAACATCTCTATCCCTGTTTAATGTCCTTCTCCTGTAACATTGGAGATGTGCAGCCTAGGAATATGCTGCTTCTGTAGTTATTTGACTGATTTAGCACTACTTGAAAGAGTCAGTTTTTAATTGAGTTATTTCAAGTTTCCGAAGTAAAGTGTAACGAAAGGTTTTCAAGGAAAGTGGTTGCTTAACAAAATTAACACTTAAAAATTCAGGACAAGTACGTCCAGATATCATCATCAACAACAACAACAACGTAGGTAATATTTTACACCGTAAAAATTGAAAAGTATAATATATACGCAAATCTTACCTTTACCTTGAAAATAAAAAAGTTGTTTCGCAAGAGTAGTGGATGTATGTTGATGGTTATGCGTGCTCAAGCACTTTTGGAGTCTTGAACTATTATTTATATGAAAAAACTAGTAATTCTTACAAATATATTATGAGTTAATTTTACTTGTGGTAACTCAATTATGTTTCAATTTTACTAAAATCACTCAATTATTTTTTGTCACTTAAAAGTAACTAAACTTTCACTTTGTCACTTAAAAGTCATTTTGGTTCAAACCCCTACCATAAATATGACATGACATAAAATTTAATAAGAAAAATTCAAAAAATAAATGTCACATAAGCTTAAATGGATCATACCCACTTTAGATTTATTTCTTCCTTAATGTGATTTGACCCCTAACCCAAATGCTTTCAATAAAAAATATTAAATTTCATATAGTTTAAAATAATTATCCTGCACTACAAAATTCTTGCCTTTTCTGTTACATAATGCTCATTTTATATATTCTATACCAAAAAAATTCTTATCTTGTTTGTATGCCATGTCCGAGTCGTTCTATAACTCTAGTGCAGTTACTACTGTATCCAACTCACATAACATATTTATAATTTTTTAGTAAAATTAAATAGTATTGTATTCATCTTACATAACATATTAATGTATCATAAGTATACAAGAATAATAATAAGGCTAATAAGAGTCTATTTTCACAATGAACATACAATTACAGACAACCTATTGTAATTTTTTAGATAAAAAATATATTGTATTTGTACAATAAAAACGCACAAGAAAGTAAATAGACCTAATTTTATTAGGGGTGTGTGTTTTTCACCTTTTTGAAATCCATTTGGATTATGAATCAAATCTGATTAAGGGAGAAATGGATCTAAACTGGGTATAGTCCATTTAAGCTTATGTGGCATTTATTTTTGAATTTTCTCATTAAATTCTAAGTCATGTCATATTTATGGTAGGGGTTTGAGCCAAAATGACTTTTAAGTGACAACATGAAAGTTTAATTACTTATAGTGACAAAAAATAGTTGAGTGACTTTAGTGAAATTGAAAAATAGGTGAGTGACCATTAGTGAAATTAACTCAATATATTACTTGAGCACCTAGTCTTAAAAGTAAGTTTTAGATAAGTAATAGTTCAGCACCCATGACTTAAAAATTCTAGATCCGCAACTGTTTCCAATAAACCCTCAGCTCAAAAAAGTATAAGCATCATATTAATGAAAATATAGAGAAGAAGGGACAGTACCATAAAGCTATATAAAAGCAGAATAAAAACAACCAGATAGTATGGTGATCAACAAGGGAAAAAAATAACAGTTAGTCATAAAAACCTACTACCGGCAGCAAGCGAGAGTGTGTGCCAGTACTATTGCTATGAGCACTCTAGACTACATACTCTACTACCCTAATCCTTGGCCTTCATACCTTCCTATCAAGGGTCATGTCCTCGGTCAGCTAAAGTTTCGCCATGTCTTGCCTAATCACCTCTCCCCCACCTCCTCTTTGGCCCACCTCTACCTCTCCGCAGGACCTCCAATGTCAATCTCTTACACCTCCTCAGTGGGGCATCAGTGCCCCTCCTACTCACATAACCAAACCACTTAAGTCGTGCTTCCCGCATCTTGTCCTCAATAGGAGTCACACCACCTTGTCACGAATAACCTCATTTCTGATCCTATCTAACATGGTGTACCGCACATCCATCTCAACATCCTCATCTCTACTACCTTCATCTTCTGGACATCAGCGATCTTGATTGGCCAACACTCAGCCTCATACAACATCGTTGGTCTGACCACCACTCTGTACAACTTACCCTTAAGTTTCGGTGACACCTTCTTGCACACAAAAACACTGGAAGTGAGTCTCCATTTCATCCATCTCACCCCAATACGATGTGTGACATCTTCATCAATCTCCCCATCCCCTAAATAATAGACCCAAGGTGCTTAAAACTCTCCCTCCTAAGGATGACCAGCAAGTGCAACCTCACCTCCCCTTCCCCACCTTGTGTCTCGCTATTAAACTTACACTCCAAGTATTCTATCTTAGTCCTGCTCAATTTGAAACCTTTAGATTCCAGGGTGTGCCTCCATACCTCCTAAATGCGCGTTCACACCGTCTCGCTTCTTGTTAATCAATATAATATTATTGGCAAATAGTATGCACCACGATACCTCCCACTGGATATGGTGCATGCTATTTGTGGGCCTGCAAAAGTACGTCCAGACATATTTTTGTTTAATATAATCTCCTGGCACTGCTTCTCCAACCAATGGAATAAACGTCTGCCTTATCAATCTTTCCATTAAATAATAGTCTGTTTTCCGTAAATTCAACCCTGAAATACATTCCAATTTCCAAATGAAGAAAGCATTTGTTAAATATTTGAGCCAATAAGTGTGTTCCAGAATAAGAAAGCGCGGGTAAACTTACACGATTGCAAACTAATGTAACAGCATTATAAGGTCAAAAAGCCTACAAGTGAATTATATCCTTGACAGGATCTACATGGAAAGTTCTGACCTAAGATAAAGATTTAACACTTCACATTGTATACAGAAAAATCTACTATCAAGTTAAGGATGACTCTGGACCATTCAAGCGTGTATAAGTCTTTTAGCCACTAACTGCAGGAAATATTCAGTTAAGGATCACTCAGAACCATCTGAAGCATCGTACAAATTCTTGTAGCCACCAACTGCTTAGACATTATCATTTCATATTTTTATTCGCTTAGACGGACCTTGGTCGATGATGGGATCAACTGGAGGCAACTGAGTCTCTGCTTGCTGGTTTTCAGATGCTTCTGCTGTGGAAGGTGGTGCATAGCCTTCCGGAAATGGTGGGGGTGGAGGCGCTGGTGGAAGCTGCAAAAAGATCAAGTGTGTCAGTTTTAGACGCTTTTTTTTTCACTTGATGACAAACGTTGCAGAAATTTATGTACCATAAAACCTTAACCTTCAATGAAATATTAGATTCCATAATAACAACTTCACAGCCTAGACAAGTACCTGATCTAAGAGGTAATCACAACTCAGGTCAAAAGCACCATCCAGACAGTATACATTTTTTAAGACATGACAGTTACCTTTCGTTGTAGGGAAGCAAGGATATGATCAACTCGCTTAAGTTCCTTGAAGTCAATGGTCTCCTTAGCAGGCTTAGGTTCAGATGCTTCACACTCATTTTCAGCAGCCACTGCGAAAGCAAAGCACACATAACGGAATGAAATTATGGAATATAAAAGCATTATACTTAAACGTAAAGAAGAGCATGATAAATCATTGACCTGAACAATCTACGCATAAGATTTGACACCTTGATGGAGAGATTCAAGTCGAACTTCAACTATTCTAGTCAAAATATAACCATGAATTAAAATATATACACAGAGGTCCGATTCCAGCTTTTCAGGAAGAAAAGTAAATGGCAATTTGTGGCAATCAAGAATGCAGTTCCTTGCAAGGAACTAAAGCACTTGTAACAAGAAATCCGGTCTCAATGCTTTCCATTGTTCATTTTTTCCTTTTGGGTCTTCAGGAAGGAGGGGGGTCAGAACATACTTTGTTTAGTTTCCAATGGTCACAAACATCACCATGGCAAAGAGAACATAACTTCAAATAATTTATATTTTGCCCAGACATAAACATTTCCATGCACCAAATCAAGAATGGCAATAGAGCATCATGTGCCTAAGTTTGTCTTTAATCACATCAATTAAAAACTTTATCTCATCTAAACTACACAGATTGTTACAGATCCAGTTCCTCATTCATATCGAAGAATATAAGAACACCTCAGGCCTGATATTACATAGGGCGTCTTTTGGCAAGAGTTTAAGCCTTATAGGGGCTTCTCTCATCCACTTTAGTGTTCACCAACAAATTTGAGCCAATTTACTCTAGGGGATGTTCTTCAAAATTGGAAAGTAGAGTCATGGAAATAACTGAACAAGCAAATAGCCTGAAAATCACAGAGCATCAAACTAGAATTGAGTGACCTATGTAGTCTAAAATTGGATGGACATTATGAAATATGAAGAGTAATTACATCACATGATATACTAGCACCTGACATCATAATTTTCGGGTGATACATATCATTTCAGTCCATCTCCAAAAGCAAAGACTGCTGTATTCAATTATTATTGAACAATCGACCAAAACAAACACAAGTAGAATATGACAAATGGAAATGGAGAAAAGGAATTCAGCAACTCTACATTCACCAGAAGATATTTAAGTGAGTTGACTATCTTGAACACACAATAGAGATGCTAAAACAAAACCACCAATAACATTGCTCCAGCCAATCTTTTTGATATTGGCAGCATCAGGTTCTCACTAGAGAAGTCCCTGGTCCCCCCCCCCCCTCCCCCCCCCCCAAAAAAAAAAAAGCCCCAGGGAAGCACACCCAAGAAAACATAATAAGAAAGAGAAGCACAAGAAAAGGGGGAAAAGGATGTCAAGATACCATATCCGGTCTTTTCCAACTTTGAAGCTGCAGAACTGAAAGCTTTGGATATATGATATAAAGCACGTCCCTGTCAAATAAGTGAATCAAGACAACAGAGGTTAATTTTCAACATGAAAAGCATCAAATACAGCTAAATTCTCTCATATTGCATTTGCAAGTAAAGAAAATCTTTGAATAAGCAGAAATACTAAATATCAAGTTCCACTGCTTCCCTGATGCCCTGTGGTTGTGTCTAGCTTATTCCCAGGATAGAAAGAAACATATACCACATGTATATTGCCACTGGACAATGTAAGAATAGCTGGTTGATTGACTCAGAACTTTGCTGACATAGGTAGCATCTATTTACGAGCTGTAAGCTCCTTTTGCAGAGATTGTCTTGAGTTAGGCAGGCTTCTTTGAGTGCAGTCCAAGTAAAGCAGATAACCTTTGTTGGAAGCTTTGTCTTCCAGATGAGCTTCCATGGCCACGAGTCAATGATTCCATTAAGCTCATACATGCGTCCGTAGCTCATCTTCACTAAATATGGACTTGAGTCACAACCATCCCATATGATTCTTTCAGGGCTCTGCTTATTCATACCGAAGGTTCCCAGTCTACCAAGCAATGTAAACAACTACCCAACTCCTAATCATGCATATTCCTTCTGAAAAGTGGGACCCATGAATTTCCTGATCTGTATTGACTTATTGTAGAGTTGGGATCACTAGCAATCTGAAATAGTAGCAGAAAGCTCTCTTCCAGTGGGCAGCTGTCCAACCAGATATCTTTCCAGAATCTAACATGTAACCCATTACCCACCTTGAATGAAATATTCTATAAAAAATCCTCCCAAAGGCTACTGATGCATTTCCATGGGCCAACACCATGAGGAGACCTGCTGAGTTTTGTACACCAGTGGCTTTGTTGTCCATGTTTAACGGTCACCACCTTCTTCCAAAGGCTGGTGTCATCCTCTCCCCGAATCTCCCAAGCCATTTCATTAGCATGCTCTTGTTGTGTTTTGCGAAGTCTTTTATTCCAAGTCCTCCAAAGGTTCATTAGCATGCTCTTGTTGTGTTTTGCCAAGTCTTTTATTCCAAGTCCTCCAAGGTCCTTTGGTTGAGTTACTTTGGCCCATTTGACCAGGTGAAACTTTTGACCCTCACTGTTCCCCTTCCAGAGAAGTTCCTTCTAAGTTTGTCCAATTGTTTGAGCACTTTGCTGGGCATAGGATATAGTGACATGTAATAGGTTGGTATGCTGTCCATTACACTACTAATCAAGGTTACCCTGTCTCCCATTGATAGATATTGCAGCTATCATGTTGCCAATCTCTTCTCCACCTTCTCTATAACACCATTCCACACTGCAGCAGACTTGTACTTAGCTCCCAATGGAAGGCCCAAGTATGTTGCAGGGAAGGAACCAGTACCACATCAAAGAATATCAGCTAGATCTCCCAAGACAGAAACTTCATTAATAGGGTAGATTATGCTTTTTGCCATGTTGATATGTAGTCCAGAGATAGCTTCAAGAATGTGCAGAGTTAGATTAAGGTATTGAACCTGAGATATTCCAGCTCCACAGAAAATTAATGTGTCATCCGCATAGAGGAGGTGTGAAACTGAGGCTGCATTCCTTCGAGGTCTCCCAACACTGAAACCATCTAACCATTGCAGCTGCTTTGCTTTGTCCAACATCTTGCTAAGACCCTCCATAGCTAGGATAAACAAGAAAGGAGACAAAGGATCACCCTGCCTTGCCTTAATCCTTTTTGAGGTGAAAAGAAACCAACTGGACTCCTGTTGATGAGAATCGAATACTTGACTGTGGTCAAGCTACATTTGATCCACCTTATCCATTTGCCACTAAATCTCATTTTCCTTAACACTGAAAACATGTATGACCAATTGACTTGGCAAAATGCTTTCTCAATTTCTAGTTTGCATAGGATGCCAAGAATTCCACTTTTTAGCCTTCCATCCAATATCTCATTGGCAATAAAAGATGCATCACTAATTTGCCTCCGTTTAATGAAGGCATTTTGATTCTCTGAAATGAGCTCTTCAATCACTGATTGAGTCTCTCAGCTAATAACATTGTTGTTATCTTGTAGATGTTCTCTATGAGGCTTATAGGCCTGAAATCTTTGAGCTCAATAGCACTCTTCCTCTTAGGAACCAGTGCTACAAAAGAGGCATTACAAGAGCTAACCATATAACAATTTTGATATAAGTGGCTTAAAGCCCCATGATGTCTTGCTTTAAAATATCACAAGCTTTCCTGAAAAAAGCCATAGTGTAACCATCTGGACCTGGGGCTTTGTCTGGTGCACATGCCCTTATTGCTGCTATTACTTCCTCTCCTTCAAACACCCTTTCCAACCAGTCTATGACCTCTGTAGAGATGCATGCTAGATTATCAAAATTGGCAGTAGGTAGCCACTGATAGAACCTTAGGATTTCCTCTTTGATGACCCCTTTGTCCTCTGTGATTTCTTCTCCAACCTTTAGTTTGTCTATATTATTTGATCTTCTGGGAAAGTTAGCCATTCTTTGGAAATATCTGGTATTCATGTCTCTTTCTTTGAACCATAGGCACCTAGATTTCTTCCTCCAAGATCTCTTCTTCAACTGCTACTTGTTGCAATTCCATTTTGAGCCTTATCATCTTTTCTTTTTCAGACCAAATTTTGCGGACTACCTTCACTTTGTTGTTCCATCATGGTCAGCTCCTCCAGAGCCTTATTTTTATTTGTTTCCAGCTTACCAAACTCCACTCCATTTTGTTCTGATCAAAAATATCTTTCTTTAGACATCTTAGTTTTTGCATTAGCACAAAGTCTAGCCTACCCCCAACAACATAACTTTGCCACCAAACTTTAACCTTATCTAAAAAACCGTCCACCTGGAGCCACATATTCTCAAACTTGAAGTAGGAGGGGTTGGCTTCCCAATCACCACATTCTAAAAGCAATGGGTTGTGATAAGAGATTACCTTGGGAGAGCAAGTTGCTTCTTAGCCCCAAAGCTGTCACTCCACTCGTTAGAGACTAAAAATCTGTCAATCTTAGAAGCTTGTAGTGAATTCTCACCCCTGGACCAAGTATAAAAGGCCCCATGAAGAGGAAGATCAATAATATCAAGGTCCTAAATGATGGCAGATAAAAATTTCATAGCTTTAGATCTCCTGATGCAATTGAATCTTTCACTTTCGTATCTACATACATTGAAATCCCCTGCCCAAACCCATTGCTCATTCTAGATGCCTCTAATCGATGCGAGTTCACACCAAAACTCTTCTCTTTCCGGGTTTGTATGGGGCCATAGACCCGTGAAGCACCATCTAAACTTATCTTGTGTTTCTTTCAAGCATACAACTTAAAGACTTAAAGTGTAGGTACCCTGTTGAACGCCTAGGACGTTCCACTTCCTTCTGTCCCAAATCATAATAATTCCACCACTGTAACCCACTGAGTTCACGATAGCTCATTCTGCCGGCTACCCCATAACTGTCTAACCAAAGAAACTGAGCACTCCTCAATTTTTGTTTCTTGCAAACATATTATATCAATTTTCCACTTCTATACTAGAGACTTGATTGTACTTCTCTTTTTCCCATCATTCAACCCCTGCAAATTCTCACTGAGAATTTTGACTTTATCAGAAAAGGCTTTGTAGCACATGCCCCTATCCCCTTTGCTTTTGCCTTCATAATTAAGTCCACACTTCAGTCTTTCAAGCTCGATTGTCTGCTTCTTTTGGCTTCTCTCTTTGGGATCTACTACTAATCTTGCTTTTGCAGTTGTTGACGCCTTTTTTCCTCCATTCGCAATATGATGTCAAAAATTTCATGTTCAAAGCCAGCAACATTTAACCCAAATGCTTTGCATGCTTTAGACATAACTAACTTTGTCCACCTTGATGTTTCCACAACCGTAGGATTTTGAATCACTTGCATACCCGAATTATTGTCCATGCCATACCATGTAAGAGAGAGGAATTCAGAAGAAGAGGAGAAATCTACCTCCGAAGAGCTTATAATTGATGGTACTGATGTTGGCACCCAAGGGCGAACATGATTGTGGATGGTAATTGCATGATCTGCTTCATCATCAGCCTCTGATGTCAATCCACAGGTAGTCGCTTGTGGAGCTGGAGTTCTTCTGGTGGGTTCTGCAAAGTGTGAGGCCCCGTAAAAAATTTTCACTCAAAAACCCGAACCTCGTAGTGCAAGTTAGGGTCAGGTGTTATCAACGTTTAGAATCAAGAATCAAAGTTTTCTAGAAAAGTGCAAATATACGGTCTAGAATACGGTCGCATACCAGGCATGCGGACCGCATTTCTGCAGCAGAGTGAGTCCGTGTGTTAGCTAATTTGAGGTTAAAAATGCGGGTCATTATGCGATCGCATAATCGATATGCGGACCATATAGTCGTCTCATAATTTCCTTGAGATTTTGTGAAGGTCAGTTTTGCGGTGCATAATGCGACGGCAGAACGGGTATGCAGACCGCATTTCCGTCGCATACTCAAACAGAATGTTCAGATTTTGGGAGCCTTTTTGCGATCCAATCTGCGGCCCACATTTTCACTTTGCGATCCCAAATGCGATTGCAGATCCGACTCGGGGTACAATTTTCTTAATTTTAAACCCGACCCCCAATCGTTATATTCGGTATAGCAACTTATTTTGTGAACATTTCTCAATATTTCTAGAGTGAGAGAGAGGGATCTAAGAAAGGGAAGGTAGTCCCTATCAAATTACTCCATAGAATCTTGCTAGGTCCTTGAAGATAATCAAGTGAGGGCTTCTAAATCTTCATCCCAAGAGGTAAACCTTCATCACCTCAGTTTTTATTTCCACATTCAGCTATAATGGGGTCATTAGTGAGGTAATTCATGGGTATAAGAATTGATTCTTTGCATGCACATCAAAACTTAGGGTATTGGGAGATAGTAAACTAAAAAGAAAGCAACTGGGGTATAAAATGATAGAAATTTCTAGCAAGAAGAACCTAAGATCATAGTGCACCTTTAGTGTTTGATGTTATGCTCGAACCAAGCTAGAATCTCAACCTCGTCCCTAACTCTCGGTTTAATTTGTAATTCTTACACAATAGATCGAAGTGCTAAGAGTTCCGGAAATTTGTAAAGAGTAAGGAAAGCTATATTGAGGTATGTATAGCTAAAACCCCCTTTTATTAGAAATTGAGCTCTGTTGGCGTTTACACAAATGTGGTAAAACTAGAATTTGTTGATGTATCGACTGTCATTTCATATAAATTGGTTTACAAATACACACATACACACACATACACACACACACACACACACACACACACACACACACACACACACACACATATATATATATATATATATATATATATATATATATATATATATATGTCTACATGAAGAATGTGCCTCAATGTGTGTAATATATTATCCGTAACACTTAAAGATGTGTGAACAATATGAATCATGTGTTGACATGCCTAGGCTACAAGCCAAGATTAAAACTGAGATTATCATGACAATTACGTGACATCTTACTTATGCTTGCGACTTGAATTGCCTTTGTATGTTACTATGATCCAGTGTTCAGGAAAGCGGTCGCTTTCTCGCTTTAAGCGAGAAGCGAAGCGAGGCGACTGGTCAGATGCTTCAAGAGTTAGAAGCGACGCAGGTACGATAAAGCGTGCGCTTCAACCCTAAAAGCGTGAAGCAGAAGAAGCGATGGAAGCATGCACTTCTTGAAATTAACAGCTCTATTTCACTTAAAACACCCAAAAGGATACTCTGTTCAGCACTAACGCAGTAAAGTTGTAAGGTTTTGAAGCAGCAGTCTTTATTCTTCTTCTTCAACCAGTCTTTCTTCTTCAGTTCTTCTTTTTGAACATTACAACAAACAAGCTAGGTTTTTTTTTCTTCTTCTTCAACATTACAACAAAAAGAGGACAACTTTCAAGTTTCAAGACTCAAGAGGTATGTTTTTATTTTTATTCAATCTTCTTCTTCTTTTTCTTTTTCTTTTTCTTTTTCTTTCTAAACGTCTAAATAGCGCCGAAATGCTGGCGAATTTTTTCTAGAAATTTTCTGCCCCGTTTTTGTCCTATTACTGCCCATAATCTCCCTATAACCTGGCCAAATCTTTTCCCAAATTCTGCCAAAGTATACAATTACATGTGTTGTCTAGGCCATATTTAGTTTAATTATTTTTAAATTCCACTTCACTTCAAAAAAGTGGGCACTTCGCTTCTCGCTTCTCGCTTTTCGTGAAATGGGGGTTGTCGCTTTTTCTCGCTTCACGCTATTTTGAACACTGCTATGATAAAATTGCACGATGAACATCGGAAATGGAAAAGATGAGATAATTATGGCCCTAAGTGCCAATAAACTGATGATGTGATATATGTAAAATAAAGATTCATACGTGATGAATAATGAGAAAGGAACAACGCTTAGGTAAGGCTGCCTAGCCAATCGAGTCGTGATCGGACACCATGCTGCACACCTGGTGGTAATGTGCTGATATTGAATTCCGGATAAAGGAAATGAAATAGTGATTGAGATATATGCCTCAAATGAGGCAACCTAGCCAGTCGGGTCGTGATCGGACTCCCTCAAAATAGCGGTGGTATTGAGAACAGTAATGAACGTATGAAAGAAATGGCCCAAACTAAGTTATGGAAATCATATGAAAGATTATGTGGTTTGCATATTTGATTTACTCATGTAATTTACTTGTACTTGCTTGATAGTTCTTTCTGGTAAAATGGTGTTTAGTTATACATACTAGTACTATTTCATGGTACTAACGTCACTTTTGCCGGAGGCGCTACATTTTTAAATGAATGTAAGTGGCTCCAAACGGATAGTGCCGATCGTCTATAACGGAGCATCCTATTTCTCAAGGATCTTGGTGAGCCCTTTTCTCTTCAAGGGGCTATATTGCACATCTTCTTATTTTGGACTTTCGCTTTTGAGGTATAGACGGGGCCTTGTTGCCGGCGTTGTCGCATTTATCTTTTGTATCATTAGAGGCTCCGTAGACATATATGTGGGTCATGTGTGGGTGTTAAATGGGTGTGCTATCTATGTTGTAATTCTAAACTTATGTTGCCTATGAATTGTAACTCTATGGGAACCTTGGAAACTAACTTTTTTACGGTTAATGTTGTGATCTAAAATGAACTAAAAATGTTGAATATACTATCTTCCTTTATTGAATAAATGAAAGCATGGTCCCCTTATTCGTATTGAGTTGGGTAGGCAGTGTTTGGTAAAGCTTGCTCAGTTGGGGTCACTCGATTGAGCGCCGGTCGCATCTCCCGAGGTTGAGGCATCTGATTGCGCCTTCGCAAATGCTGGTGGGCAGCAACTATTTAACATTTATCGAACACCTCCTCAGATTTGCTATCCTCTAAATCAGGTTGCATCGCAGATGGAAGGGCTGGTGCAGCCAAAAGCTTGTTAGATTCAACACATAAATTCTCAAAAGGAAATTGAGCAATCTCACAGGGCACAAGCTAATCTCATCCAACAAGAGGAATGAAGAGTGATTCATCACATGTAAAATGGCAGGGCAGATCAAGTTCATCACGCTAAGAAATTTCTCTCCATCAGTTAAACTAGAGATGGGGTTACGTATATCAGGTATTTGAAGGTTTGTGAATGAACAGAAGGAAGAAGAAGGATCAATTTTGGAGTTCACTGCTATAACCAAAGGCCTATAAACCATTGCATTAGGTAAAACTCCAGTATACAGTCTGGACTGGGAGCAGATTCAAGCTCATAGAAAGTTGAACTACGTTGCAAATCAGTAAAGGTTCTTTTTGGAAAATGCAGAATAAATTTCTCCTTGAAATGGTTCCAATCATAAAATTGATTGTTGCGAAACAACCAACTGAACCATGCCAGGGCATCACCTTCCATGTAGAAGGAAGGAAGAGGCATCCAGTCCTTCTTGGAGAAGCCAAGGTAGATGAAGTACAGCTCGGCCCGAAAATCCAGTTCTCCGAGTTGCCGTTGCCACTGAATTTAGGCAAAAACATCGTCGTTGTTGGAGTTCGATGGATGAAAGCACCAATGTACCAAACCAAATATTTCACCCAAACCAACTGATTGTATTAACTCAACGTTAATTGGAATTACAATGCAACTGCTAATGATAGTAAGGATAGTGCAACAGAAAATTAAGAAGAAACGTGTTGAGAAATAGACTGACTCACAATTGGGGATAAGAAGTATAGAAGAACAGAGATGAGAAAATAGAGCTAACACTTGAGAACATCTGCATAATATGTACTACGCTTTCTACTGTATTTATAACAATTCTCTCACGTTGCATTCAAGCAATGTGCACCCGCCTACGCTCAAAATGGGTCCCACACATAATTTTCCAAATCTCCAAATATGTCCTTCACCGAGTTATTTATTGAGTTCAAAACATATATACTATATGTGGAATCCCCGTTAACATCTTCGTTTGTTTACTTCCTGACTCCGACATTGAGAGCACACACACACATATGACACTCAGTTAAATTTTCATCAATTTTATATTAAAGTGATGGCTAACAAGAATGCAAGATGCATACAGTGAAACACAATAACTACCTATAAAAATACACTCTGTACCAAGGTGCAACAAGAGGAGATTACTAACCAGTCGACCTGCGAACACATTGCAGAGCTGCGGAGCTTGGTATATTGAGCCATCCAATATATAATAAGTCAACATTGGTGTTACCTTCTCGGGACTATCCCTCTTTTGTTTACGGATGAGAAAGAGATGTGGCTCCATAACTTCACTCAGCGTGTATTCACTGCCCGTCATTTTCCTGCACATCAATTAGCAAATGGATTTAATTATATGCACTGTAAATAATCTTTACACTATCAGCTTAGTTTAACCTGTAATGATAGGTTAGCTACAACTTTTATCAGGTTACCAAGTAATGAGTATAACAAAAATTTATTTGTAACTACCTTATAAATGACCTGATTGTAAATATATTTTTACAGCATTAGTGCATAGACCTTAAACTCTAGCAAATAATAGGTCCATTGCAATGTAAATTAGTTGTCCAAAAAACTAGAGGTAATTTGTTACTGATTGCTCAGGTTAATGGGCCAATTAATTTGGGGGGGAAAGAAAACGGAAAAAAATTGAAGAAATACAGAAGGATTTAGAGATAAAAAATCATACGATAAATGAGAAATATCGAGCGGCTGAATGGCGCGTGATCGGAGTTGCTCATTGTTGCAAGTCCAGTCATAGAAAGGGGAAAGGGCAAAGTAGTCAAATACTAGGTTACGATCCAGCGGATATGTATTAAGCCATAACTGGTCCCTGAAGCATATTCCTGTCATGTCAGTCCCCGGCTGCGGCGGGGGCGGCGGTGCACCTCCATCAAAGTTTGGGTTCCCCATCGGCGGCATCATTGGCGTCGTCGCCATCTCCGGCGTTTGGTTTGTTTTACTAGTCAATTGGCTCGTTAACTGTATAAAAGCATAACTAGGAGTACTAGGATTTTCAATTGTAAAGTTTAAACTCTCCGTTTGGCCAAAAAAGATTCCTTTTTGTTCGAAAATTTTTTCACTTATTTTGGGAAAGTGTTTGGCCACCAAATTTTTGATAGACAGATAGTACTTCCGTTTCAATTCAATTTATGTGAATTTATTTTTTTTTTATTCGTATCAAAAAAAATAACTTTTTTCTGTAATTGGAAATAATTTATCTTTATATAATGATTTATAGTCACATAATATATATATATATATATATATATATATATATATATATATATTTTTCATTTTACACCACAAGTTCAAAAGTCTTCTCTTTTTTTTCTTAAATCCCGTGTCTAATCAAATGGGTTCACATAAATTAAAACGGATTGAGTAGAATTTTGGAATTTTTCAAAGATGAAAAACAAAAAGCTATGTTTCAATTATATTCTTGTTCAAACATAACTTTAATTTTTAAAATATCATTTTAACTTGAAAAAAAAAGTCACATTTTCCAAAAAATTTACAATTTTTATAACCAAATGCCCACGAACTAAGATAACCTATTTGGCCAATCTTTAGAAACTAAATGTACTTTTTGGCAAAAAAAAAGTATGTTTTTTTTTTTTGAAAAATAAGGTATTTGACCAAAATTAAAACTATTTTTGAGCAAATATAGTATTTCTACTTTTAGAAAGCTACAAATTTTAGCTTCTCCTAATAAGTAAAAGCAGAAAATTATTTTCTTCAACATAAAAATAACCTTACAATAAATTTATATTTTTAAAATGAATCCTTAGTTTAACCTTTTTCTTTTCCTTTTTATTTCTACCATATTCTTCTCTTTTTTATTTCAATCATATTTTTCTTCTCTTTCTCCTATCCTCTTGAAATAGTCTCATAAAAGTAGATTTTTAAGTCATGTTGAATGGTGTATTTTGATAAATTTAACTTATCATGTAAGCAGAAAATAATATCAGGTACTCAATGTCATTGCTTTGGAATATCTATATTTTATATTGATTAAATCTTTAATTTATATTTTTACCTTATCTTTATATTTTAATTGAATTCTTTTATAAGAAATATTTAAATTTAATTTTTTTTAAATAATACCAATTGCAAGCTAAACTTTTATTGTTCTTTTTTTGTAATTTGATACTTAAAAGTATTTTTTGGAAAGAATGGCTAAACATATTGTGATTTCAAAAAGTACTATTCAAATGAGTTGATCAAACACACATTGACATTTCGTGAAATTACTTTTTCAAAAAGCAGGACGGGTTCAAGGAAATAGCTTCTTGTAAAAATGCAAGGTAAGTTTGCATACAATAGAATCTTGTGGTCCATGCACAAGCGAGAGCTTAGTGCACCAAACTGCCTTTTACTATTTCAAAAAGCACATAAATATTTTTTTTAAATAAGCAGTTTTTGACAGCATGCCCAAAAGACCTGAGTGTTAGAAGTTTGTTATTGGGTGTTAATATAACTAAAAGAAAAGCTTATTAAAGCAAATTGCACACAATATTAAAGAATATTAATAAAAGATTATTGGGGGCGCATTTTAATCTATACTAATTATGATTATAACTCACATCGAATTTGTCAATTATGAGTTTGGCACTTTAACCATTCAGCCATAAATGCTTAGCGGGAATGTAGAGACTCGTAGAAATATTTTCTCACATTGTGGCCTTCCTTCCCGGAAGCCTTTCTCCCCCCTGCCTCTCCACACAAAAAGAAAAAGTTAGACAAATAATAAACAAACAAAAAAAAGGAAACCAAAAAACTAATGTCTAAACTTCGTTCTTTCTTCAACCAAATAACACTAACTACCTTTTTCTTGCAAAATTTCTCCAAAATTCCCAGTCCACAGCCAATTAATCTCTTTCAATCTCCCAGGTTTGCATTATTTCAATTCAATATTGTTATTGCAAAACTCATTTAATCAAGCTAGGCATTGACATGCCTGCAAATAGAACATATCTTGATGAAAATCTGAGCAAATTTTTTCTCTTATAAGATAACACATGCATGTTATTACCAATTCCTGCAGAGATCTGATAAAAGAGTACAATTCAATCTAGACATTCACATATAGCCTACAAAGAAATATTTATTCCATGAGTTCCATCACCTTTAAATTTTGTTTTTATTCAGTTGATGAATTGAGAAGTTGGGCAAAAAGAATATTCTAAAAAATGGCATATCATGCTACCACAAGGGCACAAGCATCTTCTTCTTCTCAACCGCCTGTCGTTCAAAAACTAACAGATGATCCTGCAAACCCTAAGAACGCGCAAAGTAGTGTTACATGTGTTTATCAATCTCATATTGGAGGTTATTGGCGTAACGTGACTGTCATATGGAGCAAGAATCTAATGAATCATTCCGTGACCCTAACGGTCGATAGCGTTGAAAGTGATTATCATCAAACATGCAAGATTGATCTTAAACCTTGGCATTTTTGGGCCAAAAAAGGATACAAAACTTTTGAGGTTGATGGAAATCAATTGGAGGCATATTGGGATCTAAGATCAGCAAAATTTTCTGGAAGTCCAGAACCATGTTCGGATTTTTATGTTGCCTTGGTTTCTGAGGAAGAGGTTGTGTTATTATTAGGAGATTACAAGAAAAAAGCCTACAAGAAAACTAAATCAAGGCCAGCTCTTGTGGATGCTTTATTATTTTACAAAAAAGAACATGTTTTTGGTAAGAAAAGTTTCTCAACAAGAGCTAAATTTGATCAAAGGAAGCAAGAAAGTGATATTGTTGTAGAAAGTTCAACTTCAGGGCCTAGAGATCCTGAAATGTGGATAAGCATTGATGGGATTGTATTGATTCACATAAAAAACTTGCAGTGGAAATTCAGGGGAAACGAAACGGTGTTAGTGAACAAACAACCCGTGCAAGTCTTTTGGGACGTGCACGCTTGGTTGTTTTGTTCACCAGGGTCGGGTCATGGCTTGTTTATTTTCAAGCCTGGGGCGTCTGATGACGACAGTGACAGGGAAGAGAGTAGTGTGGGTGGTGGCAGCGATTGCAGTGATCATAGCAAGTATTATTCGACGTTAAGCTATTCTAAAGCTTCACCATTTTGCCTCTTCTTATATGCATGGAAAATTGAGTGAGGACTAAGAATTGCTAAAGTGGTATAAACTGTAAAAATTTAAGAGCTTCCAGTTCCAATGAAATAGTAACTGGACAAGTTTTTGGGGTGTTTTTTACTCCAAATTAATTTATGTGAATTTTGTGAAAATGTTGTATTCTATATAACTCTATTCTTTTTTCACCTCAGCGGATGCAGGAGAGAAGGGACACACTCTCATATATGTACATTTGGACAAATTTAAGAGATTTATATTTATGTTTTGCCCGCACCAACTTGTTATTGAGAAACTAATGAGTTTAGTGATATTTTGCATTCACTAAATTAAAATCTTATGAGCTCTGCTTTTCACTTCTTCTTGATGCTTGACCCAAATTTTCTCTCTTTCTGAAGTTATAATTGAGTAGTTACACAAATAACAACAGCAACAACCCACTCAAACCCCACTAATGGGCTGAGTAGTTAGACGAACGTAAAAGGTAAACACGAGGAAAGCAGTTTCTCATGAGTAGTTATAGAATTCATTGTTTAGCATTTTAATTGAGTGAATCATCAGTATGGTTTCATGTTCTAAACGAATATATGTGACACAAGATTAAATTGCCATAACATATTTTTCTTTTTGGTTTTGTTTGGTTTTGTTTTATTTTCTCTCCCTTTCTCTGAGCCGAGGATCGGTCGGAAACAGCCTCTCTACCCTTTCGGGTACGGGTAAGGCCTGTGTACGTATTACCCTACCCAGACCCCACTTTGTGGGAATATACTGGGTAGTTGTTGTTGTATATTTTTTCTTTTGGCGATGGCTTTTGTTGGTGCAAGGGTACAACAACAACAACAACAACTCTCCAGTATAATCCCACAAAGTGGGGTCTGGGGAGGGTAATATGTAGACGAGCCTTACCCCTACCCGAAAGGGCAGAGAGACTATTTTCAATCGACCCTCGGCTAAGTGAAGGAAAGGAAAAATAAAAACAAAAACAAAAGAGCATTAGTAAGTCCAGCAGAAATAGCGTAAATAATTATCTAAACATAAGAACTATAAATAAAATAGCATGCAATAATATCATACAGTAACTAACATAAATAACTACCATAAGGGTAACGAACTAAATTAAAGTTTAGTGAAAACTGAAAAATAGTCATATCTGATGCAAAATAATGAGAAGAAAATGGCCGTGTTAGCTTTGCAATACAATGAGAAGAACAAAAAAATAGCACAGACAGATGCAGAAGGTGGAAAACAATGAACGGAAAAGGTAGCGAGGAAAATGTTATCCTCCTTCACATAATAATCTCATAACAATTTTATGATGGAAATAATGCATGAACGGACGAGATTATTTCACTATTGATACCATATATATCATTGTAACTCCTACTGTGTGTATCCCAAAACAAATAATCTCATGAAGATTAAAATGAGAAGCACTAGTAAAGGGGAAAATGACTAAAATAAAGAATGAGCATGGGAATCTTGATAGACATATGTTTCAGAATGTTTAAGAATTGGAAACTTACTCTCTTAGTGCTCTATGGCTAAAGCTAAACTTCAAAGTGGGACTTCAATTACTTCGTTTGCTCTTACGTACATATGCCTCCTACAGATCCATGCAATTTGGCCATTGTCTCGGTACCTAACTCTCCATAATCCAAACTTTTCAGCAATATCTCTTCCACCAGCGCACCTTTGATCCCTCAAGAAATCAACAACCCATTGTTGTGCTGCTTTAAGATCTTGTTGGATGTCTCTTGAACCCCTATTTCTCTCCGCACGTCCTGCTGCTGCAACACCAACAGCTGCAGCCCCCGCTGCACTATATGCAGTGGGAGATTCAAGCAGATGTGCAACTTCTCTGCTCAAATCTGGTATCATTTCTCCCATCCCTGCTGCTAAATGAGCTCCAATCTTGAGAGCAAACGTGACCAATTTCATGAACTTCTTCATGTACGGAGCTAGGCATTTCACTGCCCTATTATCAACCTGCATCACATCACAACCTATCTGATCTTCAACCACGTGCATTTCTCCTCGATACTCGCATAACATGTGCAGCCGGAGAGCATTCATTCCTGAAATCATGGTGGTGATCAGTCTCCTTGAGTAATTCTCGGTTCTTGCAAAATAGAACATGTTTGGCACTTTTCTTTCTTCAACTTGAACATTGTAGTTCACAAGGTAGTTCATTTTGCAGTTTAGCTCGATAAGAAGCCTGTGCTCGTAGTATCTGAGGCCTTGTATTTCTTGTTTTATATCCCTAAGTTCTTGTTGTATAATCGTAAGTCTCTGCAGAACTTCTTCAACACCCTTGGCTATTCCAGTAAATGATGGTTCAATCTTTCCTTCAGTTTCTTCACTTGTAGTAGCAGCATGATTCTGTCCATCCTGGTTATCCAAAGGAATTTGAAGCTCCCCAGCAAGGTTATGCAGATCATGGTACCTGCATTGAAGGACTTCCCGAAAATCATCATCGGATAGGAGATCCCGAGCATAGTTAAAACCCACTCCAACGATAGTCCTTCCAGAATCTGTTACCAAATCCCAAGTGTGCTGATAGTCATACATATTGTCTGCCGACACTGAGAGCAATGCCTGGTTTAATTGCTTGAGAGGCCCAAATTGGTTTCTCCTGTACCTTGGTGGTATTAGATTTCTTACACATTCTGGTGGGATAATGTGTTCAGTCAGTGTGACCCCGTGGCAAAGGCTCTGGATTGCTGGTATTATAAGCTGCTGGAATAGCCTTAGGGTTTCTGTCAGGTGCTTTGTGGAACAAGCAAGCACATCAATGTAATAGCCTAATTGACCCCCAAGTTCCACGCGGACATAGATACCATTGATGCTCATTGTGATGAGATACTTTTCTAGGCTATAAGTTGCTCCATATTGATTCTTCAACCCCATTATTTTGTGGTGCAAATGTACCTAAACAGATATAGCGAATAATGTTCTTATACGAGGAGATGAAATAAATAAAAACAAAAGGGCTGCTCCTCAATGCCACCATCATAGGATTCAAGAAATAGAGGATAGAGTGTAAAAATAGATGAGAGATCTTGCCTGTAAGCGGGGAAAGAAGCCCGGTGTTAGAAACATGTGGCTTGAGTCATCACACTGGAGGTGCCTTCCTGCATAAACGCATTTGCCTGAGTTTATCTGCCACTTTGGTGGTTTTCCCCTACCTTCTTCAAGAAAACAGGGTATCAACATTAGTGAATTGGGATCTGAAGGATCTTGTTCATAGCATAATTCAAGTTTCAGCATCATTCTCACAAGATCACTTGCATCCAAGTTATCGAAAACTTTTGGTCCTATCCCTGGAATCTGGCTATCAAGACTACTTTTAAGAACTTTTTTTCAATTCTTTTCTACTTATGAATCCATCTCCAACTGAAGTCTGCTTTTTGACATCTATTCTTATAAGCTGACCAAGTACTTCACCACAAAACCATTCACAATCTAGGATTAGGAAACCAAGTTCATCAAAATAAATCACCTCGCCAATGTGATGAAGGCACGTAGCAACAGCCTTTCTCCTCATTTCCACCTTTTCCTTATTATCGAGTCTGGAACGAACCCTGAGCAATGGAACCTTGACTTGGCATAGATCACCAAACTCCTTCCACTTTATTGCTGGCTTATTATGGTTTTCCAATCTCCAGTCTGACAAAATTTGCATGAGGTCATCGCAAAGCTCATAGACTCTAGGAACCCTTTGGAGAACCGTCTTGCTTGTCTTTCGGAGGTGATGTGCGAGTTTACTTACTGATGCAGACGATCTTGCATCAACTGTAAATACAGTTGGGTAGAATTCAACAAAGCCTTGAAATTTGTCCCGTAGCCTTTGGATTGAGTTTACAATAACCTGTAGGTTCTGTGACGGTTGATTGATTTTGTCATAGTGTGTAAGAACCACAGTCACATTTGGCAGCATGCACTGCTGAAGAGCTCTTCTTGAATTGGAGACAATAAACCTCAACCAGTACTGCAAATCTTCTTCAACTTCGTCCGGAGTCTTCTCTTCTCGATTATTTGGTTTCCTGAACAAACTACAGATGACCAGGAAAAGGGTGGCGCTTCCATGTCCTGGGAACATTAGATCATGAAGTTCTTGCTGACCAGCAAGATTCCAAATTGAGATCTTTGTGTTTTCATCTTTGAAATTTTTTATCTTCATCCCTGTAAGTCTAACAGCTTGCTCAATTGGTTTCACAAGAGTTCTCACTTGATCAATGTAGGGTAATTTTGTAGAAGAAAAGTGATGATGTACAGAATTACATAGTGCAGTTTTTCCTGCAGATGCAAAAAAGGTTTAAAAAAAATACCAAACAAAACAATATTTCTAATCAATGATATAGTTGAATTAACATTAGTGACTCACCAGCATATTCTTGCCCGCAGAGGAAGACCCTACAGCTCTTTGGCACTGTCATTGGCATGTCTTTGAGCCAATCAATCTCTGGTTCTGCCTTTTCATTCTGACCCAATCTCCGATATATCGCTTCTGTTTTCCCTGCGTTCTGCAGTGGAGTTCTTGAAAGACCAATGTCTTCAATCCAAGGATTCACTTGTAAAACATCCATGATAGTTTGCAACACTGTTTCACCATCCACCCCTTTACAGCCTCGTAAAGATATGCTTCTTAATGTACCATTTTTTTCCAAACTCCTGAAGATTCTGACTATATCAACTTGTCTTGAACTCGCATCATCATATATTCCTAAGCTGGTAAGGCTTTCATTACTAGTCAACATCTGCAGGATTGCTGCAAGCCCATCCCTACCAATTTTGCTTCTTTTTCCTCCAAAAGTTAGCAATTTGAGAGTGACATTTGCTTGATATTGCAGCGCAGAGAACCGGCTTAAAGGGCAAAGTAAATGTTCTACGCCAACACCTCCAAACCAATTTCCATTAAGATACAACTTGTGCAAGCTCTGATTCTTAAAAAGACCAGCTGCAACATAAACAACTCCTTTGTCTTTCAAGCAAGTGTTTGACAAATTTACCTCTTTGAGGGTCCTGTTCCGTTCCAAAATCCATCGGAATTCCTTTGCCCAATGGGAGTTCAACCGGACTCCTGTCAGATCGAGTGACTTCACGGTTGAATTCATTCCTAAAGCACCAGCAACTCTACAAGCACCTGAAACATCAAGGCGATATATCCGAAGAGTGCTGTTTTCAGGTACAAATTCAACCACCTTTGAAGTTTTCTCATTGTTCTCTCCACTCCATATGTGTACTTCCATTGACCTGTTTCTAGCAAGAACTGCTGAAATCAAAGGTGTGGCAGTAATAGACTTGGAATCAAATATTGTGAGTAGCTTCAACGTTGAGTTAACTTCTATCATTTTGGACAGCTCCTCTGCACCCTTTGAGCCAATGGAGTCTTCCCATATTTGTAAATTTTCTAAGCTTCCATTCACCTTAAGCGCAGAAGCAAGAAGAGAAGCTCCAACCGAACCAATATTTGATTCCGACAGCATAATTTCCTTGATCCGTTCATTCTTCTTTAAAACTTCCGACAGCTCAGATAAACATTCCACAGTGAGACTGTTTCTCTTAAACACTAGTTGGTTAATACTTGAGCTACTTTCAAGTAAACTTCCAAGATTTCTCACTTGCTGTAACTCCCATTTAACCTGGTGGAACTCCAAGTTACTCAAGGAAGCTTGAGTACTTTTTAATGTTGTCAAAAGCACAAGGAGGTCAGACAAGTAGGAAAGACTCTCTTCTGATATGTTTATGTTCAACGAGTTCTCGGTTTCTTGATAACAACCTGATGTAGGCTGAGAAAGATAGAAGGAAAGACTATGCAAATTGAGACTTGCTGATTTGATCACTTGATAACCCCATTGAAGGTCTCTTAGTTTCTCACTTGCTTCCATTTTCTTCACCTAACAAGCCATTTGAAAATCTCTTAGTTACTAATGTGGTGCCATTCAGACATACTAACAGACCATTCACTAGCATTCCTACAACAGTAAAGGCTAAGTCGTCAACAATAAAGGGCAGCCCAAGCATCCAGCTTTTATGCAGGGTCCGGGAAGGGTTGCAACCCAAGAGGGTATGATGTAGGCAGCCTACCTTAATGCAATCAGATTCTAAGGTTCGAACCCGTGACCTCAAAGACCACACAGAGACAAGTTGAACGTTGCTCCAAAGCTCCCTTCTAAGTGGCAATAAATTTCTTTTTTATGATGTTTTCTTTACTTTGGTGCCAAATTGACATCAAAGATAGCCAATCTTATTGCTTTTAAGCTTTTTATAGCTGTAGCGACACGCCCTTATATTATTGACTTTTCCTATTGGGAAAGTTGGGAGCTTTCAAGCTCAGCAAGCAAAAGGCAAGAAAGGGCTGAACAAATCGAGCTTATTTGAAGGAAATTTTTTCTTACAATTGTTAAAACTGGCATGTAATGTGCTCTAAGATTTCAACAATCAAGGGTGGGCCCAAGATTTTTATGCGGCAGGGACACAATATTATACTCAACCATTTCCCTCTAAATGCGTTAGCGTTCAAGGTGCTAAGTACTTTAAATTAACCATTTTCAAGCTATATACTAAGCTTACAGGGTCCAATGACCCCTCACTATAACATATAGTTCAGCCTCTATCAACAATACCCTGTAGGCCCTTACTCTCCACCCTTTATTGACTTTAATCTTTGATCTTCCTTTTTCTCATTTTGCTTTATGTATTCTATATTCAAAATTTAGTGGGCTGACTAATTTAAATATGTGCCGGTAGGACGCGCTAAAGGGGAAGCACTCCCTAAATATTTGTCCACTCCTTTAGTTTTAACCTATTTAAGGTATCTTCTTCTCTTTCTTTTTATATTTTATTTTGAACCTATTTACTAGTAAAACAAAATTATTTTTTTGAAAAAAATTGGTGCAAATAAAAGAGTAAGCATTGCATTATCATTACATATGTAATAATGTAAGTAGCAAACAAAATGATTTTTAAGTTCAACATTTAGTAAAATGGACAGAGTCTTTTCTAGTTTTGTTTTTTCCTCTCTAGACTAGAGCACTTCATTAAAGGTGGGTTTTCTTATTTAACACGTAACTCTTTAAGTCTAAATACATTGTGTCAATAAGTTGTGTACCATAAAGGAAAACTAGAAAAGGAAAACTAGAAAATGTAGACAAGAGAGGTTGCTCTGATGGTAAGTAATCTCCACTTCCAACCGAGAGGTTGTGAGTTCGAGTCTCCCCAGGAGCAAGGTGGGAAGTTCTTGGATTGTTGTTGTTGTAGTTACAAACCTGAGTTGAAGTAGAAGAACAAGCTATATCAATGCCGGACAATGTATCAGCACCAGACGATGAATCACTAGGAACTGAAGACTGCTGCCCTTCTTCTCGGAGCTCCGGCGGAGTTAGAGTATTAGGTACGGGTTTGGACGAAAGGACTAGTTTTTGCTTAGACACTGTATTTAACTCATTTTTTTTCTTCTCTGGTACTGACTTTGGTAGAAGACAAGAGATTAGTGAAGCTGAAATGAAATGTTTTCTATTTAACCTGTTCTTTGACGAGCCTGTCATTTTCCATGAGAGAAAATAGTGGGAAAAGCAAACAGGCAACTTTTTGACAAATTTATACTGTTCCGAGGGAAAGAAGGAAAAAGTGGTTGCTTTTTTTAATCTTCTTTCGGCTGTTTGATTAAGGCAGCTAAGAATATTATTTACTTGTACCGATTGAGAAGCCAAGAATTCTATTTTTGTGAGAAGGTCCAAACATATCCCTAAATTATGGTGTATAACTCATTTTTATTTTTTATTAGTAAAGTAGGCAAAAATATCCTCCTCGTTAGCACAATAGGCCACTAATGTCCTTCAACCTAACGACTCTCCACACAAGGCATTTTAATTCTACATGCTGTGACATGGAAGCCATATAAGCGGGCAACCTTGTCAACCATTTCCACACAAAAACCCCATTTCATAAGCGGGCAACCTTAGCCCCATCTCCAAACCTCATTTCATAAAATTCCTAGACCATTCTTTTCATGGTGATTTGAGAGTTGAGATGATAATAAGATCGAGCAAAGTTTAACAACACAAATTGAAGATCATTTGAAGATATTAGGTTACCTTCTTTTTTTCCTTATTTTCAAAGCTATAAATACCCTTATGCTTTCATTAATAAGACATCGAACAAAAGTCATTGTTTTGAACTCTCTCTGTTACACAAAAAGCATATTCAGTGTTTTCTCTTGTTTCTACACAACCTCTCTCACTTTCCTTATACTACTGATTACTCAATCGACTTAAAACCAAGGTTGAGCGATTTAGGCTGCTTTACTACTCTACTGTTCTTTACATTGCTACCTACTTTGGTCTACCTACTGCTACTCACTTCTCTGCATACTTCTGCTCACTTCTTTGCATATTATTGCTCACTACTTTTCTCTATTATCTCATCCTCGATTAGTATGCCCCCCATTTGATTTACATCTCTCAAAACAATATGTTTTTATACATACTACACTTCATTCTGCTTCTTCTATGCTTTTACTTGTGGTTTTGTTGTTCTTATTGCAATTAGCATGCCCCTATGTTAATTTATATGTCTATATTTCCCTTAATATAGCATGCCTACTACTTCCTTTATCTATCTTATGCATGTTCTTCCTTACCCCTAACCCCTGTACAACTATCAGCATGTAACCCTGAACCTCTTTGGTAAAATGTGATTGCCTAAGTTCTGAACTACCATTCTCTGATGACTATGTATATGCAACTGTGCTCTCACATGTAAACTACTTGTCCCCATTCCCATTTCCCTTGTTTGTGTTTGTCTTCCCTGAACCATGTGATACTCTAATATGATATTGTCTTACTCACCTTCTTACAAGAGCTATCATACTATCCCGTTGTTTTCTTTCAAAAACTAGTTCTATATGGATCATTTTTAAACTGTTTTTTTAAACTCAATTGCTTTAAAAGAAAAACTCAATCATACTCTCACTACTCCTAGAGTTTAGGCTCTATCCTCTTCGTGTAAGCATTGCTTTGGGCACCTTGTGAGTGCTTACCAAACTTTGATTCAAGGTCGGTAATTCCACACTGCACTTGTTCAATGTTTGATATTGTTTGGGTGCTTGGTATTGGCCAAGGACCCCAATGGACCCTTAGGGAGCTTTGCCGCACCCAAACCATGGTAAAGGGCTGTGAAACTCGAAAGAAGTGAGGTTGGAAGATTAGGCCTAGTTGAAGGCTCCCTATAGAATAACTTCTTATTTTATTCTTCATTACTGTAATTTAACTATCTTGGTTTGTAATAATTTGTAATGAATGATCGGGGTCATAGTGAATAAATAATAGGTAGAAAACATGCTTATAAGGCTTTACTTACTTGTTTGTGCAATAGATATCATGTAAATGACATGCATCTCATATAGTAGTAATCATGTTTTAGACTCTCTACTTTCAGCTTGTTGCCATACTCATTTCATAATCATGACTAGCTAATGACTAACGAATAACTGTTAAAATAACTGGTGCATTCTCACTAGCATTTAGATACCATGTTTTAGGACTATTATGTGCATTAGACACCGTGTTACTTTGGGTCTTTATTTTTGTCCGAGTTGCAGTTTGCTAAACGCCTCGCCAATATGTTTAATCTAATAGTACATGTCTGGTTAACTGCGTTATTTTAAAATTGGGTTTAATATGCATGCTCACCTTTAAGATAAGTAAGCAATACATACGACACCTAGGCAAGCTTTAGGACCAATAAAAATCGATTAATCATGTTTTACCAGTTTTAGACTACTCAACCTCTTTTAACTTTCTGAACTCTGTTTTTCGTTTGCCTCTTTGAAGTTTTCTTTGTTTTTTCTACTAAACTTCCGCGCTTTTTTGGATAATCACATAATCTTGCATCTGTTCTATCACGTTTTCTACTGGGTTATCTTTCCTGTCCAGAAGCGTGCTACTTTTCTACGACTTATCAGGATACTGCATGATTAATACCTCTACTATATTTTCAAAGTATGTTTCAATGTGTTTCTTATTAAGTCCTAAACTACTATATACTTACTGCCATCTTTAGTTACACAACTTTCTGCTTCCACATAAACATATCTTCGACATTCCTGCTTTTTAACTCTCATTTTTAGTTCTTATATGTGTGTTGAGACGTGCTAATTACATGTTTATTTATGGAGGTATTTTTTAGCCTTTTATCTGCCTTTGTATGATTCCTTTACGTGTAGTCCTACTTGTTATGTATGTCGCCTAGTATTTTGACCTTTAAACCTAAGGGTGCAACCTAGTCCTTACCTTATAGGAATAAATGGTACTAAATACACTCTAGGACTTATAAGACGGGACAGGTAATAGCATGCAATAAGTATTCGTGACCAAACCACACGTTTAAATAAACTTTACGGGGTGGGAAGGGTAGAATATGAAAATGATGATCGGTGCGCTAATATCACGTGCGACCCCTCTCGGGGGGACTGTGCACCGGGTATTGCATCGATGTGAACCATATTTCGTAAAGCTAGGACCCCTTTTGTCTTTTTTTATTTGCAAAAAATGTTCGTTTTCTTAAAATTATGTTTTCTTCTAAATGATTCTTCTCCTTTTCCAAAACCATTTATATCCCTTTCTACTTTTTAAACCTTTCAAATTTATTTGTGAATTCTTATGTGTGAACCTTATTTGCTTTCTTATACTCCTTTTAAAGTCACAATTAAGCATGGTCGGGAATCACATTAGTGGATCTTGAGGGGTGCCTAACACCTTCTCCTCGAGATAATCTCAAGCCCTTACCCGAACTCTGTTTTTCTTTCAAAATCTCCTTCTTCTCTTTAAAGTGTCCTAATGCACTATAATAATTAGGTATAGACTCTTCAAATTCCATAACCCGATTCTTGCAAGGGAATAAGAATTGTTTTGCCCATAATGTCATAAACCCGATCTCCTTTCTTTTGGGGAGGAAAAAGGGGGCGTCGTCAGCATGGCGACTCTGCTAGGGATGTTCTTTAAGGATTTTACCATTATATGCTTTTGTGACTTTATTACTTCCTTAATTGCCTTTATTTCCTGACTTCAATTGTTTCATCATGAATACTAACTTGGCTCATCATGTTTTCCCTCTCTTTTAATTTCTTCCTTTACTGCCTCATTATTATTTCAATACCGTTGTAATTTTCGAGCATTTATTGTAATCTTTTGCTTTATGAACATGAAAATACATGCAACTTGCTTCATTCTTGTAACTGTATTCTTTAACATCATACTCCACTTGTGCCAAAAAAATACTATAGCAACGCTTATAATGAGTGGTTTCATCACCCTCTAAATTTGGCAAAGGCATATTTGCGGTAAAACCAGTCGATCAACAGTATAGTCGACGGTTCCGCGCCTTTTCCTCTTGAGATGTCCGCTCAAGGGTACCTTGTATTGTACTTCTAAAGTAGAAACCTTATTCAATTAAACTATTCATGCATCATGGTCAAACTTCGCCGAGTCAATTATGTTATCTGCATAATGACTCATTAAGATAACCTAAACCAAAGTCCATCGGGTTTCCCTTGAAACCCAAACGGACACCTCCATGTTGTGTGCATTTATTTGGAGAACTAATTGTGTTTATGCTAATTATTGATTTAAATAGTTGTGTCTGGGTCTAACCCTTTGCTTTGCAGAAAATGAGGCACGAAGTCCCCAAATTCGGCATGGTAAACAACATTCACCCAAGGCTGCTGAGCTGGTGGGAGGATCTTCATGCCAGCGTTCAGACCTTTGTCTGCAAGTACTTAGGGAATTTGCCCTTGCTTCTGGAAATCCAGCCTGAAAACAAAATAATAGAGGCTGCAACTCTGTTTTGGGATAGTGATCGGTCGGTGTTCCGCTTCAAGGATTTGGAAATAACTTCTTTACTTGAAGAAATAGGGGGCTTAGCTGGTATCCCTTGGGAGACTCTGGGTCTGCTTATTCCAGAAAACCGTAAAAGTATAGGCTTTCTTGAGATGACGGGACTTAAGAAAAATCCTGACCTAACTTGTCTAAAGGACTTCTACATACTGTTTGATTTCTTGTACGAGAGGTATGGCCATTGCAAGTCCTATATCACCTAAACTAACGAGTTCGCCCTCACTTCTTTAGGGCATATGCATAGAAGGGTCTTTGTGTTCATGTTCTATTTCCTGGGCATGATGGTCTTTTCATGAAGAAGGCTAGGATCCACAACAGACTAGCCATGGAGACCAAGACCTTAATGGAAGGGATCGATGGGTAGTCTTTCAGCATAGTGCCCATCCTCATCGCTTAAATCTATCGAGCATTGGGAAAATGTCAACAATGGGCCCGAGCTTTGAGGTTTGTAATCTGTTACTTCAACTCAGGCTTATAGAACACCTTCAAAAAGGTAACTACCGACAGGAGATTATACGCAGGTATTGGGATGATCATACCGCTTTCCACCACCCAAAGCGAATGAACTTCATGCCCAATATGTTTGCTCAGCTGGAGGATGCTGGAGGATGGGTATAGCTATTTGAGAATCTAAAGGAAGAGCAAGTACAGTGGATATTCGAGTGGTACCCAACTGGGGAGTTCATTATTCGTTCTCGGGATGCACCATTCCTCATACTCATCGGTCTGAAGGGAACTCATCCTTATGTCCCTCTCCGAGCCATGAGGCAAGCTGGAAGGAAGCAGATCATACTAAGGGTAGAAAAAATGAGTCACTTCAAGGCTGACTTTCAAAATGATGATAGCCCCCACTGATGTCACACTTAGCATATGTGGCATTGCAAGCTTGTCTTGGGGAGCGAAACTATTGAAGCCGACAGGTATTATGCAGGATGTGTACCACACTACTTGGGTTGGTTGGAAGACAATCACACTGGTTTGGGTCATCCGAGGTCACATACTTATTGATGAAAAGCGCAAGTTAAGTACAATCAATTGCGGAAAAGAATTCGGGAATGCAAGAATGAACACTGGGAAATACAGGAAACTCACCAGAAATTGATGGACGAGTAGAAGGATATGGTTGTCAACGCTAACAAATGGTTAGGGTATCTGGAATGAGGTCTAGTGGAGTTGGAAGGAAAGTTCTTGAAGAGGATTGAAGACTGCCAGAATGTCGAAGGAAGTGTAGGTGGACATCTGGCTCAAGCTTATCTGCTGTTAGGACTACGCGAGTTGATGTAGCTGTACGAGGGAGGCAAGAATAACGAATTTGGGGAAGGTCCTTTCGGGACCAAATAGTTAGGATCTTTTACTGCTTTTATAATGTAATAAAGCCACTGGCCATTAGTGACATTTTATTATTTAGTTGTTTTAAGACTCGTCTTGTTTTATTAAACAAAATAAGGCATTTAGCATTATAAGTTCTCCAAATTTAACTTGTCTCTTGGCCTACCTCGGGCTCAACGAGGCACCAAAATTAGGAAACGACCTATATTCCTGCACAACATGTTTAAATATCCCAATATTTATTTCTCAAAATCCGCACTAACTTTTTACCTTTTTGTTTTTCTTTTATTTTTATTCCCCTCCCCAAAGGTTAGTTCATGCATTCTGGCACCATCAGCATACTCAACAAGATCCAAGGATCCTCCACCTCCTCCTCCTCCGATTCCTACCAAAAATAGGAACAAAGGCAAAATGGGAGATGCAAATACTAGAAAGGAAATTGAGGAAATTTCTTAGAATACTCCAATTACCAAGGGAGTTGCTGCTCATCTTGAGCAAACATTGCTGAAATTTCGGGAAAAATTGGACCAAGTTCGGAACTTGGCAAGCCTATCAATCACGCTTGCTACTCCAGATGTTAATGCCCAGAACCCCGTACCTCCATTAAATACCCCGCAACAACCAGTACAACCTGCTCATGCCCAAGCCTGTAACATATGCAACAACCCTCCATTACTCATTCTCGAACCCCAAGACACCACAAACGACCACATCCACAACAATCCCATCTTTATTGACACCATACCCCACTATACCCAACCAATCTCAAGTGCATCTAAATTAGACGACAAAGACTCCCTCATCCGGAATTTGGCTATCGAACGCAAGAAGTTAACTAGCCTGGTCCAGGGTGTTGAAGGTAGCAAAGGCGTTGAGGGGTTAACTACGAAGATCTTTGTGTTAAGCCAGATGTCGAACTCCCGGAGGGGTACAAACCTCCCAAGTTTGAGATGTTCGATGGTATAGGTGATCCCAGGGTCCATCTAAGAATGTAATATGATAAGCTGGTAGGAGTTGGAAGAGACGAGAAAATTCGCATGAAGCTGTTCATGAGAAGTTTGAAAGGCGACGCTTTATCCTTGTACATTAGCCAGGATTCAAAGAAATGAACAAGTTGGGTGAGCATTGTAAGGCCCCGTCAAAATGAGTGCTCAGATATTAGCAGCTCATAAAGTCGAGTCTACCTATGTGGATCGGATTCTTTTTACTATTTTGAACTTAAAAATGCAAAATCGAAATTTAACCAGAAAATGGTCAAAATACAGTCAAGGATGCGGTCGCAGATCAGCTATGCGGACCGCATTCCTACCGTTGAGTGAATCAGAGATCAACCAATTTTTGATGTTGAAGGTCAAATCTGCGATCATATAATCAATATGCGTAGCGTAGAGTGATCGCATGTTGTCCCTGAGGAAATCGAAGGCCAGTTATGCGGTGCATTCTGCGACCGTAGAATGCGAATGCGGACCGCATATCTACCAGATTCCAACCCGAGATGTTTGAAACTCTAGCAATTTCTACGGTCCATTCTGCGGACCGCATGTCTGTTCTGCGATAGCAGAGCTGCGTCGCAGATTGAGCTCGCCCAGTTATTTTTCTAAAAATCTAAGCCCGACCCCTCTTTAATAAAAACACCTCATCCCTCATTTTAACCCATTTTATGAACAAAATCATAGAGAGTAAGAGAGGCTCCTAGAGAGAGAAAGCAAATTCTTCATCAATTGATCTTTCAAAACCATTGGAGCTTGGAAAATTCTTGGTGAATTGTCTTCTCTATCGATTTCTCAGGTAAAATCCCTAACCCATTTCCCACAAATTTTGAATTTAAGCTTGGGAAGGAAACCCCCATACACTTGCTTTGAATTTTCTTCATAAGATCTTCATGCATGCCTTCAAAACCCAAAGATCTTGTAAAAATGGAATTGGGTAGTGACTACGGGTTTAAATTTCTAAAACCTAAGTGTTGTTCATGAACTAGATTGACTTCTTGATTGCTTGGCAAATTGGACTAATGATTTAAAGAGGAAGAAACTCAACTCCAGGTATGTATGGTTAACTCTGATCCTTGTGAAATCGGCCTATGCTAGTTATGAAATTGTTGATAGTTGATATACATGTGAGAATCATTGTGAAGCTCTGGTGTTGTCTAATTTTGTGGTATCACTTGTGGTGAATATTGTAGAAACTAGTAATGTGAAACAATGGAAATGGAAACAATGTGGAACAATGGAAATACGAATAATGTGGAATACTGGAAATGGAATTATTGTGGAACAACGTGTGTGATTAGTTGTGAATAACTGTTGTGATGATCTAAATTGTGTACCAATTAGATGAACATGAGTAAATTGCTGCTGCTAGTTGTGGGATTTCATTATCCTTGTTGTGGATCTATTTTAACAATGTTCCATTGCTGACTCCTTGTATTTGTTGTTGTGCTGTTTGTTGTTGTGAATTGAAAACTGTCATGTAGGGTCAGGTTGCGCGCCGCAACACGGTGAAATAAGGTGTGGGTTGGTGTGATAAAGATAGCCTAGGTAATAAGGGTGGACGAGGCAATAAGGGTGGATAATGTGATCCAATATCACTATTGATATGAATATGAATCATAAAATGATAAATATGGAAATGTGAAAGGAGAGATCAGGAGAGTTTGTAACATGTGGGGCATTGATTGCCCCTTTGTTTGACTACTTGAATCAATTGTTGTGAAATGTTTGGTTGTTGCTTCATGGTTGTAATTGTACTATTGTTGTTCATTCTATAATTGTATATGCAATATTGGCTTGAGTTTACTTGGGACAGAGTTTGTTCGTACATGCCAGTACAATTCAAATGTACTGACGTCCCTTTTGCCGGGGGCGCTACATTCGTGTTATGATTGTAGGTGGATCCATGGCAGGAACTCCAGTTCACCGTTCGTAGCTCCTCCTCCTCTTTATCGGCGGTATTTGTGTTGGTGAGCCCCTTTCCTTCCGGGGCCTTGTGTAGCTCATGCCACCTATGTTGTTGTATTTTTGAGTCTTGTGTCCTTTTGTAAAGGTATAGCCGGGGCCTTGCACCGGCAAGTGTTGTATTATCATTCTCTTAGAGGCTCAATAGACAGTGTTATGTGGGTTAGAACTTGTGTAAAAGGTGTATGTTTTGGGCGCTGTAAACTTGTATACCACGTTCCCTGTTAATCATAATGTGTACCTATAAAAGAGAAATCATGTGTTCTTTCAATTGCAAATTTGGTATCTTTTGGCTAACTATCATTGGATAATATGGGGTAACGCGTGGGAATAGGAAAGGAACCTAGGTCCACTCGACTGGAGATACCCGGTTGAGTGCCGGTCATGTCCTCGGATTTCGAGCGTGACAAACTTGGATAAGAGCCTAAGGTTTTAAAGGAGTCCTAGGATGTCTCGGAGTCGTGCCTAGTAGAGCCCTTCTTATCGGTGTGTTGTCGACCACATCTATAATTTGGGGTCTACACGAGCATTTAGGAAAAATGATCCTATTCTTTGTTATTCCAAGTTCGTGCGGTGAAGTGATGTTGTGTCTAATTCGTGCTCTATTTCAAATTTTCAGTGATGGCACCTAAGAAGAAAGCTAGACTTGGCCTAGGGGCCAATGCCACTTCCAGTGCGGCTGTGGATCATGTGCCGACTGTCGTAGGTGAGAGTGATTCCCCCGTTATGAATTTGCCTTGTCCATCCTTCCTGATCCAAGAAATCATGATCCAGCAGCGGCCGAGGGTGCTACTATCTCTCCTGCCAATGCTCCTTATCTTGATGTTACTCCAGCTTCCGATCCCGGGATTTCTGATGGAGACCTTAGGGGATCTATCCATATGTTGACCCAGTTAGTGGCCACCCAAGCCTAGAGATCTCATGATGCCCCTGCGTCCTCCAGCGGACAGGGAGACTCCTCCAGCTCCACACTTCACTAGTTTCTGCGATTGTCCCCTCCAGAGTTCTCAGGCACAGACCCAGAGGCCGATCCGCAAGAATTCCTTGATGAGATGTACAAGACCCTTCGATTGATGAAGGTTACAAAGATAGAAGGGGTAGAATTGGATTCATGCAGGTTGAAGGGAGCTGCGCGTTCATGGTTTGAAATGTTGGAGGATTCCCGTGAGGAGGAGAGACCTCCAGCTAGATGGGATGAGTTCGTAGATGCCTTCATGGACCACTTCTTGCCTGCCGAGACCATGGCAGCCCGTGCCACAGAGTTTGAGGTTCTTAAGCAGGGTAGCATGAGTGTTTGGGAGTAACATATGGAGTTCGTGAGGTTGTCCAAGTATGCTCCGCAGTTGGTGTCGACTATGGAGGCTGGAGTTTGGCGATTTGCTCAGGGTCTCAGTCCGTTGATAGTAAATGAGGCTGCTACTATGACTTTGCATTCAAACATGAACTATGGGAAGATCGTGGGTTTTGCTCAGGCCACAAAGGCCAGGAAGTTGAAGATTCGAGCAGATAGGGAGAGTAGCAGCAGTACTCGGTCTATGGGTCACTCAGGGAGGTCAGCTCAAGGGAGAGGGTCGTCAGGACCGTCTCAGTCTTATGCTCAGTCCTCAGCCAGTGCACCGTCATCTGTGCACCATTACTAGCAGAGTAGCCCTTCGGGGCCAGGTTCAGACAGCAGGAGGTCCCGCTAGTTCAGTCATTCGGGGATGGGACCTCGATTGCATGGAGGAATATGTCCCAAGTGTGGGAGATTTTATACAGAGGCCTGTTACTTGGATGCTCGAGTGTGTTATAATTGTGGGGTGAGAGGTCACATACAGTGGGACTGTCGTGCGCCCAGACAGGGCACGGGTAGGGGACTTGCTCTGCCATCCAGTTCATCAGTTTCTACTTCATCACTGTGCCCTCCATCCCCAGCAGGGCGTGGTGTAGCCAGAGGTGGAGCTCGTGGTAGGGGCGGACCCAACAGGTTTTATGCATTAAGTGGCCATCAGAGTGCTGAGGTTTTTCCAGATGTTTTCACAGGTATCCTATCTGTTCAGACCTTTGATTGTTATGCTCGTATTGATCTAGGATCTTCTTTGTCCTATGTCACGCCGTTTGTTGCTTCGAATTTTGGGATTGAACCTGAACTGCTTCTTGATCCGTTCTCGGTATCAACTCCGGTTGGTGATTCTATTACAGCTGGGCGGATCTATAGGAATTATGTTGTTATGGTAGGTAGTCGTGTTACCACGGCTGACCTTATCGAGCTCAAGATGGTGGATTTTGATGTAATCACGGGGATGGATTGGCTCTATTCGTGCTTTGCTAAACTTGATTTCCGAACGAGAGTCATGATACTTGAGTTCCCTATTGAGTTGATTGTTGAACTGAAAGGAAATGGTGTTGTGCCGAGGGGTAGGTTTATTTCCTACCTCAAGGCTTCGAAGATGATCAGAAAGGGGTGCATCTATCATTTGGTCCGGGTGGTGGACAAAACTCCAATGGTTCCTGCCCCCGAGTCCGCGCCTGTTGTGAATGAGTTTCTTGAGGTATTTCCATATGAGCTTCCAGGAATTCCGCCATGTAGGGAGATTGATTTCGGGATCGATGTATTGCCAGATACCCAGCCAATATCTATTCCATCATACAGAATGGCACAAGCACATTTGTGAGAGTCAAAAGAGCAGTTGAAGGATCTATAGGATAAGGGGTTTATTCGGCCAAGTGTGTTTCCATGGGGCGCTCCGGTTCTTTTTTCAGAAAGAAGGATGGGTTGCTTCGGATGTGTATCGATTATCGACAGCTTAATAAAGTTACTATCAAGAATAGGTACCATTTGCCTGGGATAGATAATTTGTTCGACCAATTGCAAGGTGCAAGGTTCTTCTCCAAAATTGATTTGCGGTCCGGGTACCACCAATTGAAGATCAGGGAGCAGGATATTCCTAAGACCGCATTCCGGACGCGTTATGGCAACTTTGAATTCTTGGTCATGTATTTTGGGGCTAACTAATGCCCCGACAGCTTTTATGGATCTTATGAATCGGGTGTTCAAGTCATTATTATACTCCTTCGTTATTATTTTCATTGACGACACCCTCGTATATTTGCGGAGCAGGGAGGATCATGCCAACCACCTCAGAGCGGTTTTGCAGACTCTGTATCGGCACCAATTGTATGCCAAGTTTTCCAAATGTGAATTTTGGTTGGAGTCCGTCGCTTTTCTGGTTCATGTTGTTTCCAGTGAGGGAATTCGGGTGGACCCCCAAAAGATTGCAGCGGTGAAGGATTGGCCTAGGCCACGACCCCGAAAGAGATCCGTAGCTTTTTGGGGTTAGCAGGGTATTATCAGAGGTTTGTAGAGGGATTCTCCACCCTTGCCTCTCCATTGACTAAATTGACGCAGAAATCAACTAAGTTCTCGTGGTGAGATGCTTATGAGAAAAGTTTCCAGGAATTGAAGACAAGGTTGACTTCAACACCAGTATTGGCCTTGCTAGAAGGCACAGAGGGGTTTGTAGTTTATTGTGATGCCTCCGGGGTTTGCTTAGGGTGTGTTATGATGAAGCATGGGAAGGTCATAGCATATGTTTCCAGGAAACTCAAGAATCACGAGAAGAATTATCCGACGCATGATTTGGAGCTTGCAGCAGTTGTGTTCGCCTTGAAAATATGGCGACATTATCTTTATGGGGTTCATGTAGATGTGTTTTCAGATCACAAGAGTCTTCAATATCTATTCAAGTAGAAGGAGCTAAATTTGAGGCAGCGCGATGGTTAGAATTTCTTAAGGAATATGATATGGACATCTTGTACCATCCAGGGAAGGCGAACGTGGTGGCCGACACCCTTAGTCGGAAATCCATGGGTAGTTTGGCTCTCTTGAAAGTGGATCAGAGGTTCCTAGCTCGAGAGGTACATCAGTTGGCCAGCCTTGGGGTTTGTATCTCGGCCCCGAATGAGGAGGAACTTATAGTGCATAATACAGCTGAATTGTCGCTCGTGGAAGAGGTTAAAGAAAAGTAGTTTATTGATCCGGCATTGGCACAATTGAAGGAGGCAGCTCTAGGTAACAAAATTTCAGCATTTTCACTCGGTAGCAATGATGGTATGCTAAGGTGCTACGACAGGTTATGTGTCCCAGATGTGGATAATCTTCGGGAAAGGGTAATGGCGGAGGCTCATCATTCCAGGTATTCAGTGCACCCGGGCTCTACAAAGATGTATCACGATCTTAAGGATACCTATTGGTGGAGTGGTATGAAGAAGAGTGTAGCGAACTTCGTCTCTAAGTGCCCGAATTTCCAGCAAGTGAAGGTCGAGCATCAACGGCCGGGAGGGTTGACTCAGCTTATAGAAATACCGATGTGGAAGTGGGAGATGATCAATATGGACTTCGTAAGTTCGGCTCAATTTGGGTAATTGTGGATAGGCTCACCCAATCAGCTCACTTGCCAGTCAAGTCCACCGATACTACGGAGCAATATGCTTGCTGTATATCAAGGAGATAGTGAGGCTTCATGGTACGCCACTTTCTATCATTTCGGATCAAGGATCTCAGTTTACGGCTAACTTATGGAGGAAATTTCAGCAAGGTTTGGGTACTCAAGTGAATCTCAGCACAACTTTTCATCCGCAGATCGATAGTCAAGCAGAGCGGACTATTCAGACGCTCGAGGATATGTTGCAGGCATGTGTTTTGGATATCAAAGGTAATTGGGATGATCACCTTCCCCTTATAGAGTTTGCTTATAACAACAACTTCAATGCTAGCATCCGGATGGCCCCATTCAACCGATCGGGTGGTTCGAGGTTGGTAAAGCGGAATTAATAGGGCCAGATATCGTGCATCAAGCCATGGAGAAGGTAAGAGTCATTCAGGAAAGGATGAATACTGCTCAAAGTCTCCAGAAATCATATGACGTGCGTCGAAGAGAATTGAAGTTTCAAGAGGGAGATTGGGTATTCTTGAGGGTGTCTCCTATGAAGGGAGTCATGCACTTTGGGAAGAAGGTAAAACTAAGTCCTCGGTACGTCGGGCCTTATCAAATCATTCAAAGGATCGGTCAAGTTACGTGTTGGAATTGCCCCCTGAAATGTCCCTCGTACACCCGTTCTTTCGTGTATCCATGTTGAGGAAGGTTGTGGGTGATCCGTCTAAAACTCTGCTTGTTGAAGACGTCAAGGTTACGTAAGAGTTATCATATGAGGAGATTCTGGTTGGTATTCTGGATAGGCAAGTTCAAAAGTTACGAAACAAGGAGATTACTTCAGCTAAAGTGTTGTGGTAAAACCAACAAGTCGAGGAAGCCACGTGGGAAGCGGAAGATGAGATGAAAATAAAATACCCCCATCTATTTGAATAAGTTTAGAAATGATCCTACGAATCTTGTCCCTAGGAGAGCTAGTGTTGTGTCCCAATAGGTGTAAGAATCATCCTTTCTCTTCCCAAATGCCTTATTGTTGTAGTTTCTCCGAGTTGTGCCAACCAAGTTTATGTGTTGTAACTATTTGAGCAAAGTGCATTTCTTTTTAGTAATGAAAGTTCTTTTGCTCCCATGGTAAGGTGATGTATGGAAGTAATAATTAATTTTGCATGAAGACTGTGTATCAAAGTGTTCTAATTGTGTAATGATTAGTTTTTACATGGAGGAACTGTATTGAAATGAATAATTGCGTCGTACCCTTGTGATAGGTAAATGACTTTAATATTACAGATGATTAATGCTTAATTTGATTACATGTAGTGTGCCAAAATGGTTGAAAAGTGTATCCAGAGGTTGAATATGTGCAAGTGTAAGGATTATGCATCTTATAATTGTGGTAAGGTAGCAAGTTTGTGTAGTAATGCTTGGAAATGTGTGTTTTGGATTCTTTGACATGTGGTTATGTCCAAATTTCAAAGGAAACTCTGGAAAAACTTTTCTAAAACAAAATTGAAAGTTAATAAAAGTGTAGGAACTTGCATATCATGTTTGCAAACTCATTTGGTTCCCAAGTCCTCATTCGAGGACGAATGATCTTTAGCGGGGGAGGACGTAAGGCCCCGTGAAAATGAGTGCTCAGATGTTTGCAGCTCATAGAGTCGAGTCTATCTATGTGGATCTAATCCTTTTTACTATTTTGAACTTAAAAATGCGAAATCAAATTTTTTCCAGAAAATAGTCAAAATGCGGTCAAGGATGCTGTCGCAGATCAGCTATCCAGACCGCATTCCTACCGCAGAGTGAATCAGAGAGCAACCAATTTTTGATGTTTAAAATGCGGTCAAATCTGCGATCGCATAATCAAAATGCGGACCGCAGAGTGATCGCATATCGTCCTTGAGAAAATTCGATGGTCAGTTTTGCGATGCCTTCTGCGACCGCGGAACACAAATGCGGACCGCAGTCAGCCGCATTCCCAACCCGAGAGGTTTGAAACTTGAGCCATTTATGTGGTCCATTCTGCGGACCGCATGTCTGTTCTGCGATTGCAGAGCTGCGTCGCAGATTGAGCTCGCCTAGTTACTTTTCTTAAAATCTAATCCCGACCCCTCTTTAATAAAAATACCCCATCCCTCATTTTTAACCCATTTTCTTGCAAAATAAGAGAGAGGAAGAGATGGTCCTAGAGAAAGAAAGCAAATTCTTTATCAATTGATCTTTCAAAACCATTGGAGCTTGGAAAATTCTTGGTGCATTGTCTTCTCTATTGATTTCTCAGGTAAAATCCCAAACTCATTTCCCCCCAAATTTCGAAATTAAGCTTGGGAAGGGAACCTCATACACCTGCTTTGAATTTTCTTCATAAAATCTTCATGCATCCCTTCAAAACTCAAAGATCTTGTAAAAAGGGAATTGGGTAGTGAGAGTGTTTTTCATGAACTTGATTGACTCTTGATTGCTTCGCAAATTGGACTAAAGGTTTAAAGGGGAAGAAACTCAACTCCAGGTATGTATGGCTAATTGTGATCCTTGTGAAATCGCCCTATGGTAGTTGTGATATTGTTGATAGTTGATATACATGTAAGAATCATTGTGAAGCTCTGGTGTTGTATAATTGTGTGGTAGCACTCGTGGTGAATTTTTCGGAAACTAGTAATGTGGAATAATAGAAATGGAAATAATGTGGAACAATGGAAATGGGAATAATGTGGAACAGTGGAAATGTAATTATTGTGGAACAACGTGTGTGATTAGTTGTGAATAACTGTTGTGATGATGTAAATTGTATACCCATTTGATGAACATGAGGAAATTGCTGCTGCTAGTTCTGGGATTTCAATATCCTTGTTGTGGATCTATTTTAACAATGTGCCATCGTTGACTCCTTGTATTTGTTGTTGTGCTGTTTGTTGTTGTGAATTGAAAACTGTCAGGCGGGGTCGGGTTGCGCGTCGCAACATGGTGAAATAAGGTGTGGGTTGGGGTGATAAGGGTGGCCGAGGTAATAAGGGTGGACGAGGCAATAAGGGTGGAAAATGTGATCCAATATCACTATTGATATGAATATGAATCATGGAATGATAAAAGTGGAAATGTGAAAGGAGACAACAGGAGAGTTTGTAACCTGTGGGGCACTGCTTGCCTTTGTTTGACTACTTGAATCAATTGTTGTGAAATGTTTGGTTGTTGCTTCATGGTTGTAATTGTACTATTTTTGTTCAGTTCTATAATTGTATATGCAATATTGGCTTGAGTTCACTTGGGATAGAGTTTGTTCGTACATGCTAGTACAATTCAAATGTACTGACGTCCCTTTTGCCGGGGGCACTACATTCGTGTTATGATCGTAGGTGGATCTGTGGCAGGCATTCTAGTCCACCGTTCCTAGCTCCTCCTCCTCTCTATCGGCGCTGTTTGTGCTAGTGAGCCCCTTTCCTTCCGGGGCCTTGTGTGGCTCATGCCAACTATGTTGTTGTATTTTGGAGTCTTGTGTCCTGTTTTAAAGGTATAGTCGGGGCCTTGTCGTCGTCAAGTGTTGCATTATCGTTCTCTTAGAGGTTTCGTTAACAGTGGTATGTGGGTTAGAACTTGTGTAAAAAGTTGTATGTTTTGGGCGCTGTAAACTTGTATACCACGTTCCCCATTAATCATAATGTGTGTCTATAAAAGAGAAATCATGTGTTTCTTTCAATTGCAAATTTGGTATCTTTTGGCTAATTATCATTGAATAATGTGGGGTAACGCGTGGGAAATAGGAAAAGCACCCAGGTCCACTCAACTGGGGATAACCGGTTGAGTGCCGGTCATGTCCCTCGAATTTGGGGAGTGACAAGCATGGCATCTGACTCTATGGACCGATTCATATTCAACACCGAGATACGCACTGGACGTGTTCTATATCCAGAATCTGAAGAAAAAGCCCACAAAACCTTTAGCGAGTATACTACTCGTTGGAGGTCAGAAGCTACTAAAGTTAGGCCAGCCCTCGAGGAAGAGAAATGAGCAGGTTATTTGTCTAGGCTCGGGTCTGCAATACTATGAGAGGCTGATGTTGATAGATGGTAAAAAATTCTCCAACAACATCAAGTTGGGAGAAAGAATTGAAGAAGGTGTCACGAATGGTGTGGTCACCAATCTCGAAGCATTACTGGCCACCAACAAGGCCTTACAGCTTGGTGGCACGTCAAAGAAAAAGGATGTGAATTTCGTAATGGCTGCACAAATAACCAATTCCCCTATGAAATACCAAACATATCCCTTGGCTCCACTCGCATATCAACCTTCCCTAAATTACCAAGCACCATCACCCACTTACCAAATTCCACCACCCACCTACCAATCATCTCCACCACCCATATATCAACCCACATCACCGAGATATTCTCAACCCGAACCTATGTACCAAGCATATAACTCCCAACCTTCTCATTACCCTTCACCACCTATTCGCTAAAACTTTCCTCGACCCAGACCAAATTTTGATGCAGACCTCCCAGATAGTATACCGCCATTGCCGAACCAATCGACCAACTATATGAAGAACTCAAAGCAGCCGTTTATGTTACCCCTATCCCAGCCGTAACTCCAGAAAATCCCTCCTAATGGGTCAACCCAAACAAAACTTGTGCATACCATTTCGAAATGAAAATCCTTACCATCGACGAGTATCGCTCTTTGAAAGACAAGATTCAGAATATGACTGATAACAAGGTCATTATAGCAAAGAAGCATGCTCCCAATATCCGCAACAACTCTCTGCTCGACCACAAGGGTGAATGTCTCCATATGATCGAGATATAGGATGACTGGGACCTAAAGGGTCAATCGGATTGATTGCTGAAGGAGATGAGCCTAAGAAGCCAGCGGTCACCCTCAACCCCATTGTTGTTCAGATCCAGCCTTCTGAGGGCGATGAGGTAAATACGTCTGTACCACTCGAGTTCAAAGCACCTCATGCAAAGGCACCAAAACCAATTGAGGTTTTCGGGATCCCAAAAGAACCTGCACCATTCGAAGTTGTTGTGCTACCTCCGAGGATGTCGATTCTGATTTCCATGATAGACGTGACCCCCTTCAACGCAAACGCCATACCTTGGGATTACACAGCGGAAGCTAGGAGAAAACGGAAAAAACATACTGGAGAAGCAATCACCGCACAGGGCATGAACAGAACTTGCAGGGTATACACTCCGGAACATTTAGCTGAGTCCAGCAAGCAAGCCTCTAGGAGGCCCGTTGAAACTAGACCCGATGACCTTTGGAGAAAGATACACGCCAAAGAATACTCGATCATTGAGAAACTGAACAAAACACCAGCGCAAATTTCCATCCTGGCTCTTCTGCAAAGCTCTGAGGCATATAAAAATGCCTTGATGAAAATATTGAGTGAAGCTTATATTTCCAGCAACATAACGGGAGGCAAAATGGCGAATATGGTAGGAAAAGTGCTGGAAAGTCACAAGATCACCTTCCATGAGGATGTGTTACCACTAGAAGGACTTAGTCACAACAAGGCATTGCATATCACCGTGCAATGGCGAAGATTATTTCATCACCAGAATCCTGGTTGATGGAGGGTCCAGCCTTAACATTTTTCCACTAATAACCCTTAGAACATTGGGGAAAAGTTTGCTTGAGATCAGAGATCTCTGGATCTATCAATGTTAAAGCTTTTGATGGGTCTCAAAGATTTACCATTGGAGAAATTAGCAGGTGCTTACAGATGGGACCTACCTGGTTCGATGTTGACTTCCAAGTAATAGATATGCCGACATCCAACAATTTATTGCTGGGGCGGCCCTGGATCCATGCCGCTGGGGCCGTGGCATCAACCCTTCATAATGCAGTGAAGTTTGAATGGAATCATCAGTAAGTGATCATTCATGGCGACGATAGCAAGCAACCCTATATATAGTCGCCAAACCATCCCTATGATCGGAGGCAGAAGGAAAATAGGCGGAAAACATACCATCACGTAGAGCGAGTCAATGTCATAGACAAAGATAAGTGGTGGGATAACAAGATTGAGAGCATCCTGAATTGGAACAGGTATGAACCCGGGAAAGGACTTGGCAAGAACCTCCAGGGTATCACCAAACCCATCAAACTAAAGAAACATGGCACTACTTTTGGCTTAGGGTATGAGTATACCTGGAAGGAGTTTGATGATTGGTCACCACCATGGCGCGGCCCATATTATCCATTGGAGCACCCCATACCTCAGGTGGAACCGACCTTTCAGCCAGTCGACACTATATATGAATTAGAGGAAGATGAGACATTGGCATCGATAAAGAACCTATTTCTAGAAGATGACATGGACCGTTGTGTTATCTTTGAGGAGGAAGGCCCTTCCATTCAAGCTGCGAATCGAAGAGAACGCCTCACCTATTGGTCGGTCCAGACCACAAGTTCCCGAAAAGCTTCGGGTAGCAAGGCTAAACAAAGTATCGTGCATCACATTTTTACCTTTTACTAGTTGATTTGTTTTCTTTCTGCATTGTCTTTACTTTTGAAAAGAGCTTCGATGTTTCGAACAGTTATGAATTCAATCAAAGAATTTTCTAAGTTTATTATATATTGCTCTCATTACTTTTCTTTATCATTTACTTTACTTTACATAGTATTATTATTACATATCTTGATGATGAACCAACTACTGTGACTTGCAACGAGGCAGTGCAACAAATGGATATAGACTCATAAGAGGATGATATATCAAAAGAGGTTGTCAGAGAGGTCAAGAACTTTAAGAATAGGCCTAATTCTAATTTGGACGAAACTGAGATAGTTAATTTGGGAGATACCGAGAATGTCAAAGAAACGCGCATCAGTGTGCATCTGTCGCAATCAGAAAAGAAAAAGTACACCGAGTTCCTAATAGAGTATGAGGACATATTTACGCGGTCTTATGATAATATGATTGGTCTCAGCACATCTATTGCAGCTCATAAGTTACCAGCAGATCCGCCATGCCCGCGAGTAGAACAGAAGCTTAGAAAATTCCAGCTAGACATGAGTTTGAAAATCAAAGAAGAGGTTACCAAGCAAGTCAAAGCCAGGGTTCTCAGAGTGGTAGAATACCTGACATGGTAAGCTAACATCGTGCCGGTACCAAAAACAATGGGAAGGTTAGAGTCTGTGTCAACTACTGGGATCTCAACCGGGCCAGTCCCAAGGACTACTTCCCTTTGCCAAATATACACATCTTGATTGACAACTGCACCAAGCATGAGCTGCAGTCATTTTCGATTGTTTTGTTGGATACCATAAAATATGGATGGATGAACAAGATGTAGAGGAAATAGAGTTTATCACGCCATGGGCGATGTATTGTTACAGAATGATGTCGTTTGGAGTAAAGAATGTCGGTGCTACCTACATGAGATCCATGACTACTATCTTTCATGACATGATACATATAGAAATCAAAATATATGTGGACGAAGTCATCATCAAATCTAATAAAGCTGCAGATCATATGGAATACTTGAGAAAGTTCTTCAACAGGTTGAGGAGGTACAACTTGAAACTGAATCCCGCCAAGTGTGCATTCAGAGTTCCTGCCGAAAAGTTATTGGGTTTCATTGTGAGTCATCGAGGAACATAATTGGATCCATTAAAGGTCAAGGCCATTCAAGGGTTGGCGTTCAGACCTTTCAGCCAGTCGACACTTTATATGAATCAGAGGAAGATGAGACATTGGCATCGAAAAAGAACCTATTTCTAGAAGATGACATGGACCGTTGTGTTATCTTTGAGGAGGAAGGCCCTTCCATTAAAGCTGTGAATCGAGGAGAACGCCTAACCAATTGGTCAGTTCAGACCACCAGTGCCCGAAAAGCTTCGGGTAGCAAGGCTAAACAAAGCATCGTGCATCACATTTTTACCTTTGTTTTCTTTCTACATTGTCTTTACTTTTGAAAAGAGCTTCGATGTTTCTAACAGTTATGAATTCAATCAAAGAATTTTCTAAGTTTATTATATATCGCTCCCATTACTTTTCTTTATCATTTACTTTACTTTACATAGTATTATTATTACATATCTTGATGATGAACCAACGACTGTGACTTGCAACGAGGGAGTGCAACAAATGGATATAGACTCATAAGAGGATGATATACCAAAAGAGGTTGTCAGAGGTCAAGAACTTTGAGAATAGGCCTAATTCTAATTTGGACGAAACTGAGATAGTTAATTTGGGAGATACCTAGAATGTCAAAGAAACGTGCATCAGTGTGCATCTATCGCAATCAGAAAAGAAAAAGTACACCGAGTTCCTAATAGAGTATGAGGACATCTTTACGTGGTCTTATGATAATATGATTGGTCTTATCACATCTATTACAGCTCATAAGTTACCAGCAGATCCGCCATGCCCGCGAGTAGAACAGAAGCTTAGAAATTCCAGCTAGACATGAGTTTGAAAATCAAAGAAGAGGTTACCAAGCAAGTCAAAGCCAGGGTTCTCAAAGTGGTAGAATACCCGACATGGTAAGCTAACATTGTCCCAGTACCAAAAAAATGGGAAGGTTAGAGTTTGTGTCAACTACCGGGATCTCAACTGGGCCAGTCCCAAGGACGACTTCCCTTTGCCAAATATACACATCTTGATTGACAACTGCACCAAGCATGAGCTGCAGTCATTTTCGATTGTTTTGCTGGATACCATAAAATATGGATGGATGAAGAATATGTAGAGGAAATAGAGTTTATCACGCCATAGGCGATGTACTGTTACAGAATGATGTCGTTTGGATTAAAGAATGCTGGTGCTACCCACATGAGATCCACGACTACTATCTTTCATGACATGACACATAAAGAAATCAAAATATATGTGGACGAAGTCATCATCAAATCCAATAACGCCGCAGATCATATGGAATACTTGAGAAAGTTCTTCAACAGGTTGAGGAGGTACAACTTGAAACTGAATCCCGCCAAGTGTGCATTCAGAGTTCCTGCCAAAAAGTTATTGGGTTTTACTGTGAGTCATCGAGGAATATAATTGGATCTAGTAAAAGTCAAGGCCATTCAAGAGTTGCCATCACAAAAGAACAAGAAGGACGTGATGAGTTTTCTGGGAAGACTCAACTATATCAGTCGATTCATAGCCTAGTCCACTGTCATTTGTGAACCTATCTTCAAGATTCTAAAGAAGGGTGATGCCACTAAATGAACTGATGACTGTCAAAAGGCTTTTGACAGAATCAAGGAATACTTGTCTACGCCGCCCGTCTTGGTTCTGCCTGAACCAGGAAGACCCCTTTTTCTCATCTTGCAGTATTGGATGGAGCCTTTGGATGTGTTTTAGGAAAACATGATGAAACGGGGAGAAAGGAGCAGGACATCTATTACCTCAGCAAGAAGGCTCGGTATTCCTTATTAGAACGCACCTGTTGCGCTCTGACCTGGGTAGCCTAGAAGTTGAGGTATTATTTATGTGCCTACACAACTTATCTTATATCAAGGATGGATCTGTTAAAGTATATCTTTCAGAAGCCCATGCCTATTAGCAAGCTCGCCAAATGGAAAATCCTGCTAAGCGAATTCGACATTGTTTACATCACTCAGAAGGCAGTCAAAGGACAAGCTCTGGCAGAACATCTTTTGGAAAATCCTGTAGGAGGAGAATACGAACCTCTAAAGATGTATTTTTCTGATGAAGAGGTAGCTTTCATAGGATAAGACATTACAAAATCCTATGATGGTATGTTTTTTGATGGAGCCATAAATTTCAAAGGAGTCGGTATAGGAGCGGTCCTAGTACCAGACCCGGTCAGCATTACCCCGTATCCGCCAAGATCAGGTTCCCATGCACCAACAATATGGCGGAGTATGAAGCTTGCATTCTAGGGATTAAACTGAGCATCGATATGAACATTCAAGAGTTACTAGTGATATCTTTCAGAAGGCCACGCCTACTGGCAAGCTTTCCAAATGGCAAATCCTGCTAAACAAATTCAACATTATTTACGTCACTCAGAAGGCAGTCAAAAGACAAGCTCTGGCAGATCCTCTCGCCAAAAATCCTGTGGGAGGAGAATACGAACCTCTAAAGACGTATTTTCCTGATGAAGAGGTAGCTTTCATAGGGGAAGACATTGCAGAATCCTATGATGGTTGGAGGATGTTTTTCGACGGATCCATAAATTTTAAAGGATTCGGTATAAGAGCGGTCCTAGTACCAGAAACCGGTCAACATTACCCGGTATCCACCAAGCTCAGGTTCCCATGCACAAACAACATGGACGAGTATGAAGCTTGCATTCTAGGGCTTAAACTAGCAATCAATATGAACATTCAAGAGTTACTAGTGATCGGAGACTCGGACCTACTCATACATCAGGTTCGAAAAGAATGGGCAACCAAGAATGCTAAGATACTCCCTTATCTACGTCACATACAGGAATTGTGAAAGAGATTCAGAAAGATGGAATTCCAACATGTTCCTAGAATACAGAATGAGTTCGCTGATGCGCTAGCCACCTTGTCATCCATGATTCAGCATCCAGATACAAGTTTCATTAACTCCATCAATGTCAAGATTCATAACCAACCAGCTTATTGTGCTCACTTTGAGGAAGAAGCCAGGTAACCTTGGTTCCATGACATCAATGAGTATTTGACCACAAGAGAATATCCAGAGCTTGCCAATGCTACTCAGAAGCGCACGCTTCGGAGATTATCCAACAATTTCTTTCAAAGCATAGGAATCCTGTACAGGAGGACTCCTGATTTGGGATTGTAAGGCGTGTCGATGCAAGAAAGGTGAAAAATTGTTAGATGAAGTGCACGCAGGGATATACGGATAGCACATGAGTGGTTTAGCAAAGAAGATACTCCGAACATGATATTTTTGGATGCCTATGGAAACAAACTGCATCCAGTACGTCTGAAAGTGCCATCGATGTCAGATACATGTAGATATGATAAAGTTCCTCCATACTAGCTTAATGCAACAAGCTCACCATGGTCGTTCGTCGCCTGGGGAATGGATGTTATCAGACCAATCAAGTCGGCCGCATCAAACGGGCACAGTTTCATCTTAGTGGCAATCGATTACTTTATTAAATAGGTTGAAGAAGTATCATATAAAGCAGTTACCGAGAAAGTTTTAGTAGATTTCTTCCGCGATCGTATTGTTTGTCGGTTCGGAATTCCAGAATCAATCATTCACCGAAAATGGTTCCAATCTTAACAGCGACCCGATGAAAGTAATATGTGAGATTTTCAAGATCAAACATAAGAACGTTACAGCTTATAGACCTCAAATGAATGGAGTCGTAGAAGAAACCAATAAGAACATCAAGAAGATACTAAGGAAGATGATCGAAAGGCACAAATAATGGCATGAGAATTATCGTTCGCCTTAATGGGTTGTCGTACCACAGTCCGCACATCAACCGGGGCAACTCCCTACATGCTGGTTTATGGCACAGAGGCGGTCATTCCTGCTGAGGTAGAAATTCCCTCCTTGAGGATCATACAAGAAGCAAAGCTAGACGACGCAGTATGGAGTAAAAGGTCGCTACGAGTAGGGCTGTGCATTCGAATCGGTTTATCGATAAATCGAATCGATTATTTTCTTATCGGTTTATCGATATCGGTTTATCGGTTTATCGATTCGATTTCGATTTCAAAAATTTTCCTTATCGGTTTATCGATTCGATTTCGATTTTGGCCATTCGGTTTATCGATTTATCGATAAATCGATAAGAAAAATTAAAAAGACAAATATACCCTTGTTTTATAATACTATTACTACCTTATCCTTATTCCCTTCGCTGCTTTGCTGCTTGCATATAATACTGATATCATATACTTAAGTTAACCCTATTTTTATTTTTCCATCCAGCGCCGCTTCTCTTCACTCTTCAGTTTAGTGACTGAACTTCCGTCACCAACTCACCATTCTCTTCAGCGCCGGCCGCCGCTCTGTTCTATCGCCACTCTCCAATCGTCGTTGTCGTTGTTGTTCCATCGCCACTCACCGCTGTCGCCGACTCGCTGTTGACTCAATCTTCAATCTTTACTTGCTGTCAGGTTTTACAAATAAGTTTGATCTTTGGTTTGAGGTATTTCTGATTTGATATGTGGTGTTGCTGTGTTGGTTATAGTTTTAACTACTCTATTGCTGTTGCTGATCTGCTGTTGGTGTTACTGTTGTCTTGCTGCTGCTGTGGTATTGCTATTGTATTGCTATTGCTGATCTTTCTCTTTCTTCCAGTGTAACTCATTTCCAAGAACCTGTTCGAATCAAGTGTTGTTGTAGTTTTGAAGTTGAAATGCTGAAAAAATTACTTCCTGGAACCTGTGTGTTCAGTTGTCATAATAGAATTGATAGTGGATAAGTTGCATTTGTGTAGTTTTACTTTGATTTGTGTTATAAAACTTGGACTGCCTAATTAGGATTACTTCTGCTAATTTGGATTGTGAAATTTTCACTTAAATTGGACTCCTTAGGACTGTTAGTTCGTGATTATTAGTTATAGACATAGTATGGTTTAGTATTGGTTTCATTGTTAATACTGTGTTAAGGATACAAAATTGGGACTGGCTTGAACTCGTAATTGATTTAGAAGTCAGCATTCAGCGCCTGTTTCAGTATCAGTTTAAATAAGTGTTACAAACAGTTCAGCATGGCAATAGTTAATACTAGCTGCTTAGTTATTAATGTCACTCCCTTGTTTAATTGAATTCACTGTTCTACGCCGTTTGTCGTATTTTTTTCCTCTGGCAGAAAACAGCGAGGAGTGCTGACTTCGTGTTGCTTTGCTTCATTCAACTCGTTTAAGACTGTAAGTTGCATTCTTCATTCACTTCACATAGCTGAAAATGATAATATTGAAATAATATACTTTGTAGCTCAACTACTTTTTGGTAGTTCTCTATTTGAGAAACAAACCCCATTTCGTCAATTGGTTTGCTTTTTTCGTGGCTTCACATGGTTTCTTTCAAATTTCTGAATTAGAGGTCCAAATTGACTCTGCTGTCTCATTTGATTTTGCTTTTGCTTTCCTGCTGTGTTTGGCTTGCTGCTGTTGCAGTTTTGTCTAATTTCAGACTAAAGTTTTGGTCTGAATTAGAGGTACACTTCTGAATTTCACCTAATGTAAGGCTTGATTTGGAATCGAAATGGAATTTGGAGCTCTGATTAGTAGTCATAATTAGTTTTGTTCATAATTTAGCTTACATAGTTTACTTGCTTAGTTCCTTTTTATGATATATGGCATTCTGCCAGTTGCTAACAAATACTATACTGTAAGATGCATTTAGTTGTAAATCTGAGATTTCTTCTTTTCTCTGCTTTCGTTTCGACTCAAGTTTGTTGTCAATATTCTACTTCTCTGCTTAGTCCTTTTCTTTTTTGGTTTCTTTTAAAAGTTTTCTTGTGAACTTTCAGTTTTCTCCCTACTAGTTGCATATGTTGCGAATAGGAAACTTTTAGCTAAATTCAAGAATGTTATGTTCTGCTGCATATCTATTCCTGTTTTGGTTGATCAATCCAAGCTGTGAATCCAGATTTCGCTCGATCTACCAGAAACTTTGGTATTGTAACTTTGGCAAAACAGAGAATAGCATCCAGATTTCTATTGCTGTTGCTGTTGTATTGCTGATGTACTGCTGCTTATGATCTTTCTTCTTCTTCATTTGTAAACCGATATGTTGCGCAGGGAGTAATAATGGGGCCACTTATGACTACTGTTGTGATCGCACTTAAAGATTTGTATGTTGAGTTTGTATTGGAAGAACAGAAGGAATGAGTAGAAGTTGAGGTTGTTTCTCTGTTGATAGTGTGCAGAAGTTGCTAGCTTCTCAGGGATAAAAGCTTACTCAAAATTGAAGAAAAGTGAACTTGTGGAATTGCTCATCAGATGTTGAGATAATGCAAAGATGATTAAGTCGTCCATCCTGTGCTTTACATGCTTTACAGTTAACTGAAGGACTAGTCTCTTTTTCATATCTGCTTTCTTTAATGGAGAAACAAGATGAGAAGGCAGAGTCTGGGAGTTTTAACACATTCCATTGTTGTTTGTTTGTAGCATATGTTGTCTCTAAGTCTAATTGCATTTATGATCTCTTTCTCAAATTGCATACTTTCACTGAATCAGATGCATTTTCAAACCATGATACATGCTAAATTAGCTGCAGAATTTCTTTTCTTTTGCTTTTCCCTAATCAATTCAAAATATAAGAGACAGACGAAATTGGAAACGCCTATTGGCTTATTGATGTTATCGATAACCGAATCGATAAGCCCCCAAAATCGATAAATCGAAATCGAAAAAATCGAAACCTTATTGAAACGATAACGATAAGCATATGTACAAATCGATAATCGATAAGCAATTATCGATAAGAGTCAAAATCGAATCGATAAATCGAATGCACACCCCTAGCTACGAGCAGTTAACCCTTATAGATGGAAAAAGAATGAATGCAGTCTGCCACGGTCAGTTATACCAGAACAGAATGTCCAGAGCCTTCAATAATAGAGTTAAATCGAGGAAATTTATGCCAGGGTAACTGGTGTTGAAGAAGATATTTCCACACCAAGGTGAAGCCAATGGGAAATTCTCTCCCAATTGGCAGGGTTCATACATGGTTCACCGGGTTCTAACTGGATGATCCCTTAATCTTGTAGAAATGGACGGAGAAGTCTGTCCGAAGCCAATCAACTCAGACGCAGTTAAACGGTATTATATTTGATCGCATGTTTTTCTTGATGTAATTTGAGCTATGCAGACCTGATTCCCGTTTATGAGGGGATACGTTGGCATCCCTATGGGTTATGTCACATTTTAATAAAAATTCTATTTTCCCCTGCTATTGGAACTGGGGCAGAATTTTGAGGAAGAAACCCTCAAAATTTCGAAGTCAGTTTGTCAGTCTCCTCATCAGCACCAACCCAGTAAACTGGGGCAGAATTTGAAGAGGACCCTCAAAATTCTGGAATCAACCCGCTTTCAGTCTTTCAGCACATGCATCAGCAGCGCCAGCCCGGTAAACTGGGGCAGAATGTTTAGGAGGACCCTCAAAATTCCAGGACAAGCATGGTTGACATGTCTTTGAACCACATTGCAGTTGTTGGTTCATCCAAAATAAAATTGTTTTTTCAAATATATATACTTACATTATATTTACAAAATCATGCATAAATATCATTTGCATCGCCGATGTTTAGCAACACTACCCCAATAATACACGACGTCAAAAGCTAGGGACAGGAACTAACCTTACCCCTCTGCAGAACTCACAATTGTTCTTTGGATGCAGGCACCCAGGTCACAAATCATTGAACATATTCACCCTTCAGGATAAGCTCTCAGAACGATCGCTCATTCGCAAATTTACTATCTCCACCTTTCATCCTTCTCGGATAAAGAGGGGCAGCTGTTGATATTCAATTTTTCTCTATGTATTTTTATACTCAAAATACTTTCAAAATAGTATATGTAGGAATCAATAAGTATGTCCAAAAGTTTTGGTATTTTTCCACAATTTTAAAGATATTTTAAAATCAATTTATTATCTACTTTAACAGTAAAAAATCCAAAATTATTCCGAAAATTATCATTTTTGTAAACAACTTATTTCATCCTTATATTCACACCAAAATATAATTAAGGTGATTTTTGCATATTTTTACCAATTTATTTGGCATTTTTTAAACTAAATTACATATAATTGCAATTATAGCCTATTTTACAGTTAATCTCATTTTATAATTATAAAATCACGTCCAATATTTTAAGATTAGTACTTATACATTATTAGTTATTTTAATATTTTTTAAACTGTTTAAAAATATTCTTCACTATTTCTATAAAATAAAATAAAAAGGGAAATTGGCTATTTAAAATCTAACCCATTTTTATTTCAATTATAGCCCAAATTGATCCCCTTATTAACCTAATTTCATACCAGCCCAATTCCAATTAAACCGACCCACACCTAATTCAACTATCTGGTCCAACCTTGATCCGATCTAAGTCGTTGATCAAATGAGATCAACGACCCAGATTATATTTCCTAAATTAAATCCCAATTACTCCCCCCCCCCCAAACCCCTCACTTTAGACACGATTTCTATATCTCTCTTTTTATGCTAATATTTTCTCTCCCTTCTCTCTAGAACCTTCTGATTATCTCTCTCGTCTCCGATGAAGCCACCGCCTCTCCGGCCACCTCCACCCTCACTTCTCTCAACACCAGTCGCCATGGAACCGTGTATCAGTGATTCTCTCTAGCTTCGAGACTCCAGAGGCTTCCACCATGCAATATGGTCACAGGGGGCCTTGCCTGGCTTCTCTCCGTCCTTTCTCCGGTAGTTTTTGGTCCGATGGTACTACGAATGCCATTATTAAAGAGTTCTGCAACCAGGTTGCTTGCCTCTCACTGATTTATTGCGAAACCCTAATTTCTTCCTAAGTCTCTCAATCTCTATCTTTTAAAGTGATTTTTAACTTATTCTTTTGTGTTTTACACTACCCTCTACTTGATTTCCTCTATTGTTCAAGCTTTCAATGTTTTGTTCTTTTTCTCAAAAGCTAGGGTTTCCGAACCTCTTTCGAAATCACTATATCTTCTGATTTTTTGTGTAATATGTGTTTATGTTTGTGTTATGTGCTTGTTTGTGTGATCTTTTAGTTACTCTCCGAGTTCTATTCATTAAGTTTTCTATTAGGGTTCCAGTCTTTTATTAATTTTGTGATTTTCTTGCTTAGGGTTGTCTGATTTTCATGCCTATTGTGTTTTATAGGTCTAATTATTCATCATTTACCAAATATTCTGCTGGTTTTATGCATCTCTTCGAATCCCTCATTTGTATATGTTTTCCTTAGAAGTTTTACATTGATTTGGAACCACCTCCTTATTTGTGAGATGCTTTCTTTACTTAGTACTGATTCCCTCTAATTTTCAATCTCATCTGCGATTCTTTGAACTAATTTTTCCAAAATCAATTTTGTAATCTGCCTTTTTAGGTGCACAATACACTACTATTATGCTTTGCTTACTTGAAAATAATCTGTACTTGGTCCCTATTACATGCATCATGCTTTTACTATTCCTATTAGGGAAATATCAATCTTGCAAAGAATTATTTTGCTTAATTGATACAATTTGTATCATTTTGAACCGTGACTCCCTAATTGAAGGGAGTCCGAGTCTTTTATTGATTCTAGTTTGTACTATTTCTATAATTATGACCAATCAATACATGTTACCTTATTTTTTCCTTATTTTCAAAGATATAAATACCCTCATGCTTTCATTAACAAGACATCGAACAAAAGTCATTGTTTTGAACTCTCTCTGTTACACAAAAAGCATATTCAGTGTTTTATCTTGTTTCTACACAACCTCTCTCACTTTCCTTATACTACTTATTACTCAATCGACTTAAAACCAAGGTTGAGTGATTTAGGCTGCTTTACTACTCTACTGTTCTTTACATTGCTACCTACTTTGTCTACCTACCGCTGTTCACTTCTCTGCACACTTCTGCTCACTTCTCTGCATATTATTGCTCACTACTACTCTCTATTATCTCATCTTCAACTGGTATGCCCTCCATTTGATTTACAGCTCTCAAAACAATATGTTTTTATCCATACTGCACTTCATTCTGTTTCTTCTATGCTTTTACTTGTGGTTCTGTTGTTCTTATTACAATTAGCATGCCTCTATGTTAATTGATATGTTTATCTTTCCTTTAATATAATATGCCTACTACTTCCTTTATCTATCTCACGCATGTTCTTCCTTACCCCTAACCATAGTACAACTATCAACATGTAACCCTGAACCTCTTTGGTAAAATGTGACTGCCTAAGTTCTGAAATACCATTCTCTGATGACTATGTATATGCAACTGTGCTCTCACATGTGAACTACTTGTCTCCATTCCCCTTTCCCCTGTTTGTGTTGGTCTTCCATGAACCATGTGATACTCTAATATGATATTGTCTTACTCACCTTCTTACAAGAGATATCACACTCTTCTGTTGTTTTCATTCAAAAACTAGTTCTATATGGATCATCTTTAAACTGTTTTTTAAACTCAATTGCTTTAAAAGAAAAACTCAATCACACTCTCACTACTCATAGAGTTTAGGTTCTACCCGCTTCGTGTAAGCATTGCTTTGGGTACCTTGTGAGCGCTCACTGAACTTTGATTCACAAGGCTGGTAATTCCACACTGCACTTGTTCAATGTTTGATATTGTTTGGGTGCTTGCTATTAGCCAAGGACACCAATGGGCCCTTAGGGAGCTTTGCCGCACCCAAAACATGGTAAAGACCTGTGAAACTCCAAAGAAGTGAGGTTGGAAAATTGGGCCTAGTTGAAGGCTCCCTATAGAATAATTTCTTATTTTATTCTTCAGTACTGTAATTTAACTATCTTGGCTTGTAATAATTTGTAATGAACGATCGGGGTCATAGTGAAAATGGGTGGGGTTATGCATGTTTAGTTTAAATAATAGGTAGAAAACATGCCTATAAGGATTTACTTACTTGTTTTTGCAATAGATATCATGTATATGACATGTATCTCATATAGCAGTAATCATGTTTTAGACTCTCCACTTTTAGCTTGTTGTCATTCTCATTTCATAATCACGACTAGCTAATAACTAATGAATAACTGTTAAAATAACCGGTGCATTCTCACTGGCATTTAGATACCATGTTTTATGACTTTTACGTGCATTAGACACCGTGTTACTTAAGGTCTTTATTTTTGTCCGAGTTGCAATTTGTTGAACCAACATGTTTAATCTAATAGTACAAGTCTGGTTAACTACGTTATTTTAAAACTTGGTTTAATATGCATGCTTACCTTTAAGATAAGTAAGCAATACATACGACGCCTAGGCAAGCTTTAGGCTCAATATAAGGGTCGAAATGGAATTCCAAAAGTTGGAGTAGGTTCGTTGTGGCATTTGTGATGTGTGTCAAAATTTTAGGTCATTCAGATGAGTTTTGATAGACTTTTTGATTGAAAGCGGAATTTGGAAGATCTTGGAATTCTTAGGCTTGAATATGACGTGTTTTGATGTTGTTTTGAATGTTCCGAAGGTTGGAAAAAGTTTTAATGATGTTATGAGATATTTTGGAATGTCTGGTTGAGATATGAGGGCCTCGGGTGAGTTTCGGGTGGTTAGCCGGATCAGTTCAAGTTGTGAAAAATTGTAGAAAATTTGTTGTGAGTGTTGCAGACTTTTGGCCTTCGCGTTTTTGAGTGGGTCCTCGCTTCGCGAAGGGCAAAGATGGGAGCCTGTGAAGTTGGACTTTGCATTCACTAAGTAGGTCCCGCGATTGCGAATGGTTGAGCTTAATGGTCATCGGGTTCGCGTGTGTTTGGCCGCGTTCGCGTAGAGAAAAAGCTAGCAGCTGGGTCCAAATAAAATTAGTCTTCGCGTTCGCGTGTGGGTGGCCGCATATGCGAGGAGTGGTGAAGCTAAAGGTTCCAAGTTGCGTGCGTTGTGTTGAATTCGCAATGAAGGGAAAACTGGTCAACTCAAATTTGTGCTTCGCGGACGTGAGGTGTTGACCGCGTTCGCTATGAAAGATTTTTAAGTGCTGGGCAGAATGTTTAAAAGACCTATTTCCGCAATTTTGGGTCAATGTTCCTTTATTTTTGGGCGATTTTGAAGCTTTTATAAGGGTATTGACGAGGGAATCAATGGGGAGAACTTGCAGGTAAGATATATGGACTTAATACTCAATCCTAATTTGATTTTTACCTAATTAATTATGAAATTTGTAAGCCTAAATATTGAAGAACTAGCGCTTATTATTGGATAACTAGAATTTGGGATTTGAAGGGTCGTATGTGGTTGGATTTAGTGTTTTCATATGAATGAACTCGAGGAGTGATAAGGAGTCTATTGACGTAACTTTTATCGAATTCCGAGACGTGGGTCTGAGGGTCGAATTGGGCCAATTTCAGAATTTGTGTTGTAATTTGATTTCTTTCGAGTGGGCTTTATTCCCTTAGCATATTTTGATGGGTTTGCACTGATTTTGGTTAGATTTGGAGCATCTGGAGGCCGATTCGAGAGGCAAGGGCATCACGAGCTAGAGTTTGGACGGGATAGAGGTGAGTAATGATTGTAAATGCATATAGGCCATCCCAAATGACTGTTTTACTGCGTATTTGATTGAAAATTGTTTGTTATCATCATGTTTTGGGCTGAATGCCATATTTGGACCTCGTGCCAACTATTTGGACCCTTAGGGGATTTTTACTCATGTTCCTCATTGTATTAACTTTATACTTGTACTTAGTCGTGCTACATTCTATTATTATCATAACTCAGTTATGTTTACTCTATTTTGACGTTTCAAATGATATTTTTAGCTGGGCATCCTATTTTACTGTGCCTAGTGGCTTTTAGAGATTTCTGACCGTATAGGGCCTGTGTTGTGAGGTTATTGAGCTGATTCATCATTATGAGGTCGAGGGCCTGAGTTGTATGCCACGATGTGGCTTGATATGAGGCCGAGAGTAGTTGATTATGCCACGAGATAGGTTGTTATTGTGCTTGAGCCGTAAGGGGCCCCTCCCGGAGTCTGTACACCCCAATGAGCGCGGGTACCTAATGTGATATGTTATATAGCCCGAGAGGCTGGTGTTGTTCCATGTTATTTTCCGAGAGGCTGATATGAGTGACTATAAGATAGCCCAATGGGCTGATTCTGTTGGTAATTTTCTCGAGGGGCTGATTTTATGTGTTTATCTATTCTCACTGCTTTTCATTCACTCGTTTAAATTGCTAAAAGATGTTTTATTTGTTTATCTCTCAACCGCTTTCATTTTTGTTATTCACTGAGTTGGAGTATTCACATTACTCCCTGCACCCTGTGTGTAGATTCAGGAGTCTCGGGTCCCACTTCTGACTCGCTTACCATTTCTTCAGTTGTGTGAACAAATCTTTTACTACCCCAAGATTTCATTTTTCGAAATTTTGGATTTTGGGGTTAGAAAAGATCAGTGCGACTCTTCGTCGAACAAATGGAAGGTGTAATGGAGGATGTAGTGATTGGAGCATTCTGGTAAAAATGGGGATATTGAGATAGAATTCTTATGGTACAATTGAGTTTTGAAAGATTGTTGATAATTTGTTTGGAAATTAAGTGTTTCATATTCATTCCCAATTTTCAAAAATTCGGATTGGGGAAGTGAGAACTAGGGTTTTGTGAAATAATAAACAATTGTGAAAAAGGAGAAAGAAAATGTGTCCTTGGAGTTGAATATGTTCGTGTACATCAACATATTTCAGTACCAACAACCTATAGGGGAGAAGGGGAAAGCGAGTGGAACAGTGTGTAGGCAACGAGAGAGACAACCTTGTCTTCTTTCTCTGATTTTCTCTTATCATTTTTGGCTAAAAATTTAAAACTCTGGCGATCTTGTTATCATTTTCGGCAACTGTGAGGCCATGGACGCCGGTTGTTGGTTTCTTAATGAGAGGAAGAACAGAGGAGATGACTATGAAAAAAGTTGAAATATCTACAAAATAAACTGGTATTATACAAAAATTATACAAAATATGCTACCACTATACAATTTATATATAAAAAAGACTGTCACTATACAATTTATATATAAATAGAGTGTCACTATATAAAATATATACAATAATAGATGTAAATATATAATTTATATACAAAATAAATGTAACTATTCAAAATATATACAAAAAAGACTGTCACTATTCAAAAATACATGATAACACTCCAAATACACATTATGCCCATATTACACATACAAAAATGGATATAATTTATATACACTATATTTACATATTAGAAAATACACATTATATAGAATTTTGATACATTGTTCAGACATATTATACATTCACAATACAAAATACATTTGGGGTACATAAATATATACACTTTAGATATACAAGCACACTAGAGATAGATTCAATATACACCAAGGTTACACTGTCAAACTTAGGATGTAATATTCATACATTGCAAAAAAGAGTTGCTCTATCGCGCTAGGCAGGGGTCGAACCTATGACTTAGGAAACATGCACTCTATCCACTGAACTACCTTCACTTATGTTGTTATACTTATTTCTTTCAGCTAATATATAATACTTTTGGGCCGAAAGACCATTTTTTGTAAATAGGATAAAATATGAGTTATTAAAACTTTGAGGGGCTATATAATTTCTAAAAAAAAACTTACTCCACTACTACTAGAAATGGAGTGGAAGTGGGTAGTTTCGGTAATTGAGGGTTCTTCCAACCTGCTTCCCCGCCTAGGGTTTTGTTAGATGGTCAATATATAAACTAAATGATCACATATTTTTTTTCTTCTTCACCTGTCTGCATCTCCTTCCTCAGGCCGTCAAAGTAAAACCCTAGGATAGGAACCCAATTTGGTGAGTCCCAAAATCTCTCTTTTTCCTCTACACTATTATTCATTTGTCAATCTGCTTAACGCTTGTGATATTATTATTTTAATTGGAAACGACAGGGTTGTTTGTGGTGTGAGAAAATGGCAACAGTACCAGGGCAATTAGTGTGGGAAATGGTGAAGAAGAACAACTCCTTTTTAGTGAAGGAGTTTGGTAATGGTAGCGCTGGTGTTGTGTTTAGCAAAGAGCCTAACAATCTTTACAATCTTCACTCTTACAAACACTCTGGTTAGTGCTTCACTACTTTCAATTTCTCAAATTCATTTACTTACTCAAATATTGAACTTTCATGTGATGTTTATTTTCTATTAGACTAATTTTGAACCATTAAAAATTTGGCACTTTTACAGCAGGTCTTATGTTTTCTAGGAGAGGTTTAACCTTTCAGAAATTTATGAATTTCTAATGTCTTTTATTGTTATTTGCGTAATAGTGACATGAGATGATTCAAAATGGAGTATTGTGGTTAGTGATGATTCATATGGCCGGTCCCAACTTTTGGGACTGAGGTGTAGCTGTTGTTGTCATAAATTTTCCCATCACAGCTATTTTAATGCACAGAGTCAATTTATTGTATTAATGTCGTGTTCAGCCGAATGCCCTGGATATTTGGTATGAGAATGAAATGGATACTGAAATACCAGAATGTATAAAGAGCATTATAGCCGACCCCAATTACTTTGTGGTTGAGCTTTAGTTGATTGATAGATTGCCTTTGAACCAACATATAGCAACTAAAGCTGTTACTTGGATTGGGTGATAATATAGTATTTTTGACATCTTAGAAATTTTGGTTTGCCATGCCTCAAGTTAGCATATTGCAGTGTTGTCAAAGGCGCGTTTAAAGCGCGCTTAAGCCCTGAATAGAGGCTCAAAGCGCGTTGAATGCGTGTTTGCAGGCGCTTTAGTGTCGCATCAAGGCTCTAAGGCATACTTTTCTTTCCCAATGAATATAATCCTGAAAAGGCCACATTAAACAATTGGTATTTTGCTTTATCGTAATTGTTTTTCAATTTCTTTGTCCATATATTTGTTATTTATGCTTATAATTATTAATCTTGTACTACATATGCATATTTTTACTTTTTCTCCGGTCGCCTTTTTTGATTAAAGCCCACGTTTTAGTTGCGCTTTGCGCCTAAAGCTCCAATGGACCTTAGAGCTTTTTTGTGCTTTTCGCCTTTGATAACACTGCTGATATAGTTAAGCTGTTATTGTATTGATTTTCTAGGCCTAGCAAACAAGAAAACTGTGACTATACAGGCTGTAGGCAAAGATCAATCTGTGTTGCTTGCTACAACGAAGACCAAGAAACAGAACAAGCCTTCAAGCTTGCTAAATAAATCTGCAATGAAGAAGGAATTCCGCCGCATGGCCAAGGCTGTTTCTAATCAGGTAGAGATTTTATTGATCTTTTATGAAGACTGGGCAGGATCAAATTTACTGCATTATAGTTACTTTATAACTGGGAAATGTTTATCATGCAATAACCTAAACTTGGTTCTTTATGCTTAGGTTCTCTCCATAATGTAACCTAAAGTGGGTTCTTAGTTTGCTGGTTATATTGTGAAGAGATTGTACATAATCAACAGTAAAGATTACTTCCCAGAGAGCTAGATAAATTGCTCGTAAAGATGATATGTTGGTTATTATTGTTTGCTTTCATCCTCACTGGTTATAGTGCTCTTGATGTTTGTTCACATTAATGAAATTCCTCAATAAACACAAGTATTAAGACCTTTAACCTTTATATCACAAGCTCAATTTTAGTTTGCTTTCTAGGATGGTCTATTTCTATCAAAGTGTTCATTGTAATCATTTTTGTAATTTAAAGACTGGTCCTAATTAGGGATGGATAGTTGGGGTGAGAACTATCACTTCTATATAGTAAGCAAAATGCTATTGATTACTGAAATTCAGGTCAACCCATCCAAACCAAATAGTCCTCAAGAATTCTTATGCGGAATATTATCTGGTACTTGACTTTTAGAAATTGTAATGAACCCTACAGTAAGTATCCAAATCATTTTGACTGAATTGTTGATGTTTCTGTTGTATCTGCCTCAGTTCTTCCTTCAAAAAGTTCCTCACTGTTTTATCTCTTAGCACTTTCTCATTATGTTATTTTGTGTGCTGCTTATTGTACACCTCAGCTAATTAGCCCTTTGCTCTAGTTACTGTTCCATAATCAGTGCCTTTATCAAAGAGATATTCAACACTAATGATGTTAGGTTATTTGGATAAAGTGTTACTTGGCTCAATTCATGATTGGTTGGTCGGTCTTGTATACAGGTTGCAGACAACTATTACAGGCCAGATCTGAAGAAGGCAGCCCTTGCAAGGTTGAGTGCTGTGAACAGGAGTCTCAAGGTCGCCAAGTCTGGTGTCAAGAAGAGGAACAGACAGGCCTAGAATATGAGATGTTACATTGTACGAGTTTGTGATGCCATGTTCTCTCATTAAGTAACAAAGTTTTGCTTTTCGATTTTATGTTTTAATCTTTTCAAAAAGCTGTCGGGAGGCCTTGCTTTTGGATTAAATAGACTTTATGATCATTTAGAAAGATTCATTCAATTTGTGGAAGCTGTGGTATATTGGACGTTTATGAATGGTCCGTTCCTTAGTCCTTTAGATTGTTGCATTTCTTTCGTAACGTGTGCCTAATTGGATTAGCTGCTGAGTTGGTATGGTTAGACTGTGGTCTGGAATTAAGTATATCTCAGATTGTAAATATGAAAATTCAATAGCAATTAAAAACGAAAGTGTCTGGGAGTAAAACAAACTTTAAATGTGACATTAAGGGATCCTACCAGTATTAGGTCAAAGGGAGTTTTATAGCGTTACCCGCAAAAATTAAACTAATTACCCTTGTTATTTTTTTTCGAAATCATATTATTCTTTATTTTCTTTATTCACCATAATCTGGTTGTATACTCAATTTGGCTTGTTTCTTTTTATTCTTTTTTAATTTTTCTTCCCTTTTGTTTATTTTTTAATTTTGTGTTTCTTTTCTAATTTCTTTCAATTCTTTTTAATTCCCTTTTCCCATATTACTGTTTTATGTCTTCTGACACCTATTTCTTTTACAATGAATATTATTTTCATGGAACTTCATCAAAAAATTTATTTAAGAAAATATTTACAAGGACCTAGTTGGAAAGGTTAAAAAATTAAAAAATGACTTATTTAGTTATATATTGTTATATTATATATAACAATATAATGTTACAGTAACCATGACTTTAGCTTTGCACAATAGCACCTAGATGATTCAACAAATAGCAGTCGAAGTATGCTATTATGGTATATTGTATACTATTATAGTATATTGTTGCAGTATACTATTAGGTAATTGTGTTTTTTTTACCGTTATGGTATTATACTATTGCCGTATAGCTATATACTTCTACAATATATTGTATATACTTCAACAATATATTGTTGGACAACTGTACGTTCTTTTTTCTATTTTCAGCTGAAAATTTCCATCTCAATCACTTCAAATCAGCTGCAATTGCGATCAAATTTCAGTATGAACTTCCAGAATTTACTATGAGTAATATTTAATAGCACCGAAATCATAATTAAATTTCGAAAAATGACTCGAACTAGAACAAATAGTAACGAGAAAATATAAAATTCGCAGGTAGGGAGAGAGCGTTTTTTTGGCGATGAAAGGTATTCAACTAGCGAAGATTTCATGTAGCAAGAGAAAATTAAACTACATGCGCGTAGTGAGTTAATTGAATCGTAATCCGTAAATATTAAGCAAACCTCATTTGTTGTATACACAAAAACATCACATAACTAAACAAAAAATGCTATTCCTTGCACCCATTAATTTGTCAATTATTTACTTTACGAATATTATAAAAATATTGCTTATCAAATAAACAGTTTATTTATATGAAAATAAAAGCAAGAATAAAAGAGAGAAAATCGATGAAAAGGGAAATAAAATGTTTCTTACCTTAGATTGAAGGATTTATTCATTGCTTCTCAAGCCTTTAAAGACTTTCTTAATGGAAGGACGGATAATAATTTTATAAGGAATAAGTATGTATACTAATTATTATCCAAATGGGTAATTAGTTTATAGTAAGGTTTATTTCCTTACTAGGTATGTATAGTAAGGAACAGGTACGCACGGGACGCCCTATCACACTGTTTCTTTTAACTGTTTAACTTCATAATTTTGTACTTCATTTAGGACCGACATTTTTTCTAACATACAATAAGTGCAACAAATCCACACTTATGTAAAGTTTAAAATTAACAATGCGCTTATTTAGTAAGTAAACAATTATGAGTAACTCAATTACATAGGATTTGTCAAATTTTTATAATTTCAAATTGACTAGTTTTAGAATTCATTCAAATCGAGTTACAAGGCATTTTGGACAAGAGGGGTTACTCTGATGGTAAGCAACCCCCACTTCCAACGGAGAGGTTGTGAGTTCGAGTCTCCCCAAAAGCAAGGCGGGAAGTTCTTGGAGGGAAGGTTGCCGGGGGTCTACTTGGAAACAGCCTCTTACAAAGCATTTCTAGATGTTCCATCCCCTAATTACAACATCAACATCGCGAGCCCTCGTGCAAATCAGCAGTCTCACTGATGCATGGAGGAAAGAAGAACCAACTTTCTTTGACAGTACTAACTCGAATATTTTCAGGTTGTGCTTTGTAATGAAGTGAAACTGCAATGAACCAAACTTCAAGGTTAAATATATCAATAGATGTGAAAATTGTAAATGAGCAGGGTAAACAAGGTATATGTAAGTAACTTGATAATGAGATAATATCAGCATCAAAATGTCTTAACACCAGATGCAACAGAAGGATAGCAACAACCTAGACATGCATCAAATAGAATAAAATGGTCAGAACATTGTAGTATAACGATTTCTACCAATGAATTTATATATTCTCCTTTAAGAGACAGACTGCTGAAACAAAAAAAAATTAAATTCACAAATATTGATGTAAATGCTTTTCAAGGGAATCATAGCACGTAAAAAAATATGCATAGTGATCATAAAATGAGAATCTAAACACTGATATTTCCAGGTCTTAAGTATTTAGTATTACAGTAAAGTTTATCATAAACTCGAAATAGTAATCTAAATAGCATCTTACAATATAACACCTAAAATTCTATAATGGACTATTGTAATTGCACCTACTTGTTCCTCTTACAAATTACTATTATAATAGAAAAAATAAAATAATTCGTTTATTCTCTATATAACAACATAACTATTTCATCAAAATAGAACATCTGATATCTCGAAATAATACCTGCAAGTTTCTTTCTTCTTCATAACCTCAAACGATTTTCTACTAGACAACTCATGTCTCCATTCAAAGCAAAAGAAGACACTGGTAATGTAAGATCTTTCATGTACAAACAATAACTTACAAATATTTCAACTTAGAGCCATCCAACCAATAGATTCATAAGCATTTCACATTTCTTTCATCATTCCATACTCTATATATCTAAAGGATTAGAGATTTTAAAGCAACGAAGTACCTTATTGTCGACACCCTCTTTTTCTAAGATCGAAATTGGGTTCACGATATTTGGGAGGACAACTCGTTCCTGTTTGGGAATAGGGTTTTCGGAATTGAAGAGTTGCCACCTAATGATTAAGTACATTAGGACACTAAAGGGGCTTGAGTTTGAAGAACCAGAGTTTGGGTAAGGGCTAGAAATTATCTCGAGGGGAAGGTGTTAGGTACCCCTCAAGATCCACTGGTGTGGTTCTCGGCCATGATACAATTATGACTTCACATAATCAAACAAGCAATTTAGGGCTCAAATAAAGTGATTGCATATAATATTGCAATAAGTTGAAAATTTTTGAAGGAAAGTAAAGAGGGCGGAAATTTGAAAGATTTGAACAATTCTAAAGAAAGCAAATAAAGACAAGTAAAGGGAGATGGGTCCTAGATTTGTGATTAATATGGATCACGTCAATGCAATATCCAGTAATTACTCCTCAGAGAGTGGCTACATGAGATATTATCGTATCGGGCATCATTTTCATATTCTACCCTACCCACCCCTAGCCCCGAGATATTAGCGTATCGGTCATCATTTCCATATTCTACCCTACCCACCCCGTAAAGGATATTTAAAATGCATGGGTTGGCCATGAATGCTTATTTCATGCTATTACCAGTCCCATCCTATAAGTCCTAGAGGGCATTTAGGACCACTATTCCTACAAGGGTAAGGTCTTGGCTGAACCCTCAGGTTTAAAGGATAAAATGCTAAGCGCATACATAACAAATAGGACCGCACATAAGGGAGTATACAAGGAAAAATAAGGCTCACAGATTCCTTCACAAGTAAACACGTAATCTCAAACACATTTAAGGTCTCAAAGATAAGAGTTTTTAAAGAAAAGGAATAGTAACATCAGTTGAGTAAGTAAAAGAGTCGTTAAAGCATGGTTTTGAAAAAATAAAGTAGAGATTTGAAAAATACAGTAGCTTAACTAGATATAAGACAAGTATCAAAATAACACGATTTTAGGCAGAAAAGGTAACCCAGCAATTTGAAAAATATAATAGAACAAGAATAAGAAATCAGTAAGAGTAAATAGATGCACGATTTCAAATTTTTGTTTCCAGATAGAGAGGGATTTTTAGTAAAACGGAGTGAACTTTAGAGAGTCAAAACAAGAATGGGAGCAGTAGAGTTCAAATTAAAAGAGGCTGGTTAGTCTTAAACTAGTAAAAACAAGATTAATCGATTAGGCCTAAAGTTTGCCTAGGCGTTGTATGCATTGCCTAATTATCTTAGAGGGTGAACATGCACATTTGATTTCAAGTTTTACAAGGATATAATTAACTAAACTTGTATTATTAGAGTAAGCATGCTAATGAGGCGTTTAAAAATTGCAACTCAGAAAAAAATAAAACCCTAAAAAACAAAATGTCTAATGCATGTAGAAGATCCTAAATCATAGGTTCTAAATGCTAATGAGAATGCGACAATAGTTGTATAATAGTTATTTATGGGTTATTAACTGATCATGGTTACGAAATGAATTTAAGAATAGGATGAAAGTAAAGGGCCTAAAACATGATCTCTAATGTATGAGATGCATGTCCTATACATGATATCTATTACGCAAATAGGTAAATAAAGTCCTATAAGCATGTTTTCTACGCATTACTTAAACTAAGTATGCATAACCCCCTCCCATATTCACTATTCAACTTCAATAATTCATTTACAAATTATTACAAACCAATGATAGCTGAATAAAGAATAAAAATAAGAAGTTATTCTATAGGGAGCCTTCATTCAGGACCAATCTTCCAATCTCACTCCTTTCGAGTTTTACAGCCTTTTCCATGGTTTGGGTGTGGCAAAGCTCCCAAGGTCCCATTGGGTCCCTGGCCAATATCAGCACCCAAACACTTACCAAAATGTTAAACAAGTGCAGTATGGGATTACCAGCCTTGTGCATCAAAGTTCAGTGAGTACTCATAGGTACCCAAAGCAATGCTTACACGAAGGGGGTAGAACCTAATCTCTAAGAGTATTGAGAGTGCTTTATATAACTTTATAGGAATTGAGTTGAGAAAAAAATAGTTTGAATATGATCCATCTAGAATCAATTCTTGAAAGAAAATTATAGTAGAGTGTAACCGTTATGGAAGAAGGTGAGTAGAACAATCTCAGAACTAGAATATCACAGATAGTTCAGGGAAGCAAACACAAACATGGGAAAGGGGAAATGGGGAAAAATAGTTCACATGTAGGAGCATATTTGCATATTTGTAGACATCAGAGAAAAAATTTCAGAACTTAAACAATCACAACACATTTCATCACAAAGTGTTCATGCTAGGAGCTTAACAACATGAGATCGATGGATGCCAAAGAGGTTCACACATCATGTTTAGGAAAAAGGTTCAGGATTACTTGTAGCTAGGAGGGTCATGAATACATGCTGATAAGTTACTGGGTTAGGGATAAGGAAGAATTGTAGTAAACAAGTAAGGGAAGCAGAAGACATGCTGATTAAGGGAAAGGTAATCACATCAGTGAACTAGTGAAGAGGTATACTAACTGCAATCTAAACAGCAGAACCATAAGTAGAAGCATAAAAGAAATAAGAGAAAGTCAAATACGAATAAAAACATGTTATTTTGGATGCTATAAATTAAATAGAAGACATACTAGTTAAGAGTGAGAGAATAGAATTGTAACATGCAGGGAAATAGAGAAATAGACAGTAGTGTGCAGAGTAAGAGAGAGGCAATGTATAGAGTAATAAAATAGTTGAGTAACAAGTTACTCAGTCTTGGCTTTCAGGCGACTGGGTAGCCAGTAGTCAATACGAGAAGCGAGAGAGAATATGAGTATGCTTGTGTCTGTGATATGCAGTGTGTTAAAGTATTTGTTGTTTTGAAAACAAGTAGATAATAAGGTAACAAGTAGCGACTTAACATAATTGTAGAAACAATACCAATTGGAATAAATTACATGACCAAACTCCTTTTAATTAGCGAGTAATGATTCGAATGGGTACAAGTTATATCAGATGAGGAAAGAATCACTTAGACTACTGACTATACCATAATAGGAGTAGTAAAATATGTTACATGTAATAAAGGCCAGATACATAATATTTCAAGTAAGGAAAATATATACTGAATATTTGAAAGTATGTTTATGCACATAAATATAGTAAAAATATAAATTAATTTTGAAAATTAGTTAAAAAATCACGGATGAGACTAAAATCATAATGAATTAGTTCTAACTAAAGAAAGCATCTCACAAATAAGGAAGTGATTCAGAATCAGTGAAAATCTTTTAAGGAGAACATATACAAAATCATGGATTCAAAGAGATGCACAGAATCAGCGGAATATTTGGTAAACAATGAATAATCAGACCTATTAAACACAGTAGGCACGAAAATCCGAGAACCCTAAGCAAGAAATCATATAAACAGTATAAGGTTGGAAGCTCTAACAACAAAATTAAAGCATAGAACTCAGAGAATAACCCAGAAGAATACACAAACAAGCAAATAATACAAACACAAACATATAAAGCTAGGGTTTCATCAGACTTAAGCGAAAATATTTAGAAATTGAGAATCATGAATTAGTACTCAAAATTAGAAAATAAAGTGATTTCGAAAAGGGGTTCAGAAACCCTAATTTCAAAAAGGGAACAAAACGTTTAAAACTTGAGCAATCGTAGAGATCGAGTAGGGAATAGCGTAAAACATAAATTTGTGAGTTAAAATCATTACAAATACGGAGATTTAAGAGGTCTGGGTCAAGATTAGGGTTTCATAAGAAATTAGTAAGAGAAGTAAGAGAAACCTGGATGTGAAACTCAGCAATAATGGTGTTCATAGTGCCTTCGGAGCAAAACCCATCGCCGAAAGGCCGGAGACAAACCATGAAAAGCTTAAGCAACCATATCATATGGTGGAGGCTTCTGGGGTCTCAAGGATAGAGGGAATCTGCGGGATATGGCTTCACGATGGCTGGTGGTCGAAAGAGATGAGACTCGAGGTTGCCGGAGAGATGGTGAAAGCCATCGGAGAAGAAGAACCAGAAGGTTTTAGAGAGAAGGAGGAGAGGAAGAGATGAAGTAAAGAGAGAGAGAGAGAGATCGATCTCAAAGAATGAGAGATCAAGGGGGGGGGGGGGGTTAGGTTAGGATTTAATTAAGGAAAAAAGATCTAGGCCGTTGATCTTATCTAATCAGCGACTCAGATTGTTTCGGGGCTGGGTCAGGTTAGATTAGAGGTTGGGCTGGGTCTGAAATTGGGTCTTGGGTCAATTGCGTTAAGTTAAAATCTGATGGGGTGGGTTAAAATTGGGGCTAAATTGCAATAATAATGGGCTATATGCTAAATAGCCAATTTCTCATTTTTATTATATATAAAATAGTTAAAATAATTTTAAAAATAAATGTAAAGAATTTAACTAATTAATAATGTATAAGTATTCATGTAAATATACTGTAAATGATTTTATAAATGTAAAATACTGTTAATCGTAATATAGGCTATAATTGCAATTTATGCAATTTAGCTAATAAATATCAGATAAATTTGTAAAAATATGCAAAAATCACCTTAATTATTTTTTGGCGTAAATATGAGGATGAAAATAAATTATTCACCAAAAATGATAGTCTGGGAATAATTATTGAATTTTGTACTGCTAAGATAGACAATAAATTGAGTTTAAAAATCTAAAAAGTAGGGATCAAAACTCTTGGGCATTCTTATATATGCATACACATGTTACTTTGAATATAAAAAATACATAGGAAAAAATTGGGTGTCAACAATTGCCCCTCTTTACTCGAGAAGGATGAAAGAGTTATCGGGTAAAGATATAATGGCCAATTTTGACGGAATGAAACGATTTGAAAGGTTTTGACCGAGCTCAGGTTCCTGAACTACCTACATATCCCTGGTATTATAGGAATCATGCCATATATAGTTTAGGTCCATTGATGGAACACGCCGATGGGGGTTTTGAAAAGAACGGACGCGATGTTTGGGTTGAGAAAGGTGGTTAAAGTCTGACAGACTGCGGTAACTGGAGCTGGGTCGCTCCTGCTGAGACGACTATTGATTGCAGATGTACCTGAAAATGAATAATGCCAGCATACATTGTGCATAAATTTAAACGTGATGCAACTTCCCATTGGACCATAAATTCTATCTTGGACGGCTAGGATGATGTCATCAAACCATGACGTCTTGGGCCATGAAACATATAATAAAGGATTCACAGGCCATAAAATGATGTTCTCAGGCTATGAGAATGATGCCTCCGAACTATGATGCCTTTGAATAATGATATGTAAAACGATAAAAGTGGGGTCCTCAGGACATGGCATGCGTTTTTGGGCTATGAAAATGGTGCCTCCAAACAATGTCGCCTTTGGACAATTTGGCGATCTTTCAGCCCATGCAGAAGGTGGCGATCTTTTAGCCGATGCAAAATGTAAATAAAAGTGGCGATATTTCAGTCGGTACAAGGTTTAAATAAATTGCTGATATTTCAGCCATGCAACAGAAGGTGGAGATATTTTAGCCATGAAAAATAAGGGGGCGATATTTCAGCCATGTAAAATAAGGTGGCGATATTTCAGCCATGCAAAAGAAGGTGGCGATATTTCAGCCATGCAGGATGGAGACAAAGCTTAGTCTTGAAAGAAAGAAAGTAGCCTATGCAATGCAGAGGAATACAGATGGAGACAATGCTTAGTCTCGGAAGCCAGAAAGGTAGCCTTATGCAATGCAGGAGAATACAAATGGAGGTAGAGCATAACCTCAGAAGGCATAATGGTAGCCTTATGCAATGCAGGAAAATGCAGATGGAGGTAGAGCTTAACCTCAGAAGGCAGAATGGTAGCTTTATGCAATGCAGAAGATGCAGATGGACTTAACCTCGGAAGGCAGAATGGTAGCCTTATGCAATGCAGAAGATGTAGATGGAGGTAGAGCTTAACCTCAGAAGGCAGAATGGTAGCCTTATGCAATGTAGGAAAATGTAGATGGAGATAGAGCTTAAGCTTGGAAGGCAGAATGGTAGCCTTATGCAATGCAGAAGATGCAGACGGAGACAATGGTTAGTTTCGGAAGGCAGAAAAGTAGCCTTATACAATGCAGAAGATACAGACAAAGACAATGCTTAGTCTCAGAAGTAAGAATGGTTTCCTTATGAAAATGTAGGAAAATACAAAGCGAATAGTAATGAAATCTCTTAGCTGATAGATGACGACCGATAACTGATTGTGTGGTTTTGGTTGTTGGGGATGTCGTATACAGATAGAACTTGAAAATAGGTGATGATTATGAGAAGTTGTATTCCTACAAAAAGTATGAGTGCATAAATATATCTAATGATTTTGCGACTTGAGTGTCTGCATCCAAAGAAAAATTTCGACTTTCGTAAAAAAAAGGGAATGTTAGTTCGTCTTCTCGTGGACTTCGCTCGTCCTACTCGACCCTTGTTTTCATTGGGGTTGCACTGCTAAACAAAACAATTTTTATAATAGACATGCATGATTTAGTGAAAAAACGTAATGTAAATTATAATCGAAAATAGTTTTCTTTTAGATGAACCGACGTCTGTGACGCGGTTCAAGACATTGCAGCATCTCTCGCTCCAGAATTTTGAAGGTCCTCCTCAAAATTCTATCCCAGTTTACTGGGCTGGTACTTCTGATGACTGCGTGCGATGAATGGCTTAAAATAAACTTTGAAATTTTGAAGGTCCTCCTCAAAATTCTGCCCAGTTTCCAATGTTAGGGAGGAATGCAAATTTTAATTTATTTGTGACCGAACCCATAGAGTTGCATATGTATCCCTTTTTAAATGGGAATCAGGTGTTACGTAGTTCAAATTACATCATAAAGAAATCATAATGGTTACACATAGTATCACTTCACTGCATCTGAATTGATCGGCTTCGGCCAGACTTCTCCACCCATTTCTGCAAGTATGAGGGCTTCTCATGTAGAACCCGATGAACCATGTACGGACCTTGCCAGTTGGGAGAGGACTTCCCATTGGCTTCATCTTGATGCAGAAATATTTTCTTCAATACCAGCTGCCCCGGGGTGAACTTCCTTGGATTGAATCTTTTGTTGAAAGCTGTAGACATCCTGTTCTGATACAATTGACCATGGCAAATTGCATTCATTCTTTTCCCATATATAAGATCTAGCTACTCTTAGCAACTTTTTCCCATTCTGCATCATCGAGTTCCGCTTCATGTATGATCCTCAAGGAGGGAATTTCTACCTCGGGGGGACTGATTGCCTCTGTACCATAAACTAACATATAGAGAGTTGCCCCGATTGATGTGCAAACTGTGGTACGGTATCCCAATAAAGAAAATGATAGCTTCTCATGCCACTACTTATGTTTTTCTATCATTTTCCTTAATATCTTATTGATATTCTTGTTGGCCGCTTCTACAGCTTCATTCATCCGAGGCATGTAGGCTGTAGAGTTCTTGTGTTTGATCTTGAATGTTTAACACATTGCTTTCATCAGGTCACTGTTGAGATTGGAACCGTTGTCAGTAATGATTGATTCCGAAACTCTAAATTGACAGACAATACGATCACAGAGAAAATCCTCCACAGCTTTCTGTATGATGCTTCTTCGACCCATTTGGTGAAATAATCAATTGCCACTAGAATGAAGCTATGTCTATTTGGCAAACTCATTTTGTATTCTGGGGACATGCTAAAACTCTGTCTTTGTGAATATCTTCCTCAACTTCTGTACATCATGCAGATAAGGGAGTATCTTGAAAATCTTGGCTGTCCATTCTTCTCGGACTTGATGTATAAAGAGGTCTGGATCTCCGATCACTAGCAATTCCTAAATGCTCATGTAGATGGCCAACTTGAGCCCTAAGATGCAGGCTTTGTATTCGACCATGTTTTTGGTTTACGGGAACCTGAGCTTGGCAGATACCGGATAATGCTGGCCGGTCTTTGATACTAGAACTGGTCTGATGCCGACTCTTTTGAAGTTTCCCGCTCTGTCGAAAAACATTTTCCAACCATCATAGGATTCTGAAATATCTTCTCCTATGAATGACACCTCTTCGTCGGGAAAATACGTCTTTAGAGGCTCGTATTCTCCATCCACAGGATTTTTACAAAGATGATCTGCCAGTGCTTGTCCTTTGATTGCCTTCATAGATACGTGTCGAATTTGCTCAGTAGGATTTGCCACTTGGCTAGCTTGCAAGTGGGCATGGGCTTCTGGAAGATATACTTTCGCGAATCCATTCTAGATATGAGATGGGTAGTATAGGTACAAAAGTACTGCCTCAACTTCTGAGCTACCCAAGTCAGAGCACTACAGGTGCATTCCAATAGGGAATACCAGGCCTCGTACGGGGTGAACTTCTTGCTGAGATAGTAGATGAACTGCTCCTTTCTCCCTGTTTCGTCATGTTGTCCCTAAATACAACCGAACACCCCATCCATTTGGTAGCTGTTGGCCCAAGTTTCAGTTGGAGTTTTGAAGATTGACAAACGAACTGATAGAAGGACATGGTCCATCTTGTATTACACATTCTGAATCAACAAGGGCACATGCAAAGCACGTGAGGAAGATAATGCACCAAAGATCACGCATCAATATCTTCTGATCATAATCGAAAAGATTGCATTAGGATACGGAGGACAATCTCCTTATGTGAAGAGAACTTAATCCTAAGTTAGGATAAGGGTTGGAGTTTGCATTGACCAAGGACTCGAATTGTGAGCGGATAAGAAGTGGAGTCTTAATCAAACTCTAAGTGCTAACTCAATATATGATTGAGTTATTTCTCTTTTACAGGCAACACACACAACCAGAAGTAAAAGCATATTTGAGAACAAAAGAGCAAGTCTGATTTGGAATTAATATATGCAAGTTACAAGTGCGGATGCCTACAGCTACATGAACCTAGAGAAGAACTAGTTCCATCTGATTGTTTTATTTCTAGTTCAATTGTAGTAGGTTTTATATTGTACCTTTAAGCTTAGTTAGAAGCAATTGTATTAGGTACGTTGTGTCATCAAGTTAGAGTTAACTTGATAGTGTCGCAGCCGCTGAGGCTGTGTGCCACACTGGGATTAGAGTTTAATCCTTAGGTTTTCAAAAGTTTTGTAAATGCTATTTTTGGCTCATTGATTTTAGTGGATTTATCCTACTGAGTATTAGGTCATGGGTTTTCCACCTTTTGAGCCAGGTGTTTTCCATGTAAAAATTGGTGTGCACTTTATTTTCAGTTTTATTATTCTGCAAACTGCAGTAGTTAGAACACTTAGAAGAACCAGTTCTTTTAACGCGAAAATTTGGTACCACACAAATCACCCCTCTTGTGTGGTATTGATGTTTATTCACATCAATTGGTATCACAGAAGGTTACCCTTGAAGTGGTTAACACCTTAGGAAAAAGATCAACGTGAGTGCACCACCTGGGAACTGGGAAGGACAGTCTACTGCAAGGCCTCCACTCTTCAATGGGCTCTATTATTCTTGGTGGAAAAATTGAATGAGAGACCACATCATGGGTGAAGATTATGAACTTTGGGACATCATCATTGATGGTCCTCAATGGGAGATTGAGTGGAAGAAATATTGGGAATAAAGAAGGAACAGGAAGAAGGAACAGGTTCAGTCAAGGAGAAACGAAGGTACTACCAAGGCCATGGTTTCTGCTTGGGGAGATACGTCAGATGAAGACTCAGAAAATAAAGTTGAAGATAAGCAAGCTCTTATGGCGATCGGAGAATCAGAAGAGCAACAAGAGGTAAGTATTCTACATCTCAAAGAAAATGTTAAATTCCTATCTAAAAGAAAATTGGCTGAGATTTTGATGGACTTCATAGATGAGTTTGAAATAATAGACAGTGAGAATGATGTTCTGTCTAGGGATTGTGCAATACTAGAAGAAAAATGCAAAAAGGTTAGAGTCTAGGGCTGATGAGAGTAATAGCTTAAATACCAGGTTCTTCAACTGGAAAACAGTGTCCTAGAACTCAAGTCTGAAAAAATTGAAAATAGGTACATGAAAGAAAAGGCTGATCAATCATTTCTCACACTAGAAGAAAATTAAGGAAAAGTGAAAGATGAACTGTATAAGAAAGATTAATCAATCAAGGTCCTTAAAGAAGAACTAGGAAAGGTGAAGCATAAACTAGACAGAACATGCAAATGGAACAAGGCTTCTGATGCATTCTCTGGCTGCAAGAGCACCACAACAGCAACAAGAGAGGACTTGGGTTTGGGAAACAAGCTCCAAAATGGGATCCCAAAAATAAGTACCTCATTCTTCCTGAGAATAAGATCTGTACACATTGTGGTAAGACTGGACATAAAAAAAATGAATGCAATGCAAAAGAAAAGGCCAGTCAAAAGAACAAAGCTTTTGTTCAAGAAAAACACAAACTGTCTAGTTGGGCAAAGAAAAATTGAATTCATCCTTTTGCCCATAGAAAGGGACCCAAACTAGTTTGGGTTCCTAAGACTAACCGGTGATTTCATTTTGCAGGTCCAAGTGAAAGGAAGCAGCCAAATATGGTACATGGATAGTGGCTGCTCAAAACACATGACTGGTAACAAGGACTAGTTTCTTTCACTTGAGAACCTAAAAGGAGGCAATGCCTCCTTTGGAAATGAGAAGAAATGTGAGATCATTGGGGTTGGAAAGGTAGGAAAGACAGACTCTTATTCCATTGAGAATGTCTATTTGATAGATGGCTTGAAATATAGCCTGATAAGTATGTCACAACTGTGACAGATGTAACCTTGTTGCTTTCACTTCCATAAGATGTTTTGTGATTAACCTTACTACTGACAAGATTTTTTTACAGGGAAGAAGAGTTAACAATATTTACATTGTAGATTTATCGACTCTTTCTGAAAATGAACTCACTTGCTCGAGTGTGTTAATTAATGATCCCATCCTTTGGCATAAAAAACTTGGTCATACTAGTCTAAATCAATTAAACAAATTAGTTTCCAAGGACTTGGTGATAGGGTTACCTAATATCAAGTTTAAGGAAGACAAAGCTTGTGAGGCATTTGCAAGGAGGAAACAGGTAAGTTCATCCTTTAAACTTAAGAAAATGGTAAATACGTCCAAGACGTTAGAACTGGTTCATGTGGATATTTGTGGTCCAATGAGAGCCATGAGCAGAGGTGGTAAAAGATATATTTTGGTTCTTGTTGATGATTATTCCAGATTTACATGGGTGCTATTTCTAACTTCTAAAGATGAAGCATTTGAATTGTTCTTTGCTTTTGTTAGAAAAATCAGAAACAATTAGGAAATCACCTTGCATCTATTAAGTCTGATCATGGAACTGAATTTGAAAATGCAAAGTTTGCTGAATTTTGTGATGAAAATGGAACTGATCATAATTTCTCTGCCCCTAGGACTCCTCAGCTAAATGGGGTAGTTGAGAGGAAGAATAGACCTTGAGGATATAGCAAGGACCATGTTACTTTCCAGTAAACTACCTCATCGCTTTTGGGTAGAGGGTATAAACACTGCTTGCTATATAATTAATAGATGTATTACCAGACCTCTGGTAGAGAAAACTCCCAATGAGATACTTAAGGGGAGAAAACCAAACATATCCCATCTTAGGGCTTTTGGTTGCAAGTGCTATGTGCACAATAATGGCAAAGACTCCCTAAGTAAGTTTGATCCAAGAAGTGATGAGGGAGTATTCTTGGGATATTCTTCACATAGCAAAGCATATAAATTGTTTAATAAAAGAACACTATGTGTTAAAGAAAGTGTACATGTTGTGTTTGATGAATCTAACACTCTTTTTGAGAGACATGAACACGAAGATGAAGCCATTGGATTGATGAGACAACTAATTGAAGTTACAGCTAAAGTCAAGGAGGCATCCAAGGAAGGAGCAGATGATAGAACAGGTCCTTTCGCCCTGGGCAACTTGACAGGGGGAACCAATCTGAGAGAACCTGTACAAAATTCTATGAAGGATCGTGTACCTGAACCTGCTCCTCTAAAGCATAATAAGAGGAGAAGCTAGCAGAAACTAGCTGGTGGGGAAATCTTACAGATTGGATCAATGCTATGCAAGAAGAACTCAATCAGTTTGAAAGAAGCCAAGTCTTGCACTTGGTTCTAAGACCTAAGGACAAGTCAGTCATTGGGACAAAATGGGTCTTCAGAAACAAGTTGGATGAAGATGGAACAGTTACAAGAAACAGGGCAAGGTTGGTGGTTCAAGATTATAGTCAAGAGGAAGGCATTGATTATGTTGAGACTTTTGCTCCAGTTGCTAGACTTGAAGCAATCAGATTCCTCATAGCCTTTGCAGCACATATGGAATTCATTCTTCATCAAATGGATATGAAAAGTGCCTTCCTAAATGGCTATATTAAAGAAGAAGTGTTTGTGAAGCAACCTGGTGGATTCGAAAGCAAAGAATGTCCTGACCATGTATACAAGCTGGATGAAGCTCTCTATGCTCTCAAGCAAGCTCCAAGAGCTTGGTATGAAAGATTTTCAAAATTACTTCTAGAGAATAGGTACAAAAGAGGTAAAATTGACAGCACCTTGTTTCTAAGGGAAAAAGGTAATGATCTTCTTGTTGTACAAATTTATGTCGATGACATAATTTTTGGGGCTACTACAGAGAGGTTGAGTAAGGACTTTGCAAAACTAATGGGTAGTGAATTTGAAATGAGTATGATGGGAGAACTCAATTTCTTCTTAGGTTTGAAAATCAAACAATGTCCAAACGGTACTATGATTCATCAGCAGAAGTACCCAAAAGAACTAATCAAGAAGTTTAAAATGGAAGAATCCAAAGAAATAGATACTCCTATTGCAACTGCCACAAAGTTAGATGCTGATGAACCTGGTTCTTCAGTTGACCAAAAGTTGTACATGGGTATGATTGGTTCACTTTTGTATCTTACTGCCAGCAGACCTGACATTATTTTCATTGTAGGACTTTGTGCTCATTTCCAGGAAAATCTAAAGGAGTCACTCTTGACTGTAGTCAAAAGAATATTAAGATACCTAAAATGCACAATTGATGTGTGCTTGTGGTATCCCAAAGGTAGCAATTTTGACTTAATTGGATATGTTGATGCTGACTATGCAGGTTATATAGTGGATAGGAAGAGCACTTTAGGTATGGCACACTTCCTAGGATCTTGTCTTGTATCACGGGCTACCAAAAAGTAGAATTCTGTGGCCTTGTCTACTGCTGAAGCTGAGTATGTTGCTGCTGCTTCATGCTGTGCTCAGTTGCTGTGGATCAAGCAACAGTTGGTAGATTTTGAAATTGAAGTGGGATGCATACCTATATTTTGTGATAACACTAGTGCAATCAGTATGACAAAGAACCTTGTTCGTCATAAAAGGACCAAGCACATAGATGTTAGACACCACTTCTTAAGCGACAACTATGAAAAAGGGCTAATCTCTATAGAATTCTGTGCCATTAATAAATAAATAGCTGACATCTTCACCAAGGCACTAAGTAGAGAAAACTTTGAAAGGAAAATGTTGGAATTAGGGATGATTAAGATCACCTAATGAGGTCAAGTTCAGAATGCACAATGAAAAAAATTGAATTTTTTTTGGTTAGGAGTTCTTAATTCTTGTGAATAATAGACTAATTCCTACTCGTCTCATACTGTAAATAGTATACTCATGTGACATGTGTTTAGGTGACTCACTCATCTCTTACAAATTATCTATTCTAAAAAGACATTTGAGGCATAATCAAAAGAAGTTTCATTTGAAGAACTTGGTTCATCAATGCATGCTCATGAGAAAGCTCAGGTATGTTTCTGTACTTTGCACAAATAGAAAAATTTCATTTTCAATCATGAGCAAGAGTCCTAGAAACACCAATCGTCTCAAAATTCTATCCGTTGAGGCGAATTGAACCAGTTTCATTGGAATTAGAATTCTAAGTGTAACGGAACTCTATCTCCTAAACCTTAGAATTTATAATTAATCCAAATAAATAAATAGGAGATCGGAACTATAAGCTGATTAGATCTCTGCTGACACCTGAAAAGCTGTCTTTTTCGGAACTATAATGACCACTCTTAAAAAACCACTATAATCATTTCATAACCGTCATCTCAAAACCCCTGATCATCTACTCTCTTCTCCAAACCCTAAAAAATTGTCCAAAAGTTTCTCAAGCTTTCCAGAAATTCTTTACCAAAAATGTCAAATCCCCAAGATAATCCTGGAACCCCACCACTAGTGTCACCTAACACCACTTCATCTTCCACACCTCCTAGTGTATCCCCAAAGCCCAGATTCCATCGCACAAACATGATAGCAAGAAAATATGTTGTTACTGGTCCCTTGAGGAAAGCTCTAAATGAAAGATTGAAGTCAAGTCAAAGGAAAGAATCCCCAGCAAAAGGAACCGATTGCAGTTCTGAGTCCGATGAATACATCTCAGCCAATGAAGGAGATGAAACTGGGCCTTCTGACAATGTCACTTATAAAGTAACCCCAAAAGAGGTAAACCCAAGTGTTGTTTCTGATGATGTAGGGCGAAGAATAGAATATAGGTATGTTCTGATAGGGGATGCAAAAGATGTCTCTGTGGGTGATTCTATGAAATTGAATAAAAATAAGAGGAAAAAGGTGCTAGATATATGTGGGAGTGGGGAATAAGGGGTCTCGAAGTCAGGGGGAAGTGAATCTGGAGAGGCTGCTGAAGGGTTAGTTGGTTTTAGCAAACAATATGTTGAACGTGGTCTATCTGCGGAGGAAACTCTAGTTGAGATGATAAAGAAGATTGGGGCTAGTTATGATCCCAAGAAAGGCAAGGCTTCCTTACCAAGGACCCCTGTTGCGACCAAACCAACCAAGAAATCCAAACCCTTAACACCCAAGTCTGCTCCTAGGGTTAGAACAAATAGAAGCAAGGTTAGGGAGAGTGAAAATGAGTTGCAGAAAGCTTTAGAGAAGAGTAAGAGAAAGAGAAAAGAAAAAGGGAAAGGGAACATATGTGAAAGTTCAGAAGTTATAGCAGAGGAGGAGGAAGAGGAGATGGAACTGGTCCATCAAGAAAAAAATACTACTGTGGAGGTTCCACTTGCAAAATCAAAGGAGACCAGGACTTCCTCTAAGAAGCCCTCAAAACCAGTTCCTATGAATTCTCTCTTGCCAAGAGAACAAGATCAGCCTCTAAGGAAAAATAAGTGAAAGTAGCCATTGAAGAAGAAGAAGATGAAAGTGAGTCTGAAAAAGAACATGATTGGTATGCAAACTTTGACAAAAGAAAGATATTGAAGGGAAGATTGCTGAGAGACCTAGAAGAGCCAGGCATGATAAGACTTGTCACAACATTGGAGGCACATGGCTAGAAGGACATGGTCCTTCAGATTGATGGAAAATTGGCAAGGAAGGAACTAGTGGAGTTCATGGGCAATGGAAAAGTGAAGAATGGTCAGGTGACCAGTACAGTGAGGGGTGCCAAAGTTAAATTCAATGCTGAAAAATTGAGAAAGATTTTGGGTATCCCTTGTGAGGGGTATGATGATTATACAAGGCAGACGTGGCCTTGCTTGGATGGTTTGCCTTCTAAGATGTAAATAACAAGGAATTTCTGTGACACTGCCACAGATGAAGAGGTGCCAGAGGCCAGGGCTGTCCAGAAAAGTGAAATGAGGCCAGAGCACAAAGTGCTTTTTGAATTTGTTAACAAGTGCCTTCTGCCCAGACAGGAAAAAAGGCATACATCTAATTACATGGATATGGAGCTCATGAAGTGTATGAATGAAGGGAAGTAGATCAACTGGCATGTCTTTATGGTGAAGCTGCTTGAAAGGGTAATAAATGGTTCAAAGGCTCATGCTATTCCTTATGATTTTATCTTAACCATCGTGCTTGAACATTTTCCTTTGAAAAAGTACGAAATGACCTCTAGCAAGGAGCACTTGGTGTCAAGACCCTTCAAGCCTGTGACTATCTGCTCAATGCTGTGCCTGTTGAACCTGGTTCATCTGCAAAGACTCCCATGAACAGCAAGGTCAGAGACTTGGTTCAGGAGGTTGGGACAAAGGATGCTAACATTGCAAGGCTCAATGCCAGAATTGCTGATTTGGAGGGAGAAAGGAATTGGCTGAGAGATGAACTTGCCAAAGAAAAGGAGAAAAATGAATGCATACTTCAGCAACTGTTAAATCTGCTACAAGCCCAACCCTCCGGCACTTTCAAGCCTTAGGTATCCTGTCCTTAGTGCCCAGTCTAGTAACCCTTCAGTTTCCAGTCTAGGAAGTTCTTGTTTTGTTCTTATTCTATTTTTTTTCTCATGGTTGGATATTTTGTTTGTCTATTTGTGGACTGCACTATAGAAACACCTCTCTAATCAATGAATGCAGCTTGTCTTGTTCTTGTTGAATTTGGTCTAAATAGTTATTTTAAGCTGATTTGTGATTAACTTGACCATGTGTTCACTTGCAGTTGCCCCAGTGGCCATGATTATTTATTAACTTTGAGGATTCACAGTATTAATGCAACTTTTCGATGATGCCAAAAGGGGGAAGATTTGTGCTTAAAATTATAGTGATGTTTATGAGCTAAATCTAACCTCCTTGATGATAGTTAAAATTTTCTAAGTGTTGATTTTTAGCTGAATTCACAGGTTTCCTGATCACAATAACCACATAGTTTGTCATCATCAAAAAGGGGGAAATTGTTGGCCCAAGTTTCAGTTGGAGTTTTGAAGATTGAAAAATGAACCTATGGAAGGACTTAGTCCATCTTGTACTATACAGTCTGAATTAACCAGGGCACATGTGAAGCACGTGCGGAAGATATGCACTAATGATCACGCATCAATATCTTCTGAACGTAATCAAAAAGATTGCATTTGGGATAAGGAGTACAGTCTCCTTATGTGAAGAGAACTTGATCCTAAGCTAGGATAAGAGTTGGAGTTTGTGTTGGCTAAGGACTTTAAATGGATTACGGATAACAAGTGTAGTTGTAATCGAACTCTACCTGCTAACTCAATATATTATTGTGTTGGTTCTCTTTTATAGGTAACACACACAAGCAGAAGTAAAGCATATTTGAGAGAAAATAAAGCGAGTTTGTTTTTGCAAGCAATATATGCAAGATACAAGTGTGTACGCCTGAAACTACATGAACTAAGAGAGAAGAACCAGTTCCATCCCAACTGTTTGTTTAGTTCAACTGTAGTAGGTTTTCAAATTGTACCTTTCAACTTTACTAGAAATAATTGTATTAGGTACCTTGTGTCATCAAGTTAGATTTAACTTGATAGTGTCGGAGCAGCTGAGGCTGTGTGCCACACTGGGATTAGAGTTTAATCCTTAGGTTTACAAAGAGTCTTTGTAAATGCTTTTTGGCTCATTGATTTTTAGTGGAGTTTGGGAAAATACTACTGAGTAGTAGGTCGTGATTTTTTCACCTTTTGAGCCAGGTGTTTTACACGTAAAAATCTCTGTGCACTTCACTTTCAGTTCTTATTATTCCGCAAACTACTGTAGTTAGAAACTTAGAAGAACCAGGTTCTTCTAATACGAAAAATTAGGTACCACACCGATCACCCCCCTCTTGTGTGGTATTGACGTTTAGTAACATCAAAGGTATTAGGCACCTCTCAAGATCCATTGGTGTAGTTCCCGACCATGTTACAATTGTGGCTTCATATAATCAAACAAGTCATTAAGGGCTCAAATAAAGGGATTGCATATAATATTGCAAATAAGTTGAAAACTTTTGAAGGAAAGTAAAGAGGGCAAAAAGTTGAAATGTTTGAAAATTTCTAAAGAAAGCAATAAAGACAAGTAAAGCGAGAGGGGTCCTAGGTTTGTGATTAATATGGATCACGTCAATGCAATATCCAGTAATCACTCTTCAGAAGAGGGGCTACATGAGATATTACTGCATCGGTCATTATTTCGATAATCTACCCTTCCCGCCCCGTATAGGTTATATAAAACACGTGGGTTGGCAACGAATTCTTATTGCGTTCTATTACCCGTTCCATCTTATAAGTCCTAGAGGGCATTTAGGACCGCTATTCCTACAAGGGTAAGGACAAGGCTGAACCCTCAGGCTTAAAGGATAAAATGCTAAGTGATCTACATTACAAATATGGCCGCACATAAGAGATCATACAAGGGCAAATAAGGCTCACAGATCCCTCCACAAGTAAATACGTAATCAACACATTTCAAACACATTTAAGGTATCAAAGATAGGAGTTTTAAAAGAAAAGTAATAGTAACAACAATTGAGTAAAATAAAAGAGCCGTTAAAGCACCATTTTGAAAAAATAAAGTAGAGACTTGAAAAATACAGTAGCTTAACTAGATGTAGGACAAGTATCAAAGTAGCAGGATTCTGGGAAGAAAAGAAAACCCGATAGTTTGAAAATATAATAGAACAAGAATCAGAGTAAATAGATGCATGATTCCAAATTTTTGTTTCCAGATAGAGTGGGATATTAAGTAAAACAGAGTGAACTTTAGAAAGTAAAAACAAGAATGGGAGTGGCAGAGTTCAAATTAAAAGAGGCTGGTTAGTCTTAAACTGTTAAAAACATGATTAATTGATTAGGCCTAAAGTTTTCCTAGGCGTCGTATGCATTGCCTAATTATCTTAGATGGTAAACGTGCACATTTGATTTCCAATTTTACAATGATACATTTAACCAAAATTGTATTATTAGATTAAGCATGCTAATGAGGCATTTAACAATTGCAACTCAGACAAAAATAAAACCCTAAGAAGCAGGATGTCTAATGCACATAGAAGCTCCTAAAACATTGCTTCTAAATGCTAATGAGAATGCGGCAGTAGTCTTATAACAATTATTTATGGGTTATTAACTGATCATGGTTACGAAATGAGTATAAGAACAAGATGAATATAAAGGGCCTAAACCAAGATCTCTAGTGTATGAGGTGCATGTCCTATACATGATATCTATTGCGCGAATAGGAAAATAAAGTCCTATAAGCATTTTTTCTATCCTTTACATAAACTAAGCATGCATAACCCCAATCCCATATTCACTATTTAACCCCAATCATTCATTTACAAATTATTACAAACCAGTGAAAGCTTAATAAAGAATAAAAATAAGAAGTTATTCTATAGGGAGCCTTCAGTTAGGCCCAATCTTCCAACCTCACTCCTTTCGAGTTTCACAGCCTTTGTCATGGTCTGGGTGCGGCAAAGCTTCCTAAGGCCTCATTGGGTCCCTAGCCAATACCAGTACCCAAACACTTACCAAATGTTGAACAAGTTCAATGTGGGATTACCAGCCTTGTGCATCAAAGTTCAGTGAGTACTCATAGGTACCCAATGCAATGCTTACACGAAGAGGGTAGAACCTAATCTCTAAGAGTAGTAAGAGTGTTTGATATAATTTTAAAGGAATTGAGTTCTGAAAAAAAGTTTTAAAATAATCCATCTAGAATTAGTTCTGGAAATAAAGCAATAGAAGAGTGTAACAGTTTTGGTAGAAGGTGAGTAGGACAATCTCAGAACTAGAATATTACACATAGTTCGGGGAAGCAAACACAAACAGGGAAAAGGGGAAATAGGGACAAGTAGGTAACATGTAAGATAATATTTGCACATACCTAGACATCAAAGAAAGCATTTCAAGACTTAAACGGTCACAACACATTACATCACAAAGTGTTCATGCCAGGAGCTTAACAACATGAGATTGAGGGATACCAAACAGGTTCATACATCATGTTCAGGGAAGAGGTTCAAGATTTACTTGGTAGCTAGGAGGGTCATGAATATACAGTGATAATGTACTAGGGATAGGGAGTAAGGAAGAATTGTGGTAAACAAGTAGGGGAAGCAATAGAATGGCTAAATTAAGGGAATGGTAATCACATTAGTGAACTAGTAAAGAGGCATGCTAATTGCAAGGTAAACAGCAAAAATATAAGTCGAAGCATAAAATAAATAAGAGAAAGTGTAATACAAATAAAAATATGTTGTTTTAGATGCTGTAAATCAAATAGAAGACATACTGGTCAAGAGTGAGAGAATAGAACAGTAGCGTGCAGGAAAATAGAGCAATAGACAATAGTGTGCAGAGCAAGAGAGAGGCTATGTATAGAGCAATAAAACAGTAGAGTAACAAGTTACTCAGTCTTGGTTTTCAGCTGACTGGGTAGCCAGTAGTCAATAAGATAAGTGAGAGAGAATATGTAGGAAAGTAAGAGAGAACAATGAGTATGTTTGTATATATGATATGCAATGTGTTAAAGTATTTATAATTTTGAAAACAAGTAGAGAATAAGGTAAAAAGTACTGACTTAACATAATTATAAAAACATTACCAATTGGAATCAATCACAGGACCAAACTCCTTTTAATTAGCGAGTCATGATTCGAATGCGTACAATTATATCAGATATAACATTTTAGCTCAGAGCCCAAGAAGAGATGGTTCATATATCAAAGTTTACATATACCTCGCAAGCCCTAATCATACTAGAGGACTTTCATACTATATAAATACCAATCACTATTTATATTACATCGATAACCTTGAATAGTCAATCAACATATTGTCGAACAAGGATGTATGAATATATTTGTAGGGAAAAAGAAGAAATTAAGAAAAGAGACCTCACCAGCACATAAGCAGTAAGAGGTGCTCTGGCAAAAGAAGGAGAATGTATGGTACTTGTGTCTTCTCAGAAATTCAAGATATTTCAGCTAATATTCAACGGCCTCGCAAACGTTTTATATCATGCCTTGTTATAGTATTACCTTTAGATAATAGGAAAGAACATAGCAGGGCTAACAATATTTTTTGAATAGACAGTACACTACACGATCCATTATTGTTATCATTTCCTTAATGAGGACCAAAATGATATAAGTTGCCAGAAATGCTCATCCTTCCAGATTTTAAAGTACTACAAAATCACAAGCCACCAGAAATAAATTTCAGCATGAACCTTTTAAAAGGGGAAAAAAAGACATATTCGAACCAGAGGATATCATTGCATATTTATGAATAGAGCGTATTGAAAAGGAGTAAAACGATCACTACTCTTCGAGGAATCAACAATTTATTGGAATTTTAGAAGTGAAATCTGAAAAAGAAGGAAACTGCTTTCCACATTCATTAATTTTCATGTAATCTAACTTTTCAAGTAGGTGATAAAAGTCACACTTGCACAAATGAACAACAAATATGATTACCTAAACTATAAAAATCCTCTAAGAACAAAACTTACAAGAATATAAGTAAGGAACTTAATAATACGAACAATGATGGTGTTGACCTTTGGACTTCATTTTCAATAACACTTACCAAAAGAAAATTATTGATTCATTTAAGCCGAAGTTATCTAATCTCCTTTGGTCTTACACTATAAAGCATCAATCCCATATGTGTAAGTTTATAATGGCATGGAATATAATGTAAAATTCCCTTTCTTACATTTTTTTTTCCCAGCAAGTTATTGAATCAGATAAATTTTACATAGGTATAAACTTTTTTATTGTAACCATTCTAAATGAATCCAGCACCCAAATAATTTCATACCCCAGAATAACATCATTGCTTCAACCTCTGAAATATAGAAAATCCTAAAAAAACGACACAAAAGCTCAAGATATACAAAACTTTATTTTGGAAAAATAGTAAGAACACAAAGAAATATCGATTTTCTCGCTTTACGCCAGAAAATTGAAAAGTCATTGTTGAAACCCAAAGAGTACCAAAAGCAAAAATATAAATTATAAAAGTGAAATTATGATACACATAAGGATGCCACGTAGATGATTAGTTAGCTTAGTTGTACCGGAAATTCAAAATAGAAGAAAGGTGGGAACGTTAGTTATAATGAAATTTAGCTCACTTGATCTTCCTTTTCATTTTATTTGAATCTATTGTATTAGTCATATAAATATGAGAAATGTAAGAGAAAACCATTATGATTTGAATATACAAAAAGTTTCTGCATCTCTCAATCTCAACCTTCCTATTTACTTCTTCTTCTATCTCCTCTAATCTACTTTTTCCTCGTCAATTATCACCGTTTCATTGGTCGATTCCTGAATTTTGGTATCAATTGGTATCAGAGCTCGTAGACCATGGGGCCTCGAAGAGATGTTGATGTAGTTATTGGAACACAACCAGCAGATTTGCAGGAGCAATACGAAGATCTAGTTGCTCTACAGCTAGATCTTAGAGAGGAAATGGCTCAGAAACAACAGGAGCTACGTGATGACATGGATAGGAGACATACTGAGTTGCTTCTTATGGTAAGTTCTCTCAAAAGCTCGTTTGAAGGTTGGCATTTGAATCAACAGTCGAAGGACAATGCATCTACTTCGAATAATAGAATAAAAGAATTCAATCAGGACAGAGCATTCTAGGTCCCAATCCTTACTATGCTAATTCTAATAGGAACCATAATCTGTTGTTTCCGAATTTCAATGGTGAAAATCTGAAAACCTGGCTATATAGGATCGAGCAATACTATTCTGTTGATAAGACTCCTCTTAATCAAAGAGTGAGCTTAGTAGCGATGAATTTAGCCATGGAGTGGCATCAATCTTATATGAAATATCGTGATTCACTTGATTGGGAAGAATACCTAGTCTCTTTGATTGAAACTTTCAGTGAGGAGTTTTCAGATCCAATGTTGGAACTGAAACAGTTAAGGTAGACTGGCTCCGTGAGAGAATTTCAATTTGCTTTTGCTAGATTGTTGGCTCAATGTGATTTATCTGTTAGTCAAGCTATATCTTATTTTTTTAGGAGGCCATAAGGAGGAGTTGGTAAATCTAGTGAAAATGCATGAGCCTTAAACTTTATCTAAAGCATATAGATTAGCTAGACTCGCAGAAGTAACCTTAGTTGCTAATGCTAGAGCTCAGAGGTCCAATTCCGGAGGTTAGTCCTCTTTCACTATAAGGAAACCTAGTTATGAGCATGTGCAGTCTAAGATGTCTTCTGCAACTGTTGTGCCTAGTCCAAAACTAGCATTACCTGCTCCTCGAGCACCAGCTGTTTCCAGAACTAGGAGGACCATTTCACCTGTTGAAATGCAGGCCAAGAGAGCACAAGTCTTGTGCTACTTTTGTGATGATAAATACACTCCTGACCATAAGTGTAACCTCCCTAAATAATTGTTTGTGCTGGATTTGGAATATGGAGAGGAGGATTGTTCAGAAGATATAGTGCAAAAAACAGAAGGTGAAACACTACTGAGGAATGATCTGTGACTGAGGGAGATCCTCCTATGATTTCCTTATGTGCTTTAAGTGGTATTCAAGGGGAAAAACTATTCATATGACTAGATACAATAATAGAGACTACTGCAATTTCTGTTAGATGGAGGTAGCATTCATAATTTTATGGACTGTAAGTCTGCTAAGAAGTTGTGTTGCTACATTGTTCCCACTAAGGTTGGTTATGTTAGCCTTGGCAACAACTCAATGGAGGCCATATCTGGGGTAGTAAGGGATTTCCAATGGATGTTATAGGTCACTTCTTATACTTCACATCTGATAGTATTTCCAGTTAGGAGATATGATCTAGTTCTGGGAGCTTTATGGATGAAAACATTGGGACCTGTCACTATGGACTATACTGCTCTAACTATGTCTTTTACTTACCAAGGCAAGTTCCATATGTTGAAGGGTGCTTTTGATGAATGCAAGTTATCTAGTACTAAGTCCATCAACAAAAAGAAGAGGGACCATGTGCAACTCTTCATGCTGCAGGTTTTGGTAGCTGAACCTGAGCTGTCTTCAGGGAACCAACTTAATGCATTGCAACTTTCCAAAGGGACTCATGTTCCTGTTGTTATTGAAAACCTCCTCCAACAGTATCAACAGGTGTTTGCAGATCCTGCTACCTTACCTCCTTAGAGGTACATTTGATCACAACATTCCCTTGCAGCCTGGAAGTAAGCCTATCAATATTAGGCCATATAGGTACTCCTCTTTGAAGAAAGATATCATTGAGAATTGATTCAAGATATGTTGCAGCAGGGTGTAATTCAATATAGAAACAGTCTTTTTGCTTCTCCAGTGCTATTAGTGGGAAAACGGGATGGTACATAGAGGTTATGTGTGGATTATAGAGAACTAGATCAATGCTCTGTCAAGGATAAGTTTCCTATTCCTATTATTGATAATCTATTGGATGAATTAGCATGAGCAGTTATATTCTCTAAGATTTACCTTAGATCTGGTTATCATCAAATCAGAATGGTTCCAAATGACATTCATAAGACAACTTTCAAAACTCACCTTGGTTATTATGAGTATTTGGTTATTCCCTTTGGCTTAACCAATGCCCCTTCTACTTTTCAGTATCTTATGAATCACTTATTCCAGCCATTTTTGAAGAAATTTGTCCTGGTGTTCTTTGATGATATATTGATTTATAGTAAGAACTTATCAGAACATACCTCCCATTTACAACATGTCTTTGATGTTATGGTTGCTAACAACCTCCTAACCAAGCATTCTAAATGTGTTTTTGGGGTTGCTAATGTGGAATATCTGCGGTACTTCCTTTCTAGTGAAGGATTTTCTACTGATCCTAAGAAGATTATGGCTGTTCAACAATGGCCTATCCCTACCACTATCAAACAACTCAGAGGATTTCTTGGTCTTGCAGGATATTACAATAAATTCATTAAGGATTATGGTCTTATTAGTTGACCACTGACTGAAAATTTAAAGAGGGGTAGTTTCAAATAGTCTACTGTTGATGCTCAGGCATTTGATGCATTGAAAATGGCCCTCACTGCTGCACCTGTCTTGGCCTTTCCTGATTATTCTATTCCTTTTGTGGTGGAGACTGATGCTAGTGGTACTGGGATTGATGTTGTCTTAATGTAGCTTGGTCATCCTATATCTTTTATTAGTAAAGGGTTGGCTCCTAGGAATAATGCATTATCTGTTTATGAAAGTGAATTACTTGCTCTTGTATTTGCTGTTACCAAATGGTCCTATTATTCCTTGGGCAGCACTTCATTGTGAAGAGTGATCAAAGGGCATTGAAGTACTTGTTGGATCAAAAACTGCATACTAACTCACAACTTATGTGGTTAGCTAAGTTTCTACCCTTTGATTTTGAGATTCAGTATAAAAAAGAAAAGGAGAATGTTGCTGCAGATTCACTATCCAGGGTGGCTGGTGCTACCCTAATGTCTATCATGGTTTCTTCTATGCAATATGACTTGTGGCAGGCTATATCAGATAGTTGGTAGCATGATCCTGAGCTCAAAACTCTTATTGACTCCTTGAAGCTGACTCCTCATAAGCAATTTACTTGGATCAATGAGCAATTGGAGAGGAAGGGTAGGCTTGTAGTTGTAATGATGCTGCTTTGAGAAAGAGGATCTTAACTCTATGGCATTATACCCTTTTTGCGGACACTCTAGTATTGGTGCTACCACAAAAAAGGTGATGTCTTATTTTTATTGGAAGGGCATCAGAAAGGAAATTTTGGATTTCATTCATAGTTGTTACACTTTCCAGAGATACAAGTATGAAACTTCTCCGTATCTAGGTCTTTTACAACCTTTGGATATTCCTACTATATCATGGACTGATATTACTATGGATTTCATAAAGGGCTTACCTAAATCTAGAGGTATGATAGTCATTTGGTTGATCATTGATCGACTTACTAAGTATGGTCATTTTATTGCTCTTGCTCATCTTTATACTGCCCAGTCACTTGCCACTGTGTTCATGTATTCCAATTTTAAACTTCATGTCTTCCTAGCTTCTATCACTAGTGATAGGGATCATATATTCATTAGTTCCTTCTGGAAGGAGTTCTTATCAGTTCAAGGTGTGACTATCCAATCATCCACAACCTATTATCCTCAAACTGATGGTCAGAGTGAGGTTCTCAATAGGTGTTTGGAAACATATTTGCATTGCTTCTGTGCTGATTCTCCTATGGACTGGTTCTCTTTCTTACCCATAGATGAATGGTGGTACAATTTCAGCCCTCATTGCCATTCAAACCACCCCTTTTGAGCTTCTTTATGGTTATCCTCCCCCTATACACCTTCCTTATCTACTGGTGACTCCTCTAATGACACTATTGAAGACATCTTGTTAGTTAGGGAATTTAAACTCTAATTTGCGGAATTCCATCTAGGTGTGAGTATGTGATTTTTGCTTCACGGAAATTACTCCGAAAGAAATCAGAAAATAATGCAAGCTACTTTCGGGCACAATTTTTGAGAATTTACGGGATATTTTGGTAATTATTTGGTCCATAAATTCTCACATTATCTGTAGTTAAATGAAAATACCAAAAATACATGTTGCATGCATTTAGGAACTAATTTTGCATTTTAGAAATTAACTAACCAAAATTTGGTTTAAAAAAATTACAAAAACTAAATGCATGTATGTTTCTTGTCATTGTGTGATTTTGTTTAATTTTTAATTGGTGTGTTAATTATTGTAGGTGTTAAATAATATGGGTGTGATTTTATTTTGTTTTTATTAATTATTTAGGAATTTGTTTGATTTTTTAATTAAAAGAAGGAAGGAAAAGGGTTGAAATTAAGGAGAAAATCGGACCTGGGCTCAATTTTAGACCCAAAATACCAGGCCCAAACACTTTCCATGACCCAGTCCAGACCAGGTCTCTGAAGACGCTTCCAAACGACGCCATATTGGCATATCCATTATTAGCCATTGATCAATCCAAATGAACGTCCCAGATCAGGCCAGTCACAAACTTAAACGACGGCGTATAGGGCATCTAATCTCAACCATTCATCCAAGCTAAATCCAACGATGCCAAGCTCCCCATCCAACCCAACCCATTTAACCCCTGACCAACCCAGTCTCCTTTTAAGTGGAATGACACCGTTTCACTTTAGCCAAGAGATCTTGGCCATTGAACACTCTTGATCCAACGGCCAGGATCAATTCACCTACCTCGTATATAAGCTCATCCTCACACCTCGCACCCCCATAGCAGCCTTACCAATCTCACTCGTCTCTTTCAAACTTCAGAGATGAACCTCTAACCCTAGCCACCATTGATTTCAGTTGCCTGAAACCCGGCGGCATCTACGTCGCCGGTCACCTCCTTAATACCCCTTAACCCCCCTGATGCCCGGAACACAAATCCTATGTCCTCTTTGCTCGAATATTTCTCCTTCGTCTCGAATCTTCGTTTGAAGATTTGTGTCAAAACTGAAACCACCCAAACCAAGACCAAAATCATATCAGACATATCCCTGACCTCCCTTGTCACCAAACAACAGTTGGTTTGGTTCGAATCAGACCGAAACTGGTCAAACCTCTAATCCAAGCCCCAAGAACCCTACAAATCCAAGAACCCGGGATTGGTCTAAATTAGCAGAGGGTTTGGGGTCTAATAGACCTTAATTGGATGTTCTCAATGGAGAACACTTCGACTAAGGTCTATCAGACCCGAAACCATGTTATTGAGAAGAAGCCGGGGGAAAGCTTCCGGCAAATCAGCACATAAGTTGCAACATGTATAAAATCAGATAAATAAGCTAAACATGACAGTTGAGCGATCGTGCTTGAACCACGGAACTCGGGAATGCCTAACACCTTCTTCTGGGTTAACAAAATTCCTTATCCGGATTTTTGGTTCGCGGACTGTTAAATAGAGTCATTCTTTTCCTCGATTCGGGATTCAACTAGTGACCTGGGACACCATAAATCTTTCAAGTGGAGACTATGAATGTTAATAATAAATCTCGTTTTGATTGTCCTTTAATTGGAAAAACTCCCTTTACCCCTCGCGGAGCGCGGAAAAAGGAGGTGTGATAGCTCTGGCAACTCTACTGGGGATATGACCCAGAACCACTGGTTCAGGGTTAGAAATCGAGCTTAGAATAAATTGTTGTGTTTAGTTTTATCTTATTTTGTAACATGATCTGTGCTTTATGTGCTAATTAACTGCTTTTACCGCTTTGGTATTTTGTGAACTGTATATAAACTATACCGAAACCCATTCTCCTCTCTGAGTCATCTAAATCATGAGGGTGCATTTCGTGTGACTTCTTTTTTGTTTAGAGTCAATCCCATTTTTAGAATGAGGTTCGGATAAGTTGCAAAGCCGGTTTGAGCTGCTGCATCCCCGGTATGTTGCCCCCTCTCAGCTCGAGCTGTGTGCTCGGGTAAGCCAGGTCTAGAACATTAAACCCAGGTTTTTACCTAGAATGAAGTGACTTCATGCCGGATCCCTAGTAGAAACGCTTATTTGCATCATGTTGCATTTGACTTAGGGGACTCAACACAGGGGTTGGGTCCGTCTAGGACTAGCAAGCTGAAATGAAAAGACCATCCTGATGCATCTCACTTGTTTTCCGTGCATTTATTTGTCTCGGACTTGCATGCTGACCGGCTTTGGAGTATTTGAAAAACAAAATGGGGGGGGGGGGAGAAATAGCAGTGCGGAGAATTAATCATCTGTTATAGAAATAACCAATGTCAAAATAGTGTCAAAACTCTGCCGAATTTTTAAAAATAAATGGTTTGTTTATTGGTCAAGAAAATATTAAAAAAAAAGGTTTTTATTTTTTAATAGTTTGTTGAAAACAAAAATTCAAAAAAAGTCTTGTTTTAAAAAATAGTTAGTTTTATCGGCGAACTACGCTGGTTTGATTCTAATGGGATGTGAGATACGTAGGCAGCCCTCATCGGGTCCAACCTCCCATTTGCTAAAATTGCCACACAAAAAAAATGTCAAAATTTTAATTTTTGTCATAAATAAGTCAGGTGATGCCGTTTTTGTCAAATATACTCTAATGTTTCTGAAAGGGACGCCAGAAGACTGACTTTACATAAACGGCCACCTATGGTCATTTTGTAGATTTTCGTTCAGTTGACCCACACAGCCTTAGAATCTTCATCTCCAAGGCGACGAAAGGCCGTGTTTGCAAATATTTGCTTTCTATTTTGAAAATAAGGAAATAATCATAAGGAATCCTGGATGATACGATGATACATGATGTCGGAGCAAAAACATGATAGAAATGGTTAGTTGCCTAAGAACATTGCATCCCCCAACGCACAGTTGCAATATTTGTTTAAACTCTGATGCTGACAAGTTTGTTGTTCATCCAAATTAAATAAGTTAGTTTGTAGAGCATACTGGCACCATATCTTTATCAAACAAGATCAAAAGGGCCTATACCAGAAAGCATGACTGGCTTAGAAAACAGTGTTGAGTAGGAAAAGACGGCAAATCAGATGCTGAAGGAGGCAATGGAAAAATGGAAAAAATGAGATTGGAGATGAACGTAATGCAGCTAGCCTTGTTTAGGGCACAAAAGGGGCCCGAACAACCCGTTACTTCTACTCCCACCAGGACACACGCTAGAATACCCTTTACCCGGCCCTTCAACAAGCTTCCCAAGCCATCACTACTATCAGGGTGAGACGTCTATGATCCCCAAGCTCCACCACCCAATTAGAACCCTCCTCTACCAAATGTTTCTATCTTTGTGGCACCTCCCCCAGCCACATTACAAAGATCGTCTAGTGGGCCACTGTTCCAAGCTCATGATGCCCAGTATTACCCCCCTGAGCTCACATATAAAGCACCCGAGCCACAATCCTATAATCCCCACTTTGATGTCCTGCCAAAGATTGAGAAGCTGGCTAAGAGCCTAGAGCAGGACGACGTTACACGAATATTTAAAAGCTTTGAGAAATCCTTAAGGAATATGCACGGGTTAGGAAATCAGGTCAGTGTGGATTACAAGGATTTGTGCCCTTTCCCTGACGTTCAATTGCCGCCACAGTTCAAGATGCCAAAGTTTGATCTATACGAGGGGCACGACAATCCTATGGCACATCTGCGAGGATTTTGCAGCAAAATGAGAGGAGCAGTTGGTAAAGATGAGCTGCTGATCACTTACTTTGGTCAGAGTCTGAGCGGTTTCGCATTGTAATGGTACACAAGACAGGATCCGAGAAGGTAGTACATCTGGGATGATCTAGCACAGGCATTTGCAGGTCACTTCCAATACAATCTCGAGATCGTCCCTGCCCGTCTCACATAACTAAAACATGAGAAGAAGCCTGGGGAAAGCTTTCGAGAATTTAGTTTCCGATTGAGAGAACAGGAAGCCAGAGTTGATCCTTCGATGAGAGAGCGAGAAATGGTGGATCACTTTTTGCAAACTCTGGAGCCAACTTACTTTGGTCACTTGGTAATGTCGGTTGGTAAATCTTTCAATGAGGTAGTGAAAATGGGTGGTATGATTGAAGAGGAACTTAAGTCCAATAAGATCCTGAGCTATTCACCGATTAAAGCAACCACTCAGGCCATCTAGAGAGGCACAGGAGGTGCGCTCGGGTAGAATAAAAGAGAAGAGGTCGCAACAGTAGAGGCAGGTAATGGGTCTAGATTGAGAGGTCCTTCCCCTTGCTACCAATCCAGACCGCATCACCCAAATTACACCCTACAACCCTACTACCCACCACAAGAACCTTCGTTCTCCGTTCATCAGGCCTAGACATATACTCAGCCTCTGGCTCACCCACAATGGCGCGTGCCGGCTCCCCAATATACCTACCCGCCTCCACAAAATATATATCCTCCTCCACGAAACACATATCCACCGCCAAGGTCATACAGGAATCCTTCCAGGCTGGGGTTCCGGGGAAATCAGATAACATTCACTGAGTTGGGAGAAACATATACTGCTTTGTTCCATAAATTAAGACATTTTGGTTTATTAAGTCCTGTTGAGCCTAGATTGACAAATCCCCTTTCCAAAAATATAGACCACTACGTAAGTTGTGAATATTTCTCGAGGGCTCCCGAACATGATACCGAGAAGAGTTGGAAGTTGAAACATGCAGTGTAAGATCTTATTGACACCAGAAGGATCGAGGTTCAGACATCAGAGGAACCCAACATCAATCAACCCGTTGCCCGCACACTATGAAGCCCACATGGTCGAACTAGTGCACGAAGGAGGGGAACTCGAGAAGTCCTCAACAAATGATGATCCGTGCCAGTCCGAGTGAAAAGTCGGCCAGTGGAAAAGTGGTGGTACAGTTGGAAAAAGTAGATGACAAGCTAGTCATGGTGATAAGGGAAGGGTCCATTAAGGCGGAGGTATAGTTTGTAGGACTAAAAGCAAAAAATCAACATTCGAATAACTACTCTCTGTCCTATCCAGAGGGAGTCGGGCTCTGATTTTCCTTCTCTTTATCTGGATGTTTACAGGGTTGTAATCCAATTTCTTTTATTTTTGTATTCGGCCAAGTTTGAAATCTTATTTCCCGTAATTCAATGAAAAATTATTTTTTTTCACTTTTACTTTAGTTTAATTTTGTTTTCTTCTTTTTCTCTTTCTGAACAGTTCTCTTTATATTGACTCTAATGACATGGCATGCACCATGGATTTTCAACCTAATATAAAAAATTAATCTGATTATGAACTAATAATACAAGAGGCTGATTGATGATAATGAGTGGGTCAAAACTCAAATGGAGTGGTTTAGGCCGCCAACAAGAACATAGAAAATATATTGGGGAAGAAGGGTCCAAGAAATGGCATGAGAAGTTGCCATTTGCATTGTTGGGTTATCGCACTACTGCTCGTACTTCAGTAGGTACAACTCCTTATTCGTCAGTATACGAAACTGAAATAGTGATATTAGCAGAAGTTGAAATTCCGTCCCTCCGGATTATCACTGAGGCTGGGACTGATGATGATGAATGGGTCGATTTGGAGCATTTGAGCTTAATTGATGAAAAGAGATTAGTAACAGTGTGTCAAAAAGGAATGACAAGAGCATACAATAAGAATATGCGTCCTAAGAAATTTGAAGTGGTGCAGCAAGTGTTGAAACGAATCCTGCCACATCAGCCCGAATTAAAGAGCAAGTTCGCCCCAAACTGGCAAAGACCATTCATTGTGACTAGAATGTCATCCAATAACGCTTTATGTTTGACAAATGCTGAGGGAAGATGTATCAACATTACTATCAATTCTGACACAGTCAAGAGATATTTTATATGACATTTTTGATTATAATTGTTTGTTTGTTTGTACATGGCATTGATCGGAGAATGAAATGACGGAGACAATTCTTTCTTCTATCCAAACACTTTAATTTTTGCTTTCCCCTTTGAGCCTTATTTATTCTTTCATACCCCTCTCTTGGAATCGTTAATGAAAAAGCAATGATAAAAAAATAGAAGAATAGAAGAGAAGAAAAAATGATAATAATATTAATTAACAAAAACAAAATAAAAATCACAAGAAAAACAAAGGGGGAACTACGTTTGACCTGATTTCTCAAAGAGGATACGTAGGCGCCTCACGGCTCGGTCATAATGTAATAAAAGTCAAAAGATCCCCAAGCCAGAAAACTGGGGGGCGGATAGAAGCAAGTATATCCTATTTGAGGGCAGATAGAGCCAAGTATATCCTATTTAAGGGTGGATAGAACCAAGTATATCCTCTTTGAGGGAGGATAGAGCCAAGTATATCCTATTTGAGGGTGGATAGAGCCAAGTATATCCTATTTGAGGGCGGATAGAACCAAGTATATCCTATTTGAGGGCGGATGGAACCAAGTATATCCTATTCGAGGGAAGATAGAACCAAGTATATCCTATTTCAGGGCAGATAGAACCAAGTATATCCTATTTGAGGGCGGATAGAGCCTGACATGTGGTACTCAATTTGGTAATTACAAAGATTGATGCAGAACAAAAGCTTGATATGATGTAGAGATCGCTATATGGACATAGCTTTTGCCCCTGTCTTAAATCAAAGAAATTTTGTCAGTTTAAAGTGCGGTGAGTGGTCGTGCCACTCCTGCTGGGGATGGTTTTTCCCTTATATGAATTTATTTCCTCGTTCCTCCGAGAAAATTTTCACCAATGACAGAAAATGTTCTTTCCTAGTTTTGATGATATTTCCCCTGGCATGTCTTTCCGCCATCAATAACATATTCTTTCCCTGCTTCAAATCAAAGAAAAAATTGTTAGTTTAAAATGTGGTGAGTGGTAGTGCCACTCCTGATGGGGATGGTTTCTCCCTTTCCCTTTCCCTGTTCTACGTTCCCAATACTCGTTGGGGAATGATGTTATTTGCTGGTGATGATATTCCTGCTGGGGATGGTTTTCTTTTCATTCCTTCCCCGCTCTGTGTTGTCTGGCCGTTTTGGAACTTGGTCGAGAATCTGTCGGGGATGCTCCTGCATCTCGAAGACCCTTATCTACAAATTTCTCAACTGTGGTTTTTTTATTTTTTTTTACTTTCCCTGAAATTCATCGTCCGGTGTTGCAACAAACTCATTTTTCATTACCTTATCTTTGGCCTGTCCTAAACACATTTTGCTTTACAACATTTTGGCAACTGGTAGTGAGCTCTAAAAAATCCTTCTTAAAACAAATTGCATGAAAAATGTTTTTAAACAAAGAACTGAAAAGTGATGAGTCCAAAAGATAGAAAAAAGGAAAAAGTCTTTTTGAACAAATGCCGAGGAAAAGAAAAGAAAAGAGCTTATCTGAATGGTATGACCGATCCCAACGATTATGTGGCGCATTCTGAATTAATCAACCTAGTCTATATGTATCAATCAATCTTTTTGATGGTCTCATTTTGCTGGGGATAAACAGGCAACCAACTCTTTGCCGAATGCGGATCCTTTCCGCCAATCTTATCTTAGGCGCCCACCTGTATAATAGAGGAATACTTTTTATGTTTTTAGATAATTAGGCGCCCACCTGCATAATAAGAGAAATATTATTTCATGTCTGTAGATAAATAGGCGCCCACCTGTATAACAAGAGGAATAATTTTCATGTCTTTAGATAAATAGGCGCCCACCTGTATAATAAGAGGAATATTTTTCATGTTTTTAGATAAATAGGCGCCCACCTGTATAGCAAGAGGAATAATTTTTATGTCTTTAGATAAATAGGCGCCCACCTGTACAATAAGAGGAATATTTCCATGTTTTAGATAAATAGGCGCCCACATGTATAGCTAGAGGAATGTTTTCGTGTTTTAGATAAATAGGCGCACACATCTATAACAAGAGGAATACTTTTCATGTCATAGATAACCAGGTGCCCACCTGTATAACAAGAGGAATATCTTTCAGTCTTTGCGTTTCGGGTTTTGAAACCGGTAACCCACCAGAAGGCAGAATGTTACAACAAGAAGTCAGCACAAATTCAAGCGCATGAGTCAAAAGGAAGATAAGGCAAATCCCGAGAGAAGCAACCATTGAACCTTGGTTATTGCCAGCATGATAAATCTAAGGAAAAAGCCTTATCCCCAAGAGAACCGCCGAAAAGCTTAATGAAGGAAGCCATATCCCCAGCGGACTAAACAAGACAGTGAGAAATAGTATTCAGAAAAGCAAAATGCCAGTGCCATCCCCAAGTTTATGGAAAGAAAAAGCGGCGGAAGATACACAAGCCAACAAAGAAGCAAAGCAACAAAAACAAGTTGAAGATAGATAAGATGTGATGATCCATAGTCTAGACTAGCTTCTTGTTTTCTTGTGACACTGAGTGAAAAGGAGATCGGTAAAGAAGTAATAACGACACGCAGCATCAATAACGGCGAAATCATAGTCCCAGTAGTCCCAGCTACCAAAACTTCCCGAACTACATTAACCTGATTCCCTTTTATCTAGGGATATGTAGGAAGCCTTTGAAGCAAAGGTTTGGTTAAACCTTTTTTCAAAAAATGCTTCACATGGAGTATTCCAACGGACAAAAATTGCTAGTATCCGCTCACTTTGTCTTTGCACGAAAGCTCTTCGCGCTTTCGGACAAAGAGGGGCAGTTGTGTGCACGTGATTTTGCTTCACGGAAATTACTCCAAAAGAAATCACAAAATAAAGCGAGCTACTTTCGGGTACAATTTTTGAGAATTTACGGGACATTTTGGTAATTATTTGGTCCATAAATGCTCACCTTGTTTGTATTTAAATGAAAATACCAAAAATACATGTTGCATGCATTTAGGTACTAATTGTGCATTTTAGAAATTCATTAACCATAATTTTGTTAAAAAACAATTACGAAAAATAATGCATGTAAATTTCTTGTCATTGTGTGATTTGTTTAATTTTTAATTGGTATGTTAATTATTGTAGGCGTTAAATAATATGGGTGTGATTTTAGAAAAAGGATATACTTGGTTCTATCCGCCCTCAAATATGATATACTTGGTTCTATCCGCCCTCATATAGGATATACTTGGCTCTATCCTCCCTAAAATAGGATATACTTGGTTATATCCGCCCTCAAATAGGATATAATTGGCTCTATCAGCCCTAAAATAGGATATACTTGGTTCTATCCGCCCTCAAATAGGATATATTTGGTTCTATACGCCCTCAAATAGGATATACTTGGTTCTATCTGTTAGAGGGTAGAACCTGACATATGGTGCACAATTTAAGTTTTTCCATTACTGAATGTTTTGTTCAGTTATTTAATTTCAAAGTTAAGGGGCAATGCTGTTTCTTTTTTCCTATTGCCTTGAACCCTCCCCATGTTATTCTGACTCTTTCCCACTTGAGTGTATTAAACAATATATTAGATTAATCCTCTGACATATGGCTGCCCCTCATGGCTCGAGTTGTCCGCTCGGGTAAGCCAGGTCTAGAACACTAAACCCATATTTTTACCTAGAATGACGTGACTTCATGCGGGATCCCTAGTAGGAACATTTATTTGCATCATATTGCATTTGACTCAGGGGACTCAACACAGGGGTTGGGTCCGTCTAGGACTAGCAACCTGAAATGAAAAGACCATCCTGATGCATCCTACTTGTTTTCCGTGCATTTATTTGTCTCGAACTTGCATGCTTACTGGCTTTGGAGTATTTGAAAAATAAAATGGGGGGGGGGGGGAGAGAAATAGCTTGCGGAGAATTAATCATCTGTTTTAGAAATAACCAATGTCAAAATAATGCCGAAACTCTACCGAATTTTTGAAAAAACATGGTTTGTTTATTGGCCAAGAAAATATTAAAAAAGGGGTTTTATTTTTTAATAGTTTGTTGAAAAAGAAATACAAAAAAGTCTTGTTTTCAAAAATAGTTAGTTTTATCGGTGAACTACGCTTGTTTGATTCTCATGGGATGTGAGATACGTAGGCAACCTCATCGGGTCCAACCTCCCATTTGCTAAAATAGCCACACAAAAAAAATATCAAAATTTTAATTTTTGCCATAAATAAGTCAGGTGGTGCAATTTTTTTCAAATATAGTCTGATGTTCCTGAAAGGGACGCCAGAAGACTGACTTTACATAAACGTCCACCTGTGGTCATTTTGTAGATTTCCGGTCGATTGACCCACACACCCTTAGAATCTTCATCCCCAAGGCGACGAAAGGCCGTGTTTGCAAATATTTGCTTTCTGTTTTGAAAATAAGGAAATAATCATAAAGAATCCGGGATGATACATGCGGTCGAAGCAAACATGTTAGAAATGGTTAGTTGCCTAAGAGCATTGCATCCCCCAACGCGCAATTGCAATATTTGTTTAAACTCTGACAAGTTTGTTGTTCATCCAAATTAAATAAGTTAGTTTGTTAGAGCATTCTGGCACCATATCATTATCAAAAAAGATCAAAAGGGCCTATACCAGAGAGCATGACTGGCTCAGAAAATAGTGTTGAGTCGGAAAAAGACGGCAAATCAGATGCTGAAAGAGGCAATGGAAAAATGGAAAAAATGAGATTGGAGATGAACGTAATGCAGCTAGCCTTGGTTAGGGCACAAAAGGGGCCCGAACAACCCTTTACTTATACTCTCCCACCAGGACACACGCTAGAATACCCTTTACCCGGCCCTTCAACAAGCTTCCCAAGCTATCACTACTATCAGGGAAGAGATGTCTATGATCCCCAAGCTCCACCACGCAATTAGAACCCTCCTCTACCAAATGTTTCTATCTTTGTGGCACCTCCCCCAGCCACATTACAAAGATCGTCTAGTGAGCCACTGTTCCAAGCTCACGATGCCCAGTATTACCCCCCTGAGCTCACATTTAAAGCACCCGAGCCACAATCCTATAATCCCCACTTTGAGGTCCTGCCAAAGATTGAGAAGCCGGCTAAGAGCCTAGAGCAGGACGAAGTGATACGAAAATTTAAAAGCTTTGAGAAATCCTTTAGGAATATGCACGGGTTAGGCAATCAGGTCAGCGTGGATTACAAGGATTTGTGCCTTTCCCTTACGTTTAATTGCCGCCACAGTTCAAGATGCCAAAGTTTGATCTATACGAGGGGCACGATGATCCTATGGCACATCTGCGAGGATTTTGCAGCAAAATGAGAGGAGCAGGTGGTAAAGATGAGCTGTTGATCGCTTACTTTGGTCAGAGTCTGAGCGGTTCCGCACTGTCATGGTACAGAAGACAAGATCCGAGAAGGTAGTACATATGGGATGATCTAGCACAGGCATTTGCAGGTCACTTCTAGTACACCCTCGAGATCGTCCCTGACCGTCTCACATTACAAAAACTTGAGAAGAAGCCTGAGAAAGCTTCGAGAATTTAGGTTCCGATAAAGAGAACATGAAGCCAGAGTTTATCCTCCGATGAGAGAGAGGGAAATGGTGGATCACTTTTTGCAAACTCTGGAGCCAACTTACTTTGGTCACTTGGTAACATCGGTTGGCAAATCTTTCAACGAGGTAGTGAAAATGGGTGGTATGATTGAAGAGGAACTTAAGTCCAACAAGATCCTGAGCTATTCGCCGATTAAGGCAACCACTCAGGCCATCTAGAGAGGCATAGGAGGTGCGCTCGGGTAGAATAAAAGAGAAGAGGTCGCAATCGTAGAGGCAGGTAATGGGTGAAGATCGAGAGGTCCTTCCCCTCGCTACCAATCCAGACCTCATCACCCAAATTGCACCCCACAACCCTACTACCCACCACAAGAACCTTCATTCTCCATTCATCAGGCCCAGACATATACTAAGCCTCCGGCTCGCCCACAATGGCGCGTGCCGGCTCCCCAAAATACCTACCCGCCTCCACAGAATATATATCCTCCTCCACGAAACACATATCCACCGCCAAGGTCATACAAGAATCCTTCCAGGCTGGGGTTCTGGGGAAATCAGAGAACATTCACTGAGTTGGGAGAAACATATACTGCTCTGTTCCATTAATTAAGACATTTAGGTTTGTTAAGTCCTATTGAGCCTAGATTGCAAAATCCCCTTTCCAAAAACATAGACCACTAGGTAAGTTGTGAATATTTCTCGAGGGCTCCCGGACATGATACCGAGAAGATTTGGAAGTTGAAAAATGCAGTGCAAGATCTTATTGACACCAGAAGGATCGAGGTTCAAACATCAGAGGCACCCAACATCAATTAGAACCCGTTGCCGGCACACTATGAAGCACACACGGTCGAACTAGTGATCTAGCACAGGCATTTGCAGGTCACTTCCAGTAAAACCTCGAGATCATCCCTGACTATCTCACCTTACTAATACTTGAAAAGAAGCCCGGGGAACACCTTCGAGAATTTGGGTTCCGATGGAGAGAACAGGCAGCCAGAGTTGATCCTTCAATGAGAGAGGGGGAAATAGTGGATTACTTTCTGCAAACTCTAGAGCCAACTTACTTTGGTCACTTGGTAAAGTTGGTTGGCAAATCTTTCAACGACGTAGTGAAAATGGGTGGTATGATTGAAGAGGGACTTAAGTCCAACAAGATCCTGAGCTATTCGGCGGTTAAAGCAACCACTCAGGCCATCCAGAGCGGCACGGGAGGTGTGCTCGGGAAGAAGAAAAGAGAAGAGGTCGTAATAGTAGAGGCAAGTAATGGGTCTAGATCGAGAGGTCCTTCCCCTCACTACCAATCCAGACTCCATCACCCATATTACCTCCTACAACCCTACTACCCACCACAAGAACCACAGTTCTACGTTCATCAAGAACAGACATATACTTAGCCTCCGGCTCGCCCACAATGGCGCGCACTAGCTCCCCAAATTACCTACCCGCCTCCACAGAATATATATCCTCCTCCTTGAAATAGATATCCACCACCAAGGTCATACAGGAATTCTTCCGGGCCGGGTTTCTGGAGAATTCAGAGAACATTCACTAAGTTGTAAGAAACATATACTGCTTTGTTATAAATTAAGGAAGTTAGGTTTGTTAAGTCCTATTGAGCCTAGATTTCCAAATCCCCTTTCAAAAAATATAGACCACTCGGTAAGTTGTGAATATTTCTTGGGGGCTCTCGGACATGATACCGAGAAGTGTTGGAATTTGAAACATGCAGTGCAAGATCTTATTGACACTATAAGGATGGAGGTTCAGACATCAGAGGCACCCAACATCAATCAGAACCTGTTGCCGGCACACCATGAAGCCCACATAGTCGAACTTGTGCACGAAGGAGGGGAACTCGAGAAGCCCTCTACAAACAATAATGATAAACCGTGCCAGTTCGAATGAAAATTCGGCCAGTGGAAAAGCGGTGGTACAGTTGGAAAAAGTAGATGACAAACCAGTCATGCTGATGATGGAAGGGTCCATTAAGGTGAATGTATAGTTTGTAGGACTAAAAGAAAAATATTAACAATCGGATAGCTACTCCCCGTCCTATCTAGAGGGAATCTTGGTAGTGGGCTCTGATTTTCCTTCTTATTTTCTGCATGTTTACAGGGTTGTAATCCAGTTTCTTTTATTTTTGTATTCGGCCAAGAGTGAAACCATGTTTCCCATAATTCAATGAAAAATGATTTTTTTTCACTTTTACTTTAGCTTAATTTTGTTTTCTTCTTTTTCTCTTTCTGAACAGTTCTCTTTATACTGACTCTAATGACATGGCATGCACGATGGATTTTCAACCCAGTCAAAAAAATCAATCTGATTGTGAGCTAATAATACAAGGGGCTGATTGATGATAATGAGTTGGTCAAAACTTGAATGGTGTAGTTGAGGCCGCCGACAAGAACATATAAAAGATATTGGGGATGAAGGGTGCATGCAATGGCATGAAAAGTTGCAATTTTCATTGTTGGGTTATCGCATACTGGTCGTACTTTAGTAGGTACAACTCCTTATTCGTTGGTATGTGGAACTGAAACAGTGAGACTAGCAGAAGTTGAAAGTCCGTCCCTCCGGATTATCATTGAGGCTGGGATTGATGATGATGAATTGGTCAAAGCCTGATTTGGAGTAGTTGAGCTTAATTGATGAAAAAGATTTGCAGCAGTGTGGTTTTAGGTGCCCTCAAATAGGATATATAACTGATGAAAGAATAAATTACGCTCAAATAGGATATACTTTGGTCTATCCGTCCTGAAATAGGATATACTTGGTCCTATCCACCCTCTAATAGGATATACTTGGCTCTATCCATCCTAAAATAGGACATACTCGGTTCTATCCGCCCTCAAATAGGATATACTTGGTTCTCTCCTCCCTAAATAGGATATACTTGGTTCTATACACCCTCAAATAGGATGTACTTGGTTCTATCCGCCCTCAAATAGGATATACTTTGCTCTATCCGCCCTCAAGTAGAATATACTTAGTTCTATCCGCCCTCAAATAAGATATACTTGGTTTTTCTATCCGCCTTTAAATAGGATATACTTGGTTCTATCTGCCTTCAAATAGGATATACTTGGTTCTATCCGCCCTCTAATAGGATATACTTGGTTCTATCCACCCTCAAATAGGATATACTTGGTTCTATCCGCCCTAAAATAGGATATGCTTGGTTCTATCCGCCCTAAAATAGGATATACTTGGTTCTATCCTCCCTAAAATAGGATATACTTGGTATATCCGCCCTCAAATAGGATATACTTGGTTCTCTCCGCCCTAATATAGGATATACCTTGTTCTATTTGCCCTCAAATATTATATACTTGGTTCTATCCGCCCTCAAATAGGATATACTTGGTTCTATCCATCGTCAAATAGGATGTACTAGTTTTATATGTCTGAATGTTAGAATAACCTTAATTTGAATTTGTCAATCTTTGAGTTCTGTTGGTTAATTATATGTTTTAGAATGATAGATTCAATTAACTTCGCTCATTAACTGGTCGGATTTGATTAAGTCTGAATTGGTTATAAGCTGTCAAATCTAGTGTAGGTTCTTCAATGGAATTAGGAAATTAAAAGTTGAATGTGGTATAGGAATTAGGCTGTCAGAGGATTAATCTAATATATTGTTTAAAACACTCAAGTGGGAAAGAGTCAGAATAAAACGGGGATTGTTCAGGGCAATTGGAAAAAGAAACAACATTGCCCCTTAACTTTGAAATTAAATACTGAATAAAACATTCAGTAATGGGGTTCAGGGAATAACATGGGGTTTATAATAAAGAATTAAAAGCTGACTTTCTTTTCAATACCTTAGAGGTGGAAGATCAGAAACCTTAAGGGGTTAATGATAAAAGGGTAAATGATGCACATGGGAGGGAATAAAAATAGGCTGAAAGTGAAAAAACTGAGGAATAAAAGGAATCTGATCAGTTTTTAAATGGGGACAAACTATAAAGAGATTTTTGTTAGAAACACGTTCTCAATGCAATATACTAAACGTGTACTCTTTTGTAGGTTTTGATGAATGACAAACGAAGCAAAATTGATATATGACGGAATTCAAGTACAAGCGCACAATGGTTGCGAATAAGATTGAAGTTCAAGATATAGCTCTTAATTGTTATTGAGTTGTTCTAAACTGTAATCTCGATCCTATAACTTGACTCATAGTATGGCCTCTCTCATAAAACTATTTTCCAAAATCATGCATATTTAATTCTGTGTCAAAAAGATTTTAAATCATGCATATTTACATTAGACAAAATGTTTTCTAAACATGCCTCAAAAATCTAGGCTAAAATAATCGATTATGTACTTATGATAATCGATTGTTTCTGAGCCAAGACTGCATGACAATCGATTATGACTTAATGGTAATCGATTGTGAGTAAGACAGTGAACATCAGGTTTTTCCAAATCTGCATGATAATCGATTGTGAACAAATGACAATCGATTGGTGTTGAGGTAAAGTTTTTCAATACTCAAAATAATCGATTATGAACTAATGGTGATCGATTGTGTTGAGTTGATGTCTTCCAGTGATTTTAAATTTAATTATGTAATCGATTATGTCTTTAGATAATCGATTATCACTGAGACAGTAAGTTTCATGATTTTTAGAAAATAACAAGTAATCGATTATGTCTTTAGATAATCGATTATCACTAAGACAGTAAGTTTCATGATTTTCAGAAAATAACAAGTAATCGATTGTTGCAAAGGACAATCGATTGTTGAAGCTGACCGTTGTCAAATGATTTTCAAATACCATAAGGTAATCGATTATAGATTTTATATAATCGATGTTTTGCTTAAAATCTGGAAATGATTTTTAGAACGTTGCTGAAGTAATCGATTATAGATTTTATATAATCGATGTTTTGCTTAAAATCCGGAAATGATTTTTAGAACGTTGCTAAAGTAATCGATTATGTACTTAGTGTAATCGATTATCTGATTTTGAATATTGCCAGTAATCGATTATAGATTATGTATAATCGATTGTGAAGCGTTAAATCTGGGATTGATTTTTAAACTGACTGGCAGATGATCGATTATGTGGTCTTAATAATCGATTATCACTGAGTAATTTTAGCAACTCTTAATTGGCAATTAGGCAGCGGTAATGCCAAGTTTTTCAACTATAAATACAGCTTCACTTCAGTGTTTTAACAACAAAAACATACACAAACTGATCATTACATTGCTATAAGCTTTCATTCAATTGTTCTTCATTTTCTACTCATTTCATAAAGCTTTTGAGAGCCATATTATTGCTTAAAGTTGTTGTGATCCTGAACATATTCTTTTACTCATATCTACTCAATAAGGAGTACTTTAGTTAAGTGAGTGTCCAAGTATTTGATATACTTGTAAGAGAATTGCGATTCTCTTGTTTCAAGGAACTTGCGTTTCCTTGGGTGAAGTCTTTGAGATTGCGATCTCCGAGCAACTGTTTGAGGCTTGTGTCCTCAAGTGTGTAACGGTTTGTTGAGCACCCGTAAGCTTAACAAGATAGTGAAAAATCTTGAGAGAGTCTCTCGGGGACTGGACTAACCACGTTGGTGGCCAACCAGTATACATCTTTGTGTAAGTTTATTTTTCTGCATTTATTTTACTTCCTGCAAAGTTTAAATTCCGCAAGAAAACGCTAAATTTTATTAATAGGCTATTCACCCCCCCTCTAGCGTAAAGCGTAGTTTCTAATAATTGGTATCAGAGCCCAACTCTCTGAAAACTTAACCGTTTGAGAGAACCATCCATGGCTTCTACTCTTGACTCTTTTGCAGGAATTGAAGAAGGACAATGCTCTACACGACCTCCTCTATTCAACGGCACAAACTACTCATACTGGAAGGAGAGGATGCAAATCTTTGTGCAATCAAATAGCTTTCATTTGTGGAAAGTATTCACCAATGGAAACCAAATTCCAACCAAGAAGGTGGAAGACGAATGGGTTCCAAAGACCGAAGAGGAATATACCGCTGAGGATATTCGTAAGGTCCAAAATAATGCCAAAGCTATAAATTTATTATATTGTGCTGTTAATGCTAACGACTACAGGAAGATATCATGTTGCAAAACAGCAAAAGAAATGTGGGATAAGCTTGAAGTGACATACGAAGGAACCGACCAGGTACGAGAAGCTAAAATTGATTTCTTAACTCACTCTTATGAACTATTCCACATGAAGGAAGGAGAAAAAGTAGACGAAATGTTTGAGCGATTCTCAATGATCGTATATGATCTACACGCCCTCAAAAAGACGTTTACGGATAGAGAACTTGTCCGGAAGATTCTCAGAAGTCTCACTCCGGCATGGCGATCAAAGGCCGATGCAATCCAAGAATCCATTGGCATCACAAATGTCACAATTGACGCATTAAGAGGTAATCTCAAAACCTATGAATCAACTATACTTAACCCGGTTGTTGATGATCAAAGAAGGCAAAGGATTGCTCTAAAGGCTAGCCAACCACAAATTGATGAGGAAGGTGACAACGAGTTTGGACTCGTTATCAAAAGGTTTCAAAAATTCATGCGCAAAGAGTATGAACGCAAGAACAAAAAGCAAGGCGATCAACTAAAATGCTATGAATGCGGAGAAACCGGGCACATAAAATCAAATTGCCCTAACATAAAAAAGGAGAAGAAACCCTTCAAAAAGCAACGTGCATACATCTCTTGGGGAGGAGATTCCGGAGATGAAGCAAGCGAAGAAGAAGACGATGAAGCAGCAAATTTATGTCTCATGGCTCAAGAAGACGGCAAAGACGAGGTAAGTCAAATCTCTTCTCAAAATTTCTTTACTCTTGATGAAATGAGAAATGCTTTTGATGAACTATATGCTGAATTTATCAAAGCTTCAAAAACTGTCAAAAGTGTTAAAGAAAGCGCTTCTCTAAAAGAAAAAGATTTTCAAACACAGCTTTCTTTAAAAGAAAAAGAATTAGAAAAACTGGTTTTCGAAAATGAGAAGCTAAAAGAGGAAAACAAGTTTTATGGAAAAAGAAGTGCTGATAAACCTGAAGGTTCTACTAGAAACTGTTCTTCTTGTGTGCTTTTTAAGAATGAAGTAGCTAGACTTAAAGGCACATTAGATAAGTTTAATTCTTCGCATAAAAACTTGAATGATGTGCTTGTTAATCTAAAATCAACTAAACATGGAATAGGATTCAAGAATGAAGAAAAGGTTGGTGCTAAACCACAACAACCTAGAGCTCAACCTAGGACTAATAACCAAAATGCTTATCCTAGAAGTAGAAATCCTAGAAATAACTTGCATGTTAGACCAAATAGTGAAAATGCTAGAAGACCTAGAAATGATGCATACTTTAGGCCAAACCTTGAACAATTTAGAAGACCAAGAAATGACCCTCCACCTAGAAATAGATATTCTAGAAATGATGCATATTTTAGACAAACTTGTGAACCTCCTAGAGCTCATAATAGGAGAAACAATGGTGTTTAAAGTAGAGTAAGCAACCTTCATTCATCCAGTTACTATGTACCTAGAAAAATGCATAATCCCAACGTGACTTGTCATTATTGTAGACGTATTGGTCATATTGCTCCCGCTTGCTTTACTCGCCATAGACATATAAATCAATTGCATCATTATAACATGCCTAACCCTCAAGGACCCAAGATGGCATGGGTACCTAAAGAACATTAATTTATTTTGTAGGTGTGCTTGAAGGGATCAAGTGTACTATGGTACCTTGATAGTGGATGCTCCAAACACATGACGGGAGATGAATCCAAATTCCTTCAACTAGAGCACAAAGAAGGAGGAAGTGTCATATTTGGTGATAACAATAAAGGAAAAATCATCGGCATTGGTTCGGTCGGTAAGGACGAAAACTCCTCTATTAAACATATACTACTTGTGAAAGGTTTGAAGCATAATCTCTTAAGCATAAGCCAATTATGTGACAAGGGAAATCTTGCTCTATTTGATTCGGATGAATGTCTTGTATTTAGGCGTAGTGATTTCAAGATCATACTTCGTGGTTTTAGAATTGATAATATCTATATGGTTGATCTTGCAAACTCCTCACCCGAATATGTTGATTGTTTAATAAGCAAAGAGGATAACTCTTGGCTATGGCATCGTAGAGTAGCACACATGAACATGCATCTTTTGAACAAGCTTCTTTCTCAAAACTTAGTAGTTGGTCTTCCCTGTTTAAAGTTTGAAAATGATTCTATTTGCGATTCTTGTCAAAAAGGGAAGCAAACCAAAGCATCTTTTAAATCCAAGAATATTGTTTCAACGTCTAGACCTTTGCAATTACTTCACATGGATTTATTTGGTCCCTCTCGCATTGAAAGTCTTGGTAAAAATAAATATGTTTTTGTAATTGTTGATGACTTTTCTAGATTTACTTGGACTCTATTTCTTGCAAATAAAAGTGATGCCTTTCAAAATTTCAAATATTTCCTTAAGCGTGTTCAAAACGAAAAGGAATCGACCGTCACTTCGATTAGAAGTGATCATGGGGGAGAGTTTGATCACAATCTCTTTGCGGATTTTTGTGACGAACTCGGAATCGAACACACCTTTTCCGCTCCACGGACACCACAACAAAATGGGGTGGTGGAAAGGAAAAATAGGTGTCTCGAAGAGATGGCAAGAACCATGCTCGACGAAGCTAAGATTCCCAAATATTTTTGGGCGGACGCCGTGAGTACCGCTTGCTATGTTTTAAATAGAGTAGCAATTCGGCCGATACTCATGAAAACCCCATATGAACTTTATAAGGGTAGAAAACCCAACATTTCTCATTTACGTGTTTTTGGTTGTAAATGTTTTGTTCATAATAATGGCAAGGACCAATTGGGTAAGTTTGATGCTAAATCGGATGAAGGTATTTTCATTGGTTATTCCTCACGTAGCAAAGCATATAGGATCTTTAACAAAAGAACCCAAATTGTGGAGGAATCCCCTCATGTTGTGTTTTCCGAAGATAATACTCGCTTGGCGAGAAAGGAATCCGGTTTTGATCTTGCAGGTATCTTGGATAGCTTGAAAGATAAAATCCAAGAAGAACCTTCAAAGGAAAACAAAAATGAAATTGGGGAACAACCAACGGAAGAAGCGCCACAATTAGAAAAAGGAATAAATACGCCTAACGAGTGGAGAACGATCAAGGATCATCCTCTCGAACAGGTAATCGGCGATGTTGGAGAAAAGGTAAGTACCCGAAACTCCCTCAAAAATACTTTAGAACTTACTGCTTTTGTTTCTCAAATTGAACCTAAAACCATCTCCGAAGCAATTGGGGATGAATTTTGGACCTTGGCAATGCAAGAGGAGCTTAACCAATTCGAACGCAATAACGTTTGGGATTTGGTGCCAAGACCCGAAGGTCATTCTATAATTGGTACGAAATGGGTTTTTTGCAATAAACTAGATGAAAATGGTTTAATCACTAGAAACAAAGCTAGGCTTGTGGCAAAAGGCTATAGTCAAGAAGAAGGTATTGATTATGAGGAAACCTATGCTCCCGTAGCTAGATTAGAAGCTATTCGTCTATTACTTTCTTTCGCCTCTTCAATGAATTTTATTCTATATCAAATGGATGTGAAAAGTGCTTTTCTAAATGGTTTTATTGAAGAAGAAGTTTATGTCAAACAACCCCCCGGCTTTGAAGATTTTAAATATCCCGATCATGTTTTCAAACTCAAAAAGGCTCTTTATGGTTTAAAACAAGCTCCTCGAGCTTGGTATGAAAGGTTGAGTAAATTTCTTTTGGAAAATGATTTCATTAGGGGAAAAGTTGACACAACCCTCTTTGTCAAGCACAAAAACAATGATATTTTACTAGTTCAAATATATGTAGACGATATTATATTTGGTGCTACTAACAATGTTTTATGCAAGGAATTTTCCGATCTAATGACTAGCGAATTTGAAATGTCTATGATGGGCGAGTTAACATTCTTTTTGGGGCTACAAGTGAAACAAATGAAAGAAGGTACATTCATATGCCAAGCCAAATATTGCAAAGAACTACTAAAACGCTTTGAGATGAACAATGCAAAAGAAATGGCTACCCCCATGAGCACATCCGATCATCTAGACAAAGATGAAAAAGGTAAGGAAGTCGACACTAAAAAGTATCGAGGTATGATTGGCTCTCTTCTTTATCTTACCGCTAGTCGTCCGGACATCATGTTTAGCGTGTGCTTATGTGCTCGCTATCAGTCATGTCCGAAGGAGTCTCACCTTACTGCAGTGAAACGGATATTAAGGTATCTCATTGGTACTACAAATGTGGGTCTATGGTACCCCAAAGGCTCTTCATGCCAACTTATTGGATATTCCGATTCCGATTTTGCTGGATGCAAATTGGACCGCAGGAGCACAAGTGGCACTTGCCATTTGCTCGGTAGCTCTCTTGTCTCTTGGTTTAGTAAGAAACAAGTAAGTGTTGCGTTGTCTACCACCGAGGCTGAATATGTAGCCGCGGGGAGTTGCTGTGCTCAAATCCTATGGATGAAACAACAACTCTTGGACTATGGCCTAAGTCTTGATCACATTCCTCTTAGATGTGATAACACTAGCGCCATATGCTTGACGAAGAACCCCGTTCTTCATTCGCGAACAAAACACATCGAAATTAGACATCATTTTATTAGAGATCATGTACTCAAAGGCGATGTCGAAATTGAATTTGTTGTAACCAAAAGCCAATTGGCAGACATCTTTACCAAGCCTTTAGAGAAAGAGTCCTTCTTCCGAATTCGCAGTGAACTCGGGATCCTTGACTCCACTTTGATCTAAGTCATGCATTGCATTTTCTTTCCTACATGATTTCTAACTTGAGCGTCGGAGGCGTCTAACTTTTCTTTGCAGGTATCACACTAGAGCTAAGAGCAATTCTTAAGCAAACCGCGAATCTGCAGCAATGTCCCTATAAAAATCGATTATCCCGTATCAATAATCGACTACCCTATTTTCTTTCCAATAAATAAACCTTGTTTATTTCATCTTCTTGCATCTTTCCTTACTATTTTTTTGCTAATGGCAAAAGGGGGAAGAAAACGGGATATCGGGTATGCACCACCTCTTAATTCATTGATTGCTTATAAGCTAAAAGTGAGGGGGAACTCTTAAATTGAGGGGGAATTGCATAATTGTTACTTGTCTTGAATTGTCAATATCTTTTGCCTAAATTACATATCCCGCTTAATGTTTGCCATTATCAAAAAGGGGGAAATTGTTAGAAACACGTTCTCAATGCAATATACTAAACGTGTACTCTTTTATAGGTTTTGATGAATGACAAACGAAGCAAAATTGATATATGACGGAATTCAAGTACAAGCGCACAATGGTTGAGAATAAGATTGAAGTTCAAGATATAGCTCTTAATTGTTATTGAGTTGTTCTAAACTGTAATCTCGATCCTATAACTTGACTCATAGTATGGCCTCTCTCATAAAACTATTTTCCAAAATCATGCATATTTAATTCTGTGTCAAAAAGATTTTAAGTCATGCATATTTACATTAGACAAAATGTTTTCTAAACATGCCTCAAAAATCTAGGCTAAAATAATCGATTATGTACTTATGATAATCGATTATTTCTGAGCCAAGACTGCATGACAATCGATTATGACTTAATGGTAATCGATTGTGAGTAAGACAGTGAACATCAGGTTTTTCCAAATCTGCATGATAATCGATTGTGAACAAATGACAATCGATTGGTGTTGAGGTAAAGTTTTTCAATACTCAAAATAATCGATTATGAACTAATGGTGATCGATTGTGTTGAGTTGATGTCTTCCAGTGATTTTAAATTTAATTATGTAATCGATTATGTCTTTAGATAATCGATTATCACTGAGACAGTAAGTTTCATGATTTTCAGAAAATAACAAGTAATCGATTATGTCTTTAGATAATCGATTATCATTGAGACAGTAAGTTTCATGATTTTCAGAAAATAACAAGTAACCGATTGTTGCAAAGGACAATCGATTGTTGAAGCTGACCGTTGTCAAATGATTTTCAAATACCATAAGGTAATCGATTATAGATTTTATATAATCGATATTTTGCTTAAAATCTGGAAATGATTTTTAGAACGTTGCTGAAGTAATCGATTATAGATTTTATATAATCGATGTTTTGCTTAAAATCCGGAAATGATTTTTAGAACGTTGCTAAAGTAATCGATTATGAACTTAGTGTAATCGATTATCTGATTTTGAATATTGCCAGTAATCGATTATAGATTATGTATAATCGATTGTGAAGCTTTAAATCTGGGATTGATTTTTAAACTGACTGGCAGATGATCGATTATGTGGTCTTAATAATCGATTATCACTGAGTAATTTCAGCAACTCTTAATTGGCAATTAGGCAACGGTAATGCTAAGTTTTTCAACTATAAATACAGCTTCACTTCAGTGTTTTAACAACAACAACATACACAAACTGATCATTACATTGCTATAAGCTTTCATTCAATTGTTCTTCATTTTCTACTCATTTCATAAAGCTTTTGAGAGCCATATTATTGCTTAAAGTTGTTGTGATCCTGAACATATTCTTTTACTCATATCTACTCAATAAGGAGTACTTTAGTTAAGTGAGTGTCCAAGTATTTGATATACTTGTAAGAGAATTGCGATTCTCTTGTTTCAAGGAACTTGCGTTTTCTTGGGTGAAGTCTTTGAGATTGCGATCTCCGAGCAACTGTTTGAGGCTTGTGTCCTCAAGTGTGTAACGGTTTGTTGAGCACCCGTAAGCTTAACAAGATAGTGAAAAATCTCGAGAGAGTCTCTCGGGGACTGGACTAACCACGTTGGTGGCCAACCAGTATACATCTTTGTGTAAGTTTATTTTTCTGCATTTATTTTACTTCCTGCAAAGTTTAAATTCCGCAAGAAAACGCTAAATTTTATTAATACGCTATTCACCCCCCCTCTAGCGTAAAGCGTAGTTTCTAACAATTTTTAGTTTTGGCTATATAAGAGGTATTCAGAACTGAAGAAGGGACATAACTTTTAACATTAGAAGTTCAGTATTAGGAGACTGAAAATATAGAACTGGAAATTTTTGACGGAAAAATTTTGATAATCAGATTTTCAGAACTTGAGAGAGAAATACAGGCTAAATTCTTACACTTAGAATTGAGTTTTGAGAGTTTAAAAGCAGAAATCAGAACCAACTGTTCTATTGCACCTTTTGACCCATTCGGTTCTGTTTTATATTTGTTGGCATTGTCTCTGAGATCTCAAGTGGTTTTGGTTTGAGTTTACTGGGTTCTTATCTATCTGTTGCTGTTGGTTTTCTGGTCATTGGTCATTGCTGGTTTTTATTACTGTTATTTGTTGTGGAACTTCATTGGATAGTCTGTCATTCACTTGGGCCTGTCTGAGATTCATTTTTTTGAATCACTCAACCTTTTTGATTGCAAAACATTTCTGGAATTGAATTCATTGAGCCGTGTATTTGTTATTATTTGATTTATTCTTGAGTTTTTTGGGTCATCTGCTACTGTTATTGGTGTATTGCTTTGTTGTTGAACCTACTGTTGCTGAGTGTTTGTGATACTGCTGCATTATTGATCTTCCTCTTCTTCTTTGGCATTTCCAAATACCAGGTACACAATCAAATATACTGAACTATGTAGGCTGAAACATATTGATGCATGAATGAAATGAAGAGTTGAAGTTTTGCACTTAGCTTAGTTATATTTTGAGTTTCAATTGTATAGATATATTAGTTAAATTTCTCTATTAGAATCATATAGTTTTATGATATATGCATAATGGAGTATGTGACAGTAGCTTAGTGAATAAATTACCTATGTATGTTTGTTTAAGAAAACGTGCGGTATAGTAGTAATGTTCTAGTATTTCAGTTTACTTTGTCTACAAGCATGTTCCAAATGCGCATATGGCCTTAGGTTGATTATTTAGTAGCTTAAATTGTTTCAGTTAACAACTTGCTCACTAAATCCGGAAAAACAGGTTTCATAAGATATCTCTTTCATTTTTCTGTTTTCTTAAAGTTCAAACATGTGTAGTATAATTTAATCAGGACCAACTTTAGGTTAACAATTGGCCCAGGCCCTAATTTCGGTATCATATACGTTGGGTTTAGGCATGTAACTGTTAAGAAAATGGCCCTATTGGTAATTTTAAGATTCGACGAATTAAATTTGAAACTTAATTAGGATAACTCATAAGCATGTAAATAAACTAGGAATTCTCTTTTCATATTTAGAGACGAACTTAATAGACAAAATGTAGCCACTTTAGGATTATCCTTTTAAAATAAATGAGATGAGCCTCGCCAAATAAAAAGGCACAAAACTGCGGGGCCCTCATAAATGTATATATGAGCTCCTTAGACTTCGGGACGGACTGTTTAGCGAATTTCACGGCCTTTTCTAAAAAATAATAACGCGTTAGCATCTTTAGGCGCGTATCTAATAATGTTATCTTCCCTAAACTCGGGTACGCATTTTATGTGGTCCAAATCCAAATCCCAAAATGTTGAATCAGATGTGTTCATGATTGCAGGTTCATTTCATGCGGTGCAATCCAAAGACATGTCTCAAACAATGTTCAATTTTCTTTAATAAATTAAATAGAAGTGGTTAAAGGTTGAAATCAGCAAATAAGTTGCAACATGTATAAAATCAGATAAATAAGCTAAACATGACAGTTGAGCGATCGTTGTAGAACCACGGAACTCGTGAATGCCGAACACATTTTTTCGGGTTAATAGAATTCCTTATCGGGATTTTTGGTTCGCGGATTGTTAAATAGAGTCATTCTTTTCCTCGATTCGGGATTCAACCGATGACCTGGGACACCATAAATCTTCCAAGTGGGGACTCTGAATGTTAATAATAAATCTCATTTCAATTGTCCTTTAATTTAAAAAACCCCCTTTACCCCTCGCGGGGAGCGGAAAAAGGAGGTGTGACACTAGGTAGAGCTCAACAAAGAATGCAAGCTCAAGCCAATAGTCACATGACTGATCGTGTCTTTGAGGTGGGTGATTGGGTGTTTGCTAAGTCCAACCCTATCGCCAATCCACACTCTCTCTTTCTCCCTATCACAAGCTCGCCTCCAAGTATTTTGATCCTTATCCTATTGTTGAAAGAGTGGGTGTTGTTTCCTATAAGCTTTTCTTTCCTCTTGAGGTTCAACTTCATCCTACATTTTATGTCTCTCAACTCAAATTTTGTTACACCTTACTTTCCACCATTGTGCACACTCATGTATTGGACTTGGCTAGTCCCTTATATCGTTCTCCTGAATCTGTCTTGGCAAGACGACTCATCAAAAAAGGGAACAAGGCTGTTGCTCAATGCTTTATCAAATGGACTTTCTTGGATGCCTCTTAAGCCACTTGGGTGCTGACCTCTGATTTGTGCAACATGTTTCCTCAGTTCACACTTGAGGACAAGAGTGTTGCTCATTGAGGGGGTATTGATACATATATTCCAGCAACTGATTGACCTTCTGCCAACTCAGTTGCCAACAAGGATGTCACCTAGATGATTAGTTAGCTTAGTTGTAACAGAAATTCAAAAATAGAAGAAAGGCGGGAATGTTAGTTAGAATGAAATTTAGCTCACTTGATCTTCCTTTTCATTTTGTTTGAATCTATTATATTAGTCAAATAAATAGGATAAATGTATGAGAAAACCATTATGATTTGAATATATAGAAAACTTCTGCATCTCTCAATCTCTACTTTTCTATTTACTTATTCTTCTACTATCTCCTCTAATCTACTTTTTCCTTATCAATTATCACTGTTTCATTGGTTAGTACCTGTATTTTGGTATCAAATTAGAAGAAGAGAGTGAATAAACAAGGAAGAAAAAAATCCAAAAGCGAGAAAAATAGAGCCGGAAGAGGGAAGCGGAGGAGGAAGCATAGAGAGAGTGTGAGTAAAAAAATTAAATTTTATTTTTAAAAGTCACAACGAAGAAGCCAAAGTTTCGATGGATCTGTCAGTCGAATTAAAAATTGCCCTCCCTTTTGATTTTATTTACACAAATGCCCTTTGTCGTACCACCAAACTTCCACTTATTATATAGTTTTTTATTAAAAAGGTAGTCCTCATAAATTCCTCTAGGTAAAATACTGTCAAGACCCAAACCCCGGTCGTGATGGCACCCAACACCTTGTTAGGCAAGCCCGACCATATAAACCTTTTCCAGCCAAATCATTTACGTAAATACTAAATTTGGCATAAATTCTCTGATTAATATTGATAAAACACTGCGGAATCCGTTATGTGAAAATAACAACAGCCCAAAGGGAACCGACGTCACAGGTATGAGCCTCTAAATACAGATGAACAATACTTTAAATAAAGAAAGTCTTGATACGGAATCAAAGATAGATAAGAGGAGAAATCAGGTCCTGCAGAAGACAGCAACTACCTCGATATCTCCGGAATCGAACTAGGCAACAACAAATAAGCACCGCTAAGCCTCCGGAATCCCCGTACCTGCACAGAAGGTGCAGGGAGTAGAGTAAGTACTTCTAACTCAATGAGTAATAGCAATAAGTAACAACTGAATGTAAGAAATCCGGTAAGAACACTATGCAGTTCTAATAACAGCAGTAAATACAGTAGATAATTACTAAACACGGAAAAGAATCTGATAAATACTTTACTATCCGTCCTACCAGTTACTAACACTACTGCGGAGGTGCAGCCCGATCCAACACCATATATATATTTATAATGTTGCAGCGCGCAGCCCGATCCAATATAACATATAAAATGCTGCGGCGCACAGCTCGATCTAGTAAATATAGTCGACTGCGCTCACTGGGGGTGTGTACAGACTCCGGAGGGGCTCCTTCAGCCCAAGCGCTAAAATACTACGGCGTGGAGTCCGATCCATATATCATTGCAGCGTGCAGTCCGATCCATATAATATATCACTGCGGCGTGTAGTCCGATCCATATATCACTACGGCGTGCAGTCCGATCCATATAATATACTAATGCGGCGTGCAGTCCGATCCATATAATATACTAGCGTGGAGTCCGATCCATATAATATACTACTGCGACGTGTAGTTCGATCCATACATGTATATATATATATATATATATATATATATATACTGCTGCGGCGTGCAACCCGACCCGAGGTATATATATCAAATAGACTCACTACGGTGTCCTTGACCTCTCTTAGTCAATACAGACTTGGCCTCTTGGGCCCACTCAGCTAAGACAGGGTATTCAACCCTAGGTATTGCTCATTTAGGGTGCAAGTTACAAAGTTCGATTTATTTCATGATTTACGGTCACAAGTCAGGACAGATGGTACGTGTCCAATTGGTAAAGTAAGGTCAATCTGCTCAACATTCTCCCAGGGAGTTTTACAGATTGGCACAAGGCCCCAATCATGGAAACTAGCCCAAGTTATATGAGTACAAGCTCCGTCTCAGTCAAGAAGTACAGTAACTCATCTATCGAGATGGACCAAGTCCGAGTCCCCAGCAGATACATCACCACGCTCATCACAAGACACATGTCTCATCTCAATATAGCACCTCATAGTGCAAATACGGGGTTTCAAACCCTCAGTATATCATTCATAACCACTACTCACCTCAAACCAACAAAAATCCTAGCTCGCCTTGTGCTTTCCTAGCAAATCGACCTCTTTGGGTGCAGAATCTGACAAAAACCACAAGGAATATGTTATAATAGGCTAATGGGTCATAACCTAATAGAAAAAACTCGAAAAACACCCAAAAACACGAAGTTGGCAAAACCCGAGTCCCAGGCCCACTTCTCGAAAAATTACAAAATTCACATCACCAGAATCCTCATCTTGCAACGAGTCCGTACATATAAAGTTCATCAAAATTGGAGTTCAAATGGGCCATCAAATTCCCAAATTTTCATTTCAAAACCAAGCCCTAGCTTCTTCAATTTTTACCCAAATTTCAGAGAATTAATGGATGATTCTTCGATTAAATGACGTATCTAGGCCACGTGACTTACCTCCAATCACTTCCCGTTGAAATCCCCTTAAAAATCTACGAACAAGCTCTCAAGGTGGTGCAAATATGGAGGAAATAATGATAGGGTCGCGGATGAAATGATTAAACAAAAGCTTCTCTGCCCGGCGATTCTCTTCTATGCGATCGCAGCCCCTGGCTTGCGATCGCCGAGCACAAATTTTGAACCTCCAGTTTTCCTCTTATGCGATCGCAATAGACCCCATGCGATCGCAATGAATCTAGACCTCAAACTACGGATCGCATCCTTACCTATGCGATCGCACTGAACCACTTCCCAATCATATGCAATCGCATAACCCCTTACGCGATCGCATAACACAAAAATAGGACCCATACTAATCTTCCTATGCGATCACAATGCTTCCTCTGTGATCACATAGAGAAGCTGACTTTGCAACAGCTGAAGCCCAAATCTGCAACTTTCAAACATTCAAACACTCTCTGATAACCACTCGAAACCATCCTGAGGCCCTCGTGACCTCAACCAAAAGCACCAACATACCCCAAGCATCATACAAACTTGTTCAAATCATAAAAATACGACCGACAACACAAAAATCATCAATTCATGATGGATCCAAGCCTAAGTTAAACTAAAACTTCTAAAACTCACATTCGATCAAAAACCCGACCAAACAACGTTCGATTGACCTGAATATTTGCAGACATATCCAAAATCACCTAACAAAGCTACAACTACTCCCGGATCAAAATCTTACCTATCAACCGGAATTCACTGAAATTCAAACTTAGCCAATTCAACCCTAATTCTACACCGGACCTCCAAATTCAGTTCCTTTTTCACTCCCAAGTCATCAGTCACCACCCAAAACTATCCGAATCGTCGAAAATCCATCATGAGACCTATAAATCATAAGTCAACATCCGGTTGAAGTTTCCAAATAACCTTCTCTTAAAGAGACTAATTGTCTCAATTTCAACCAAACTCTGTCCGAATCACTTCAAACTCTACAAACTCATATAATGAAACATATAGAAGCATACAATGGGGAAAACGGGGCGGTAACTCACATGATGATAGCCGGGTCGTCACATCCTCCCCAACTAAAATAAATGCTCGTCCTCGAGCGGGTCAAGAAACATATTTGAAGCCCTGAAAGAACAACCCATGCTTTGCTGATACTGGCTCCTAGATGGAGCACCACTGGGGCCACCTAATACTCAAGGCCTCTTGGCCTCCCTCTCCTCTCTCTCCAGACGGCGAGCCGTCTCAATATCACTGGCTATATCCATCGCCTCCTCAAAGGTGTGACTCAAGACCCTCTCACTAGTCATCAGAATACGAATATGATGAATAAGCCCATCCACAAATCGTCTAATCCTCTCCCGATCCGTCGAAACCATCCACGAATCATAACGAGCTAACTCTACAAATCTCACTTCATACTGCGTCACAGACATATTCCCCTGAGGAAGCCACTCAAGCTGCCTGTGTAACTCCTTCCTCTGCGATCAAGGCGCCCACTTCTCTATAAAGAAAGTGGAGAACTCCTGCCAAGACAATGGCGCTGCACATGCCGGCCTACGCCTCTCATATGCCTCCCATTTAGGCTGCTCCTGAGAACTGAAAAGTTGTAAAAGATACCCCACTAGTCTCCAAGATCCCTGCTATCCCTAAGCATGCATCGGTACTTGTCGAGAAACCCCTAGGCATCCTCCCCCGGAACACCGCTAAAAGTTGGAGGTAAAAGTCTGTTGAACCTCTCCAGATGACATTGCTCGTCATTTGGCATCACTGGCACCCCATCACCCGGAGTTGGAACAACTGGCTGAACTGGTGGTGCCTCTGGGGTCTGCAAATCATGTGCACCCTACTCTGGAGTGCGAACTGCGGGGGTCTGATGACCACACCCGGTCTGAGATGTAGCTGCGGTAGTAGCCGAGACTGCCTAAGCCAGGCCAGTGCAAACCAATAAGAACTGATCCAGGGCCTCCTGAAGACCCGGAATCACAATAGGCACTGCTGGTGCCCGAGCAGGTGCTACTGAAACCTCTACAGCTGGAGGCTGATCCTGAATGGGGGCAACTGGTGGGTCAACTGCTGCTCTGCCTCAACCACGACCACGACTACATCCTCGGCCTCTAGTGAGTGGCAATGGTGGTCGTACGCCACGTACGCTAGAACGCGTTCTCGCCATCTGCGAGAGAATAGAATACAGAAGTTCAGTTCTCGGATCAACAAAGTCGCACGACAAGAATTTCAAGAATATGAAGTTTTTCCTAAAGGTTCTGTAGCCTCTCGAGGATAAGTACAGACGTCTACATACCGATCCGCGAGACTTTACTAAACTGGATCATGACTCGCGAGGCCTGGTAACCTAGGCTCTGATACCAACTTGTTGCGATCCAAACCCCAGCCGTGATGGCGCCCAACACCTTTTTAGGCAAGCCCGACCATATAAACCCTTTCCACCCAAATAATTTACGTAAATACTAAATTTGTCATAAATTATCAGATTATTATTGATAAAACACTGCGGAATCCATTATGTGAAAATAACAACAACCCAAATGGAAGCGGCGTCACAAGTCCGAGCCTCTAAATATAGATGAACAGTACTCTAAACAAAGAAAGTCTAGCTACGGAAACAAAGATAGATAAGAGGAGAAATCATGTCCTGCGGACACCAGCAACTACCTCGATATCTCCGGAACCGAACTAGACAACAGCAAATAAGCACCGCTAAGCCTCCGGGATCCCTGTATCTGCACACAAGGTACATGAAGTAGAGTGATTACTTCCAACTCAGTGAGTAACAATAAATAACAACTGAATGTAAGAAATCCGGTAAGAACAATATGTAGTTCTAATAACAGCAGTAGAGACAGTAGATAAGTACTAAACATGGAAAAGAATCTGATAAATACTTTTCTTTCCGTCTGGTTAGTTACTAACATTGCTGCAGCGCGTAGCCCGATCCAATATAATATATAAAATATTGCGGTGCGCAGCCCGATCCATTAAATATAGTTGACTAGGCTCACTGGGGGTGTGTACAGACTCCGGAGGGGCTCCTTCATCCCAAGCGCTAAAATACTACGGCGTGCAGTCCGATCCATATATCACTACGGTGTGCAGTCCGATCCATATAATATACTACTGCAGCGTGCAGTCCGATTCATATAATATACTACTGCGGCATGCAGTCCGATCCATACAATATACTATTGCGGCGTGCAGTCAGATCCAATACATGTATATGTATATACTGCTGCGACGTGCATCCCGACCCGAGGTATATATATCAAATAGCCTCACTACGGGGTCCTTGACCCGTCTTAGTCAAAATAGACTTGGCCTCTCGGGCCCACTTAGCTAAAACAGGGTATTCAACCATAGGTATTGCTCAATTAGGGTGCAAGTTACAAAGTCCGTTTTATTTCATGATTGACAGTCACAAGTCAGGACATATGGTATGTGTCCAATAGGTAAAGTGAGGTCAATCATCTCAACATGCTCCCTAGGAGTTCTACAGATCGGCAGAAGGCCCCAAACGTGGCAACTAGCCCAAATTTATACGAGTACAAGCTAAGTCTCAGTCAAGGAGTACTGTAAGTCATCAATCGGGATGGACCAAGTCCGAGTCCCCAGCAGATACATCACCACACTCATCACAAGATGTGTGTCTCATCTTAACATAGCGCCGCATAGTATAAATACAGGGTTTCAAACCCTTAGTTTATTATTTATAACCATTACTCCCCTCAAACCAGCCAAAATCCTAGCTCGCCTTGCGCTTTTCTTGCAAATCGACCTTCTCAAGTGCAGAATCTAACCAAAACCCCAAGGAATATATTATAATAGGCTAATGGGATATAACCTAATAGAAAGAACTCGAAAAACACCCAAAAATACGAAGTTGGCAAAACCCGAGCCCCGGGCCCACTTCTCAAAAAATTACAAAATTCATATCACCGGAATCCTTGTCTCGCCACGAGTCTGTACATATTAAGGTCATCAAAATCGGAGTTTAAATGGGCCATCAAATCCCTAAATTTTCATTTCAAAACCAAGCCCTAGGTTCTTCATATTTTACCCAAATCTTAGAGAATTAATGGATAATTCTTCGGATAAATGACGTATCTAGGCCACAAAACTTACCTCCAATCACTTACCATTGAAATCCCCTTCAAAATCTATTAACAAGCTCTCAAGGTGGTGAAAAAATGGAGGAAATAATAATAGGGTCGCGGATGAAATGTTTAAACAAAAGCTTCTCTGCCAAATGATTCTCTACTATGCGATCGCAACCCCTGGCTTGCAATCGCAGAGCACAAATATTGAACCTCCAGTTTTCATCTTATGCGATAGCAATGAATCCAGACCTCAAACTACGCAATTGCGTCCTTACTTATACGATCATACTGAACCACTTCCCAATCCTATGCGGTCGCATAGCCCCTTACGTGATCGCATAACACAAAAATAGGACCCATACTAAACCTTATGCGATTGCAATGCTTCCTCTGCGATCGCACAGAGCAATTGACTCTACAACAACTGAAGCCTAATCTGCAACTTTCAAACATTCAAACACTCTCCGATAACCACTCGAAACCATCCCGAGGCCCTCGGGACCTCAACCAAAAGCACCAACATACTTAAAATATCATAAGAACTTGTTCCAACCATAAAAACACGATCAACAACACAAAAATCATCAATTCACAATAGATTCAAGCCTAAGTTAAGCTAAAATATCCGAAACTCACATTCGATCAAAAACCCGACCAAACGACGTCCGATCAAACTGAAAATTTGCGGACACATCTAAATCACCTAATGAAGCTACAGCAACTCTCAGAATTCCATTCTGACCCCCGTATCAAAATCTCACCTATCAAGCGGAATTCGCCGAAATTCAAACTTAGCCAATTCAAGCCTAATTCTACACCGGACCTCCAAATTCAGTTTTGTTTTCACTCCCAAGTCATTAATCACCACCCGAAACTAGTCGATTCGTCGAAAATCTATTCTGAGCCATATAACTCAGAAGTAAACATCCAGTTGACTTTTCCAAACCAGCCTTCTCTTAGAGAGACTAATTGTCTCAATTCCAACCAAACTCTGTCTGAATCACTTCAAACTCTACAAACCCATATAATGAAACATATTGAAGCATAAAACAGGGAAAACGGGGTGGTAACTCACGTGACAACGGGGCAGGTCGTCACAAATACTACTTGTATTAACTTTGGCATTTTCAATTTCTTGCTTTATATTGTTGTGTAGTATATGTACAACTAATTCTTATATTCATTATACACCCTATTTGATATTATCCTATGCATAACTAATACAAAATAAATCATGACAATAATATCATAGTTTTTAATACATGGATAAGTATGTATGCACTCTTATGCAATGCATGTTATTTTTAATATACAAGATCAAACAATGGAAAAGATATAGTTTCAGCATAATTAATCCCCTTAATTCCAGTATTATTAATACATATTATTCAGTACATGCACCTTACCAAACGACTCCAATGTCTGTACTTATTGAAGGTTTAGAATAGAGATGTATTAAAACTTGTGAAGGAAGAACTTTTTGTTTCCACCACTGAAGGAACAATTTAAGTTCTTTACAACTACACTTCCTTGTGGTAAACCATAATTGATTTGTGAGTTTGATAATTCAAGCTGGTGTGAGCTGCTTAATTGGATGTCATACATGCATCGTGTCCAAGGCTTTTCAAACTTCAATGCCTTTTCATGTTAATCGTGTTGCTCGGAAAAGATGGATTATCTTGATACACCATGTATCAAAACAACTGATAGTTTCTTAACTGGATTTATCCTAACATCCATAATCTTAATGCTCTCTAACATTCAGTGTTCGATACCTTTTAAAACAATCCTGGTAGATTTTCCTTCCACTTGCCAATTTTCCCCCTTTGCATCATTTCTGTGTCTTTCAGAAGTTCAGATGAACTCTCTGTCCCATCACTTGTTTTGGAAAATAAATTCTGTACTTCGAGATCATAAAACTTCTTTTATCTCACCTAGATTTGCATGTACAGTCCGGGTGTGTATCCGAAAAGTCATTATGTGAAAATCTGTGAACAATGATAAATTTTGCTTTTAAAATAAATTTAAGTTGATTTCGGTAAATATTTTAGGTAAACAGATCCGGACCCGTAAGACGGTCCTTGAGGGTCCGTGAAAAAATGTGGGACTTGGATGTACGCCAGAATTAAATTCCGAGGTCCCTAGCCCGAGAAATGAATTTTTGAATGAAATCATTTAACTAAAATTATAAGAGTTTTTAGAAATCTAAATGTGTTTGAATTTGACGGTATCGAGCCTATATATTGGTTTCAGAGCCCGGTACAGGTCATATATGACATTTAAGTTGAGCCTGTAAAATTTGGTATGAAACAGACTTGATATGACGTGAATCGAACAATCGGTTGTTAAAAATGAAACTTAAGAGTTCATGAGATTTTTCTTTGATTTGGTGCTAAATTCATAGTTATTGATGCTATTTTGATGATTGATCACACGTGCAAGTCCGTATGATATTTTTGGACTTGCGTGCATGTTTGGTTTGGAGCCTGAGGGATCGTATGAGTTTTGGGTAAGCTATGGAGTTAATTTAGACTTAGGAGAATTGCTGGCGTTTTGCATGTCTGCAGGCTTCGCAAATGCGAGATCACATTTGTGAATATGGCATGGGCAGGCCTTGATTGCAAATGCGACCATTTTATCGCAAATGCGGAAGGGCCTGAGTCGCAAATCCATAGCCTTCAGGAGTTTTGAGTGGTTGCAAAATGCAACAATTTTTCGCATTTGCGAAGATAGTAGGCTTCATAAGGGTTCGCAATTGCGAACCCTGGCCGCAAATGCGACATCAAAGATTAGTTAATTGGGACTTAGATGCATTTTTTTTGTATTTTTAAAACACTTTCAAAACCTAAACACTTTGGGGCAATTTTCTAAAGAAAAGTTTATCTCCAAACTAATTGTAAGTCATTTCTAACTCATTTTCTTTAATCTATAACATCGTTTTACATGATTTAAACTCAAAATCAACGGTTTCATGGGAAAAAATTGTGGGTAATGGGTAGAACTTACAGATTTGGACCTCGATTTGAGGTCCGTTTTCAAAACAAATTATATATTTGGGTGATGGGTAATCGGATTTTAGTTTGAACCTCAGGTTTTTGACCATGTGAGCCTGTTGCGCCCCTTTTTCTCGCGAAGGTAGGTTTATGAAATTTGGAAAGACAACTCCTTCCTTTTGGGAATTGGGTTCGAATTGAAGAGTTGCCACCTAATGTTTTAAGTGCATTAGGACAGTAAGAAAGGTTTGATTTAAGCAACCAGAGATTGAGTAAGGGCTTCAAATTATCCCAAGGGGAAGAGGATTTTTCACATAATGGTTACAAATAAGCAAAGTAAAAAAAGACTAAAAGAGTAGATTCTTCTTTAAAGAAATGATTTAGAAGATTTAAAAGAACAAATAAACAAAGAGAAGGGGCGGGGTCCTAGGTTTATTAATAATATGGATCACCCCATACAATTTTTGATAATCGGTCCTCGATGATGGGTTACACGTTGCATTATCGCGTGTTCATCATATCCATATCTACCCTTCCCACCCTTTTATGGTATCTAAGCGCGGAATGGTCTCGTTTACTTATTGCATGCTATTACCCGCCCCAATCTTATCAGCCCCGGAGGTATTTGTGACTACTAATCCTAAAGGGAGGGGATATTAGGCTTTTATAGTTTTAAAGGTATTAGGGTGACAGACAAAAACACGTATAGAAAGTTTGGGGAAAACACATAAAAAAATACAGATACTCAAACATACCTCCTTTAAACCAAAGAAAACACCTAATTTAGCATGAATTTCATGTATTGTTTAGGGTCTGATTAAAAGCTTAAAGATTGTGGCAGATTAATTTATTACATAATTCAGATAAGAAACCCGAATCAGGCCTGCATGCTGGTTATAGTTAATAACAACAGATTCAGTTTATAAACGTTTACCCTATGGCTTGCCTAAATGTTGGACGAGGAACCTGTTTGCATGATATCTATTGATTTTAGAAACAATGAAGTAAACTGGACACAAGCTGATTTAAGAAAAGTTGTTCGTTATTAAAGAGAGTCAAGTTTTTGCAAAAGATCATAGGTTCTGAGAATGGTAATACATCATTATTACTAGTTTTAGACTTATAAGCGAGTGAAGCGATTCAGACTTGACTAATAGCTCCTATAGGCATGCTTTCTATGCGTTATTGGTTACAAAATACTTTTATAGACATACTAAAATGAAGAAACCCTATAAACATGATATCTAGGTACTATTATTTTTTTTTAAAAAACTTATGAGCATGATATCTAATTGCAGTTGATTACTTAAGACCTATGAACATGATTGCCTAATGAAGAATGGATATGCAAGATTCAGAAAGACTTATAGGCATATCTTCTGAACATATGTGAATTCAAATTTCCAGGAACTGTGGACATGGTATCTATATGAGAGAATGCAGAATTCCTACAAACATGGTATCTATATGATAAATGCGAAATTCCTACAGACATGGTATCTATATGAGAGTGCAGAAATTCAGAAATAACCTATAGGCAGGATATCTATATGAGAGTGCAGAAATTCAGAAATAACCTTTAGGAAGGATATTTACCATTTGCATGCTTGGTTATCCATCCCTTTTTCACTATCCAGACCCAAGAGTTTATTACAAATTATTACAGCGCAGAAAATAAAAGAATACATCAGAAATTAAAAAGTACAACCAAGGAGAGCCTTATTTAGACTTCCTATCTGAAATATGAAGGAAACTAACTATAATGAGATCATGATCCAACGCCTTTCTCCCATTTGGATGCGTCAAAGTTCCCTATGAGTCTCATATAAACTTCAGGCAGTGCTCACACCCAAATATATCACCAGATTAAGATATAGTGTGGTGTGGAAGGCCAGCCCTCAAGTGTCCAAATTCAGAGGAAACTCAAGGTCCCAAGGCAAGGCTCATAGAGAGGGGCAGAACTTAGAGACTAAGAGAGAGTGCAACTGCAGAAAGAGAGTGCTGGAATGGGGAAAGGGAAAGAGAGACAGCTACAAATAAATAAATATAGGGGTACAAGGGAAATAGAGAAATTGAAATAGGCAAGAGCAGGCTGTAGGCATACCCAACAATAGGGAGTGCTAGCATACCCATAAGCCTGCTAGAACACACTATTTAGAGGCTGGGATCCCAAAGGATCCAGTTTTAATTTTTGGACAATAACTTATATATTGCCATGTCTTAAACCTTAGCTCAAACACATAAGGGGGTAGGGAGTAGGGATTCATAGCAAAACACAAATAGAGAGAGGTCAGCATACTAATTTAAATATTAAGCTTTACAAAAATAGTAAGTAGACATAGATACACAAGCTGTATATAAATACATTGTTGTGATGCTGAAACTTAAATCAGGACATACTGCTTTTAAAGAAACAAATAAAGAAAAGTAGTATGTCTTGTAAACAGGGCACAATAAAGACGAGAAGAGAATATTATTGTGTAAGTAAGAGTCAGAAAGATTGTGAATTGTGTGTGCTGAGTTTTGTGAAAGAGTCATGCCTTTATGGTGTGAAAATCAGGCAGACATAATGTAAGAAAATAGTTAAGGAAATGAATATCAATCAAGAATCAATCATACAAGACTTCCTTTAATTAAGAAATTCAGATTCGAACTGGTAAAGCTATTTAAGGAAAGAAATTAAACAAATACTTTTGTCCAGAGTAGGCAATTAGGGGAAAACACATAAAAAGTTATTTAATGACAGAATTTTTGAGTACACGGTTGTGCAAATAAGGTAAGAAAGTCAATCTGTAGCCAGTAAATCAAAAGGTCTAAGATTATGCATATACTGGTTCATGAATGAACTAAGTCAGAAAAGATGAGAAAGGTTTTTTTAACTTAAGTCGAATCATAGGGAAATCAACAAACGATGGAAAGAAATCAATCAAACCTACTTAGAAGGAAGTCTGAACTAATCACAAATTTGAAAAACCCTTTCAGAGGGAAATTCATAACATACAAGTGACATACAATCATGTTGAGTTGAAAGAAGATGTTGTGCCATTGCAAAATCAGTAGGTAGTAGTTTTGCAGAAGAGAAGTAGCATCTAATAGCATGCAGAGGATCCAAAAGTCAGAATCATATGAAAAACAAGGGTTCCGAACTCAGTTAACAGACTCAAAATAAGTGTGAAAGAGCTAGGTTCTTTTTTGAATATAAACCAATTCAGAAAAATCACATAGCCAATGGCTTCCAAACTTAGAAGAACCCCTAAATTCTAGGGTTTCTACCATCACTCGAATGCATAGATGAGAGGGCAAGCAATTAAATCGAAACAAGTTTAGAGGTCTCAGAAAAGAACTGAAATCTCCAACATGTTTCTTTCAACAACACAAACTCATGAGAAACATGATAGAAAGTAACATGCAAAACACAGTGGAAGAGCTCAATGAAAATAGAGTAGAAAAAACTAATTCAAAACATAATGGAAAAATTGATAATAACAGTAGTAGAAGCATATTAAGATGTTTTTTTTAGAAAAAACTTTTACCAGAAGTCAGTAGGTGGAGCTTAATAAGGAAACTTAAGCACATAGTAAAGGAAAATACAGTAGAAAAAACACATAAGAACACAGTAGAGAATAAATATAGTAGAAAAAGCATACGAGAACACAATACAGGAAAATACAGTAGAAGAAACATACAAGAACATCGTAAAAGAAGCATACAAGAACACAATGCGAGCACGTGATTTTTGCCCTACGAGAACTACTCTCAAAAATTCAAAATAAAATAATTTGGAACCAGACCGGGTAACTTTAAAGGTGGTCCCGATGTTAGATTCTGAAGAACCGACGGTTCTAGATCAGAGCAAGTTTAGCTGGCCCAATGGCGCAGACACCTACCTTGCCGATGACTCTTCACAAGTAGGCGCGCAAAAATTGTAGAGGAGCAGGATCCGAAGCGGTGGCTGCTACAAGAATAGAATATTCCAAAGCATTCGCTTCTGAAAGAATTTGAACTAATTGTGCCACAGTTGAGCGTTTAAGCCAGAAGTGCCGCTGTGCCAGTGGAAATCTACCAGTACCCGTTGAAGTGAAATCCGCTTCAGCATCATCAACAGACGCAGAAGAAATGGAAAAAATGGGATTTGTGCCTCCCCGAACAGTACTATAAGAATCGGTACTGAACATCCCGCCTGTAATTGTACAGGCTCCCATAGCAATAACATATTTTGGTTCAGGCATTTGCTCATATAATCTCACTAAAGAGGGGGCCTGGTTGTCCAACAATTCGTCGCTCAACCACTGGATTCTGCATTTACTTTGGTGACAAGTGTTCTTGATTTTTGCAGATATTTGTGTTATTCTTCTTTTATTTGTTCGCATTTGTCTGTGTGTGTTTATTTATTAAATTAGTAAAAAATACAAAAATATGTCGCATTTGCTGTTAGGATCTTGATTCTAAAATTAGGAGTAATTAAGTTTGTTTTACAAAATGAAAATAAATCACAAAAATAATGTGCTTTTCATTTTTAGCATTTAATGTCCAATTGTGTGATTTTATTTTAAATTGGTACTTAATTATGTGTGATAATTATTATTAAGAGTTAATTAGTATTTTTAAGATAATTTTTATTTTATAAGTAAATCTAAGATTTTTGGTTATAAAATTAGGAAATAAAAAGAAAAAGAAAAAGGAACAAAACAAAAAAAAAAAGAAATAGAAGAAAATTTGACTGGGCCCCTTTGAGTTGAAAACCAAACCCAATTCCCCTCCCAAAAGCCAGTCCAATCCCATTCCATGACATGGTCCGCCCCAGCCTCAAAGAAACAACGTCTTTTCAAGTCAGTCAATCCCAACAGTTCGCTTAATTCGATCAAACGGTCACCAACCATCCTCGCAACCCGACCCATTCCAATCCAGAGACCAACCCGGTCTCAAGAGTGTCAAAATGACACCGTTCCATTAAGAGAATTGATCTAAGCCGTTGATCTTAATTTATCTAACGGCCTGGATCAAACCCTTCCCCCAGTATATAACCCTCAGACCACACCCCGCCCACCTCAGAACCCCCCTCTCTCCCGTTTCTCTCAAACCCTCGTCTCTTTCAGAGACAACGAACCCTAGCGCGACCCCCATTCCCACCGCCATAAACCCGATGGCCCATGCTCCGATGACCACCAAAATAACACCACCAAAAAACCACAACCTCCTTATCCCTAACACTCCATCAGTTTCCCTCGAAATATCACCGGTGTCTTCAAATCTTAGATCGTAAATAGGACCAAAACCCTAGCCGCCTCAACTTTACCCCAAAATCACACCCCTTGACCACCCAAACTCCCTAATCTAATATCATTTTCACTCGAATCGAGCTGGAACTTGTCGAATCCTAAATTGAATGAACGAACGAACCCTAACAGAACCAAGCATGGAATCGAGCTGTATTAGGAAGTTTGAGGTCGTCATCGATCTTAGTCATGTGTTCTCAATCAAGAACACTCGATTAAGGTCCATGTCGGCTTCAAGTTCAAATCGAAGTCGCGATTAGAAAGAATGGGAACTAGGTCTAAATTCTAAGGTACTTTCTTTTTCTTTAGTTTCTTTTTTTGTTGTTTTTTTGTCTGATTAATTTTTCGTTGTTTTTGTCAATTATCTCATCATCCTCTTTTCAGAACATTTTCTTGGTTCATTTTTTTCTTCTGCTTTATTAAGCACATGTTATAAATTATTTGAATCAATCCAACTTTTTTGTCCATAAGTTCTCGTACAAAAATATGACTAGTCCTGTAATTGGTTACTGGTAATACTAGTTTGAATGGCTTCATATTTGTGTGATGTTTGGCTCCCTGCTCTTTGTTGTTCATTATTTTGCATATAAATTCACTTTATTTTTGTCTAGTATGTTACAGTGTTTCATTCATTTTTGTTTAAGTTTAATTTATAATTGTGAATATAATTAGTCATTCCCATGTAATGTGTCAATCATGGTTTGAAATTTGACCTTGGTAGTTCAATATGATTTTGTTCTGAGTCATTGGTCTTTATTTTGATGCTATTTGATTTGATCTGAGTTCTAGCTTGAACTGCTGATTGACTTTGATGAGTGAATTGGTTATAACTGATGGGTTTGGTACAGATTGAAAGGCGATTGGGATAGGATAGTAGTTTTAGGAAGTTAGGAGGGTAATTTAGGTAGTCTAACCTAAGGGACTTTCATAGATTAATTACGAATTGAAAAAGGGGACTGTTGGGTTGGCCTAATACTTTTACCTAATTGAAAAATAATAAATATAGGTTATTAATGATAGGTGAAAAGGGTATACATAGTAAAGAAATATACAAGCTGAAAAGTAATAAGTATGTGGTAATAATAAAAGATCTTTTTACAACTATAAAAAAGAAAAGGGGCTGGAAAGGGTTCAAGGGTTGGGTATAAATAGGGGGAGTTCAGTTGAAAAAGGGAGAGGAAAGCTTTTGAGAGTGATCAGTTCTTGAGAGTTGAAATCAGTCTGCGAGACAGTTCTTGAGAGTCTTTAGGGTCTCTTTTTGAATCGATTTTCAAAGATATAGATTTTACATAGAAAACTATCCTAAAAGTAAAAGTAACTGAAAAACCTACTGTTCCATTCAACCTTGAAAGGAATTTCAGTTCTGATTATCAAGTTACATTTTTGAGTTCAGTTTCTGGTTGCTGGCTTTTAGGGGTGTTTCTGACTGCATTTCGATTGGTATTTGGTTGAAGCTAAACTGTTTTTGGGGTCAACTATTGGATGCTGTTGTCTTGTTTTTTGCTTGGTTTCATTTTAGTCGATTTAGTACTGTCCTGGCTGTGTTAATTGCTTCATTTGCTGCTGCTAGTTATCTACTATTGTATTGCTGTGGTAACTTCTGAAGTTAGTTCTGCTATTGACCTCTCCTTTCTCTATTTCAGTTCAAATTCCAGGTATTTCTTCACATCCAGTTGATGTATGAAGACTGAAACAGTCAGCGTGTGGTAATTAATTGAAGAAAAAATGAAGTTTGGCTCGTGATTATAGATATTAACTTGTTTGAGTGTGTTAGTTTAATTCTATGTATACTGTAGCAGTAGTGAAGTATGATGAATGAAATACTATACACTGTGTAATAAATGGACTGTTAGCTATTACACTTATGAACTTGTGTTATGAGTTGAATGCCTAATTTAGCTTAATATTTGTAAAAACAGATTCATCACTTGAGTATTGAGTATCGTTTAGTATTGTTTGTTTGATTTAGTATCATGTAACTGATGAGTGTTGAATGTAAGTTTTGTAATGATAATTTGAATTAATACCAGGTAGTTGAGTTGCTGTTATGGTCCAGTTTGGTTTTTATCTTATTAAATATAAAGAGTTCATTAGTAGATAGATAAATAAAATAATCAAGGTAGGTACATAAAATAATCTGAGTGTGGAATTGGAAATCAACAATATCTCGCTAATCTAAGCTAGTGACTATTTTCATTGAAATCCTTGAATAAATTCAGTAGATTGTGGTCCTTAATTTAATGTCCACATTATTTGGTTCAAGGGGATAAGGCTATCAACAACCTGGTTTTCGAAAATTTAGGGAGAGAGTCTTGGGCCAAGGCCTACATTGGCCAGTTTTCTTTATTTGTGAACTGAGAATCAATACATATCCCTTGGGATTATCCTTAAGCCTAAAGGCGCATTTAGTTTTATAATTATTGTTTAGCTGGTACTAGGCCAATAACAAATTAACTAGGACCTTTGTTTTATTTTAGAGATAAACAGAAGTAGAAAAATTATAGTCACCATAGGATTGCATTTTCAATAAAATGAGTTGAGCCTCACCAAATAAAATACGCAAGCTGCAGGGACCTCAATAAATGGTTATAATAAATATATATAATTCGGGATGAACTGTTTAGCAAACTTCACAGCCTTCCCCAAAATAATAACGCGCTAGTCACTTTAGGTGCTCTTTTAATAATTTACTTTCTTAAACTCGGGTACACATTTATGTGACCCAAATCCAAATCTCAGCGGAGTCGAAATGTGTCAATTACCACGGGTACATTGACGTGACGTGGTTTGAGATGTATTTTCATGATGTTTCATTTCTCGTTAAAAATAATAATAATAACAGCGGTAAAGAGCTAAAATTTGCACATAGGATCAACATGTATTAAAATCAGATAAATAAGCCGAATATGACAGTTGAACGATCGTGCTAGAACCATGAAAATCGAGAATGCCTAACACCTTCTCCCTGGTTAAAAGAATTTCTTATCACGATTTCTGGTTCACGGACTGTAATACAGAGTTAATCTTTTCCTCGATTCGGGATTCAACCGGTGACTTGGGACACCATAAATCTCCCAAGTGGTGACTCTAAATCATTAAATAAAATCCCACATTGGTTGTCCTTTAATTGAAAAAAATTCCGTTTGCGCCCTCGCGAGCATAGGAAAAAGGAGGTGTGACAGCTCTAGCGACTTTTCTAGGGACCGAACCCAGAATCTCTAGTTCAGGGTTCAAGAATTTGAGCTTAGAATAATTATTTTATTTGGCATTATTTATTATCTGATTTTATTATATAATTGAGCTTAATGTGTAAAATACTTACCGCTTTGATATTATTTGAAATTGTATATAAACTATGTCGAAACCCTTCTCTTCTCTCTCGGAGGAGTGCACGCTGGTCGTGACTTCTTTCTGTTAGTGTCATATCCCAAAATAGAATGAGGATTTGGAGGAGTTGCAAAACTGGATGGCCTTTTGGTTACCGGTACACAGCTCCCATCCTCGGCTCGAGTTGTCCTCTCAAGTAAACCAAGTCTAGAACAATCACCCAGGTTTTAAACCTAGTATAGCTAGACTTCATGCCGGATCCTTAGTAGGAATGCTTCTTTGCATCATGTGCATTTGAATTAGGGGACCCAACACAGGGGCTGGTCCTTCTAGGACAAGCGACCTGAACTAAAAAAGACCATCCTGCTGCATCCTATTTATTTTACGCATTTTTTGTTTCAGACTTGCATGCTGACTGGCTTCTGAAAATCAAGAATATCGTAAAAATTACGAAAAAGATAAAAAAAGAATATAGTAGTGTAGAGAGATAACTACTTATTTTTTTAGAAAAATCCAATGCCCAAGTAGCGTCGAAACTCTGCAAAAATTTTGAGAAATTAAAAAAGAAAGAAAAATAGAGAAATTTGACTTATTTGAAAAAGCAAAAGAAAAGAGTCTTGTTTTGAAATTTAGTCGATTTTCTCGGCCCGAACTACGCATGTTTGATTCTCACTGGATGTGAGATGCTTCGGCAACCCTCATCAGGTCCAACCTCCCTTTTGCAAAAATAGCCAAAAATATCAAAATTTTAAATCTTCCATCATAAAATAAGACGGGTGATGCCATTCTTTTAAAAATAGCCGAATATCCCTAAAAGACGCCGGAAGGCTATTTTTGCGAGAACAACCATGTTTGGTTATTTTCAAGGTTTTTGTCCGGTTAGTAAAATACAACCTTTAAATCTTCTTCGAAGTGCTGAAAGACCGTATTGACAAGACCGAAGTTTTATTTAAATGTGTGTCAATTTTAGTTTATTCTTTGTTTGATTCAAATGAGTCTTAATTACCCCTAACAAAAATGTAGAATGAGCACAGGTCCAAGTTTACCGGTAATAGTTAGGAGCAAGATCCCTTTGGAGTTACGCTTGTGGTGGAAAGATTTGGAAAAGTCAGAGCGAGATAAAATATAACTACATCTGGGAGGTCTCACCAATTTGTTGAACGTCAGACCTAGATGTGACATCATAAAGGCTTTTGTTAACCTGACCCACAGTGTATTCCACTTCTCTCATTTTGAACTCACCCCAACCTTAGAAGAGATAGCAGGTTATAGGGACATTACTGAGGTGCTAAGGCAGAAATATCTGATTGCTCCAAGAGTCGTCAATTCGCACAAATTCATGGATCTACTAAAGATAAGCAATGGAGTCCCGTACTCTGAGTTGGATATGGTTTTTTCTACTCTACAGTTCATATAGCAGATGTATGGGCATATAGGAGGGTTCGACGATTCAGAAAGCGGGGTTCGCAGTAGAGGGAATCAGACAAAATGGGATGAACATAGGCTGTTCGCCTTCATGGTAGAGTTCTTGGGCATTGTGCTATTTCCCCGGAAAGACAGAAATATTGATTTGAAGGTGACTGGAGTCGTCAAAGTCCTGATCACCAACAATAAAAGCACGCTTTCCCCTATGATGGTATCCGAGATGTACCGAGCTCTCAAAGCTTGTAAAGCCGGGGCAGATCTCTTCGAGGGGTGCAATTTGTTATTGCAGATGTGGATGATCGAGCACTTATGCCATCATCATCAGTACATGAGCTATTGATCTACAGACAAAAGCTGCATTGAAGAACTTAACAAGAGGGTTTCAGGGCTCAGATTGCTGGAAGGGTTTGAAGACTGGGTATCCTATCTCCGTGCCATCACCGCGGTACAAATATATTGGACATTGGGTTGGCTTCCTATTGAAGAAATTGTGTATATGCCTGCCACTGGTCCTTACTTCCTCTTAATGGGACTCTGAGGTATTTAGCCTTATGCGCCTTACGGGGTGATGAAACAATTGGGAAGATGTCAGGTGGTACACCCAGAGGAAGATCTCAGTGTTTATGCATTCGAGGTTAGCAACAACGGACAATTTCATGAAGAGACCGTTCGCTATATATGGAGCGAATGCCAGTATTTTCCCGCAAATAATCGAGTGTGTGAATAGGAAAATGGAAATACAAACAATGAAGGAGAAGGTAGACAGGTTGAGACAAGAGATAGCAGAAATGCACCTAGCCTGGGCTAGGGGGCAAACAGTACCAGTCCCCCCGCTACCCCTACTCTCCTACCGGTACAAACTGCGGAGTACCCTCCCACTTTTCAGTCAACGAGCTTCCCAATTCACCAATACTATTAGGGGAAGACTTCTTACAATCCCTAAGCTCCACCACCCAAACACGAACCTCCTCCACCAATATCTCCTGTTTTTGTGTCATCTCCACCCGCCACATTGCAAAGATCATTCAGTGAGCCGGTGTTTCAGGCTCATGACAACCAATACTATTCTCTTGATCCCACCTTCAAAGCACCCAAGCCATATACTTACACCCCTTACTTTAAGCTCCCGGCAGAAATTGAGAAGCCATCCAAGAGTTTGGAGCAAGAAGAGGTGCTTCGCTAAGTAAAGAGCTTGGAGTCATCCTTCAAGATTATGCATGGGTTGGGCGGCCAAGTTAGTGTGGTCTATAAAGATATGTGTCCTTTCCCCGATGTTCAGCTACCAGCATGGTTCAAATGCCAAAGTTTGATCTATATGAGGGACATGGTGACCTAGTAGCACACTTGCGAGGTTTCTGTCGTAAGATGAGAGGGGTACGTAGGAAAGATAAGTCATTGATAGCGTACTTTGGCCAAATCTTAGCCGGGTCCGCACTAGAGTGGTACACAAGGCAGGATCCTAGCAAGTGGTACACCTGGGACGATCTGGCCCAACCATTTGCATGTCACTTCCAATATAATCTTGAGATCGTCCCTAACAGTCTCACATTGTTGAAAATCGAAAAAAATCCCCAGCAGAGCTTTAGAGAGTTTGGGTTCCGCCGGAGGGAGCAGGCAGCGAGAGTCGATCCTCCAATGAGGGAAGGTGAAATGGTGGATTACTTTTTGCAGACTTTGGAGCAAACTTACTTTGGTCACTTGGTGACATTAGTTGGTAAATCCTTCAATGAGGTCGTAAAGATGGGCGGCATGATTGAAGAAGGACTCAAGTCCAACAAGATAATGAGTTATTCGGCGATTAAGGCCACCACTCAGACTATCCAAAGCAGCACGGGAGATGTGCTCAGGAAGAAGAAAAGGGAAGAAGTCGCAACAATTGAAGCAGATGCTTGGTCCAGATCTAGAGGCCCTTCACCCCACCACAACCAACCCCAATCCCACCAACCAAATTACCTATACACTCCATATGTCCCTCCACAATCCTACTACCCACCACCATAACCGTGTTTTTCCGTCCATCATGCCCAAGCATATACCTAGTCCCCGGCTCACCCGCAATGGCGTACACCGGCTCCCCAAAATACATACCCACCTTCACAAAACACATATCCACCCCAAGGTCCTATAAAAATCCTCCTAGGTCAGGTTTTCGTGGGAATCAAGCGTTTAGGAATGAAATGATGCGGAAGCAGAAGACATCTACTCCGCTAAGAGAATCCTATACTACTCTTTTCCATAAATTGAGGTAGCTAGGCCGGTTGACACCCATTGAGCCAAAAAAGCCAAATCCCCTTCCTAAAAATCTGGATCATTTAGTGAGTTGTGAATATTGTGCTGGCCCCCCCGAACATGATACTAAGAAATGTTGGAAATTGAAGACTGCCGTGAAAGAGCTTATAGACACAAATAGGATCGAGGTTCAGGCTTCAAAGGCACCAAACATTAAACAGAATCCGTTGCCGGCACACCATGAGACTCACACGATCGAATTAATGCACAAAGGAGGGGAGCTAAAGAAGCCCTCGCAAACAGTAATGATGACCCGTGTCAGTGAGGCCAGTCCCAAGGAAAAACCAATCAGTGAAAAGGCACTGGTACAATTGAAAAGTGTAGATAAAAAGCCAGTTATAGTGGTGGGAAAAGGGTCGTCCATTGTTGCGAAGAAATCAGAGCCCGTCAAGGTTGTGATGCAAGGGGTATTAAGCGCCCCTGTGGTGGTGAAGAGGGCTCACATATAAACAGTTGTTATCAAGGCAGTAATGCAGTTACCAATAATCAGTGAAAAGGTCGTGCCATGGAGCTACAATCAAGTTACAGTGATGCATAAGGGGAAGGAAGTTATGGAAGAAGTGTGTGAAACCCAAGGTATAACTCGTTTGGGAAGGTGTTTTGCTCCCGCAGAGTTAAGACATGAAAATTTAGTAGCAACAAATAAGCTAGTTGCCGAGGAAGAGGCGGAAGACTTCTTAAAGAAGATAAAGGCACATGATTACTCCATTGTGGAGCAGCTGAGGAAGACCCCAGCACAGATCTCATTGCTATCATTATTGATCCATTCAGACGAGCACCGCCGGGTGTTGATGATAATTTTGAACGAAGTCCATGTTCCGGAAAAGATTTCTGTGAACCATCTAGAGAAAATAGAAAACAAGATTTTTGAGGTGAACGAGTGACATTTTTCGATGATGAATTTCCCATAGAGGTACAGAACATTATGTAGCTCTCTATTTGATCGTGAAGTGTGAAGACTCGGTAGTCACCCGAGTACTGATTGATAATGGGTCCAGTGCCAATATCTGTCATGTGAACACCATGAACAAACTGAAGGTCAATAGTGACAGAATTCACAAGAACAAAATCTGCGTGCGAGGGTTTGATGGTGGTGGTACAGACATAGTGGATGTCATCATACTTGGATTGACAATTGGTCCGGTCGAGTTCACCATGTAGTTTCAAGTGTTAGACATGTAAGTGTCGTATAATCTTCTATTTGGGGAACCCTGGATTTATACCGCCAATGCAGTGCCATATACAATACATCAGATGGTCAAATTCGAATAGGATATTCAAGAGATCATAGTACATGGGGAAGATAATACAGGCACAGTAAGTGATGCCATCGTGCCCTTCATAGAGGCTGATGATGACAAGGGGCCGTGGGTTTACCAAGTTTTTGATACGGTTTCAGTGGACAAAGTTCCTGAGGGTGAAAGCATCCCACTTCCCAAAATAGCAGCTGCAACTGTCATGGTAGCCTCGAAGATGTTGAAAAACGGGTTTATGCCAAGCAAAGTTTTAGGGGCTGGTCTTCAGGGTATTGTTCAACCGGTTCTGTGCCCAAAAATCTGGATACCTTTGGGCTGGGGTTCAAGCCTATAGCAGAGGATGTGAGATGGGCCCGCAAGTTGAGGAAAAGAGTCTGGGTCCTTCCCAAGCCAATCCCGTGTTAGAAACTACGCTTTACGCTAGAGGGGGGGGGGGTGAATAGCGTATTAATAAAATTTAGCGTTTTCTTGCGGAATTTAAACTTTGTAGGAAGTAAAATAAATGCAGAAAAATAAACTTACACAAAGATGTATACTGGTTGGCCACCAACGTGGTTAGTCCAGTCCCCGAGAGACTCTCTCGAGATTTTTCACTATCTTGTTAAGCTTACGGGTGCTCAACAAACCGTTACACACTTGAGGACACAAGCCTCAAACAGTTGCTCGGAGATCGCAATCTCAAAGACTTCACCCAAGGAAACGCAAGTTCCTTGAAACAAGAGAATCGCAATTCTCTTACAAGTATATCAAATACTTGGACATTCACTTAACTAAAGTACTCCTTATTGAGTAGATATGAGTAAAAGAATATGTTCAGGATCACAACAACTTTAAGCAATAATATGGCTCTCAAAAGCTTTATGAAATGAGTAGAAAATGAAGAACAATTGAATGAAAGCTTATAGCAATGTAATGATCAGTTTGTGTATGTTGTTGTTGTTAAAACACTGAAGTGAAGCTGTATTTATAGTTGAAAAACTTGGCATTACCGTTGCCTAATTGCCAATTAAGAGTTGCTGAAATTACTCAGTGATAATCGATTATTAAGACCACATAATCGATTATCTGCCAGTCAGTTTAAAAATCAATCCCAGATTTAACGCTTCACAATCGATTATACATAATCTATAATCGATTACTGGCAATATTCAAAATCAGATAATCGATTACACTAAGTTCATAATCGATTACTTTAGCAACGTTCTAAAAATCATTTCCGGATTTTAAGCAAAACATCGATTATATAAAATCTATAATCGATTTCTTCAGCAACGTTCTAAAAATCATTTCCAGATTTTAAGCAAAACATCGATTATATAAAATCTATAATCGATTACCTTATGGTATTTGAAAATCATTTGACAACGGTCAGCTTCAACAATCGATTGTCCTTTGCAACAATCGATTACTTGTTATTTTCTGAAAATCATGAAACTTACTGTCTCAGTGATAATCGATTATCTAAAGACATAATCGATTACTTGTTATTTTCTGAAAATCATGAAACTTACTGTCTCAGTGATAATCGATTATCTAAAGACATAATCGATTACATAATTAAATTTAAAATCACTGGAAGACATCAACTCAACACAATCGATCACCATTAGTTCATAATCGATTATTTTGAGTATTGAAAAACTTTACCTCAACACTAATCGATTGTCATTTGTTCACAATCGATTATCATGCAGATTTGAAAAACCTGTTCACTGTCTTACTCACAATCGATTACCATTAATTCATAATCGATTGTCATGCAGTCTTGGTTCAGAAACAATCGATTATCATAAGTTCATAATCGATTATTTTACCCCAGATTTTTGAGGCATGTTTAGAAAAGATTTTGTCTAATGTAAATATGCATGTTTGAAAATCTTCTTGACACAGAATTAAATATGCATGATTTTGGAAAATAGTTTTATGAGAGAGGCCATACTATGAGTCAAGTTATAGGATCGAGATTACAATTTAGAACAACTCAATAACAATTAAAAGCTATATCTTGAACTTCAATCTTATTCGCAACCATTGTGCGCTTGTACTTGAATTCCGTCATATATCAATTTTTGCTTCGTTTGTCATTCATCAAAACCTACAAAAGAGTACACGTTTAGTATATTGCATTGAGAACGTGTTTCTAACATCCCGCACCTGTCCAGATCTTTTGTCAGGCCGACTATTAAAAAGCAATTGCTGTCCAAGGTTACAGGGTCACCGATTGGTATAAATGGACATTTGGATGAAGGCTTTGAAAGATTATTTTCCAAAATCAACATGGTAGAAGCTGGGGATTGGTTCAAGAAAGCGGTTGTACATTTTGTGGGGCCGAAGGTAAAGATCAACAATTGGATGGCTACTCCTCTTCCCATTTGGAGGGAGTCTTGGTAGTTGGCTCCGGTTTTTCTTCCTGTTTTCTGGATTATTCCAGGGTTGTAGTCCATATTTCTTTTGTTTTGTATTCATCAAAGTGTGAAGCCTTGTTATCCCATAATTAAATAAAATGAAAGTTTCTTCTTCATTCCTTATTTTATTTTAATTTTGTACGGTTCTCTTTATTCTAGTCTTAATGATGTGGCATGCATGATGGATCTTCAACCTAGTCTAAAAAATCAATCTGATTCCGAAATAATAGTGCAAGAGGTAGATCATGATGATGAGTCGGAATACGATGAGGATGAAGCTTTCGAGGAAATTAATAGAGAATTAAGTCAATTCGAAGAGAAATCCAAACCCAACTTATATGAAATGGAAGCCATCAATCTAGGAGATGCAAATGATGTCAAAGAAACAAAGATAAGCATCCACATTGAACCAAACATTAGGGAAGAATTAATCAAAAAACTTCTGCAATTCAAAGACATTTTTGTGTTGTTATATGACGACATTCCGGGTTTAAGCACCAATTTAGTGGTTCACAAATTATCCACTGACCCAGCATGCCCTCCCGTCAAGCAAAAATTGAGGAAGTTTAAAACCAACATGAGTGTGAAGATTAAGAAGAAGTGATCAAGCAGTTGAATACAAAGGTTATTCGGGTCACTCGATATCCCAATTAGGTGGCTAATGTGGTGCTAGTGCCGAATAAAGATGGAAAAATCAAGGTATGTGTTGATTATCACAATCTGAACAGAGCAAGCCCAAAGGATAACTTTCCATTACCCAACATCCATATCTTGATCGATAATTGTGCCAAATGTGAGATCAGATCTTTTGTGGATTTCTATGTTGGGTATCATCAGATTCTGATGCATGAAAAAGATGCAGAGAAGGTGGTTTTCATTACGCCACGGGGAACTTATTGCTATCGGGTAATGTCATTTGGTTTGAAGAACACTGGGGCAACGTACATGAGGGCAATGACTATTGTGTTTCATGATATGATACATAAAGAGATTGAGGTGTACGTGGATGATGTGATTATAAAATCCAGGCATTAGGCAGGCCACGTAAGAGGCCTAAGGATGTTTTCCAAAGACTTGGAAGTACGACATCAAGCTCAACCCTGCCAAATGTGCATTTGGTGTTCCTTCCAGAAAGCTGTTGGGATTCATAGTAAGTCGGCGAGGCATTGGGTTGGACCATCAAAGATCAAATCCATTCAGGAATTTCCACAACCGAAGAACAAATCCGAAGTAATGAGTTTGTTAGGGAGGTTGAATTATATCAGCAGGTTTATCGCTCAAATTACAAAAACTTGTGAATACATTTTTTGGTTTCTAAAGAAGATGCTGCAGTAGAATGGACGGAAGAGTGTCAGGAGGCATTTGAACGTATAAAAGTGTATTTATCAAATCCACCTGTGTTGGTTCCACCCGAACCAGAAAGATTGTTGATTCTTTATCTAACGGTCCTGGAGAATTCACTTGGTTGTGTACTGGGGCAACACGACATCACAGGAAGAAAGGAGCAAGCCATCTATTATCTCAGCAAGAAGTTTACAATTTATGAGATTGAGTACACTCAACTTGAGAAGACATCTTGCGCCCTAACTTGGGTGACACAGAAACTGAAGCATTATCTGTTATCCTATACTACTTACCTCATTTCACGCCTGGATCCGTTGAAGTATATTTTTCAGAAGCCTATGTCGACAGGGAGATTGGCAAAATGGCAAATATTACTCACGGAATTCGACATCATATATGTGACGAGGATGGCGATGAAAGCCCAAGCATTGGCTGATCACTTGGACCAGAATCGAGTCAATGAAGAATACAAGATATTAAGGACGTATTTTCCTGATGAAGAAGTGATGCATGTCGATGAATTGGAATTGACTGAAGACCCGGGATGGAAGCTTTTCTTTGATGGAGCTGCAAACGCGAAATGAGTTGGAATAGGAGAAGTACTTATTTTTGAAACAGGGCATCATTAACCTGTTACGGCTCAGCTACGTTCTATTGTACCAACAACATGGTTGAGTATGAGGCATGCACTTTGGGCTTATGGTTAGATACAGACATGGATGTCCAGGACGCTCTGGTCTTGGGAGACTCGGACCTTCTGGTACACCAGATTTAAGGAGAGTGGGAAACTCGGGATTTAAAGCGTACATCGTATCGTCAATATTTGCACGATCTTTGTCAACAGTTTTGATCATTGGAGTTTAGGCACATCCCAAGAGTTCATAATGAAGTTGCTGATGCTTTGGCCACCTTAGCGTCTATGTTGCACCATCCAGATAAAATTCATGCTGACCCGTTGCATATTCAGGTTCGTGATTAGCATGCTTATTGTAACATGATAGAGGAAGAACTGGATGGCGAACCGTGGGTATAAGATGTCAAGGAGTAGATTAAGATGGGAATATACCTGGCACATGCCATAGGAGATCAAAAGAGGGCCACTCGACGGTTGGCAAGTGGATTTTTCCTCGGTGGAGGGTTGTTGTACAAAAGAACGCCAGACTTGGGATTGCTAAGATGCATATATGCTAGTCAAGCCACGACAGTTATGATAGAGGTGCATTCTGGAGTTTATGGGCCACATATGTGTGGATACGTGTTGGCGGAGAAGATTCTTCGAGCAGGGTATTATTGGCTCACTATGGAGCGAGATTGTATAAGTTTTATGTGTAAATGCCATAAATGCTAGATACACGAAGATCTAATTTATTCTCCACCGACATAATTGCACACAATGTCAGCACCCTGACCCTTTTTGTTGCATGGGGCATGCATGTCATTGGACCTATCAAAACGACAGCTTCCAATGGTCATAGGTTCATTCTGGTGACCATCGACTATTTCACTAAGTAGGTTGAAGCTAAAACAATCAAGTCGGTAACCAAGAAGCAACGGGGGGTTTTGTTAATTCCCATATCATCTTTAGATTTGAGATCCCAAAGGTGATCCTCATGGACAATGGTGCTAATCTTAACAACAGTTTGATAAAAAAAGTATGTCAGCAGTTCAAGATTACACACCGTAATTCCACCCCGTATCGGCCCAAAGCGAATGGAGCGGTTGAGGCAGCCAACAAGAATATAAAGAATCTATTGAGAAAAATGGTAGAAGGGTCCAGACAATAGCATGAATAGTTACCATTTGCGTTGTTGGGTTATGGAACCTCTGTTCGTACTTCAGTTGGTGCAACTCCTTATTTGTTGGTATATGGAACTGAAGTAGTGATACCGACAGAGATATAAATTCCGTCTCTCCGAATCGTCGCTGAGGTTGAGATTGATGATGATGAGCGGGTCAAAACCTGTTTGGAGCAGATGAGCTTAATTGATGATAAAAGATTGGCAGGAGTATGTCATGGCCTATTGTATCAAAAAAAGGATGGTAAGAGCATTCGATAAGAAGGTGCATCCCAGGAAGTTTGAAGTAGGGCAGCAAGTGTTGCAACAAATCCTTCCACATCAGGCTGAAGCAAAGGGCAAGTTCACCCCAAATTGGCAAGGACTGTTCATTGTGACTAGAGTGTTACCCAATGGTGCTTTATGTTTGACAGATGTCGAAGGAAGATGTATCGACATGGCTATCAATTCTGACGCAGTCAAGAGATATTATGTATAATTTCTTTGATTCTAATCATTGTTTGTTTGTATTTGGCATTGTATCGGAGAATGAAAGGACAGAGGCAGTTTGTTCTTCTATCCAAAACGTTAACATTTGCTTCCCCGTTTGAGCCTTATTCATTATTTCATACCCCTCTTTTGGAATCAGTAATGACAATGAAAAAAATACAAAAGAAAAATAATAACAACAAAAGAAAGTCACAAGAAAACAAAGGAATTGGGTGAACTACGTTTGACCTGATTCCTCAAAGAGGATACGTAGGCGCTTTACAGCTCGGTCATAGTGTATCAAAAATCAAAAGATCCCCAAGCAAGAAAACTGGGCAGAAGTTGTGTTTGTAATTTTGGAAAAGAAATTTGATTCCATGATTTGTAATGTTTTACCCATCAAAATTATTTTGGGCTTTTTGGACACCCGGGAATAGCCGGGATAGCTCAGTTGGTAGAGGAGAGGACTGAAAATCCTCGTGTCACCAGTTCAAATCTGGTTCCTGGCACATGATTAATTTTTTGGGTCTGTCTTCCCTCGAATTAATTTCTAATTAATTCCCCCATCTCTTGGCATCTTGATCTTTTGTTGTAACGAAGAAGGAAGAGCACTCAAAGGCATGGTTACATGGCCTACCCAGTAACATATTCAAAGAAGCAGGGATATCTAGCACATGGAATTCAATATTCGCAACGCAACCACTGGCCCTCTCCACTTATTAAGACAGACGACCGAGAAAGAAAGGCTCCGCGTTCGATCATTGGTTGATCTTAGCTTAGCATACTAGCCACTGCTTCATTTCGTATAGTGATAACGCTTTTTCTTTCTTAGCGCTCCGCCCTTTTTCTTTAACCATACATAAAAACACATATTGATGTCCAAAGAAAGACCTCCTGATAAGTTTTCGAGAAAGTGCCGAGTCAGAAAATGGAAGTCGGGAATAAAACATTGATCCCCATCAAAAAAGAAATAAAATGAGAGAGTCTTATCGGTGAAAACCTTCATAAGAACCATAAGGCGACGGAAGCTAAGAGTTAAAATGCGAGTCTTATCGGTAAAAACCTTCATAGGCACCATAAGGCGACTTGAGTGAGAGAAACGAGAGAGTCTTATTAGTGAAAACCCCTCGAAAGGAACTATAAGGCGACAAGGAATTTAAAGTGGACAAACGAGGTAAGGTAGACAGAAAGGATCCGTCGAGGCATCAAACCAAACAAAGATGTTGATTCGGCAAAAGAATTGGGTTGCGGCACCTTTGAAATGCAAAGTAAGGCCATCAGAAAGATTGATTGATATAATAGACTGGGTTGATTAATGCGAAATGCACGACATGATCATTAATATCAGTGATACAATTCATATAAGTTCATTTCATTTTCTTCTCCTCGAACAATTGTCTAGAAAGATTTTTCTGTTTCTATCTTTTGAAGTCATCATTTTTCATATTTTGGTTAAAGATTTTTCAATAGTAGTCTGTTTTGAGAAGGATTTTCACAGTTTACTGCCAGTTTCCAATATGATGCAAAGTAAAATGTGGATAGGACAGGCAGAAGATAACGTGATGGGACGAGAAAGATGTCATTTCAAGACCAAATGATGGATTGGTCAAAGATTTTGGGAATGTATGGAGTAAAAGTGGAAAACAACATTGAGAAGTTTGTGAATAAAAAATCATCAAGAAGGATGGAAGTTATCGACCAAGTTTTAAGATGGTCGGAAAACACAGAGCATGGAAAGGAGAAAGAGAAAACCATCCCCAGTAGGAGTATCACGACCATTCACCACATTTTAAACTAATAATTTTTTTTGATTTGAAGGAGGAGCACGAAATGCTATTGATAGCGGAAAGATAAGATACAAGGAAGATTATCAAACTGGGGTAGAAATTTTCTTGAATACGGGCACCCATCTGAAGAATGGGGAAATCGATTAAAGTTGAGGGAGAGCGAGACAACACAAGTTTTAGGGGAATCAAGATTCGGAGGAAGGAAACACCAATCTTAAGGGAAGCAGTTTCAAGGGAAAACAACACAAATTTAAGGAAAGCAACCGGTGGGAAGATAATTCAAGTTTTGAAGGAAGATAAGTCAAGTGTCGAAGGAGAATGGTTCAGGAGGCAAGGGAGAACAATGTCAATAGAATACAGTTGGAGTTGTTGAAGTCAGGAGCCCGCCTGGAGAATGGAGGTATTATCTTTTAAGTTGTAGTTGAAGTCAGGAGCCCGCCTGGAGAATGGAGGTATTATATTTTTAAGTTGTAGATGAAGTCAGGAGCCCGCCTGGAAAATGGAGGTGTTATATTTTTAAGAAGTGGTTGAAGTCAGGAGCCCACCTGGAGAATGGAGGTGTTATATTTTTAAGTTGTAGATGAAATCAGGATCCCGCCTGGAGAATGGAGGTGTAATATTTTTAAGTTATAGATGAAGTCAGGAGCCACCTGGAGAATGGAGCTGTTATACTTTAAGTTATAGATGAAGTCAGGAGCCCGCCTGGAGAATGGGGGTGTTAAATTTATAAGTTGTAGTTGAAGTCAAGAGCCCACCTGGAGAATGGAGGTATTATATTTTTAAGTTGTTGAAGTTAGGAGCCCACCTGGAGAATGGATGTATTATCTTTTAAGTTGTAGTTGAAGTCAGGAGCCCGCCTGGAGAATGGAGGTATTATATTTTTAGGTTGTAGATGAAGTCAGGAGCCTGCCTGGAAAATGGAGGTGTTATATTTTTAAGAAGTGGTTGAAGTCAGGAGCCCACCTGGAGAATGGAGGTGTTATATTTTTAAGCTGTAAATGAAATCAGTATTCCGCCTGGAGAATGGAGGTGTTATATTTTTAAGATATAGATGAAGTCAGGAGCCCGCCTAGAGAATAGAGGTGTTATATTTTTAAGTTATAGATGAAGTCAGGAGCCCGCCTGGTGAATGGAGGTGTTAAATTTTTAAGTTGTAGTTGAAGTCAAGAGCCCACCTGGAGAATGGAGGTATTATATTTTTAAGTTGTTGAAGTCAGGAGCCCACCTGGAAAATGGAGGTGTTATATTTTAATGTAGTAGATGAAGTCAGAAGCCCGCCTAGAGAATGAAGGTGTTCTATTTTTAATAAGTTGTTGAAGTCAGGAGCCCGCCTGGAGAATGGAGGTGTTATATTTTTAAGTTTTTGATGACATGAGCCCGCCTGGAGAATGGAGGTGTTATTTGTTCAAGAAGTAGATGAAGTCAGGAGCCCGCCTGGAGAATGGAGGTGTTATTTATGAAGTAGATGAAGTCAGGAGCCCGCCTGGAGAATGGAAGTATTATATTTTTAAGTTGTTGAAGTCAGGAGCCCACCTGGAGAATGGAGGTATTATATGTTTAAGAAGTTGTTGAAGTCAGGAGCCCGTCTGGAAAATGGAGGTGTTATATTTTTAAGAAGTAGATGAAGTAAGGAGCCCGCCTGGAGAATGAAGGTGTTACATTTTAAGAAGTGCATAAAGTCAGGAGCTCGCCAGGAGAATGGAGGTGTTACCTGTTTAAGAAGTTGTTGAAGTCAAGAGCCCGCCTGGAGAATGGAGGTGTTATATTTTTAAGAAGTAGATGAAGTCATGAGCCCGCCTGGAGAATGAAGGTGTTATCTTTTTAAGAAGTTGTTGAAGTCTGGAGCCCGCCTGGAGAATGGAGGTGTTATGTTTTTATGTTGTAGTTGAAGTCAGGAGCCTACATGGAAATCGGAATGGAGTTATACAATTATATTTTTAATTGTAGTTGAAGTCAAAATCCCCTGGAGATCGGAATGGCGTTATATTTGTAAGTTGTAGTCGAGGTCAGGAGTCCGCCTGGAGAACGGAAAGGCGTAACTTTTTAAGTTAAGAAGTCAGTAACCTGCTAGGAGAGCGGAAGGTTACAACAAAATCCCCAGCATAAATCCAAGTTCAGAAACCAGAAGGAAGCCAACAGTGGTCAGAAGAAGGCAGTTCAAGCTTCACAAGAAAAATAATGCGAAGCTCACAAGAAGGAAATAAATAGTCCGAGTTCGGAAATCAAGAGAGAATACAAGTCAAGTCATAAATAAAGAAACATCGGAGGAAACACAAGAGAAAGCAAGGCAACAAGAGACACAAGAGAAAGTATGAAGATCTAGATAAGATTTTGTAATTCATAGACAATAGTTTAGTCTAGCTTCATATATTTGTTTAGCATGGTGTAATAAGGAGATCAGTAAGTAGTAGCAACAACAACATTAGTAACACTAAAATCACAGTTCCATGGAAGTCCCAGCTACCAAAATATCCCGACCTATTTTGACATGATTCCTTTTTAGCCAAGGATATGTAGGAAACCTTTAAAGTAGAGGTTAAGTCAAATCTTTCAAAAATACTTCACGCGGAGTACTCAGACAGGAAAAAATCGCCCGTATCCGTTCACTTTATCTTTGCACGGAAACTCTTCGTGTTTCCAAAAAAAGAAGGGCAGCTGCGAGCACGTGATTTTTGCCGTACGAGGACCACTCCCAAAAATTCAAAATAAAATAGTTTTGTGCTGTTCGTGATATTTGCAGATTTTTGTGTTATTCTTATTTTATTTGTTCGCATTAGTCTGTGCGTGTTTATTTGTTAAATTAGTAAAAAATACAAATTATATCTCATTTGCATTTAGGATTTAATTCTATAATTCGGAGTAATTAAGTTTGTTTTACAAAATTAAAAACAAATTACAAAAATAATGTACCTTGAATTTTTAGAATTTAATGTCCAATTGCGTGATTTTATTTTAAATTGGTACTTAATTATGTGCGATAATTATTATTAAGAGTTAATTAGTATTTTTTAGACAATTTAGTTTTATAATTTAATATAGGATTTTTTATTTTAATATTTGAAAATAAAAAGTAGAAGAAAAAGGAACAAAACAAACAAAAAAAGAAAGAATAGAAGAACATTGGACTGGGCCCCATTGAATTAATAACTAGGCCCAAATCCCCTCCAAAAGCCAGCCCAATCCCACGCCATAACGTGGTCCGCCCTAGCCTTGACGAAACAACGTTGTTTCAGGTAAGCCAATCCCAACCATTCGCTTATTTCGATCGAACGATCATCAACCCTCCTCGAAACTCGACCTGTTCCCATCCAGAGACCAACCTGGTCTTAAGAGTGTCCAAACGACACCGTTCCATTAATCAAATTGATCCAAGCCATTGATCTAACGGCCTGGATCAAACCCTTCCCCCAGTATATAACCCTAAGACTACACCCCGCCGCCAACAGAACCCCCCTCTCCCCCTCGTCTCTCTCAAGCCCTCGTATCTTTCAGAGACAAGGAACCCTAGTAGCGCCCTCCACATTCCCACTGCCGTAAGTTTGGCGGCCCGTGCTCCGATGAACACCAAAATAACACCACCAAACCACCACAACCTCCTCATCCCTAATACACCATCAGTTTCCCTCGAAACATCACCAATGTCTTCAAATTTTAGATTGTAAATAGGACCAAAACCTTAGCCACCTCAACTTGACCCCAAAATCACACCCCTTGACCACCCAACCTTCCTCGTCCTTAATCAAACATCATTTTCACTCGAATCGAGTCAGAACTTGTCGAATCCTAAATTGAATGAACGAACCCCAACATAACCAAGCTTGGAATCGAGCCATATTAGGAAGTTTGAGGTCGTCATCGACCTTAGCCGTGTGTTCTCAGTCGATAACACTCGATTAAGGTCCATGTCAACTTCAAGTTCAAATTGAAGTCGCGATTAGAACGAATGGTAACTATGTCTAAATTCTAAGGTACTTTCTTTTTCTTTACTTTTTTTTGTCTGATTAATATTATGTTATTTTTGTTAATTATCTCATCCTACTATTTTCAGACCTTTTTCTTGATTCATTTTTTTCTTTTTCTTGATTAAGCACATGTTATATATTATTTGAATCGATCGAATTGGTTTGTCCATAAGTTCTCGTAAAAACTGTGACTAGTCCTGTAATTGGTTACTGGTATTACTGGTTCAAATGGCTTCATTTTGTGTGATGTTTGGGTCCCTGCTCTTTGTTGTTTATCATTTTGCATATAAAATCAGTTTATTTTCGTCCAGTATATTATATTGTTTCATTCATTTTTGTTTAAGTTTAATTTAGAATTCTGAATGTAGGTAGTCATTCCCATGTAATGTGTCAATCATGGTTTGAAATTTGACCTTGGTAGTTCAATATGATTTTTTTCTGATTCATTGGTCTTTATTTTGATGCTATTTGATCTGATAAGAGCTAGCTTGAACTACTGATTGACTTTGATGAGTGAATTGGTTATAACTGATGGGTTTGGTACAAAATGAAAGGGGATTGGGATAGGATAGTAGTTTCAGGAACTTAGCAGTGTAATTTAGGTAGTCTAGCGTAAGAGAATTTCAATGATTAATTAAGAATTGAAAAGAGGGACTGTTGGGTTGGCCTAATACTTTTACCTAATTGAAAAATTAGAAACACTAGGTTAATAATGAAAGGTTAAACGCGTATACAAGTAAAGGAATATACAAACTGGAAAGTAAAAAGTATGGGTTAATAATAAAAGATCTTTTTTACAACTGTAAATAAGAAAAAGGGATGGAAAGGGTTCAAGGGTCTGGTATAAATAGGGGGAGTTCAGTTGAAAAAGGGGGAGGAAAGCTTTTGAGAGTGATCAGTTCTTGAGAGTTGAAATCAGTCTGAGAGACAATTCTTGAGAGTTTTTAGGGTCTAGTTTTGAATCGATTTTATGAGATATAGAGTTTACGTAGACAACTATCTAAAAATAAAAGAAATTGAAAAACCTACTGCTCCATTCAACCTTGAAAAGAATTTCAGTTCTGATTATCAAGTTACATGTTTGAGTTCAGTTTCTGGTTTCTGGATTCTAGGGGTGTTTCTTATTGTATTTCGATTGGTATTTGTTGAAACTACGTTGTTTTTGGGGTCAACTATTGGGTGCTATTGTACCGTTGTTTGTTGGGTTTCATTTTAGTCAATTTATTACTGTCCTGGCTTTGTTAATTGCTTTATTTACTGCTGCTGGTTATCAGCTGTTGTATTGTTGTTGTAATTGCTGAAGTTATTGCTGCTGCTGACCTCTCTTTTCTCTATTTTAGTTCAAATTACAGGTATTTCTTCACCTCCAGTTGATGTATGAAATCTGAAACAATCAACATGTGGTAATTAATTGAAGAAAAAAAATGAAGTTTGGCTCGTGATTATAGATATTAACTTGTTTGAGTCTGTTAGTTTAACTGTATCTATACTGTAGCTGTAGTGAAGTTCGATGAATGAAATACTTTACGCTGTGTATGAAATGAACTGTTAGCTATTACTCTTTCGGACTTGTGTTGTGAGTTTAATGCTTAATTTAGCTTAACAGTTATAAAAACAGATTCATCACTTGAGTGTTGAGTGTCAGTTTAGTATTGTTAGTTTGATTTAGTATGATGTAATTGATGAGTACTGAGTGTCAGTTTAGTAATGATAATTTGAATAAATACCATGTATTTGAGTTGCTGCTATGGTACAGTTCGGTTTTTATCTTATCAAAATATCAAGAGTTCATTAGTAGATAGATAAATGAAATAATCTAAGTACCTACATAAAATAATCTGAGTGTGGAATTGAAAATCCAGTGACTATTTTCGTTGCAATCCATGAATAAATTCAGTAGATTGTGATCCTTAATTCAATGCCTACATTATTTAGTTCAAGGGGATAAGTCTATCAATATCCTGGTTTCCGAAAATTTAGGGTGAGAGGCTTGGGCCAAGGCCTACGTTGGCCAGTCTTCCTTATTTGTGAACTGAGAATCAATTTATATTCCTTGGGCTTATCCTTGAGCCTAAAGGCACGTTTAGCTTTAAAATTATTATTTAGCTGATATTAGGCAAATGAAAAATTAATTAGCACCTTTGTTTTATTTTAGAGATAAACAAAAGTAGAAAAATCATAGTCACCTTAGGATTGCCTTTTAAATAAAATGAGACGAGCCTCGTCAAATAAAAAGCGCAAGCAGCGGGGCCCTCAATAAATGGTTATAATAAATATATAGAATTCGGGATGGACCGTTTAGCAAATTTCATGACCTTCCCCAAAATAATAACGTGCTAGTCACTTTAGGTGTTGCTTTAATAATTTACTTTCTTAATCTTGGGTGCACATTTATGTGACCCTAATTCAAGTCTCAACGGAGTCGAAATGTGTCAATAATCACGGGTGCATTGATGTGACGTGGTTCGAGATGTTTTTTTACGATGTTGCAATTCTCGTTAAAAAAAAAAAAGCGGTAAAGATTTAAAATTTTCACATAGGATTAACATGTATTAAAATCAGATAAATAAGCCGAATATGACAGTTGAGCGGCCATGCTAGAACAACGGAACTCGGAAATCCCTAACACCTTCTCCCGGGTTAACAGAATTCCTTATCCGGATTTGTGGTTCGTGGATTGTAATACATAGTCAAACTTTTCCTCGATTCAGGATTCAAGCGGTGACTTGGGACACAAGCGGTGACTTGGGACACCATAAATCTCCCCAGTGGAGGATCTGAATCTTTAAGTAAAGTCCTTTTTCGATTGTCCGTTAATTGGAAAAATCTCCCTTTGCGCCCTCGAGAGCGTAGGAAAAAGGAGGTGTGACACATGACAGAAGAAGCATACAAGAACACAGTAGAGGCAAATACACACAAAAAAAGCAGAGAAACATTTAAATTCTATTAGAAAACCCCAGATCGGAAAATAAAGATTTTGAAAGTAGTTTTTGAAAGAAAGGTCAGGGAAATCGTTTAAAATCTTAAGGAAAGAATGGGTTAGGATCAGATCTAGAGAGATCAGAAAAACCTCAAAACTAGGGTTTTCAGAGAAACCCAAACGATGAGAAAGGCTTGAATCTAAGCAAGCGGAGTCGAGAACATGCATTAAAATTGACATAGCTCGCCGAAACGGGGCCGGATATGGCCGTGGAACTTGGATCGACAGAGGTATGGACACAACCCTTCATGGTCGAGTCATGGGCTTCAGTTAACCAAATATGATGAGCCATAGGTGGCTTGGTGGGCGGTGAAACCAACATTGATCTAGGTTAGAGAGTGGCCGGAGAAGGTGAAAAGGATTCATCAGAGAGGAGGGGATGGAGGAAGGTTCTAGAAAGAACCAGAGGTTAGATAGAGACGAGTGAGGGAAAATGAGGGGTATTGGGGGGTAGTTTTGTTTAATTTAGGTAGGTTAAAAGGGGACCGTTGATATGAATGATCAACAGTCCAAATTGGATGTGGTAGGTGGGTCGGGTAGGATGATTAGGGCCTAGGCCGGATAATCTGAGACTAGGTCGGGGTAAACTGGGTTCAAATTGGGGTTTAAATAAGGCTGAATTTTAAATGAAATTTGGTTAGATTTTAAATAGCCATTTTCCCTTTTATTTTATAAAAAATAGCAAGTTAAATTTTGGAAATAAATTGAAAGTGCTAATATAATTCATAACATATAATTATCAATTTAAAAATACTGGACTTAGCTTTTCATAAATATAAATGCGATCAAACCATAAAGGAGGCTAATATCGTAATTATACGCAATTTAGCTTTAAGAATACTAAATAAGTTTGTAAAAATATGAAAAAAATCATTTGAGCTATAGTTTAGTATAAATATGAGAATTCAACAAGTGAATCACCAAAATGATAATTTCAGACACTATTATTGGATTTTTATAAGTAAAATAGGGAATAAATTGATTTAAAAGCCTTTTAAAAATTAAGAAAAATAATGAACTATTTGGACGAACTTATATATGCATGCATATACTACTTTGAAAGTGTTTTGCATATTATAAAATATATAGGGAAATTTGGGTATCAATAACTGCCAATCTTTTCCCTGGAACGATGAAAAATTTGTCGGGTAATGATGACAAATTTTTGACTGAACAAAATGGTGTGAAGAGGTTGGCCGTGTTCTGGTTCCCGAGCTGCCTACATCTCCCTGGTCTTACAGGAATCAGGCCATATATAGTTCAGGATCCACCGGCGGAGTATGCCGATGGAGACTTTTCAAGGATGGACGCAACATGATGAACAATTAAGGTCTAATGGGGCTGCGAGTGCTGGAGCGGGATTGCTCATGCCGAGATGGTTGTTGCTCGCCAATTTTCCTGCAAATAAGCGACACAAGCGCATAATGTTCGTAAATTTAAACAAGATGAAATTTCCCATCAGACCATAAATGTTGTCTTTGGACGGTTAGGATGATGTCCTCAGACTATGACGTCCTGGGCCATGAAACGTATAATGAAGGATTCGCAGGCCATGAAATGATGCTATCACGATATGAGAATGGTGCATCTGAACTATGATGCCTTTGAATGATGACATGCAAGAGATAGAAATGGGTCCTCAGGCCATGGCATGGGATTCTCAAGCTATGAAAATGGTACCTTCGAACAATGTGCCTTTGGACAATTTGGTGATCTTTCAGCCATGAAAGTGCAGATAAAATGGCGATCATTCAGCCATGCAAGTGTAAATAAAGTGGAGATCTTTCAACCATGCAAGTGCAAAGAAAGTGGCGATCTTTCAGACATGCAAGTGTAAATAAAGTGGCGATCTTTCAACCATGCAATGTAAATAAAGAGGCGATCTTTCAACCATACGAGTGTAAATAGAGCGGCGATCTTTCAGCCGGGAATAGCCCTGATAGCTTAGTTGGTAGAGCAGAGGACTGAAAATCCTCGTGTCACCAGTTCAAATCTGGTTCCTGGCACATGATTAATTTTTTGGGTCTGTCTTCCCTCGAATTAATTTCTAATTAATTCCCCCATCTCTTGCCATCTTGATCTTTTGTTGTAACGAAGAAGGAAGAGCACTCAAAGGCATGGTTACATGGCCTACCCAGTAACATATTCAAAGAAGCAGGGATATCTAGCACATGGAATTCAATATTCGCAACGCAACCACTGGCCCTCTCCACTTATTAAGACAGACGAGCGAGAAAAAAAGGCTTCGCGTTCGAACATTGGTTGATCTTAGCTTAGCATACTAGCCACTGCTTCATTTCGTATAGTGATAACGCTTTTTCTTTCTTAGCGCTCCGCCCTTTTTCTTTAACCATACATAAAAACACATATTGATGTCCAAGGAAAGACCTCCTGATCAGTTTTCGAGAAAGTGCCGAGTCAGAAAATGGAAGTCGGGAATAAAACATTGATCCCCATCAAAAAAGAAATAAAATGAGAGAGTCTTATCGGTGAAAACCTTCATAAGAACCATAAGGCGACGGAAGCTAAGAGTTAAAATGCGAGTCTTATCGGTAAAAACCTTCATAGGCACCATAAGGCGACTTGAGTTAGAGAAACGAGAGAGTCTTATTAGTGAAAACCCCTCGAAAGGAACTATAAGGCGACAAAGAATTTAAAGTGGACAAACGAGGTAAGGTGGGCAGAAAGGATCCGTCGAGGCATCAAACCAAACAAAGATGTTGATTCGGCAAAAGAATTGGGTTGCGGCACCTTTGAAATGCAAAGTAAGGCCATCAGAAAGATTGATTGATATAATAGACTGGGTTGATTAATGCGAAATGCACGACATGATCATTAATATCAGTGATACAATTCATATAAGTTCATTTCTTTTTCTTCTCCTCGAACAATTGTCTAGAAAGATTTTTCTGTTTCTATCTTTTGAAGTCATCATTTTTCATATTTTGGTTAAAGATTTTTCAATAGTAGTCTGTTTTGAGAAGGATTTTCACAGTTTACTGCCAGTTTCCAATATGATGCAAAGTAAAATGTGGATAGGACAGGCAGAAGATAATGTGATGGGACGAGAAAGATGTCATTTCAAGACCAAATGATGGATTGGTCAAAGATTTTGGGAATGCATGGAGTAAAAGTGGAAAACAACATTGAGAAGTTTGTGAATAAAAAATCATCAAGAAGGATGGAAGTTATCGACCAAGTTTTAAGATGGTCGGAAAACACAGAGCATGGAAAGGAGAAAGATAAAACCATCCCCAGTAGGAGTATCACGACCATTCACCACATTTTAAACTAATAATTTTTTTTTGATTTGAAGGAGGAGCACGAAATGCTATTGATAGCGGAAAGATAAGATACAAGGAAGATTATCAAACTGGGGTAGAAATTTTCTTGAAAACGGGCACCCATCTGAAGAATGGGGAAATCGATTAAAGTTGAGGGAGAGCAAGACAACACAAGTTTTAGGGGAATCAAGATTCGGAGGAAGGAAACACCAATCTTAAGGGAAGCAGTTTCAAGGGAAAACAACACAAATTTAAGGAAAGCAGCCGGTGGGAAGATAATTCAAGTTTTGAAGGAAGATAAGTCAAGTGTCGAAGGAGAATGGTTCAGGAGGCAAGGGAGAACAATGTCAATAGAATACAGTTGGAGTTGTTGAAGTCAGGAGCCCGCCTGGAGAATGGAGGTATTATCTTTTAAGTTGTAGTTGAAGTCAGGAGCCCGCCTGGAGAATGGAGGTATTATATTTTTAAGTTGTAGATGAAGTCAGGAGCCCGCCTGGAAAATGGAGGTGTTATATTTTTAAGAAGTGGTTGAAGTCAGGAGCCCACCTGGAGAATGGAGGTGTTATATTTTTAAGTTGTAGATGAAATCAGGATCCCGCCTGGAGAATGGAGGTGTAATATTTTTAAGTTATAGATGAAGTCAGGAGCCACCTGGAGAATGGAGCTGTTATATTTTTAAGTTATAGATGAAGTCAGGAGCCCGCCTGGAGAATGGGGGTGTTAAATTTATAAGTTGTAGTTGAAGTCAAGAGCCCACCTGGAGAATGGAGGTATTATATTTTTAAGTTGTTGAAGTTAGGCGCCCACCTGGAGAATGGAGGTATTATCTTTTAAGTTGTAGTTGAAGTCAGGAGCCCGCCTGGAGAATGGAGGTATTATATTTTTAGGTTGTAGATGAAGTCATGAGCCTGCCTGGAAAATGGAGGTGTTATATTTTTAAGAAGTGGTTGAAGTCAGGAGCCCACCTTGAGAATGGAGGTGTTATATTTTTAAGTTGTAAATGAAATCAGTATTCCGCCTGGAGAATGGAGGTGTTATATTTTTAAGATATAGATGAAGTCAGGAGCCCGCCTAGAGAATGGAGGTGTTATATTTTTAAGTTATAGATGAAGTCAGGAGCCCGCCTGGTGAATGGAGGTGTTAAATTTTTAAGTTGTAGTTGAAGTCAAGAGCCCACCTGGAGAATGGAGGTATTATATTTTTAAGTTGTTGAAGTCAGGAGCCCACCTGGAAAATGGAGGTGTTATATTTTAATGTTGTAGATGAAGTCAGAAGCCCGCCTAGAGAATGAATGTGTTATATTTTTAATAATTTGTTGAAGTCAGGAGCCCGCCTGGAGAATGGAGGTGTTATATTTTTAAGTTTTTGATGACATGAGCCCGCCTGGAGAATGGAGGTGTTATCTGTTCAAGAAGTAGATGAAGTCAGGAGCCCGCCTGGAGAATGGAGGTGTTATTTATGAAGTAGATGAAGTCAGGAGCCCGTCTGGAGAATGGAAGTATTATATTTTTAAGTTGTTGAAGTCAGGAGCCCACCTGGAGAATGGAGGTATTATATGTTTAAGAATTTGTTGAAGTCAGGAGCCCGTCTGGAAAATGGAGGTGTTATATTTTTAAGAAGTAGATGAAGTAAGGAGCCCGCCTGGAGAATGAAGGTGTTACACTTTAAGAAGTGCATAAAGTCAGGAGCCCGCCAGGAGAATGGAGGTGTTACCTGTTTAAGAAGTTGTTGAAGTCAAGAGCCCGCCTGGAGAATGGAGGTGTTATATTTTTAAGAAGTAGATGAAGTCATGAGCCCGCCTGGAGAATGAATGTGTTATCTTTTTAAGAAGTTGTTGAAGTCTGGAGCCCGCCTGGAGAATGGAGGTGTTATGTTTTTAAGTTGTAGTTGAAGTCAGGAGCCTACATGGAAATCGGAATGGAGTTATACAATTATAGTTTTAATTGTAGTTGAAGTCAAAATCGCCTGGAGATCGGAATGGCGTTATATTTGTATGTTGTAGTCGAGGTCAGGAGTCCGCCTGGAGAACGGAAAGGCGTAACTTTTTAAGTTAAGAAGTCAGTAACCTTCTAGGAGAGCGGAAGGTTACAACAAAATCCCCAGCATAAATCCAAGTTCAGAAACCAGAAGGAAGCCAACAGTGGTCAGAAGAAGGCAGTTCAAGCTTCAAAAGAAAAATAATGCGAAGCTCACAAGAAGGAAATATATAGTCCGAGTTCGGAAATCAAGAGAGAATACAAGTCAAGTCATAAATAAAGAAACATCGGAGGAAACACAAGAGAAAGCAAGGCAACAAGAGACACAAGAGAAAGTATGAAGATCTAGATAAGATTTATTAATTCATAGACAATAGTTTAGTCTAGCTTCATATATTTGTTTAGCATGGTGTAATAAGGAGGTCAGTAAGCAGTAGCAACAACAACATTAGTAACACTAAAATCACAGTTCCATGGAAGTCCCAGCTACCAAAATATCCCGAACTATTTTGACATGATTCCTTTTTAGCCAAGGATATGTAGGAAACCTTTAAAGCAGAGGTTAAGTCAAATCTTTCAAAAATACTTCACTAGGAGTACTCAGACGGGAAAAAATCGCCCGTATCCGTTCACTTTATCTTTGCACGGAAACTCTTCGTGTTTCCAAAAAAAGAAGGGCAGCTGCGAGCACGTGATTTTTGCCGTACGAGGACCACTCCCAAAAATTCAAAATAAAATAGTTTTGTGTTGTTCGTGATATTTGCAGATTTTTGTGTTATTCTTATTTTATTTGTTCGCATTAGTCTGTGCGTGTTTATTTGTTAAATTAGTAAAAAATATAAATTATATCTCATTTGCATTTAGGATTTAATTCTATAATTCGGAGTAATTAAGTTTGTTTTACAAAATTAAAAACAAATTACAAAAATAATGTACCTTGAATTTTTAGCATTTAATGTCCAATTGCGTGATTTTATTTTAAATTGGTACTTAATTATGTGCGATAATTATTATTAAGAGTTAATTAGTATTTTTTAGACAATTTAGTTTTATAATTTAATATAGGATTTTTTATTTTAATATTTGAAAATAAAAAGAAGAAGAAAAAGGAACAAAACAAACAAAAAAAGAAAGAATAGAAGAACATTGGACTGGGCCCCATTGAATTAATAACTAGGCCCAAATCCCCTCCAAAAGCCAGCCCAATCCCACGCCATAACGTGGTCCGCCCTAGCCTTAACGAAACAACGTTGTTTCAGGTAAGCCAATCCCAACCATTCGCTTATTTCGATCGAACGATCATCAACCCTCCTCGAAACTCGACCTGTTCCCATCCAGAGACCAACCTGGTCTTAAGAGTGTCCAAACGACACCGTTCCATTAATCAAATTGATCCAAGCCATTGATCTAACGGCCTGGATCAAACCCTTCCCCCAGTATATAACCCTAAGACCACACCCCCCCGCCAACAGAACCCCCCTCTCCCCCTCGTCTCTCTCAAGCCCTCGTATCTTTCAGAGACAAGGAACCCTAGTAGCGCCCTCCACATTCCCACTGCCGTAAGTTTGGCGGCCCGTGCTCCGATGAACACCAAAATAACACCACCAAACCACCACAACCTCCTCATCCCTAATACACCATCAGTTTCCCTCGAAACATCACCAATGTCTTCAAATTTTAGATTGTAAATAGGATCAAAACCTTAGCCACCTCAACTTGACCCCAAAATAACACCCCTTGACCACCCAACCTTCCTCGTCCTTAATCAAACATCATTTTCACTTGAATCGAGTCAGAACTTGTCGAATCCTAAATTGAATGAACGAACCCCAACAGAACCAAGCTTGGAATCGAGCCATATTAGGAAGTTTGAGGTCGTCATCGACCTTAGCCGTGTGTTCTCAGTCGATAACACTCGTTTAAGGTCCATGTCAACTTCAAGTTCAAATTGAAGTTGCAATTAGAACGAATGGTAACTATGTCTAAATTCTAAGGTACTTTCTTTTTCTTTACTTTTTTTTTGTCTGATTAATATTATGTTATTTTTGTTAATTATCTCATCCTACTATTTTCAGACCTTTTTCTTGATTCATTTTTTTCTTTTTCTTGATTAAGCACATGTTATAAATTATTTGAATCGATCGAATTGGTTTGTCCATAAGTTCTCGTAAAAACTGTGACTAGTCCTGTAATTGGTTACTGGTATTACTGGTTCAAATGGCTTCATTTTGTGTGATGTTTGGGTCCCTGCTCTTATGATTTTGCATATAAAATCAGTTTATTTTCGTCCAGTATATTATGTTGTTTCATTCATTTTTGTTTAAGTTTAATTTAGAATTCTGAATGTAGGTAGTCATTCCCATGTAATGTGTCAATCATGGTTTGAAATTTGACCTTGGTAGTTCAATATGATTTTTTTCTGATTCATTGGTCTTTATTTTGATGCTATTTGATATGATAAGAGCTAGCTTGAACTGCTGATTGACTTTGATGAGTGAATTGGTTATAGCTGATGGGTTTGGTACAAAATGAAAGGGGATTGGGATAGGATAGTAGTTTCAGGAACTTAGCAGTGTAATTTAGGTAGTCTAGCGTAAGAGAATTTCAATGATTAATTAAGATTTGAAAAGAGGGACTGTTGGGTTGGCCTAATACTTTTACCTAATTGAAAAATCAGAAACACTAGGTTAATAATGAAAGGTTAAACGCGTATACATAGTAAAGGAATATACAAACTGGAAAGTAAAAAGTATGTGTTAATAATAAAAGATCTTTTTTACAACTGTAAATAAGAAAAAGGGCTGGAAAGGGTTCAAGGGTTTGGTATAAATAGGGGGAGTTCAGTTGAAAAAGGGGGAGGAAAGCTTTTGAGAGTGATCAGTTCTTGAGAGTTGAAATCAGTCTGAGAGAGCAATTCTTGAGAGTTTTTAGGGTCTAGTTTTGAATCGATTTTATGAGATATAGAGTTTACGTAGACAACTATCTAAAAATAAAAGAAATTGAAAAACCTACTGCTCCATTCAACCTTGAAAAGAATTTCAGTTCTGATTATCAAGTTACATGTTTGAGTTCAGTTTCTGGTTTCTGGATTCTAGGGGTGTTTCTTATTGTATTTCGATTGGTATTTGTTGAAACTACGTTGTTTTTGGGGTCAACTATTGGGTGCTATTGTACCGTTGTTTGTTGGGTTTCATTTTAGTCAATTTAGTACTGTCCTGGCTTTGTTAATTGCTTTATTTACTGCTGCTGGTTATCTGCTGTTGTATTGTTGTTGTAATTGCTGAAGTTATTGCTGCTGCTGACCTCTCTTTTCTCTATTTTAGTTTAAATTACAGGTATTTCTTCACCTCCAGTTGATGTATGAAATCTGAAACAATCAACATGTGGTAATTAATTGAAGAAAAAAAATGAAGTTTGGCTCGTGATTATAGATATTAACTTGTTTGAGTCTGTTAGTTTAACTGTATCTATACTGTAGCTGTAGTGAAGTTCGATGAATGAAATACTTTACGCTGTGTATGAAATGAACTGTTAGCTATTACTCTTTCGGACTTGTGTTGTGAGTTTAATGCTTAATTTAGCTTAATAGTTATAAAAACAGATTCATCACTTGAGTGTTGAGTGTCAGTTTAGTATTGTTAGTTTGATTTAGTATCATGTAATTGATGAGTACTGAGTGTCAGTTTAGTAATGATAATTTGAATAAATACCATGTATTTGAGTTGCTGCTATGGTACAGTTCGGTTTTTATTTTATCAAAATATCAAGAGTTCATTAGTAGATAGATAAATGAAATAATCTAAGTACCTACATAAAATAATCTGAGTGTGGAACTGAAAATCCAGTGACTATTTTCGTTGCAATCCATGAATAAATTCAGTAGATTGTGATCCTTAATTCAATGTCTACATTATTTAGTTCAAGGGGATAAGTCTATCAATATCCTGGTTTCCGAAAATTTAGGGTGAGAGGCTTGGGCCAAGGCCTACGTTGGCCAGTCTTCCTTATTTGTGAACTGAGAATCAATTTATATTCCTTGGGCTTATCCTTGAGCCTAAAGGCACGTTTAGCTTTAAAATTATTATTTAGCTGATATTAGGCAAATGAAAAATTAATTAGCACCTTTGTTTTATTTTAGAGATAAACAAAAGTAGAAAAATCATAGTCATTTTAGGATTGCCTTTTAAATAAAATGAGACGAGCCTCGTCAAATAAAAAGTGCAAGCAGCGGGGCCCTCAATAAATGGTTATAATAAATATATAGAATTCGGGATGGACCGTTTAGCAAATTTCATGACCTTCCCCAAAATAATAACGTGCTAGTCACTTTAGGTGTGCCTTTAATAATTTACTTTCTTAATCTTGGGTGCACATTTATGTGACCCTAATTCAAGTCTCAACGGAGTCGAAATGTGTCAATAATCACGGGTGCATTGATGTGACGTGGTTCGAGATGTTTTTTTTACGATGTTGCAATTCTCGTTAAAAAAAATAAAATAAAAGCGGTAAAGATTTAAAATTTTCACATAGGATTAACATGTATTAAAATCAGATAAATAAGCCGAATATGACAGTTGAGCGGCCATGCTAGAACAACGGAACTCGGAAATCCCTAACACCTTCTCCCGGGTTAACAGAATTCCTTATCCGGATTTGTGGTTCGCGGATTGTAATACATAGTCAAACTTTTCCTCGATTCAAGATTCAAGCGGTGACTTGGGACACAAGCGGTGACTTGGGACACCATAAATCTCCCAAGTGGAGGATCTGAATCTTTAAGTAAAGTCCCTTTTCGATTGTCCTTTAATTGGAAAAAACTCCCTTTGCGCCCTCGAGAGCGTAGGAAAAAGGAGGTGTGACACATGACAGAAGAAGCATACAAGAACACAGTAGAGGCAAATACACACAAAAAAAGCAGAGAAACATTTAAATTCTTTTAGAAAACCCCAGATCGGAAAATAAAGATTTTGAAAGTAGTTTTTGAAAGAAAGGTCAGGGAAATCGTTTAAAATCTTAAGGAAAGAATGGGTTAGGATCAGATCTAGAGAGATCAGAAAAACCTCAAAACTAGGGTTTTCAGAGAAACCCAAACGATGAGAAAGGCTTGAATCTAAGCAAGCGGCGTCAAGAACATGCATTAAAATTGACATAGCTCGCCGAAACGGGGCCGGATATGGCCGTGGAACTTGAATCGACAGAGGTATGGACACAACCCTTCATGGTCGAGTCATCGGCTTCAGTTAACCAAATATGATGAGCCATAGGTGGCTTGGTGGGCGGTGAAACCAACATGGATCTAGGTTAGAGAGTGGCCGGAGAAGGTGAAAAGGATTCATCAGAGAGGAGGGGATGGGGGAAGGTTCTAGAAAGAACCAGAGGTTAGATAGAGACGAGTGAGGGAAAATGAGGGGTATTGGGGGGTCGTTTGGTTTAATTTAGGTAGGTTAAAAGGGGACCGTTGATATGAATGATCAACAGTCCAAATTGGATGTGGTAGGTGGGTCGGGTAGGATGATTAGGGCCTAGGCCGGGTAATCTGAGACTAGGTCGGGGTAAACTGGGTTCAAATTGGGGTTTAAATAAGGCTGAATTTGAAATGAAATTTGGTTAGATTTTAAATAGCCATTTTCCCTTTTATTTTATAAAAAATAGCAAGTTAAATTTTGGAAATAAGTTGAAAATGCTTATATAATTCATAACATATAATTATCAATTTAAAAATACTGGACTTAGCTTTTCATAAATATAAATGCGATCAAGCCATAAAGGAGGCTAATATCGTAATTATACGCAATTTAGCTTTAAGAATACTAAATAAGTTTGTAAAAATATGAAAAAAATCATTTGAGCTATAGTTTAGTATAAATATGAGAATTCAACAAGTGAATCACCAAAATGATAATTTTAGACACTATTATTGGATTTTTATAAGTAAAATAGGGAATAAATTGATTTAAAAGCCTTTTAAAAATTAAGAAAAATAATGAACTATTTGGACATACTTATATATGCATGCATATACTACTTTGAAAGTGTTTTGCATATTATAAAATATATAGGGAAAATTGGGTATCAATAACTGCCAATCTTTTCCCTGGAACGATGAAAAATTTGTCGGGTAATGATGACAAATTTTTGACGGAACAAAATGGTGTGAAGAGGTTGGCCGTGTTCTGGTTCCTGAGCTGCCTACATATCCCTGGTCTTACAGGAATCAGGCCATATATAGTTCAGGATCCGCCGGTGGAGTATGCCGATGGAGACTTTTCAAGGATGGACGCAACATGATGAACAATTAAGGTCTAATGGGGCTGCGAGTGCTGGAGCGGGATTGCTCATGCCGAGATGGTTGTTGCTCGCCAATTTTCTTGCAAATAAGTGACACAAGCGCATAATGTTCGTAAATTTAAACAAGATGAAATTTCCCATCAGACCATAAATGCTGTCTTTGGACGGTTAGGATGATGTCCTCAGACTATGACGTCCTGGGCCATGAAACGTATAATGAAGGATTCGCAGGCCATGAAATGATGCTATTGGGATATGAGAATGGTGCATCTGAACTATGATGCCTTTGAATGATGACATGCAAGAGATAGAAATGGGTCCTCAGGCCATGGCATGGGGTTCTCAAGCTATGAAAATGGTACCTTCGAACAATGTGCCTTTGGACAATTTGGTGATCTTTCAGCCATGAAAGTGCAGATAAAATGGCGATCATTCAGCCATGCAAGTGTAAATAAAGTGGAGATCTTTCAACCATGCAAGTGCAAAGAAAGTGGCGATCTTTCAGACATGCAAGTGTAAATAAAGTGGCGATCTTTCAACCATGCAATGTAAATAAAGAGGCGATCTTTCAACCATACGAGTGTAAATAGAGCGGCGATCTTTCAGCCATACGAGTAGATCTTAACCTCAAAAGGCAGAACAATAGCCTTATCTAATGCAGAAAATGCAGATGGAGGTAGAGCTTAACCTCGGAAGGCCGAATGGTAGCCTTATGCAATACAGAAAATACAGATGGAGGTAGAGCTTAACGTCGGAAGGTCGAATGGTAGACTTATACAATGCAGGGAATGCAGATGGAGACGAAGCTTAATCTCGGAAGGTAGAATGGAAGCCTTATGCAATGTAGGGAATGTAGGGAGACAAAGCTTAGTCTCGTAAGGCAAAATGGTAACATTATGCAATGTAGGGAATGCAGATGGAGAAATAACTTAGTCTTGGAAGGCAGAATGGTAGCCTTATGCAATGCAGGGAATGCAGATGGAGACATAGCTAGTCTTAGAAGGTAGAATGGTAGCCTTATGTAATGCAGGGAATGCAGATGGAGACAGAGCTTCGTCTCAGAAGGCAGAATAGTAGACTTGTGCGATGCAGAGAATGTAGATGAAGGTAGAGTTTAACCTCGGAAGGCAGAATGGTAGCCTTATGCAATGCAGAGAATGCAGATGGAGACCTGGCTTAGTATCGAAAGGTAGAATTGTATCGTTATGCAATATAGAAGATGCAGATGGAAGTAGAGCTTAACCTCAGAAGGCATAATGGTAGCCTTATGAAATGCAGAGAATGCAAATGGATGTAGAGCTTAACCTCGGAATGCAGAATGGTAGTCTTATTCAAGCAATAAAAGGCAAATGGTAGTAAAGTTTTCTTAGCTGATAGCTGATAGTTGATTGTGATATTGTGTCTTCTGGGGACATTGTGTGCGTATAGAAACTGTGAGTAAGTGCAACGGTTATGAGAGTTGTGTTCATTATCAGTATGAGTGAATAGTATATTCGATGATTTTCAAACTCAGATGCTTGCATCCAAAGAAAAATCGTGAGTTTTGTAGAGGGGGAGGTTAGTTCATATTCCCGCTGGCTTTGCTTGACCTGATCAGCTTTGCTTTGGTGATATTGTGCGTATCACTGGGGTAGCGCTAATAAACATAGCAATTTTGGAGATAAACATGCATGATTTAGTAAAAATATATCATAAATACGTAATTTAGAATATCTGTATTTAGATGAACTGGATGCTACGTCGTGGCCAAGACATTGCAACCCTTCTTGTTACGGAATTTTTAGGGTCCTCCTCAAAATTCTGCCCCAGTTTACTGGGTTGCTGCTTCTGACTGCTACTAGCAATAATTGGCTGAAATTAACTTCGGAATTTTGAGGGCCCTCCTCAAAAGTCTACCATAGTTTCCAATAGAGGGGGAAATGAAAATTTTATTGAACTGGGACCGAACCCATAAGGCTGCCTATGTATCCCATCTTAAATGGGAATCAAGTCAGGCATAGTTCAGATTACATCAGAAAGGAAAGCATACATATTACACATAGTATTGCTTGACTGCATCTGAATTTATCGTCTTTGGACAGACTTCTCTGTCCATTTCTGCAAGTATTAGGGCTCCTCCTATTTGAACCCGGTGAACCATGTACGAACCCTGCCAGTTGGGAGAGAATTTCCCTTTTCCTTCATCTAGATGCGAGAAAATTTTCATTAACACTAGGTACCCCCGTGTGAACTGTCTCAGCTTGACTCTTTTGTTGAAGGCTCTGGACATTCTGTTATGATAAAGTTGACCATGGCAAACATCATTCATTCTTTTTATATCTATAAGAGCTAGTTGTTCGTAGGGATTCTTCATCCATTCTGCATCGTCGAGCTCAACTTCCTGTATGATTCTTTAGGAGGGAACTTCTACCTCAGCGACAATGACTGCTTCTGTAGCATAAACCAACATATAGGGGGTTTCCCTAGTTGATGTATGGACTATGGTACGGTACCCAAATAAAGGAAATTATTACTTCTCGTGCCACTATTTATGCTTCTCTATCATTTTCCTCAATATCTTCTTGATATTCTTATTGGTGACTTCTACCGTTCATCTGAGGTCTGTAGGCTGTAGAATTCCCGTGTTTGATTTTGAAGGATTCGCACATGGATTTTATCAGGTCACTATTGATGTTGGAGCCATTATCAGTAACGATTGACTCGGGAATCCCAAACGGACAAACGATATGGTCCATGAATTTCTTGGTCATTGTTTTGTACAATGTTACTTCGACCCACTTGGTGAAATAATCAATTTCTACTATGATGAACTATGCCCATTTGATGTGGTAGGTTTGATAGGTCCGATAACATCCATTCCCTAAGCGGCAAACGACCAAGACGAGGTTGTTGCAGTAAGCTCATTTGGGGTACCTTGATCATGTCTGCATGTATCTGACAGCGGTGGCACTTTAAGACATACTGAATGCAGTCCGTTTCCATAGTCATCCAAAATTAACCAGCCCAGAGTATTTTCTTTGCTAAGACAAAACCATTCATATGTGGACCACATGTCCCAGCATGGATTTCTTCTAGCAGTTTAGATGCTTCCTTCGCATCAAGACACCTTAGTAATCCCTAATTCGGAGTCATCCTATACAATATTCCTCCGGTGTGAAAGAAATTGTTAGACAACCTTCAAAGTGTGCGATTTTGAGTAGTGTTTTCAAGTTCCGAGTATTCTCATTTTGTCAAATATTCCTTGATATCATGAAAACAAGGTTTTCCATTTGCTTCTTCTTCTACATGAGCAAAGTAAGCTGGCTGATCATAGATATTTGCCAGAATATGGTCAATAAAGTTCTAGTCTGGATGTTGTATCATGGATGATAGGGTAGCCAATGCATCAACATACTCATTCTAGACTCTAGGAACATGCTCGAACTCTGTCTTTGTAAACCTCTTTATCAACTCCGATACACGATGCAGATAAAGGAGTATCTTGGAGTTCTTGGTTGCCCATTATTCACGGACCTGATGTATAAGTAGTTCTGAATCCCTGATCACTAGCAACTCTTGAATGTTATTGTCAATATTCATCTTGAGCCTTAAGATGCAGGCTTCGTACTCGGCCATGTTGTTCTTTCACGTGAACATGAGTTTGGCACATATCGGAAAACGCTGGCCGATGTTTGATACTAGGACTACCCCTATGCCGACTCCATTAATATTTGTTGCTCAATCGAAAATAATTCTCTATCTGTCATAGGATTCTGCAATATCTTCTCCTATGAATGATACCTCTTTGTCGGGAAAAGACATTTTTAGGGGTTCATATTCTCCGTCTATGGGATTCCTCGCAAGGTGATCTGCCAAATTGGTGCTTTCCAAAAATGAATACCGGGCCTTATATGGGGTGAATTTCTTACTGTGGTAATATATGGCTTTCTCCTTCCTCCCCGTTCATCATGATTCCCAGGAACACAACCAAACGCTCCATCCAGTACTGTGAGGTAGACCAATAGAGTTCTACCTGGATCAGGTGGGACCAAAACTGGTGGCATTGACAGGTACTCGTTGATTTAGCCAAAAGCCTTTTGACAATCATCAGTTCATTTGGTTGCGACATCCTTCTTCAATTTCTTAAAGATTGGCTTGCGGATAATTGTAGATTATGTTATGAATCGGCTGATATAGTAGAGTCTTTCAAGGAAACCCATTACTTTTTTCTTGTTCTTTGATGGTGGAAGTTCTTGAATAGCTTTGACCTTTGATGGATCCAGCTCTATCCTTCGACGACTCACAATGAACCCAAGTAGTTTTCCGGCAGGAACCCCAAATGCACATTTTGCTAGATTCAGCTTCAGGTTGTACCTTCACAGTCTATTGAAGAACTTCCTCAAATCTTCCATGTGATCAGTGGCTTTCTTGGACTTGATGATAATATCATCTACATATACCTCAATCTTCTTGTGTATCAAATCATGGATAATGATAGTCATGGACCTCATGTAGGTGGCACCAACATTCTTTAATCCAAATGGCATCATCTTGTAGCAGTACATTCCCACAGCGTGATGAAAGTTGTTTTCTTAACATTTTCCTCATTTATCCAGATCATATGATATCCAGCAAAACAATCTACGAATGATTGCAAATCATGCTTAGGGCAATTGTCAATCAAGTTGTATATGTTTAGAAAGGGGAAGTCCTCTTTTGGACTGGCTCGGTTGAGATCCTCGTAGTCGACACAGACTCTGACCTTCCCAACCTTCTTCGGCACTGGCACAATATTGGCTAACCATGTCAAATATTCTACTACCCTAAAACCCTTAGCTTTGACCTGCTTAGTGACTTCTTCCTTGATTTTTAGACTCATATCAGGCTCGAAATTTTTGAGCTTATGCTTTACCGGTGGACATGTCAGATGAGTTGGCTAATTGTGTGCCACAATAGATGTACTCAGACCAGTCATGTCATCATATGACCAGGCGAATATGTCTTTACATTCCTTTAAGAACTCTGTATACTCTTCCTTTTCTGACGGTGATAAGTGAACACTGATTCATGTTTCTTTGACATTTTCTACATCTCCTAGGTTAACAATCTTAGTCTCTTCAAGGTTAGACTTAGGTCTGTTCTAAAAATACTAAGCTTCTTTAACAATCTCTTCTGGTATATCATCTTCTTCTAAATCTATGTCTGTTTGTTGCGTTGTCTCGTTGCACGTCACAGTCATTGGTTCATCAAGATAAGTAATAGTAATGCTGCATAAATAAAGTAATGACAGAAAATAATAAGAGTAATATTTATCAGGAAACCGAAATGCTTTGATAAATTTCATAATTGTTTTGAACATTGGAGATTTATTATTAAAAATGCAAAAGTAAAGTCAACTAGTAAGAATAAAAGATAGTGCATAATGCTTTGTTCAACCTTGCTACACCGAGGCTTTTTAGGCTCTGGACGTTCTAATGGTCCAGTTATTGAGACATGCTCCTTGGCTTACGACCTGTATGGAAGGGCCTTCCTCCCCCTCCTTGAAAAAGACACAACAATCCATGTTATCGTCTTCTAGGAAAAAATTCCTAACTACTGCCAGTGCTTCCTCTTCTTCTAACCCACAGATAACATTAGCTGGTTGGAAACTCTGCTCCAAATATGGTATTGGCTACTCCTTCGGATAGTAAGGACTTCGCCATGGTGGTGAACAATTGTTGAACTCCTCCGAAGTGTACTCGTATCCCAGACAAAAGGTGGTACCATGTTTCTTTAGTTTGATAGGCTTAGAGATTCCTATGCGGTTCTTTCCAAGTCCCTTGCAATGTTCATATCCCCTCTAGTTCAATATGATTTCAATTTTGTTGTCCCACCGTTTATCCGTGTCGATGGCGTTGACTCGCTCGATGTGATGATAAATCTCCCCGTCTATCTTCTTTCGATATTCGATGGCTAAGATGGTCCGACGACTGTATATAGGATTACTACCGTTACCGTAAATGATTACCTCTTGGTACACTCAAACTTCACTACCTGATGTAGTGGGGATGCTACGGCCCTATAATCATGAATCCATGGACGTACCAACAGAAAATTATAAGATGCCAGCACATCTATAACTTAAAAATCGACATCGAACCAAGTAGGCCCCATTTGCAAACACATGCTAATTTTCTTGATAGTGGACATTTTGGAACCATCGAACGCTTTGACGTTGATGGCCCCATCCTTGATCTCATTTAGCCCCTTTTCCAATTTTTTGAGTGTTACGAACAGACAAATGTTGAGGCTGGACCCTCCGTCAATTAGGATCCTGGTGATAAAATAATTTTCGCATTGCATGGTAATATGCAACGCCTTGTTGTGACTCAATCCTTTGGTGATAACTCATCTTCATGAAAAGTGATCTTATGATTTTCCAACACATGTCCTACCATGTTTCCCATCTCTTCTATGATAATGTTGCTCGGTACATATGCATCACTCAACACCTTTAACAAGGCATTCTTCTGTGCATTGGAACTTTGTAGCAAAGCTAGGATAGAAATCTGTGCCGATGTTTTGTTCAGCTGATCAATGATTGAGTATTCCTTGGCTTGTATCTTTCTCCAAAGATCATCAGGATTGGTTTTAGTGATGGTCGGCCGACCAGAGGCCTATTTGCTTGACTCAGTTAAATATTCAGGGGTATAAACCCTATCGGTTCTTGTCATATCCTGTGCCGCAACGGTTTTCCTGAACTTGGCCTTACCTTTCCTTCTTGCCTTGGCTGTGTAGTCCCAAGGTATGGCATTTGTATGTAATGGTGTTACATCCAATATTGCTACCGGGATTGGCATGGGAACCTTTACTCCTAACGGAGCATGTACTTTGGAAGGTAAAACTGCATTTCAAATGGTACAGGTGGATTTGTTGGAGACCCAAACTTGACATCAATTTGCACTGGCGTCTTTGCCGAGGATGGTGCCTCAAACTCAAGTGGTACGAATATGTTTACCTCGGCATCCCTAGAATGCTGAATTTGGACTATGATTGGATTGAGGGTGACTATTGGCTTCTTTGGTTTGTCGCCTTCTGTGATCAACTGTTTTATCCCTTGGGGTCCCAATCATCCTCTATTTCAATCATGTGAACACCTCCACACTTGTGTCCTGGCAGAGGTTGGACATTCGAAGCAAGCTTCTTTGCCAAAATAATCTTGTTATCAATCAAATTCTGGATCTTATCTTTCAGAAAGCGGAATTCATCAATGGTTTGTCCTTTCATACCAGAATGGTATTCACACGATTTATTTGGATTGACCATGTGAGAAGGTTTTTCAGGGGTTATGACAGGGATATGGGTGACATACCCAGCAGCTTTGAGTCTCTCGTATAGCTGGTCAGTGGTTTAAGCAATGGCAGTATACTGTTTGGGAGGTCTGCGGTCAAATTTTGGTCGAGGTCTAGGGAAGTTTTGGCATGCGGGAGGTGAGTGATATTGGGATGGTTGAGCATTGTAGGCTTGATAGACATTGCATGTTGGGAATATTAGGGTAAAATAGGTTGGTATGTAGGAGGTGGAGGTGATTGATAAGTAGGTGGTGGAGTTTGGTAAGAGGGTGAGGGTGCTTGGTAATTCGGAGTAGGATGATGTGTGAGTGGAGGAATTGGATAGGTTTGGTATTTGATATGGGATTTGATTCTTTCTGCAACCATTATGGCACCCAAGTTCCCTTTTCTTGGACGTACCACCAGACTGTAAAGCCTTATTAGTAGCCTGCAAGGCTTCAAAGTTCGTAACCGTACCAATCTTGATGCCTTCCTCGATCCTTTCACCTAACTTGATGATGTCGAAAAATTTATGGCTCTTGATCAGCATCAACCTTTCATTGTATTGCAGGTCCTAAGATCGGACACAAAATTTGTTAATTTGTTCTTCCTCTAAGGCAGGCCTGACCTTAGCAGCTTCTGATCTCCAGTGAGTAGCATACTCGCGGAATGTTTCTGCGGGCTTCTTTTTAGGTTCTGAATGTAGAACACATCTGGTGCAGTTTCTATGTTGAACCTGAACCTATCTATAAAGCCAGATGCCATACTTACCCAGTTTATCTATTTCATTGGGTCCTGGCTAATGTACCAAGATAGAGCATCTCCTTTCAAACTCCTCATGAAAAGTTTCATGCGGATCTTTTGTCCATCCCTACTCCAACCAGCTTGACGCATATGTTCTCAAATGAACTCTCGAATCCCTTGTACTATCAAACAACTCAAACGTAGGAGCTTTGTACCCCTCGAGTAGTTCCATATCGGGTTGTATGCAAAGATCTTCATAGTTTAACCCTTCAATCCCCTTACTTCCTTCGATGCCCTAAATTCGGCTTGTCAATTTCTTAAGTTCTGCACTAAGGTTCCTGATGAGTGAGTCTTTATCATCAGATTCATGTTTGCTTGAGATGGGTTGGGTAGAGTATGAAATGGTCTCCACATAGATGGGGGTGTTATGGTGGGTGTGGAAATGGCCATTTGTGGAATTCGAAGGCTTTGGGATGAGTAGTGGAGTATTGTTTGAAGCGTGGCAAGTATTGCAGTGGTGGTGAGGAGCGGGATGGTTTTGTGGTTTTGGGATATGATGTGGAGTGTGGGGTTCTGAGTGTTTGAGAAGTTGACATCTATAGTGGTGAAGGAAAATGACAGCTTCTCCAGATTCCGAACATGATCAAGTTCTTCTAGAAATGTCAAACAAAATACTCGAGCTGGGACACACTTTCTTTAGAAACCTGAGTACCATGAGCGACCTTTACCCGTTCAGTTGAGTTTTACTTTCTGGTGTTGTTGAAATCTTCCATTTTTCCTTTGTTCCTATTTCTGATGGGATTGGGACAAGGAGTGGATGGAGGGCCCTTGGATCTTGTGGAATAGGATGATGATGCCAAAGTGCACGAACTAACCTTCGGGGAGGGGAATAAAACAAAAGTAAAAAAACAAAAGGTAATAAGTCAGTGATGTTTATAAGATAAAATGTTGCGATATTTAAACACATAGTGCGAGAATGTAGGTCGTGTCCTAATTTTGGGAACCTCTTTGTGCCCGAGGTAGTCTAGCAACAAGTTGATTGGGAGAACTTAGAATGCTAAATGCCTCATTTTATTGATAAAAAGTAGACGAATCCCAAATCGACACTAAATAACAGGAAATAAAATCTCACAAGTGGTCATTGACCTTATTAGATTTCTCAAGAAAAAGGAAAAACTCATATCTATTTTGTCCCAGAAGGACCTTTCCCAGATTTGGCATCCTTTGCTCCATCGAATAGCTTCACCAGCGCACTAAGTCCCAACAACAGGTTGGCTTTGGCTAGGTGTCCGACCTCGTTTCCTTCAGCATTCTGACAGTCCTCGATCCTCTTTAGAAACTTCCTTTCCAGCTCCACTAAACCCCGCGCCAGGTACCCCAGTTGCTTGTTGGAACTGACATCCATATCTTTAACTTCTTCAATAAGTTTTTGGTTGGCTTCCTATTTCTCATAGTGCTCACTTTAATATTCCCGAATCCTCTTGTGCAGTTGGTTGTATTTGACCTATGCTTCAGCCTTTTCATCTATGACCTATGACCTCGAACAAATCCGAGTTAACCTAAGCCATTATGATTTTCCTCCAGCCAGCTTGAATAGTATGGAGTACAACCAACATGGTATATGTCTGGATCGATGTTTTCCCTTCCCATGACAATTTTTCAATGCCACATGTGCTGAACTTGGCACATGTAAGGGCTATCATCATCCTAATATTCAGCCCAGAAGTGAATCATCTTGTCGACCCTTGGTATAACCTGCTTCCTACCTGCTGTCTCATAATTCGGAGATAGGAATAAGGGTAGGTTCCTCTCAAATTGATCAGTACCAGAAATGGTGCATCCCTGGATCGGGAAATGAATTCCTCATTTAGGGAACCACTCGAAAATTCATTGTACTTGGTCTTCTATCAGATTTTTAAACATCTCTAACCAGCCCTTGGTATTTTCCTGCTGGGCAAACATGTTGGGCATGTAGTTCATTCGTCTTGGGTGATGGAAGGCTATGTGATGGTCGTAATCCCTTTGTTGAATTTCTTGCCAATATTCACCGCTTTGGATATGCTCTATGATCCAGAGATGGAGTAGCAAATTTTAGCCCTCGAAGTGTTTGGCTTCTCGTTGACACGTTTCCAAGGCTCGGTATATTTCTGCAATGATTATGGACACTATGCTAAATGGTTGCCCACCAATTCCCTCCATCGGAGTTTGGTTACCATAACCTAGCCTGGTATTGATCCTTGCTTTCTTCATTTAAAACCCTATCATCCCCAAAAAGCAGAACATGAAGACAAAGACCCTTCGGTGTATATGCCCCAACGATGTAAGGGCGAACACATTAGGATAAGTACGATAAGATTTCTTTCACCGTACCTTTCGCACTAATAATCAAAGGGAATTTATGACTCTTTCAAACATGTCAAGTCTGGATTCTTCTTTAGACCCATCATTCTGAGAAAACCTCTTCCCTTGTGGTTCCTGGCATTAACAAATTCGGAATTTCCCACGGTATACCAGCTAGTCCTCCTATTTCCTCTAGCGGGGGTGTCATATCAATGTCCCTGAAGGGCAATATAGACCTATCATAGTCTCAGAACAGAGCCGCAACTTCTATTATCTTGTTGTCGGGTTGGATTTCCAGGAGAGAAGGTAGATTTCCTAGGTATTTCCATACAAGAGTCTGATCACTAGAATGAAGATCCTCCCACCAGCTTAGCATCTTTGGATGGATGTTAGTGACCATGCCGAATCTGGGGACTTCGTGCCTCATGTTTTCTGCAAGACAAAAGGTTAGGCCCTTACCCCCATTAGACTCGACTATTAAGTATCAATAATTAGCATAAAAGCATTTAGTTCTTAAATAAATGATGAAAATGTGCTAGTGTTCGTTTGGGTTCTAGGAAAACCCGGTGGACTTTGGACAAGGCTATCTTAAAGAGTCATTATGTAGAAAACATAACTGACTCGAATAGGTTTGACCATGATGTATGCACAATTAAAACGAGTAAGGTTTCTATGTGGTATTAGACTGGTATCCTTAAGCGGAAAACTTAAGAGGGAAAGGCACAGAACCATCGATTACACCGTTGATCGACTAGTTTTACCGCAAATATGCCTTTGCCAGATTCAGGGGTGATAATATCGGAAGAGCGCAACCACACATTATATGCATTGCTACGATATTTTGTTTGACACGAGTTGAATATGATGTTGAAAACATGCTTATGAAGCAATCTTAAACAAGTTGTCACCTATTTTCATGTTATGAAAGCAATGATTACAAAAATTCTTAATAATTCAATGCGGTAATAAAGGAAAAGGAAAGTAGTAAAAGAAATAAAGGAAAGAAACACAAAGATAAGTCAGCTTTGTAGTAGAGGAGGAAATTAAATACTTAGAGGCATTAAGAAAATGAAGATATATAAAGAAGCGTAGAGTCACAATAATAGCATGAAATGGTAAAAGCCTAAATGAATTTCCCAGTAGAGTCGCCATGCTGTTGCGCCCCCTTTTTCTCGTGAAATCAAGTTTACGACATTTTGAAAGACAACTCGTTCTCTTTTAGGGATTGGGTTTGAATTAAAGAGTTTCCATATAATGTTTTAAGTGCATTAGGACACTAAGAAGGGTTTGATTTGAGCAACCAGAGATTGGGTAAGGGCTTGAAATTATCCCAAGGGTAAGGTGTTAGGAAACCCTTAGGATCCACTAGTGTGATTCCCGGCCAGAATATTGTTGTTAACATATAGGAATTCAAGTAAGAGGTGATTTTTCACATAATGGATACAAATAAGCGAAGTACAAAAAGGACTAAAAGAGTGGATTCTTCTTTTAAGAAATAGTTCAAAAGATTTAAAAGAACAAATAAACCAAGGGAAGGGGAGGGAGGTCCTAGGTTTATTAATAATATGGATCACCCCACACAATGCTTGATAATCGCTCCTCGCTGAGGTGTTACACGTGGCATTATCGTGTGGTCATCATATCCATATCTACCCTTCCCACCCCTTTCAAGGTATCAAAAGTATGGAATGGTCTCATTTACTTATTGCATGCTATTACCCATCCCAATCCTATCAGTTCCAGAGGCATTTTGGACCACTAATCCTAAAGGGTATTAGGCTTTTATAACTTCAAAGGCAAAATTATAGGGTGACAGAAAAAAACACGTATAGCAAGTTTGGGGAAAACGTATAAACGAATAGAAATGATCATATAGACCTCCGTTAAACCAATGAAAGCACATAATTTAGCATGGCTCGCACGCACTGGTTAGGGTCCGATTAAAAGCTTAAAGATTGAGGCAGCCTGATTTATTACATAATTCAGATAAGAAACCCGCATCAGGTCCGCTTGCTTGTTGTAGTTAATAACAACAGATTCAATTTTATAAACTTTTATTATATGGATTGCCTAAGTGTTGGACGAGGACCCTATAGTCATGATATCTATTGATTTCATAAATAATGAAGTAAACTGGTAACAAGAAGATTTAAGAAAAGTTGCCAGTTATTAAAAAGAGGCAAGTTTTAGCAAAAGATCATAAGTTCTGCAAATGGTAATATATCATTATTGTTGGTTCTAGAATTATAAGCGAGTGAATTGATTCAGACTTGATTAATAGCTCCTATAGGCATGCTTTCTACGCGTTGTTGATTTTAATATGCTTTTATAGACATTGTAAAATGCTGAATCCCTATAAACATGATATCTAGGTACTGATTTTTTTTAAAAAAACTTGTGAACATGATATATAATTGTAGTTGATTATTAAAGACCTTTGAACATGATTGCCTAATGAAGAATGGATATTCTGTGCGCATGTGATTTTTGCTTCACAGAAACTACTCCAAAATAAAAAAATAAAAATAAAACAAGTTACCTTCGGGTATAATTTTGATAATTGGCGTGACATTTTGATAATTGTTCTATCCGTAAATTCTCACCTTGTTATAGTTAAAAATACAAAAATACATGTTGCATGCATTTAGGAATTAATGGAGCATTTAGGAATTAATTAACCATAGTTTGGTTAAAATAAAATCACAAAAAATATGCATGTGTGTTTCTTGTCAGTGTGTGATATTATTTAATGTTTAATTTGTGTGTTAATTATTATAGGTGTTAAATAATATGTGTGTAATTTTTTTTTTGATTTTACAATTTATTTAGAATTTTTGTTTAGTTTTGGTAATTAAAGAAAGAAGGAAAAAGGGTGAAGTATCAAGGAATCTCGGATTAGGCCAGGTGAAACCAAAAATTCAGGCCCAAACCAACTACATTGACCCAGTCCTAACCAGGTCTTTTAGAGAAGCCCCCCAAACGACACTGTTTTGTCACCTCACAAGTGAGCCGTTGATCAAATAAATTGAACAGCCCACATCATCCAAACGACGCAGCATATGGCATTTGATCTGAGCCGTCCGTCCAATCTAATCTAAGGATCCCATGGCCTTCCCAGCACCCGACATGTTCAAACCTGAGACCGACCCAATCTCATTTAATTGAGACGATATCTTTTCCAATTAGACAAATAGATCCTGGACATCGATTCAACTTGATCCAACGGCCAAGATCTAATCTCCTACCCTATATATAAATCCCTCCTCACACCCCACGCCCCCAACCTTACCCCCTCTCGCTCGTCTCTCTCACACTTCGGAGACGAAACCAATCTATAACCCTAGCCGCCATTCATTTCAGTCGCCTGAAACCCGGCGGCATCTACGCCGCCGGTCACCTCCTTGACACCCCTTAACCCCCTTTACACCCTGAACAAAAATCCCATATCCACTTTGCTTGAATTGTTCCCTATTGTCTCGAATCTTTGTTAGAAGATTCGAGACAAACCTAAAACCGCCCCAACCAAGCCCAAATTCACACCACCACACCCCCTAACTTCCCTCATACCCCAAATGACATTGGTTCATTTCGAATCTAACCAGAAAGGTTCAAACCCCAAAATCGAGCCCAAGAACCCTAGAAAAATGCGACGCGAATTTCAGTCCATATTGAAGGATTTGGGTGTTCAAGGGACCTTATTCGAAGTGTTCTTGATTGAGAACGCTCGATTAAGGTCCGTTTGACCTATAAAATGTTCAAGTCTGAAATTGGTCCAATGCCGTTTTTAATTTCTGATTGTTCTTCTGAGGTAATCCTTATTCCCTTTGTTCTATTTTGGTTATTAATAACCGTTGTTTGCTTGGTTTGTTATTTTGATTCTTTTTCCGATTTTGTCAATTGTTCTGTTTCCTCTTCATAAGACCCTTTTGTTTGGTCGATTGTTCTCTTTGTCGTGGATAATTGTAGCCATATTAAACTACAAATTCAAGTTGATCGATGTCGTAGTTTAGTTAGGTTTCATTGTAATTCCTTGAACTCTGTCAAATGCCAATAAATTACCTTTATGTCTATGTGATTCGGTTTAGTTGTTAACAACTATTTGTAATCGATTCAATTGGTGTCGTTGATTAGGTGGTTTCACTACAATTCACTATTTTCTATTAACTGCTACTCCAATCAGTAAATTAATTGTTGTAAATTATAGTCTATATAGTAAATTAAATAAGCGTCGTCATTGAAATGTGCTTGAAAAATTACAGAGGATGATTTGTCTGTTCGAGTATAATTTCAGTATATATTGTGTTGGCTGAATCATTGTGATTTTAGGTTTATGGATTGGTTATAGCTGCAATAGTTAGTAAGTAATCAGATTTTAGATATGTCAAGGTTTGAACAAAATTTGATTTGAGAGTTAACATGTGAATTCCAGGGGTGTTTTAGGAATAGAAAAATAGATAAATCAGGTTTGACAGAGTTTGCTACCCAGTAGGGCCGTAATAGCTTTAATTTGAATTAATTGGTAGGGGGACCACTGAAAATGATAAATGTTTGACTACTTTTACTTAATTGAAATTAGGAATAGTAGAAGTAATGATAAAAGGGTAAAGAACCCACATAGAGGGGATTTTTTTGGGCTGGAAAGTAAAGAAAGGAAAAGGGGTAATAATAAAGGGTAGTAATAATAATTAAAGGGTAGGAAGGGAGGGTCTTGCTTGGGGTATAAATAAAGGTCATTTGGGACTAATAAAAGGAGGAATTGTTTTGGGGATTAAAATTGAAAACGGAACTTAGAAAACCAGAAAGGGGAGGAATAAAATTTTCAGAGTGGAAGAAGGTAATATTAAGCTAGCTTTTCAACCTTAAGAAAGCTAAGTGAATTAAGTGTTGGAAACCGGAAATTATTGATTTCTAGCAACTGACTCTTCTCTGCTTTGATTTTGAGAGTATTGTGGTGCTATTGGCATCCAATTGGTAGCTCAGTTTTTTAGTTGTTTTTTAAAGTGTTGCTTAGTGTTCTTGGGCTTTTTCTGTTTGTTTTCTATTCGAAAATCTTTGAGGTTGTTACTGGGTTCTGCTTTTGTTTTTCTGCTGGGTTTCAACTCCATTATTGGGTTATATCCTATTGGTTTCACTAGTTGTGTTGCTGTTTTGGTGAATCTTTTGCTGTGATACTATTACTGCCATCACTGACTCTCATCTTCTTCTTTATTTCCAAATACCAGGTACACATTGCTATACTTGTACATTTGTAGCTAAAAACATGAAGCACAAATGAAATGAAGTCTTGAAGTTTAGAATTTATTTAGTTGCAGTTTTGCATATTAAGTTGTAGTCATTAGTCTGTATTAGAATCATGTGATGTAGCTTGTAGCGTATAAATAAGTACTCGATTCACAGTAGTTTAGCCTGCAAATTCCTTCCCATGTATGCTCTGGGAAAGAACTAATAATGTAGTGGTATTATTATGTTTTTTTAGTTTTAAAAACATGATATGAATACGTACAAGGTTTTTAGGTTAATTAATCAGTCGCTGAAACTGTTTAGTTAGTAACTTGTTTATTCGAATTCATAGGGGTTCCATTAGCTATTGATTTCGTCACCCCCCATAGTAAATTTCAAGCATGTGTAGTGTAATGTAGTTAGGCCCCAAGAATACGGCTGATATGGTCCAGGCCCCAGTTTTGTACTGTACATGTTGGGCATGGGCCCAAAAATGTTAGACTGTGCTACCCTCTTGTTCCGTTCACTTCCACGATTAACATACCACGTTTGGACGCTTAGTTATATTGAGTTTCAAGCATGTAAATAACTTAAGTATTTTCTATTTTTTTGATGTAACAAAATAGAAAATATAGTTGCCTTAGGATATCTCATTAAAATAACAAAGAGGCGTGCCTCGCCAAAATAAATTACAAATTGCGGGGCCCGCAATGGATGTTAATAATTGCTTTGATTTCTAGATAGGCCGCATGGCGAATTTCACGGCTTTTCTCCAAATAAAAACGCGTTAGTATATTTAGCACGCGCCTTAATAAATATTACCTCCCTAAACATTGGTATACACTTATGTGACCCAAATCCACAACCCAACGAAGTCGAAATGTGTTTAAAAACCATGGATGCATTGATTGCGACATGGTTCGAGGCATGTTCTCACGACATTGCAATTCTATTAAAAATAATAATCAAAGCGGTTCAAAGTTAATAAAAGCACATAAGTTATAACATTTATTAAAATCAGATATTTATCCATTACAACATTTTAAGCGACCATGCTAGAACCACGGGATTCGGGGGTGCCTAACACCTTTCCTCGGGTCAACAAAATTCCTTACTCAGAATTTCTGGTTCGCAGACTTCATTTGGAAAGTCGAATATATTCCTCGAATTGGGATTCAAAATAAACCAGTGAATTGGGACACCTAAAGTCAAACCTTTCCCAAGCGGCGACTTTGAAATAAATAAATAATCACATTTTGAATATTGTAATTTAATCCCTCAGGGTAGGCACGCAAAAAAGGAGGTGTGGCAGATCTGGCGACTCTGCTGGGGAATAATGAACCCAAAATATTTTCTTCGGGGTTCAGAATTCGAGCTTAGATAAATTATTGTATTTGGTTATATCTGATTTTTCTACATGTTTCATGCTTAATGTGCTTACCGCTTTGATATTTGGTGAATTGTACATATGAACTGTTGCAAAACCCATTTTCCTCCTGAGTCTGCTAAAAAGTAGTTATGTTGTCTTCGCCTACCAGCATCACAAAATTTCTGTCTTGAGATAAAGCCAGTTAGCCTACCAGCTTCTGGTGAAGGATGTAGTCACACATGTATAGACGGGAGAGCCGTTAGCTAGCCAGTGTTGTGCTACTACTGGTGATGTTTAACGCTACTTGGCTCGGGTCGTCCGCCCGGGTAAGTCAGGTCTAGAACAAAGACCCAGGTTTTGAATATAGAATAACTCAACTTCATTCCGGATCCCTCGTAGGAACGCTTATTTGCATCACGTCCATTTTGACTTAGGGGACTCAACGCATGGGTTGGGTCCGTCTAGCACTAGCAACATGAAATGAAAGAGACCATGTTGATGCATCCTACTTGTTTTTCTGTGCATTTATTTGTTTCAGACCTGCATGCCGACCAGTTTTTGAATCGTGGAAATTTTGAAGAAAAAAGAAAAAGGGAGAGAATAATAGTATAGAGAATTAATGGCATATTTGTAGAAAGACCAATGCCCAAATGCTGCCGAAACTCTGCCGAAATTTCGAAATATATTTTTTTTTTACCAGAAGCAAAAAGAAAAAGAAGGATTTTTTTGAATAAAAAGGAGATTCTTGTTCATCAAAATTAATTTGTCCGAACTACGCGGGTCTGATTCTCACCGGATGTGAGATTGTAGGCAAACCACATCGGTTCCGACCCTAATTTTGAGAAAATCAAAAACAATAATAAGAAAAATATATAGATGTTCTTTAGATGTTTTAATATTTATTTTTTATAGAGTGAAACCGAGAAACCAGATTTTTCCTAGTAAAAACCAAAACCTCGTGTCCGGATAAACAGGTGCACTATGAGTGGAGTAAGAGGCAAGTCTGAAAAGAGACCCAGGTCAGAAGGAATACAATATTTTCTCATTGTTTATCAGACACTACCATTACTGTGGGATTAGTGGAAAGATTTTAAGGAATACGAACGAAACCAGATAGAGAAATACTTGGGACATTTGGTGCATATAATGACAATCCAGCCCAGGAGAGATGTGATCGAGGCTTTGATTCCGCACTTGGATCCTCAAAATAATGTGTTCCATTTCTCTGATTGTGAGTTGACTCCAACCTTGGAGGAAGTCGCCCATTTCCAGGGATGGGGCTGCAACCTTCACCGTCAAAAGCCCATAGTGCCAAAAAATGTGAATGAGGGTAAATTCTTGAAGCTTCTGAACATAAACTATGGACAGTACGAGGGCTTAGGGAGCAAGCAGGTCAAGATGGGATTTTTGTTTCACTTGTATGGCCTGGAATGCAATTTTGAAAGGAATGCGGAAAAGTTGAAGTCGAAGGAAGACAAAGAGACATGGAAGGTACACATACAGTTTGCCTTCATGGTTGCGTTTTTGAGGTGTATAGTCTTTCTACAAAGGGAAGGGCGCATTGACATCCGTTTAGCAGGTGTAGTCGAGGCCCTGACCTCAAAAGGGCATAATTATACCTTGGTCCCTATGATTCTTTCCTCTATCTTTCGGGCTTTAACCAAATGTCAAATGGACGCACAGAACATCGATAACTGCAACATTTTGCTGTAAATATGGTTTCTGGAGCACTTCTATCGCCATCCGACGATCTCTAATTTCACTGAGCTCTGGCCCAATCACACTTATGATCACAAAAAAAGGATTGATAAATGTGACTTACCTGAAGGGATTAACAGCTGGAAAGAACTACTCCTTACTTTGTCTGCCAAACGACTCACATGGAACTATGATTGGTTTTCCTCTAAGGAGGTCATTTGTGAGTTTCCATACCATTCCTATTTGGTTCTCATAGTATTCCATGGTGTCCAACCATGCGTCCCACTTCGGGTAATGCGCCAACTCGCAAGGCGACAGGAAGTACCACCAACGCGATACATGAGCAAGTTCTACTATGATTTTGGTGAAAATCAACCTCATGACGAAGAGGAAATCATGATAATTTGGTATGCGAGTAAAATTTTAGAATTGAACAAAATGGTGGAAGAGCGAGATCATGGAGAAGTGGTCCCTAAATATCACTTGGTTTTATGATCCTTTGTCGCTCAAAGATCATCCTGAGGGTTCAAACAGGAGGAGAAATGACCAAAGAATTATAGAGAGGATGAAAGAGGAATTGGAGCATGCTCATATGACCATATCTAAACAACAAGTCCAACACTCAGGCGGAATTACTCAGATTCGTTTGGATATTGAGAAAGATTATCAGTCCTCTTGGAGATTCATGGATAAAGATCTAAAGCAGGATAAAAATGAGGCAGCTCGCTCGAAAGAATAACTGGAAAACATGATCGGTTTGGCTAGAAGAATTGAGGCGAACAAAAATGCAGAGATACACAAGTTAGAAGAAGACTTGAGTATCATTGAAGAAGATGCGCACCAGCAACAACAAAGTTTTGATTATCAGAGGGAGCAGTTTGAATCCAAAAGGGCCTACTTGATATGGTGAAAGAGTCAGATATATGCACAATTGGAAGAAATGAAAAGGGGCCATCGGCATGCAGATCTTGAGGAAGAACGATGTCTGTGGATGATTGAGAGGGGTTTGTTAAACCGTCGCCTTAAAGAATATGAGGGACGTGAGGCTCGGATGAGGCATGGGCTCAACACTACCAAAATACGGCTTCAGAATTGTAACGGAAGTATGGGCCAAGCTAGAGACCAAGTACTTTGGTTGGCGGAAAAAGCAGCAGATTTCCATAATCTTCATCGTCGTTTAGACAATGAGAAGTTGGTCAGCAAGCGCGTGCCCTAGTTCCACAATTACCTGCAACTTTTCGAATCCTGTACGAGACTTTGGGAGGAGAGTGGAGACCAAGAGATGCGGACCAGTGATGGTAGTGGTCTAAACAAGTAGGCCATTGAAGATCCAACTTGTAGTGCAGTATGTTTGTCCGGAGTTTTAGTTTTGTCTGTCGCAAAGCTTTGTCGAAAGCTTGTTTTATCCTGGTTATGTTTGTGTCCTTGGAGTCAGTTTGTAATCGAATATTTAGTAATAAGAAAAATTGTTTTCACGAACTACGCTTGGTCTGATTCACGCGGAGCCGTGATTCGTAGGCAATCTTCATCAGATTCGACCGTAGCCTTAAGCAATAAAAAAGAAAAATAGAGGGCTTGTAAAATAAAAAAAAGAAAGGCAAAAGGAAAGAAGGAAATGAAAAGGGGAGTTTAAAGAGAAGCCGGGATGACGCATGCAACCAAATCAAACATGTAGAAACCCCCTTGACTGTATAGGTGCATTACACCCCAATGTGAGATTACCTATCTGTTATTTGTTTCAAACTCACCGTTTGCTTGATGCTGAAACTAGGTTTTTAGAAAGGTGGTTGGTTTTGTGGTAGTCTTGCCTCACATTAATACTTTACGAGGTTAAAAGGAATTATTCAGCTGCCTGTTACTAAGTCAAGAGGAAGTGTTCACACTTACTTTATGAGATCAAAGGGAAGTGTAGAGATGTCTTTGGAAATTCCTTTTCCAATGGTTCCCATTTCAGAAGAGAGTTCAGTCTCGGCCATCCCAACTTCCGAATCAGCAACTGTTGAAGAAAATAGAATCGTGCATCGTCGCATGTTGGAAATATTTGACAACTCGAACAATGAAAAAGAGCCTCCTAGTGTAATCCCAGGATTCCCCGAGCTGTTCGTTAGGGCAAGTGGGAATTCCAATGTCCCCATAAGTTATCCAACTACCCCGTTCGGCTATCCTTCCATTTCAGCTCTCTCCGCTGGATCACCCTCCGCTTCTTATCCCTGGATGGCAATGGCAGATATGGATACAAGCATGTCCACCGCACCACCTTGTCCAATTGTAGCACAACCCACTATACATATGCCTAATTTTGATTCATCCTCATTCATATTGCAATCACCGTCCCTCTCGCTGGAACCAACTCGGTTTACCACCAGCGCTCACCCTCAGCAACCTATTTGTGAGATTACGCCTGGACAAGACCTCCTAAACAAGATGAAATGGCAAAAACATTGAGGAGCCTTGAGCGGGCAGAAGAGTGTTTCCTATTTTGATCTGTGCATGTTCCCTCACGTGCACCTACCTGTAGGGTTCAAAACACCAAAGTTTGAGAAATATGATGCGCACGGTGATTCCATTGCCCACCTCAAGAAGTATTGCAACCAATTACGTGGGGCTGGCGGCAAAGAAGAACTGTTGATGGCATACTTAGAAGAAATCTTGGTTGGCATAGCCTCAGAGTGGTACATGGATCAGGACATATCTCAATGGCACATTTGGGACGATCTGGCCAGAGATTTTGTAAAACAGTTTCAGTATAACATTGACATCGCGCCAGACATGAATTCTTTGTCAAACCTGAAGAAGAAGCCCTCAGAAAGCTTCAGAGAATTCGCTATCAAATGGCGTGAGCAAGCCTCAAGGGTGAAACCCCCCATGGACGAAATAGAAATGGTCACTACTTCCCTCCAGGCTCAAGAATCAGATTACTTCAAAAACATGATATCAGCCATGAGGAAGCCTTTCGCGAAAGCGATTAAGATAGGGGAAATGGTTGGAAATGGCTCGAAAACGGGTAGAATTTTTAGCCTCGCAGCCATTCGAGCGACCTCTCAAGCCATTCAAGTCGGGTCCGGAAGAATAGATAGGGGAAATAAAAAGGAAGAGACGGCCATGGGAGCTTCAAAAGCGAGAGAACATCGCAATCCAAGGCCTCGTTTTTCAGAAAGAACCCCACAACATTATTACCCCACCAGAAGATGGCTTATGCTCCTCAGCCGTACATGGTAATGAATGCTCAACCTTACGGCCGACCATCGTAACAAGCCAACCGGAACCAAGCTCCACCTCCTAGAAATCACCCTCCTTACCGAAGCCACTATAACCCTCAACCACCCCAGAATAACTTCCATCCTCGGGAACCACCCAGGAGACCAAACTTTACACCAATCGGTGAACTCTACTCCAGCCTGTTCCCTAACCTGGTCTAGATGAATTTGTTGCAACCCATACCCCAAAATAGGTAAAACCCAGAATCATTATCCTATCAGCGGGGCATCCGATGTGATTATCACTCAGGCACTACGGGACATTGTACGGACAACTGTTGGACATTGAAGAAAGCCATTGAAGATTTAATAGAACAGGGAAAGGTAGTGTTGAGAGATGAAGAAGTCCCAAATGTGACCAATAAACCACTACCAGCACAAAACAACGGCCCGATAAATGGAATGATTTGTGAGGATAAGGAGTTTGACCCAGAATTGAAGGCCATCATTGCAATCGTTTACGAAGAAAAGAAACCAAAAGCTGCCCTGAAGCAAGACAAAGGGGAGAAAAAGAGCAGAACCACCCCTCCAAAGCCGGAGAAGAAAGTTGAATTGGAAACTTGGGCAATGCCTCCCAATGACGTTGTTCTCTATGTCCCTCGGGGTCGCAAAGAAAAGAAAATGACTTTGAGTCCTCCTAGGAGATTCCAAATGAAAAAGGCAACCCAAATGTATGTGCCAAAAAGGTCTTATGTAATGCAGAGGCTGATTAGTCCACCAAGGATAAGCGAGCCCGTGTTTATTGGCGTGCAACACAAAGCCCATGACATATCCTACTAGTGTGCCTTGGAATTAGAACAAATCAGTAGTGACCTACAAGGGCAAAGAAATCTTGGGAGTAGTTGAAAAAGATCATCCCGCTGAAAATTACTCCAATTTGGAAGAAGTAAACAATGCCAACAGAAAGCGCTTCCCACCCAAAAGGCTAGTGAGCGCCGAGGAAGGAGAAATCTTCTTTCATGAGATGAAAATTGCAGATTAAGAGGTGATCGATCAGCTTCGAAAGTCTCCCGAACAGGTCTTCTTGTTATCTCTGTTGATGAATTCCACTGAACATCAGAGGGTATTGACAAAAACCCTCAACGAAGCATATACGCCTGCTGAGACTTCGATAGAACAACTGGAAAAAATGGCGGAAAGATTCTTCACGCTCAACCAAATCTCTTTCAGCTAGAATGACTTACCTCTAGAAGGGGTCGCACATAACAAGGCCCTGCATATAACCGTCAAAATCTAAGGGTCCTATGTGGAAAGGGTCATGGTGGACAGAGGCTCGGAGGTTGACATTTGACCACTCTCCATGTTCCAAAGAGTTAAAATCGGGACCGGAAGGGTTCGTCCCAATACTGCTTGTGTTAGAGCTTTTGACGACATCAAGAGGGATACAATTGGAGAAATAGATATAATATTGGTTATAGCCCCCATGGAGTTCGAAGTAACTTTCCAAGCATTGGATGTGGACACATACTACAACTTTCTTCTCGGAAGACCTTAGATTGCTACCGCAGGGGCAGTACCCTCTACTTTCCATCAGATAGTGAAGTTTGAACATAAAGACCAGGAAATTGTGGTTCATGGAGAGAATGGACAGTCTATCTACTGGGACCCTTCAGTCCTGTGCCTTGGAGCAAGAGAGGGCAGCAAGCATATAGTGTATCAGGCCATCGAGGTTGTGGTGGCAGACTAGTACGAAAGAGGAAAACCTTATCCCCACCCTTTCCTTCTAATACATCAATAATGGTGGCCAAAGAGATGATTTGACATGGTTTCGAACACGGAAAGGGGATTGGAAAAGCATTGCAAGAAATTGCCGAACTCATCACCCTGCCAGCACTGAAAAATTCTTTGGAGTAGGCTTCAGACCCACCCAGGTTGATAGAAAGTGGGAAAATGACAAAAATAACGATGGATGGGTTTTGCCACAGCCATTGCCAGATCTGTATAGAAAAATTGTTAAACCAAAGTAATGTGAGGAAGAAGAAGATGAGGCCTTCACGGCCGAAGAGATTGAAGAGATTTGTGGGGCAATGAGGCAAATACTATATGAAACCCACATGGTCCAGTCAGAGGAAGGCTCAAGCACCGCTGAGGTGCTGTATGTGAGCCCTAACGCCAAGTTGCAGAATTGGAAGGCTACGCCATTCCCAATCAGGCAGGAGTCCCGGTAGACCTGTCCTGCCACTTGTTCTGAATCACGGGTTATTCCGGTAGACCTGTCCTGCCACTTGTTCTGCATCTTGTCTATTTAAAAATTTCCAAAATAAACCCCTGTTATCTTCAAACTTTTAGAAATGAAATATTGCATCATTCATCTTTCTTTATTTTCTTCTGATTCCGTTATTTTCTCATTTATTTTCTTCTTTCAGTCCTAAGAATGCCACTTTAAATACATGACATGCTTGCGGACTTTACGCCCAAATCCAAACACGTTGTCTAATTATGAAATAATGAACCAAGAGCCGGAATATGACAAAGAAGAGGCTTTTAGGGAAGTAAATCGAGAATTGGAACATTTTTAGAATAAACCTAAGCCGAATTTGAATGACACCAAACCGGTTAATTTGGGGACTCCTGAAGATATCCGAGAAACCAAAATAAGCATTCACACAAATGAGAAAATGCGAGATGCAATAATTCAACTCCTGTTTGAATTTAAAGATGTGTTTGCTTGGTTATACATTGACATTCCATGACTAGGTGTTGATCTAGTGGTGCATACATTACCAATCTACCCTGATTGTCCTCCAGTTCAAAAAAGGCAGAGGAAGTTCAAGACTGATATCAGTGATAAAATCAAAGAAGAAATCACAAAGCAGTTGAAGATAGGAGTAATCTAGGTAGTCCAATATACCACATGGCTGGCTAATGTAGTTCCAGTACCGAAGAAAGATGGGAAAACGCGGGTGTGTGTGGATTACCAAGATTTGAAAGGGCAAGTCCCAAGGACAATATACCTTTTCCCAACATCCACATCCTTGTTGACAACTGCGCCAAGCATGAGATACAATCTTTCATGGATTGTTATGCCGGATATCACAAGGTATTGATGGACGAAGAAGATGCTGAGAAAATTGCCTTCACTACACCTTGGGGTACTTACTACTACCGGGTCATGAAGTTTGATTTGACGAATCCCGGGGCAACTTACATGAGAGCCATGACTGCCATTTTTCATGATATTATACATCAAGAGATAGAGGTGTATGTAGATGACGTGATAGTCAAGTCCAAGACTCAGGACGATCTTGTTCAAGACTTGAGGAAATTTTTTGAGAGGCTGAGATAGTATGACTTGAAGCTGAATCCGGCTAAATGCACCTTCGGAGGCCCATCGGGAAAGCTTATGGGTTTTATAGTGAGCAGAAGAGGAATCGAGTTGGATCCAACAAAGATAAAGGGTATCCAAGATTTACCTCTGTTAGATAATACGCTTAACGCTAGGGGGGGGGTGAATAGCGTTATAATAAAATTTAGCGTAAACTTGCGGAAATTAAAATTTGCAGGAAGTAATTAAGTACGTTAAATAAACAAAAGGAAAGAACGCACTGATGTATTCTGGTTCACCACAACAAGTGGCTAGTCCAGTCCCCGAGAGACTCTCTCGAGATTTTCCACTAACTTGTCAAGCTTACGGGTGCTCAACAAACCTTTACAATTTAAGGACACAAGCCTTAACACCTTTGCTCGGAGATACAACACTCCAAGACTTCAACCAAGGAAACACAAGTTCCTTTCAACAAGAGAATCACAATTCTCTTACAAGTGTACAAAACACTAAACACTCAAACAAAACACTCATTAATGAGTAGATATGAGTAAAAGAAGTAAGCTCAAGATCACAACAACTATGGACAAGACTTTGGCTCTCAAAAGCTTTATGAAATGAATATAAAATGATAAACAATACTATGCAAGCTTATAGCAATAGAATGATCAGTTGTTGTGTGTTGTTGTGTTTAAAACACTGAAATGAAGCTGTATTTATAGTTGAAAAACTTGGCATTACCGTTGCCTAATTGCCAATTAAGAGTTGCTGATTTTGCTCTGTGACAATCGATTGTCAGGAAGCCACAATCGATTGTTTGCCAATCGTACCAAAAATCAATCCCAGATTTTACGCTTAACAATCGATTTTCCAAGATCAACAATCGATTATTAGTAACGTTCAAAAAATCATTTCTAGATTTTACGTAAAACAATCGATTATACCAAATCAATAATCGATTATTCAGCAACGTTCAAAAAATCCTTTCCAGATTTTAATTTCAACAATCGATTGTACAAAATCAACAATCGATTATTCAGCAACATTCAAAAATTTTTTTCCAGATTTTAAAATCAACAATCGATTGTACAAAATCAACAATCGATTACCTGACGGTATTTGAAAACTTTACGACAACGGTCAGCTTCACAATCGATTGTGCAATGTTAACAATCGATTATTTATCAGACTTTTAAAATCATTTTAGACACTGCCTCGTGACAATCTATTGTTATATACTCACAATCGATTATTTAATAACTTTGAAAAAGTCTGGAAGACACTGCCTCAACACAATCGATTGTCATAAGTTCACAATCGATTATTTTGTGACTTTTAAAAATCTGATGGACACTGTCTCTTCACAATCGATTGTCATTAGCTTCACAATCGATTATTCTGTGTATTGAAAAACTTTGATGTACACTGCCTTATCACAATCGATTGTCATAAGGTTCACAATCGATTGTCATGCAGGTTTGAAAAACCTGATGCTCACTGCCTTAACACAATCGATTATCATTAGTTCACAATCGATTGTCATGCAGTCTTGGCTTAACATAATCGATTATCATAAGTACATAATCGATTATCTTAGTCCAGATTTTATAGGCATGTTTAAAAATCATTTTGACTGAAGTAAATATTCATGATTTAAAATCATTTAGCATTAAATTAAATATGCGTGATTTTGTAAAAATAATTTTACGAGAGAAGCCATGTCATGAGTCAAGTTGTCGGATCAAGATCACAATTAAGAACGACTCATTTAAACTATACTTTGTCTTGTGCTCGAATCTCGTTATGCATCAATTATGCCCTTGTACTTGAACTTCGTCATATATCAATTTGCGCTTCGTTTGTCATTCATCAAAACCTACACATAAGAACACACGTTTTAGTATAAAGCCTTGAGAACGTGTTTCCAACAATTTCCCCCTTTTTGATAATGGCAAACTTTAAGCGGCATATGCAAATTAAACAATTTATAATGACGATTCAAGACAAGTATATGTATGCATCAACAAGTATGCAATTTGTTCCCCCTCAATATATGAATTCCCCCTCAATTTAAGCTTATAAATATTGAGAGTGCATACCCGTTATCTTCCCCCTTTTGCCATTAGCAAAAATAAAATAAGAAGATGCCAAAGATGTAAATAAAACTTGTTTATTTATTGGAAAAAAAACGTGATTACATAAAGAGAATACAATAACTCAAGTAATAGCAGAACAATCGATTATTTATACGAGATAATCGATTATTAGACGACAGAAACCGATTTTTCTGAAGAAGACTTGATTATTGCGCGTCATGCTTTATAATTCCCCCTACCTTTAGGGCGAACCTGCAAAAATTCGTTAGACGTCTCCGACGCTCAAGTTAGAAATCATTTAAGATTAAAAAGATGCAATGCATGACTTAGATCAACGTGGAGTCAAGAATCCCGAGTTCACTACGAATTCAGAAGAATGACTCTTTCTCTAAGGGCTTAGTAAAGATGTCGGCCAATTGGTCTTTGGTTTCAACAAATTCAATTTCGACATCGCCCTTGAGAATGTGATCTCTTATAAAATGATGTCTAATTTCAATGTGTGTTGTTCGCGAATGAAGAACGGGGTTCTTCGTCAAACATATGGCACTTGTATTATCACATTTAAGAGGGATATGATCAAGACTTAGGCCATAGTCCAAGAGTTGTTGTTTCATCCATAGGATTTGAGCGCAACAACTCCCCGCGGCTACACATTCAGCCTCGGTTGTGGACAACGCAACACTTACTTGTTTCTTGCTAAACCAAGAAACGAGAGAGCTACTGAGCAAATGGCAAGTGCCACTAGTGCTCTTGCGATCCAATTTGCATCCAGCAAAATCGGAGTTGGAATAGCCAACGAGTTGGCATGAAGAACCTTTGGGGTACCATAGACCCACATTTGTAGTACCAACAAGGTACTTCAAAATCCGTTTTACCGGAGTAAGGTGAGACTCCTTCGGACACGATTGATAACGGGCGCATAAGCACACGCTAAACATGATGTCCGGACGACTAGCAGTAAGATAAAGAAGAGAGCCAATCATACCTCGATACTTCTTAGTGTCGACTTCCTTACCTTTTTCATCTTTGTCTAGATGATCGGATGTGCTCATGGGAGTCGCCATTGCTTTTGCATTGTTCATTTCAAATCGTTTCAGCAATTCTTTGCAATATTTGGCTTGGCAAATGAACGTACCTTCTTTCATTTGCTTTACTTGTAATCCCAAAAAGAATGTTAACTCACCCATCATAGACATCTCAAATTCGCTTTTCATTAAATCGGAAAATTCCTTGCATAAGACATTGTTAGTAGCACCAAATATGATATCATCCACATATATTTGAACTAATAAAATATCATTGTTTTTATGCTTAACAAAAAGGGTGGTGTCAACATTCCCCCTAATGAAATCATTTTCCAATAGAAATTTACTCAATCTTTCATACCAAGCTCAGGGAGCTTGTTATAAACCATAAAGAGCCTTTTTGAGTTTGAAAACATGATCGGGAGATTTAAAATCTTCAAAACCGGGGGGTTGTTCAACATAAACTTCTTCTTGAATAACACCATTTAGAAAAGCACTTTTCACATCCATTTGATATAAATTGAAATTCATAGAAGAGGCAAAAGCGAGCAATAGACGAATAGCTTCTAATCTAGCTACGGGAGCATATGTTTCTTCATAGTCAATACCCTCTTCTTGATTATACCTTTTGCTACAAGCCTAGCTTTGTTTCTAGTGATTACACCATTTTCATCTAGTTTGTTTCGAAAAACCCATTTCGTACCAATTATGGTATGATTTTCGGGTCTTGGCACCAAATCCCAAACGTCATTCCGTTTGAATTGGTTAAGCTCCTCTTGCATTGCCAAGGTCCATAATTCATCCCCAATTGCTTCGGAGATGGTTGTTGGTTCAATTTGAGACACAAAAGCAGTATGTCCTAAGGTGTTCTTAAGGGAGTTTCGGGTACTAACCTTTTCTCCAACGTCGCCAATTACCTGTTCGAGAGGGTGATCTTTGATTGTCCTCCACTCGTTAGGCGTTTTCGTTTCATTCTCCAATTGTGGCGCTTCCTCCGTTGGTTGTTCCATGATTTCATCTTTATTTTCCTTAGGCGTTTCCACTTGTATTTTGTCTTTCAAGCTATCTAAAATACCTGCAAGATCAAAACCGGAATCCTTTCTCGCCAAGCGAGCATTATTTTCGGCAAATACAACATGAGGGGATTCCTCCACAGTTTCGGTTCTTTTATTAAAAACCCTATATGCTTTGCTACGTGAAGAATAACCAATGAAAATTCCCTCATCGAACTTAGCATCAAATTTTCCCAATTGATCTTTGCCATTGTTATGAATAAAACATTTACAACCGAATACTCTAAAATGGGAGATATTTGGTTTCCTTCCTTTGTAGAGTTCATAAGGGGTCTTCATGAGTATTGGCCTTATGACTACTCTATATAAGATGTAGCATGCGGTATTCACGGCATCTGCCCAAAAATGTTTGGGAATCTTGGCCTCTTCGAGTATGGTTCTAGCCATCTCTTCGAGACACCTATTTTTCCTTTCCACCATCCCATTTTATTGTGGTGTACGTGGAGTGGAAAAGGTATGCTCGATACCGAGTTCGTCACAAAAGTCCGCAAAGAGATTGTGATCAAACTCTCCCCCATGATCACTTTTAATTGAAGTGACGGTTGTTTCCTTCTCGTTTTGAACACGCTTAAGAAAATATTTAAAATTCTGAAAAGCATCACTTTTATTGGCAAGAAATAAAGTCCAAGTAAATCTAGAATAATCATCAACAATCACAAAAGCATAACGATTTCTTCCTAGACTTTCAATGCGAGATGGTCCAAATAAATCCATGTGAAGCAATTGCAATGGTCTAGTAGTTGAAACAATATTTTTCGATTTGAAAGATGCTTTTGTTTGCTTCCCTTTTTGACAAGAATCACAAATAGAGTCATTTTCAAAATTCAAATTGGGAAGGCCAACAACTAAGTTTTGTGAAATCAATTTGTTCAAAAGATGCATGTTTATATGAGCAACTCTACGATGCCATAGCCAAGTATCATCCTCTTTGCTCATAAGGCAATCCACATATTCGGGTGAGGAATTAGCAAGATCAACCATATAAATATTATCCACTCTAAAACCACGAAGGATAATTTTAAAATCACTGCGTCTAAACACTAAGCATTCATCCGAATCAAATAGGGCAAGATTTCCCTTGTCACATAATTGACTTATGCTCAAGAGATTATGCTTTAAACCTTTCACAAGTAATATATGCTTAATAGAGGAATTTTCATCCTTACCGACCGATCCGATGCCAATAATCTTTCCTTTATTGTTATCCCCAAAGATCACACTTCCTCCTTCTTTGTGTTCTAGTTGAAGGAATTTGGATTCGTCTCCCGTCATATGTTTGGACCATCCACTATCAAGGTACCATAGTACACTTGATCCCTTCAAACACACCTACAAAACAAATTAATGCGTTTTAGGTACCCACGCCATTTTGGGTCCTTGAGGGTTAGGCATATCATAATGATGCGATTGAGTGATATGTCTATGTCGTGTAAAGCATGCAGGGGCAATATGACCAATGCGTCTACAATAATGACAAGTCACGTTGGGGTTATGCATCCTTCTAGGTTCATAGTAACTTGATGGACGAAAATGAATTACTCTATTTTCATTATGACTATTACACATTTCATGAGAACCATTTCTCCTACTATTAGTTCTAAAATGAGCAGCGTTTCTAGAGTAATGGTCATGTCTAGATGTTCTAAGAGGTTCAAAACTCTTTCTAGTGTTTGGCCTAGAATATGCATCATTTCTAGGGTAGTCATTTCTAGGTGGTAAGTCATTTCTAGGTCTTCTAAAATGTTCAACACTTGGTCTAGCATGCATATTTGTTCTAGGATTGCTATTTCTACGATAAGCATTTATTTTATTAATCCTAGGTTGAGCCTTAGGTGGTTGGGGTTTGGCGTCAACCTTTTCTTTAGTCTCATTCTTAAAGCCTATGCCATGCTTGGTAGATTTCAAATTAACAAGGACCTTATTCAAATTTTTGTGGGAAGAATTAAACTTATCTAAGGTACCTTTAAGTCTATCTACCTCATTTTCGAGATGCATGCAAGAAGAGCAATTTTTAATAGAACTTTCGGGCTTGTCGGCGCTTCTTTTTCCGAAAAACTTGTTTTGCTCTTTCAGCTTCTCATTTTCTAAAACCAGTTTTTCTAACTCCTTTTCTTTCAAAGAAAGCTGTTTTTGAAAATCTTTTTCTTTTAGAGAAGCATTTTCTTTTATGCTCTTGACAGTTTTTGAAGCTTTAGTAAATTCAGTATATAGCTCATCAAAAGCAGTTCGTATTTCTTCAAGAGTAAAGAAGTTTTTTGAAGAGATTTGACATACCTCATCTTGCTTGTCTTCTTGCGCCATAAGACAAAGGCTTGCGGCTTCGTCTTCTTCTTCTTCGCTTGACTCATCTCCGGAGTCTCCTCCCCAAGAAATATATGCGCGTTGCTTCTTAAAAGGTTTCTTCTCCTTTTTGATGTTTGGGCAATTTGATTTGATGTGCCCGGTTTCACCGCATTCATAGCACTTTATTTGCTCGCCTTGCTTTTTGCCTTTCGTTCATACTCCTTTCGCATGAACTTTTGAAATCTTTTGATAACGAGTCCAAACTCGTTGTCTCCATCCTCATCAACTTGAGGTTGGCTTGTGCTTGCCTTAAGTGCTATTCTTTGCCTCCTTTGATCATCAACAAGAGGGTTAAGTATTGTAGATTCATAAGTCTTATGGGTACCTCTTAATGCGTCGATTATGACATTTGAGACGCCTATGGATTCTTGAATTGCGTCGGCCTTTGATCGCCATGCCGGAGTGAGACTTCTAAGAATTTTTCGAACAAGTTCTCTATCCGTGAATGTCTTCTTGAGGGCATGTAGGTCATTTACGATTATTGAAAATCGTTCGAACATTTCATCCACCTTTTCACCTTCCTTCATGTGAAATAATTCATAAGCATGGGTTAGGAAATCAATTTTAGCTTCCCTTACCTGGTCCGTACCTTCGTACGTAATTTCCAGCTTGTCCCACATTTCCTTTGCCGTTGTGCAACACAATATTTTCCTGTAATCGTCAGCATTTACAGCATAATATAATAAATTAATTGCTTTAGCATTATTTTGAACCTTTCGGATATCATCCGCGTCATATTCTTCTTCGGACTTGGGAACCCATTCGTTTTCAACCTTTTTGGTCTGAATTTGATTTCCCTTCGTTATCACCTTCCAGAGATGAAAGTTGTTTGCTTGAACAAAAATTTTCATCCTCTCCTACCAGTACGTGTAGTTTGTACCGTTGAATAGAGGTGGTCGTGTGGAGCATTGTCCTTCATCAATTCCTGCAAAAGAGTCACGAGTAGAAGCCATGGAAGTTTCTCTCAAACTGTTAAGTCTTCAGAGAGTTGGGCTCTGATACCAATTGTTAGATAATACGCTTAACGCTAGAGGGGGGGGGGGGTGAATAGCGTTATAATAAAATTTAGCGTAAACTTGCGGAAATTAAAATTTGCAGAAAGTAATTAAGTGCGTTAAATAAACAAAAGGAAAGAACGCACCGATGTATTCTGGTTCACCACAACAAGTGGCTAGTTCCAGTCCCCGAGAGACTCTCTCGAGATTTTCCACTAACTTGTCAAGCTTACAGGTGCTCAACAAACCTTTACAATTTAAGGACACAAGCCTTAACACCTTTCCTCGGAGATACAACACTCCAAGACTTCAACCAAGGAAACACAAGTTCCTTACAACAAGAGAATCACAATTCTCTTACAAGTGTACAAAACACTAAACACTCAAACAAAACACTCCTTAATAAGTAGATATGAGTAAAAGAAGTAAGCTCAAGATCACAACAACTATGGACAAGACTTTGGCTCTCAAAAGCTTTATGAAATGAATATAAAATGATAAACAATAGTATGCAAGCTTATAGTAATAGAATGATCAGTTGTTGTGTGTTGTTGTGTTTAAAACACTGAAATGAAGCTGTATTTATAGTTGAAAAACTTAGCATTACCGTTGCCTAATTGCCAATTAAGAGTTGCTGATTTTGCTCTGTGACAATCGATTGTCAGGAAGCCACAATCGATTGTTTGGCAATCGTACCAAAATTCAATCCAAGATTTTACGCTTAACAATCGATTGTCCAAGATCAACAATCGATTATTAGTAACGTTCAAAAAATCATTTCTAGATTTTACGTAAAACAATCGATTATACCAAATCAATAATCGATTATTCAGCAACGTTCAAAAAATCCTTTCCAGATTTTAATTTCAACAATCGATTGTACAAAATCAACAATCGATTATTCAGCAACGTTCAAAAAATCTTTTCCAGATTTTAATATCAACAATCGATTGTACAAAATAAACAATCGATTACCTGACGATATTTGAAAACATTACGACAACGGTCAGCTTCACAATCGATTGTGCAATGTTAACAATCGATTATTTATCAGACTTTGAAAATCATTTTAGACACTGCCTCGTGACAATCGATTGTTATATACTCACAATCGATTATTTAATAACTCTGAAAAAGTCTGGAAGACACTGCCTCAACACAATCGATTGTCATAAGTTCACAATCGATTATTTTTTGACTTTTAAAAATCTGATGGACACTGTCTCTTCACAATCAATTGTCATTAGCTTCACAATCGATTATTCTGAGTTTTGAAAAACTTTGATGTACACTGCCTCATCACAATCGATTGTCATAAGGTTCACAATCGATTGTCATGCAGGTTTGAAAAGCCTGATGCTCACTGCCTTAACACAATCGATTTTCATTAGTTCACAATCGATTGTCATTCAGTCTTGGCTTAACATAATCGATTATCATTAGTACATAATCGATTATCTTAGTCCAGATTTTAGAGGAATGCTTAAAAATCATTTTGACTGAAGTAAATATGCATGATTTAAAATCATTTAGCATTAAATTAAATATGCGTGATTTTGTAAAAATAATTTTACGAGAGAAGCCATGTCATGAGTCAAGTTGTCGGATCAAAAGATCACAATTAAGAACGACTCATTTAAACTATAAAACTTTGTCTTGTGCTCGAATCTCGTTATGCATCAATTATGCGCTTGTACTTGAACTTCGTCATATATCAATTGCGCTTCGTTTGTCATTCATCAAAACCTACACATAAGAACACACGTTTTAGTATAAAGCCTTGAGAACGTGTTTCCAACAACCTCCTCCAAGAACGAAGAATGACGTAATGAGTCTATTGGGCAGGTTAAACTACATCAATCGATTCATTGCTCAACTGACTAGCACATGTGAACCCATATTCAAGCTATTGAAGAAGGATGTAGCAATCAAATGGAAAGCTGAATGTCAGGAGGCTTTCGACAAGATCAAAGAATATCTGTCAAATCCTCCAGTTTTGGTCCTGCCAGAGCCAGAGAGACCCTTGTTCTTGTATCTGACGGTCTTGAAAAATTCTTTTGGTTGTGTCCTCGTACAGCATGACATAACTGGACAGAAGGAATATGAAATCTATTACTTAAGCAAGAAGTTCACCGGTTATGAGGTCAAGTACAATTTATTTGAAAGGACGTGTTATGCTTTGACGTGGGTCACTCAAAAATTGAGACAATATCTCCAAGATCATACACTTACCTCTAACCAGGTTAGATCCCTTGAAGTACATATTCCAGAAACCGATGCCTACTGGGAGATTAGCAAAGTGGAAAATCTAGCTTACTGAATTCGATATAGTGTATGTCACTCGCACGGCAATGACGGCCCAGGCATTGGCGGATCACTTGGCTGAAAACCCAGTTGACGAGGAATACCAACCATTGAGTACTTATTTTCTGGATGAAGCGGTAAACACCATAGAAGTAGTCTCAGATGACACTAATGCTTGGAAGATGTTCTTTGATGGGGGCGTAAATGCCAAAGGTGTAGGAATTGGGGCAATATTGATCTCACCCATTGGTCAACACTATCGAGCTACAGCTATGCTCCGTTTCTTTTGCACGAAGAATACAACTGAATATGAAGCCTGCATCATGGGCATGACTATGACAATCGATCAAGATGTTGAAGATATTTTGATTATGGGAGATTCTTATCTGACTATCCTGTAGGTTCAGGGTGAATGGGAAACTCGAGATGTAAAGCTTATCCCTTGTCGGTAGCACATGGAGGGTCTCTGCAAGATATTCAAATCAATAGAGTTCAGGTGCATCTTGCGGTGTCACAATGAACTAGCTGATGCACTTGCCACCTTAGCTTGAATGTTACCTTATCTAGGCAATGACCACATCGATCCCTTTGAAATCCAAATCAAGGAAAGACACGGTTACTGTAATACAATCGAGGCAGGACCAAGTATCCAGCCATGGTACTATGATGTTGAGAGGTTGTTGAAAACACAAGAATACACCAAACATGCTACTGTAGATCAAAAGAGAAGTATTAGGCTGCATGCAAGTGTTTTGTTTTTGAGCAGCAGAGTCTTGTATAAAAGAACCCCGAATCACAATTTGTTAAGATGTGTGGTGTCGAAGAAGCAGGAAGAACCATACATGAAGTACACGCAGAAGTATGTGGACCTCATATCAACGGGTATTTCTTGGAAAAGAAAATCCTTCGAGCATGGTACTATTGGATAACTATAGAGAAAGACTGCTTCAACTTTGTCCAAAAATATCATCAGTGTCAGGTGCATGGAGATCTGATCCATGCACCTCCAATAGAGCTACATCCTATGTTGGCACCGTGGCCTTTTGTCGCCTGAGGTATGTATGTCATTGGTCCGATTGAGCCAAAAGCTTCAAATGGGCAAAGATTCATATTGGTCGCTATTGATTACTTAACAAAATGGGTCAAAGCTATCACTCTCAAATCGGTCACAAAGAAAGCTGTGGTGGATTTTTTGCATTCAAATCATATCTGTCATTTCGGTATTCCTGCAACTATCATCACAGATTATGCGGCAAACCTAAATAGTCAGTTGATGGAGGACGTGTGCGAACAGTTCAAGATAACGCATAGGAACTGAACTTCTTATCGGCCCAAGGCCAATAGCGCTGTTGAAGCAGCAAACAAAAATATCAAGAAGATTTTGAGGAAGACAATTCAGATTTCCAGACAGTGGCTTGAACAGTTACCTTTGCCGTGCTGGGAGATTGCACTACGGTGCGCACATCAGTAGGGGCAACCCCGTACTTGTTGGTTTACGAGACCGAGGATGTGATACCGGCAGAGGTAGAAATTCCTTCACTCCGGTCCATTGTCGAAGTAGAGATTGACGATAGCGAATGGGTTAAGACTCGATTGGAGCATTTGACCTTAATTGATGGAAAGCAAATTGTTGCGGTCTGCCACGGGCAGTTTTGCCAAGAAAGGATGGCTCGTGCGTCGAACAAGAAAGTACGACCCACGAATTTTGAAGTATGGCAATTAGTGTTAAGACGCATTCTTCCACACCACCAGGAAGCGAATGGAAAATTTGCTCCTAATTGGAAGGGTCCGTACATCATCAGGAAGATATTACTGAGAGGAGCATTATATCTGGGTGATATTAAAGGAAATGATCCTGAAACAGCTGTGAATGCAGACTCTGTCAAAAGGTACTATGTCTGAGTTTGCTTCGGTGATGTCTTTGCACGTTGAAATAATGAAGGCTTTTGTTCCCGCTACCTAAACACTATCGACCCCTTTTAGTAAGCCCTTTGAGACAGTTACATTTCTTTGGCCACATTCTTTGGAATCCAAGTCTAAAACCATTAAAAAAAATAAATTTGTTAGAACTACGTCTTGACTTGATTCTGAAAGGATATGTAGGAAGCCTCTATCTGGGGTTCAGTCACATCAAAACAAAAATCCAATTTTCCCGAAAATGAAACTGGGGCAGATGTTAGGATCGGTTCAACCACGAACCCAATGATTCTGTTGGCCAAGGGTGTTTAAGGGGCTGGGTTGGACCGGTTGCGGATGGTCCGGACCGGTTCAAACCGGGACTGGACCGGCCCGGTTACCAAGGGGTCGAGTGGGCTAGCTTCGTGGGGGAAGGGGTTATGTATGTTTAATTTTTTTGATGGTGTAACCGGATTGGACCGGCCCGGTCCGCATGAATAGTCGCCCGTAACGGTTAAACCGGCTCGGCCCGGCCCGGTTCCAATGGTATTTTTTTTTAAAAATCTGACTTCGTGGGGCCCACAATAAAGTTGGCAACGGGAAGATTTCATTCAGATCTGTTGGCCTGTGGAATTATTTGCAAAATTGGCCATTTTTTACTTATTTTCTTGTATTTATTAATTTACAATATTAACCCTACTTAAAATCTGTAAATACCCTCCCCCTCTTCTTCATTTCTTCACTCAAAATTCTTATCTCAATCTCAATTCTCAAATTCTCAAATTCTCTCTTCCTTTCAATTTGCAAGATTTCATATTCTAATTTTATAATTTTTATTTGGCTCTCTTTTCTTGAGTTTAATTTACCAAAAATTGTCATTTGGAAATTGAAATTCGAAGTTTGAAATTCAAAGTTAATATACTTGCTTGATGTTTGTTGGTGGTAACACCGAAATTGCGTAATCAAGTGCTCCATTTATTGTCAAATTCGGTGCACTCCCTCCAACTCTTTCTCTTATATAATATTTTAATTGCATATTTAATTTTAGCTTATACTTTAATCTTTACAATATGTTTAGTGCTGCTAAAAGAGCGTGTAGAAAAGTTACTGGTAGAGGTGGAAATAAAAAAAGAGGTAGTCCTGTAGCTTCCGGTAGTAATAATAATGACCCAATAACGCATGTTTCTGAATCATCGCCTAATGATAATGTAGAGATAGATAAAGAAAAATTACAAGAAGATTTTTGAATAGAAGATAATGAAATTGGAATAGAAGATGAGATACCAGCTACACCTACTAGCGAAAATGTTGGTAGTGTTGGAGTTGGAGTTGTTAGTGCAACAAGGGGTAGACCACCAGTGGCTTCGACTTCTAATCGTAAAAGAAGAAGTCAGGTATGGAAATTTTTTGAAATAATAAAAGGTGCTAATAGAGTTAAGTGCAAACTTTGTAACGAAACTTTTAAATATTTAACCGGAGGAAATTTAAGGGGGACTGGGACACTTAGTAGATATATGAGATCACACCATCCCATAGAATGGGGCAATAATGGGGATGGAAGTCAAACAGCTTTTAACCCTACTACTGGAGGTCTAGTAAAATATGATAAAATGAGGGATCGTGAGGAATTAGCAAAAATGATTGCTTTGGGTTGTCTACCTTTTTCTGTTGCTTCTTCATCGTATCTTATTATATATATTCTAAGGATTTACAATCCTTTATTTAAAGGTATCCCTAGAAGTACTTTTAAAGCAGATATCTTTAGACTTCATGGACAATATCGAACATACAAACGTTATTTGTTTAGCCACCTTCCTTCTAGAGTATGTCTAACTTATGATATTGGCCATGCTGTTAATGGAAATGATTATTTGGCAATTACATGCTATTAGATAGATGATAATACTTGTATGCAAAAACGTATTATCGCTTTTAAATACGATGAAGATCAGAGTCATACTGCTACGTCTATAAGTAGTACTATTGTTGAAGTTGTTAAATTTTATTATCTAAACCAAAAAGATTAGTGTATGTCTTTTGATAATGCTTCAAACAATAATGCCGCAATTTCAAATTTAAAATTGCATTTGCAACCACCTCTTGATGATATTTTTCATGTTAGGTGTGCATGTCATGTTATAATTTAACTGTTAAAAGTGGCCTTGATTAATTTTTAGTTGAGATTACTCATGTTAGAAGAGTAGTTGGTGTTATTCAAGGAAATAATAGACAATCTAGAATAAAAGAATTTAAGACTAAGTGTATCCAGTATAACCTTAAACCTAGATTCATGCCAGTCGAAATTGTTAGTGCATGGAATTATACATATATATTTTTAAAATGTTGCTACAAATATAGATTTCCAATAACGGAAGTTGCTAATGCACATTGTACTGATCCTAGGCAAATGTTAACAAGTGATACTTGGGAGGTCATTAATGATGTTGTTAAATTTTTACATTAATTTTGTACTGCTACTGTTGTGTTTTCTGGCGCATATTACCCCACTGTTACTATGACATTGGTACATATAGCTGAAATTTCTTTTCTACTATCTGAATTTAAGAAGAAAGAAAAATATAATGATGTTGAAAAAATGAAGCAAAATTCAAAAAATATTTCTTTCCAATTCCACTGATTTACTTAATTGGTGCAGTTTTAAATCTTTCTATTAATATGTCTAATTGTCACCAATTAATGAATGTTTTATATACTTATATGAAGATTGGAGAAACTGAAACCCCAAATTTATATGTTTCTATGAACAAGCTAAATGAATGTTTACAACAACTATATAATTATTATGCAAATGAATGTGATAATGCTGCTCGTGCTTCTGGAAATGTTAATCCCGCTATGCAATGTAGCAGTTCTCCAACTGTTGATGATGAAGAAGGCCTTGATAGTTTTAATATTTTTTCTACATTTTCTAACACTCAAACCAGCAGCAGAAATATTGATGAACTTCAATTTTACTTGCAGAAGCAAAATGAGCCTCGCACAAAGGAATTTTCACCGTTGGGATGGTGGCATGAAAATGAAAAGCAATTTCCTGTTCTTTTCGCTATGGCTCGGGACGTGCTGAATGTGCCAATTTCTAATGTTGCATCGGAGAGTGCACTTAGCCAAGCAAGACAATAACTTGGAGACACCCGCCACTCATTGGGAAGAAATGCTTTGGAAGTTTTCGTATGTTTCAGAGATTGGATTAGATCGGAACGAAAAAATCAAGGAAAGGAAGATGTTGATAGCCCAGAAGACGAGGAACTTGAAGATATATTAACACATGGAAACCCATCCGAATTTAACACACTAGAAGAAGGTCAATCGGTTCATATTGATTATGATGAACTTGCTAGGGTTATGGAAAACATTTGAAATTACTACTTTACTAGTTTACTTGTTAGAAAAAATGTAAACATTTCATTTTCTACTTTTTCAATTTGAAATTAACAAATAAAGTAGCACTTGCAATAAGTGCAACTTTTTCCCATCTTACTTGTATTTATTCAATTATTACAAAGTATTAATATAACTTAATAGTTATGCTATACATAATTCCAAAAAAAGTGAAAATATACTAAACCCGACCCGGCCCGGCCCCCTGAACCTGTAACCCATATGGGTAAATTTTTACCCAAACTAACCCAGCTCGCTACGAATCCGTTACTGTGCAACCCGGCCCGGCCCGAAACCCATACGGGTCAAAAATGGTTTGACCCGACCAGGAACGGCCCACCCGTTAAACAGCTTTATTTCGATCTAACAAATTGTCCTTGTTGAAAGATAATACATTTGCAATTTAGGCAACCATACAAGAAACAGGTGCAACCCAAACGAGAAAAGGAACTTGCAAACTCTGAAACAACTTTTGCTGCATGGAATCAACCAAAAAGGAAGTTTCTCCTTTGTTTTTTTCATGCATTTTGCTAAATAAAGGAAGAAAATAAGATTGAAAATAGAGAAAAAGGAAGAAATAAGGAAACAAAAGAAAGTGAAAATTCAAAAATAATAACATTAATAATAATGAAAATATAAAAACAAAATAAATGAGAAGTAAAAATAAAAATCCCAAAAGAAATTCATGGTAGCATGGAAATCCCGGCCAAAAGATCGAGGATCTCCCTGGCAAAACCCAAGAAGCCTTTTTTTTCAAATCCCGGCCAAAAAACCGAGGATCTCCCTGGCATAATCCAAAGAGCTTTTCTTTTCCAAATCACAACCATAAAACCAAGAATCTCCCCGCCAAAAAACCGTGGGACTTTTTCCATCCAAATCACGGCAAAAAACCGAGGATCTCCTAGCCAAAAAATCGCGGAACATTTTCTTTTCCAAATCTCGTCCAAAAAATCGAGGATCTCATGGCCAATAAACCGGGGAGCTTTTTCTATCAAAATCCCGGCGAAAAAATCGAGGATCTCCCGGCCAAAAAACCGCGAAACTTTTCTTTTTCTAATCCCGGCCAAAAAATCGATGATCTCCTGGCCAAGAAAACCGTGGAGCTTTTATGATCCAAATCCCGGCCAAGAAACCGAGGATCTACCGGCAAAAAAATCGCAGAGCTTTTACTATCCAAATCCCGGCCAAAAAATAAAGGATCTTCCGGCCAAAGAATTGCGGAACGTTTTCTATCCAAATCGCGGCCAAAAAACCGCGGAGCTTTTTCTATCCAAATCCCGGCCAAAAGAACCAAGGATCTCCCGGCAAAAAAATCGGGGATATTTTTTCTATCCAAATCCCAGGAAAAAAACCGAGGATCTCTCGGCCAAAAAATTGTGGAGATTTTTCAATCCAAATCCCGGCCAAAGACCCGAGGATCTCCTGACAAAAAAACCGAGGAACTTTTTCTATCCAAATATCGGCCAAAAACCGAGGATCTCCCGGCCAAAATACCGCATAGCATTTTCTATCCAAATCGCTGCCAAAAAATCGAGAATCTCCCTGGCATAACACAAGGAGCTTTTTCTATCCAAACCCCGACCAAAAAATCGAGGATCTCCAAGCCAAAAAACCGCGGAGCTTTTTTTATCCAAATGCCGGCCAAAAAAAACCGAGGATCTCCCGGCCAAAAAACCGAAAAACTTTTTACTATTCAAATACCGGCAGAAAAATCAAGGATCTCCCGGCCAAAAAATCGCAGAGCTTTTTCTATCCAAATTCCAGCCAAAAATCTGAGGATTTCCCGGCCAAAAAATCACAGAGCTTTTTCTAGTCAAACCCTGGCCAAGAAATCAAGGATCTCGCGGCCAAAAACCGGAATATTTTCCATCCAAATCCCGGCCAAAAAATCGAGGATCTCCCTGGCATAATCCAACGACCTTGTTCTTTCCAAATCCCGGCCAAAAAACCAAGGATCTCCCTGGCATAACCTCGGGAGCTTTTTCTTTTCGTCCCGGCATAACCCGGTCATTTCTTATGGATAACCTGGATTCATTCACAAGGATACACTATCCTAATTTGATCACTTAGATATATGTCACAGCTAACTCACGAAATTTTCCTAGTGAAAACTAGGACAGAAAATTTCATTCGTTTGTTTGTTTTAATATCTTAAGCAGTTTGACCTCAAGGCAAAAGGTGCAAGATGACCAATGAAATGAGTATCAATCCAGAATAAAAAAAAGAAGAAAAGGACAAAAAGAAGATGAGCTGAAATATCAGAGCAAAACAAAGATGCAGATAACTCGAAATCTGATTAAAGTCACAAGCTCTGCCAATTCCGTTTCAATCAATGCTACAGAAATAAACAAACACCTACAACTTGCGAGCATCAAGATTCAGATAGAAGTCTACAGCAAAATCAGCTAAGACTCAAGATCAAGTTTCAAGAGAATTATAGATAGGAATCTTGTAACTCATAGTTGATAGGCATAGCTAGCCTAGCTTTAATTTTCCCTTTTGATGTAATAAGGAAGTCAGTAAGTAAAAGCACCAGCAACAACAATAGCAGTAACCATAAAGACACAATCCACGGTAGTCCCAGATACCAAAGCTTCTCGAGCCACATTAACCAGATTCCCTGTTAGCCAGTGATATGTTGGAGACCTTTGAAGCTATGGTTCAGTTAAATATTTTTCAAAATGCTTCACACGGAGTATTCCAACGGGCAAAAAATCACTCGTATCCTCTCACTTTATCTTTGCACGTAAGCTCTTTGTGCTTTCGGACCAAGAGGGGTAGCTGTGAGCACGTGATGTTTGTTTCAGGGAAACTACTCCAAAAGAAATCGAAATAATAAAACAAGTTACCTTCTTGTACAATTTTGAGAATTTGCGTGACATTTTGATAATAGTGCTATCCGTAAATGATCACCTTGTTATAATTAAAAATACAAAAAATACACGTTGCATGCATTTAGGAATTAATTAACCATAGTTTGGTTAAAAGAAAATCACAAAAAATATGCATGTGTGTTTCTTGTCAGTGTATGATTTTATTTAATGTTTAATTTGTGTGCTAAATATTATAGGTGTTAACTAATATGTGTGTAATTTTATTTTTTTTGATTTTACAATTTATTTAGAATTTTTGTTTAATTTTGGTAATTAAAGAAAGAAGGTAAACGAGTGAAGTATCAAGGAAACTCGGGTTGGGCCAGGTGAACCAAAAAATTTAGGCCCAAACCAATTACATTGACCCAGTCCAAACCAAGTCTTTCAGAGACGCCCCCCAAACGACACCGTTTTGTCACCTCCTGTGTGAGCCGTTGATCAAATCAAATGAACAGCCCAGATCAGGCCTTGCACTAATCCAAACGACGCCGCATAGGGCATTTGATCTGAGCTGTCCGTCCAATCTAATCTAACGATCCACGGCCTTCCCCAGCACCCTACCCGTTTAAACCTGAGACTGACCCAGTCTCATTTAATTGAGACGACGTCATTTTCTATAAGAAAATAGATACCGGCCATCGATCAAACTTGATCCAACGGCCAGGATCTAATCTCCTACCCCATATATCACACCCCACGCCCTCCATAGCCAACCTCACCCCCTCTCACTCATCTCTCTCACACTTCAGAGACGAAACCAACCTCTAACCCTAGCCACCATTGATTTCAGTCACCTGAAACCCAACGACATCTACGCCACCAGTCACCTCCCTAACACCCCTTAACCCTCTTTACACCATGAACACAAATCCCATGTCCTCTTTACCCGAATCTTTCCGAATCATCTTGATGAAGATTCGAGCCAAACTTGAAACCACCCCAACCAAGCCCAAATTCACACCATCAGACCCCCTAAATTTCCTCATACCACAAATGACTTTGGTTACCTTCGAATCTAAAAAGAAAGGTTCGAACCCCAAAGTTGAGCCCAAGAACCCTAGAAAATCCATTTGACCTAAAAAATGTTCAAGTCTGAAATTGGTCCAAGACCGTTTTTAATTCCTGATTGTTCTTCTGAGGTAATCGTTATTCCCTTTCTTGTATTTTGGTTATTAATATCTGTTGTTTGATTAGTTTGTTATTTTTATTCTTTTTCCGATTTTTTCAACTGCTATGTTCCCTCTTCATAAGACCCTTTTGTTTGGTTGATTGTTCTCTCTATCGTAGATAATTGTAGCCATATTAAACTACATATTCAAGTTGATCGATGTCGTAGTTTAGTTAGGTATCATTGTAGTTCCTTGAACTCTGTCAAATTCCAATAAATTACATGTATGCATGTCTGATTCAGTTTAGTTGTTAACAATTATTTGTAATCGATTAAATTAGTGTCATTGATTAGTTGGTTGCACTACAATTCACTATTTTCTGTTAACTGCTACTCGAATCATATGTATTTTTTTCTGCTGATTGTTGTCAATAATTGTTGTACATTGTAGTCTATATAGTCAATTAAATAAGCGTCGTCATTGAAATGTGCTTGACAAATTACAGAGGCTGGTTTGTCTGTTCGAGTATAATTTCAGTGTGTTTTCTGTTGGCTGAATCATTGTGATTTTACGTTTATGGATTGGTTATAGCTGCAATATTTAGTAAGTAATCAGATTTTAGATATGTCAAGGTTTGAACAAAATCGGATTTGAGAGTTAACAGGGGAATACTAGGGTGTTTTAGGAACAGAAATATAGATAAATCTGGTTTGACTGAGTAGTCTACCCAGTAGAGCCCTAATAGATTTAATTTGAATTAATTTGTGGGGTGGACCAGTGAAAATAATAAATGTTTGATTGCTTTTACTTTATTGAAATTAGGAATAGTACAAGTAATGATAAAAGGGTAACGAAACCACATATAGGGAAATTTTTTGGGCTGTAAAGTAATGAAAGGAAAATGGGTAATAATAAAGGTTAGTAATAATAATTAAGGGGTAGGAAGGGAGGGTCTTGCTTTGGGTATAAATAGAGGTCATTTGGGACTAATAAAAGGAGGAATTGTTTGGGGATTAGAATTGAAAACGTAACTTAGAATATCAGAAAGGGGAGGAAGAGAATTTTCAAAGTGGAAGAGAGTAATATTAAGCTAGCTTCCACCTTAAGTAAGCTAAGTGAATTGAGTGTTCGAAGCCGAAAGTTATTGATTTCCTAGCAACTTACTCTTCTCTGCTTGGATATTGAGAGTATTCTGGTGTTATTGGCATCCAATTGATTGCTGAGTTTTTAGTTGGTTTTTCAAGTGCTGTTTAGTGTTCATGGGCTCTTTATGTTGGTTTTCTATTCGAAAATCACTAAGGTTGTTACTGGGTTCTGCTTTGTTATTCTGCGCAGTTTAAACTACATTACTGGGTTATCTCCTATTGGTTTCACTGGTTATGTTGCTGTTTGCTGAATCTGTTTTTGTGATACTATTACTGCCATCACTGACTCTCATCTTCTTCTTTATTTCCAAATACCAGGTACACATTGCTATACTTGTACATTTGTAGCTAAAAACATGAAGCATAAATGAAATGAAGTCTTGAAGTTTATAATTTATTTAGTTGTAGTTTTGCATATTAAGTTGTAGTCATTAGTCTTTATTAGAATCATGTGATGTAGCTTGTTACGTATAAATAAGTTCTCGATTCACAATAGTTTAGCTTGCAAATTCCTTCCCATGTATGGTTTAGGAAATAACTAATGATGCAGTTGTAATATTCTAATTTTTTCAGTTTTACAAACATGATCTGAATAAGTATAAGGCTTTTAGCTTAATTAATCAGTCGCTTAAACTGTTTAGTTAGTAACTTTTTTATTCGAATTCATAGTGGTTCCATTAGCTATTGATTTCGTCTCCCCCCATTGTAAATTTCAAGCATGTGTAGTGTAACGTAATTAGGCCCCAAGAATTAGAATGATATGGCCCAGGCCCCAGTTTTGTACCACACATGTTGAGACTGGGCCCAAAAATGTTAGACTGTGTTGCCCTCTTGTCCCGTTCACTTCCATGATTAACATACCACGTTTGGACGCTTAGTTATAATGAGTTTCAAGCATGTAAATAACTTAATTATTTTTTTCTTCTTTTTTTTGATCTAACGAAATAGAAAATATAGTCGCTTTAGGATATCCTGTTAAAATAACAAAGAGGCGTACCTCGCCAAAATAAATTACAAATTGCGGGGCCCGCAATAGATGTTAATAATTGCTTAGATTTTGAGATAGGCCGCATAGCGAATTTCACGGCTTTTTTCTAAATAATAACGCCTTAGTATCTATAGGACGCGCCTTAATAAATATTACCTCCCTAATCTCTGGTATACACTTATGTGACCCAAATCCAAATTCCAACAAAGTCGAAATATGTTTAAAAACCATGGATGCATTGATTACGACATAGTTCGAGGCACGTTTTCACGACGTTGCAATTCTATTAAAAAAATAATAATTGTGGTTCAAAGTTAATAAAAGAACATAATTTATAACATGTATTACAAATAGATATTTAGCCATTACAACAATTTAAGTGACTGTGCTAGAACCATGGAATTCGGGGGTGCCTAACATCTTCCCCCGGGTCCACATAATTCCTTACTCAGAATTTCTGGTTCACAGACTTCATTTGGAAAGTCGAATATTTTCCTCGAATTGAGATTCAAAATAAACCGGTGATTTGGGACAGCAAAAGCCAAACCTTTCCCAATTGGCGACTCTGAAATACATAAATAATCCCATTTCGAATATTTTCACTTAAATTGGAAAAACTCCCTTGTGGAGCAAAAAGGAGGTGTGACATATGCAAGATTTTGAAAGACTTATAGGATCTTCTATATGCATATGCAGAATTCAGATTTCTAGGTAATTGTGGACATGGTAGCTATATGAGAGAATGTAGAATTCCTACAAACATGGCATCTATATGAGAAATGTGGAATTCCTACAGACATGGTATCTATATTAGAGTGCAGAAATTTAGAAATAAACTATAGGCAGGATATCTACCCTTTCCATACATGGTTATCACTCCTTTTTTCCCTATCCATCCCCAAGAGTTTATTACAAATTATTATAGCCCATAAAATAAAAGAATACATTAGAAATTAAATAGTACAATAAAGGAGAGCCTGATCCAGACTTCATGTATGAAACATGAAGTAAACCAACTCCAATGAGAACATGATCCAAAGCCTTTCTCCTATTTGGATGTGTCAAAGTTCCCTAAGAGTCTCATATGAACTCCGAGAAATGTTGACACCCAAATGTATCATCAGATTAAGACATAGTGCATTGAGGAAGGGCTAGCCCTCAAGTGTCCAAGTTCACAGGGCACTTAAGGTCCCAAGGAAAGGCTCACAAGAGTGGGGGGGGGGGGGGGTAAACTTAGGGACTAAGAGAGAGTGCAAATACAAAAATAAAGTGCTGAAAGGGGGAAATGGAAAGAGAGACAATTACAAATAAATTCACATAGGGGTACAGGGGAAATAGGGAAATTGAAAGAAGCAAGAGCAGGCTGTGGCATACCCAGCAATAAGGAGTACTAGCATACCCATAAGCCTGTTAGAACACACTGTTTAGAGGCTGGTATCCCAAAGGATCCAATTTTAACTCATGTACAATAACTTATATATTGCCAAGTCCGAAAACTTAGCTCAAACACATAAGGGGGTACGGAGTAGGGATTCATAGCAGAAACAAACAGAGATGTCAGCATACTAATTTAAATATTAAACTCTAAAGAAACAGTAAGACATGGATACACAAGCTGTAAATAAACACAATGTTGTGATGCTGAAACTTAAGGACATACCAGTTTCAAAGAAATAAATAAAGAAAAGCAGTAGGTCTTGTAAACAGGCCACAGTGCAGGCGATAAATGAATATTATTGTGTAAGTGAGAGTCAGAAAGATTGTGAATTGTGTGTGTTGAGTTTATGAAAGAGTCGTGCCTTTATAGTGTGAAATTTAGGCAGAAATAAGGTAAGAAAATAGTTAAGGAACTAAGTATCAATCAAGAACCAATCACACAAGACTTTCTTTAATTAAGGAATTTTGATTCGAATGGGAAAAACTATTTAAGGAAAGAAATTAAACAAATATTTTTGTGCTAAGTAGGAAATTAGGGGAAAACGCTTAAAAAGTTATTTAAGGATAGAATTTTAGAGTACACGGTTGTAAAAATAAGGTAAGAAAGTCAATCAGTGGCCAGTAAATCAAATGGTTTGAGATTATGAAATTACTGGTCCATGAATGAACCAAGTCGGAAAAGAAGAGAAAGGATTTTTTTAACTTAAGTCGAATCACAGGGAAAGCAGCAAACGATGGAAAGAAATCAATCAGACCTATTTAGAAGGAAGTTTGAACTAATCACAAATTTGAAAAATCCTTTTAGAGGGAAATTCATCACATATAAAGAGCATACAAATATGTTGAGTTAAAAGAAGATGTTGTGCCATTGCAAAATCAGTAGGTAGTGGTTTTGCAGAAGAGAAGTAGCATCTAGTAGCATACAGAGGATCCAAAAGTCATAATCATATGAAAAACAAGTGTTTCAAACTCAATTAAGAGACTTGAAATAAGTTTGAAAGTTCTAGTTTTTTTTTCCCGAAAATAAACTAGTTCAGGAAAATCACATAGCCAATGACTTCCAAACTTGGAAGAACCCCCAAATTCTAGGGTTTCTACAATTACTCTGATGCAAAGAAGAGAGGGCGAGCAATTAAATTGGAACAGGTTCAGACGTCGCAGAAAAGAACTGAAACCTCCAACATGTTTCTTTCGGCAGCACAAACTCATGAGAAACATGATAGAAAGTAACATGCAGAACGCAATGGAAGAGCTCAAAGAAAATAGAGTAGAAAAATAACTAATTCGAAACATAGTAGGAAAATTAATAAGAATAGTAGGAAAATTATATTAAGAAGATTTTTTTAGAAGAAACTTTAACCAAAACTCAGTAGTTGGAACTTAATAAGAAAACTTAAGAACATAGTAATGGAAAATACAATAGGAGAAACACACAAGAACACAATAGAGAAGAAACACAATAGGAAAAGCATACGAGAACACTGTATAGGAAAATACAGTAGAAGAAGCATACTAGAACACCGTAGAAGAAGCATACAAGAACACCGTAGAAGAATCATACAAGAACGCGATAGAAGAGGCATACAAGAGTATGGTAGAAGAAAATACAAGAACACGGTGGAGGAAAATACACACAAAAAGAAAAATAAAGTCAGAGAAACATTTAAATACTTTCAGAAAAAACCCAGATAGGAAAAGAAATATTTTGAAAGTAGTTTTAGAAATAATCTCAAGGAAAGTATGGATCTGGAACAGGTCTAAATAGATCCGAAAAACCTCAAAACTAGGGTTTTTAGAGAAATCCAAATAATGAGAGAGGCTTGGATCTAAGGAAGCAGAGTCTAGAACAAGCTTCAAAATAGACATAGCTAGCCGGAACAGGGTCAGAGATTGTGGTGGAACTCGAATTGATAGAGGTCTGGACACAACCCTTCATGGTCGAGTCATGGAGCTTCAGTTAACCAAATGTTAGGAGCCATAGGTGGCTTGGTGGGTGATAAAACCACCATGGATCTAGGTTAGAGAGTTGTCGGATGAGGTAAAAAGGATTCATCGGAGAGTAGGGGATGGGGGAAGGTTCTAGAGAGAACCAGAGGTTAGAGAGATAAAGATGAGTGAAGGAAAATGAGAGGTGTTAGGGGGGTCGTTTGGTTTAATTTAGGTAGGTTAAACGGGGACCGTTGATCTGAATGATTAATGATCCAGATAGGATGGGTAGGTGGGCCGGGTAGGATAATTGGGAGCTGGGTCGGGTAATCTGAGATTGCGTCAGGGTAAATTGGGTTCAAATTGGGGTTCAAATTAGGTTGAAATTAAATAAAATCTGGCTAGATTTTAAATAGCCATTTCCCTTTTATTTTATAAAAAATAGCAAATTAATATTTTATAAAAAATAGCAAATTAAATTTTGGAAATAATTTGAAAGTGCTAAAATGAGTCATAACATATAATTATCAATTGAAAATACTGGACTTAATTTTTTGTAAATATAAATGCGATCAAATCATAAAAAGGCTAATATCGTAATTATATGCAGTTTAGCTTTAAGAAGACTAAATAAGTTTGTAAAAAAGTGTAAAAAATCATTTGACCTATAGATCAGAATAAATATGAGAATTCAACAAGTGAATCACTACAATGATAATTTTAGACAATATTATTGGGGTTTTTATGAGTAAAATAGGAAAATACATAGATTTAAAAGCCTTTTAAAAATTAAGAAAAAATAATGAAATATTTAGACATACTTATATATGCATGCATAATCTACTTTGAAAGTGTTTTGCATATTATAAAATATATAGGAAAAAAATGGGTATCAACTGGGCCCGGGTTCGATTTATGACTTTTTGGGAAAATCTTTATAAAACATATTTTCATGCATTAGAATTGACTCATTTAGCATTTATTGATTTTGTTAAGTAAATTGTGACTAGATACAAGCAAATTGGTGGTGAAAACAAGAGGTAAAGTGGTAGTTGTGTCACGACCCGGATTTACCCACCATCCGGAGTCGTGATGGCGCATACTATCGAAGCTAGGCAAGCCAACCCTTATAATCATTTTTGCAAAAACTTAATCTAAAACAAGTTAAATACTAGAATAATTAATTAAAACATGCGGAAGTCTTTTAGTAACAATAATGGAAATAAGATACGGAACAACTAACAACATGTCTCTACCCAGTATCTGGTGTCACTGCTTACGGACAACTAAAGAGTTCTGAAAACAATAGTATGAAAGAAGTACATCATATGTGAATTTGATACAAATAAAACAAACTAGAAAGGATAGAGGAGACTCGGGGCTTGCGAACGCCAGCGAACTACCTCAGAGACTCTGGACTGAAGTATCGCCCCTGACTACTGCTGCGGTCCGTAGGCTGCATCCTGACCTGTGCACAAAAAGGAATAGAAGTGTAGTATCAGCACAACCGACCCCATGTGCTGGTAAGTGCCTAGCCTAACCTCGGCGAAGTAGTGACGAGGCTAGACAGGACCTACCACAATTAACTTGTGCAATAATGATATACAAGTTCGAGAAAGAAACAAGAACAACATAATACGATTAAAACTGGGGGGATACAAGAAAAAGATGGAACATCAGTAATAACAACAACTCTATCTCAGCTTTACATGATCTACTCATCTACAGTGGACGGCACGCCACATGATCCAATTATGCAATATATAAGTAGACGGCGTACCACATGATCCCACGCATCTCAGGCCGATAACGATAAGTGGACGGCGTGCCACATGATCCCATAATAAATGTATAAGTGGACGGCGTGCCACACGATCCCATAATAAATGTATAAGTTGACGACATGCCACATGATCCCATAGAATATGTATAACTCCAACAATCTCCTCAAAAAAGGCCCCATTTGGGACGTTCATCCGCACAACAGTTAAACCCGCAAGGGTACAACGACAGCCCAAAATATCCCGGCAAGTGAGGATTTATTAATAATAACTTACTCGTCCCGGCAAGGGAAGAACAATTCAACAACAAGTCCTGGCAAGGGAAAAGTACTACACTTCCTTCTTTGGCTTATTTACCTTTCAACAATCATTTCATAGTTTATCTAGTGACCAAATAACTCAGTTATTTCACAACTTTCGAATTCTAAGGCAGTTACGACTCGCGGTCATGCTTGACAACAGTGTATAGATACTCGTTACCATGCCTATACACTGTACTCGATCATTTAGTAAATAGAAAGCAAATACACTAATCCTATTCCCTCAAGCCAAAGTTAGATCAAACAATTACCTCGAAGGCTTCCAACTCAACTCAAGCTTCTAGGATAGCTTTACCCCTCGAATTCACTTCAAAACCGGTCGAATCTAACCACAATTTACTCAAATATATCAACAAATGCTAGTTAAATCAATTTTGATGCATAAAAATGAAATTCCCAAAGTTTTACACAAAAATTCCCAAAATGCCCCCGGGGCCCACGTGGTCAAAACTTGAGATTCGAACCAAAACCGAGTTACCTATTCCTCCACGAGTTCTTATATGCAATTTATTTTGAAATCAAACTCCAATATGAGGTCCAAATCCCCAAATCCCCCATTTTTTACCATGAAAGCTTTGATTTAAGGATGAAATCATGTTAGAAGATGATAAAGATTGAAGAAATCTAGTAAAAGTTGACTTACAAGTAGCTTGGGGACGAAGGGGTTCGAGCGAAATCGCCTAGGGTGGTTTTAGGTTTTGAAAATATTAAAAGGTAAGGCTTGATTTCGTCTAAGTATCAGTTGCAGGGGTGATGTCGCAAATGCGATATTAACTTCGCATTTGCGAACTGGGGAGAAATGAAAGGGACCTCGCAATTGCGAGAAATAGTTCGCAATTGCGAACTGGGCAAGGAAAAAGGAGAACTCGCATTTGTGAGATTGGACATCGCATTTGCGAAGTCTGGATGCCATGGGGGAATATCACATTTGCGATAGAAACATCGCATTTGCGATGACAGGGCCAAACAGGGGATGTTCACAAATGCGAACAAGTCTTCGCAATTGCGAAGACTGCAGACACCAGTAGTGGAAATGCAACAAAATGAGCCTAACACCTATCCGAAACTCACTCGATCCGTTGGGGCTCCAATCCAAACATGCACTGAACCTCTAAAACATCTTACGGACTTACTCATGCGATCAAATCGCCAAAAATAACGTCAAAACAAAAGAATCAACCTCCAAAACTCATGATTTTCATTTCAAAGTTCTAAACTTTCAAATTTTACCACTTTTAGTTCGAAACACGTCAAACGACGCCCGTTTTTGACCAAAATTTATAGATAGCACTTAACGCCCATTTAAGATTTGTACCGGGCATCAGAACCAAAATACGAGCCCGATACCATCACTTTTGATCACATTTTCATTTTCATTTTCATTTTACCTTAAGCATTTTAAAAAATAATTTCACAGAAAATCTCTATACTCGGGCCTCTGACATCGGATTTTGATTCCGGGCATATGCCGGGTCCCAAATTGCATTACGGACCCTCCGGGACCGTCACATCACGAGTCCGAGTCCGTTTACCCAAAACGTTTGCCAAAGTCAACGATAGCAATAGTAGTATCAAAATTCATAGTTTTTAACACAGAATTTAAATCTTTTCACATAAAAATTTTTCGGTTTCGCGTCCAGACTGCGCACGCAAATCGAGGAAACCAATAAGAGGTTTTTTAATGCCTCAGAAGTGCAAAGAAAGGGAGAATGACGGTGATGACTATTTGTGTCATCACATCCTCCACCTCTAAAACAACCGTTCGTCCTCGATCAGACAAGACAAGGGAGTACCTGAGTCGGGGAATAGATTGGGATAACGACTCCGCATATCAGACTCGGACTCCCAGGTCGATGCCTCAGGAGGCTAACCTCTCCACTGAATACGCATTGAGGGGAATCTCCGCAACCTCAACTGTCACACCTGCCGGTCTAAAATAGCCACCAACTCCTCCTCATATGATAGATCCTTGTCCAATTGGACAGTGCTAAAATCTAACACGTGGGTGGGATCACCGTTATACCTCTGAAGCATGTATACATGGAAAACCAGATGCACGACTGACAAGGTAGGCGCCAATTCAAGTCTACAAGCCACATTCCCCACACGGTCTAGAATCTCAAATGTGCTAATAAACCTAGGGCTAATTCGTCCCAAAGCTCATTGCGCCCTTCATACGCGATACACGGAGCAATACTCGCTCGCCAACCATGAAAGCAACATCCCTGACCTTACGATCTGCAACCCTCTTCTACCTGGACTGAGCCGACCAAAGCCTGTCCTGAATTATCTTGACCTTATCCATGGCCTCCCGTACCAAATATGTACCCAATAACCGAGCCTCTCCCGGCTCAAACCATCCGACTGGGGACCGACACCGCCTACCATACAATGCCTTATACGAGGCCATATGAATACTAGATTGGTAGATGTTATTGTAGGCAAACTCCGCTAAAGGCAAGAACTGGTCCCACGAGCCTCCAAAATCAATAACGCAGACTCGGAGCATATCCTCAAGAATTTGAATGGTCCTCTCGGACTGACCGTCCATCTGGGGTTGAAATGATGTACTCAACTGGACCTGGGTTCCCAACTCATACTGCACCACTCTCCAAAAATTCTAGGTAAATTGCGGACCTCGATCCGAAATAATAGGTATGGGAACCCCATGAAGGCGAACGATCTCTGTGATATAAGTCTCAGCATACCTCTCGGATGAATAGGTGGTGGCAACTGGGATGAAATGAGCTGACATAGTCAACCTGTCCACTATAACCCATATAGCATCAAACTTCTTCCGAGTCATCGGAAAGCCAGTAACAAAATCCATGGTGATTCTCTCCCACTTCCACTCTAAAAGCTCAATCCTTTGAAATAACCCATCGGGCCTCTGATGCTCGTACTTAACCTGCGGAAAATTTAGACAGCGAGCCACATATGCAACAATGTCTTTTTTCATTCTACGCCACCAATAATGCTGTCTCAAATCCTGATACATCTTCGCGGCGCCCGAGTGAATAGAATACCGAGAACTGTGGGCCTCCACTAAGATCAAATCTCGAATACCATCAACATTGGGCACACAAACTCGCTCCTGCAACCTCAATATGCCACCATCTCCCCCTCTGCACTGTGTCTCTCAGGACACACAAATGGGGATCATCAAACTGCCGCTACCGGATATGCTCCATCAATGACGAGCAAGAAACTGCGAAAGCTAACACCCTGCTGGGCTCAAAAATATCCAATCTCACAAATATATTGGCCAAGGCCTGAACATCCAAGGGAAACGGTCTCTGGCTGACCGGAATATATGCAAGACTACCCATGCTGGAGGACTTTCTACTCAATGTATCGGCCAACACATTGGCATTCCCTAGAGGGTATAAAATAGAAATATCATAATCTTTTAAGACCTCCAACCACCTCCGCTGTCTCAAATTCAACTCTTTCTACTTGAACAAGTACTGAAGGCTCTTGTTATCCGTGTACACATCACACATCACACCATACAAATAATGTCTCCAAATCTTCAAGGCATGAACAATGGCTGCCAACTCTAAGTCATGAACCTAAAAATTCTTCTCGTGGATCTTCAACTGCCTCGAAGCATATGCGATGACCTTGCCATTCTGCATTAACATTGTGCCAAGTCCAAGCGGGAAGAATACAATATACAGCATAGGGCCCGGAACCCGTTGGCAACACCAATACCGGTGCCGTAGTTAGAGCTGTCTTGAGCTTCTGGAAGCTCGCTTCGTACTCATCTGACCACCTGAACTGGGCACCCTTTTGAGTCAATCTAGTCATCGGGGCTGCGATGGACGAAAACCCCTCTACAAAACATCTGTAATAACCAGCCAACCACAAGAAGCCCCGAATATCTATAGCTGAAGCTGGCCGAGGCCAGTTCTTGACCGCCTCTATCTTCTTCGGGTCCACCTGAATACCCTGTACTAATACGACATGACCCCGGATTGCTACTGAACTCAACCAAAATTTGCACTTTGAGAATTTGGCGTACAACTGGCTATCCTTCAGAGTCTGAAGAACCACTCTGAGGTGCTGCTCATGCTCCTCCAAACTGTGGGAGTATACCAAGAAATCATCAATAAATACAATCACAAATAAATCCAAGTAAGGCCTGAACACTCGGTTCATCAACTCCATGAATGTTGCCGGGGCGTTGGTTAGCCCAAACAATATGAGCAAAAACTCATAATGCCTATACCGAGTACGAAATGCTTTCTTAGGGACATCAAACGCCCTAATCCTCAGGTGATGATAACCAGACCTCAAATCTATCTTCGAAAACACCCTGGCACCTTGGAGCCGGTCAAACAAATTGTCAATCCTCGGCAGTGGATACTTGTTCTTTATTGTCACCTTGTTCAACTACCGGTAATCAATGCACGTCCTCATAGAACCGTCCTTTTTCTTCACAAACAACACTGGTGCACCTAAGGTGATACACTAGGTCTAATGAAACCCATATCAAGTAAGTCTTGAAGCTGCTCTTTCAACTCTAGCGGGGCCATGCGATACGGCATAATAGAAATAGGCTTAGTGCCAGGAGCCATATCAACACAGAAATCAATATCCCTATCGGGCGGCATACCTAGCAGGTCTGAAGGGAACACCTCGGGGAACTCCCAAACAATAGGAACAGAGTCGATAGATGGAACCTCTGTGCTGGAATTGCGAACATACGCCAAATATTATAAACACTATTCTCGACCAAACGTCGAGCCTTAACATACAAAGTAACACTACGGGTGGCATGACCTGGGGTCCCTCTCCACTCAAGTTGGGGCAAGTCTGGAAAGGCCAAAGTCACGGTCATGGCGTGAAAATCCTAGATAGCATGATACGGGGACAACCATTCCATCCCCAATATGACATCAAAGTCCACCATGTCCAAAAGCAATAGGTCGACACGAGTCTCAAGACCCTCAAATACCACTACACAAGAATGATGCACTCGGCCGACCACAATAGAATCACCAACCAGTGTGGACACATATACATGAATACCCAGTGCCTCACTAGGAACAATCAAATATGGTGCTAAATAGGATGACACATAAGAATAAGTAGACCTTTCCAGTCAGCACTCCAGGCTTCACATATTGCTCCAGGTGGTCGTAGCTCTCATCCACAGTATTCTGACCAGCAGCTCTTTAGCTCACCATCAGATCCTATCAGTGCACCACCACTTCGGTATTCTCAGCAGCTGAGAGCTTGCTTCACTTTCTTCTCAGCAACCTGTGCACTGGATTCCCCCTCACTATTGCTACGGTCCATAGGCTTCGTCCTGACCTGTGCACAAAAAGGCACAAAAGCGTAGTATCAAAACAACCGACCCCATGTGCTGGTAAGTGCCTGTCCAAACCCCCGACGAAGTAGTGATGAGGCTAGACAGGACCTACCACAATTAACCTGTGCAATAATCATATACAAGTTCGAGAAAGAAACAATAAATACATAATAAGATTAAAACTGGGGGAGGGGATACAAGATAAAGATGGAACATCAGTAATAACCATAATGCTATCTCAACTTTACATAATCTATTCATCTACAGTGGACGGTGCGCCACACGATCCTATTATGTAATATATTAGTGGATGGCGTGCCACACGATCCCGCAGCATCTCAGGCCTATAACAATAAGTTGACGGCGTGCCATACAATCCCATCATAAATGTATAAGTGGATGGCGTGCCACACGATCTCATAGAATATGTATAACTCCAACAATCTCCTCAAAAGAGACCCCATTAGGGAAGTTCATCCATATAACAGTTAAACCCGGCAAGGGTACAACGACAGCCCAAATATCCCGAAAAGGGAGGATTTAATAATAATAACTTACTCATCCAGGCAAGGGAAGAATAATTCAACAACAAGTCCCGACAAGGGAAAAGTACTATACTTCCTTCTTTGGCTTATTTACCTTTCAACAATCATTTCATAGTTTATTTAGTGGCCAAATAACTCAATTATTTCATAACTTTCGAATTCTATGGCAATTACGACTCACAGTCATGCTTGACACCAGTGTATAGATACTCGTCACCATGCATATACACCGTACTCGATCATTTACAAAATAGCAATAAAATACTCTAATCCTATTCCCTCAAACAAAAGTTAGATAAAACACTTACCTCGAAGGCTTCCAACTCAACTCACGCTTGTAGGATAGCTTTACCCCTCGAATTCACTTCAAAACCGGTCGAATCTAACAACAACTTACTCAAATGTATCAACAAATGCTAGTTAAATCAATTTGGATGCATAAAACTGAAATTCCCAAAGTTTTACTCAAAAATTACCAAAATGCCCCCGGTCCCACATGGTCAAAACTCGAGGTTCAAATAAAAACGGGGTTACCCATTCCCCCACGAGTTCGTATATGCAATTTGTTTTAAAATCGCACCCCAATTTGAGGTTCAAATCAGTAATTTTATGAAAACCTAGGTTCTACTCCAAATCCCCCATTTTAAACCATGAAAGCATTGATTTAAGGATGAAATCATGTTAGAAGATGATAAAGATTGAACAAAATTAGTAAAAGTTGACTTACAAGTAGTTTGGGGACGAAGGGGTTCGAGAGAAATCGCCTAGGGTGGTTTTGGGTTATGAAAATATGAAAAAGTAAGGTTTGAATTCGTCTAAGTATCAGTTGCAGGGGTTCAGATGTCGCATATGCGATATTAACTTCGCATTTGCGAGCTGGGGAGAAATGAAAGGGACCTCGCTATTTTTGAAGGTGCACAGAAGCTATTTTTGAATGGGTTGAGAAGTTCCGCAGAAGCGGAACTTGGTCTGCTTTAAAGGGTATGCAGGAGCGGAGTATTGACCGCAAAAGCAGATTTGGGGATCCGCGGAAGTGAGGCCCTTTGTCGGAGAAACAGGATTCAAGTGAAAAATGCAAAAGTGGATAATTGGACGCGGAAGAGATACCGCAGAAGCAGTTATGGGAACCGCATAAGCGAAAACTGGATTGTGTTTAATGAAAAGTGACTTCACGAACTTTGAAAGAGAACAACACTTTGGACTTCGGACTAAGAGGGTGTTTGGGCGAATTTGAAGAGGGTTTCGAGATCTTTCACTAGGTATGGATTTTTGGACTTAGATTATGATATTATGGCGTAAAATCGTGGATTAACACTGAAATTTCAAGGAATTAGAGGGTAAAAATGGAGGTTAGGGCTTCAAACATAAGAGAGATTAAATTTGGGTTTTAAAAGGGCAATAGAACCCCAATTTGTGTAAATTTGATTTGTACAGACTCGTGACGATGAGGAGTCCGGTCATGTAATTTTTTCAACTTTTTGAGAAGTGGGCCCGACGCTGGGTTTTTCTAACTTCATGATTTTTGGTGTTTTTCAAGTCTTTTCGATTAGGTTGTGTTCTATTAGCCTATTGTAACTTATTCATTGTGGCTTTGGCCAGATTCGACGCGCGAGAAGGTCGATTCGAGAGGAAAGGGCATTGCGAGCTAATATTTGGCCGGCTAGAGGTGAGTTATAGACGTAGATGATAATTTGAGGGTTTGAAACCCCGGTATATCACACTATGACGCTATATTGAGGTGAGAAACGCACTCTATGATGAGTGCAGGGTCATTTGTGTTTGGTGATTATTGGTTAGTCCGCCCCAAGTGGTGTCCAAGCTGTGCTTTGGACTATAGACTGAGTAGTAAACATCCTACTTGGATTGTAATGATATATTTGGGCTGTGTGCCGACTATTTGAATCCCTGGGGGATTATTATCACTGCTTCCTACAAGGCCCCGAGAAAATGAGTGCTCAAATCCAAAGCAACTCGTAGAGTCAGCCCACCTATGGTCGGACCCCTTTTTACTGATTTTGCACTTAATAGTCTAGAATTAAAGTTTTCCAAAAAAGTGTTGTTTTTGCGGTTCAGAATGCGGTCGCAGATCAGGTATGCGGATAACATTTCTACCGCAGAGGTGATCAGGTGAGCATCCAAATTGGATGTTGAAAATGCGGTCCATTATGCGACGGCATAATTAGTATGCGGACCGCATTCCTACCATAGAGTTAATCAGAGAGTAGGTCTACATTGATGTTAGAAGTGCGGTCAATTATGCAATCACATAGTTGTTGCATAATTCCCTCAAGAATTTTTGAAGGTCAGTTCTGAGGTGCAGTATGCGACCGCAGAATAAGAATACGCACCGCATTCGCATCCCATACCCAGGTTGAGATGTTAAGTTATTGGGACACATCTGCGGTCCAATCTGCGGACCGCATGTCAATTCTGCGATCGCATAGTGCGACCGTAGACACGGCTCGGGCTTCTTTTTAAAAAAAAATTTAAACCCGATCCCCTCTCTAATAAAACACCCCAACCCCTCATTTTAACATATTTTCTGAAAAAAATAAGAGAGAGGGACGAGAGGTTCTTGAGAGAGAAAGTCGTCTTCATCAAATTGATTCTCAAAAACTAGCCGGGCCGGGGAAAATCCTAATTGATTGCCTTCGTTCCCATTCTTACAGGTAAAATCCCTAACCCTTTTTCCTTGATTTCCATATTTTAAGATAAGAGAGAGAGTCTCGTGCAATGATTCTTGAAATAATGAGTGGAAACTCACATGCATGTCTTTCAAAACCTAAAATATAGTAAGGAAATTGGATAGAGGTAAGGGACTGTGCTTGATAACCTAAATAAGCTCGGGTAGTAATTGTGAACTTCAATTCAAAGGCACATTTGTGAACTAGATTGACGTGGCTAGATTTCTTGGTGACTGAGAATAGGAATTTTGAAAGGGAATTCGACTCTAGGTACGTATGGCTAATTTTTTATCCTTATGAAATCGCCTTGTTTGATGTACGTATGCTTGGTAGGTGATACGTACATAAATTAGTTGTGAATTTCTTGTGATTAGTACACTGTGGTTGTGATAAGTGGTAGTAGTTGAGGAATAAATGACTAAGGTAAATCGTAACTAATGCAATTGGAAATAACAGTGGTAACAATATCTATGGGTTGCTGAATATAATGGAAATAATATTGATGGTTATGAGAACACTTGTACAATCGTTGTTGTTACTTCATGAGAAGTATTGTGGTTGATCTTTGTGAATTGTTATTGTAGTTGTGTTATTGTGTTGCTGTGGATTTGAACAGTTCAGTAGGATCAGGTTGCACGCCACAACATGAAGTTATAAGGTGCGGGTTGTGGTGATAAGGGTGGTGGCGGAGGTAATAAGGGTGGACGAGGTAATAAGGGCAGAACAATGATCGAAATCACTTTTGAAATAAACATTTAGGCCAATTTGTGAAATCATTGGTGTGGAATTGTTGAAGGTGGGAAACTCCGAGGACTAAAACTTGTTTGGCTTGATTGTATTTTTCGTGTGTAAATTGGTTGTTGCTTCTATTTCTGTTTTCTACTTGTGTATAGCTTGAGTTTACCTAGGACAAAGTTTTCCATTCATACCAGTACAATTCAAATATACTGATGTCCCTGTTGCCGGGGGCACCACATTCATGTTATGATCATAGGTGGATCTATGGCAGGTACTCCAGTCCACCTATCGCAGCTCCCCCTCACTTCCCGCCAGTAGAATTGGTGAGCCCCTTTCCTTCAGGGGCTCTGCGTGACTCATGCCTCTTCTGTTCCTATCTTTTGGAATCTTGTATTGGTATTTGTAAAAGGTATAGCTGGAGCCTTGTTATCGGCACATATTTTATTAACTTTTTTCATCTTTAGAGGCTTCATGGATAGGAAATGTGGGTCATGAACTTATGTAATATGTATTTGGTATATTGGGGTAATGTAAGATGTAAACCACGCTAGAAACAATGTACTTTTTTATGTTTTGTAATGAATTTGTGTTTTAAATTAATCATATGGTCATTTAACTTGGCTAATAAGTAATGGAAGATGTGGGGTAATACGTGGGTTAGGAAACGCACCCAGGTCCGACTTTTTTGGGATGCTCGGTCGAGTGCCGGTCATGCCCCACGGAGTTGAGGCGTGACAAATTTGGTATTAGAGCCTAAGGTATTAAAAGGATATCTCGGAGACGTGCCTAGTATAGTTCTTCTTAACGGTGTATTGTCGACCACATCTATTAGTAGGGGGCTACATGGGCATTTAGGAAACTATTCTCTTCTTTGTTATACCATTTCATGTGGTAAGGTGAAAGGTGGAAATATTTGCATCTAACTCGTGTTTTGTTCATGAAGTTTAAGAAATGGCACCTAAGAAGAAAGCTAGACTCGGCCTTGCGGCCAATGCCACCCCAAAGGTGGTCGTGAATCATGTACCTAATGCCGTGGCTGAGAATGACTCTCCGGCCTTGAATCAGCCTGGCCCATCTATTCCAGATCCAAGCATTTCTGTTCTAGCCGCGGTAGAGGGTACCACCATACCTCCCGCCGATATTCCTAATCTTGAAACGGTTCCAGGTTCCGGTCCTGGGGCTTCTGATGGGGACCTTGGAAGAGCCATTCATATGTTGACTCAGTTAGTGGACGCTCAGGCCTAGAGATCTCATGATGCCCCACTGCCCTCTAGCGGAAAAGGAGGTTCTGCCAGCTCCAGAGTCCACAAGCTTTTGCGATTGGCCCCTCCAGAGTTCTCCGGCACAGACCCTAAGGCCGATCCTCAAGATTTCCTTGATGAGATGTACAAGACCCTTCGTCTGATGAAGGACACGGAGGGGGTTGAGTTGGCCTCCTACAGGTTGAGAGAAGCAGCACGTTCATGGTTCGAGATGGGAGGATTCTCGTGAGGGGGGAAGATCTCCGGCTAGATGGAATGGGTTCATGGATGCCTTTATAGACCATTTGTTGCCTGCCGAGTCAATGGCAGCCTGCGACACCGAGTTCGAGGTTCTCAAGCAGGGCAGAATGAGTGTTTGGGAGTACTACATGGAGTTCGTGAGGTTGTCCAAATATGCTCCTCAGTTAGTGTCGACCATGGATGCTCAAGTTCGGCATTTTGTGCAGGGTCTTAGTCCTTTGGTGGTGAATGAGGCTTCTACCGGAGCCTTTCACTCTTATATTTATTGTGGCAAGATTGTAGGATTAGCTCAAGCCATAGAGGCTAGGAAGATGAAGATACGGGCATATAGGGAGAGTAGCACCAGGGCCCGGTCAATGGGTCACTCAAGGAGGTGAGCTCCGGGGAGAGGGTCATCAGGGCCGTCCTTGTCATATGTGTAGTCCTCTGCGAGTGCACTACATTCTGTGCATAGTTACCAGCAGATAAGTCACACGAAACCAGGTTCAGAGAGCAAGAGGTTCCGTCAGTCCGGTCATACAGGAATGAGGTCTCAACAACAGTGGTGAGCTACATGCCCCAAGTGTGGGAGGTTCCATACCGAGACGTGCTATTTGGATATCCCGGTGTGTTATGGGTGCGGGATTAGAGCTTATATCCGGCGAGACTGCCATGCGCCCAGTCTGGGCATGGGCAGGGGATCAGCATAATCATCCGGTTCTTCAGTTGCTACATCTTTCGCGCGTCCTCCAGTCCCAGCAGGGCATGGTGCAAATAGGGGTGGAGCTCGGGGTTGAGGAAGAGCTAGCCTGTTATATGCTTGAGTGGTCGCTAGAGCACTGAAGCTTCTCAAGATGTTGTTACAGGTATCTTATCTATTTAGGCCATTGATTGTTATGCTCTTATTGATTCAGGGTCTTATTTGTCCTATGTCACCCCATTCGTTGCTTCAAGTTTTGGGATAGAATCCGAACATCTTCATGAGTCGTTCTCTGTGTCCACGCTGGTTAGTGATTCTATTGCAGCCACGCGAATTTATAGGAATTGTGTTGTCAAGTTGAGTGGTCGTGTTACCATGACCGACCTTGTTGAGCTCGGAATGGTAAATTTTGATGTGCTTGTTGGAATAAACTGGCTCTATTCGTGCTTCGCTAAACTTGACTGTTGGACGATAGTCATGAGACTCAAGTTCCCTAACGAGTCAGTTATTGAGTGGAAAGGAAATTGTGTGGTGCCAAAGGGTAGATTTATTTCTTATCTTAAGGCTTCAAAGATGGTTAAGAATGGGTGTATCTATAACTTGGTCCGGGTGGCGGACATCACTTCAGAAGTACCTACCCCCGAATCCGTGCTAGTTGTGAATGCGTTTTTTGAGGTATTTTCATATGAGCTTCTAGGGATTCCGCCAGATAGAGAGATTGATTTCGGGATTGATGTATTTCTAGATACCCAGCCAATATCTATTCCATCGTACAAAATGACGCCAGCAAAATTAAGAGAACTGAAGGAGAAGTTGAAGGATTTATTAGAGAATGGGTTCATACAACCGAGCGTCTCACCGTGGGGTGCTCCAGTTCTTTTTGTAAGAAATAAGGACGGGTCGCTTCAGATGTGCATTGATTATCGGCAGCTAAACAAAGTCACCATCAAGAATAAATACCCTTTGCCTCGGATAGATGATTTGTTCGGCCAATTGCAAGGTGCAAAGTTTTTCTCCAAAATTGATTTGTGATCCGAGCATCACCAATTGAAGATCGGAGAGCAAAGCATTCCTAAGACCGCTTTCAGAACCCACTAGTCACTTCGAATTTTGGTCATGTCTTTTGGGCTAAACAATGCCTCGGCAGCCTTCATGGATCTTATGAATCGGGTTTTCAAGCCATTTCTAGTCTCTTTTGTGATAGTTTTCATTGACGACATCCTTGTTTACTCGTGAAGCAAGGAGGATTATGCCAATCACCTCAGGGAAGTTTTGCAGACACTTCGTCAGCAGCAGTTGTATGCTGAATTTTCAAAATGTGAATTTCGGTTGGAGTCCGTCGCCTTTCTGGGTCATGTTGTCTCTAGTGAGGGGATTCAGGTAGATCTCAAAAACATTTCAGCCCCGACAGAGATCCGTAGCTTTTTGGGTTTGGCAGGGCATTATTAGAGGTTTTTAGAGGGGTTCTCCACCCTCGCCTCCCCATTAACTAGATTGATGCAGAAGACAGTCAAGTTCCAGTGGTCAGACGCTTGTGAGAGAAGGTTTCAGGAATTGAAGTCAAGATTGACCTCGACACCGATATTTGCTTTGCTGGAAGTCACGGAAAGATTTGTGGTCTAGTGTGATGCCCTAGGGTTAGTTTAGGGTGTGTATTGATGCAACATGGGAAGTTTATAAAGTATGCTTCAAGGAATCTCAAGAATCACGAGAAGAATTACCCTACGCATGACTTGTAGCTTGCAGCAGTGGTATTTGCCTTGAAAATATGGTGGCATTATCTTTATGGGGTCCATGTGGATATGTTATCGGACCACAAGAGTCTCCAATATATTTTCAAGAAGAAGGAGGTAAACTTAAGGCAGTGGCAGTGGTTGGAGTTTCTTAAACACAATGATATGAACATCTTGTACCATCCAGGAAAGGCGAATATCGTGGCCGACTCCCTTAGTCGGAAGTCCATGGGTAGTTTGGCCCACTTGGGAGCGGATCAGAGGCTCCTAGCTCGGGAGGTTTATCAATTGGCTAGTCTTGGGGTTTGTATTTCGACCCAAATGAGGAGGAAATTATGGTGCACAACATAGCAGAATCGTCGCTTGTAGCGGAAGTCAAGGAAAATCAGTTCATTGATCCAACATTAGCACAATAGAAAGAGGCAGTTCTAAGTAACAAGATCTCACCATTTGCACTCGGCAGTAATGATGGTGTGTTGCGATGCCAAGGTAGGCTATGTGTTCCCGATGTGGATAATCTTCGAGGGAGAGTAATGGCGGAGGCTCATCATTCCAGGTATTCAGTGCACCCAGGTTCTACAAAAATGTACCATGATCTCAATGAAATTTATTGGTGGAGCGGTATGAAGAGGGGCGTGGCGGACTTTGCGTCGAAGTGTCCAAATTGTCAACAAGTAAAAGCCGAGCATCAGTGGGGTAACCCAGCTTATGGAAATACCAACGTGGAAATGGGAGATGATCAATATGGATTTAGTGGAAGGACTACCTCATACTCAATGCAAGTTCGACTCAATTTGGGTGATAGTGGATCGACTCACCAAATCAGCTCACTTCTTGCCAGTCAAGTCCACGGATACTGTAGAATAATATGGCCGATTGTATATCAAAGAAATAGTGAGGCTTCATGGTAATCCACTTTCTATTATTTCAGATCGAGGGGGTTCAGTTCACAGCTAACTGTTGGAAGACATTTCACTAAGGTTTGGGCACTCAGGTAAATCTCAGCACAATTTTTCATCCGCAGACCGACGGTCAAGCAGAGCGAACCATTTAGATGCTTGAAGATATGTTGTGGGTTTGTGTCTTGGATTTCAAAGGTATTTGGGATGATTACTTGGCCCTTATAGAATTTTCTTACAATAACAGCTTTTAAGCTAGCATTCAGATAGCCCCATTTGAAGCATTGTACGGGAGGAGATGTTGATCTCCGATCGGGTTGTTCGAAGTAGATGAAGCAGAATTGATAGGGCCGGATCTCATGCACCAGGCTATGGAAAAAGTTAAAGTCATTCAGAAAAGGATGAAGACTGCTTAGAGTCTCCAGAAATCCTATACTAACGTGCGTCGAAGAGAATTGGAGTCCCAAGTAAATGATTGGGTATTCTTGAGGGTGTCTCCGATGAAGGGAGCTATGTTTGGGAAGAAAGGGAAACTGAGTCCTAGATATGTTAGTCCTTATCTGATCACTCAAAGGATCAAACAAGTCGCTTATAGGCTGGAATTGCCCCCTAAAATGTCCTTAGTGCACCCGGTGTTTCATGTGTCCATGTTAAGAAAAGTGGTTGGAGATCCGTCCACCATCGTGCTAGTTGAAGACATCAATGTTACTGAGGAGTTATCATATGAGGACATTCCGGTGGCTATTCTAGATAGGCAAGTCCGTAAATTTCAAAATAAGGAAATTGCATCAGTTAAAGTGCTATGGCAAAGTCAACAAGTCAAAGAGGCCACGTGGGAAGCGGAAGAAGAGATGAAAGAAAAATACCCCCATTTGTTTGAACAAGTCTAGAAGCGGTCATGTGAATTCTTGTCCCTAAGTGAACTAGTATTGTGTCCCATTTGGTGCGAAGACACCCTATTTCTTCCCTAAATGCTTTACTATTGTAATGCTCCATGTTGTGCCAAAATTTTGTGTGTTGTGATTATTTGAGCCATAGGCAACCCTTATTGGTAAATGAAAGTTTTGTGCTCTTGCGATAAGTAAATGGCTTATGATAGTGCAGTTTGGTAATGATTAATTTAGTTGTGTGTAATGTACCAAAATGGTTAAAACTGTGTCAGACTCCTTAAGGTAGTCAATTATGTGCAAGTGTAAAGGTAATGAATTATTTACCAGCTATAGGGATAACAAGATTTGTGTAATGGTGTTTGGAAATGTGTTTTGGGGGCTCTCTGGCAGGTAGATGTGTCCAAATTACAAAGGGAACTCTGGAAATTTTTGTCTAAAATATGAGAGTTAGATAAAATTTAGGAGCTTGCATATCATGTTATTAAACAATCCGAATTTCAAAATCCTCATTCGAGGACAAATGATCTTAAGCGGGGGAGGTTGTAAGGCCCCGAGAAAATGAGTGCTCAAATTCTAAGAAACTCCTAGAGTCAGTACACCAATGGTCGGATCCCTTATTACTTATATTTTGCTAAAAAGTCTAGAGTTAAATTTTTCCAAAAAAGTGTCCGTTTTACGGTTCAGAATGCGGTCGCAGATCAGGTATGCGGACCGCATTTCTGCCACAGAGTTGATCAGGTGAGCAGCCAAATTGGATGTTGAAAATGCGGTCCATTATGCGACCGCATAATCAGTATGTGAACCGCATTCCTACTACAGAGTTAATTAGAGAGTTGGTCTACATTGATGTTAGAAGTGCGGTCCATTATGTGATCGCATAGTCAATATGCGGACCACATAGTTGTTGCATAATTCCCACAAGGATTTTTGAAGGTCAGTTCTGAGGTGCAGGGTCGCATACAGTATGCGGACCGCATTCCCATCGCATACTCAGGGGAGATGTTAAGTTATTGGGACACATCCGCGGTCCAATTTGTGGACCGCATGTCAATTCTGCGACCGCCGACTCGGGCTTCTATTTGCTATAAAACCCGACCCCTCTCTAATAAAACACCCCAACCCGTTATTTTAACTTAGTTTCTGGACAAAATAAGAGAGAGGGAAGAGAGGTTCTTGAGAGAGAAAGTGGTCTTCATCAAATTGATTCTTCAAAAACTAGCCGGGCAGTGGAAAATCCTAATTGATTGCCTTGGTCCCCACTCTTACAGGTAAAATCCCTAACCCTTTTTCCTTGATTTCCACATTTTAAGCTAAGGGAGGGAGTCTCGTACATTGATTCTTGAAATAATGGGTGGAAACTCACATGCATGTCTTTCAAAACCTAAAATCTAGTAAGGGGAATTGGATAGAAGTAAGGGAATATGCTTGATAACGTAAATAAGCTTGGATATCGTGAACTTCAATTCAAAGGCACATGTATTAATTTGTGAACTAGATTGACGTGGCTAGATTGTTTGGTGACTGAGAATAGGAGTTTAAAAAGGGAATTCAACTCCAGGTACATATGGCTAATTTTTTATCCTTGTGAAATTGCGATGCATATATGCTTGGTAGGTGATAAGTACGTAAATTACTTTTGAATTTCTTGTGATTGGTACGCTGTGATTGTGTTATGTGGTAGTAGTTGAGGAATAATTGACTAAGGAAAATTGTTACTATTGCAATTGGAAATAACTTTAGTAACAATATCTATCGGTTGCTGAATATGATGGAAATAATATTGATGGTTATGAGAACACTTGTACAATTGTTGTTGTTACTTCGTGAGAAGTATTGTTGTTGATCTTTGTGAATTATTATTATTGTTGTGTTGGTTGTGGAATGGAACAGTTCGGTGGGATCGGGTTGCACGCCGCAACACGAAGTTATAAGGTGCGGGTTGTGGTGATAAGGATGGCCGAGGTAATAAGGGTGGACAAGGTAAAAGGGCGGAAAAATGATCGAAATCGCTCTAGAAATAAATATTTGGGTAAATTTGTGAAATCATTTGGTGTGGAATTGTGGAAGGTGGGAAACCTGGAGGATTGAAACTTGTTTGGCTTGATTGTACTTTTCGTGTGTAAATTGGTTGTTGCTTTTATTGCTGTTTTCTACTTGTGTACTGCTTGAGTTTACTTGAGACAAGGTTTGTCCATACATACCAGTACAATTCAAATGTACTGACATCTCTTTTGCCGGGGGTAATACATTCGAGTTATGGTTGTAAGTGGATCTATAGCAGGTACTCCGGTCCACCAACCGTAGCTCCTCCTCACTTCCGGTCAGCAGAATTGGTGAGCTGCTTTCCTTCTAGAGCCCTGCATGGCTCATGCCGCTTCTGTTCCTATCTTTTGGATAGCTCCTCCTCACTTCCGGTCAGCAGAATTGGTGAGCTGCTTTCCTTCTAGAGCCCTGCATGGCTCATGCCGCTTCTGTTCCTATCTTTTGGAATCTTGATTTGGTATTTGTAAAAGGTATAGCCGGAGCCTTGTTACCGACAAATATTGTATTAACTTCTTTCATGTTTAGATGCTCCGTAGACAGGAAATGTGGGTCATAAACTTATGTAATGTGTATTTTGTATATTGGGGCAATATCGTATGTAAACCACGCTAGGAACCATATACTTTATTTATGTTTTAAATATATCATATGGTCATTTAACTTGGATAATAAGTAATGGAAGATTTGGGGTAATACGTGGGTTAGGAAAGTCACCCAAGTCCACTGGACTGGGGATACCCGGTCGAGTGTCGTTCGTGTCCCTCGGAGTTGGGGTGTGACACTTCCATGATGATTGGCATGCTATATGATTTCAGTCCTGAGTTTTAAACGCTGTTTAAAAATACTTAGTCACATTCTTGAGATTTTAAAGACTTAAACGATAATTTCCTAATAATTAGAACCGATAACTAAAATCTGACTTTACTGCATAACTCACATGCATATTCTAGTCTTAGTCTTGATCGGGATGCATGCCACAATGATGTTACGCTGATATTGCGCTTGTGTGGTAGGAGCCCCTCTAGAGTCTGAACCCCCACAGTGAGCGCGGGTACCCAAATGGATCAGGCTGCATGCCGTAACGGTCATATACATTGCATTGCATTCATGCTTTGATGTTTCTGCTTTATCTGATTCTGTATTGTTGTCATTTCATCGTTAAGTATTCTAAACTGTTAGTTATAACTTTACATTATGGTATTTTCGTGAATTCTCATCTTCAGTCATTATATATGCTTATTACTCACTGAGTTGGAAGTACTCACTTTACTCCTTACACCATGTGTGCAGATTCAGGTGCTTCGGGAGCTTAGTTGAGTAATTTGCTGTCTTCCAGAGTTATTTCGGAGTTGTGGTGTCCGCAGGACCCGACTTCTCCCCCTTATCCATTTATATTTCCGCATCTTAGATTTAGGTACTTCTAGGATATATTATTCGGTTGTATTAAGAGGCTTTAAACTCGTGACCCCAGGTCCTTTGGGAGTGAAATTGGTTTTACTATGGTTTTTCTGCATTGTTCTATCTACTATCGAGATTATTAACCTGGATAACTGTTACAATTATTCCATTAGTGTCAAAAAGTTTTCATATTTGGGTTGTGAGTGCTGAAATGGTCGGGCTTTCCTACCATTGGTATTGGGCGCCATCACAACCAGGATTGAGGTCGTGACACTCACGTATCACCAAACTTCTTTGCTTAGGCAAGTTAGCCCCAGCTTTGAACAATGACTCTTCAGTGTAATCAAGCAGTACGTGCTGAATTTTTGCCTCAAGCTCTTTTAATCGTCGCTACGATAGAAGAGACTCCTTTTTATCAACTGGTAACTGTTTCAGGTCACGTCTTCTAAGCTTGATTTTAGATATTGTTTATGTTGAGTACCGACACTTTTTTTTTGGTGGGCAGCTAGTTGACACATTAGTTTTATTATCTTTCAGACATTTGCAATGTGACAAATTTATCAATTTTTAAAATGACACAAATAAAATAGAAGACAAATTGTACAATAATACCTTCTAGCCAAAAAGTTATTTCTAGTAGTAGCAGATCACCTGTCACAAACATTTATCATTATTTAAATACGAAAGATAACTAATCTTTCAGAAAAAATCCAAAAGAATGTAACCATACTGTAGTGTTTATGTTTCGACGCATCAATAGTCAAGGTTAGGAAAACAAAATCAAGACTTTGGATTATTTTATTGTTATAAAACTTGCTGGTCCTTATTTCATATTCATTCAGGAAAAATGGATATAAACAATTTTCATTCTCCTCATATACATGGTGAAGAACAAATAACAAATAATTATACAGTAAACTAACCTGCTTCAAAAACCACTAATTTCGTCAATTTAACAAAAATTCACATAATTTTGCCGGTGAAAATTTCCAAGGTATTTTGTCTTTCTTAAAAAAAGGACTATCATATCAAGCGAATTGCAGACTATTTGGAATGTACAGAATTTTTCTCTCTTGGCATACATTCTGTTGGGACCGCGGGTACCCTCACCCCAACCACGCATTAGTATGATATTGTCCGTTCTGGGACAAGCCCTCACGGATTTGTTTTTGAGCACCTCCCAAAAGGCCTCATACTAATGGGTTGGGTAACCATATATATTTTGGTCACCTTTCTCCATCTCATCCGGTGTGGGATGGGATTTGCACCCGAACAAACATTCTCGGTAATTAAGTAGAAAAAAATATACTTTCTCGGTAACTAAGTAGAGAAAAGATATTAATGTAACATGATAGAGACAGGAAAATAGGCCTTGTATTGAAGAGGCAACATATGAGCCTTGACCAATGCATTTCAGGGTAGATTTTAGATCAATATATTCATATGATCCTTTATTGCTATGTCTGATATTTGTTTCTAAATAGCGTGAAGCCTGATTGGTATTTGTATTGCTTTTGATTTAAATTTTAACTTTGCACTTGGCCAAGAGGTTCTTCCTGCTATAGTAATAAATATGATACCAAGTTAATTGATTATATAACTTTCTCCAATGCAATTTATGCAGCAGCTATTTTGAAAATCAGGAAAATAAGAAAGCCAAATTCACCTTATAACTATCGAATAAGAAAAGAGAAGATTGAATGAAACATAGGAAGCTATCTCAAGATGGACATAATATAGCAATGATAAGAGAAAACAGTAGGAAGCAGAGCGAGGAATGAAATAAGAAAGAATAGCAATACAGCTAGCATCTTCTTTGTTCTTACCCACCTACATTTGGGGGGAAAACTTTTACTACTGGATTATCATAGTTTAGAAAGGGAAATGTCTCATGGTAGTATGTTTTTTCTCTTGATGCCAATGAACAATGATCGATTGTACAGCAAAAATAGTGTTACCAAAGTTTATTAAATGACAGATAAAGCTTTCTACTTAGACGATGATAATGCAAAAGATGTCCACATAATACTAAGTATGTTAAATGATTTCCAAGAAATAAACTTTCGAAACTAAATAATTCCACCAATATAGACTTCGAGGAATATATGTACAAAAAGGAAAAGACCATTTATTCAAAGCTCAACAATGAAATACTGCATATTACTTATGTTTTGTGTCTATTTCTAGAAAGTTACAGAAGAAAATTATGTTATTGCTATAGTGAGCACTTCCAATGTTATAATCTCAAATGGCATGTAAAATTTTTTAATTACACGATGATAATGTAAAAAGTGTCCACATAACACTCCAAGAAGAACTGATTATTAGCCAAAGGATGTCAAATTGTTTCCAATAAATGTCTGATCCAAGCTTCAGGTCCACCTAGGTGATGTTTGATATAGATGTAAAAAAATTTCCCTTAATTTTGTCAATCCAAACATGATCTACAACTTGACCGTTCTCTTAACAATTCATCGTCAATATGGCATGAAACCTCCATAACTTGTGATCCATGGAACATTTTGCCTGTAAAAACAGTCACACTTTTATGAGCTAAATAGTTGTGGTGAATTATTTGATCATGAAAAGAGTTGAAATTTCCTACAAGGGGTTAACCTGCAAATATAAATTTTTAACGTTCCGAAACAAATTTGAGCTATCAAAGGTTATAAAAATGTTAATTACTTGCTCGGAGAAAATATGAAGGACAAATTTAAAGAACAAGAAGGGTACCAATTTGAAATAAAACTTAGTTTTCAAAAATATAACACATCAGATGTCACGACTCAGATTTTCCACCATCGGGAGTCGTGATGACGCCCACTAATATGAGCTAGGCAAGCCGACTATTTGAACAATTTACCCTTTTACCCATTTTATATTCTTTAACAATGATAAAGTAATAACGTGCAAACAACAAAATTTACAATAAGATGAAGAAAAACAATAAATTATCTGAATATGTATCTAAAACAATTGTTTGAGCCTAGACTACTCAGAATTGGTATCACAATTTTACAAATGATGTAATGATACTACACACAAAGTCTAGAAGATAAAAGATACATTGTTTCTGAACTAAGTAAATGAAATAGGAATACAGGGATAGATGGAAAAGCCAGGGCCTGCGGATGCCTATAGGACTACCTTAGATCTTCGTGTGGACTGAAGGAAGCCACCCAATCTATGGTCCAAAAGCTGTTGCTCGGGGATCTGCACATAGTACAACATGTAGTATCAACACAACCGACACCATGTGCTGGTGAGTACCTAGCCTAACCTCGAATAGTGACGAGGCTAGGACTAGACTACCAAATAAACCGGTGCAATTCAACTATATACAGTGCAAAAGAAGAACAATAACATAGGGTCAAGTATGGGAGGGGAAAAATATTGCGAGGAAACATCAATTAAGAATAGAAAGATAGCGAAAATAAAAGGAACAACATTATAAGCTTTCAACAAGAATTAGAAATAAAACAAGTGCACGGTATCACCCTTCGTGCTTTTACTGTCGTCCTCACAAAACAATCAAGTAATGAAAATGTGCACTACATCACTCTTCGTGCTTTTACTCTCGTCCTCACCATATAATCAATATAATCGGTATAAAATTGTACATCGTGCGATACAATATCACCCTTCGCGCTTTAACACTATCCCTAACCCAAACAACAATCACAAATAATAGAGAAAGGAAATAATTAAAATTAAAATAAGAATCCCGGCAAGGGAATAATATTCAACAAACAAGTCCCGGCAATAGAGATAACATCAAAAGTAACAATATTCAGGCAAGGGAGATAATATAATGATTCTCTTCTTTTTTTCACTTTTACTTCACAACTCACTTCACAACTTGAGCCAATGATTTAAAGTGTTTAATTATAACTTACAATTTCATATTTCATTATATAACTTGAGTCAACGCTCCTCGGTGTTCGAATATCATAATTATTTTCACAAACTTTTCCCAAAAATAGAATTCATCATCAACACATGAATGACACAACGAAGTCATAATCACAATAGAAGACTAATGGTCATGCTTGACACCAACGTATAGATACTCGTCACCATGCCTATACGTCGTACTCAACAAATACCACATAGCAAATAAGACTCGTATCCTAATCCCTCAAGCTAAGGTTAGACCAAACACTTACCTCGATTCCATGAACACAATTTACATCTCAACTTTCACTTTACCCGTTGATTCCACCACCAATTCGCTCGTTGTTAGCCATAAGTTACTTAATTACATCAATAAATGCTAAATGAATCAATTACAATGAATGAAAATAAGTTTTTCAAAGTTTTACCCAAACAGTCAAAAATCGCCCCAGGACCACGTGGTAAAAACTCGTGGTTCAACCAAAATCCTACTAACCATTCCCCACGAACCCAAATATATAATTTATTTTTGAAATCGAACCACAAATCCCCAATTTATGAAAAATCCAGGTTCTACCCAAAACACCCAATTTTTCCCATGAAAATCTTTGATTTTGAGTTGAAATCATGTGAAAAGATATTAACGATTGAAGAAAACGAGTTAAAATTGACTTACAATCGATTTGGAAGAAGAGTTGTCTATGAAGAATCGCCCAAGAGTGTTTTGATTTTGAAAAAGTGAAAAAAATAAAAGATTTTCGGCCAAGTTATAAAATTGCAGGTTGCAAATGTCACAATTACGACAAGGGTTCGCAATTGCGAACCAAGACTTCTGCTAATCTTGCATTTGTGAAGTGACACTTGCATTTGCAAGGCCGGAATTGCGAACAAACGACAACACTAGCGGTGATAGGCCCAAAAAGGGTGTATCGCATTTGCGAGGAAGGGCTGACCTGGGCTGCTTGCAAGCCTGAAATGCCACATATGAAGCATGCAATTTTCCAAGTCAACAATCCACCCGGTGGCCTATCAAAAACTCACCCGAGCCCTCGGTGCTCCAAATCAAACACGCACACCAATCAAAAAACATCAGACAGACTCGATCGTGTGTTCAAATCACCAAAATAACATCATCAACTATGAATTTAGTATCAAAATCATGAAATTTCTTTAGAGCTTCAATTTTCTAAATTTTTAGCAAATACGTTCCGATTTACGTCATTTCAAGTCAGTTTCTCACCAAATTTCACATACTCATCGTAAATCATATATAAGAGATGTACTGGGTACCAGAACAAAAATACCGGCCTGATAGATCAAGTTTTAAACACATTTTATTTTTAAAAATTCATAAATATTCAAGAAAATAATTTTCTTTTAAAATTTATTTCTGGGGCTTGGGACCTCGGAATTCGATTCCGGACATACGCCCAAGTCCCATATTTTCCTACAAACCATCCGGGACCGCCAAATCACGGATCCGAGTTCGTGTACCCAAAATGTTGACCGAAGTAAACTTAAATTCATTCTAAAGAAAAAATTCATCATTTTCACAGATTTTTATATATTGGTTTTATGGCTACATGCCCAGACTGTGCACGTAAATTGAGGTGAGATAGAAAAGAGGTTTTTAAGGCCTCAGGATACCGAATTTACTTTAAAAAAAGTGATGACCTTTTGGGAAAAATATCATCACATTCTACACATCTAAAACAATCATTCGTCCTCGAACGAAAAGAAGAAGGAAGTACTTGAGTCGGGGAAAAGATAGGGATAACGGCTCTACATATCGGACTTGGAGTTCCAGGTCGATGCCTTAGCGGGTTGACCTCTCCACTGAACACCGCAGAAGGAAAACTATTCGATCTCAATTGACAACATGCCGGTCTAAAATAGCTATCGGCTCCTCCTCACAGGACAAGTCCTTGTCCAACTAGACAATGCAGAAATCTAACGCGTGGGATGGATCGCTGTGATACTTTCGAAGCATGGATACATGAATCACTGGATCCACAGTTGATAAGCTTGGTGGAAACGCAAATATGTAAGCAACCTCTCCCACTCGATCAAGAATCTCTCACTGGCCAATGAACCTAGGGCTAAGGTTGACCTTCTTCCCAAATTTCATCATGCCCTTAATAGGTGATATTCGAAGCAATACCCGCTCACCGACATGCAATGCCATACAGGTAATTCCTCCAAATCTTCAACACGTGAACAATGGATGCTAACTTCAAATCATGAACCCGATAGTTTTTCTTATGAATCTTAAACAACCGCAGAGCATAGGCAATGACCTTGCCATCTTGCATCAACACTGCACCAAGTTTAATACGAGATGCATTACAATAAACTGCATAAGGCCTTGAACCAGTGGGAAAAACCAACCGGTGCTGTAGTCAAATCTATCTTGAGTTTCAAAAAGCTCGCCTTAAACTCGTCTGACCATCTAAACTGGGTACCCTTCTGGGTCAACCTGGTCATCGAGTCTGTAATGGATGAAAACCCCTCCACGAATCGACGATTCTAGCCTGCCAACCCCAATAAACTCTGGATCTCTGTAGCTGATGCTGGTCTAGGCCAATTCTTGACCACCTCAATCTTCTTCAGATTAACTTGAATACCCTCTACTGATACAACATGGCACAGAAATGCAACTGAACTCAACCAGAACTCATACTTCAAAAACTTGGCGTACAATTGACTGACCCTCAAAGTCTGAAGAACCATTCTAAGATGTTGCTCATGATCCTCCCGGCTGCGGGAATATATCAAAATAATATCAATGAAGACTATCATGAATGAATCCAAGTAAGGCCTGAACACCCGTCTCATCAAATCCACAATAGTTGTTGGGGAATTTGTTAACTCGAATGACATCACCAATAACTCATAATGCCCGTATCGAGTGCGAAAAGCTATCTTAGGTACATTGGATTCTCTAATCCTCAAGTGATGGTAGCCGGATCACAAGTCAATCTTCGAAAATATCTTGGCACCCTGAAGCTGATCAGAAAAATCATCAATCCTCGGCAATGGATACTTATTCTTTATTGTAACCTTGTTCAATTTCCAGTAATCAATGAACGTTCTCATTGATCCGTCCTTCCTTTTGACAAACAACATCAGCTTACCCCAAGGCGAAACGCTAGGTATAATGAAGCCTTTTTCAAGCAAGTCTTGCAACTGCTCCTTCAAATCTATTAACTTAGGCGGGTCCATACGATACATCAAGATAGAAATGGGCTTAGTTCCCGGAGCCAAATTAATGCAAAAGTCAATATACCTATCGCGTGGCATACCGACAAATATGAAGGGAATACCTTAAGAAACTCATGAACAATAGGCACAAAATTAATAAAAGGTACCTCAGCAGTAGAATCATGAATACAGGACAAATACGCCAAACACCTTTTCTTGACCATACGCCAAGCCTTTATATATGAGATAACACCACGAGCAGAATGACCATGAGTCCCTCTCCACTCTAAACGAGGTCAGCCTGGAAAGGCTAAGGTGACAGTCTTGCGTGAATGTCCAAGATAGAGTGTAAGGTGTTAACTAATTTATCCCAGTAAGACATCAAAATTAACCATGTCCAAAAGAAGCAAATCTACACGAGTCTCAAGAACCCAATCACAACTACACAAGAACGATGAACTAGATCTACCACAATAGAGTCACCCACAGGTGTAGAAACATAAATGAGAGAGCTCAAAGAATCACTAGGCATGACCAGATACGGTGTAAAATAAGATGACATATAGGAATATGTAGATCCTGGATCAAATAAAACTAAAGAATCTCTGCTACAAACTAGAATAGCAAATGTAATAACTGCATCGAAAGCCTCAGCCTCGAGCATGGGTGGAAGAGCATAACATAAAGGAGGAGGGGGGGGCACCAGCCTGAACTATATCTCTAGGATGCCATGCTACTGGCTGGCCTCCACCTCTAGTGGCTTGAGCTCCACCACTAATACCTCTACCTCCATCTCAAGGTGCCTGGGTGGGTTGTGGAACACTCGGTGCATGAACCATTTTACGAGAACCCTGATGCTGATATAGCTGCTTGATGCTCGGGGGAAAAACCTATAAAATTTACCCATATCACCACAAGTGTGACAAGCCTTCGACTACTGAGACTGCTGACCCTGATAACCTGAATGACTACCCTAAAAACTCTGGAGCAGTGGTGCACTGATAGAAGCTGGTAATGCATTGTAGGGCTGCTAATCAGAATACTGCACATGGGAACTACGACGACCTAAAGCACTGTGAGAAACCTGAAGTGCTGACGAAAAAGAACTAGGAGGATAACCCCTACCATAAGAATCCCTGCCTCTAAACAAGGTACCACTGAATCGGCCTGACTGACGGACCTCTTGTCAGATGTATGACCATCTCCCTGTGATAGAACCATCTGAACGCTCCTGGCCTCATTGGCTGCCTCCTGGAAAGAAAGATCACTCCCTGTTTCCTTGGCCATTTGAAGTCGAATAGGGTGGATAAGTTCCTTAATGAACCTCCTCACCCTCTTGGTGGGGAGTATGACAATAGATGATGAGCCAAGTCGATGAATCTGGTCTTGTCTTGAGCAACAGTTAAATAACCCTTCTAGAGACGCTCAAACTACTTTCGATAGGCCTCTCTCTTAGTGATAGGGAGAAACTTCTCCAAAAATAGCTGCGTAAACTTCTCCCAAGTCAAAACTAGTGATCTGACTGGTCTAGCAAAACAATAATCTCTCCACAAAGTCTTAGCCCATCCTGAGAAGCAAAAAGTAGCAAAATTGACCCTATTGGTCTCCACTATCCCCACGTTCCTGAGAACCTCGTGACAACTATCTAGATAATCATAGGGATCCTCAGGAGATGCACCACTGAAACTAGTAGTGAAGAGCTTTGTGAACTTGTCCAATCTCTACAAAGCATCGGCAGACATATCTGCTCCATCACTTGTTTGAGCTACCACACCCGGCTGAACTACTCCAATCTGTTGAACTACTGGAGTCTGAATCTGGGGAACTACCTTCTCTGGAGTGCGAGTAGGAGGAGTGTGGGATCCTCCTCTAGCCTCAGAGATGGCTGGTGCTACAAAAACCAAGCCTGCCCGGGTGACACTCTCCATAAGGCTCACTAGACGGACCAGAGCATTATGGAGTACTGGGGTAGCAATAAACCCCTCTGGGACTGAGCTTGGCCCACCGAAATTGCCGGGATCGTACCTCATCATCAAAGTCAACCCGAGGCTATGCCACTGGTGCTGCTGCTCTAGTGATATACTCAAACTACACTTTAATAAAGAGTGTAAGGCGGTCGGTGTCAAATATAACAACCCAACAAGGTTGGGGACGAATCCTACAAGGAATAGGTCTGAAAATCTTAATTGTTCAGTGTGTTGCTCGAATACAATCCTATCTCTGTTCGGTTAAGAGTAACAAGAAATGATTTATAGTGACAAGAGTACGTATGGTGTTTGTTTTGATGTAACAACTAATTGAAGCATTTAACGAGTTAACAATTGGATTAAAGCAACCAAGGTTGTGTCCCCTTGAATGAAATGTAATGTTTACAGGTGTTAATATGATACATTTCTAATGGAAGGTTCTTATGATATGCCAATGATGTCTAAGTTACTACCCACTATTTCCCAATAAATGAGTAGTATTTCGTCTTTATAATTTTCTCAAATGTAAAAGAGTAGAAACTAAGAATCATCAATAAATGCAAATTAAAACACACTTATTCCAAAGCAATTTTATCAAACAAGGTTTAAAGCCATGAGTCATTGATATCTACTTCTACCAAATTCTAACTCACTTTACCAAGAAAAGCTATAGTGTAATGGCTTTTGTTAATGTTTGCAACCACTAACAATAAATAAGGAAAGAAAAGTAAATATATATCAAACAAGCCATTATACATATTTTCATTGTCAAACACCCATGAACATAACACCCATTTAGGGTCCACCACCTTAGTATTTAGAGTTAGCTACACATGTTACGATACAAAAACCAACCAACATTTAATGTCATAAATGCGTAAAAGAAGAGAATCTTCAGCCAAAAGCTTCTAAAAAGAGGGAATATTTATCCTTTGGAATGTATCTCTAACGTTAGACAAGATGACCCCACAAGGGCATCATAAAACTATTTATAGTGGGGTGAAAATCGGGACAGAAAATGGATAAAGTTGCCTTTTCAGGTCAAGTTTGCGACCGCATTCTTGTCGCTAAACAAGTATGCGTTCCTCATTTTGAGCGTCACCACCGCATAATGAAACCCTAGTCTTCAGGTCACCTTCGCATTCCTATTTTGCGGTTCGCGTTTGGGTTCTGCGACCGCAGATTGCATCGCATATTTGACCTTCAGTTGTCCTCATGTTTGGTTTGTGGTGTATTATACGATCGCATAGTGTACTACATTCTTGACTTGATTTTTAGCTCGGTACTCTACCTTATTATGCGATTTGTTGCACACTTTTGCGGTTGACATGTCTGATCTGCGATCGCGTAGTAGATCGCAGACAAGTACCGGTGCCATATTTAGCTCTTTTCTTGTCTTTTTTCTTCCATTTTTGTTTCCTAGGGCTCCCTTTCCTATTGTACTGTAAAAACAACAAATCTACATAAGTATCAGTTATAATTGCATTAAAACAAGCCAGAATCTAAGCAATAAGTATTGAAATGTGGCGAAATTCTCTGGCACATCATCTGGGCTGAGCTCTGCCCCAACCTCGGACTCTAGCACGACCTTAGCCTCGCCTCTGCCCCTCGTGGGAGCTGCTGCTAGGGGCTAGGGCTGCTGGTCAGTGGAAGAGGAAGCACGTGTTCTCGCCATCTGCGAAAGAATAATGTATAAATTCAGTTAGTTTTGAGAAACTAAACCGCATGACAGGAATGAATAAATGTGAAGTTTTTCATAACTCTGTAGCCTCTGGGGGATAAGTACATACGTCTCCGTACTGATTCCTTAGACTCTACTAAGCTTGTCTCTGAACTGTGAGACCCATGTAACCTAGAGCTCTGATACCAACTTGTCAGAACCCGGATTTCTCACCCTCGGGAGTCGTGACAGGGCCTACTAATGTGGGCTAGGTAAGCTTGACTGCTTGAAATTTTTACCTTTTTACCCATTTTATATTCTTTTACAATGATAAAACAATAACGTGCAACTAGTGGAATTTACAATAAGCAGAAGGAAAGCAATGATTTATTTGAATATGTGTCTAAAACAACTGTTTGAGCCCCGAATACTCAGAATTGATGTCACAGTTTCACAGACGTTCTAAGAATACTACATTTAAAGTCAAAAAGATAAAAGATGCATTGTTTCTGAACTAAGTAAATGAAATAGGAATAAAAGGATAGAAGGAAACACACTACCTTGGATCTCTATGCAGACTGAAGGCAACCACCCAATCTACGGTTCAAAAGCTGCTGCTTCGGGATCTGCACAAAGTGCAGCGTGTAGTATCAGCACAACCAACCCAATGTGCCGGTAAGTATCTAGTCTAACCTAGGTGAAGTAATGATGAGGCTAGGACTAGACTACCAAATATACCTATGCAATTCAACTATATGCAGCGGAAAAGAAGAACAGTGATATACTATCAAGTATGGGAGAAGGAAACATGATGCAGGGAAACATTAATTAATAATAGAATGAGGTAAATAAGAGGAACAAAACATCTCAGCTATCAAAGAGAATCAAAAATCAAATAAGTGCACGGCATCACCCTTCGTGCTTTTACTCTCGCCATCACCAAAAAAATCAAGTAATGAAACTATGCACGACACCACCCTTCGTGCTTTTACTCTTGTCCTCACCATAAAAATCAAGTAATGAATCTGTGTACGACATCACCCTTCGTACATTACACTCTTTCCTCACAAATCATACATGGCATAATCCTTCATTCTTTAACACTCTCTCACCAAATAATACACGGCACCACTCTTCGCACTTTAACACTCTTCCTCACACAAACAACAATCACAAACGATAGAGCAAAAAAATAAATGATATTACAATAAGAATCCCAGCAATGGGAACAATAATTCATGAAACAAGTCCCCATAAGTGAGATAACATCAAAAGCAACAATATCCTGGCAAGGAAGACAATATAATGATTCTCTTCTCCTTTTCACTTTTACTTCACAACTTACACAACTTGAGCCAATACTCTAAAGGGCTTAATTACTTCTTACAATTTCACATTTCATTATACAACTTGAGCCAATGCTCCTAAATGTTCAGATATCACAATTACTTCCACAAACTTCACCCAACAATAGAATTTATTACCAAAGCATGAATAACACAACAATGTCATAATAATCACAAAACAAGACTCACAGGCATGCTTGGCACGAACGTATAGATGCTCGTCGACATGCCTACACGCCGTACTCAACAAATACAACATAGAAAATAGGACTCGACTCATAATCCCTCAATCTAAAGTTAGACGAAACACTTATCTCGATGCCACGAACATAATTTACACCTCAACTATCGCTTTACCCATTGATTATACCACCAATTTGCTCGTATCTAGCCACAAATTACTTAATTATATCAATATATGCTAAATAAATCAATTCCAATGCATGAAAATAAGTTTTCCAAAGTTTTATCTAGAAAGTCAAAAATCACCCCCGGGCCCATATGGTCTAAACCCGAACCAAAACCCAATTACCCATTCCCCCACAAACCCAGATATAATTATTTTTGAAATTGGACTTCAAATCGAGGTTCAAATCCCCAACTTTTGAAAAATCTAGGTTCTATCAAAAACACCCTATTTTCCCCATAAAAATTATTGATTTTGAGTTCAAAATCATGTGAAAAGATGTTAATGAATGAAGAAAACGAGTGAAAATTAACTTACATACGATTTGGAAGAAAATTTGTCTTTGAAAAGAGTGAAAAAAAAGATTTCGGCAAGTTATAAAATTGAAGGTAGCAGATGTTGCGATTGTGACAGGGTTCACAATTGCGAATCCAGACTTCTGCTAAGTTTGCATTTGCAAAGTGAAACTCGCATTTGCAAGGCCAAAATTGCGAACAAACGATCACATTTGCGATGACATGCCTAAAAAGGGTGTATCACATTTGCGAAGGAAAATCTCGCATTTGTGAGGAAGGGGTTGCCTGGGCTGTTTCGTATTTGCGACTCAGCCTTCACATTTGCGAACTCGCATTCCGAAGCCTGCAGGCCTAGATAGCCACAGTTGAATTCTGCAACCTTTCAAGTCTAAAATCCACCCAGTGGCCTTTCCAAAACTCACCCGATCACTCGGGGCTTCAAGTTGTTGAAACACGTTCTCAAGTCGCTAAACTAAACGTGTGTTCATATTTGTAGGTTTTTATGAATGACAAACCGACGTGAACGAAACATTGACATATGCCGAAGTCCAAGCACATGAGAAACAAAGATCAAGATTTTGTAAAGCAACAAAGTTATACATGAGTCGTTCTATAATTGTGATCTTCATCCGACAATTGATTCAAGACTTGGCTTCTCTCGTAAAATCATTTTTATCAAACCATGCATCTTTAATTTAAAGCAAAATGATTTTCAAACATTTCATTTTAACCTAAATGATTTTTAAACATGTCTTTCAAATCTGGACAAAGATAATCGATTATGTACCTTATGATAATCGATTATGTTAAGGCAGTGTTCACCAGATTTTTCAAAGCTACAAGATAATCGATTATGTACCTTATGATAATCGATTATGTTGAGGCAGTGTTCACCAGATTTTTCAAAGCTACAAGATAATCGATTATCTGCCTTAGACTAATCGATTATGTTGAGACAGTGAGCATCAGATTTTTCAAAGTAGCAAAATAATCGATTATGGCTTTTCAGGTAATCGATTATATTAAAGACCGTTGCCAATATATTTTCAAACGCTGAAAAATAATCGATTATGTATAATCAGACAATCGATTATGTTAAGCATAAAATCGGGAATTGATTTTTGAACGTTGTCAGGTAATCGATTATACGATTTGGATAATCGATTATTCTGCTTAAAATATGGGATTTATTTTTGAACGTTGGCAGATAATCGATTATGCAGAATCAGATAATCGATTATCCTAGCACAAAATCAGCAATTTGTGATTGGCAATTAAGCAACGGTCTTGGGTGTTTTGAGCACTATAAATACATCAAAATCACTCTTCTAAGCACAACAACTGAATACATTCTTGCTAAAGCTTACATACTCTCTTTGCAATCATTTTATATTCATTTCATAAGTTTTTGAGAGCCAAGCTCTTGACGAAATTGTTGTGTTCTTGAGCGTATTGTTTTTACTCATATCTACTCTATAAAGAGAGTCTTGTCTTGAGTGCTAAGTGTTTGTACACACTTGAAGGGATAGTCTAATCCCTTGTTGTAAGAAGGAAAAGTAGTTCCTCGGTTTGAAGTCTTGAGGTGCGGTATCCTCGAGCAGGTTGAAGTCTTGTAGAGTGTATATCTACGAGCAAGTGTAACGGTTTGTTATGCACCCGTAAGCTTAACGAAGTTAGTGTAAAACTCGAGAGAGTCTCTCGGGGACTGGACTAACCACGTGTTGTGGTGAACCAGGATAAAATTCGGTGTGTTCTCTCCTTATCTCTTTAATTATTGCACTTATGTTATTCCTGCAATTTTTAATTCCGCAAATTTACATTGTTTTTTATTATAACGCTATTCACCCCCCCCCTCTAGCGTTAAGCGTATATTCTAACAATTGGTATCAGAGCCATACTCTCTGAAAGACTTAACAGTTTGAGAGAAACTTTCCATGGCTTCTACTCTTAGTGTTTATGCAGGACTAGGTGAAGGACAATGCTTCACAAGGCCACCACTTTTCGACGGCACCAACTACACTTACTGGAAGGAGAGAATGAGGATTTTTATACAATCAAACAACTTCCAACTGTGGAAAATTATCAAAAATGGAGAACTACAACCTACCAAAAAGGTTGGAGAAGAACTCGTTCCAAAAACGAAAGATGAATACAACGCCGATGATATCAGAAAAATAGAGAACAACGCAAAGGCAATCAACATGATGTATTGTGCAGTGAACCCCGATGACTATCGAAAAATATCATGTTGCACCACTGCCAAGCAAATGTGGGACAAATTAGAAATCACCTACGAAGGTACGGACCAGGTAAGGGAAGCTAAAATTGATTTCCTAACCCACGAATATGAACTGTTTCGCATGAAGGAGAACGAGAAGATAGATGACATGTTCGAATGATTTTCAAAAATCGTCAATGACCTACACGCTCTCAAAAAGTCATTCACGGATAAGGAGCTTGTCCGGAAAATTCTACGAAGCCTCACTCCGGAATGGCGTTCCAAAGCCGATGCTATCCAAGAATCAGCCGGCATCACAAACGTCACCATCGACGGACTACGAGGTAATCTTAAAACTTATGAATCAACTATTTTTAACTCTCCGTTGGATGATCAAAGGAAAAGAAAGATTGCGCTCAAAGCATCAACTACTCAACCTCAAAACGATGAGGAGTCAAGTGATGAAGATGTCGAGCTTGGACTCGTTATTAAGAAATTTCACAAGTTCATGCAAAAAAAGTATGAACGAAAAGGTAAGCAACAAGGCGACCAATTGAAGTGCTATGGATGCGGAGAAATCGGGCATATCAAATCAAATTGTCCAAACATCAAAAAGGAGAAGAAACCATTCAAGAAACAAAGAGCATACATCTCTTGGGGAGGCGACTCCGGAGACGAGTCAAGTGATGGAGAAGGAAACGAGACCACAAACTTGTGTCTTATGGCACACGAAGAAAATCAAAATGAGGTATGTACTTCTTCTAAGAACTATTTCACTTTAGAAGAAATGCAAGATGCATTTGATGAGTTGTATAAAGAGTTTATTAGCGCTTCTAACTCTATAAAAGATTTAAGAATACAATTTTCTTCAAAAGAAAAGGATTTTGAAAAACTTACTCTTGAAAATGAGAAACTAAAAGAGGAAAACAAGTTTTATGGCAAAAGAAGCACCGATAAACCCGAAAGCTCAAATAAGGATTGTACTTCTTGCAAATCTCTAAAGGAAGAAGTAGAAAGTCTTAGAAGCACTTTGCACAAATTCAATTCTTCACACAAAAATCTCAATGAAGTGCTTGTAAATTTGAAATCCACTAAGCACGGTATAGGCTTTAAACACGAGACGAAAGAAAAAGTTGAGTCCATTCCTAAACCACCTAAGACTCAACTTAGGCAAAACAAAATAAATGTCACTCAACCTAGAGATTTTAATCCTAGAATTGCATCTCATTCTAGTACAAACACTAGAAGAAACGTTGGCATGTATAGACCACCCAGACAAGATTTTCGAAAACTACATCAAAACTATGTTCCTAAAAATAGAGTAAATAATTTTAGACCCCGAAATTACTATCATCCTAGAAGAATGCACAATCCGAATGTCATTTGTCATTATTGCAATAAAATTGGACATATTGCTCCCGCATGCTTCACTAGACATAGACATTTCACTGCAGGGCAATCACACCAATATGTTGCACCTAACGCACAAGGACCCAAAATGGCTTGGGTACCAAAATCTCAGTAATTTGTTTTTTAGGTGTGTTTGAAGGGATCAAGTGCACTTTGGTACCTTGATAGTGGATGCTCCAAACATATGACCGGGGATGCATCAAAATTCCTTCAACTAAAACCTACGGAAGGAGGAAATGTTATTTTTGGAGACAATAACAAAGGAAAAATTATCGGCATTGGATCGGTCGGTAAGGACGAATCCTCCTCCATTAAGCATATTTTGCTTGTTAAAGGTCTCAAACATAATCTCTTGAGCATAAGCCAATTATGTGACAAGGGAAATCTTGTATTGTTTGACTCCGAAGAATGCTTAGTTATCTGTCGTAGTGATTTTAAAATTATTCTTCGTGGTTTTAGAATGGATAACATTTATATGGTTGATCTTGAAAATTCTTCATCAAGTTATGTGAATTTTCTTTTGAGTAAAGAAGCCGACATGTGGTTATGGCATCGTAGAGTAGCTCATGTAAATATGAATCTTTTAAACAAACTAGTTTCACAAGATTTAGTACTTGGTCTTCCAAACATGAAATTTGAAAAAGACTCTACTTGTGATTCATGTCAAAAAGGGAAACAAACAAAAGCCTCTTTTAAATCCAAAAATGTTGTTTCAACCACTAGACCCTTACAACTTCTTCACATGGATCTTTTTGGACCATCTCGTGTTGAAAGTCTTGGTGGTATTCTTTATGCTTTTGTTATTGTTGATGACTATTCTAGATTTACATGGACATTATTTCTTGCTCATAAAAGTAATGCCTTTCAAGCTTTTAAAAGTTTTCTTAAACGTGTTCAAAATGAAAAGCACACAACCATCACTTCCATAAGAAGTGATCATGGGGGGGAGTTCGATCACAATCTCTTTGCGGACTTTTGTGAAGAACTCGGTATTGAACATACCTTTTCGGCTCCACGTACACCACAACAAAATGGAGTGGTAGAACGTAAAAATCGATATCTCGAAGAGATGGCTAGAACCATGCTCAAAGAGGCCGATATTCGCAAATATTTTTGGGCGGATGCCGTGAGTACCGCAAGCTATGTTTTAAACAGAGCTATCATTAGACCGATACTCATGAAAACTCCCTATGAACTCTATAAGGGAAGGAAACCAAATCTTTCCCATCTTAGATTCTTCGGTTGTAAATGTTTTATTCACAACAACGGAAAAGATAACTTGGGAAAATTTGATGCGAAATCTGATGAAGGAATTTTTCTTGGTTACTCATCACGTAGCAAAGCAAATAGAGTGTTTAATAATCGAACCAAAACTGTTGAGGAATCTCCTCATGTAGTATTTTGTGAAAATGATGCTCGCTTGGCGAGAAAGGATTCTTTTGTTGATCTGGCAGATGCTTTAAAGAAAATCAATCTTCAAGACGAGGTACAAAAGGAGGATCCAAAGGAAGTTCAAGATGAAGTCATGGAACAACCTTCGGAAGAAGTACCACCACAAGAAGAAGAATCGATGATGCCTAAGGCTTGGAGGACGTCTAAAGACCATCCACTTGACCAGGTAATTGGCAACATCGAGAAAGGGGTAAGTACACGAAACCTTCTTAAAGAATCCTATTCTTCACTCAAGAACGAAACACATAGAAATTAGACATCACTTTATAAGATATCACGTTCTCAAGGGCGATGTCGAAATTGAATTTGTTGAAACCAAAAATCAATTGGCCGACATCTTTACAAAGCCTTTAGAGAAAGATTCCTTCTTCCGAATTCGTAGTGAACTCGGGATTCTTGACTCCACGTTGATCTAATTCATGCATGGCATTTTTATGTTTTAACGATTACTAACTTGAGCGTCGAAGGCGCCTAATTCTTTTTTGCAGGTATCGCCCCAAAGACAGGGGGAATTATCAGACACTGGTACAGAATAATCGATTTCTCTAAAGTCAATAATCGATTATTCCCCATTTACGTTTTATGTTTATTATGCTGGAAAATTGACATAATCGATTATACAACACTACAATCGATTATCTAACAGTTTTGGCTTTGCAGGATTTTAGCTGTTAAATATAAAAATCGATTATCACATATCCCTAATCGATTATGTTGACATTTATGTTCAGGTGTTTAGTCACTGGGTGAAAATAATTGATTATTTAAAACAGTGTAATCGATTTTTCTATTACCGTCTCGGATGTCCGTTATTACATTTCCTGAAATAATCGATTATCTCAAACGCACAATCGATTATTCCCCAAGTCAATGAATAATGTCTTATCTCTTTGTTTTTCTAGTTTGCATAATATTCTGTCTTTTATTTTCATGTATTTGCAATATTGTTTAATCAATAAAGAGTTAGTTATTTTTTTGCTAATGTCAAAAGGGGGAAGATATGGGCTATGCACATTGGCATAAATTGAGGGGGAATTCATAACTCATAACTTGAGGGGGAACTTGTTGCATATCTATATACTTGTCTTGGATCGTCATTATGAATTAATTAATATGCATATCCCGATATTGGTTTGCCATTATCAAACGGGGCTTCAAGTTGTTGAAACACGTTCTCAAGTCGCTAAACTAAACGTGTGTTCATATTTGTAGTTTTTGATGAATGACAAACCGACGTGAACGGAACATTGACATATGCCGAAGTCCAAGCACAAGAGAAACAAAGATCAAGATTTAGTAAAGCAACAAAGTTATACATGAGTCGTTCTATAATTGTGATCTTGATCCGACAATTGATTCAAGACTTGGCTTCTCTCGTAAAATCATTTTTATCAAACCATGCATCTTTAATTTAAAGCAAAATAATTTTCAAACATTTCATTTTAACCAAAATGAATTTTAAACATGTCTTTCAAATCTGGACAAAGATAATCGATTATGTACCTTATGATAATCGATTATGTTAAGGCAGTGTTCCCCAGATTTTTCAAAGCTACAAGATAATCGATTATGTACCTTATGATAATCGATTATGTTGAGGCAGTGTTCACCAGATTTTTCAAAGCTACAAGATAATCGATTATGTGCCTTAGACTAATCGATTATGTTGAGACAGTGAGCATCAGATTTTTCAAAGTAGCAAAATAATCGATTATGGCTTTTCTGGTAATCGATTATATTAGAGACCGTTGCCAAAATATTTTCAAACGCTGAAAATAATCGATTATGTATAAGCAGATAATCGATTATGTTAAGCATAAAATCGGGAATTGATTTTTGAACGTTGTCAGGTAATCGATTATACGATTTGGATAATCGATTATTCGGCTTAAAATCTGGGATTGATTTTTGAACGTTGGCAGATAATCGATTATGCAGAATCAGATAATCGATTATCCTAGCACAAAATCAGCAATTTGTGATTGGCAATTAAGCAACAGTGTTGGGTGTTTTGAGCACTATAAATACAACTCAAAATCACTCTTCTAAGCACAACAACTGAATACATTCTTGCTAAAGCTTACATACTCTCTTTACAATCATTTTATATTCATTTCATAAGTTTTTGAGATCCAAACTCTTGACGAAATTGTTGTGTTCTTGAGCGTATTGTTTTTACTCATATCTACTCTTTAAAGATAGTCTTGTCTTGAGTGCTAAGTGTTTGTACACACTTGAAGGGATAGTCTAATCCCTTGTTGTAAGAAGGAAAAGTAGTTCCTTGGTTTGAAGTCTTGAGGTGCGGTATCCTCGAGCAGGTTGAAGTCTTGTAGAGTGTATATCTACGAGCAAGTGTAACGGTTTGTTAAGCACCCGTAAGCTTAACGAAGTTAGTGTAAAACTCGAGAGAGTCTCTCGGGGACTAGACTAACCACGTGTTGTGGTGAACCAGGATAAAATTCGGTGCGTTCTCTCCTTATCTCTTTAATTATTGCACTTACGTTATTCCAGCAATTTTTAATTCCGCAAATTTACATTGTTTTTTATTATAACGCTATTCACCCCCCCCCCCTAGCGTTAAGCGTATATTCTAACACAAGTAACATTCACACTAACCTAAAAATATCATACGGGCTTGCTCGTGCATTGAAATCACTAAAACAACATACACGAATATGAATTTAGGATCAAAATCATGAAATTTCTATAGAACTTCAAATTTTCCAATTTTTCTTAAATACAATCCTATTCACGTCGTTTCAAGTCCGTTTCTTACCAAATTTTACAGACTCATCTTAAATCACATATAAGACCTGTACAGCATACCAGAACCAAAATATGGGTCCGATACAGCATGTTCTAAACACATTTTATTTTTAAAAACTCATAAATATTCCAGAAAATAATTTTCTTTAAAAATTTATTTCTCTGGCTTGGGACCTCGGAATTCGATTGTGGATATACGCCCAAGTCTCATACTTTTCTACAAACCAAATAGGACCGTCAAATCACAGGTGTAGGTCCGTTTACCTGAAATTTTGACCGAAGTCAATTTAAATTTATTTTAATGCCAAAATTCATTATCTTCACAGATTTTTTACATATTGGCTTTCTGGCCACGTGTCTGGAATGCACATGCAAATCGAGGTAAGATTGAAAGAGGTTTTTAAGAGCTCAAAAGGTAAAATTTACTTTTAAAATAAGTGATGTCCATTTGGGTCATCATATCAAAACCACTTAATGAAAGATAGACTATTCTATGAGGGGGAATACATTAGCATATTTTACATTATATCATTAATCTAAACGTAAAATGCAGTTACATAATAAAAGATTTGGTTATATCATATTCATTACCAGTTAATAGAAAATCATAATTCATAAAGAAAATAATTGCATACATGTCTGATACTTTATCTGTACAAAGCAACAATGAAAAAGTGGATATAGTAGGAGAATACAAAGAAAAAACATCACAACATGTAACTCAAAGGATTGCCTTTTGAATAATTTTTTCGTATACTATATTAGAGGTAGAATGATCGTCATCGCTACTTGGCGTAGACGATCGTATAACCAATTTCTCAAAACATGATCTTTTTCCCTCAATAAGGCAACACAAAGTTGACCATGTGAAAATACATGTTCCCGCAAATAAATTCCAATAAAATCTGAAGTATGTCCTTGTTTTTTATTTATTGTCATAGAAAAACATAGTCGAATAGAAAATTTTGCTCTTTTAAATTGCACATGCATTTTTTATCCTATGATGATAATAATGAAATTCAAGGAATAAACACGTGCATATTTTTGAAATCACCCATCGTAATCTTTGCGCTGATAACATAACTTCTAAAATCACATCAAGTCAATCGCGTGTCATTATATGAGCCTTTACATGAATTTAAATTTCACAATAATATAATTGGGCAATTCTCTTTCATACATAATTTGTAAGGGGGAAAACTAGGAGGATTTGAAGTTTGTAGTAGATCTTTAAATTATGTTTGGTTATTAAATTCAATAGCTTCATCGGTGCCAATAAATATTTTTGATTTTTTAGTAAATCGATCAATAAGCATGTAATTAATTTTATCAACGAAATCATTTTTGTTGTTAAGATCACAAGGGAATTTATACAAGATTAATTAAAGCATAAAGAATCCAAATTTGAATATATCATGTGCATAGTTTATCGAGGGATTCTTTTTCGGTTGTGTCAGGAATAATCAAAGAATCTAGAATTTCATTTGTTTGCTGAATTGACGCATTCTTGTCCATTTTCAATTCTTAACAAATATCACAAAATGCAGAATCTATTTTTTCTATCATATTCTTAGATAATTTTAACTTTTCAAGTTCATTAAAAATGCTAGAATATAACAAACTTTTTGATGAAATCTTTTTTTTCGAAGCACACAACAGGAAGAGATTGTCTAAAGTCACCTCCTAATCTACTTTCAACATTCTTTTTTTGGCCAAAGATACCTTATCCCATATAATCAATTTTGCATCTCGGATTAAACCTTCAAGTGCGCTTTCTTTGATAATGTTTCAACAGGATTTTTAATCGATGTCAATAGGAATTTTGAAATGTGAATGTGAAGTACGTCCTCCCGGAAGGATGGAAGCAGCAACACCAGAAGTAGCTGCCAAAAAGCTATATATCACATGGATCATACATCTGCTAATAAAGCATGGTGCAGAAATATTTTCCCCGTTCCTCCTGACCATCTATGAAAAATGCACTCGGTTTATTAGAAAATATCCTTTTTAGTAATTACATTATATGCAATTAGTTGATTTGTTTAATTTTCTATACAACAATACATCATCTTCGCTAACAATAATAGATCTTTAAAAATGATTCTCTTTTGCCTCTTTTGCTGCCGTAAAAGGCTTGATAGTTTCTAAGATAAATTCATACTAATTTACATCGTGACTCATGGAATGTAAAATGTCATTGCAATGGTTCAAATCTTGATATCAAATTTTTCTTCTTTCAATAGTTGTAACACTTTATAGTCTTCCATCATTGATTCTTCAAATTGTTCCCATAATTTTCTGGGGTTGGCAAGACCACAATACACCAGTAAAGTAGCAATAAATGTCGTAAATTATATGGCATTTTGTAACTTGCAGCCTCAGGCATACACTCTATCAAGCTAATATCACAGTGCAGTAATCCTCTTTTTTCCTATAGACTCTCTAAAAGTACTACATGGCTCTCCATTTACTGTCAAAAGATCCTGATATGTCGTTTGTCCATCTAAATGCATTAGTAATTATATAAGATAATGTTGTTCTCCTTCTGTTTGATGACATGTGAAAATACGACCAACAACACAACGTTTTTGTCTACGTGCCCAAAATTTGTCATTGGAGGACCACACAAAGTATCATTCATGTTGAAGAATTCAGTTAATATTGTATTTGGATCATCAGATTATCACAATTGTATGTAGTTAAAGACGACGAATGCTAGGAGACATCTCGCTTATAAGAAAACCAAAGAGAAGTCATATGGCTTCTCGAGGTGATAGCCATGTAGAAGATCGGTATCCCTTTACCTCTTCTATCTCTATGCATGTATCGTTATTTGTTCACAGAACACAATTTTGTCATGTCCTTTACAAATGTATTTATAGAGGTATACTTTGATGTCGGATCACACTTCAATGTTTATGTGACAATTGAATTTCCCAAGTAAATAAGGATGGTAAGGAACAACCTAGGATTTATCTAAATATTGTTATCTTACTTTCATAACTTTCCCTGTATTTCATCTCTGGATAAGAATCATTTCCTTTCGATGTTTGATCAATTAACATTTTTGGATATTTGAACTTCCAGTAACCTTTTTTTTCATGCAAGAATTTGTTGGATCTAAACTACCGCAAGGATCGTATATCATATGCTTAATGACAAGATTACGCAAATCTGGTTTTGCTTTATCATCTCGTAATTCGACTCTAATGATATCATGATACGCCTCTGGTGTCACCAATTTATGATCATTACGAGCATGGGGTAAACCTCGTTTCCGAAACTCCATGGTGTACCTAAAAGCAACAACTTTTTCAAAAATATTTTATTTTAATATATCCGTCTTTAGTTCTTCTATTTTAGCCCTTAACACTCGAGTAATCAAATCAGGTCTATTTTGTGCCTCGTCAGTTGGCCATAGATGTTTTTTTATTTCCGTCCAAGATGGGTTACATGTCACAGCTATAAACAAATCAAGTTTCCCAAAACATTACTCTAATGTAGTAATATCTATATAACGTTGAACTTTATCCCTAGGACCTCCTATCAAAGAATTTGGCAGCAAAGTTTGTTTTCCAACATAGAAGCATCATGTTAACCGAGATTAAGAATATCGAGAACTTTTTGCAGTATACCCATTCTAAATAAATCTTGGTTGAATGAAACAAAGTCCAATATTTGTGTCTCCAATTTTATATATTCATCAACTTAATTTAGTGTACAAAATTGTTCTCTGTCTAAACACACAAGAAATTCTTTCTATAAGCTAAATATGGAGAAACTATGCTTTGTTAGACTATTGAATAAAATTATGCTACTCCAAAGGTCATATGATACTTAACGAATCTGCAAAAACCATTCTATCTAAAAGTGGAGCAGTCGACATTAATTTTTACACAGTGTAGACAACAGGCAAGAGAGTTAGTCAAAGGAAAAAAGAATAAGATGAGCAAGCAACTAAAAAACTTATCCTTTTTTTTAGAAAATAAGAAGCAGAGAACTCCAAGAAACACAGTATAAGTATGAAGCAGAGAACTTGAAGAAACACAATCCTCAGTGTTTATAGTAAGGATTGGAGATAACAGATAGGTGAAGTTGAGATTTTTTAACAGATGAAGAGAATAGAGAAGAAAGTCACAAAGGAAAACAGAGCAGGTACTGATAAAATGATGATGATCCTATAGAGAACAACACAGGCGCGAAAACATTTGCTAAGCGCACACGTGTCAGAGTGAGAAGAAAACTGTGTATCTTATTGTGTACGCTGCAGGCCTTAGGGTTTTTTTCTAATTTTCAGCCACTGCAATGTTATGGAATAAGGGCAAAACATGACTAAAGAGGAGTTTACGATTTTTGTGTAATATTACATTCACCGGAAAAGGTTGTTGATTCCCCTTTCTATAAAGTAGTAAAATAGCAATGACATTGGTGACACATTGGAGACAAGTTGGAGCTGAGCTGAAGAGAAGCCTCTTTTTTCAGCATTAATAATTGTCCTTAACGCGTCGTTCAGTACTCTCCGGCCCATTTCCACCGCCGCCGCTGCCGCAACTCATTCTTCTTCGGCGACTATAAAACCCCTTCTGTTGAGGAAAAATAGAGGTCCAGTGGAAATGGATCACAGAAGAAAGTAAAAATTGCGTGTGATAGCCACTTTTCAAAGTGGTATTTAATTTTTATCTAGAATTTTTAATGCTGAGAAAAAGTATGAGATGCACGTGAAGGAGATAAGTCCCAAGGATGAAGCAATAATATTTTCTGAACTAATAGAAAAGGTTGTATATTGGATGAGGAGAGAAAGTCTCCTTATAGAAAGAGGACACAATCCAGAAAAAGGATATGGTTGGAGTTTGTAATGTTCATGGACTCAACTTCGATAGAACATAAAAAAAATTGAGTCTCAATCAAACTCTAATTACTAACTCATTAAATAACTATGATTGTTCTCTTTTACATGTATTGCACATACGCCGAAGTTAAACTCAATTGAGAGAAAAAGAGTAAGGCGATTTTGCAAGCAATTTATGTGAGATTTAAGTGTGCACTCCTAAAACTACTTGAACGAGATAGAAGAACCAGTTCTATTGTGTTTATTCTTTTTCTAGTTCAATAGTTGAATGTTGTTTAAAGTTATATCTTTCTAGCTTTCATTGAAGTAATTGTATTACGTACTTTCAGTATTCAAGTTAGAGCTAACTTGAAGATGTCGCAACAGTTGAGGCTGTGTGCCACACTAGGATTAGAATTAATCGTTACGTTTACAAGAGTTTTGTAAATGTTGTTTTGTCTCAGTGATTTTAATTGATGTTTGGGAATCCTACTGAGTAGTAGGTCGTGATTTTTCACCTTCTGAGCCAGGTGTTTTCCATGTAAAATCTCTGTGTTATTTATTTTATGTACTTTGAATTCCGCAACAGTAGTAGTTAGAAAACCTTGAAGAACCAGGTTCTTCTAGATCGAAAATTGCGTACCACACAAATCACCCCCTCTTGTGTGGTATTGAAGTTTAGAACATCAATTAGTATCAGATCAGGTTATCCTTGAAGAGGCTAAAACCTTAGGAAAATATCAACATGAGTGCACCACCTGGTAACTGGGAAGGGCAATTCACCGCCAAACCTCTACTTTTCAATGGACAGTACTATATTTGGTGGAAGATCAGGTTATCCTTGAAGAGGCTAAAACCTTAGGAAAATATCAACATGAGTGCACCACCTGGTAACTGGGAAGGGCAATTCACCGCCAAACCTCTACTTTTCAATGGACAGTACTATATTTGGTGGAAGAACAGGACGAGGGATCACATCATAGGAGAAGACTATGAACTCTAGGACATAGTCATTGATGATCTTTTAGCAACCGTAAAGAAAAATGAAGAAGGAGTGCATGTGCTAAATACAAGGGCTGATTGCACTGTTGAAGACCTGAAGAAGTGAGAGAAAAATACTAAGGCCAAGAAATGGCTTGTGTGTGGACTAGGCCCAGACGAGTATTGTAGGATCCAAAGTTGTACTACTGCTAAGGAGATATGGGACACTTTGCAAGTGGTTCATGAAGAAAGACCTCAGGTGAAAAGATCCAGAGAAACACTGTCATATTTCTAATATGAGAACTTTACTATGAGTAATGGAGAAACTATCCAAAAGTTGTATACTAGGTTTACTACACAGTCAAATGAATTTAAGTCTCGTGGAAGGATTATTCTTGAAGAAGAAAAGGTTGAGAAAATCTTGACAAGGGTTCTGCTAGCCATATGGGAAACCAAAATCATTGCCATTCAGGAATCCAAGAATATTTCTACTCTCATACTGGATTAATTGATTGGAAATCTTACTACTTATGAACTAAGAAGGAAAACTATGAAGATGGATACAACCAAGAAGGAAAGAAGCCTAGCTCGCATAATTGCTGAAGGTTTAGATCTGGAAGATGATGAGATGACAATGATCAGTAGAGATTTCAAAAAGAACCTGATGAGAGGAAATGGTTATTCAAAAGGTACAACCTTCAATAAGTCAATAGCTCCGGAGAGACAAACCAATGAGGGTTTCTACAAGTATGGTAAGACTTATCACATGATCAAGAACTGCCATCAATGGGAAATTGAGTGGAAGAAAGAAAGGGTTGAACGAAGGAACAGAAATAATGAACATGTTCAACCGAAAAGGAACGAAGGTTTAACTAAGGCCATGGTTGCTGCTTGGGGAAAAACCTCTGATGACGAATCAAAAGTAGGATTTAATGTCTTTTATACCCTTACTTGCTCATGATTTTAGTATAATTTGCTACAAAATAGTCCCAAAATGCTTACAGATTGTACTTGAATGCAGGTTTGGGCGACAAAGTGACGAAATGTCAAATATCGGCTCAAAACAAAGCCAAGTGAAGTGGTGGAAAAGGAACCTAGTGCGGACCACATAATTGTGCATGCGGCCGCACTATAGAAGCTCAAATAAGTGCTAAGTTGAGATTGAAACCACGCGGCTGCGATTGGATTTGTGCCGTCCGCGTCCAGCTCATGCGGCCGCATCATTTTGTCATGCAGTCCGCAATACAAGGGTCAGAGAAGATGTAGTTTTGGGCATAGTACAGACACACGGCCACTGTCATCATCATGCTATCTGCGCCAGACTTTCGCGAGGTCGTTCCACATCATTATGCGGTTCGTGTGGATGACCCGACTCTTCGTCTCCTATATATCCATCTCGTTTTTCCCGTTTTATGCTTCTTTATGTGTTATTATATGTGTATGGTGAGTTCGAAGTGTTTCGGATTGACTTTGATTAGAAATGAGACAAGAAGTCTCTCTAAGGAAGGCTTAAGTTGAAAAAGTCAACCAGATGTTGACTTGTGAGTTATTGGGCTCAGAATGGATTTATGATGGTTTGACTATATTTGCGTGATGATTTATGACTTAGGAGACGTAACGGAAATGAATTCGTAGGTTCAGTGTGAAAGTTAGCCTAGTTTGGCAAAGTTGGAATTTGAGAGAAATTCGGTTGGTATGCGAGAATTTGATCCGAGGGTCAGAATTGAATTCCAAGAGTTGCAGTAGCATCGTTAAGTGATTTTGGATAAATCTACAATTTTTCAGGTCATTCGGACGTCGTTTGATTGGGTTTTGATCGAATATTAGTTTCGGAGGTTATAGTTGAAATTTAGGCTTGAATCCATCATGATTTGATAAATTTGTGTTTAGGGGCGTGTTTTTATGATTGGAACAACGTTGTGTGATGTTTTGGAATAGGTTGGTGGTTTTGGTTGGGGTCCCGGGGGCCTCGGGGTGTTTTTGGTTGGTTGATCGGAGGTTTGGAATTTATTGCATGACATTCATATCTGGCTTTTAGTATTTTTGCTTCGGCAAAAGGGGAGCCGCTTAAGCGATGACAGCAAAAGTGGCGGATGAGCCGTGTAAGCGGAGGTTGAGGAAAAGGCTTGGGTTGCGGAGGCAGAAATTGGACTGCGTAGGCGACTATTGCTGAGGCAAATGTTTGACCGCAAATGCGATATTCAGGATTAAGTTGGACAGCGTAGGCGGCCTAGTGGCTGCGAAAGCGGAGACCGCAGGAGCGGTCACTGACCGCGTATGCGGAAATCGTCCAGGGTTTAATGAAATAGTAGGTTGTCAAAATTTAAAATAGAAGAAAATTTGGACCTCGAACTAAGGCGAGTGTGGGCGATTCTCGGAGAGGTTTTTGAGGGATTCATCAGGTAAGAACTCTTGGATCTAAAGTATGTCATTATAGTGTAAAATCATGGATTAAACACAAAATATTCAAGGTATTAATGTAATAAATGGTGGTTAGGGCTTGAAACCTAAGTGAGCTTAAGGTGTGGATTTGAGGAGTCAAATGGACTTCGATTCTTGTAAATTTGATATATATGGACTCGCGGCAAGTCAAGGATTCTGAAAATGTGAATTTCATAATTTTTTGAGAAGTGGGCTCGGGGCTCGGGTTTTGCCAACTTCGTGTTTTTGGGCGTATTTTGAGTTATTTCGATTGGGTCACGTTCCATTGGCCTATTTTAACATATTCCTATCGGTTTTGATCATATTTGGCATCCGTAGAGGTTAATTCTCGAGGGAATGACATTGCGAGGTAGTTTGCAGCTAGAGTGAGGTGAGTAATGAGTGTAGATAATGACCTGAGGGTTTGAAACTCCGGTATATCACATTGTGACACTAATATGAGGCGAGACACGCACTCCATGGCTAGTACGGGTCGTGTATGCTGGAAATTGTGACTTGATCCAATCCGAGGGATAAATTATGGTGTGTTGGCAATTTCTTCGCATCCTATATTGATGATATCTAGGCTTGCTGCCATATTTGGGGCCCTGTGCCGACTTGTAGAATCCTTTAGGGATCGTTGTTTCAGAATTATCATGATTTGCATATTACATGAATTCAGTCCAAGGTTTTTGAACACTATTTTGCAAACTCAACCTAACTTCTATGTTTTAAAAACCCAAATGGTTTTGAATGATATTTCGGCTGACGATCAATATATCTCTATTTTCTACACTATATATGATTCATAGAACGATGGTAACTATTGACACCGTGTATATTAATGAAAACAATGGTAACTATTGGCACTGTATGATATAGCGCTTGGGCTGTGGGAGCCCCTCCGAAGTCTGAACCCCACACTGAGCGCGGGTACTCATATGGATGTCTCAGGCTGCACGGCGCAGTGTTCATACATTGCATTGCATCTCATACATTTATTTTGGTTTGCTTTATATGTATATCTCTGAGGCTTGTACTATATTGATCTGCTAGATAACTTCATTCTGTGTTATTTCGTATTTTCTTATCCTCCGGTTGTTATACATGCTTATTACTCGCTGAGTTGGTAGACTCACCCCATACTCCCTGCACCTTATATGCAGATCTAGGTGCTGTAGAGATCTAGTGTTACTGTTGATGCTTATCCGAGCTATCAGAGAATGGTGGTAGTTGTCCAGCGTCCGCATGACCACTTACTCTGTCTCTATTAGTCTGTTCTTTTTGCTATTTTTTCAAACTTTGGTATCATTCCCGTTCAGACTTGTATCTTGCTTTGTTAGAGGCTATGCACTCGTAACTTCTCAGTTTTGGGAGGATTATTGTTCTTGCTCAGCTGTATTTGCATTGGTATTGTCTATCCCTGGTTGGGAGTTTGATATTGAATTCGTTGTGTTATCTTAAATTGTTTCATTTTGGCTGGAATGCAGTTCTTATTTGTGGTTTGGTCGGGCTTGCCCAGCCTCGCGTCTTGGCGCCATCACGACCGAGTTTGGGGTCGTGACAAGTTGGTATCATACCTTAGGTTGCTAGGCCTCACGAGTTATGAGCCGGTTTAGTAGAGTCTCGCGGATCGGTACGAAGACGTCTGTATCAATCCTCAGAAGGCTACGGAAGCTTTAGGAAAAACTTCACATTCTTGGAATTCTTATCGTGCGTACTTGATTCAGCTTGGGATATTACTCTTGAAATTCCATCCTCACATTTGTATGCGTTCGTGAGCATCCAGTATTATATGTGCCTGATGGCTGATGACTCCACGATCGAGGGCCAAGTTATGATTTCTATGACTTATTGTTGGTCCAGTCTGAACGACTTGAAGCCGAACCTTTGTCTATAGATGGAGCACCAAGGTGATGACGACGCGAGTTGGTGTTATGAGCTTATTAGTCCGTATTGTCCCTAATTGTGGTAATGGCGGCTGGATAGCTTTATGATGAGTACGTTGGTGCCGTGTGATGTGTCAGCATGAATTGGTAGCATCGAAGAAGGTCTTCTAGGTGATAAAGGAACCATTAAGTATTTGATTTTAATTGCGATCAGATGGGTTGCTCCGAGTTATGGGCGCGTGAAGAATCATTTCGAGTCTCCTCGCTGGGCGTGGAGTAGATTGTATGCTTCGGTATGAGTTCAGACTCAGGAAGACTAAGTGATCGTGTGAGGTGTATGACGGTAGATTATATATCAAAAAATATTGTATTGAAGAAGCATGTGGGTTATCTCTTGCGGAGTGTTCGGAAGTGGTACGATCCTTATGTGAATGTTAGAAGATCTCATGTGTAATTGAAAAGTATATCCTATGTGTTACGATTTGAACAGGTGCAACGCAAGTTCATGTGTCAATTGGATAATATAATACATATAGTACTGAGATTAATGTGTTTGATATACATTGTGATGCTCTGTCGAGTTGTGGACATGTTGTTAGGATGATTTTAGTTATTCTCAGACAGGTGGATAGGCTAAATTACAAAGGGAACTCTACCGAAATTTTTGAAAAATTTGGGGCTTAATAGAAATTTTGTCGCTTAAAAAGAAGGCTTAACGGTTGTGTGAATGTATGCAAGAATTGTAGAAGATCTAGAAATTCCAGATGATTTGTGTTTTCCACGAGCTTATGAAGGAGTGATTTTAATGTCACTATGGCATGGTGGGGTCATCAGAGTAAAAGTTTTATAAATTGTTGAGTTTGTCCGTGTATTTGGGTTCAAGCTAAGTTGGGGAGGTTGTTGTTGATTAGCTGATTGTACGGTTATGTGCTATGTTAGTTCCGACTAGATTCATGCGGATGGATCAGTTCTGGTTGCAGGAAGTGAGCCGAGGGTGGGATAAGTGGAGTGAGTTTAGACAAAGGTTACATGGTGCCTCGTAGATGTGACAAATAAGAGAATGTCTTGAGTTGTTGATAAGGAATGCTTGGTGTAAAGAGAAGGGAGTTGTTTGGTTGTATCAGAATGAGATTACGTCCTGTAGTGTCAGAGTTTTGATAAGGCACAAGTGGTTCGATTCATTAAGTCAAGTGATTCGCAGTATGTATATGAGTTGATGACTTTTGAGGATGGTTTGATGTGTTCAAGATTTCTATATGTATTGCTCAGGTGTTTCAAGGTTGGGTATGTGACCAAGCCAGTGTTTTCATTAGAACAGGTCAAGAATTGTGGTATCTTTTTGTTGATTGCGGGATTCTAAGTTTCAGTATTTGGGAGGTAAGGGCAACTAATTCAGAGTAGCAGGAAGTTCTTCGGGTAAGGTACTCTGGAATATGGTATTTCTGAGAACGTTTGGGAAAGTATTCAGTGGCCTATGGGTCTTAGACAGTGTGGTGTGGTGTTTGGGTCTCGTATGGTGAGCCTGGGTTGAGGCATTGTGGTTCTACAACAAGAGAGTGTATCAAGTTGAAAATGGATCATGTGGAAATCTGACAAATAAAGTAACTTGTTAGTGGACCGAATCGGCATGGTAAAGGTATGATCAATTGTTCGTATTTGTTCGAGGTAATGGGTTCTTACAAGCATTAGGTAGCGAAGATCCCGAGTGCTGGAAGTCTGTTTAGCTTGGTTCAGGTAGAGGGATTCCGTCCTTGACAGTTTAACTTGTGCAAATAAAATTGGGAGAGAATTCTTGTTGAGTTCATCATGGCTTGGAGATGTATATTTTCTATGGACATGCGGATCATGGAGTGTATAATAATTTTTCTTCTTAATGGGATCAATGGAAGTCCTAGACTAGTTGGATGCGTCGATGTCTGCGGCGCAGAAGGGAGATGAAAGTTCTCATGTTATCCTTGGAGGATATGGTATACGCGGTACGTTGAAAAGAACCGAGATGGGCGTGTGCGAGGTTTCAGTTTAGTTCTGATGGGTATGGTAGACTTGGCTATGTCTTATGTAACGAGTAGCTTCAGGTAATCAAGAAAATGGTACTGTTAATTGGAAGTGATCTGGTGATAGCATATGTCTCGGGATGAGGGAAATCCCACAAATGATACATCAGTAGTGTTACGACATTTTCTTATGGGATCAACTACGGATATCTGAATTGTTTGATGGCATAGAGGAGTTTTAAAATATCTCTCGTGGGATAATTGGGTACTTGAGGTGTAATATGTATTAGTACTGTAGAAATTGGGATCAGGTTTAGGGTTTCGCGTACTATAAATAGTCGAAGACTGGGGGCTCTCCGGTGCAGTCTATGTAGTGGTTGAGGATCGGGTGTGTTGTATTGGTACTGTTAGCGGCTACTGGGAATTTGGAAGCCAAGTGGATCTTTCCTTGCTTAGTATATATTCTGGATATGATATTCAGATGCAGAGTGACTGTCTCAGTGTGGTTATTCTAGACGATTCTGGTATGGATCATATTGGGAAATGCCACCAGTTGCGTGGCGAGGTGTATCGGACTATGTTCTAGCTAAGTAAATGTGTTCCAAAGCCCAGCGGACAACTAGGAAGAATTGCGTTCCTTAATTAGGCCTTTGAGGCGGATCTTAGGATAAAGGTTTCTACCGTTGATTTAGGTTCCAGTATTGATGGACTTTTCAAATGGGTCCTCGCGGCCAGGCATGTCGCCGGCGAGACGCTGGATTTCTGTAATTATTTATTGCCAGGTACTATGTCGTACGGCTCCGACACGAGTATTAGTAGTGGAAGTGGAATTTTTTATCTTACAACACTAAAATGGATATCTTTATGCACCCAGTTTGCATACGACCGATGTTGGCATTTTGTTATAATAAGCAAATTAGGCTCGATGTGCACCTCCCTAGGTGAGGTAGTTGTGTGGATCGAGTGTCACACCGCCACGAGTATGTTGTCTAGATCTAGTGGAACGCCTCCAAGGGTATGTTTTCTGGGTCGGGTTGCGCGCCGCAACAGTGTGATGTTGAGAATAACTTTCTATGTGTTGCTTTGTATTCCTTGCTTCCTGGCTTCTGAGGAAAGTCTGTATTGAGAATTGCATGTCGAATACATATCGGTTGTGTCCTTTAAAGACTAAATGGTGTATATTACTTGTTTCACCGTGAGTGTGATGGCTGATTTGGTTTTAGGCATAGATCTGTGCATGGCTGTCTACTTTGAGCATGGTAACATGAGGTGCTTCGTGTGTAATAATGTTTGGATATGATAAAGCGTTGTGGTGAGGCCACGTGGAATTATGACCTCTCGAGGAGGATTCAGGTACTTCATTTCTAAGATATGAGATGGGGTCTCAACTTTGTTTTGTAAAGGTATTGATGAGTTTGAGGTATAACTCTTCCAGGTGAGTCATTTGCCCAAATTTAGGTATGTGTAGACTGTTTCTTACTGGCGTGCATTATGCAAATTATGGCTTAGGCCTGTAATCATGTCACCAAAGGTGCTGTGTTAGATTCGAGGTAAGCATTGGAGTAATTAATGAATATGAACAGATTTGGTTTAAGCTGGTTAGATTGATAATATCGAGGTGTGGCTCAAGAGTCGGTTGTGGTAACAGTGAGGATGGAAGTGACTTCATGAATAGGTGATCTGAAGAACTGCTAAAGTTCATTGCGTGTTTTAGTTATCATTGGCAGCATACAAAAGTGTTGAAAAAAGACTTCAACTAAATAAGAGGGTTTCTATTGGTAAGTGAGTTTTGTGGGCAACTGTTGTGAATAGAGACTATCGCTCCGAGTGTTGGAATGTGTGGTATAATGTATGAATTCACCTGAGGTTGTGGATGTGGGTTATTACAGCTGGTTCGGGTTAATCCTGAGTATAGATGTGGGGTTCTGATCTTGTGTATGATTTCGGGAAGCGCAATGTGGTTCTAAGGTTTATGGGCAAGATGGATTGTGAAATTTCAGTTGTGTTTTATTTTCGGTACCTATGTGAGTTAGAGTGACATGGGAACACCCCGGTCATATGCCTGGTAATGTCATCTGGTTATTGGGTTGCTTCTAGTACAACTCTAGATATGCTCGAGAACGAGCGTTTGTTTAAGTTGGGGAGGATGTGATGGTCCGACCCGTCGTCTCCTGTATTTTTGTCTCACTTTCCCCTTTTTATGCTTATTCGTGTGTTACTATATGTGTATGGTGAGTTCGAAGTGTTTCGGATTGAGTTTTCTTGGAAATGAGACAAAAAATCTCTTTAAGGAAGGCTTAAGTTGGAAAAGTCAACCGGACGTTGTCTTGTGAGTTATAGGACTCAAAATGGATTTCTGATGGTTTGAATAGATTCGTGGATTATATATGACTTAGGAGAGGAAACGGAAGTGAATTCAGAGGTCCGGTGTGAAAGTTATCCTAGTTTGGCGAAGTTGGAATTTCGAAGAAATCCGGTTGGTATGCGAGAATTTGATCCGAGGGTTGGAATTGAATACCGAGAGTTGGAGTAGCTTCTTTAAGTGATTTTGGATATGTCTGCAAATATTTAGGTCATTCGGACATCGTATAGTTGGGATTTGATCGAATGTTCGTTTCGGAAGTTATAGTTGAAACGTAGACTTGAATCTGTCATGATTTGATGATTTTTGTGTTTAGGGATGTGTTTTTATGATTGGAACAAGTTTGTATGATGTTTTGGAATAGGTTGGTGGTTTTGGTTGGGGTCCCGGCCGGGGCCTCGAGGTGTTTTCGGACGGCTGATCGGAGGATTGGAATTTATTGCATGACAATCATATCTAGCTTCTGGTATTTACGCTACTGCAGAAGTGGAGCCGCTTAAGTGATGACCGCAGAAGCGGCGGGTGAGCTGCGTAAGCGGAGGTTGAGGAAAATTCTTGGGTCGCGGAAGCAGAAATTGGACCGTGTAGGTGACTACCGTTGAGGCGGAAGTTTGACCGCAGAAGCGGTATCTGGGATTAAGTTGGACCGCGTAGGCGGTCTTATGGCCGCGAAAGCGGAGACTAGAGGAGCGGTCAGCGACCGCGTAAGGAAATTGGCAAGGGTTAAATGAAACATTAGGTTGTCAAAATTTAAAGGAGAAGAACATTTGGACCTCGGACTAAGGCGATTGTGGGCGATTCTTGGAGAGGTTTTTGAGGGAATTCATCAGGTAAGAAATCTTGGACCTTAAGTATGTCATTATCGTGTAAAATCATGGATTAAACACAAATAAATCAAGGTATTTAGTGTCAAAAATGGTGGTTTAGGCTTGAAACCCAAGTGAGCTTAAGGTGTGGATTTGAGGGGTCAAATGGACTCCGATTCTTGTAAATTCGATATATATATATATATATATATATTATATGGACTCGCGGGGAGTCGAGGATTCTGAAAAAGTGAATTTCATAATTTTTCGAGAAGTGGGATCGGGGCTCGGGTTTTGCCAACTTCGTGTTTTTGGGCGTACTTCGAGTTATTTCGATTGGGCTATGTTCCATTGGCCTATTTTGATGTATTCCTATCGGTTTTGATCAGATTTGTCATCCACGGAGGTTGATTCACGAGGGAAAGGCATTGCGAGCTAGACTGCGGCTGGATTGAGGTGAGTAATGGGTGTAGATGATGACCTGAGGGTTTGAAACCCTGGTATATCACATTGTAGCGCTATTATGAGGCGAGACACGCACTCCATGGCTAGTGTGGGGTCGTATACGATGGAAATTGTTACTCGGTCCAATCCGAGGGATAAATTGTGTTGTGTTGGCGATTTCTTCGCATCCTATATTGATGATATCTAGGCTTGATGCCATGTTTGGGGCCTTGTGCCAACTTGTAGGATCCTTCAGGGATCGTCGTTTCAGAATTATCATGATTTGCATATTACTTGAATTGAGTCCAAAGTTTTTGAAGACTATTTTGCAAACTTAGCCTTACTTCTATGTTTATAAAACTCAAATGGTTTTTAATGATATTTCGGCTGATGATCAATGTATCTTTATTTTCTAGACTGTATATGATTTATGGAACGGTGGTAACTATTGGCACCGTGTATATTAATGAAAATAGTGGTAACTATTGGCACTGTATGATATAGCGCTTGGGCTGTAGGAGCCCCTCCGGAGTTTGAACCCCACAATGAGCACGGGTACCCATATGGATAGCTCGAGCTGCACGCTGCAGTGTTCATGCATTGCATTGCATCTCATGCATTTATTTCCGGTTGATTTATTTCCGCTAGCTTCAATCTGTGTTATTTCATGTTTTCTTATCTTTGGGTTCTTATACATTCTTATTACTCGCTGAGTTGGTAGGCTCACCCCATACTCCCTGCACCTTGTGTGCAGATCCAGGTGCTCCTGATATCTAGTGTTGCTGCTGTTGCTTATCCGAGCTATTAGAGTATGGAGGTAGGTGCCTAGCGTCCGCGGGATCACTTACTCTATCTCTGTCAATCTATTATTTTTGCTATTTTGTCAGACTTAAGAATCATTCCCGTTCAGACTTGTATTCTATTTTGTTAGAGGCTCTATACTCATGACTCCTCAGTTTTGGGAGGATTATTGTTCTTGCTCAGCTATATTTTCATTGGTAATGTCTATCCCTGGTTGGGAGTTTGATATTAAATTCTCTATGTTATCTTAATTTGTTTCTTTTTGGCTAGAATGCCGTTCTTCATTGTGGTTTTGTCGGGCTTGCCCAGCCTCGCGGCGTGGCTCTATCACGACTGGGTTTGGGGTCGTAACACTGTGCTAGCCACTTCAGAGAGATGGAAATGGAAGTCAAACCAGCCAGTGCGGCCACAGTCGTACTTGTGCGGCCCGCACTGACCCCGCAGGGGAAAGTTTATCCAGTTTTTCCTGCCCACTATAATTAGAGCATTTTACCATTTTTTAGCTCAAGTTTTAAGTATTGAAAAATCTGCGCTCGGGAGGACCGATATTTTAGCCTATTTTGGCACTTAAGCATTAATCTCTCGATAGATTCTTGTAGTTTTAATTTTGATATTAATTGATATGGTTATTTCTTCTTCTATTTCTTCTATTTCTCTTTAAATTATGTCTAGCTAAACCCATTAGCTAGGGTTGTGGCTCAACCCTAGTGTGGGTAATTGATGGGTGTTGCTTTCAAATGATAGATTGATATTGGGTATTTGTTATTTGGGTTAATTTTATGCTTTAATTAAGGATTGGTGGTTGCATTCATTGATTCTAGCTTAGTGTGTTTTGACTCTTCTTGAGAAAGAGAGTTTATGACCCTAAATTTGACACAACAAGGAATTGGGATGGATCCATGAGAAATGGTAGTCCAAATTAACGGGTTAAATTTTTAGAGAGTAATCACCGTACTTGAACCCTACTTACTTCGTCTAATTTTCCTACCCAATTGGTCTCAAGAGAGTTAATTCGGCAAAATCGTTCTCTCTACCGAGAGGTGTTAGAGTGGGTACAATTATGAAACTGTTATAACATTAATCCCAAATATGTCAATCTATTGTTAGTAGTTTCTACTCGTTAGTTAACTACCTAGGTGATGCCACGACCCTAGTGCCTTTCTCCCTATTAGTTACAAACTTGCAATACTTCCTTAGCATAATTTAGTCTTAATCCTTAGATCATAATAGTAGTTGTTAATACAAAAGAAAACCCAATAACTGTAAGGAGTTCAATTAGAAAAAAATCGATCCCGAACCACTATTCGGATAAAAGCTGTTAGTGACCCTCTCTCCCTACATTCGTGTAGCGTTGAATCGGCAGTGATCACTTTTTGGCGCTGTTGTCGGGGAGCTTACGGTGTTTACTATCTTTGTAGCTAGTTTTGTATTTTATTTCTCTTTCCTTCATTTTACTAACTTTATTTGTGTCAATCATCCAGGTACACATGGCTTTATATGCAAATGACCCTATTGTAAATGTGGTCGTGGGGGAGGAGGCTGAAGATCTAGAACAAGAAGATGTATTACCTCAAATTCTTATGAGAGGTCGAAAGGCCAACGCAAATTCCAATGCAAATGAGAACATAACAGACCCTTCCCCACCTCCACCAAGAGTGGCCCCAAGAGTTCTCCCTAATCAAGGGTGCGTGAGTGCAATAGTTCCTCCCAGAATTCGGGCGAGGAACTTCCAGATTACAAATGTTATTCTCACCTTGCTCGAAAGATGAGGTTATTTAACGGTGGCCTCCGATCAGAATGCTTATAAACATTTAAAAGGGTTCGTGGATACTTATTGGGGCAGCATGCAGATAAATGTCTCAGAGGATGCACTGAGACTTAGATTATTCCCATTCTCACTTCGGGGAAAGGAGTTGGAATGGTTGGAGAGGCTCCCCAGTCATTCTATCACCATATGGGATGAGTTGGCAGACAAGTTCATCCCTAATTTCTTTTCTCCAAGTCACATGGCGGTGCTCTGTTATGACATTTTGGCCTTCAAACAAGAGCCAACGGAACCCTTGCACGAAATTTGGGGGAGATTTGGAACTATGGTGAAAGAGTGCCTTAACAATAACATGAATGATGTAATGATTCAACCAATGTTCTATACGAGCATCAACACAACCAACCAATTTATTGTGAACCAATTTGCTGGAGGAAATTACATGAAGCTTCCGTTCAATGAAGTTTGTGATGTGTTCGATGAAATGTCATATACTTCTTCGGCTTGGCAAAGCCAGAGAAACGTTTCTCAAGGTGATCCTAATATCATACATTTGCATATGGAGTTACATGATCACGGCAAAGCCATTTCTGACTTACAACAACAATAAATCAATTGGCGAAGGCAAACCTACAACAAGTCCAAAACCCACACCAAGTCAATGCCATAGAAGGAGTGAATATTATGAAAATGAGGAAAAGAGGGTAACAACCTCAAGGAAATTTTGATAACTACGATGATGGTGGTGGTTATTCGAATGAATGCTATGATGATAAAAGTGAGGAAGTCCAATACGTCTACAACTTTCAAGGGAATAGAGGAAATAAAAGGGAATCAACAATGGTGACCCTAAGGAAATCGCGGCAATCAACAAGGTGGTAATTGGAACAATAACAACAACCAAACTGGAAATTGGGGGAACAATAATTCGGGTAATCAAGGGAATTGGAATGGTAACAACAACAACAACAATTGGAACAACAACAATGGTCAAGGTGGGTGGAATAACAATGGTGGTCAATGTAATCGGGGGCAAGGCTATCAAAGGCCTCCGATGTTTCAACAACCAAACAACCCGCTGCCATTTGAATCTCAAGGGTATAGTTATTCGGGAAGGGATTTTGGAAGAGTTGAAGTTATGTTGGATCGAATGATCAATAAGAACCAAGACTCCGATGCTCAATTGACTTCCCACAACACTTCTATCCGTAACTTTGTAGTACAACTTGGCCAAATTTCTTAATCTTTAAATACTCTCCCAAAGGGTGCTCTACCAAGTGATATGGTATTAAACCGCAAGGGTGGTCACGACAATCATGTGATTACGGTGACAACGCGAAGTCGAAGAGGCAGTGATGTGCATGCCTCAAGAGGAAATCAAGTTATGGTTGATGAAGATGAATTGCGAGATGATGATATGCCTTTGGTGGTTGAGGATGTAGTGGAACCCAATGTGAACAATGATGTGCAAATTGATATTAATGATGTTAAGCAGGAGACACAAGAGGCTGTGAACCCGTCTGGGGAATACGTGATTGATATACCTAAGTCGGTGATGCCCAATGTCAAGGCACCCTTGCCTAGGCCTCCTCCGCCCTATCCTCAATGGTTGGCCAAGAAAAAGGACGATAACCAATTCAAGAAATTCATTGAGATGATGATGAGTTTTACTATCAACATGCCTTTGGTTGAGGCACTCGAGCAAATGCCGGGTTCCACAAAGTTGATGAAGGATTTGGTTATGAAAAAGAGGCCAATGGAGTGTGAGAGAATCAATATGAGTCATCAAGTGAGCGCAATTTTGCATTCTATGGCTCCATAATGTGACGACCTCGATGCATTCACTATCCCGTATACCACTTGAAGTGCCAACTTTGCAAAAGCCATTTGTGACTTGTGGGCAAGTATAAAGTTAATGCCACATTCTGTCTTCAAGACCATAGGAATCGGACAATCTCGCCCAACATCAATGAGGCTCCAAATGGCGGATCGGCCAATGAAGCGGCCTTTGGGTATAATCAATGATGTCTTTGTTCATGTTGATAAATTCATCTTGCCGGCCGACTTCGTGATACTAGATTATGCGGTGGACTTTGAAGTTGCAATTTTCCTTGAAAGACCTTTCTGAGTTACGGGGAAGGCTTTGGTTGATGTTGATGTGGGAGAGTTAGACTTCTGTGTTGGTGATGAAAATCTGGTGTTCCATGTGTGCAAGTCTATGAGGAAACCAAATAGCACTGAGGTGTGCTCATTTGTTGACATTGTAACATCGGTGATAGTGGATGAGACAAGCGCAATGATGAATGTTGAAGATCCACTTGAAGCTGTACTTTTGAACATGGATTTTAATGATGATGCCGGGAGAGTGGAATGTGTAAATGCATTGCATGGTATTGGCTCGTATTCTTATGATACTAGAAAGTTATCCTTGGATCTTGAGAATTGCAAACTCCACCAACCAAGCCATCTATTGAGGAGCCACCGATGTTGGAGTTGAAACCAGTTCCTCCTCAGCTCAGGTATGAATTCTTGGGCCCTAATTTCACTTTTCTTGTTATTCATTCGTCTTGCTAGACTAACGTGCAGGTTGATGACACCTTAGCAAATCTACAAAAGCGCAAGGGGGTGATTTGATGGACATTGGACGATATTCGCGGTATAAGCACCGCCTTTTGCATGCATAAGATCATTTTGGAGGACGATGTGAGGCCTTCACTTGAACACCAAAGGAGACTCAACGACAATGCAAGAAGTAGTTGGCTTGATGTCGGTGTGGTATATCCCATTTCTTATTGTGTGTTGACTTCTCCGGTGCAATGTGTACCAAAAAAAGGTGGAATGACAGTGTTGATCAATGAAAACAATGAGCTTATTCCTACTCGTACGGTGACGAAATGGAGAGTTTGTATGGATTATAGAAAGCTTAAGAAGGTGACTGGGAAGGATCATTTCACGTTGCCGTTCCTTGACCAAATGCTTGATCGTCTTGCGTGCCGGTCATTCTATTGCTTTTTAGATGGGTACTCGGAGTACAATAAAATTCTCATTTTCCTAGAAGACCAAGAGAAGATGACCTTTACATGTCCTTTATCGCACATTCACGTTCTAAATTATGCCATTTGGATTGTGTAATGCTCTGACAACATTCCAACGTTGTATGACGGCAATTTTCACTGACATGGTGGAAGATATATTGGAGGTCTTCATGAATGATTTTAGCATGGTTGGGCACTCTTTTGGAGAATTCATGCAAAATTTGGACCGTGTGTTGGCCCCATGTGAAGACACGAACTTAGTTCTCAATTGGGAGAAATGCCATTTCATGGTAGAAGAGGATATTGTGTTGGGTCACAAGATTTTGAAGAGAGGTATTGAAGTTGACAAAGCCAAGATCGAAGTTATTTTTAGGCTACCTCCCCCTGCATCTATCAAAGGGGTGGGGTGTTTTATTGGGCACGCGGATTTCTACTAAAGGTTCATCAAAGATTTTTCTATGGTAGTTAGCCCGTACTGCAAGTTGTTAGAGAATGAGGCGAAGTTTGTCTTTGATGAGAAATGCATGGAGGCTTTCGAGCTTCTAATACATAAGTTGATAACAACCCCTATCATTAGAGCACCCAATTAGAGCTTACCTTTTGAGCTTATGTGCGATGCTAGTGATGTTGAGGTAAGGGCGGTCTTGGGCCAAATAATCAACAAGATGTTCCATCTGGTGTACTTCTCAAGAAAGACGATGAATGAAGCTCAAAGAATTGTACAGTAACCGAGAAGGAACAGCTAGCTATTGTGTTTGCTATGGAAAAGTTCTGACCATATCTTCTGGGGCCTAAGTGATTATCCATACCGATCATGCCGCCCTTAGGTATTTGATAACCAAGAAAGACTCCAAGGGAAGGTTGATAAGATGGGTGTTACTTCTTCAAAAATTTGATCTAGAAATTATGGACCGGAAAGGGAGTAAAAAACAAGTTGCAGAGCACTTGTCCCGCTTGGAGGAGGAGGGGAGGCCTTCTGAAGACCTTGAGATCAATGATGCATTTCTGGATGAACAACTTCTTTCGGTGTCTATGCATGATATGTCGTGGTTTGTCGATGTAACCTATTATATTGTGACCGGTATAATCCTGTATGAGATCTTTTCTAACCAAAGGAAGAAGCTCAAGCAGGATAGTTTGGATTATTATTAGGATGAGCCATATTTGTTCAAGATTTGAATCGATGGTGTGATTCGTCGATGTGTCCCAGAAGAAGAACAATTGAGTATTTTGGAGTCTTGTCATTCCTCTCCCTATGGTGGCCCTCATGGAGGGGTGAGGATGGCCTCTAATGTGCTTATTTTTGGTTTCTATTGGCCCTCCCTGTTTGAAGATGCAGGTGATTTTATTAAGAGATTTGATGAATGCCAATGAGCCGGTAGGATTTCTAAAAAGGATGAGATGTCTCTTAGCACAATTCTTGAGGTGGACATTTTTTATGTTTAGGGTATTAAATTTATGGGTCCTTTTGTGAGCTCTTGTCGGAACACTTATATTTTGGTGGCGGTGGATTATGTTACAAAGTGGGTTGAAGCTGTGGCTTTTGCCCAACAGTGATGCCCGAAGTGTGGTGGCATTTTTGAAAAAGGGTATGTTTACAAGGTTTGGAACCCCCGTTCTATCATTAGTGATAAAGGATCTCATTTTCGCAATAATGCTTTTGATTCTTCACTTGCCAAGTATGGAGTAAATCACAAAGTGACCACCCTAATCATCCTCAAGCTAGCGATCAAGTGGATGTTTCCAACCGAGTAATTAAGAGTCTATTGTCCAAAACTATCAATGCCAATAGGACTGATTTGTCAAAGAAATTAGATGATGCTCTTTGGGCCTATCAGATGGCTTACAAGACTCCAATGGGTATGTCTCCGTACCAGTTGGTGTTTGGAAAGCTTGTCATCTTATGGTGGAATTGGAGAATAAGGCTATGTGGGCCTTGATGAAGGTGAACTTAGAATAGGATGTCGCGGTGAATCTCCGTGTCAAGTAACTAGATGAGCTTGATGAGTTTAGATTTCATGCCTACTCCAGCTCGTCCTTGTACAAGGACAAGATAAAGTATTTTCATGACAAGTATGCCGGGGGGAGGAATTTAAGGTTGGTGATATGGTTCTTCTTTTCCACTCCTGGATGAGCTTATTCCCGGGAAAGCTCAAGGTTAAGTGGAGTGGTCCATTTGAAGTTGTTGGTGTAGCACGCATTTGGTGCTATTGATCTGAAGAACAAAAATGGTGAAGTTTTCGGAGTCAATGGGCATCATGTCAAGCATTATTTGGGGAAGTTTGATGGCAGCCACGTGGTGACACTCATACATTTGAAGTGATAATGATGGTAACATGCGTCGTGCCGCAACGTTAAATCATGCGTTCTTGGGAGGCAACCCATATCTTTTTCTTTCTCTTTGATTTTTTTATGGATTAGGATTTTTCAGCTAATTGTATGTGAGATGTTGCAGAACTTGTGTTGAAGATGTGAAAAAAAAGTGTAAAAATGCACAGCCTCTAAAGAATTCTAGTGCGTCCGCGTCCCTTATTGTATGGTCCGCATTGGCACAAGTTGAACAGGGTTAACCTCTCAAGCTTACCACGTGGCCGCGATCATGATTTCGTGGTCCGCGGTGGTTTCACACGGCCGCGTCCTAATTGTACGGTCCGCGTGGGATTAGTTCTCAAATGGTTCACCGATAAGACCCATCGCGGTCCGCAATCATTTTTACGCGGCCACACGGAGGGTTTGTCAAAGGGTTCCACAAGTTTCTATAAATAGGAACATAGGTCACCATGTTACGCTTTTGGCAAATTCAAACTCTTGAACCCTACTCTTCTCTTCCTTTTCTTCTAAGACTGATTCCCTTGCGTGTTTGGGCCTACTAATCTTGTTCATTATTAATCTGGTAAAATCTCCAACATTTCTAATAAATTAATATTTTAATTTTCATTTCCTTTACTTCCCAGTAGCGTAATGTTTTTCATTTTTTTGCCTGTTTTATTAGAACTGTTAGTTTAGAGTAAATTTTAATGATTAGTTTTGTGTGTTTTGTATGGTTGGTATTTGGGTAGCTGAGTGGGGACAAGTGGGGGTCAGAACTTGAGTTATAATATATAAATTTCCAAAATCCTAACATAGTCCCTGCGTACACCCTAGTGCGGCACGCATGGCCCCGACACGTCCGCACCACTTATTCACGTGGCCCACGGTAAACTTAATCCGGAAAGATAAGAAATCCCCAGTGCAGCCGCATCCCTGTTAGTGGGTTCCGCACTGGCCCCACATAGACGCGCCCTCTTTTCAAGAGGCCCGCATTAGTGGACTTCAGAGAGGATGATTTTGTGTTTGTTGGTTAGTGCGGCCCGCAGCCATGATCTAGCAGCCCGCTGTGCCTCCCTCGCAGCCGCGCCCCTGGTTTCACAGTCCGCGGTGGCCTAGTCTGATAGGAGGCACCATTCTGCATAGCCCGAGAACACCATTTCATGGCCTGCGAATGGCCTAGGACATCATAGTCCGAGGACGTCATCCTAACCGTCCGAAGACAACATTCATAGTCCAATGGAAAGTTGCATCATGTTTTAATTATGCACAATATATGCCGCATTGCTCATTTGTAGGATACACACGCCATGCAAATGGACGCATGAGCAGGAGCGATCCTGCTCCGGTTCCCCACAACCTATTCAACTCCACACACCTTTTAAATCTAGCCATCGTATCCGTCATTTTCAAATCTCCATCGACATATTCCGTCAATGGTTCTGAAATACATATGCCCTGATTCCTATAAAATTAGGGATATGTAGGGAGTTGTTGATACCCAATCGCCGTTTTGGGTAACAATTGGCCATCTTCTCTTTACCCGACAACTCTTTCATCCTCTTCGGGTAAAGTGGGGCAGCTGTTGATACCCAATTTTTTCCTATGTATTTTTATACTCGAAAACACTTTGAATGTAGCATATGTAGGCATCTATATGCATGCCCAATTTTCTTTTTATTTTTCCAAAAATTTTAAGATTTTTTAAAATTAATTTATTATCTACTTTAACAGTAAAAAATCCAAAATTATTCCCAAAATTATCATTTTGGTGAATAACTTATTTCATCCTTATTTTCACACCAAAATATAATTAGGTTGATTTTGCATATTTTTACCAATTTATTAGGCATTTTTAAACTAATTTGCATATGATTGTAATTATAGCCTATTTTATAGTTAATCTCTTTTTATAATTATAAAATCATGCCCAATATTTTCAAATTTATATTTATACATTATTAGTTTGTTTAGTATTTTTTAACCGGTTTTAAAATATTCTTCACTATTTGTATAAAATAAAAAAGAAGGGAAATTTGACTATTTAAAATCTGACCCATTTTCATTTCAATTATAGCCCAAATTGATCCCCTTATTAACCCAATTTCAGACCAGCCCAATTCTAATTAAACCTGACCCACACCTAATTGAAATACCACGTCCAGCCTTGATTCGATCTGAGCCGTTGATCAAATGAGATCAACAGCCTAGATTATATTTCCTAAATTAAATCCCTATTACCCCCAGAACCCCTCACTTTAGAGACGGTCTCTCTCTCTCACTTACTCTCTCTCTCTCTCTCTCTCTCCCTCTCTCTCTATCTACGCTATCATTTGCTCTCCCTTCTCTCTAGAACCTTCTGGATCTCTCTCTCGTCTCCTATGAAGCCACCACCTCTCCGTCCACCTCAACCCTCACTTATCTTGACCACCAGTAGCCATGGAACTGTATCTTGTTGATTCTCTCAAGCTTTGAGACTCCACAGGCTTCCACTATGCAAGATGGTCACCAAAGGCCTTGCCTCGCTTCTCCCGTCCTTTCTCCGATGGTTTTTTGTCCGATGGTACTACGAATGCCATTATTAACGAGTTTCACAACCAGGTTCCTTACCTCTCAGTGATTTATTATGAAACCCTAATTTCTATGTAAGTCTCTCAATCTCTATCTTTTAAAGCAATTTTTAAACTTATTCTTTTCTGTTTTAAGCTACCCTCTACTTGATTTCCTCGATTGTTCCAACTTTCAATGTTTTGGTCTTTTTCTCAAAAGCTAGGGTTTCTGAACATCTTTCGAAATCACTATATCTTCTGATTTTTTTGAGTATTATGTGTTTATGTTTGTATTATGTGCTTTTTTGTGCGATCTTCTAGTTACTCTCCGAGTTCCATGCTTTATGTTTTCTACTAGGGTTCTAGTCTTCTATAGTTTCTGTAATTTTCTTGCTTAGGGTTCTTTAAACTTCATGCCTATTGTGTTTTATAGGTCTAATTTTTCATCGTTTACCAAATATTCTGATGATTTTGCGCATCTCTTTAAATTCCCGATTTGTATATGTTTTCCTTAGAATTTATACACTAATTTTGAATCACCTCCTTATTTGTCAAATTCTTTCCTTACATAGTACTGATTCCCTCTAATTTTCAATCTCATCCGTGATTCTTTGAACTAATGTTTTTTAAAATCCATTTCGTAATCTACCTGTTTAGGTGCACAATATACCGTTATTATACTTTCCTTACTTGAAAATAGTCTGTAATTAGTCCTTATTACATGCATCATTCTTTACTCTTCCTATTAGGGAAATATTAGTTTTGCAAAGAATTATTTTCCATATTTGATACAACTTGTATCTGTTTGAACTGTGACTCCCTAATCGAAGGGAGTTTGAGTCTTTAATTGATTCTAGTTGGTACTATTTATATAATTGTGATCAGTCAATGCTTGTTACCTTATTTTTTTCCTTTATTTTAAAAGCTATAAATACCCTCATGCTTTCAGTTGCAAGACATGTATCAAAATTCATTGTTCTAAACTCTCTCTCTTACACAAAAACATATTCAGTGTTCTCTCTTATTTTTACACAACCTCTCTCACAATTCTTGTGACTACTGATCACTCAATTGACTTAAAACCAAGGCTGAGTGATTTAAGCTGCTTTACTACTCTACTGTACATTACATTGCTACCTACTTTGGTATGCCTACAGCTGCTCACTTCTCTGCTACTCACTTCTCTGCATATTAGTGCTCACTACTGCTCTATATTGGCTCATCCTCGATTGGTATGCCATCGATTTGATTTGCAGATCTCGAAACAACATATTTTTATGCAAACTGCACTTCATTTTGTTTCTTCTATACTTTTACTTGTGGTTATGTTGTTCTTATTGCAGTTAGCATGCCTCTATGTTAATTGATAGGCCTATCTTCCCCTTAACATAACATGCCTACTACTTCCTTTATCTGTCTCATGCATGTTCTTCCTTACTCCCTAACCCAATACAACTATCAGCATGTATCCCTGAACCTCATTGGTAAAATGTGACTGCCTAAAATTCTGAAATACCATTCTCTGGTGACTATGTATATGCAACTATGCTCCTACATGTGAACTACGTGTCCCTATTCCCCTTTCCACTGTTTGTGTTTTTCTTCACTAAACCATGTGTGATACTCTAATATGATATTATCTTACTCACCTTCTTACAAGAGTTATCTCACTCTTCTGTTGTTTTCTTTCAAAAACTGGTTCATAATAGATCATCTTTAAAATGTTTTTTTAAAACTCAATTGCTTTTAAAGAAATAAAAACTCTATCAGACTCACTACTCCTAGAGTTTAGGTTCTTCCCATTTCGTGTAAGCATTTCTTTGAGCACTTTGTGAGTGCTAAATGAAATTTGATAAATAAGGCTGGTAATTCCACACTGCACTTGTTCAATGTTTGATATTGTTTGGGTGCTTGCTATTGGCCGATGACCCCAATGTGCCCTTAGTGAGCTTTGTCGCACCCAAACCATGGTAAAGGGCTGTGAAGCTCGAAAGAAATGAGGTTGGAAGATTGTACCTGGTTGAAGGCTACCCATAGAATATCTTCTTATTTCTATGCTTCATTACTGTAATTTAACTATCTTGGTATGTAATAATTTTTAATGAATGACCGCTATCATAGTGAAATTAGGCGGGTTTATGCATGTTTAGTTTAAATAATGGGTAGAAAATATCCTTATAAGGCTTTACTTACTTGTTTGTGCAATAGATATCATGTATAGAACATGTATCTCATATATTAGTAATAATTTTTTAGACTCACTACTTTTAGCTCGTTGTCATACTTATTTCGTAATCACGTATCTAATGACTAACGAATAACTGTTAAAATAACCAGTGCATTCTCACTGGCATTTGTCGACGCCCCCTATTTCCCTTCTAATAGAAGAGAGATAAGGTTTACGACATTATGGACAAAAAAACTCTTATTCTATTTTAAGGAATTGGGTTATGGAATTTGAAGAGTCGCCACCTAATGATTATAGTGCATTAGGACACTTTCAAAGAAAAGAAGAAGATTTTTGAAAGAAAACCTGAGTTTGGGTAAGGGCTTGAGATTATCTCGAGGGGAAGGTGTTAGGCACCCCTCAAGATCCACTAGTGTGGTTCCCTACCATGATTAATTGTGACTTTAAGGAGAGTAGAAAGAAACACATAGAGCTTGCATATAGTAGTTACAAACAAAACTTGAAATTTTAGAAAGGACGGGGAAGGACATAAGTGATTTTAAAAGAGAAAGATTAATTGGAACATAAATTTAAAAAAAAACATTACACACGTAAAGAAAAGGGGAAAGGGGTCCTAGGTTTAAATACAAAATGGATTACATCAGTACAATACCAATTAATCGTTCTCGCAAAAGATATTAGCGCACCGGTCATCATATCCATATTCTATCCTTCCCACCCAGTAAGGGTCGTTTAAACTTGTGGATTGGTCACGAATGCTTATTGCATGCTACTACCCGTCCCATCCTATAGGTCCTAGAGGGTGTTTTAGGACCACTATACCTATAAGATGAGGACTAAGCCGAACCCTTAGGTTTAATTGTCAAAACACTAGGAGACATACAAAAAGCAACTAGGACTTCATGTAAGGAATCATATAAAGGGGCATGTAAAAAGTCTCAAATATCCCTACACAGATACACATATAATTAGCACATCTCAATCATATTTAAGGTCTAAAGAAATGAGAGTTAAAGGCTGGAATGTTCGAAAATGGGTTAAAAATATAAGCTGAAAAGTTAAGACAGAATTTGGCGAAAAGAGTTGGATGAAATTTTTTAGAACTTGAGAACAATGATGTAGATACGTAACAGTTTAGAAATAAGAGGAAACATTTTTTTCTTTAAACACACTTGAGAATAAAAAATAGTTTTCGGACATGAGAGGTAGAAGAACATATGTAAAACCATTCAGAAGTGTTAAAAATATAGCATGTAAGTATATTAGTTTTGAACTATAGTTTTGAATAATTACGGAAGAAATTAAAGACAGATTGTCCTGATAAGTTTTAGGAAAAACAGTAACGCAATTCTGGAAAAGGTAACTAAGTAGAAAGTACTTGGACCGATATGATTGTTTAGAAAATAGGAAAGAAGTTCAGTAGGAAAACAAAGAGGATATCAGAGAAGGGAAATGAATTCGGACAGTCTAAAGATGATGAATGGTTTGAACATGATTAAGATGGTTAATTTATTTATCCGGCCTAAGGCTTGCCTAGGTGCTGTTTAACCAAATAAGAGAGTGGGCGAATGTTTGTTTTTCCAATTTTAAGGAAACTGTTAACCAGACATATATTATTAAACAAAACTAGTGAGGCATTCAAGCAATTACAAACAAATCCCTAGGTACATGATAACTAATGCACATAAAGGTCATAAAACATGTTATCTAAATGCAGTAGCAGTAACTTGTTGGTTATTAGCTAATTATGATTATAAAATGAGTAAAATGCCAAATTGAAAGTAAAAGTGCCTGAAAAACGATTCCTAGTTGTGTGAGATGCATGTCCTAGACAGGATGTCTAATGCACAAATAAGAAAAATCCTACGAATAGGTTTTCTACCCACACCCTTAAACTATGCGTGCATATCCCTCCCATTTTTTCACCATAAACCTCAATTGTTCATTACAAGTTATTACAAACCAAGGTAATAAAATTAATGTAATGAAGAGTAAAATAAAGAAGATAATCTATAGGGAGCCTTCAACCAGGCCCAAATCTCCAACCTAACTTCTTTCGAGTTTCACATCCTTTTACCAAGGTTTTGGGTGCGGCAACGACCATTGGAGTCCTTGGCCTATATCAGGCACCCAGAAAATTAACATTCAATCAGTGCAAGTGTGGATTTACCAGTCTTGTGCATCAAAGTTAAGTGGGTACTCAAGGTACCCAAAGCAACGCTTACACTAAAGGGGTAGAACCAAAATTCTAGGAGTAGTGAGATTGTGATAGAGTTTTAAAGAGATTGAGTTAAAAAACAGTCTGAGAGAGGATTCACATGAAAATAGTTTTGAGAAAAAAGCAGCAGAAAAGAAAATATCAGGCTACATGTTTTAGGGAAGACAAGCACAAAGAGGGGCAGAGGGTATGGGTACAAGTAACTCACAAGTGAGAACACATTTACATATACACAAACATCAAAGTGAAGCACTTCAGAACTTATATAATCAAGAAGATTTCACAGAAAGGGGTCAGGGTCTTAACATCATTAGGTTGACAGATTCACGCATCTAGAAGAGGTTCAGGGTCACTTAATAGCTAAAAGGGTCCTAAATAACATGCTAATAATGTTTTGGAGTTAGGGGTAAGGAGAAACATGCATGAAACAAGCACAGGCATGCCAGACTATATTAATCAACACAGAGGCATACTAATTGCAGTAAGAACAACAAAACCCGAAGTAGAAACATACCAAAAATAAGAGAAAGTGCAATATAAATAGAAACATATTATTTTGAAATTGTAAATAAAATAGGAGACATACCAGTTGAAGGCAAGGTAATGTAGGGCAGTCGTGAGCTATAATATGCAAAGTGGTGAGCAATAATGTGCAAGGTATTGAGCAGCAAAATGCAGAAAGTATGCAGAGAGAGAGCAACATTAGTATAGAAGTGAGCAGCAATATGCAGAGAGTATGTAAAGAGAGAGAGCATCAGTAGTATTGAAGTGAGCAACAATAGCAGACTTGAGTAAGTAGCAATGCAGAGAAGTAAGCAGCAATACAGAGAGCAATAGAACAATAAAGCAGCCTAAAGCTCAGCCTAGGTTTCAAACAAGTAGAGGAGTGAGAGAGGTTGTGTAGAAACAAGTGAGAATAAAGAATATATTTTTTGTGTAAGAGAGAGAGAGAGAGAGAGTTCAGAATTAATTCTGTTCGTATGAAGTGAGAAGAGAGAAGGAGTACTTATTGTTTTTGGAAACCAGTAGAGAATAGGGTAAGAAGTACATAATTATAGAAACAACACCAATTTGAATCAATCAGAACCTAATTCCTTTAAACTAGGGATTCATGATTCGAATAGGAGTATCAGAGAAGGAAAGACCAGTCAGTTGATTAATAGGCATTCAGCATGTAATAAAGGCAAAGTGCATAATGCTCCAAATAAGAAAATATATGCTGAGCATTCGAACAATATGTTATGTACACAAATATAGTAAATATATAAATTAACTCTGAAATTAGTCAAAGAATCATAGACAAGCCCAAAACCATAGGGAATCAACCAAGTATAGAGAGCATCTCACAAGTAAGGAAATAATTCAAAAATCAGTATATGGAACCTTAAGGTAAACACATGCAAATCAAGGATTCAAAGAGATGCATAGAATAATTGGAATAACAATTAGACCTATAAACACAATAGGCGTGAAAAATCAGAGAACGTTATGCAAGAAATCATAGAAGCAGCAGAGGGTTTGAACACAAGTAAAAAATGGAGCTCAGAAACAAATAGGCTCATAACACAAACAAACACTTAATAGAGGCACACATAATGTTAAAAAGAAACAGAAGATATAGCAATTTTGAAAAAGGGGTTCGGAAACCCTATTTTTTGTGACAAGAAGAAATGTTGAAAAACTTTGAATTAATCAAAGAAATCGAGTAGCGAATAGTGTAAAACAGACAGAATAAGCTGAAAATAATTTTAAAATACAGATATTAAGAGACTTAGGCAAAAAGTTAGGATTTTTCAATAAATTAGTGATGTAAGGAACCAGGCTGTGAAACTCGTTAATAATGGTGTTTATAGCATCATCGGACCAAAACCCGTCGGAGAAAGACAGGAAACAGACCCAAGAGAGGGTTCAGTTCCCTTATTACATGGTGGAAACTCTTGGAGTTTCAAAGATGGAGGGAGCCGGTGAGATAAGGCTTCACGTCGGCTGACGATCGAAAGAGGCGAGACTGGAGTTGGTCGAAGAAGCGATGAGAGCCATAAAAGAAGGTGTACTAGAAGGTTCTAGAGAGAAGGGGGAGGTAAAGGGTTAGAGAGAGAGAGAGACCGGCCCCTTTGCAAAATGAAGGTAAGGGGAGGGGTCGTTTGATTTATTTTAGGCAAATGAATCTACGCCGTTGATCTCAATCGACCAATGGATAAGAATGAATTAGAGCTGGGATAGGTCAATTTAATTGGGTTCATGTATTTTGAGATGCGCTGAAATTGAGTTTAAAATTGGGGTCAATTTGGGCTATGTTTGCAATGAAATCTGGCCAAGTTTTAAGTAGCCAATTTCTTCCTTTGTATTTTATAAAATAGTAAGAACTGATTTGAAAAACAAATTGAGAACACAAAACTAATAAATAATATATAAATATTAATCTAAAAATACCATAAATGATTTTATAATTATAAAATGCGGTTATTTGTAACATAGGCTATAATTGCAATTTCATTCAATTTAGCATTAGAATTTCAAAATAAATTTGTAATAATATGTAAAAATTATATTAATTATAATGTTTTGTAAATATGAAAAGGAAATATATTATTAGCCGAAAAAAAGATAATTTGGAAATAATGTTTGATTTTGTACTGTTAAAATAAACAACAAATCAATTCTAAAAACCCTTAAAAGTTGAGGAAAAATACCAAAACCTTTGGGGCATTCTTGAATATGCATACATATACTATTTTGAAAGTATTTGAGCATATAAAAAATAAATAGGGAAAATTGGGTTTCAACATCATTTAGATACCATAATTTAGGTTTTTTATGTGCATGAGACACTGTGTTACTTAGGGCCGTTATTTTTGTCTGAGTTGCAGTTTGCTAAACACCTCGCCAATATGTTTAATATAATAGTACAAGTCCGCTTAACTGTGTTATTTTAAAACTTTGCTTAGTATGCATTCTCACCTTTAAGATAAGTAAGCAATAGATATGACGCCTAGGCAAGCATTAAGCCCAATAAAAATCGACTATTCATGTTTTACATTTTTCAAACTACTAAGCCTCTTTTAACTTTTGGAACACTATTTCTCGTTTGCCTCTTTGAAGTTTTCTTTGTTTTTCAACAAAACTTCTGCCCTATTTTGAAATAATCACATAATCTTGCATCTATTCTATCATGTTTTCTACTGGGTTATCATTCCTGTGCAGAATCGTGCTACTTTTTCTATGACTTATCAGGATCTGCATCTTTAATACCTCTACTTTATTTTCAAAGTATGTTTCAATGTGTTTCGTACTAAATTCTAAACTACTATATACTTACTGCCATCTTTAGTTACAGTTCTGAAATTTTTTTAAACTTTCTACTTCCACTGAAACCTATCTTTGACATTCCTGCTTTTAAAATCTCATTTTTAGACCTTAATTGTGTTTGAGACGTGATAATTACATGTTTATTTATGAAGGGATATTTGAGCCTTTTATCTGCCTTTGTATGATTCCTTTATGTGAAGTCCTACTTGTTACTTATGTCGCCTAGTATTTTGACCTTTAAACCTAAGGGTTCAGCCTAGTCCTTACCTTATTGGAGTAAGTCGTCCTAAATACCCTCTAGGAGTTGTAGGACGGGACGGGTAATAGCACGCAATAAACATTTGTGACCAATCCACACTTTTATATAACATTTAAGGGGTGGGAAGGGTAGAATATGGATATCATGATAGGTGCACTTATATCTTGTGCGACCCCTGTTTCGAGGGGTGATTGCTAGGTATTGCATTGATGCGATCCATATTTTGGGTAAACCTAGGACCCCTTTCCCTCTTTATTTATTTTCAAAAATGTTCTCTTTCTTAAAATTACGTTTTCTTCTAATTGATTCTTCTCCTTTTCCAAAACCGTTTATGTCCCTTTCTACTTTTTAAACCTTTCAAATTTATTTCTGAATTCTTATGTGTAAACTTTATTTGCTTTCTTTTATTCCTTTTAAAGTCACAATTAAGCATGGTCGGGAACCACACTAGTGGATCTTGAGGGGTGCCTAACACCTTCCCCTCGAGATAATATCAAGCCCTTACCCGAACTCTGGTTTTTCTTTCCAAATCTCCTTCTTCTCTTTAAAGTGTCCTAATGCACTATAATCTTTAGGTGGCGACTCTTCAAATTCCATAACCCAATTCTCGCAAGGGAATAAGAGTTGTTTTGCCCATAATTTCGTAAACCCGATCTCCTTCCTTTTATGGAGGAAAAAGGGGGCGTCGACAATCACCCCTGGGTATTTGCATGGCAAGGTTATTCGGAGATTGGTTGGCTTTTGGAACAATTTTGAGTACATTCAAGGAGGAACTTGTGTTTAAGTGGGGGATAATATAATGACCCAACCGATCGTTTTGAGCTTTTGTGCTTTGATCGCCAGTTCCCGAGCATGACATTCCATGCGTAATGTGTTATGGCTGAAGACCGTTGTTTCAGGATTCTCAGGAAAATTATTAGAATGAATTTGAAAGAAAAGTCTTAGTTGAAGACTTTGAATTTGAAAGGTTTGACTAGGGGTGTCAACCGGGCCGGGTTGACCCGGGACCGGCACGGACCGGCCCGGTCAAAACCGGCCCGGACCGGACCGGTTAAGGGCGGGGGGGGCCGGGCTGGGTTGGGGGGGGAAGGGGGTTTGGACGGACAGCCTTACCGGGCAAATAACCCGGACCGGACCGGCCCGGGAAGCGAATTACCGGGCGAACCGGCCAACCCAGACCGGCCCGGACCGGTTTTAACGGTCAAATTTTTTTTTTTTTTAAAAAAAAAAAATTTTTTTATACTTGTGGGGCCCACTTGCCCGTTGGCAACGGTCCAGAAGACCAGATCCGTTGGCCAACGGGTAAATTTTGCAAATTTGGCCATTTTTTGATTTTTTTTAGTTTTTATTTAATTACATTAATAACCCTTCTAAAAATCTATAAATACCCTCCCCCTCTTCTTCATTTCCTCACTCAAAATTATCTATCTCTCTCTCAATTCTCAAATTATCTATCTCTCTCTCAATTCAAGAATTCATATTCTACTTTCATAATTTTATTGTCTTTATTTTCCCGAATTAAATTTATCGTAATTTCTTATTTGGAAATCGGCAATTCGGCATTCGAAGCTTGATTCTTGAAGTTCAAGTGTTCAACATTCTTGAAGTTCACCTGTTCAAGTGCTCAATTTATTGTCGAATTCGGTGCACTCTCTCCAACTCTTTCTCTTATTTAATATTTTAATTGCATATTTGATTTTAGTTTAGCTTATATATTAAATTTTCCAATATGTTGAATGCTGCTAAAAGAGCGTGTAGAAAAGTTACTGGTAGGAGTGGAAGTGGAAGTGGAAGTAGTAAAAAAAGTCCTATAGCTTCTGGTAGTAATAGTAATAATGAACCAATAACACATGTTTCTGAATCATCGCCTAATTTGCAAGATGTAAATATTGATTATGAACAATTACACCAAGATTTCGGAATAGAAGATAACGAAATTGTAATAGAAGATGAGATACCATCTACACCTACTAGTGCAAATGTTGGTAGTGTTGGAGTTGGAGTTGCTAGTGCAACAAGGGGTAGAAGACCACCAGTCGCTCCAAAATCTAAATCTAATCGTAGAAAAAGAAGTGCTGTTTGGAAATTTTTTGATGAGATAGAAGATAGTGATAGAGTTAAGTGCAGACTTTGTAACGACACGTATCAACATTTGACCGGAGGTAATTTAGGGGGGACTGGCACACTTATTAGACATATGCAAAAGGATCATCCTATAGAATGGGGAAATAATGGGGATGGAAGTGAAACAACACCTAACACTACTACTGGAGGTCTGCGAAAATATGATAAAATGAGGGATCGAGAGGAATTAGCGAAAATGATTGCTTTGGGTTGTCTACCTTTTTCTTTTGCTTCTTCCTCTTATCTTGTTACGTATATTCAAAGGATATACAACCCTATGTTTAAAGGTATCCCTAGAAGTACCTGTAGATCTGACATCTTTAGACTTCACGGCCAATATCAAACGTACATACGTTATTTGTTTAGTCACCTTCCTTCTAGAGTATGTCTAACTTCTGATATTGTGTTTTCTGGGGCATATTACCCAACTATTACTTTGGCTTTAGTACATATAGCTGAAATTTCTTTGCTACTATTTGAATTTAAGAAGAACGATAGATATACGGATGCTATTGCAAGTATGCAAGCAAAATTTAAAAAATATTTCTTTCCAATTCCTCCTATTTACTTAATTGGTGCAGTTTTAAATCCTTCAATTAAAATGTCTGATTGTCAACAATTAATGAATGCTTTATACAATTATATGGAGATTGGGCCCACTGAAAGCCCAAATTTGTATGAATCTATGAACCAACTAAATGAACACTTACAATATCTATATACTTATTATGCAACTCAATGTGATATTGCTCGTGCATCATCTGCTGCAAATCCCACTATGGAATGTAGCACTTCTAATGTAGTCGGAGATGATGATGAAGGGTTTGATAGTTTTAATATTTTTTCAACTTTTGCTAACACTCAATCTAGTAGCAGGAATATAGATGAATTGCAATTTTACTTGCAGAAGCAAAAGGAGCCTCGCACCAAGGAATTTTCACCGTTAGGCTGGTGGCAGGAAAATTCAAAGCAATTTCCCGTTCTTTACGCTATGGCGCGGGATGTCCTGAATGTCCCAATTTCCACTGTTGCATCCGAGAGTGCATTTAGCCAAGCAAGACAACAACTTGGAGACACGCGGCACTCATTGGGAAGCAATGCTTTGGAAGTCTTAGTGTGTCTAAGAGATTGGATAAGATCTGAAAGAAGAAATCAAGGAAAGGAAGATCTGGATAGCCCGGAAGACGAAGAACTTGGAGATATCTTAACGCACGGAAACCCATCCGAATTTAACACTCCAGAAGAAGGTCCAGAGGTTCATATTAATATGGAAGAACTTGCTATTGCAATGCAAGCCATTTGATGTAAAATTGTAAATTGTAAACTAGTTATGATACATTTTAGTTTTCAATTTGAAATTTTCAATTTAAGAAATAAAGTAGCACTTGTAATAAGTGCAATTTTTTCCCATCTTTTGTTGTGTTCATTCAATTATTACAAAGTATTAATATAACTTAATATTTAAACTATACGAAATACAAAAAAAAAAAAAAAAAAAGTAAAACCCGGTCCGGCCCGACCCGGACCGGATCGAACCCGGCCCAATTCAACCCGCCCCCAATTGAACCCGGACCGGACCGGCCCGGACCCCGGACGGGTCAAAAAATCCGGACCCGTAACCGGCCCGGCCCACCCGCTGGTCAGCTATAGGTTTGACCAAGAGTTGACTTATGTGTATATGAGCTCGTATCGGAAGTTTTATGATTTGGTCAGCTTAGCTGGAAGATTTGTGACTTAGGAGTGTGATCAAAAGTGGTTTTGGAGGTCTGATGTAGAATTAGGTCTGATGTAGAATTTGATCCGAGGGTCAGGATGGAACTCTGAGAATTGTTGTAGCTTCATCATGTAATTTGGGATGTGTGCCAAAAGTTTCAGGTTAATCGGCGATTTGATTGGGTTTTTGATTAAATGTGCGTTTCGAACATTTTAGAAGAACTTAGGCTTAAATTTGATGTAATTTGATGGTTTGCTTTTATTTGAGGTGTTTTGATGATTGGAAAAAGTTTGGATGATATATTAGGATGTGTTGGGGCTTGTAGTTGAGGTCCACGGGGCCTCGAGGAAATTTTGGATGGCTAACAAGAAGTTTAGAGTTGAAAAATATAGAAGAAAGTGCAGCAACAGTGCAGGTCCAAGTTTTTCCTTCTCAATCGCGAGAAGGACCTCGCATTCGCATAGAAGGAGTTTGGGTGGCCTGCGTTTTTGTGCTTTACGTTCGTGATTGGTGGCTCGCATTTACGTAGTGTTTGTACGTGAGGGTTCCACAACAAATTCTCTTCGCGTACGCAAGAGAGGGGAACCGCATTCGCGTACGTCCAGAGACCTAGGACATCGGGTTCGCGTATGGGACACATCATTCGCAAATGGTAATTTTGTTCAGAGAAATATTTTTTCATCGCGAACGCGAGAAGGCCTTTGCATTTGCATAGAAGAAAATAATAGCTGGGCAGAAGGGATTTTAAAATTTTTTATCGGGCCTAAGTTATTTTTCCACCATTGTTGAGCATTTTGAGAGCAATTTGGGAGAAATTGAATAAGGATTAGAAGAGGATTGGTTGGAGGTAAGTTTTATGAACTAAAAACGTGATTATATTATGAAATTAACCTAGAAATTCATCAAAATTTCAAAAAAATTGGAAGAGATAGGGCTTGGGATTTTGATATATTAAATTGGGATTTGAAGGGCCATTGGAGGTCGGATTTGAGATTTTTTTATATATGGGCCCGAGGCTCGAGTTTTTTCTTATTTTGTTTAGATATTTTTAATAGTTTTCGCTCGGGCTTTATTCCCTTAGCATATTGTGATTTATTCGTTCTGATTTTGGATAGATTCGACGTGCATGGAGGCCTATTTGAGGGGCAAAGGAGTTTCGAGCTAGAGATCTTGCCGGTTCGAGTTGAGTAATGATTGTAAATAATATCCCGAGGGTTTGAAACACTGAATTTGGGCATCGTAGTGCCATATTGAGGTGAGACACGCGCTAGATGATGAATGTGGGGTCTTTTCCAACTAGGGATTTTTACTTGGTCCGTCCCGATTGATGATTTTAAAGTGTATTTGACAAAAACTTATTTGTTATTATGATGGTTTGGGTTGATTTCCATATTTGGCTTCGTGCCAATTATTCGAACCTTTCGGAGATTTTTTATCACTATTTCCTCACTGTTTTGACTTATTACTTGAACTCAATCATGTTGATAACTACTGTTTTACAAATTTAGCCACTTTTTCCCAGATTTGAAACCTAAATGATATTTTAGCTGAGAAATATTGTTTTGCTAATGCCGAAAGGGCTTGTGATGATTGTCGGATTGAGTGAGGCCTAGAGCCATATGTGAGGATATGCTGAGTGATATAAGGCCGAGGGCTTGAGATACTTTATATGCCATGAGGCGGCTCGAGTTATGTGAGGCCCAATGGACGTGCTGAGACTGGTCATATCATCATACGGCCAGGAAAATATATCCTCGTATTCTTTCAAATACTTTGTGTATTCTTCATTTTCTGATGGTAACAAGAGTACGCTGATACGTTTTTCCTTGATATTTTCTGAGTCTCCCATATTAATGACCTCAGTTTTATCTAAGTTAGACTTACGTCTGTTCTCAAAATTCTCAACCTCTCTAACAACCTCTTCTGGTATTTCATCCTCTTCTGAATCTGTGTTCATTTGTCGCTTTGTCTTGTTGCAAGTTACAATTGTCGGTTCATCATCAAGATATGTAATAATAATGTTGTGTAATATAAAGTAAATGATAGAGAAAATAAATGATAGAAAAAAATAAAGATAAACTTGGAAAATGCTATTGATTAAATTCATAATTGTCTGAAACATTGGAGCTCTTTTCTAAAATAAAGACAATGTTGAAAAGTAAAATCGACTTAAAGAAAGTGCAATGCATATGTGACATTTAGCCTTGCTACCTCTAGGCTCTACGAGCACTGGTGGTCCTGATTGACCAATTTGTGAGGTGTTCTCCCCAGTTCACAGCTTGAATGGAAAAGCCTTCCTCCCCTCCCCCCTCGAAGATAACGCAGCAATCCATATTGTCCTCCAAAAACAAGTTCTTCATCGCTGCCAGCGTCTCATCTTCCTATGATCTGTATATGACATCGGCGAGCTAAAAGGTATGCTCTAACTGAGGTAGAGGATGCTCCAGTGGCTAGTAGGGACCACGCCATGGTGGCAATTAGTGCTGGAATTCTTCCGAAGTGTATTCATAACCCACGCCAAAAGATGTTCCATGCTTCTTCAACTGGACAGGTTTGGTGGTACCCTGGAGATTCTTGCCAAGCCCTTTCGAGGCTTGTATCCACTGCAATTCAGAATGCTCACAATTTTGTTATCCACCACTTGTCTTTATCTATGGCATTGACTCACTCGATGTGATGGTATGTTTCTCCACCGATTTTCTTTCTACCTCTGATAATTGGGATGACCTTGAGGCTATATATCGGGTTGTCTTCGTCGCCATGGTTGATTACTTCCCGATGATTCCATTCAAATTTTACAGCCTGATGCAAAGTTGATGTCACGGCCCCAATGACGTGGATCTAGGGTTGTCCTAGCAATAAATTGTAGGATGTTTTTACGTCAATGACTTCAAACTCAACGTCGAACTAGGTGGGTCCCATCTGTGGGCATAGGCTAATTTCTCCAATGGTGGACCTCTGAGCATTTAAAGCTTTGACATTGATAGCCCAATCTTTGATCTCGTGCAATCCCTTGCCCAGTGTCCTAAGAGTCACCAATGGAAAAATGTTGAGGATGGATGCCCCGTCGACTAGAATTTTGGTGATAAAGTGATCCTCGCATTGTGTAGTGACGTGCAATGCTTTGTTGTGACCAATCCTTTCTGGTGGTAATTCATCTTCATGGAAGGTGATCTTGTGGCTTTCCAGCACCTGCCCTACCATGTTTGCCATTTCTCCTCCTGTTATGTTGCTGGGAACATAGGGTTCACTCAGTATTTTCATTAAGGCATTTTTATATGCCTCAGAGCTTTGTAGAAGTGCCAGAATAGAAATCAGTGCTGGTGTCTTGTTTAGTTGTTTGACGACCGAGTACTCTTTGGCATGAACCTTTCTCCAGAGGTCATCGAGTCCAATTTCAATATCCCACCCGGAGGCCTGCTTGCTAGACTCAGCCAAATGCTCCAGGGTGTATACCCTTACTATCCCGGTCATGCCCTGTGCGGCAATTGTTTCTTTGGAATATGATTTTCCTTTCCTTCTAGCCTCAACGGTATAGTCTCAAGGTATAGCATTTGTTTGGAATGGGGTCACGTCTGTCATGGAGACTAGAATTGGTGCTTTGGGACGTAACACAGTAACTTCAAACGGTGTAGGCGCCTCTGGAATCCTGAACTCAACCTCAATTGGTTTTGGCACCTTCGCAGGAGGTGCTTCAAACTAGAGTGGAATGGACACATTTACCACGTCACCTTCAGAGGGCTGAATCTGGACATCAATGGGGTTGAGAGTAACCGTTGGCTTCTTAGGCTCGTCTCGTTCATCTATCAAACCGATTGACCCCTTAGGGTCCCAATCATATTCGATCTCAATCAAGTCGATGCATGCTCCCTTGTGGTCAGGTAGAGGGTTGATGCGAACATTAGGAGCGATCTCTTTTGCTATAATGATCTTCTTGTCAATCAGATTCTGAATCTTGTCTTTTAACGAGCGACACTTGTCAATGGTATGTCCCTTCATCTCGGAATGGTATGCGCAAGTCTTGTTTTGGTTGATCCATTGGGAAGGGTTCTTTTGAGTTATGGCTGGGATAGGGGTAACGTATCCTACTGCCTTGAGCTATTCATATCATTGGTAAATCGGTTTGGCTATGGTGGTGCATTGTCTATGAGGTTTTTCGGTCGAAGCTTGGTATAGGTCGAGGGAAATTTAGGCGAGTAAGCTGTGATGGGTAGTGAGAAGGCTGGGAGTTATTGTCTTGGTATACGGGTGCGGGTTGGAATATCTGGATGAAATGTATTGATATGTAGGGGGTGGAGGTGATTGGTAAGTAGGTGGTGGAATTTGGTAAGTGGGGGATGGTGCTTGGTAATTTAGGATAGGCTGATATGTGAGTGAAGCGGAGGGATATGTCTGGTATTTCATGGGGGAGTTGTTCCTTTGCGCAGCCATTAAATAATTCACATATTTTTTCTTTAATGAGCCAATAGACTGTATAGCCTTATTGGTAGCTTGCAAGGCGTCGAGATTATTGACCATACCGTTTCTAATGCCTTCTTCAATATTTTCTCCAAATTTTATAATGTCAGATAACTTTTGACCTCAATTAGCATCAGTCTCTCACAGTACTATAGATCCTAATCACGAACGAAGAACCTGTTCATTTGCTCTTCCTCCAAGGCCGGTCTGACCTTAGCAGCTTTGGACCTCCAACGAGTAGCATACTTGCGAATGGTCTCTATGGGCTTTTTCTTCAGATTCTAGATATAGAACACATTTGGTGCGTTCTCAGTGTTGAACCTAAATTGATTCATAAAATCAGACGCCATGGTTACCCAACTGGTCCACTTCTACGTATCCTGGAAAATATACCAACATAAAGCATCACTGTTCAAGCTTCTCATGAACAACTTCATACGGATCTTCTCGTCCCTTCCAACCCTTACTAACTTGTCACAATAAATTCTCAAGTGGACCCTGAGGTATCCTGTTCCATCGAATATTTCAAACTTGGGAGGTTTGTACCCCTTTCGGGAGCTCAACATCTGGTTGAACACAGATATCATTGTAATTCAACCACTCAACACCTTTGTTACCTTAGAAACCTTGGACCCGGCTAGTCAACTTCTTGATCTCTGTGGCTAAATTTTGTATGAGGGAATTTTTGTCTTCTGCCTCGACCACGCTGGTAATAGGATGACTCTAATGCGGCATAGTGTTCACAAATATTGGAATTGTATGGTCTTTTGTGGTGTTTTCAGGAAGATGCAGTGGACTGTTATGAATGGGTTGCATTGGAGGTTGTGGGATGTTTTGTGGTGGTGCGGGGTTATTAGTGTTAAAATTGGGCATGGAAAGAGTGATTGACAGGCTTGCAATGTTTCTTACTTGGTCCAATTCCTCTTGGAACCTCGGCAAAGTTTTCCCCAGATGAGGAGCAGTTTCTTTGGTGATTGCAGAATTCTAAGAAGCTTCTTCAAGTTCCTTTCTAGCCCTTGTATCTCCCATCTTGCCTTTGTTCTTGTTTCTGGTAGGACTTGGAGGAGGAGGAAGTGGAGGACCCTTTGATCTTGTGGAGTACACTGATGGTGCCATAATGAATGAACTAACCCTTGGGGAGGGGAATAAAATAAAAGAAAAACAAAAAAGGTAGAAAGTTAGTGGGGGTTCTGATAAATTATACTGCAATATTTAAACACATTATGCGGGAATATAAATCGCTTCCTATTTAGGGTACCTCATTGTGCCCGAGGTAGGCCTAGAGACAAATAAAATTTGGAGAACTTATAATACTAAATGCCTCATTTTATTGATAAAACAAAACGATTCTAAAACAACTAAACGATAAAGATGTTTACTAATGGCCAGCGGCGTTGTTACATTTAGAAGACTGAAAAACCTAACTACTTGGTCCTAGAAGGACCTTCCCCGGATTTAGTAGTCTTGCCTCAATCGTGTAGTTGCGTCAACTCGCACATCCTTAACATTAGATAGGGTCGAGCCAAATGTCCGCCTGCGCTTCGCTCATCATTCTGGCAGTCTTCAATCCTTCTTAAGAAATTTCCTTCAAACTCCACCTAACCTTGCTCCAGATACCCCAAACGGTTGTTCGCATTGATGGCTCTATACTTCCACGCGTTGATCAGCTTCTCGCGGGCTTCTTGTATTTTCCGATGCTCATTCTCACTCTCTCATCCTCTTTCCCTATATTGTATTTGACTTGTGCTTTAGTTTTCTTGTCGATAATCTTGTGACCGCGGATGAACCCTGGAGGACCCAAACCAATGTGATCATCTTCCAAAAATCTTTTGTAGTGCGGCACAAACCCGGCATGATACCTGTATGGTTCAATAAAATCCATCCGTGGAACGCGCTTGCAGTGCCGCATATGCTGAGTGTGACTCCTGTGCTGGCTATAATCATTTTGAAAGTCGGCCTTAAAATGACTCATTTTCTCTACCTTGGGTATAATCTGTTTCCTTCCGGCTTGCCTCATGACTCAGAGGGGAACGTAAGAATGAGTTGCCCTTAGGCCAATGAGTATGAGGAATGGTGCGTCTGAAGAATGGATAATGAACTCACCTGTTGGGAACCACTCGAACATCTACTGAACTTGTACTTCTTTTAGATTCTCAAACAACTCTACCCATCCACTAGCGTTCTCTGGCTGAGCGAACATGAAGTTCATTCGCTTTGGGTGGTGAAAAGCGATATGGTCATCCCAATCCCTCCGTTTGATTTCTTGTGCGTAGTCGCCTTTCTGAAGGTATTCTAGGAGCCATAGTAGAAGTAACAAATAACAACCCTCAAAATGTGGAGCCCCTTGCTGACACTCTCCCAACGCTCAATAGATTTAAGCGAGGATCATGGTGTCCATGCTTAAGGGCTATCCGTCGATCTCGTCCATCAATGTCTTGGTAACCATGGGTAGTCTGGTATGGATCCTAGCCTTCTTCATGGGGAAAATTACCATGCTCAAGAAGAAAAACATGAACACAAACGCCCTTCTATTAATATGCCCCAAAGAGGTAAGGGCAAATTCGTCCATGTAGGTGCGATAGGACTTACTGTTGCCATATCTCTCGTATAAGAAGTCAAATAGTATGTAGGATTCCTTCAAGCAAGAAAGGTCCGGATTTTTTTTGAGTCCCATCCTTTTAATAAAGCCTCTACTTTTACGATTTTCCGGCATAAGCAAACCTAGCGTTTCCCAAGGGATGCCAGCCAAGCTGCCTATTTCTTCTAGCAAAGGGGTCATTTAAAAATCCCCGAAACAGAACACCGATCGATCACCTTCCGAAAAAAAGTGAGAATCTCAATGATTTTTTTGTTGCGTTGGATTTCCAGAAGTGAAGGCAAATTCCCTAGGTATTTACGGATGGCGGTTCGATCACTGCTATGAAGATCTTCCCACAACCTCAGTAACCTTGGGTGGATGTTGGATACCATACAGAATTTGGGACCTCGTGCCTCATTTTCTGCAAAACAAAGTGTTAGGCTCTCAACCCCACCAGACTAGACTATTTTAATCAATAATCAACAAAGGCATTTAGTTCTAAAAATTAATGCACATAACGTGAATGTGTCTGTTTGGGTTTCAGGAAACCCGATGGACTTTGGTTTAGGCTATCTTAGTGAGTCAGTATGCGGACAATATAACCGACTCGGCTAGGGTTGACCATGATGCCGGAACAATTATATAGAGTGAGGTTTCTATTATTTGAAGTGATAGACAAGGTACCCTTGAGCAGTCAACTCAAGAGGGAAAGGCGCGGAACCGTCGACTACACGGTTGATCGACTAGTTTTATCGCAAGTATGCATTTTCAACATTTTTGGGGTTTATAAAATTGGATGGGCGCAGCCACTCATTATATGTGTTTATATTGGATTTTTTTTGTCATGAGTGGAATATGATGTTGAGATATGCATTTACAATGATGAAACAAGTTACAAAGATGAAACAAGTTACAACAATATTGAAATAGTAAAGCAGTAAAGAAAGCAGTTAAAGAAAAGAAAGGACATGAAGAGCCAAGATACTATTTGTGATGGAATAATCAAAATAGTAAATAAATACGATTAAATAAGCAACAAAGTCACAAAAGCAAGTAATGGTAAAAGCCTAAAAGAAATCCCCAGTAATGTCACCATGCTGTCGACGCCCCCTATTCCCTAAAGGCGAAATCGGGTTTATGACACTATAGGTAAAACAACTCTTATCCCCTTTTGGGAATTGGGCTATGGAGTTTGAATAGTCGCCACCTAATGATTATAGTGCATTAGGACACTATAAGAAGAAAATAAGATTCTTTCAAAAGAAAACCAGAGTTCGGGCAAGGGCTTGAAATTATATTGAGGGGAAGGTGTTAGGCACCCCTCAAGATCCACTAGTGTGGTTCCCGGCCTTGCTTAGATGTGACTTTAAGAAGTATAGAAATAGACAAGAAAAGTTTACATGTAAAGAATACGAGAAAAGTGACGATAGCACAAGTAAAATGGAATTTTAGAGAAAATACTTAAACGAAGAAAAAGTAAGGAGGGTCATAGGTTTAACTATAGTACTGATAATTTGATGCAATATCCCGCACATATTCAAAAAGAGGGGTTGCTTTATGATATTTGTGCATCGTTATCCTCTCCATATTCTACCCTTCCCATTCCGTTAAGGTATTTAAGCGCGTTTAGTCTCGTTTACTCATTGCATGCTAATACCCATCCTGATCTATTAGTCCCGGGGTATTTGGACTTCTAATCTTAGAAGCGGAGAAAGGGGATGAGGGCATATATGGAGTTTAAAGGTAAAAATGCTAAGACGTAAATCAAAACAAATAGCATATAAGGGAAGTAAATGAACATACAAAGGCTGCACTTATACCCCTTAAACCATAAAACATTAAGTTTAGCATGACTTGCAATTATTGATTTGGTCTTATCTTTAAAACTGATAACGGATAGATTAGTTAAACACAAAAAGTTGGATAATAAATCTGCTTTGAGCCCATCGGGTCCTGTTTTTAGAAACTTAAAGTAGCTTAAAACCAATTATTTCAGAAAGCGTTAATTTTAGACAATGACCTATGAAGAGGTGTTTTGGGAAACAGGAATTTGAAGTCTGCAGAAAGTTTAGAAATGGCTTACAAAACTAGCCGAACTGCTTAAGTAAAATTGTACAAGAAAGTGTGTTAAAAAAACATTGAAGTGTAAATTTAGGCAGAGGACCAAAAAAAAGTTGACTTCAGAATAAAATGCAAGTTTGGAATTTAAAAGACTAAAGATTTAAAACGGTGTAAAAAAATCTTGGTCATATTTAAAAAATGAGCAGCTTTGGACAAATTTAATTGAAAGTGTTCAACCAATTAGGCGAGTTTGTACCCTATAGGCGTGATATCTATATATTGATTTGTTGCTACTTTTAGAATGTTTAGGGGACCAACGGTTTGCCTAGCATTTTATGAAATTCATATAGGCATGATTTCTAGACGCAATATCAAAATCCAATAGGCATGGTTTGTAAGGGACTTGCAGTATTGAAATCCTACAGACATGATTTCTAGATGGGATGCAATATTGAAATTCTATAGACATGATTTCTAGATGAGATGCAATATTGAAATCCTATAAACATGGTTTCTAGGCATTGATTGATGCAATAATATGAACACCTCCAACACCCTTTTCACTATATCCCCAAATTCTTAAACAAAGCTTATTATTAAAGTGGAAAGAACACACTAAGCAAGTAAATACATCAAAACGAAATAGACATAAGGAAGCCCAAAGCTACCTTAATGTCCAACACATGTATTTTACAAAATCCGAGCTCCAAATAACAAGGCTTTATCATAGAGTGTTTCAAAGTTCCAAGGGCTTTCGGAAATCCCAGTAAGGCTTACGCCCTAAAATAATGATTAGAGTAGTGCAATGTGCAGAATTACCAGCCCTTATGCATACAAGTTCTGATGGAGCTCGAGGGTCCCTAAGCATAGCTTACCAGAGGAGGGTAGGACTTAAAGAACTAAAAGTAAGTGTAAATGTGAGGGATTAGAGGAAGACCAAAGCAAAGAGAGGTTGTACCTAGCCATGAATGGGACTGGCACAGCCCTGACCCTTTACAAGGCTTGAACAAATATGAGCAGTCTTAAGAAAGTCAGACTTAGGCCTGTATGGTTATTAGGACACCACCAGACCTGAGGCAAGCTCAACATATAACACGGGTTAAGGGAGTGGGACTGATTTGAGTATAGGTTTTAGAGCAACCTTGTTCTAAACTAGAGAGAGTTCCACTCTAGTCCAAAACAGTACTCACATACAAAGGGGAATTAAAGGGAAGGGGAAATACATGAAAGCATTTGTAGCAAATAGAACTAAACTTATGGGACTTGGGGGAGGGATGTACATGAAAACACTCATACAAGCATACAACATCAAAACATAGGGATATGGGGTAGGGATGTGCATGCTGAAATTTAATTACATAATTAACATAAACATGACACATGAAAAGGGTAAGTAAAGATGTAGTTTTGGAGATAATATTTATATTATGGACCTACCAATTTGCGAATTCGAATAGTAAAGCAGATAGGGCAGATAGGGCCTTATATTTTAGCGTTGGCTTTCGTGCCGGCTAAACTCGAGCAGTAGGACAAGTAGCAGAAAAAAAGCAGAGAAGAGAAGAGAGAGCTTTTGTGAGTGTGAACTTGTGAAAATGTTCGTGTCTTGGAGTGAAAAAGGGAGGGGTTTTTATAGCTTGAAAATAAGTAGTTAGCAAGGCAAGAAAATAACTTAATATCAATCACAATCAATTAGGTAAAGGATTCCCTTTAATTAAGGAACCACACTTAAGTTAAATAAACATGGTTCTACTTTTGGGAAGAAAATCAAGAATGAGTTGTAAAATAAAGGGTAAATACATATAAGATTGTTTTAAATACACATGGTTTAATCAAATAAGGTAAATAGAATCATCAATCATATAGGGAATCAAGGAAACTGGTACACAAATTGATACTCAATTGAGTCAAATAGCATGTCCAAATTAAAGAATCAAATAAGTTCGTAAAAAACATCAACCCCAAAATTTGGGCTATTTGAAAGGGGGAAAATATATCTATAAAGAGATGCAAGAATTCAAACATGCAAGGCTGAAACTCATAGAACAGTCATGTAATCAAAGAGAAGAAGAACATAGGCATGAAACAGATTCGAAATTCTTGCAGAGCTTAGGAAGAAATCAGAAGCATGAAAAAGACTCAAACAATTAGGGTTTCGGAATCAGATAAGCAACGGAGAATTACACACACAAACTCGAAAACTCCAAAGTCTAGGGTTTTCTCTCCTTTCTAAAATGTAAAGAAGAAAGTAAAAATACTCAAGTAAACAAACTCGAAAAGAACACAAATACTCACGAAAGCAACGCACCATAGAGAGTCACTAGAAAACCCTAGGTAATAGGAAAATTACATAGAATCATGGGTAAAACTTTCACCAGTCACAACAATATTAATGAAATCACAGTAGAGCAGATAAAAGAAAGAAAAATCAGAAAAACACTAGTTTTTAGGAAGATAAACAGTTTGAAAATAGAATCAGTAAAAAAATGTGGAAAACACTTTGAAGCTTTAGAAAATAACTTAGATATGAAGTAGATCGTAAAGAGAAACACAGAAGAAAATCTTGAAGATTTAGGGTTTCAGAAAGAACACTATGGAACAAGAAAGCCTGGAACGAACTGGTTTTTAGTCGGCAACAGACTCACATTATTATGACTCGCCGGGGAGAGACTGGATATGGCCATAAAACTCAAGTTAGAGGACCTCTGAGTCGGTGGTCTTCAAAGTACTGTTTCGATCTTCGAACAAAGGGGTCAGATAGGGGAGTGATGGGTGAGTACAGGTTGCATGAAGCCCGGAAAGCCATATTTTTTGGTGAAACGAGGCCGTAAAGTGGCCGGAATGGGGCTAGGGTTTCAGGGGGTTTGAGATCGTTTTGGGAACAAGGGAGATACAAGGGTGGCAGTCTTTATAAAATATTTAGGGTTAGGGGTGAATTGCGTTTTATTAAGGAAGGTGTTAACGTGGGCTGTTGATCTAAATGATCAACGGCCACGATTTAAAAAAGGAACAGGGTAGGTCAATTTGATCGAGTAATTTTGAAATTGGGTAGGGTAATTGGGGTTATATTAGTGGCTGGGATTTTGCTAGAATTGAAATTAAAAGAGGCTATAACTTAAAAATAGCCAATTTTTCCCCAATTCGAATTTCATAAAATAGTAAATGATGTCTAAAAATTAAATTAAAAATACTGAGTTAATATTAATTTAAAAATATTAGAAACGATTTTATGATAGAAAACTATTAAATCGAGATATTGGCTAAAATTGCATAAATTGCAATTTTAGTTTAGAAATACCAAATTAACTTGTAAAATTATTTAAAAATCATGTAAATTATATTTTTTTGTAAATGAGAGAATAAAATAAATTATTCACCAAAATAAAAAATAATGGGAATAACTAAGGATTTTATAGTGCAAAAAATAGGCCTTGATTTAAAAATTCATAAAAAATGTGAAATACCAAAGCCTTTGTAGATGCTTATATATGCTATTTTTAGAATACTTTGAGTATAAAGTATATGGGAAAAAATTGGATATCAACGCGTTCAGTTGCATAAGGTCAGGAACAACTTCAGAATATGAGTATCGGCTTGCGTGCATGGTATACTTCGGGTTTCGAATGGTTTAGAGTCAAAATTAAAGAAGAAATCTTGTTTTTGAAGTTTGATCGGTGAAAAGTTGACCGAAATTGGAATTTTGTGTAAAATACCTCTGGAATTGGGTTGTGGATGATCTCACCATCTTTGTCTGGTGATTTGGACTAAGGCGCGCGTCCAGATTTTGATTTTTGGGTCCGTCTAGTGAATTGAGGTATTTCGGCGAAAGTTGAAGTTGGAAAATGAAGAAGTTTGACACACAGTTTACTTTTGGGATGTCGTGGTTGGAATGAAATTCCGAGACTTTGAGAAGCTCGTTTATATAATTTTGGACTTGTCTGTAAAATTTGGCATCATTCCGAGTTGAATTGATAGGTTTCAGCATGAGATGCGCCATTTGACGATTTAGAAGTTCTTAAGCTTGATTATTAATTTTATTTGCTGTTTCGATATTGTGGTATGTGATTTGGAATTTCGAGCGAGTCTGTTTTTGTTTATATGACTTGTGCGTGTGATTGGACGGGGTCTCGGGGGCCTCGGGTGTGTTTCGGATGGGCCACGAGTCTCTTTCTTCTACTTTTGAACTGCTGTTGCTGCTTCTGGTACTCCTTCTATGCATTCAAGATTGAGAAGGCTTATCTTGGCCACTAGGAATTCCTTCATTGCATTTGCATAATGCCTCCCGCGTTCGCGATACCCAATGCACTTCATGTTCTTAATCGCATAGGCAACCCCATGTTCGCATAAAGCAACTTCTGGAACCTCATATTTCCTTCAATGCGTTCACACTTGTGCTTCTGCGATTGCAATGCATCGCTGGTCCCTTATCCGCGTTCACGTTGGCATAATCGCATTCGCGATGCACATTTCTGGGCCAACACATTTTCCAACATGCGATCGCGACCCTTGCTATGCGATCGCCATGAACAATTAATTGGGCAGACATAATTTAATCCCAAATTCGAGGGTTTCACCATTTTATCGCATTTTTACTTCTAGAGCTCGGTCCTTGGCGATTGTTGAGGGGATTTTCACCTGAGCAAGTTGGGTATGTAATTCTCACTCGATCTTAGACCAATTTCCATGATTCTCCGCTTAATTTCATCCTTTAATTTCAGATTTCTAATGAAAAATGGGTAGAACTTCATAGAATGAATTATTGAATTTTGAGAGGGTTTTTAACCTCCGATTTGAGAGATTTTTATATGGTTAGACTCCTGAGAGTATGATGGTTCTGAAAATGTTAAATTCATCCGGTTCCGAGATGTTAACTTGAGGGGAGTTTAGGTTATTCTACCTAATTTCATGCTTTAGCTTTGAATTAAATAGTAGAATCAGTTGCTTGAGATGTTATTTACAATGTGTGATTAGGTTGAATAGATTTGGACCATTTGGAGTCGAGTACTCGTGGAAAGAATGGGGTTGCAAGTTTATTTTAGCCGGTTAGAGGTAAGTATCTTGCATAACCTTGTGTGGGGGACTTCCCCTTAGAGTTTGAGTCTTCTTTGTTAATTGTATTCTCTATACGCGAGGTAACGAGTGCCTGCTCGGATTTATTATTGGAAAATTGCCCCTTTTAGGTTCTTAGACCCTTGAAATCACCGAATGTGAGGTTGTTCTTTATATGATTGAGTTCCCTGTTGTTAGATTCACCTTTACATGGCTTACTTGGAATTTGTTTGCTCTTTTGGTGTATTTTTGTTGCCAAGTTGATTTATATCCTTTAACTTCTGGACATTTACCCTTGTATAGTCACATTATCATTCCTAGCTGCTTGTAGTTATTTGGAAAACATTATTTATATCTCTGGTGCAATTAATTAGTCTTAATTGGAAAATAGATAGATCTCATGAGTTTAGGTAGCATTTTCCTTAGTTGTGATGATTTGTTTCATGTTAATGTCCTTGTTGTTGAATTGAGTAATTGGAATAGTTGTTTCGTATTATTTCTTCCTTGTTGAGTTGTTCTTATTGCGCATAGTATTTCTCTATTATGGTTATTCCTTGTAAGTTAGTTGTGCCATCTATTGGCACGTATTCCATTGCTTTGTTCCTGTATATATATTCATTTACTGTAATGTACTTGAGACTGTGATGCATGAGGTTTCTACCGTGAGGTTGTTGATACTGTGATGCATGAGTTTTCTGTTGTGCAGTTATTGGTACTGTGATGCACCAGGTCACTGCCATGCGGTTTTTTTTGAAGGGTTGCACGAGGTCTTTGCCGTGCTATTATTATTATTGATGTTTTGCACATGCGACGTAATAAAGCGTGATATATTATATTCTTATGTGTGGGTTGAGTGCGGAATAAGGTGAAAACATTATGACCACGTGTGGAGAAATAAGGCGGTAGTTTTTATATTGTCATTGCACACATGGCGAAATAATGTGGGCTATGTCAGGGGTTGATTGTAATGAATTATGACGACTTGTAGAGCTATTACTATATTGTTATTATTCTAATTGTGTGTTGCATTACCTGTAGAATCTTTATCGCTCGGAGGTTGTGTGGAAACATCGTACGTGCAGTCTATTCCCCTATTCATGTTTACTAGTTGTTAGAATTCTTGTTAGAACACTTGAACAAGCATACACGTAGTTGAATACTCCAGTTAGAGGTAAATTGCTCCTTTTTTTGATGGGGGGGGACGCCCTCGTTTAGCCATTATATATGTGAGAGTGGCGATAGTTAGCCGGTTAGTGGTCACACTGGCTGAGAGACTAGTGGGGGCATAGGATGCCAAGTGTTAGATTTCAGATGTTGGATTTTTGTGAGTTGTGGTTTGTCTGAGACTTGGTGAAGTTGTGGAAAGAGTGAATAAGATCTTATGTGAACATTATTGTAGGATATGATTTATGGACTTGTTTTTCCATTGCGGTATGGTGACCTTTGGAATTGGATTGTGATGTTCCTTCGTTATGCATCATCAGTTATTATTTTTTTGTTGTTATTGGTTGTTCTTTTCCCTTATTGTGAATATTAGCATTATAGGTTATTTCGTGCAATCATTATATATTATTTTATCATTTCCATTATTCATATTATTATAATACTTATTGACAGGTTGTCACGCCCCAAATCCGAGGGACATGATCGGCACTCAACTGGGTATCCCCAGTCGAGTGGACCTGGGTGCCTTACCTACCCCACGAGTTACCCCACACTTTTCATTACTCACTTACCGAGTGGAATCAACTGTTTATAATTGAAACACCTTTTTACAAGCCATACATGAGACAGATAATATTAGAGTGGTTTACAATTTACAATACCCAAAATAAAAAATACATACTACATGGTTCTTGACCCACATTTCATGTATAAGGAGCCTCTTAGAATAAAAGAATACAGTATTATGCTTGCCGGTAACAAGGCTCCATCTATACCTTTTTACATTCACAAAAACAAGATCCCAAAGTACAAGTACAAGAGTGGCATGAGCCACGCATGGCCCCATAAGGAATGGGGCTCACCAATACAGCTGACGGGGAATGAGGAAGATCTACGGACGGTGGACTAGTGTACTTGCTGAAGATCCACCTACAATCATAACACGAGTGTAGCGCCCCTGGCAAAAAGGACGTCAGCACATTTGAATTGTACTGGTATGTATAAACAAAACTGTCCCAAGTAAACTCAACCCATATGCATGTAGAACACAACAATAGAAGCAACAACCAAACACACATAGAAGGTACAATTAGTCAAACAAAGGGGTGATCAGTTCCCCACAGGTTGCAAACTCTCCTGATGTCTCATTTCACAATTTCACATCATTGATTTCACAATTTTGTTCAATTTTATATATATCAATAGTTATTTGGATTACTTTTCCACCTTTATTACCTCAGCCACACTTATTACCTAAGCCACCCTTATCACACCAACCCACACCTTATTATATCGTGTTGTGACACGTGACCTGACCCCGTCGTACAGTTTCAATTCACAACAAGCACAACCAAACAGCAAGTCGCAAAGATAAACAACAAGTACACCTCAAAACATCACCACGATAGTGTTACAAGTGTTTCCACAACTATTAGTACCAATTTCATAACATTCAACAGTTCGTACTCAATTAAAGTTACACAAATTACCCATAACATTTCAAGTGCATTGTTATCACAGATAGCCTTGTTTCACCATTTACAGATTCCTTCAATCACTTGTTATTCAAATTTTACCACGAGGAGCATTCACAATCAAACCAGTCACAAGAAGCTCAGAATTAACCTACATAGATATCATCTACCAAACAATTCACATATGAGGCAAGGAGATTTCACAAGGATCAAGGTTAGCCATACATACCAAGAGTCGAATTCCTCTTTTAAGTTCCCACTCTCATTCCGCAAGCTACTAGCACAGTCCTCTACTTTTATCCAATTCTCTTCACTAGATTATATGTTTTAAGTGACATGCATAAGGGTTTTCAATTGTTAGTTCAATATCAAAGAATGAGACTCCCCTTCCCTTAGCTTAAATCACAAAAAATGGGGAAAAGGGTTATGGAATTTCATGTATGAGTGGAGATGAAGACAATAACTTATAATATTCATAACCCAGATAGTTTTAGAGGGTCAATTTGATTAAAAAAACTTTCTCTCTCAAGAACTCTCCCTTCCCTCTCTATTGTTTGTCCAGAAAATGTGTAAAAATGAGGGGTTGGGGTGTTTTATTAGAAAATGGTCGGGTTTAAAAACTGTACAAAACTGATGTTCGTGCCAGATCTGCGGTCAACTATGCGATTGCATAGTTGACATGTCCGGATATTGGACTGCATAATGGTCCCAAATTACTTACCTCTCTGTTTGGGTATGCGGTGAGAATGCGGTCTGCATAACAATTCTGCGATCGTATATCGCACCGCAGAATTGACCTATTCAAATCCTTGAAAAACTTATGCGAAGACTATGCAGTCCTCATATTGTTTATGCGATCGCATAATGGACCACATTTTCAACATCCAATTTGGCTACTCTCTGAATAACTTTGCGGTCGATATGCGGTCTGCATACCTGATCTGCAACTGCATACTTGACTGCAAAAATGACATCTTTCCGGAAAAATTTGACTCTAGATTTTTAAGTATAAAATCAGTAGAAAAAGGTTCCAACATATGGATGGACTTGACTCTATGAACGCTAGGACTTGAGTACTCGCTTTTACGGGGTCTTACGTCCTCCCTCGCATAAGATCATTCGTCCTCGAATGAGAACTTCAAAAATAAGATGGTTGAAAGCATGGTATGCATGTTCCTCAGTTTTCAATAACTCTTTATAATTTGGAAATGTTTCGCCAGAGTTTCCTTTGTAATATGGACATATCCCCCTGCCAGTGAGTCCGAAAACATATTTCCAAGCAGCATTACACAATTCTAGCTGCCCCTATAACAGTTGTACAATGCATGACCTCCATACTTACACATATTCAACCTCTCGACACACTTTTAACAATTTTGGTACATCACAAGCAGTTAAATTAAGCATGAATCATATGTACTATCAAAGCCATTAACCTATCACGAGGGTATGATACAGTTAATCATTTCAATACAATCCTTCCATGAAAAACTAATCATTATTTCCTTGCACTCACCCTACCATGGGATAATTACCTAGCACAAAATACACAAACTTTTGGGCACAACTTGAAGAATTATAATGGCGAAGTAATTAAGAACATTAACACAAAATGGGACACAATGTTAGTTTGCTTAAGGAAAAGGAGTTACATGACTAATCCTAGACTTACTCTAACAAATGGGGGTATTTTACTTTCATCTCATCTTCCGCTTCCCACTTGGCCTCTTCGACTTGTTGGTTTCGCCACAACACCTTAACCGAAGCGATTTCCTTATTCCGCAACCTACAGAGTTGTTTATCAAGAATAGCAACTAGAATCCACCCATATGATAGCTCTTCAGTAACCTTGATATCTTCAGCTGGAACGATGGTGGACGGATCCCCAAACACTTTCCTTTAACATGGACACATGGAACACCGGATGCAGTAAGGACATTTAAGGGGGCAACCCCAACCTATAAGCAACTTGTCCGATCTATTGTCTAATCTGATAAGGCCCGACATATCTAGGACTTTTCTTTCCTTTCTTCCCAAATAGCTTGACTCCCTTCGTGGGAGACACCTGCAAGAATACCCAATCACACTCTTGAAACTTCAATTCTCTTGGACGCACGTCCCCATAGGATTTATGGCGACTCTGAGCGATCTTCATCCTTTCTTGAATGAATTTAACTTTTTCGATTGCCTGGTGCACGAGATCCGGCCCTATCAATTCTGCCTCGCCTACTTCGAACTACCCAATCGGGGAGCTACACCTCCTCCCGTACAATGTTTCAAATGGGGCCATCTGGATGCTAGCATGGAAGCTATTGTTATAAGCAAATTCCATAAGGGGCAAGTGATCATCCCAATTACCCTTAAAATCCAAGACACAAGCCCGCAACATATCTTTGAGCGTCTGAATAGTCCGCTCTGCTTGACCATTAGTCTGCGGGTGAAAAGCCGTGCAAAGGTTCACCTGAGTACCCAAACCTTGTTGAAATTTCTTCCAAAAGTTAGATGTGAATTGATCCTCTCGATCCGAAATAATAGAAAGTGGAGTATCATGAAGTCTCACTATTTCATTGTTATACAATCAAGCATATTGTTATGCAGTGTCGGTGGACTTGACTGGCAAGAAGTGAGTCGATTTGGTGAGTCGATCCACTATCACCCAAATTGAGTCGAACTTGCGCTGAGTGCGAGGTAGTCCTGCCACGAAATCCATGTTGATCATCTCCCGTTTCCACATTGGCACCTCCATAAGCTGGGATAGCCCACCGCGCCGCTGGTGCTCGACCTATACTTGCTGGCAGTTTAAGCATTTGGACACAAAGTCTGCCACATCCCTCTTCATACCGCTCCACCAATAAATTTCCTTGAGATCGTGATGCATTTTTGTAGAACCTGGGAGCACCAAATATCTGGAATGATGGGCCTCCGCCATTACCGTATCCCGAAGATTATATACATCTGGAACACATAGCCTACCTTGACATCGCATCGCACCATCATTGCCGCCGAGTGAGAATGCAAAAATCTTGTTACTCTGAACCCCCTCCCTTATTTTTGCCAATGCTGAATCAATGAACTGCTTTTACCTTGACTTCCGCTACAAGCGGCGACTTTTCCACATTGTGCACCATAATCCCTTCCTCATTCGGGGTTGAGATACAAACCCTAAGACTGGCCAACTGATAAACCTCTCGAGCTAGGAACCTCTGATCCGCTCCCAAGTGAGCCAAACTACCCATGGATTTCCAACTGAGGGTGTCGGCTACCACATTAGCCTTCCATAGATGGTACATGATGTTAATATCATAATCTTTGAGTAATTCTAACCACCGCCGCTGCCTGAAGTTTAGCTCCTTCCGCTTGAACAGATATTGGAGACTCTTGTGGTCTGAGAACATATCCACATGGACCCCATAAAGGTAATGCAGCCATATTTTTAAGGCAAACACAACTACTGCAAGCTACAAAACATGCGTTGGGTAATTCTTCTCGTGATTCTTGAGTTGCCTTGAAGCATACGCTATAACATTCCCTTGTTGCATGGCCACACACCGTAAACTGACCCTAGAGGCATCGTAATACACAACATATCCTTCTGTGCCTTCCGGAATGGCCAACACTAGTGCTGAAGTCAACCTTGACTTCAATTCCTAAAAACTTTTCTCACAAGCATCGGACCATTGCTGATTTCTGCATCAATTTAGTTAATGGGGAGGCGAGGGTATAGAACCCCTCCACAAACCTCTGATAATAAGCTGCTAACCCCAAAAAGCTACGGATCTTCGTTGGGGTCGTATGTCTAGGCCAATCCTTCACTGCTGCAATCTTTTGCGGGTCCACTTGAATCCCCTTACCAGAAACAACATGCCCCAAATAAGAGTTAGACTCCAACCAAAATTCATATTCAAAATTTAGCATACAACTGGTGCTGATAAAGAGTTTGCAAAACTGCCTTGAGGTGATCGTCATGATCCTCCCTGCTTCGCGAATAAACGAGGATGTCGTCAATAAAAACAACCACAAGGGAGTTTAGAAATGGCTTGAAGACCCAATTCATAAGATTCGTGAAAGCTGTCGGGGCATTGGTTAGCCCAAAAGACATGACAAAGAATTTGAAGTGACCATAGCGGGTTCTAAAGGCGGTCTTAGGAATATCCCCCCCACCCTAATCTTTAATTTGTGATACCCGAATAGCAAATCAATTTTGGAGAAGAACTTTACACCTTGCAATTTGTTGAACAAATCATCTATCCGGGGCAAAGGGTATTTATTCTTTATGGTGACCTTGTTAAACTGCCGAGAGTCAATACACATCCGAAGTGACCCATCCTTCTTCCAATCAAAAAGAATTGGAGCACCCTGTGGTGACACACTCGGTCGAATGAACCCCTTATCTAATAAATCCTTCAGTTGCTCATTTAACTCTCGTAATTCTGTTGGTTCCATCCTGTATGGTGGAATATATATTGGTTGGGTGTCTGGCAACACATCAATCCCAAAGTCAATCTCCTTATCTGGCGGGATCCCTGAAAGCTCATATGGAAATACCTCTGGAAATTCATTTACAACTGGCACAAATTCGAGGGCAGCCATGTCTGAAGTGGTGTCCGCCACCCGGACTAAATGATAGATACACCCTTCTTAATCGTCTTCGAAGCCTTAAGATAAGAAATAAACCTACCTTTTCGCACAACATCATTCCCTCTCCTCTCAATAACCAGCTCGTTAGGAAACTGGAGTCTCATGACTCTCGTTCGATAGTCAAGCTTAGCAAGGCACAAATATAGCCAGTAAATTCCCATAATCACATCAAAATCTACCATTCAAGCTCAATATGATCGGTTGTGGTAACACGACCACAAACTGTGACAACACAATTCCTATAAACTCGTACTACTGTAATAGAATCACTAATAGAAGTTGATACAGAGAATGACTGAAGAAGCTTTTCGGGATCAATCCCAAAACTCGGAGCAATGAATAGGGTGAAAAAGGACAAAGAAGATCCATGGTAAATAAGATCATAACAATCAATGGCCTGGACAGACAAGATACCTTTAACCACATCAATAAAAGATTCAGCATTCTGGCTACCACTCAAAGCATAGAACCGGCTCGGTCCACCTCTACCACGAGCCCCACCCCTATTTGCACCATGCTTTGCTAGAGCAGGAGGACGCAAACATGATGTAGCAACTGAAGAACCGGATGGCGGAGCCAATCCCCTTCCCATGACCTATCTTTGTGCATGATAGTTTCGCTGAACATGACCTCTCACCCCACAATTATAACACACCGGGATGTCCAAATAGCAAATCTCCATGTGGAACCTCCCACACATAGGACATGTAGCTCCCCCTGATGCTGAGGTCTCACCTCCGAATGACTGGACTGGTGGAACCTCCTGCTGTCAGAACCTGGTCTTGAGGAACTACCCTGATAATGGTTGTGTGCAGCATATAACCGGGATGGCCCTAATGGCCCTCTCCCCAGATATGACCTCCCTGAGTGATCCATTGACCGTGCCCTATTGCTACTCTCCATATCTGCCTGTATCTTCACCTTCCTAGCAACTGTGGCCTAAGCGAAACCCACAATCTTCCCATAGTTCATATCAGTGTGCAAGGCCGCTGTAGCAGCCTTATTCACCACAAATGGACTAAGGCCTTGAACAAACGGCCGCACTCGAGCATTCATGGTCTACACTAACTGAGGATCATACTTGGAAAATCTCACGAACTCCATATGGTAGTCCCAAACGCTCATGTTGCCCTACTTGAGAACCTCAAAATATGTGGCACGGGCTGCCATTGTCTCGGCAGGAATGAAATGATCCATAAAAGCATCCACAAATTCCTCCCATCTATCCGGAGGACTCCCCTCCACGCGGGAATCCTCCTATATCTCGAACCACGAGCGTGCCGCCCCCTTCAACCTGTAGTAAGCCAACTCAACCCCCGCCAATTTTGTGGTCTTCATAACACGTCGAGTCTTGTACATATCATCAAGAAAATCTTGCGGATCGGCCTCTAAGTCTGTGCCTGAAAACTCTGGAGGGACCAATCGTAGAAATTGGTGGACTCTGGAGCTGGCCAAATCTCCTTGTCCACTGAAGTACGTAGGAGCATCACGAGATCTCTGAGACTGAGCAGCCACTAACTGGTTCAAAAAATGGATGGCTCCCATTAGGTCCCCATTAGAATCCTCGGGACTAGGAGCTAAAGCAATGCTTGGATTAGTACTATTGGTAGGATGGATGGTGACGCCCTCTGCCGCTGCTGGAACAGGAGTGCTTGCATCTAGAAGGAATGGACCAGGAAGATTCAAAGCCGGAGAGTCACTCTCGCCGACGATGTCAAGTTCATGGACCACGATAATACTTGGGGTGGCAATGGCCTCAAGGCCGAGTCTAACCCTTTTCTTAGGTGCCATCCCTAAAAATTTCGGAACAAGGCACGAGTTAGACACAAGACTTTCACTTTTCATTTCACCGCACGAAATGGAATATCAAAGAAGAGAGTAGTTTCCTAAATGCCCGTGTATCCCACTACTTATAGATGTGGTCGACAACATACCAATAAGAAGGCTCTACTAGGCATGGCTTCGAGACACCCTAGGACTCTTTTAAAACCATAGGATCTGATACCAAGTTTGCCACGCCCCAAATCCCAGGGACATGACCGACACTCAACCGGGTATCCCTAGTCGAGTTGACTTGGGTGCCTTACCGGCCCCTTGAGTTACCTCACACTTTTCATTACTTACTAACCGAGAGGAAATAACTGTTTATAATTGAAACACCTTTTTACAAGCCATACATGACATAGATAATATTAGCATGGTTTTATATTTACAATATCCAGAAAAAAAAATACATACTACATTTTTCTTGACCTACATTTCATGTCTACGGAGCCTCTAAGAATAAAATAAGACAATACTATGCTTGCCAGTAACAAGGGTCCGACTACACCTTTTTACATACACCAAAATAAGATCCCAAAGTACAAGAACAAGAGTGGCATGAGCCATGCAGGGCCCTAGAAGGAATAGGGTTCACCAATACAGCTGACGGGGAATGAGGAAGAGATAGAGACGGTGGACTGGAGTACCTACTGAAGATCCACCTACAATCATAACATTAATGTAGCGCCTCGACAAAAGAAACGTCAGCACATTTGAATTGTACTGGTATGTATGAAAATAACTTGTCCCAAGTAAACGAAAGCCATATGCAAGTAAAATATAGCACTAGAAGCAAAAAACAAACACACACAGAAGGTAAAATTAAGCAAACAAAGAAGCAATCAGTACCCCACAGGTTACAAACTCTCATGTTGTCTTCTTTCACAATTCCACATCATCGATTTCACAATTTTGTTCAAGTGTATATATATAAATAGTGATTTAGATCACTTTTCCACCCTTATTGCTCGGCCAACCTTATTACCTTGGCCACCTTTATTATACTATGTTGCGGCGCGCAACCCGACCCCGCCATACAGTTTCAATTCACAACAAGCACAACCAAATAGCAAGTCATAACGATAAACAACAAGTACACCTCAAAAAATCACCACGACAGTGTTACAAGTGTTTCCACAACTATTAGTACCAATTTCATAACTTTCAATAGTGCATACTCAATTCAAGTTAACACAATTACCCACAACATTTCAAGTGCATTGTTATCACATATAGCCTTGCTTCACCATTTACGGATTCTTTCAATCACTTGTTATTTAACTTTTACCACGAGGTGCATTCACAATCAAACCAGTCAATAGAAGCCCACAATTAACCAACATAGATATCAGCTACGAAAAAATTCACATATCAATCAAGGCGATTTCTCAAGGATCAAGGTTAGAAATACATACATGGAGTTGAATTTCCCTTTTAAGTTCCTACGCTCAGTCACCAAGCTATCTAGCACAGTCCTTTACTTCTATCCAATTCCCTTCACTAGATTCTAGGTTATTAGTGACATGTATGAGGGTTTTCAATTGTTAGATCAAAATCAAAGTATGAGACTCCCCTTCCCTTAGCGTAAATTAGCAAAAATGGGGAAAAGGTTAGGGATTTTACTTGTAAGAGTTGAGATGAAGACAATTACATAAAATTTTCCCGGACCAGATAGTTTTGGATGATCAATTTGATGAAAAATCCTTTCTCTCTCAAGAACTCTCCCTTCCCTATATCTTGCTTTGTCGAGAAAATGTGTAAAAATAAGGGGTTGGATTTTTTATTAAAAACGTGTCGGGTTTAAACATTTTAGAAAATTGATTTTCGTGCCGGATCGACGGTCAACTATGCGATCGAATAGTTGACATGCGGTCCGCATTTTGGACCACATAATGGTCCTAAACTGCTGACCTCTCTATTTGGGTATACGGTGAGAATGCGGTCCGCATAACCATTCTGGAGTCGCATATTGCACGGCATAATTGGCATGCACAAATCCTTGAGAAATATATGTGACGACTCTGCGATCCGCATATTGGTTATGCGATCGCATAATGGACCGCATTTTCAACATTCAATTTGGCTACTCTCTGATTAACTCTGCGGTCAATATGCCGTCCGCATACCTGATCTGCGATCGCATACCTAACCGCAGAAATGACATCTTTCTGGAAACATTTGACTCTAGATTTTTAAGTATAAAATCAGCAGAGAATAATTCCAACACATGGGTGGACCTGACTCTATGAGTTTCTAGTACTTGAGCAGTCATTTTTACGGGGTCTTACATAGGATTCTTGACTATTCCTCGTCACTACCCCACCGAGGTTAGTCATGATACTTACTAGGCACCGTCGTGGTGTGCTCATGCTACTCTTCTGCACATTTTTGTTTTGCAAATATAGGTACTCCCACACATTTCTGTCACCCTTTGAAGGAGGTGTATCGGTAGAGACTTCGAGGTATGTCTTCTACATCCGCAGATCGACGACTCCATTTCCAGATTTCTGTAATAAGTATAGTTTCTTAAGTATTTCTCCTTATATATACATTCTTGAGTCAGCGCCACTTATGTATCCCTTAGCTTGTGATTTCTGAGATTCCAGGTTTTGGGAAATTTTTTGTTAGTTTCGAGAATTGTTATTGCATGTGCTAGGCAGATACTTAAACAATGTTCTATTTAGTAGTTCTGTTTTAATTATTTCTTCTGCATTTTGGTTTATATTCTGCATTGTTAGGCTTACCTAGTCGTAGAACTTGGTTCCGCCACGACATGTTCACGGAGGGAGAACTGGGGTCGTGACACCTTCACTTTGAGAGATTTCTCCTTCACTTCTCATGATAACTAATTTCCACGTGAAGACCTTGCTTGTTTATTGACTAACCACTATCTCTCTTACTCTTATCACAGGAAATACCTTTTTTCCGTTCAAACCCAATACCCTCTATCTGTTGTATTGCTCATGAACCAACATCCACCAAACCCTTGTGTTTCACATAAACCTCAAATCACGTCAAATGCCCTCCGCTCATTGCACAAGTTGTTTTTTCTTGACATAAACCACTGGCTCTGGCCTTGAGGTCTATTATTCCTTCACTTTCCATGATAACTCTAATTTCCACCCGAAGACCCTACTTGTCACTGGCCAACCACCTTTTTATCAATCCTACCATGGAATAACTTTGATCCGTTCACCAAACACCATCCATCTTATTGAATTGTTCATGAATTGATATATACCTAACCTTTGTATTTCACATGGATCCCAAAGAATGTTGATTGTTATCGGCTCAGTGCGCTTGTTGTTCATTCCTGACTTGTGACACTTTGATGTGTTAGCCAAACCTTGTTTTATGTAATTGGAAAGTTGGTGGGAAATTTGGAAATTGTTCTCACTTGTTATGACAAAACAGACTCAGGAAGATGAAGTAACCAAGACAAAAGGAACAAAGTAAAGGACAATGAAAAAATATGATTCCTAACAAGAAAACTACAAAGTAGAAATCTATCATATGTGGATACCACCTCCAATGACCATGACATGCGCCTATTGCCTATTCTGTTAGGCGAGTTTGATGTTCAACTCCTGTTATACCCCAAATCATGAAACTAAGCTTCAATGTTCCGATTATCCTATCTGATTCACAATACTTATTCGACTTGTTGTGTTCCAAGGGTTTTAACCATCACACCTCTCTCATTTTGTTCTTTCTCTCAACTTACAGTTGCCTCAGGGTGCCTATAAAGTTTTTCACCAATAAGACTCTCTCATTTTCTGACTTCTCTCGACTTTCATCACCTTACGGTACACGTGAGGGTTTTCACGAATAAGACTTTCTCATTTTTAATTTTTCTTGTTTGGACTATAGTATTTTCTCTGATATGATTCACCTCTACCTGCTCGCCTTAGTATCTCTCGAAGACTGATTGGAAGGTCTTTTTTTGGAACGTGATGTGGGCCTTTGGATGAGGATTGAAATTAAGGGTATCAAAGGCTCAAAACAATTTAAATGGGTTAAAAATTACAACTTTCGGAATCATATTTCTTGCAACAACCACAACTTCTGTCCAGTTTCTCTGCTTAGGGACTGCACGATTTGATGGGACCGAACTATGAGGCTGCCTACGTTTCCTTAGAAGGAATTAGGTCAAACATAGTTCATGTCATAGGAATTACTTTGTTTTGTGATTTTTCTTTTCTTTTTCTTCTTCTTTCTCTTCTTTTCTCTTTTTTTTCTTTCTTTTCTCTTTTTTTTCTTTTGCTTCATTTTCTTCAATTTTTTCCTCTCCCTTTTCATTACTTTTCTCTTCTCTTTTTTCCTTTACTTATCTTTAACGTTTGTGTTTCTGATATTTGCTAATGATTCCAAAAGAGGGGTATGAAAGAAAATAAATAAGGTTCAAAAGATTTAACGAAGGATAAGGTGTTTAGATAGCAGAACAAATCGCCTTCATCATTATAAATTTCAAAACATGCCATGTACAAACAGCATAATTAAACAAATATTCCTAACATCTTCTGATTTTGCCAAACATGATAACCACATCCACACATTCCCCTTCTACATCTGTTGAATACAAAGCACCATTTGACAACACTCTCATATCTTTACCACGAATGACCCCTATCAATTTGGCAAACTTGCCTTTAGCTTCAACCTAATGTGGCATGATCCATTTCAATAGGGTTTCATTATGTTCTATCTACCCCAGTTTCACATGGTTCAGGCTTCAAATGATCTCAAAGTGTCCAAATCTGTTTTTATTTCCCTCAAGTGCCCCGGTCATCTTCAAAATTAATTCAATGCTTCATGACTAAAGTAACTTTTGAGCTCAGGCTGAGAATTATACATGTATGTCATGTACCCATTGCCAACAGGAAAATAATTGTAGAATAAAAGCGAACTAAACAAAAAAAAATGGCTAGAAATAACAGAAAATATGAAATTGCATTAGACAGGCGGTGAAACGGTTCGAACAACAAGACAAGCAAACTAAACTAGAATGACAAACTTGGAATGAACCTAGACAACACTAAATGAGCTACTACAACTAAACAAACTAGACAAAATAAAAGTACAGAAGGGATTGAGTCACAAGACAATATCTGGATTACAACCCTGATGATAACTCAAACAACAGAAATGAAAACAAACTAAACCACAAAGACTCCCCAGATATCCAAGAGATGGAGAGTCTTTCCAATCACCAAACGCGGCATCTCAGCCACAGAGTTCCGCATCAATATTGCCATGACCATCACTGAATTCAACATTATCAACTTTAGTCACAAGTTCCCACGAGGATTCACATGCTTCCTACCACTATCATTGCTCACAATTACCCCTTCTTGAATCATTCTTTCTATTTCCCTTTTGAAATATCAGAAATCTTCAATGCTATGCCCTTTGATATTAGAGTGGTACTTGAATCGAATAGCATGATCAAAGCCTTTCGAAAATGGGTCTGGAGTATAGCCGAGGAGTCGCTTAACCAGGCAAGAATACTTTAACTTTTGAAACAAACTTGTGTAGGATTATCCAATGGGCGTGAAATTATCCTTTTGCCTTTGTTTAGCTCCATGCCTCAGTTTTCTAGGATTGTTGGATGCTTGAAAATTGTGAGAAGGGACACGTGAATTTTGGAATGCTGGTGCCTGGCGTCGGGAGTGACCCTATGGTTAGATAGATGGATGGATGTTGTTTGCAGATAATACAGAGGTGGGTTAGGTGGATCTCGAGGATAGGTTTGGGGTTGGAGTTGAGGCTTAATACGTTTAGCAAGAATGACCACTGTACCCTGTCTTCGATGGAGGGAGTTACCTGATGGTTGCACAGAAGACCGGATTTTGTTCGAATTATAATATTGAGGTGGGTTATGTGGAGAGTGGGCATAGGTTTGGGGTTGGAGTGGAGGCTGAACGCGTTTTGCAAGAACGACCACTAGACCCTATCATCGGTGGGGCTCAGCAATACCTTCTCTTTCAATAGAAGGATTATCTCGAGTGACTTTTTCATTTCATCTGAGCCAAGAATCTCTAAAACTTTCCTTGGGTTTCTTCTTCGTCTGAGATAAGGAGGAGCGGTCTGGGACAATGTCGATCCTATACTTAAAGTGTCGTAAAAAATCTTGAGCCATGTAACCCAATGTAGGCCACTTACCAACATCTTGACGATTATGCCATTCCAATGCTGCCCTAGTCAAGCACTAACTAAAATAGGCCATCTACATGTCATCTTTCTTGCCAACACTTCTCATTTCACTGCATAAACCCTTAGGTGGGCTACCGAATCTCCAGACCCATCATACAGGTTTAGTTTTGGTACTTTGAACCCTGCGGGCAAGCGATCGTCAGAGGACACAAACAACTCTTTGTAAGACTTGCTACCCTGGACTCCCATTCCTTGCTTGTTCTTTAAGGACTGTTCTATGCCTTTTAGCCCTCTAGGTATTCTATCTTTCCCTTCTCGTCCTGTTAACCTTTCATATTCGACATGAGGCTCGTCCCGCAGGCCCTGTTTGTATGAGTAGAGAACCTTGTGGGCAACCTCTGAGGAGGGGTAATATTGCGCATCATGAGTGAAGCGACAAGCGGGTAGATCCGGAGAGTATAGTGGATCATCACGCATTGTGTCTGGAGTTTGAGTAAGGGAAAACTCTAGGAAGCAAGGTGGTGGGGGTTGTTCCTTTCCAGTCATCCAAGCCATATACATTTCCGCCATGTGTTGTCTTAACATCTTTACCTCTTCAACCAACTGCTTTTGGGCACAGGTATCAACCAACTCAGATCTATTGTTGTTTGCCATTGACTTTTGACTTTATATTGTAGAGATGAGTTACCACCTTAAAAACCGCAAACCAACCACCCTTCTGCTATGAATATAAATAAACAAAGACATCATGTTAACGTTAGGGCACTCAACATAAGATAATCTCACTTTATGTGCAATGCACCTAGCCACCATTATCGGTTCTAAAATGACTTCGAGGGTACAAAGGTCATTGTCATCATCCCAATTTGTTCATTTCAACCTCTCTTTTCTTTGCTTTCTAGCCCTTGTTTGCTTATTTTCCTTTCTCTTTTCCCTTCTAATTATCACTCTTTTCTTTCCTCTCATTTCTCATGTCCCATAACGTCAACCTTTTTTTCTTTTCCTTTTTTCCTTTATTTCTTTTTTTTCTTTTACTTTTTATCCCTTTTTTCTTTTCTTTTTTTTATTTTAATAAATAATAAAATGAATGATTCGGTCGTTGCCTATGCATCATGATGCTGCATGAATCATATCTTTGCATAGTTCTGGAAGAACGAGAATAAAGTATACAAACTGACATGCTCCTTTTTTTCTTTTTTACCTTAACGACTAATCTGATGAGAAAAGTGAAACAAAAGTAGCAAATCTCTTTTTTCTGAATTTTCTATACTTAACGTTTATGAGCTATTCTAATATTATTCTTTTTTACATTTCTAGAATTAGTAATCTAAAGAAAACGTATAACGGAAATATAAAATGCAACATCTTTTTTTTTGACTTACAATACATTTTTTTAAATATAAAGCAGAAGATACAATAACAAATGACTTGACATCAATGTACAAAACTAGAAAGTAAAAGATGACATAAAATGAAGAACAAACTCAAAACATAAAAATAAAACAAATCTTCTTAAGAAACTCCTGATTCAGCGATCCTGACCGGATAGTCACGGGGTGTCTGTCATGCTCGAACTTTGGTAAATAACTCCACACCTATATGAGAAACGTTAAACCAACATTATTTGAGGCAATAAAACTCCCTACTGGACACATAAAAGACATGATTGAGGCTATTTTTTCAAAATAGCTTATTTGGCCAAACCGTGACTAGAAGTGCAAAATTTGGCTAAGATCCCGCAAAGCAAAGAACCTAATAGGAAAAACCCTATGTGGGTTGCCTATGTAGCACACTTCGAAAGATGAGAATCAGGTATGCGTAGTTCGAACATATTGGATACGGTCGAGAATTAAAAAAAATAACTCATTTGGAGAAAACATATTTTGTTTTTGCTTTTTCTTGAAAAATGATGAAACATGAAAACTGTTTTTGGATTTTAATTTTTTCTTTGATTTTTGGAAAATGATGAAAAAGTGCAAAATCTTTTATTGAATTTTTCAAGATTTTTTTTTTGTTTGTTTTTTGTTTTTTTATTAATAAAAATGTAAACAAACACATAATTGGGCCCCACTTGCTATGTTTTCACACTTCACCATCTTTTTTCTTTTTTCTTCATTTTTTTTTCATTTTCCCTCAAATATTATTGGTCCGCCAAATGACCCTTTTACCCCTAAATATTGTGACATATAGTACATTAGGACGCATCAGGATGATCTTTAATTTTGGATACACCTATTTTAGATGGACCCAACCCCTGTGCTGAGTCCCAAAGTCAAATGCACATGATGCAAATAAGAGCTCCTACTATGGATCCGACATAAGGCTGAGTTATTCTAGGTTTAGAATTTGGGTGTATTTTTGTAGACTAGGCGTACCCAAGTGGACAACTCGAGCCGAGGGGGGGCTTCGTACCGGTAACCAAAAGATCATCCGACTTTGCAACTGTCCAAACCTTGTTCAATTCGAGATATGACACTAACGGAAAGAAGTCATGACCAGTGTGCACTTATAAGGAGAGAGAAGATAGGTGTTTCGTCGCATTTTATATACAGTTCAGATAATATCAAAGTGGTAAAAGCAATATTTAGCACGTTAGGCCCAAACATGTAATAAAATCAGATAATAAACAATGCTAAATATAACAATTCATCTAAGCTTGAACTATTGAAACCAGAACCAGAATTTCTGGGTTCTTGTCCCAAACAGAGTCGTCAGATCTATCACACCTCTTTTAACCTACAATCGCGAGAGGGCATAAGGCAGTTTTCTTCCAATTTAAGTGACAAATCGAAACAGGATTATATTTATTAAAATTCAAAGTCGCCACATGGGATAATTATGGTATCCCAAATCACATGTTCAAATACCGAATCGAGGAAAATATTGACTCGGTATAACAGCCCACGAACCAGAAACCCAGGTAAGGAATTCTGTTAACCCCGAAGGTGTTAGGCACTCCCAAGCTTTGTGGTTCTGGCACGGTCCCTCAACTGTTATATTCTGCTTAATCATCTGATTTTAAAATATTTTGAATCTATGTGCCATTTTTAAAACTTTAACCACTTTATTTATTTTAGGCATATTGCAACACTGCTAAAACACAGCTTGAACCACGTCACATAAATGCACCTGCGGTCTTTGACATACTTTGATATTATTGAGATTTGAATTTGAGTCACACAAATGCACACCTGAGTTTAGGAAGCTAATATTATTAAAATGACGTGCCTAATCCAAATACGCATTAGCAACTTTCCAAGGGCCACAACGATTCGCTAAATGGCACGCCTCGAATTCTAAGAATAAAACAAAATTAATTAAAATGAGGGCCATGCAATTGTGATGTAGGAGTCAGGTCTCCATTACTTGATTTCACTAATTATAATCTTGGTCTTCAACCTTAATCTCAAATTCTAAACAATAATCGTCGCTGAAGCCCAAATTACCATATACAAACCAAATTAATCGAGCCGATGGATAAAGGATGGCATGAATTTTGATGGTTGCAGGCAACAAATATGTATGAGGTAGTGAATATTTGGAGACGTAGCAGACTTGTCAATGTGGAAATGTTTGATTTAAATCGCTTCCCCAGTTCAAAGAAGCAGTGAAGATAACTTCAATACATTTGAAAACCTCAAACAAGTACTAGAAGGAACAATTTTAAACAATAGAACTACCAACAAAATCAACGCATTCGCAAAGCTATGAGAGTATTAAAGCATTCAGGAGATGCGAGCATTGAGGGAAAAGCGACTGCCAGTAGTAAAGATAAGACAAAACATACTTTTGTAACCTATGCTACTACAAGTAAACTAAATGAATGGTAAATGAATGCAGTCAAGAAGCAACTCATGTTCTTCCAGACAATCTCATAGAAGCAGATGTTTTGCAGGAAAGAAAAACAAACGATATGCAGTTCGTGTTCCTAGAAAACACACGATCGATTTTCATACTCACACTATGACGCTCAAAATCAAGAAAACCTATGATACAACCTTCCAGTTCCAACAGGAGTGAGTAGTTTCACACTGACTGACTAATTAAACCATAACAGCTATTTGAAATCTGTACTCAAGTGAAAATTCAGCATCACAATAACAGTTAAGCCATATAATCAAAGAAAACGACCACTCAAAATCAACTTCTACTAATAGAAATACTCAAATACATCACACCATCAAGATGAGACTCATCAGCTAGAATAATGCACAAAAAAGCATTTCGACTACGAATCAGGATTAAATGATGAACCCAAACTCAACTCCTTCATGAAGTTCGACCATAGAACGAAACAAACATTTTGGATAGACTCTCCAATTCAAGAAAGCTTAAATAAAACAACAATGCAAAAGAAAGAGAGATTGAAAATGAACTTCAAACTTTTTTATAACAAATACAGAAGAAGCAACAAATACACCTTCGGATTCCAAAATGCCTAGCGAGGTTAAGCAGTAGATCAGCAAGACAATATTTTCTCAACGGCTTCCTCCCACTGCGGGCGTCCTCCTAACTTCCCTATCTCTTGGGTTTTCGATAATACTCTCTCTCTCTCTCCTACACACACAGAGGTAGGCATTCTGGTTCTTTCTCTTTTCCCTGTCTGAAGATCCCAGTTTGGATCTTTTTTGTCAAGGTAATTGAATATATATTTAGTTTATTTTCTGTATTAAAAAAATCAGAGTTTTGCAATTTGTTTACTGTTTTTTTGAATTTTCAGATTGTCGAAGCAAATATTCAGTCATTAAATCCCAAACGAACATAAATTTTTTTAAAAAAATCCAACCTTTGGTTCCAAGTTTTTGCAATTTGTTTAGTAAAGCTTCAAACTTGGTGGCCTGCTGGGTCTTGCAATTTATTTTTTATTTTACCCCTTGCTGATTTTTTGTGGATTTAGTGCTCGGATTTGAACATTTCCGACCATAGTTTATATTTTTTTGATAGACTTCGTTAACTCCGGTGTAATCATGTTGTCTTAGTAGCGCTAGCACCTCCAGTGTCATGAAGATTCTCTCTATCTCGTTTGATACCAGACTTGGGCAGAATTTTTAAAGAAGAAAAGTTTTGTTTGTGATTGGGTTCAAACAAAAATATTTTTGTTTTCTTCACTTTCATATTCGATTTTATTCTTTTTTCAAAACAAGCTTTCCAAATTGAACTGTGAGATCTGAAATTTGAGCTTCAAAAAAACAAGGAAAAGTAAAAAGAAAAAAAGAACAGCGAAGGAGCTTTATATCTTGTCCGATTCCTGTTGCATTACTTCTACAACTCCTGAGTGTTCAAGTTTGATTTCGATTTTCAGAAATTGAAGCTGCGTTTTGTTGATTCGGTATTTGTTGAGTTCCTGCTTTCCTTTCGCCTTTATTTGGTTATCCAAGTTTGCCTCTACTGCTGTTTAGAGTTTTTATTGAATTTCCTCTTTTCGCCGGTGACTTTTCCTGCCACCCCTGCTCTTTTCTTCCTATTCTCTCTTCTGTCTGTTTTCTTGGACTGGTGCGTTATTTTTCGGCGACAATTTCCGGCAAGCTACATTACTTCCGGCGACTCCCGTTCAGACTTTCCGCAGGACGCAATAGAACTACACGTTCCGATAAATTTTACGAAAACTTGCCCCAGGTACTAGTCACTGAGGCGAGGCCAGTTTGCGGTGTTTGGGAGTGAAGAGCTAAGCAACACAGGCCGGGACATGCAAGAGTCGGTAGCAGTTGACCTTGGGCGCATCAAAGCCTACTTTCAGGTTCTTCCACCGGGAGTTGGTACCTCCCGCTCTCTTGTTTACTTTGTTCACCTTTTTATGCATTTTAGCTAGTATTCCGTGTCAGGTTTACTCTGTTGCTATCTAGTTTGTATCTTTTTGCGTATTTCGCTATAGTGTGTGTGTGCGTCACTATTCTCCATAGTTGGTTGGAGGTATAGTGGCCACGGCAGGAGATGATAGTGTAAGGTCATGTCCTCTGGGGGTGGGGGCGGTGGCGGGGGTGAGTAGGGGGGCAGAGAGTGGTCCTGCGGGTAGGGCAGGAGGTAAGGGTGGGAAGAGGGCAGCAGACGCTCATAGATTAAGGATTGGGTTATGGAACATAGGCACTCTGACGGGTAAGTCGATTGAGTTGGCGAAAGTTCTTCAGAAGAAGAGGGTTAACATAGCATATGTCCAGGAGACTGGGTGGAAAGAGTCGAAGGCGAGGAATGTAGACAGGTTTGAGCTGTGGTATTCTGGGGTCGTGAGAGGTAAGAATGGAGCGGGCATCTTGGTAGATAGGGATCTAAGGGAGTCCATGGTCGAGGTTAGGCGAGTGAATGATAGGTTAATGTCTATTAAGTTGGTTATTGGGGGTTGCATCCTCAACGTCATCAGCACTTACGCGCCGCAAACGGGCTTAGAAGAGGAGGCTAAGAGGCTCTTTTGGGAGGACTTGGATGATCTGGTGAGTAGTATTCCCCAATATGAGAAGTTAGTTATTGGATGGGACTTTAATGATCATACTGGGGCTCATGCTGGTGGTTATGGTGAGGTGCATGGTGGCTTCGGCTTTGGGGTTAGGAACAAAGGAGGAACTTCACTGCTTGATTTTGCCAGGGCTTCCGAGCTTCTGATTGCGATATCGATATTTCAGAAGAGGGAGGAGCATTTGGTCACCTTCAAGAGTTTGGCGGCGAGGACTCAGATTGATAACATCCTCCTAAGAAGGAGCGATAGGAGTATATGCAAGGACTGCAAGGCTATTCCGGGAGAGTCCCTTTCGGCTCTTCATAGATTCCTAGTGATGGATGTCAGTCTCTGGGTGAAGAGGAAGAGGAGGGGTGCTCGGGGACAACCGCGGATTAGATGGGGAGTTTTGACTAAGGAGAAATCACAGGAGTTGGAGAGGAGGTTAGTTGAGGGCGGAACTTGGAGATGTTCTGGGGAAGCGCACGCTATGTGGTCAGAGACGACGAACTTGGTTAGGGAGGTAGCACGGGACGTGCTCGGGGTAGCCAAGGGCTATTCAGGCATACATCAGGGTGACTGGTGGTGGAACGATGTAATCGAAGGAAAAGTGGAGGTGAAGAAGGCGACATTTGCTAAGTTGGCAGGGAGCACAAGCGTGGAAGAATGGAGAGCGAACAGGGAGATCAATAAGGTGGCAAGGAAAGAAGCAAAGCTGGCGGTTACGGAAGCTAAAAATGCGGCGTTTGATCGCATGTACGAGGAACTAGGGGAGAGAGGCGGGGACAAGAACTTATTTCCGGTTAGCTAAAGCAAGGGAAAGGAAGGCACGTGATCTTGACCAAGTTAGGTGCATCAAGGGCCAGGATGGTAAAGTTCTGGTGGGGGAGTCTCAAGTCAAGCAGAGGTGGCAGGCCTAATTCCGAGACTTACTTAACGAGGAGGGGGTTCGTAACATAGAGCGAGGGGAGTTGGGGTATTTAGAGCAACATAGAGACCTTGGGTACTGCACGCGCATTAGGGCGGAGGAGGTCATGAGGGCTTTGCGTAGGATGAGTAGGGGTCGAGCGACCGGGCCTGACGAGATCCCGGTAGAGTTCTAGAAGTGCATGGGTAGGTCAGGAGTGGAGTTTCTCTTCAGGTTGTTCAATGCAATATTCAGGACCAAAAGGATGCCGAATAAGTGGAGGTGGAGTACAGTGGTTCCCTTGTACAAGAACAAAGGGGACATCCAGTGCTGCAACAACAATAGGGGTATCAAATTAATAAGTCACACCATGAAGGTCCATGAGCGGGTGATCGAGGTGAGGGTGAGGAAGATGACATCTATTTCTGGGAACTAGTTTGGTTTCATGCCGGGTCGCTCCACTACAGAAGCTATCCACCTTGTCAGGCGGCTGGTGGAGCAGTTCAGGGATAAGAAGAAGGACCCGCACGTGGTGCTTATTGACTTAGAGAAGGCGTATGACAAGGTCCCAATGGAGGTGCTATGAAGGTTCTTGGAGGTGAAGAGCGTGCCGAAAGCCTACATCAGAGTAATCAAGGACATGCACGATGGAGCTAAGACTAGGGTTAGGACGGTGGGTGGCGACTCAGACCATTTTCAAGTGGTTATGGGGCTCCATCAAGGATCGGCGCTTAGCCCTCTCTTGTTTGCCTTGGTGATGGATGCTCTAACCCGACATATTCAAGGGGATGTGCCTTGGTGTATGCTATTTGCTAATGACATATTCTTGATAGATGAGACAAGGGTCGGTGTTATTGAGAGGTTAGAGGTATGGAGTCAGACTCTCGAGTCTAAAGGTTTCAAAATAAGCAGATCTAAGACAGAATACCTAGAGTGCAAGTTTAGCGCCGAGCCGAGCGAAGTAGGCAAGGACGTGATGATTGGATCACAGGTCATAGCCAAGAGGGACAGTGTCAGATATCTTGGGTCGGTGATTCAGGGGGACAGAGAGATTGACGGTGACGTAACTCATCGTATAGGAGCGGGGTTGTCAAAGTGAAGGCTTGCACAGGAGTCCTGTGTGACAAGAAAGTTCCACATAAACTCAAGGGGAAATTTTATAGGATTGTGGTTAGACCTGCAATGTTGTGTAGGGCGGAGTGCTGGCCAGTGAAGAACTCTCATGTTCAGAGAATGAAGGTTGCGGAGATGAGGATGCTCAGGTGGATATGCGGGCTCATCAGATTAGATAAGATTAAGAATGAAGTTATTCGAGAGAAGGTGGGGGTGGCCCCAGTGGATGAGAAGATGCGAGAAGCGAGGCTGAGGTGGTTCAGGTATGTGCGGAGGAGAAGTCATGATGCCCCAGTGATGAGTTGTGAACGGCTGGCGATTGTCGGCATTTGGTGAGGCAGAAGGAGGCCTAAGAAGTTTTGGGGAGAGGTGATTAGGCATGACATTGCTAGAATGCAGGTTTCCGAGGACATGACCCTTGATAGTAAAGTCTGGAGGGCTAGTATCGGGGTTGTAGGATAGGGGCTCCTAGAGTTTTTCGTACTCCTCACCCGGGGTTGGGAGAGGCTTGGCAGGGCTATCCTTACATAATTTGTGTTTTTGATTGTGTCTCCCTTATGGTTGTTATTTATGGTAGTTACTTTATGATATTATTGCATACTATTTTATTTATGTTTCTTATATTTCGAGAGTTATTTACGCTATTTCTGCTGGAGTTACTAATGCTCTTTTGTTTTTGTTTTTCCTTTCTTTCACTGAGGCGAGGGTCGATTGGAAACAACCTCTCTGCCTTTTTTGGATAGGGGTAAGGCTCATCTACATATTATTAATTAATTGCCTTCTCCGAAATTAACTAAGTCTTAAATTAAAAGAAATTTATAAATTCAAAAATTAAAGAGTCAAAAAATGCAAAATGAATAATTTTGATATTTGTTTCCATATTTTGCCACAATTGATTAACTGGTTAACTACTTTGTGTAGGAATGTCTAAATGACAAATGATTTGAAGAGTTAGAAACTAGACTCGAAGATCTCTCATTTGATAGGTTGTCATCACATAAAACCTTGCATATATTTGGATATGATCATCCAAGGTGTGGACTTGTGCGGACTCATTTGAAATTTAAGCCTTTTATGAAATTTTCCTATTTGACTTAGAGTTAGGCATCTCCTTAGACCCCACATTACTTATTATAAGACTTATACACTTATTTACTTTATCCAATTCATTTACATCATATTTATAGCACATAAAATATTATAATTAGCCTACCTTGCACCTAAAAATCCCAAATTACTAATCAAAATTTTCCGGGGCCTTACATTCTCCCCGGCCTAGGATCACTCGTCCTTGAAATAGAGTTAGAATCCACCGCCAAAACCTTAACATAACATATGTCACGACCCCAATCCCGGTCGTGATGGCACCCAATACAAAATCTAGGAAAGCCCGACCAATAAATACTGATATCCACATCACAAATCCCATTACCGAGTAACAACATAAAATTAGCAGCTGTCAAGTCCAATAATCGAATAATTTAAATAGAATCAGTACGAAATACATACATAAACAACTTCTCTCAATGACCTGGGGTTGTGATTCTAGAGCCTCCAAGATAACAAAGTAGCAAATCCTCACGTAATACAGAGTTATAGAATGAAAAAAGTTAAAAGGGATAAGGGGAGGAGTCTGGTTCTGCGGACATCAAGCAACTACCTCGACAATTCCTGAAAGCTCCGAAAACAGCAAACATCTCGACTAAGCTCCTGATGCACCTGAATCTGCACACATGGTGCAGGGAGTAAAGTGAGTACTTCCAACTCACTGGTAATATACATATATAATGGCTGAAAGTAAGAAATCTCGAAAATACCACAATGTAAAGCTAAAACTAACAATTTAGCATAACTAATGATGAAATGGCAACAAAATAGAATCAGATAAATCAAACAACATCGAAGCATGAATGCAAATCAATGCACATGACCGCTGCGGCGTATAACCCGATCTATTTGGGTACGCGCGCTCACTTTGGGGGTTCAGACTCCGGAGGGGCTCCGACAGCCCAAGCAAAATATCATCGTTACATCGCTACATCGTGCAACCCGATCCACACTCTGTTCAGAATATGCATGTGCGTTATACAGCCAAGTCAGAGTTTAGTTATCAATTCAAATTATCAGAAAATTATCATTTAACTCTTTGAAACCTTAGGAACGTGACTAAGTATTTAGAAACAGTATTTAAATCTCAGGACTGAAGTCCTATAGCATGTTGAATATCATGGAAGCACTGATAATAATCCCCAATGGACTCAAACAGTCAGCACACAGCCCAAATATATCATAACAATCCAAGTAGGATGTTTACAAATCAATCAATAGTCCAAAGCACAACTTGGATACCATTTGGGGTGGACTAAACCATAATCCCTAATCACAAACGACCTCGCACTAGTAATGGAGTGTGTCTTGCCTCAATATAGCGTCATAATGTGATATATCGGGGTAATAAACCCTCAGGTATTTATCTAAATCTATTACTCACCTCAAGGCGGTCGAAGACTAGCCCGCAATTCCCTTTCCTTTTGAATCAACCTCATCGCGTGTCAAATCTGGCCAAAACAACAACGAATACGTTACAATGTGCCAAAGAAACATAACCCAATCGAAAATACTCAAAAAATATCGAAAATAGAGAAATTAGGAAACCCGAGTCTCGGGCTTACTTCTCGAAATCCAGAAATCTTTACATCAAAAGAATCCTTATCTCGCCACGAGTCTATACATATAAAACTCACAAGAATCGGAGCCCATTTGACCCCTCAAATCATCCGTTTTAGGCTCTCTTAAGTTTCAAGCCCTAACCTGCATTTCTAGCATTTAATCCATTGAATGTCAGTGTTTAATCCATAATTTTACACTATATAAACAAAATCCGAGTCCAATAGTTCATACTTGATGAAACCCCTTCGAATTCTCTTCAGAATCATCCAAGAAACCACCTAAGTCGAAGTATTAAATATTTTTCCTTCTCTTTCAAATTTGTGAACACTATTCACTCTAATTCCCAGTGGATTTCAACTCCTGTGGTCAAATCACCGCACCTGCGGTCCCCGCACATATGACCAAATGATCGCTTATGCGGTCTCACGTATAATCACCCGGGCAGCTTATGCGGACTAGAACTACTTCTGTGGTCTCGACATTTGCGGATGCACGTCCGCTTCTGCGGAAAACCCTGGTCCCTCAGCGACCACATATGCGACCAATACGCCGCATCTGCGGAACTTCTTATGTGGCCCTTTTCCCTTGAAGCAGAAATGAAAGAACCAGCAAATGCATGAACAGTGTACAACAGTGCTTCCTCCACTATTCATTGGGCATTTTGCCGGAATGCGGTGGTGCACAGTACTAATTTTTGTGCATGACAATCTATTTCTTGTGGCGAACATCAATTCTTTGATTATATTCCAAAATCTTAATTAAAACGCAACAGATCTTGAATCTAGTGATTCATACTGTTCATTCGAATTCAAAAGCTGTCAACTTTCTGTAAGCTTACAGATTGTTGTTTGTTCGATAGACTTTCTTCCCATACGAACCAACCGATCATATGAATTGTTAGAGGCTGTAGCTGCTTTCTTTCAGTTCTTGATGTTCTCTATAGAAATCTCGATTGGTGGATATGGTGGAACAATTTTGAAGTAAATCGCAACTGTAGATGCTACAACCTCTCCCTAGCATCTTGCTATGGGAGAGGTTGGTCAGATTAATTCAGAAAAGCAATCTAATCGTGGACAAAAGCAGACATATGCCGCGCTGCTCACTGCAAAAAAAACTGTCGAAACAATCCCGAAGCTGGATCTTTGTCCAGTTACTATAGAGCAAGGAATACCTACTGTTGAATTCACAGTAGATGAAGTGAATTCTTTCACAAGGGAGGAAGGTCTTCACCAAGCAGTTATTGTGAAATTTTCATATGGACAGCCAGAACTTCATGAGTTGCGTCGAATTTTACCAAAACTGTTTGACGTCAAAGGAAATTGCAACATTGGACAGCTAGAATACCGGCATATTCTGGTAAGATTCGATCTATTTGAAGATTTTGCGAATGTGGTGTCCATAACATCTAGTTATGTTAAGTCAAAAGGTGAGGAGTTTTCTTTCGTACATTCCCATGGACAATGGACTTTAATCCTCGCGAAGAAACTTCTAAAGCAGTTACTTGGATTTCTTTTCCAGAACTGCCGGCAAACTTCTTCGCAAAACAGTCTTTACTGTCAATCGCTTCTGTTGTGGGAAAGCCTATTGCAATAGATAAGGCTACTCAAGATCGAACTCGACCTAGTACGGCTCGAGTTAAAATCTTGATTAATTTACTTGACAAGCACCCAAAGAAAGCTAAGATCAAGATTGTAGATATGAATTCTGGAAATATTGTTGTATACGACCAGCGGATTGTTTTCTATAATTTACCAAAATACTGCACTTGTTGCAATCACCAACGACATGATGTTAATTCTTGTCGTTGGCATTCACATGGCTGGACTGAACAAGTAGGTAAAGTTGGCGAACCTGAAAGTCAGGTCATTTTAGATAAACTCAGAGGCGATGCTAGGGAATACTTGAATGCTAATATTGCACGACGTGGAATAGAAGGGATCCTACCTAGACAAGCTGCTGATTCGTTACTGCTAGTTTTTAAACTGCCTATTTAACTGCAGCACTGCTTGGTAACAATACTGTCTCTGATCCAGTGAATTGATTAGATAAAATTCATTCAGATAAGGATCAGTCGAATTTGGTGCAATTTGTTGAATTGCATTCTCCAGCACTCTTGACAGACTATTCTGTTTTGGCAAAGGACACACAGCAGCAGCAATTGAACCAGAACAAAAGTGTTGCATCAGTTGAACCAAATGAAAAGCCAACACAGATGTCTGCAAATCCATGCTGTCTTGATAAGATCCAAACAGTCTTGCCTCGTACTACTCCAATTCTTGATATGACCCAAGCAATACATAGTATGATTAATACTGAGGCACTTACAGCAGTGTCTACGATAGGATCCAATGCTTAAGTGCAGTCTCCTAATGATGCATCAGGTACATCTATAAGTCAAAATGTTAAAAGGCCAGTAATGGTTTTGAAAGACTCCTGTATGCAGAATAATGTTACAGAATTCTCAATGCCAAATTCTCATAGTGAACATCTTGGTAAAGATTCAACTATTTTACCACTGAAGTCTCCTACAACTGATTTGTCTGAAAAACAGACAACAATGCCTGCATCAAATCTGCAACATTCTGCTGCATCAAAAAGGACAGACCACTGCTGGATAAAGTCCTCAGTGCAGAGTAATGTCATCCAGCAGCAACAATTGAAGCAACATAAACCAACTAGTGTAACTGTTGAACCACAGCACAAGTTAACACAGGCCAAGGATCATATTGTTCCCAACAGATTATTGCTTTCTGAAGCAGTCATTGCAGCTTCTTCACTGCCAGAGGTGGATTCTACATGTCCAATTCCTACTTGTGCTGATCGACCCACATCTGAGATGGAGGATTCAACTCAAGCATCACTCTCAGTTGAGTCACACACTGGGAAATTGCTTGAAATGGCTGGACAACATCACAGATGCATTGTGCATCACGAAGGAATCCAAGAAACTGTTACTCAATCAATTGATAAGAAGGTATCAAACATGCAGCTTAATGACACATGGATTACACCAGAAAATGCCAATGATAAAAGCAATGCAGAGAAAGCGATCGCGCAGCAGGAGGTACAGAAAAATACTAACAACAATACATCGCAGTCTGGTCAAGCAAATATGAATAAACCATCTGCTTTGGATAAGTCCGACCATACTGAAATAGATATTGTTATAAAGTGCAATAACAGAATAGTCAGCACAGTAGACAATCAATCGCAAGCGGCAATGTGCATTGATTCAGAACTTGATCATATTTCACAATAGCCAGTTGACAATACTGATTCAGGGGCTCCATTACTTCAAAATCAAGCAAGTCCTTCAGAATACGAGGCGATCCACAACACATTATATCAAGATTTCTCTCGGCAAAATGATATGGTTCTACAACACAGTGACGTCAATTCAACAGAGGCAGCAGATACACGTTTTTTATTATCAGAGGACGACCAATATTATGATGACGACAATGAAGGAGAGGACATTAACGTCCAGCTTAAGCCAAAGAGTCAAATAAAATCAGTGACAATCAAGCATCTGGCAAATTCAAAAACATCATCTAACTCAATTAGCAAATTGGTCGTTAATGCTCCTGTTTCTACATATTCAGGAGAGACCTCAGGTGCTAATACAATTGCAACGACACTGCCAATAGTTGTAAAGAATCAGATTAGCAGACCTCCAATGAGATATGCAAAACAAAAAAGGGTCGCGCAATCATCTCTGTCAAACCTCAATCTGTTGAGTAACATAATGTGAAGGTTGAAGCCACATTTCAACCTTTTAATTTTCCATCACACTAGATTTATTTTATGTACAATTACCATAATAGGTTGAATACGGAAAGGTTAGACCGGTTGTTATATGGGTAACAACTCCGGCGATATTGACTCCCTTTTCGTAATTCACCTATTTGAGGTAATTTTGTTTGATTTTTTCTTTATGTCTTTCGTTGTACTTTTATTTTATTAATAAAATCTAACCCTATGCTATGACTAGTGGATTGCCTAAAAATAAAAAGAACCAGCAGGGACTGAAGCATGCAAAACCTCTGAATTCTCCGTTTAACCACCCGAATCCACCCCGAGGCTCCAAGACCTCAACCAAAAGCACAAACATGATCCATTACCTTGTTCAAACTTTCTCGAACCATGAAAATATTATCGTTAATATCAAAATCCTCAATTATCATCAAATCAAAGCCTAAGTTAAACAAATCCTTCCGAAACTCACATTCGATTAAAAACCCAACCTAAACATCTCCGATTCAACTGACATATTGCACACATATCTAAAATCACCTAACGAAGATACTACAACTCTCGGAACTCCATTCCGACCCTCGACTCAAAATCTGACTTATCAACCGTTTATCGCCAAAATTCTAACTTCGCCAATTCATGCCTAATTCTACACCGGACCTCCACAATGAATTTCGATCGCACTCCTAAGTCAAAAATCATCCCACAAAGTTAACCGAATCATCAAAATTCATATCCCAGCCCTCTAAGTAAATAACCAACTTCCAGCTGACTTTTCTAAACATGCTTTCCTTTAAGAGACTAAGTGTTTCATTTCTATCTAAAACCAATCCAATTTTTGATCACCTCAAATACTGATAATGAAGCATAGAGAAACATAATATTGGGGGAAATTGGGTGGTAAGTCACGTGACAACGGGCTGGGTCGTCACATATATCTGTTTTATAACCTTCCTCAAGTCCCTAAATGTTTACTAACTCCCATATATTTTAGAAATTTCGGCAACATCTCTTTTGTAACTAGGCCTATCCACCTACCAGAGAACCACAAAAAACATCCTAACAACACAACTAAAAGGAGATATATCACCACAATGTATATATTAACAATAATAATCTCACCATTACAAGCACTGCATTATCATAAGGGTACCTGCACATGAACGACACGTTTCTAATTCATAATACCTAGAAGGTACCTTCAAGCCAAAACCAATTTCCATACAATCAAGAGAAATACCCTATTTTCACAACTCTTGACCTTCATTGTGGCCTCTTATAATTACAGGCTTTGCCATAAAAAATTCACAGAAACAACCCCAACCTCAAAACGTATCTAACAAGGATGAAAGCTAGATACCTCACATAAGCTAACTATCCATTAGCTTTACCTTCAATAAGTTCCTTCGGAATGATACACAAACGATATCCAACTACTCTCTTAGACATAGACACGTGAAAACACAAAATATCTAGGGGACAACTATGGGGAAACTTCATATTCCTAGTGCAACCTAATGTAAAATACACTTATGCAACCTTCACTATTAACTAACATAACATCTTCAGGGGAAGATATTTAGAATAACATGTTCACCCTCCTAAATTCTAAATCTCTATACTAACACCCATGGTAAACCATTGAAGAACTTCAACAATTACTCTAAGATGTGATATCGTAAACTAACCATAAAATTACTTGTCGAATCTATGGGATCATACTGGGATGCTTCCTCTTTGATATGTTTGAACCTTCAATACACAATAGATTTAATCCAATGAGGAACAACATGATTCATGATTTGGCTAGATGTTTCTCAGGAATTCATTAATGTGCTGAGCAGAGTATTTTATGAGGTTGTATGCTGAGAGACACGAGGATTACTACTAACAATACTCACATGGTTAATCATTGTGACGACATCAATTATTAGAAAAATGAGGCATATGGGTAACTAGGACATTGTCAATAGGAATCATTAAGGAGTAATATTCATGTACATGACCCAGTTTCTCCTGTGTAGGGAAAATCACTTTATCAAGAATGACAATACTATGGCACCTCGAATGCGACATGAGTTTGAAAATACGTCAAGTTTAATTGCACTCCTAATGTTAACTGACACAAGGAATCTATGCCATAAGCCCATGGGGTGAAAAGAAGTTGAACACTTTTGAGATTATCATATTTTAGACAACTTAAACTTTCATGGTTATTGATCCCATATGAGAGAACTAAAGATACGATAACTTGTCTTACAAATCAATATGCTCATGATATGTGCAAACTCTAAAGAAATCTAATCTAAACCTTTCATTAGTGAAACCACATAGCTAGGACATTTTAATATTAGGATAAAATCATGTATCGGTTAGAGGGGTTCTAGTGGTTAACATGATGCTTTGGGGAGAAAGAAAAATAACACTCCTATCAACCAAGAGATGTGGAAAACCGAGGGTAGAAAAACTCCCCGCACATGAGAATGAAATAGTCAGTGATTCAAGAAGTTAAGTGTTTAAAAACAACTGAACCCACTGAGACAGTAATGAATCATGGAAGGTCTATAGATGTTCATGATGAGTTCTCCATATATTTTGACTTGATAATCACCCATATGCTAATGAAGGACATGAAAACATGAGAAGTACGTGTTGTGCTATGATAGACCCCAAATGTGCATCCGGTCTTGATGGAGGGCCTATTGAGGGTCCATATGAGAAAGGAGGTGTTATACTAACACATGGGAGGACACGTTTTCTTATAGATTTCGAAGAAATGTTGGGAAACTAGCACAGTGAATTTGCTAAGTAAGGAACACAATCAACACATGTTGTGAAAAAGAGAAATAAAAATTTTTCATGAGCTGGACATGCGTCTGCTATATTAACTCACAAACGGAAATACAAGACAACATCACGGACAACCACAATATTAGGAAAAAAGTGAGCTACTTACTGCGGGATGTCCCAAGTGGATATTAAAGTTATACTAAAATGGTGACACAAGATCTTCCTATGATAGAGATCTGAAGAATTCAATTTTCAGAGAGACTATATGCACACGGTGACCATTTTGATTGACAGGCCCTTAGATGATAGGTGCTAAGGTATGCTCTTATGTTACTAGACAGTGAAAAATTTTCATGATACTCGCAATAGAGTAGAATCACTATTTAAACAATAAAAGTCATATAATATGCACCAGTGAGAAAAAGAGTGACTCGAGAAGAATCACAATACTAGGATGCTTTGCATGGAATTTGACACCACATAGATAAACTTCAGGACGGTGAATGAAGAGGCACAAGTGAGCTGGTGTTGTCATTTTAAACAAAAAGGTTCTATAAGAAAGTCATTGGGTATATTCGCATGTTGAGAATTTAGGAAGGAAAGTGGGAAGTATTAATCCTAGAGTTACAACTCAATCAAGGACATAATTATATAATTTAATTCCACAAGTGAATGTAAATAAGAGAATGGGTGATAGAGTGGATTCACGAATAATACGTCTCGTTCAAGGAGTATGTTCAGGGAATATTTTGCGACTCAACATATTATTATGACCAAGTCTATGAGAACATTTCAATATGGATGTACATATACAACAAGAGTACATTGGTTGTACTAAGGAGTGACTCACTTGCTGACTTTAGGTTGATAGGGCAATAGCTTATCGATGCTCCTCGACTCCACATCCTAACGTACGTTAGTAACATACTGATATTCTACATGATTTGGTGGTGCAGTGAGATCAGTATGAACAAGGGTACTCCTATTAACAGTAATGTGGCAACCCGACCCGTCGTCTTATGAGATACCACACTTTTTTCCTCATTTTATGCTTTTTCATGTTTCATTCTTAATGTTGGTGTGTTATAATTGCTTTGAATTGGTTTTGGTAGAAAATGAGACACTTAGTCATTTTAAGGAAGACTTGTTTTGGAAAGGTCAACCGTACATTGACTTATGAATTAGAAGGCTCGTATGTGATTTTCAGTGACTTGGTAAGCTTCAGGGGATGATTTGTGACTTATGAGCGTGATCAGAATTTATTTTGGAGGTCCGGTGTAGAACTAGGCTTGAATTGGCGAAGTTAGTATTTTGGCGAATACAGGTTGTTAAGTGAGATTTTCATCCGAGGGTTGAACTGGAATTTTGAGAGTTGCAGCAGCTTTGTTAGGTGATTTTGGTTATGTGTGCAAAATTTCAGATGATTTGGAGGTGATTTGGTTGGGGTTTTTATCGAATGTGAGTTTCGGAAGTATTTATAGGAACCTAGGCTTGGAATTGGGGGAAAAGAGGATTTTGGTGTTGTTGGATATGTTTTTTAAGATTGGAACAAGTATGAATAGGGTATTGGATCATGTTGGTATTTATGGTTGTGGTCCCGGGGGACCTCGGGGTTATTGCGGATGGCTAACAGGATGAAATTCAAGTTGAGAGAGTGGAAGATGTTTGTTTGTATATGGTATGCTTGATTCTGCGGAACTGCACCATAGAAGCAGTTTCACATAAGTGAAGGATTGGTCGCATAAGCGGTCTAAGGCTTAGTGGGAAGTTCTGCAAAAGCCAAAGTCTTTTCACCTAAGCGAGTATGCAGAAGCAGATACGAAGTCGCAAAAGCGGTTTGGGCATGAAGGTGATATTTGGGAGACGCAGGGAATTGTGTCACAGATGCAGCCCTAGAGATTTTATGAAATTATCACGTAAGTGGACAAACACCATAGAAGCGGTCACGCGGAAGAGGGCTTGGCGATCGCAGAAGCGAAAACCATTGAAGCTAGTAGGAGTTTTATAATCATTTTTTGCTTCGCGAGGGTTATGTTATTTCCACCACTTTTAAACATGCTTGAGAGCTATTGGACAGATTTGTAGGGGGATTTCGGCTAGGCGTGATTGGAGGTAAGTCCCTCGGCCCAAATACATGAAATTTTGTTTGGTTTAACATGAAAATGGGTTGAAATTCATCAAAAGAGAAAGAAGCTAGGGCTTGAAATTTTGGGATTTAAACATGGAAATAGAAGGGTCAAATGGACCCCAATTATGATATACTTGATTGGTTAAGGCTCGTGCCGAGACGAGAAATTTGATGATGTAAGATTCGTAATTTTTCAAGAAGCAGGCACAAAGCTCGGGTTTTGCTAGCTTTTAGATTTTTGGTATTTACCGATTGCTTTTGATTGGGTATTGTTCCCTTAGCATATTGTGTTGTATTCACTCTATTATTTTGTTATATTCGATGCGCGTTGAGGCCGATTCGAGGAGAAAAGGCATCATGATCTAGAGATTCCACCCGTTCGAGGTGAGTAGTACTTCTAAATGGTATCCTAAGTGTTTGAAACCCTGGATTAGCACATCATAATGTTGTATTGAGGTGACCTGCATGCTGGTTATGAGCGTAGGGTAGAGCTCCATTGGGGATTGTGACTTGGACTATCCGGACTGTTGATATTTATTGTGTATTTGACTGAAACTACTTGTTATCATCATGATTTGGGCTAAATCCATGTTTGCGACTTTGTCCGATTATTGAGGGATTGATATCATTTTTTTCATTACTTTGCATGTTATTTGATCTCGGTCCCAGGGTTTTAACAATATTTTGCAAATTCAGTAATTTTTCATGATTTGAAAACATAAATTATATTTTAGTGATGTTTTGAGCTGAGAACTGCTATTTTAATATTGATCAAGGGGCTTATGTGGATTTCTGGATTATGAATGGATGTTTTGAGCTGTACGCCACAACATCATTATATTGTTATTGCGCTTGGGTTGTAAGAGCCCCTCCGGAGTTTGAACTCCCATAGTGAGCGTGGGTACCCTAATGGATTGGGATGCGCGCCGCAGTGGTGATATGCATTGCATTCCATTCATGTATTTGTTCCTGTTTGTACTACATGTCATGACATTCGACCCTCTCCTTTCATTGGCATCCATGCTACTTTTTGCACTATTTACTAAATACTCTGTTGTTAATTATTAGTGGAGTGTTGTGCATGAGGATCTGACTTATGTGCATATTTTCACTATCTGTCTTCGCATTCATTTAATTAATTGTATTAAAAATATATTTATAAAAAAAGGTTTGAAACTGATTTAAGATATTTTCTAAAGGATTTTTACGTTTTCACTGTTTTCTCAGAGGGATGCACTGTATTATATAGCATGATGACTTGCTTTAGGTTGTTTCTTGCTGCTCAGCTATTATTTACCTTTATTACTCACAGAGTTGGAGTACTCACTTTAATCCCTACATCTCGCATGCAGTTGTAGGTATATTTCACTCGATAGCAAGTTGTTAGCTGATTGAACGTATTAGTATTGTAGCTGAGCAATGTGACCGTCAGTGTTTGCGGCACCAGATGTTGTCTTTAGGATTCCAGAATTTATTTTTGTATATTATTGGCCCTGTAGTTGTGTTCTGGTTTCTTTCGATGCTCGTCACTTGTGACACCCCGGGCGGGTCGTGTTGCGTTGTAAATACTGGTTATTATTGTCATTAAGTAGTATTTATCTATTCATTTATGTTTAAAATTTGTTAAAGAGACGATTTGGGTTAGTTGGCTGGTCGTTTCTTCACGAGAGGTGCAATCACAATAAGGTATGGAAATTGGGTCGTGAAAAGTTAGTATCAGAGCCTAGTACTAGGTCTCACGAGTCATGAGTAGGTTCAGTAAAGTCTCACGAATCGGTACGAAGACGTCTGTATTTATCCTCGAGATGCTGCAGAACTTTTAGGAAAACTTCACTTTCTTGGAATTCTTATTGTGCGTACTTAATTAAGCTTGAGATGCAATTCTTTAAATTCCTTCCACATGTCTGTATGCGCACTTGAGTGCTCAGTATTATATGTGCTTTGATTGTTGGTGATACCCCCGATCAAGGGGCGATGTGTGACCTTTGCGAGTATGTTGGGCTAGTCTAGAGGACTTGAGGCCGAATCTTTACCTATGACTTGAGCACTCAGGTGCTGATTGTGTGATCAAGTATTTTGAACTATATGTTCGGTATTGTCCATATTCGCTACAATGGCGGTTTGGTATTCATGTGATAATTATGTTAGTACTACGAGATGTATGTATGTCACTTGGTGGTGACGAACAAGTCTGTAGGATAATAGATAAACTGTTAAGTGATTCAATTTATATTGTGGTTTGAAGGGTAACTAGAATTATGTGCGTGTAAAGAATATTTTTCTATCTCCTAGTTGGGAAGTGAAGTGAATTGCATGTGGTGGTATGAGTTCATAATCAGGAGGAATAAATTGACTGTGTAATGTATATGATGGTGAAAGGTGTGCTAAAATACTAAGTTGAGGCGAAGTAGGTGGGTTATCTCCTGCATAGTGCTCTTGAGTGGTATGCTCCTTGTATGTACGTTAGAAGATCTCATGTGTAATAGAAAGGTATGTGTTGTAATTTAAAAATTTTTATCACTTAAGAAAATGGACTCAGCTGATTGGGGATTGATGCGAGGTTTGCAGAGGATTTCAGTACTAGATGATCCGTGTTTTCATAAACTAGTAAATGATTTGAGTTTAATCTCACTATGATATTGTGGCATCATTAGAGTAAAAGTATTATGAATTATTGAGTGTGTCCTGATATATGGCTTCGAGCCAAGTTTGGGAGGTTGCTATTGATTAGCTGATTGTACGATTATGTGGTATGTGGTTCGATTTTGAGGTATGTTGGCGGATCAGTGTTGGATGTAGAAATTGATCAGGTGGTGGCACGAGTGGAGCAAAATTTTGACAAAGGTTATATGGTGCTTCATAGATGTGTGAAAATAATACGATGTCTTAGGCTGTCATTGATAAAGAATGCTTAGTGTATAGAAAAAGAAAATGTTCGTTCATATTCGATTGAGATCATACCTTGCGGTGTTAGAGTGGTAATAAGGCACGAATGGTTATGCTCATTTGATAAAGTAAACTGCAGTTTGAATATGAAGTAAATGACTCTTGAGAATTGTTTTATTGTGTTCAAGATTCTACATGTAACAATTGGGTGTCTTATGGTTGTGTATGTGGATAGAGACTCCATTTTCATTGGAAAAGGTCAAGACTTGTGGTATTTTAATATGATTATGGGATAATATATATCAATATCTGGAAAGTAATGGTAACTGATTCAGATTCGCAAGAAGTTGTTCAAAGCAAACTATTCTAAAATGGGGTATTTCTGGGAACATTTGAGAGATTATTTAGTGGCCTATGGATCTTAGACAGTGTAGTCATATGTTCGAGTCTCGTGTGGTAAGCTTGGGTTGATCCATTTTGGTGCTACATCAAGAGGGGATAACAAGTTGATGAGGAATCGAAAAGGAAATTAAATAGATGGAATTGCTTTATAGTAGACTAAATCGGTATGGTAAGAACATGATTAATTATTTGTATGCGTGCGAGGTTGTGAGCCCTTACAGGTATTGTGCAACGAAGCTCTTGAGTTCTGACAGCTTGCTTAGCTTGGTTTGGATAGCTGGATTTAGTCCTGGCAGTTTAGCTTGTGCAAATGGAATTTGGAGACTGTTCTTATTAAGTTTTACCGTTGTTCGGAGATGTATGTATTTTCTTAGGGCATGCGAAGCATGGAATGTGTAATGATTCTTCTTTAAGATGGGATTGACAAAAGGTCTTCGCTAGATGAGTTGCACTTTAGTTCAATTCTGAAAGGGAGTTCATAAAATTCATAGGCAATGGGTAGTCTCAGGCAATCATGGAAATGGTATTGCTAATTGGAAGTGATTTCACGAGAGTATATGTCTCGGAAGAAGGGTAATGTGATCATACTAATGACACATCAGTAGTGTTGCGGCATTTTCTTGTTGGATCGACTGTTAATATCTGAGTTTGTTTGATGGCAGTGGAATTTAAGAATTTCTTTTGTTGAATGATTGGGTACTTGAGGTGTCATACATATATATATATATATATATATATATACGGCAAAATTTGGGATCATGTATGGAAACTTGTGTGCTATACAGAGTTAGAGACTAGGAGTTCTCGTGTTTAGGCTATGTAGTGCTTGTAGATCATGTGTATTGGAACCATTAGCGACTATTGTGACTTGAAGGCCGAGTGGATAATTTTTTGCTTGGTATATTAGATTTTGGACATGATATTGGGGCGTGGACTGGTTGCCTCACTATTTGATTATTCTAGACTATTGTGCTATGGGTTATGTCTAAAAATGCCACAGGTTGCATAGCGGAGTGCATCGAATCATGTCCTAGTAGAGTGGTTATATTCCAAAGACCAGCGGACGGCTGGGAAAGATTGTTTTTCTTAATTGGGTCTTCATGGAATATGTCAGTGCATAGGTTTCTAACATTGATAAATTTCTGGTATTGAGGGACTATTTTGGATGTGTTTCTTCTGGATGGGCATTTCACCTGGAGAGATTGTGGATTTTGGTATTTATTTTTGCCGGGCACCGTATCGTGCGACTCCGATAGGAGTTATACTATTAAGAGAATCAACTTCAGGCTTTCTGGTATTGAGTTTGTTGTCAGGTCGACGTGGCTACATATTTAGCTTGAGTTATCTAGGTTGGACTCGAGTTGTATTGTTGAGGGATAGGTAGATTCGGTTGTTATTGAGCTTGTTAGTGATATAAGGAGATCTGTGAGTTGCTTTTATGTGTTGTGAGGCATTATGATTTGTTGGATATGGGCACATGTGGTGCGGTTCGATTGAGGAATTAGAGAGGAAGTCAAGCGGGAAGAGTAATTAAGTGTTGCTTAGTGTATGGAGTTTTGGTTATGGTATATCGGTTGCGTGTCGTGTGTTATTTGTCTCACTTTGGGTGTAAGGGATTGTTGGGTTTCACACATTAAAAAAAGAGTGTGGTTGTTGATTTTGATCATATTAAATTGAGGTGCTTCATGAGTAATAGTGTTTGGATTGGATCGCACGTTGTAGTGAGGCTACGTGGAGTTATGACCCTTCAGGGTGGATTCTGTATTCTATTTCGATGATGTGAAATGGGGTCCCATCCTTGTGTTGTGATGGTACTAAGAATTTGAGTTACAGCTCTTTCGTTTGAGTCATTTGTCATGATTTGATATGTTTGGACCGTTTGTCGTTGGTGCGTGTATTATTAAAGTTGTGGCTTAGGCCTGTGTTGGGGTGTCATAACACCAGAGTGGTATGTTGGATTTGAGGTGATCGTTGGATTCATTAATGAATACGAACATATTTGATCTAAGCTTGTCAGAAGGATAATATCGAGGTTTGGCCTAGAAATATGTTGTGATATTAGTCAAAGGAAAATTGTTTCATTAATGGTTGATCTGAAGAATGGTTAATGTTTATCGCATGTTTCACTTGTTGTTGGCAGTGTATGAAAGTGTTGGAATAAGATTTTAGCTAATAAAAGGTTTTTATATCGTATTTGTTTATTGTAGAATTGCCGTGAATAGAGGCTACCGTTTGACCGTTTGGATTATGTGGTATGTCATATGATTTCACCTGAGGTTGTAGGTATGCGTTATTACAGCTGGGTTGGGCTTATTCGAAGTGTAGATATAAGGTTCTTATCTCGTGTATGATTTGGGAAAGTGCAATGCGCTCCTACGGGTTATGGTTTAGATGGGCTGTGAAATTTAACTATATTGTGTTATCAGAACTATGTGATACAGGGTGACGAGGGATCAGCCCGGGTATATGCTTGGTAAGGTCATTCAGTTGTTGGGTTGCATCTAATAAAACTCTAGGTACGCTCGAGGACGAGCGTTTGTTTAAGTTGGGGAGGATGTGACGTCCCGACCCACCATCTCATGAGTTACCACTCTGTTTTCCTCATTTTATACTTCTTCATGTTTCATTCTCAGTGTTGTGTGTTAGAATTGATTTGGATTGGTTTTGGTTGAAAATGAGACAGTTAATCTATCTAAAAAAGGCTTGATTTGGAAAAATCAACGGGATGTTGACTTATGAGTTCGAAGGTTCGGACGCCATTTCTGGTGATTGTGTTAGCTTCAGGGGATGATTTGTGACTTAGGAGAATGATCGAAATTCATTTTGGAGGTCTGGAGTAGAATTAGGCTTCAATTGTCGAAGTTAGTATTTTGGCGAATTTTAGTATTTTCGCAAATTCTGGTTGATAAGTGAGATTTTGATCCGAGCGTCGGAATGGAATTATGAGAGTTGCAGTAGCTTCGTTATGTAATTTTTGATATGTGTGCAAATTTTAAATGATTCGGAGGTTATTTGATTGGCATGTTGATCGAATTTGAGTTTCTGAAGTATTTGAGGAACTTAGGCTTGGAATTGATGGAAAATGAGGATTTTGGTGTTGTTGGATGTGTATTTAAGATTTGAAGAAGATTGAATAGGATATTGGATCATGTCGGTGTTTTCGGTTAAGGTCCCAGGGGGCCTCGGGGTTATTTCGGATGGCTAACAGGATGAAATTCAAGTTGAGAGAGTGGAAGATGTTTGCAGGTATGTGGTGTGATCGCTTCAGCGGAAATGGACCACAGAAGCGAGGGATTGGTCGCATAAGAGATTTAAGTTTGAGTGGGAATTTTCGCAGAAGCGGAAGTATTTTCGCCTAATCTAGTCCACAGAAGCGGACATGAAGTCGCATAAGCGGTTTGGGCATGGAGGTGATATTTTGCAGAAGCGGGAAATAGTGTCGCATAACCGACCCTTGTGATTTAATGAAATTTCCCTGCAAGAGGGCAAAAACGGCAAAAGCAGTCACGCGGAAGCGAGCGTGGGGACCGCAAGCGGAAACCACTGAAGCCAGTAGGAGTTTTATAATCATTTTTGCTCTGCGAGGGTTATGTTATTTCTACCATTTTTAAACGACCTTGAGAGATATTGGACGGGTTTTAAGGGGGATTTCGGCTACGAATGATTGAAGGTAAGTCACTTGGCCTAAATACATGACATTTTGATAGATTTAACATTAAAATGGGTTGAAATTCATCAAAAGAGAGTAAAGTTAGGTCTTGAAACTTGGCGATTTAAAATGGAAATAGAAGGGTCAAATGGACTCCGACTTTTATAAATTTGATATGTTCAGTCTCGTGCCGAGATGATTAATCCGGTGATGTAAATTTTGTAATTTTTCAAGAAGTGGGCCTGGGGCTCGGGTTTTGCTAGTTTCGAGATTTTTGCTACTTCTTGATTGCTTTCGATTCGGTATTGTTCCCTTAGCATATTGTGAAGTACTCATTCTGATTTTTGGTTAAATTCGATGCACGTGGAGGCTGATTTGAGGGGCAAAGGAATCACGAGCTAGATTTTTCACCCGTTCGAGGTGAGTAATACTTGTAAATAGTAGCTGAACAAGGTGACCCCCAACGTTCGTGGAATCGGACGTTGCCATTAGAATTCAAAAATTTATTTTTGTACATTATTGGACCTGCAGTTGAGTTCGAGTTTCTTTAGATGTTCGTGACTTGTGACACCCGGGCGGGTCATGTTGGGTTGTAAATAGTGGATATGATTATCGTTAAACTTTATTTATCTATTTACTTATGTATAATAATTGTTAATGAGACGATTTGGGTTTGTTTGCTTCTTCACTAGAGGCGCCATCACGACCGGGTTTGGAAATTAGGTCGTGACAAACAAGTTCTACCAATCCCTTCATGGCTCGATACATAACCCTAACAAACTCTTGGGCAATCTCCCTCGGATTTCATGGTGGGGACATTCCCTACTTACTAATTCAAACTCATGGGTTATAGTTTCAAGGTTACTCATCTTGAGAGTAAGACAACAAGGAAATTAGCTCCCAATCTTGGGTTCTACAGCACGATCTGGAGTATCAAAGAAGGTTGAAATTCCTTAATATCCAAATAGCCTCCAACTTATTGATGTGGTCGAAAACACACAGATAATAAGGACTCTAGTAGACATATCTCCGAGAAATCCTTGGACACTTTTAAACCATAGTCTTTTATACCAAGTTTGTCACGCTCAAAAAACCAAGGAACGCGACCGGTGCCTAACCGATTAAACCGGATTGAGGAAGCTTATTAGATTTCATTCTACTCAAACTAATTCATTAATAAAGAGGGGAGGACTCCATCAATCGTACCTTGTAAATATTTTTTTAACAACTTTCATTTTATTTCCATGAGAAGCTTGATTCAGAATTATCAAAATATCACAAGTTTTAGAAATCTTTGTCAAATATCAAGATTTCTAACACAATTTCACATTATCAAACACCACCCACAACCTGTCTATGGAGCCTCTAATTACAACTGAAGAGTAATATGGAAATGCTGACAACACAGCTCCGGCTATACCTCAAAATACAAAGTACATGATAAATATTTGTCATAGGAGCCCGAAATGAAGTGGGCTCACCATGTTAGCTGAAAGGAAGATGTGTCACTAGTTGTGACCACCACTGCCTGCTATGGAGCTACCTATATCCATGTAAAGACGTAGTGTCCCCGGTAAAAGAGACGTTAGTGCTATTACTAGTATGTAAAGCTAAAGATTATCTTTCAAAATTAAATAAATATACAAGGAAATGAAAGGCATAGAAGGATCATTTTGAAATCTATGTAAATCTTTTGTGATATATTACATATGAGTTCTTTCTAAATTTTCCTCTTGTTCTTTCTTTCGAATGGATGGAAAGGCCAGTCCATGTATGAAAATAGAGTAAGAATACTCTGTTAAAGTTAGATTTTGAGTTGTGTAGCTTGCCAAGTCGTCCCTTATGAGTTTTTGAAGCCAGCCCCTTTGTAGGAAAACTTTTGCGACTATAAACAAATTAACTGTTTGTGTATCTTGGCAAGCCGTCCCTTTTGGGTTGTTGAAGCCAGCCCCTTTTGTAGGGAAACATTCATATATATGATACAACTTGCTTTCTTGGAGTCTCTTACTCTGTTCTTTATGCTGTGGTATCAAAGCTAGCCTATCCTTCCGGAGGGAGGAACAATTAGCTAAATATGTCTGAGTCATTTCCATCATCCTCTTCCCTATAGAAGTCTTGGATCCTTTTAGGCCATTTTGAAGCTTTGATGTCATCTAAAATGAACGTATGGAAAGCAGTTCCAACTTTTTTTGACGCCATGTGCTCATATCTTCTTTCTGTGATTGGCTCATCTGTCATGTCCGCATTTAATTGAAATATATCTATTATCTCCTTCAGAATTTATGAAAGTATTGCATATTTTAGTTGGGAAGATCATTAGTACCGATAATACAACAAGTCAAGATATCACTGTTCACAATGCCACTGTACTCTTGGTACGGAGTCCGATCTCGGCCCGATCGCCTAATACACCTTATTTAAATTTGTAACCACAATAACATTTTATACCACAATTTCCAATACAAATTTCCACCATGTGTGTGGCATGGCATCCGATCTCAGCCCAATTGACTAAGACGTCTTACCACAGTGCCGTGTGGTTCGACGTATCCATATTTACCAATAATCTCATCCCAATATTCCACAATGCACCTTACAATGGCACGTGTAGTTTCCGGGTTAGGTTATTTCAACCTACTCTTCCTCGGTGTGGCGACCTGACCAGTCGTCTTAAAAATAAATGCTCCGATTCCCTATTAATTGCTTTCCCTATGTCTATTTCTACAAATTTGAATTGTCGGGATGTTCGATTTTAGAGTTCCGGAGATATTTGGGATACTTAGTCCCTAAATGAGTGCGTAAGTGTTGGAAAGTTATCCGTATTCACAAAAATATGAAGCCGAAATGGAAATCTAATTGTTCTGTTAGCTTCGTTAGGTAATTTCAGGGTTGGGAGCGTGTTCGAAATGTGTTTTGGAGGTCTGTGGCTAATTTAGACATGAAATGTCGAGTTTGAAAATTTTTAAGTTTTTGGTGAGATTTGATTTATGGGTCAGAATGGAATTTAAGAAGTTGCAGTAGCTCCATCATGTCATTTGGGATGTATATGCAAAATTTCAGGTCATTTGGATGTGGTATGGTTAGGTTTCTGATCAAAAGCGTATTTTGAGAGAATTTGAAGTTCTTACACTTAAATCCTTGACTTTTTCGAGTTTCCAACGTTGTTATAGGTGGTTTACGGATTGATACAAGTTTGAATGATGTTATAGGATATGTTGGTAGGTTGGTTGAGGTCCTAATTGCCTCGGGTGTGTTTCAGATGCTCAAAGGGGAATTTGGAATACTTAATAGTTGCACATTTTTCTTTAGATCTGCTGCAAACTTTCCTTCCCTGCTATCGCAGCTTTCCCTCCGCGATCGCATCGTCTAAGTTTTTAGGGGGGGCCTAAGCTATTCTTCCTGATCACGGAAGTGATCCCCTTCGTTCTTCGCATTTGCAATCTCGTCCCAGCGTTTGCATAGAAGAAACTGAGCTTCTAGTGACCAAATCCTTCTACACGATCGCATAGTCAAGTTCGTGATCGCATAGGCCTACTTCTTCCTCTTCCACTATTGCATGGCTTAGGCTGCATTCGCATAGGCCATTTCTAGAGCCTTTAAATTTTAGCCTTCGTGATCGTAGATGATTTCCTGCGATTGCATTGAACAAATTATCTGGGCAGTTACATGCTTTCAAAAAGTGAGGATTTAGCCCTTTTTACAAAATCAAGCTTGGGAGCTCGAATTTGAGCATGATTTCAAGGGATTATCAAGGAAATTGATTGGGTAACGATTCTAATTTCCTTTCACATGTAACCCACTAAATAAAGCGTGCATTCCTCCATTAATTTCGGATTTTGAATGAATATTTCGTAATACTTCATAGACCCAATTATTGAGTTTTGAGTGGGTGTTTGACCTCCAATTTGAGATATTTTTATATGGTTAGACTTGTGAGAGTACAAGGGTTCTGAAAATTATAATTTCACCTGATTCCGAGAAGTTGGCTTGAGGGGCATTTTAGTTATTTTACCTAATTTCATGTCTTAGCTTTGAGTTAAATAGCGGAATCAGTTGCTTGAGATGTTATTTATGATATGTAATTGAATTGAGTAGATTTGGGCCATTAGGAGTCGGAACCTCATGCCAAATATATGGTTTCGAGTTGATTTTATAGTCCGTTCGAGGTAAGTTGTTTGTCTAACCGTGTGTGGGGAACCTTCCCCTTAGGACATGATACTTAGTAATTGAAATGCCTTGTGTGTGAGGTCACGAGCGCGCATTTGAGCTAATTGTTGAAAAATCCATTTTGCTTTAAATATGTAGATTGAGTTTCTTTCTTACTTGCTTTATTCTACTAGCAATTATAGCATGTGCTAGTTTAGAAAAGCACTCTTAGTTGACCTAATTGCCTAGTTTCTTAATTTGTTTGATTGCATTACGTGAAGCATGTTAGGCTAGAACTACATGTTGCCTTGTTATTGAACTTCATTTCTGAGTACTTTCTCGTTGTGGCTACGTATTTACATTGGGACTATGAATATGGGATTCCGGTAGCTCCCCCCTCCTTGTTTGTTTACTTTGGGACTACGTGTTAAATTCTTGGTAGATCCCCCTGCACATTTACTTTGGGACTACTGATTAGATTCCGGAAGATCTCCGCATTGATATTTGGATTATGGGATGGTATCCTGGGAGATCCTTCAGATATAGATATATGATGGACAACGGGAGGATATCGCGGGGTATCCATAAGATATAGATATATGATGGACTACGTGACGGTATCTCGGGAGATCATTCAGATATACATATATGATGGACTACTGGAAGCTATCCCGGGAGATCCTTGGAGAGTTGATGAAATGGACTGCAGGACTGTATCTTGGGAGATCCTCGTGGTTGTTACTTGTGACGGTAGGGCTCTGACCTCCCTCATCACTATCCGATCGAGGTTAGACTAGGCACTTACAGAGTACCGATGTGGTGTACTCATACCCCTTCAGCCCATATTTTTCATGTGCAGATCCATGTACCTCTACCCAGGAATATCACGCTCGAGGCGGAGAGATCTAATCGAGACTTAGAGGTACATCTGCCGCGTCCACAGACCAAGGAGTGCCTATCTTATTCTATATTTAGCAGTTAGCTTTACTTTACATTGTTGTATTAGAAATTTCGGAATTAGAGCATTATACTACATTAATGTTATCTTATGTTCCCGTGAGTTTTGGGGTTTTGGGATGAAAATGTAGGTTTTTCCATAATTTTGAGTTTTATACTGCGAAGTGTCATTTATATACAGTTTTCTTCAAGTTGTTTAATTTTTAATTATTTATTTCTGCAAGTTATATTGTTTCAGCATTGTTAGGCTTACCTAGTTGTAGGGACTAGGTACCATCACGACATGTTCACAAAGGGCGTAATGGGGTCGTGGCAAGTTAGTATCAGAGCTATATGTTCATAGGAGTCACAGAACACATGCCAATTTAATAGAGTCTCGCTGATCGTTACCGAGACGTTTGTACTTATCTATGAGAGGCTATGTAACTGTTAGAAAATTTTCACTTCATTTGTTTTCCTTGCTGTGTGATATTTTGACATCATAATTCTAAACTTTTGTCTTCTATTCTTTCACATATGTTGAGGACATGTGCTACTCGAGATGATCAGGCACCCGCGCCGCCTCCTGCACCTGTTAGAGGCCTGGGCCGGGGTAGAGGACGAGGATGCGCACATTGTGCAACGAGAGTAGCTATGCGATCTGCAACCGAGGCACCACCAGCATATCCAGTTGGAACTCAAGATGATGGCCACCATAGGCAGAGGAATGGAAAGCCTCCAAAATACCCCATTGTTCCTCCTTTGGGAAACATCGTCGAATCACACCATCCGTGCAAAAATTTAACAAACATTGCTCGTCAAAGTAAATATCCAAGCTATCCCGCTTAATTTTCTTCCTTTGGTTAGAAAAGAGCTCACACGAGATGATTCCGGTAACAAGAAAATTTTTGACATCGAAAAACCATGGAATTCCATTCATTTACACCGCAAGGAGTTGCTCTTTGGGAAATCAATTATTTATCTCAAGGCCTTCACAAGGCCCCCCTCCTCCTCCAAACGGGACAAGTGGTCCTCCACATGATTCTCACTACCTTTTCTATCAACAATATCTAAATCAAAATCTTGAAAAAGTAATACCCATCTCATCAATCTTGCCTTGGATTCTTTCTTGGTCATCAAATACCTAAGGACGGCATGGTTGGTGTGCACTATACCTTTGGCCCCCATATGGTAAGGTCGGAACTTTTCCATAGATAAAACAATAGCCAACAACTTTTTCTCAGTGACTGTGTAGTTCCTTTGAGATTCATTCATGGTCTTGCTTGCGTCGTACGCCGGATGAAATATTTTGTTGATTCTTTGGCCCAAAACAGTTCCAACCGCAACGTAACTAGCATCACACATGAGCGTGAAAGGCAATCTCGAATTTGGTGCGGTAATAATGGGGTAAGAGGTCAACCTGAGTTAAGAAGATCGAATGCTTTCATACAACTCTCATCGAACAAGAACTTTTCATCTTTCTCTAGCAACTTGCACAACGGGTGTACCACTTTAGAAAACTCCTTTGTGAACATCTGGTAGAAGCCCGCGTGCCCAAGGAAACTCCTTACGCCTTTGACAGAAGTAGGGGGGAAGCCTCGAAATTACCTCAATCTTGTCATTATCTATTTCCATTCCTCGCTTTGAGATTTGTTGACTCAACATTATACCCTCTTCTACCATGAAATGACATTTTTCCCAATTGAGAAAAAGGTTGGTGTCTTCACACCTGGGCCAACACAATGTTATTCAGACATTCTTCAAAAGAATCCCCAACCATGCTAAAATCATCCATGAAGACCTCAAAGATATCCTCCATCATGTCGGTGAAAATAGCCATCGTGCAACATTGGAAGGTCGTCGGAGCATTACACAATCCGAATTTCGTTCGAGAGAAAGCTAATGTTCCATAAGGTCATGTAAAGTTATCCTTCTCTTGTTCCTCCGAGGAACATAAAATTTGATTGTACCCCGAGTAACTATCCATAATGTAATAGAGAGTCCGCCCTAGAAGATGGTCTAGCATTTGGTCAAAGAGGCAATGGGAAATGATCTTTCCGAGTCATCTTGTTCAGCTTCCAGTAATCCATACATACTCTCAACCGGGTGACCGTCCTATTAGGAATGAGCTCATTGTTGTAATTGTGCACCACGGTCATACAACCCATATTTAGCACTCATTACACTGGAGAAGCCCATAAACTATCAGAAATAGGATAGACCAACCTATCATCTAACCACTTGATAACCTCTTTCTTTACCACTTCTTGCATTGTCTCATTTAATCTTCATTGATTCTCCAAGGAAGGCCTTGCATCCTCCTCCAAGATGATTTTATGCATGCAAAATCCGGGGCTTATTCCCCGAATGTCAACCAATGTCCATCCAATTGTCTTCTTCCGCTTTTGAAGTATTGCCAAAGTGGCGTCAACCTGCATGCTAGTTAAGCAAGATGAAAGAATAATAGGTAAAGTAGAATTTTAACCAATGAGTTCATACATGATGTGTGAAGGAAGTGGCTTGAAATCAAACACTAGTTGCTCCTCAATCGATGGCTTTGTTGGTGGAGTTTTGCGTTTTTCAAGGTCACAAGACAAATTCCTCTACTCATATGAATATGAACCCATACTATGAAATGCATTCACACACATCACTCTACTAGCATCATCATTGACATCCATATTAAGAAGCACGACCTGAAGGGCCCCATAAACATTGATCACGGAACTTGTGTCACCCACTATCACAGCTATGACAATGTCCATAAATGAACACACCTCGGTTATATTGGGTTGTCTAATGGATTTGCAAATATGGAAGACGACCTTCTCATCTCTCAGAAAGTCAATTCACCCGCTTCAACATCAACCAATACATTCCCCGTAGCAATGAAAGGTCTACCAAGAATAAGGGTGACTTCAAAGCCCACTTCACAATCCAATATGACAAAGTTAGCCGATAAAATAAATTTGTCTACCTGGACAAGTACATCATCAGTTATGCCCAAAGCTCGCTTCATCGACTGGTCCGCCATTTGGAGTCTCATTTAGGTTGGTCGAGGTTGTCTGATTCCCATGGTCTTGAAGACTAAGTATGTCATCAAATTTATACTAGCCTTCAAGTAACAAAAGGCCTTGACAAAATCTGTACTTCCGATAGTGCAAGGGATAGTAAAAGCTCTGGGTTCTTCAAGTTTTTGTGCCATCGAATGCATTATGGCACTCACTACATGAGTCATTTTGATTGTTTCACACTTTTTTGACCTCTTCTTTGTTACCAAATCCTTCAAAAATTTGGCATACCCTGGCTCAAGTGCCTCCACCAAAGGCACATTGATTGTGATGCTCTTCATCATGTCAATGAAGTTTTTGAATTGGTTGTCACTCTTTTTCTTTGCGAACCAATGAGGATAAGGTGGAAGTGGACTAGGCAAGGGTCCTTGGCCTTTGGCAAAACCATCTCGGGCATGTCAATCACGTGTTCCCTAGACGTGTTCATGGCATATTGAGTCTTTACCTCAACCTCATCATCAATATCAATCCGCACATCATTGTTCATATTTTATTCAACCTTATCCTCTACAATCAAAGGTACATCATTATCACGCAACTCAATATCATCTTGCACAACTAGATTTTCATTCGAGGCAAGCACATCACCGCCTCTTCTATTTTTAGTTGTAACCGCCATTATATGGTTGTTATTCCCACCTTTCGGGTTCACTACCGTATCACTTGGTAGAGCATCCTTGGAAATCTTGGTTATTTGTCATCATTTTCTCGAACATATTCTCAATTCTCCCTATTTCACTCCTAGAAGAACTCACACCTTGAGAAGGAAAAGAGGATGGATTGTTCGGTTGTTGGCACATGAGGACCTTTGAAAGCCTTGTCCCCGGTTGCGTTGGTTCCCACTATTGTTCAACCCTCCTTGATTGCGTTTGTTGCTCCACTTATCGTTCTTCCATTGCAATTACCTTGGTTGTTACCTTGTTTTCCCCAATTGTTATTTTGATTGTTGTTGTTCCAATTGCAACCACATTGTTGTTGGTTGTTATTATTCAAATTACCTCCTCCTTGTTGTTGATTGGCTCAATTTCCTTGGGTAGCCATTGTGTATTCCCTTGGTTTTATTGACCTATTGGACCTCTTCACTTTAATCTTCATAACACTCATTTAAAAAGCTATCACCATCACTGTTGTCATATTGGTCACAATTTCCTTGAGGTTGTTGCCCTCTTTGCCTCCTTCTTAGTATTGAAACAATTTCCTTGAGGTTGTTGCCTTCTTTGCCGGACGACAGTCATGAGACTCTAGTTCCCTAATGTGCCGGTTATTGTGTGGAAAGAAAATGGTGTGGTGCCAAATGGTAGGTTTGTTTCTTACCTTAAGGCTTCGAAGATGATTAAGAAGGGTGTATCTATCACTTGGTTTGGGTAGCGGACATCACTTCCGAAGTATCTACCCCCGAATCCGTTCCAATTGTGAATGAGTTTCTTCAGGTATTTCCAGATGAGCTTCTAGAGATTCCGCCAGATAGAGAGATTGGTTTCGGGATTAATGTATTGCCAGATAACCATCCAATATCTATTCCTCCATACAGAATGGTGACAGTAGAATTAAGAGAATTAATGGATCAGCTAAAGGATTTATTAGAGAAGGAGTTTATACGACCGAGCGTGTTAACGTGAGGTGTTCCAGCTCTTTTTGTCAGAAAGAAGGATGGGTCGCTTCGGATGTGCATTGATTATCGGAAGCATTACAAAGTCACCATCAAGAATAAATACCCTTTGCCTCAGATAGACGATTTGTTCGACCAATTGCAAGGTGCAAAGTTCTTCTCAAAAATAGATTCGAAATCCGGGTATCACAAATTGAAGATCAGAGAGCAAGATATTCCTAAAACTGCTTTCAGAACCCTCTATGGTCACTTTGAATTCTTGGTCATGTCTTTTGGATTAATTAATGCCCCGACAGCTTTCATGGATCTTATGAATCGGGTCTTCAAGTCATTACTATACTCCTTTGTGATTGTTTTAATTGACAACATTCTTGTTTACTCGCGAAGCAGGGAGGATCATGCCGATCATCTCAGGGCAGTTTTGCAGAATCTTCATCAGCACCAGTTGTACGCTAAATTTTCAAAATGTGAATTGTTTTTGGAGTCTGTCCCCTTTGTGGGACATGTTGTTTCCAGTGAAGGGATTCAGGTAGATCCCCAAATGATTTCAGCAGTGAAGGATTGGCCCTGGCCCATGACCCCGACGGAGATTCGTAGCTTCTTTGGTTTAGCAGGGTATTAGTTTGTGGAGGGGTTATCCACCCTCGCCTCCCCATTGACTAGATTTACTCAGAAGACAGTCAAGTTCAAATGGTCTGATGCTTGTGAGAGAAATTTTAAGAATTTGAAGTCGAGGCTGACCTCGGCACCAATATTGGCTTTGCCGTAGGGCACAGAAGGATTTGAGGTATGCTGTGATTCCTCCAGGGTCAGTTTAGGGTGTGTATTGATGCAGCATGGGAGGGTTATAGCGTATGGTTCAAGACAACTCATGAATAACAAAAAGAATTACTTGACGCATGACTTGGAGCTTGCAGCAGTTGTATTTGCCTTGAAAATGTGGCAACAATTTTTTTATGGGGTCCATGTAGATATGTTCATGGACCAAAAGAGTCTCCAATATTTGTTCAAGTAGAAGGAGTTAAACATAAGGTAGCGAAGGTTGTTGGAGTTACTTAAAAAATTTGATATGAACATCTTATACCACTCAGAAAAGGCGAATATGGTGGCCAATGCCCTTAGTCGGTAGTCCATGGGTAGTTTTGCTCACTTGAGAGCGGATCAACGGATTCTAGCTCAGGAGGTTTATCAATTCGCCAGTATTGGGGTTTGTATTTCGACTCCAAGTGATGAGGAAATTATGATGCACAACATCGCAGAATCGTTGCTTGTAGCGGAAGTCAATGGAAAGTGATTCATTGATCTAGCATTGGCACAAATGAATAAGTAAGTTCTAAATAACAAGATCTCAGTGTTTTCACTCTTTAGCAATGATAGTGTATTAGGATGCCAAGGTAGGCTATGTGTTCCTGATGTGGATAATCTTCGAGCGAGGGTAATGGTGGAGGCTCATCATTCCAGGTATTCTGTTCACCTAAATTCTACGAATATTTATTATGATCTCAAGGAAATTTATTGGTGGAGAGGTATGAACGGAATAATCTGACGCTTGAAGATATGTTTGCGAGCTTGTTCCTTGGATTTCAAAGGTAATTGGGATTATCACTTGCCCCTTATATAATTTGCTTACAATAACATATTTCATGCTAGCATTCAGAAGGCCCCATTTGAAGTAGGTGAAGCAGAATTGATAGGGCCGGATCTCATGCACCGGGCTATGGAAAAAGTTAAAGTCATTCAGGAAATAATGAAGATTTCTCAGAGTCGCTAGAAGTCCTATTCTGACGTGCGCCGAAGAGAATTGGCGTTCCAAGTAAATGATTAGGTATTCTTGAGGGTGTCTCCGATTTGGGAAGAAAAGGAGACTGAGTCCCACATATGTCGGGCCTTATCGGATCACTCAAAGGATCAGATGAGTCGCTTATAGGCTGGAATTGCCCCATGAAGTCTCCTTACACACGGTGTTCCATGTGTCCATGTTAAGAAAAGTTATTGGAGATTCGTCCACCATGGTGCTAGTTGAAGACATCAAGGTTACTAAGGAGTTATCATATGAGGAGATTACAGTTGTTATTCTGGATAGGCAAGTACATAAATTGCAAAATAAGGAAATTGCATCAGTTAAAGTTCTATGGTGAAGTCAACAAGTCGAAGGGGCAACATGGGAAGAGGAAATGTGTGCTCGAATCCTAGCAACTCGTAGAGTCAAGTCCACCTATGTGTTGAGACTATGCAATTATTCAGACCCTTATTATTTATTTTGCACTTAAAAATGTAGAGTTAAATTTTTCTAGAAAAGTATCATTTTTGTGGTTCTGCCGCAAAGTTGATCAGATTAGCAGTCAAATTTGATGTTCAAAATGCAGTCCATTATGCTAACGCATAATCAGTATGCAAATCGCATTTCTGCCGCAGAGTTGATCAGAGAGTTGGTCTAAATTGATGTTATAAGTGCGGTCCATTATGCGATCACATAATAAATATACGGACCGCATAGTCGTCGCATAATTCCCTCAATGATTAGTGAAGTCCAGTTATGCGGTGCATTATGCGACCGCAGAATAGTAATGTGGACCGCATTTCCGTTGCATACCAAGGTAGAGATGTTCAGTGATAGGGACACATATGCGCTCCAATATGTGGACTGCATTTTAACTTTGCGATCGTATAGTGCGAACGTAGATCGTGCTCAGGCTTCTATTTTCCAAAATCTTAAAACCGACCCCCTCTCTAATGAAACACCCCAACCCTCATTTAACATATTTTCTGAGCAAAAGAAGACAAACGAAAGAGAGGGTTCTTGAGAGAGAAAGTGGTCTTCATCGAATTGATTCTTCAAAAACTATCCAGGCCGGGAAAATTCTAATTGATTGTCTTCGTCCCCACTCTTACAGGTAAAAATCCCTACCCATTTTCCTTGATTTTTAGATTTATGCTAAGGGAGGAGTCTCATGCATTGATTCTTGAAATAATGGTTGGAAACTCACATGCATGTCTTTAAAAACCTAAAATCTAGTAAGGGGAATTGGGTAGAAGTAAGAGACTGTTCTTGATAACCTAATAAGCTCGGGTATTAATTATGAACTTCAATTTTAAGGCACCTATATTAATTTGTTAACTAGAGTGATGTTGCTATACTGCTTGGTGACTGAATATAGGAGTTAAAAATGGGATTCAACTACAGGTATGTACGGCTAACTGTGATCCTTGTAAAATTTCCTTGTTTGGTGTACGATTGGTAGGTGATATGAACATGAATAACATATGAATTTCTTGTGATTGGTATGTTGTGATCATGTTATGTGGTCCGAGTTGAGGAATAAATGACTAAAGAAAATTTCAACTAATGCAATTGGAATAACTGTGGTAACAATATCTATGGGTTGTCGAATATGATGGAAATAATATTGATGGTTATGGGAACACTTGTAATATTGTTGTTGTTACTTCTTGTGAAGTATTGTTGTTGACCTTTGTGAATTGTTATTATTGTTTTGTTGGTTGTGGATTGAATCTGCATGGTGGGATCGGTTGCACGCGGCAACACAAATTTATAAGGTGGGGGTTGTCGTGATAAGGGTGGCCGAGGTAATAAGGGTGGATGAGGTAATAAGGGCGGAAAAAAGATATATGTTACTATTGAAATAAATATTTGAGAAAATTTGTGAAATCATTGGTGTGGAATCGTGGAAGATAGGAAATCAGGACAGATTGAAAACTTGTTTGGCTTGATTGTACTTTTCGTGTGCAAATTGGTTGTTGCTTCTATTACTGTTTTCTACTTGTGTACGACTTGAGTTTACTTGGGATAAGGTTTGTACATACATACCAGTACAATTCAAATGTACTAACGTCCCTTTTGCCGTGGGCGCTACATTCATGTTATGATTGTAGGTAGATCCATAGCAGGTACTCCAATCCACCGACCGTAGCTTCTCCTCATCAGCTGAATTTGTGATCCCCTTTCCTTTCGAGACCTTCTGTGTCTCATGCCGCTCATGTTCATGTATTTTGAGATCTTGTTTTGGTGCTTCAAGAAGGTATATCCGGAGCCTTGTTGCTGGCAAGTATAGTATTAACTTATTTCACCTTTAGAGGCTCCATAGACAGGAAATGTGGGTCACGAACTTATGTAATATGTATTTTGTATATTGGGGAAATGTAAGACGCAAACCACGTTAGGACCGTGTAGTTTGTTTATGTTTTGAAATGAATTGGTAATATGTATTTTGTATATTGGGGAAATGTAAGACGCAAACCACGTTAAGACCGTGTAGTTTGTTTATGTTTTGAAATGAATTAGTGTTTTAAATTAATTATATAGTCTTTTCACTTGGTTAATAAGTAATGAAAATGTGGGGTATTCTGTGGGATTATAAGGTGACCCAGGTCCACTTGACTGGGGATACCAGGTCGAGTACCAGTTACGTCCCTCGGAATTGGGGCATGACGAAAAATTCCCCGCACGGATTCTGGGAGAAATAATAGCATTGTTGTGTCCTTGATTTGCTAATCCTCTGGGAGCCACTCTTTGCAGTGGCGGAGGAGGGTCTGGGATGCTGTTGTTCTCATTTGCATTGGCCTGATCGCCTCTACATGGAGCTTGAGGTAAGATCTCATCTTGTTCAAGATCATCGACCTCCTTCCCTATAACCACGTTGCCAAGAGGGTCATTTACATTGAGAGCCCTTTTTGCTTGATATGATTGACACAAGCAAAATTATTATACAAAAAGAAAAGAGAAGCAAAACACCAAACTAATTAAATAGATAGTCAACACCGAAGCTTCCCGTCAATGGAGACAAAAAGCGATCGCTTCCAACTCAACGGTACACCAAGATAGGAAGAGCGTGTTCGCAATAGTTTTTGCCCGATATGAGGGTCGAGATCCAATTCCTCATGGAGCTAGTAGTGGAGTTTGAATATCTATCTAGATTAGAAATATGCAATCACTCCTAATGTCACTTCCAACATATTTTGGGTTTTTAATTATAACTACTATTATGTAACTATCGGTTGCAACTAAATTATACTACGAGAATATTGTTAAGTTGTATCTAATGGGAAGAAGTAACTGGGGTAGTGATGTCACCTAGGCGTCTAATCTACGGGTAATGTTACTAAGGTTTGATCGACATAATTGGGGCTTATGCTATAACCGTTGCATAATTTTACCCACTCTCACACCTCTCGGTAGAGAGAGTGATTTTGCCCCATTCACTTTCTCGAGACCAAATGGGTAGGAAAATTAGATCAAGTAGGGTGACTACTCTCTTGAGGTTTAACCTATTAATTGGGACTATCATTTCTCACGAGTCGATCCCAATTCATTGTTGGGTCAATTTTGGAGATATAGACTCTCTTTCTCAAGAAGAGTCAAATCCACAAAGCTCAAATATGTGTTTGAAACCACCAATTATTATACTAAAACATACAATCAACCCAATTAGCAAACACCCATAGTCAATCTAACCTTAGATGGCAGCACCCATCAACTACCCATACTAGGGTAGAGCCACAACCTTTGCTAATTGTTTTAGTTATCTTATGCTTGACAAAGAAAATAAAGAAATAGATGAAGAACAAGGAATATTAATTAATTGCTAATGAAAATATAGGAATCTATCGTTAATTTGAAGCTAAGGTTCCAACAGTGGCTACGAATTGAGTTCCCACGAGAGCATATCACTACTGGAGATAACAGATAACCTAACAATTGTAAATTTTTCTATTTATATTAAGATGGAAAAATTGGACAAAAATACCTCTGCGGGGTCAGTTCAGGCCGCATAAAATGGACCGCGACCACACTAGGCTCTTTCACTTCAATTCTGGCTTCTCTGAACTTTGTTTCCGTTGAATGCTTAGATTGAACGACTGCCGCGAAGGAAACTTACGCGGTTCGCACAATCACGACCGAAGACCGCATGGCTTGGGCCTTGCATAATTCCATCTTTGTTAATCTCTTGTCCGCGAACACCAAAAAAGTGTAGTGCCGCTGCGGAGCCTTCATCGCGGACCGCTAAATCTGTACCTCGGCCACGATGCCTTTGCCTTCTTTTGCCAAGTCTCTGAACCGCCTAGTGTAGCCGCATTCGATTTTCCATGCTTTGCACTAAGCCTGCTTGACCTCAGATTGCTTGGTCTTTGATACTTGAGTAGGTTTCACTCCTTTTGAGCCGATTTTTGATATTTCGTCACTTTGTCGATCAAACCTGCAATCAAGCACAACATATGAGGCTTTTGGGACTATTTTGTGACAATTATAATTAAAGCATAGTCAAGAAGAAGCATAGAACGTGATAAAATCCATACTTATGACCTACACATGTTTGTTTATTCTACTCACAACCTTCATTTAACTTGCTAGCAACTTAGATTCCCTTTTGCACATTCTTAGTTGTCTTTAAATGTCAGCAATTACTTTTTCTGATCGTTCTGCCACTTGATGCATGGGTTCTTGGCTTATCATAGTGCCCACGAACACTGGAATTCCTTGTTCCTCATATTATTTCAAACAACATCTTTGATATAATTTTTCCATTCATTAGCCACTATAGGCACCACTTTCTTATGGAGTGCATCTAGTGTCGTAGTGATACTATTGTTACAAGACCAATTCTTCTTCAAGTTAATATGCTCAGGTTGAAGCCCCCTTCCTTATTTCAGAGCTAGTCTTTCGTGGTAGTCTTTCTGAGACCTTCTGGATCTTGTAAAGTTGTGATCTTTTTATACCCTATACACGAAGGAATTTTTTATATTCTATGTTATTCGTAATACAATGATACCTACATCAACAAAGACAGTCGGTAAGAGATTGAATGTGCAGGTAGAAAAGTTGTTGAGAGGACTTCAGTAGATAATGCGTGTACTAAGACGTGTAAGATTCATGATAAAGAACCCTAAGGCATGAATATCTAGCCACCCATATGGTTTAAAAACGAACAAGAGAATCAGAAGGTAGATACAATTTTCAACAAATAAAAGAAGTAAGGTGGCGATGGTTACGGGGTACCAGCTAGTGAAGGTTTTGAGTTTTTACAATTCAGGTAAAAAAATATATGTATTCAAGGTTACATTCAACAGTAACAGAGGTAAATATAATTGACCACTCTCATCTCAGTATGCCCTATAGAAGTTAACACATTTAAGAGAAGAAATGGATAGAAAGATCCAACAAGGGCTAGAGAAACCCAAAATGGTAGATGAATTATTATCATTAGCTAACATTCCCAAAGGATATTGCAAATGTTGTAATAGTTCTCCTTGTCAGACATCCCAATAGTGAATTCTAGAATAGTACATTTAGATATGAATACTAGAATGTCTAGAAATTTTAGAAGATTGGCACTTTAATCCTAAAAGGGATAAATATTTACCTTTATATGGCTCCATTCATAGTAAAGAGAGAATGCAAGGTGACCTAAAGAGCCAGTGAGATGAAGCAATGGGAGCTAAAAGTGCAAGAATGATTTGTTCAAGTTACCAGAATAAAGTGATAGACAGGAATATTAGCTGGAGAATAAGATTAGAGTAAATAAAGCATTATGAGTAAGATGTAATAAATGGGTGATAACAGTAAAACAAAATACGACACGATGAAAGAGTTTATAGTCAAGTGAAGGAAGATATAAGAGGTGACAGGACTTAAGGCAATAAAAGAGTATAAGACATAAAGTCATATTCCCATTTCGAAATGACTTGGTGACTCCATTGTGGTTACCAATAGGAAAGGTTAGAGCCTAGAGTAACAAAAATTAGTATAGGCTGTTGAACAAGATAATCTAAACGTGAATTAAGGACTAAATGATATTATAATAGTTGGGATCATGAGAATTTCAGAGGTTGCATTCCGGCGATAATAGACTGGATGTCAAAAGAATACCCTTTAATGGTCACTTAGGAAGTCACATCCCTAAAGAAAGTAATATGAGCAAAGTCAAGCTTATGGGACTATGTGCGCCAGCTACACTAAGTATCATCCTCACGATCAAGGAATTTTGTTATCCTAGGTACAAAAAGAATGATAACTGCATTAGTCAACATTCGAGGTCAAATGTTCCAAAGGGGCGAATGCTGTTACACCCCATGTTTTCGTATGTTAGTGTATCTGTAAGTCAATTGATGTAAACTTAAATATGAGATCAACTTTGAAAGCACATAAAGTAAGTTAATTTTTTTATAATGAAGGTTAAAAATCTTTAGGATCTTGAATAACGAGTACCAAAATGGTTGGAAATCTTAAATGTTAAACGAAAAATAGAAAATAGGTTTCGTCGAACAAGTTTAGAATGTTATAACATATACTTTTGGGCTGAGACATTGGTGATTAACATGATGAGGAGGTTATTTTATGAGTTATTTTAGTTGTATTATAGTGGTGTGCTATGTTTTTGATTCAAGCAAGTTGTGGAACAAAAGTTGGAAAAGGTCATCACAAGTTACATTCAAAAATTAGTTGAAGCTTAGACTTTGAATTATAGGATGATCTACATGCCATATTGAAGATATATGAGTTTAGTTTCCCAATCATTAAATTGTTTGTCCATGCGGTCTTGAATTATTGAGATATTTGCATTTTCACGTCCTGCGCAGGTAGTAGGTGACAAGTAGTTTCATTACCCACTTCCAAAACGGAGAGGCCTCAATTAAAAGCCCCAAAGTAGGCCAAGAGGGATCTTTTAAGGGACTATAAAATCAAGTTATTTTACCTATCTTTTAGACAAAGAAAAACTAATTGAACCCTTGCAACTCCTCCCCCAAAATCCCACACAAACCCTAGGTTATATTGGATGCTACAATGTGATTCTAATGCTAATAACCCCGGACAACTTGCTAGATTTTCTTTGTCCTTCATGTCGCTACATTAGGGGACTGATTTTTGATGGAGACAAACTAGTTTTTGTGGTTCTACTCTGTTCAAGGTGATTTTTTTCTTCTCCTTCTGTTATCTATGTGTTTGCGAGTTGTAAATCTATTGTAAAAACTAGACTTTTGAAAGAGTGGTATGTTGTTTGTCCTTGCCTCATAGTTGGTTGTTTGTGATCTTATATTAAATATAAATTCATGGATGGTTTAATAATAAGATTATTAATTATGTATTTTTTGTTGTGTTTCAATTTGAAAGAAAAGACAAGTCAAAACATGTTTAAATAAACTAAAAAATGAATTTTGAGTTGCTAAAATTGCGGGGCTGTTTTGTAGGTTGTTTCGTGTTGCTATTGGATTGTATCTTTTGTACTGTTTTAATGGAGTTTATAAGAGAAAGTATTTGTAGAAACACCACATAATGTAAGAGTGGTTTTATGGTCATTCGTTGTAACATTTTTGGGTCAGTTGACTCGACTACATTGGCCGTCTTATATATGAAGTGATTAGGTTGCGTGGACTATGTTAGGAGGCTCAATATGATAATTGTTGATTTTTTTGGCTTTTGTAATTCTTTTAACTTGTGTGAAGTATAGAGGGGAGGTGATGTCCGTTTCCTCGTGAAATAGGTTGTGTTCGATACGTAATAATTACGACCCCTAAACGATAATGATAGTGTCATTTCTCTTATTATCGACTAAGGAGCTATGAAATTGAATAGCTTGAGGTTCAGTAGAATATACAAGGTATGTTAAGACACTTACTTCTTTCTTTTTGCATGATCTAAAGTGACATGAACATAAACGGTACACTAATTCATAACGGATCTACTCCTAAAAACAAAGAATATCCTTGTTGTTATTTCCTTTATAAAGTAATTCTAATCAAGTGTGTATGATCCTTAAATCATACTAAGGTTCATATTGATGGTAGGGATGTCCATAATGCTATTCGAAGGTGCAATGACCTTACATCACTCTGAAAGAGTTAGAACGTGATTCCATGTGTCAAGCATGCATTATATAGATCGTGATTTAATGTTTCAAGAATGCATTATACATATGTATCTATCTTACTCTACTACGTCGCGCTATAGTCAGTAGGGTATGACACCTATTGGGCAACTACTGATCAGTTGGATGACCAAGCTCCACATGGCCGGATATGATTCTATCAAGCCTTATGATGGCCAGGTATGTGTTTTTTACCGAGTCCTCTTTGAGGCCGGGTACGATATGATGACGATGATGCCCACAGAGGTGTATGCTTCATAAAGGTTTATGTATATATATGTATTCTGCATTTCATGTCAGCATCCCTCTTAGGCAGTCAGATGTTACAGGTTGTATCTCCTCTGTCTCTCTTTATATTACTGTTCTTATTTATTTTTTCATGCCTTACATATTCGGTACTTTATTCGTACTGGATTCCTTATTGTCCGAGGACATTGAATTTCATGCCCGCAAGTTACGATATGCATGTTGACATTCTTCCAAGTAGGCTATCAGCTCAATGGAACGTGTTGATGCATTCCACTTACTCCAGAGTTGCCTATCTGCTCAATATGCTTTGAATATGTATTGATTTGTATAGCGGGGCCCTGTCTCGACATTTATGATATTAGATACTCTTAGAGGCTTGTAGACAAATGTCAGGTGTATGGATACTTGTATGGCCTTTTCAGCTTATGTTGTGAGTTTACAAATAGTCATGTCGGCCTTATAGGTCCTTATGTCACATGTATAAGTTTGCATATCATGTTGGGTCATCATATGCTGAGTATTCCCTTATGTTTAATTCTTGTTATCTCATGACGAGTTTTTTCGCTCATTTATCCATGATAGAAAGATATGTTACGTTTGTAAGCGGTTGAGTAAGGCACCAGGTACTCATCCCGGCCCATTTGGTTTGGGTAGTGACAGCGCGCCAAGTAAAACGAAAGAGAAAATATGATCATGCCACGCGTCAAAAGGATAAGACATGTGAAGTCATACTAAAAGGCCAATGAAATCGCGCCACGTATCCAAGTGACATGCTATGGCCAATCATATGCGTCCATGTCACACTTCAACTTGAAGGGTCTTAAAGAGTTTGTTATAATCACAACAATACATAGAGGTCTTCATAACCAGAACAGACAACATAAGTTATAACAAGAAGCGAGAAAGATATCGTAGATCAAATGTTTCAATTTCCTCCACAAGTTTCAAGCTTCAAGCAATCAAGTTCAAGCTCACGAATGTATAATAAATCAAGTACAAGCACAAGAACAAAGAACAATTCAAGGTCAATTTCAACCAATACAGCTAAATCTCAAGAATAAGATCATCGTAAGTGGTGACAAGTACAAATTTAAGATCAAGTGTTGTAACGACCCGACTGGTCGTTTTTAGAATTTACGCCTTCATCCCCTATTTTTAGATTCTTGCTGTAGACCTTATTTAAACTGTTTTCATTATCTTATTATTTAATTATGTTTTATCTCAGTAGGGCCCTGACCTTCCTCGTCCCTACCCAACCGAGGTTAGGCTTGGCACTTGAGTACCATTGTGGTGTACTCAAGCCTCTTCTGCGCTTGTATTTTATGTACAGATCCAGGTACTTCCTCCTAGGTGTATCTGCTACGTCGGCTAACTAGGAGTCTCTATTATATTCTTGATTTAGCAGATAGTTCATTTCTTTCCTTTCATGTTATTTCGACATTCTGTTGTATAGCAGATTATTATATCCTATTAGCCTGTGTTTCCCTTGAATTTCTGGGTTTTGGGATTGTTTTAGATCTCTAATTTTGAGTATTATATGTCGAGCAGCATTCAGTACAATTTCCTTTTAGATAATTAAGTTGGTTTTCTCTTTTTTTTCGCAGTTATTTTACTTATGCAAAATGTTAGGCTTACCTAGTCGTGGGGCTTAGGTGCCGTAATGACATTTTCACGGTTGGTGAACTAGGATCGTGGCAAGTTGGTATCATAACTCTAGGTTCATAGGAGTCACGGAACGTAGGCTGGTTTATTAGAGTATCGCTGATCGGTACAGAGACGTCTGTACTAATCTACGAGAGGCTATGTAACTAATTAGAAAAAATCTTCACTTCATTAAATTCCTTGTTGTGCTAAATTTTGACATCAATTATAAGACTCCCATCTATTATTCTCTCACAGTTGGTGAGGACACGCGCTACTCGGGATGATCAGGCACCCTCGCCCTCTGCAGCTGTCAGAGCCCGGGGCCAGGGTAGAGGCTGTGGACGCACATGCGGGGCAGCTAGTGGACCTGCGCAAGCTGCCGCTGAGGTACCGCCAGCTGATCCAGTCGAAGTTCAGGCACCCTATACACCTACTGCCGCTACTACTCCAGCCATTCAAGAGACATTAGCTCTGTTCAAGTCTATGTACACCACTTTGGCTCATGCGGGGTTGCTTCCCCTCGCTGCAGCCACATCCTAGGATAAAGGAAGAGCTGAGAATCCTGCATCCCGCACTCCTGAGCAGAGAGTGCATATGAAGCAGGTCCCATAGATTATTTCTGTACCGCCTGCTGTGCCAGTTCAGCCCTTCGGTGGGTCTACTGCGTCTGAAGACGAACAGCGGAGGTTGGGGATATTCAAGACATATGATCCTCCGGATTTCAATAGATTAGCAACAGATGATGCCTTGGGTTTCAGGAGGACTGCCACCGTATTATTTTCACCATGGGTATAGTAGAGTCCGATGGGGTTTATTTTATTGCTTGTCATCTTCGGGGAGCCGCTTATGATTGGTGGCGCACTTATGAGAGAGTCATTCCAGTCGAGGCCACTTCGCTGACTTGGACCTAGTTCTCGGAGATGATTATGAGATAGTTTTTCCCCTAGAGTCTTAGGGACACATGGAGCGTAGAGTTTGAGCGTTTGCGCCAGGGTGCTATGACTATTTCAGAGTATGCTATCTATTAGACCAGGTTGGCCAGACATGCATCGTCTTTTGTTGCTACAGTCTGTGAAAGTGTTTGCCAGTTCATAGAGGGTCATATCCCAACCATCAGATCCAGCAGGGCTTCAGAGTTGGAGCTGGACTCCCTCAGACTACGAAGAAGTTCAATGCCATTAGGGTAGTTGTATTTTTTCTGACCAAGTCCGTGCACTTCATTCCTGTGTGTACTACTTATTCCTAGGAGCGGTTGGTAGATTTATATTAGGGAGATTGTTCGTTTTTGTGGCATTCCAATTTTATTATTTCAGATAAAGGTACTAAATTTACATCACAGTTCTGGAGAGCCATTTAGCAGGAATTGGGTACTCGAGTGACTATGAGAACAACATTTCACCCCAGACGGACGAGCAATTTGAGCGTACTATTCAAATTCTTGAAGATATGCGCTGTGCATATGATTGTGCTTGGAGGATCTTGGGATTGGTTCTTGCCACTAGTAGAATTTTCTTACAACAATTGTTATCAGTCTAGCATTCAGATGGCGTTATTTGGGGCCTTATATGGTATGAGATGCAGATCCTCGTTGAGTTTGTTTGAGCCGGGTGAAGCCAGGCTATTGGGCACTGATTTGCTTAAGGATGCGCTAGAGAAGGTTAAGGGGATCCAGGACAGGCTCTGTATAGCCCGGTCAAGACAGAAGAGTTACGCAGACCGAAAGGTTCATGATGTTTACTATATGGTTGGCGAGTAGCTTCTGCTTTGGGTCTTGTCTATGAACGGCGTCATGAGGTTTTGGAAGAAAGGGAAGTTGAGTCTGAGATTTATTGGCCATTGTGCGATTTTGAGGCGAGTTGGGTAGGTTTTTTATGAGATTTCCATATCTCCCAATTTGGCCGGGATTCATCCAGTATTTCATGTTTCGATGCTTCAGAGTTATCACGGTGACCCGTCGTACATGTTGGATTTCAGCTCAGTCCAGTTAGAGAAGGATTTATCTTATATTGAGGAGCCAATGGCTATATTGTACAGGTAGGTCAAAGAATTGAGGTCAAAGAACATTCCTACTATGAAGGTTCAATGGCGGGGTCAACCGGCCAAGGAGGAGACTTGAGAGACCGAGCATGATATGCGCAGCCCTTACCCTCATCTATTCACCACTTTAGGTATGTTCTCTCTGCTCGTTCAACGACGAATGAATGTTTAAGGGTTGGAAGATTAACAACCCAGCGGGTCGTTTTTTAAATTTACGCCCCGATTCTCCAATAATTGTTTCCCCTAAGTTTATTTCTTCTATTTTTGTTTGTCGGTATGTTCAGTATTAGGTTTCGGAGTGCTTTGGGACACTTAGTCCCTAAATGAGAACGTAAGTATTGGAAAGAGGTTTGTAGTTGAATAAATATGAAGATGAACTCAAAATGGAAATCGGATGGTTCCAATAACTTTGTTAGGTGATGTCACAGTTGGGAGCGTGTTCGGAATTTATTTTAGAAGTCCGTAGCTCATTTAGGCTTAAAATGCCAAAGTTTAAATTTTTGAAGTTTCCGGTCCGATAGTAAATTTTTTATCCGATTGTTGGAATGAACTTCATGATGTTTTTATAGCACTGTATTTTCATTTGGTTGTGTGTGGAAACTTTCAGATCAATCAAACGTGTTTTGGTTAGGTTATTGATCGAAAGCGAGTTTTGTTGAAATTTGAAGTTCTTAGGTTCAAATCATCGATTAATTCGGGTTTTTAGCATTTTTATTTAGTTTAAGGAATGGTACATGTTCAAATAATTATATGGGACGTGTCTATAGGTTTGGTTGAGGTCGCGAGGGTCTCGGGTGTATTCGGATGCTCAACGTAGCATTTTAGAGTTTAAAAGATTGTAGAAAAACCTTCAACTGTGCAGGTACTGATTTCTTTTTCGTGTTCGCGGCTACCCTTCCGCATTCGCATAGCTGTACTTGTCCCCTTCATCGCGTTCACGGTCACTCTCCCGTGCTCGCATAGTGTACTTCTGGAGAAGGGTCCTGTCCCTCTTCGTTTTCACGTCGCCCTCCCGCGTTCGAAGAGCATGAGTAGTTTCCTTTTCGCATTCGCACTCCCTTTGTCGCGTTCACATAGTTTGAGACCCCAGGCCTTCGCGTTCGCATGCCTCCCTTAGCGACCGCAATGGGAATTCTTGGCTAGCTAATATTTTCTTCTTCGCGAATGCGAGAAACCCTCCTCGTTCGCGATGCTTTAAAAACCTGAACAAAACTTAAACATTATAAAACGAGGGCTTAGCCATTTTTAACAAAACACAAGCTAGAGAGCTCGTATTTGAGGGATTTTTTCAGGGTATTTAGAGGCAACGATTGGGTAATGATTCTCTATTGCCTTATGCTTAAAAACCACTGATCTGATCACGAATTCATCCTTAATTTCGTATTTTTGAATGAAAATTCGGGAAAACTTCATAGACCAAACTATTGAATTTTGAGTGAGCATTTGACCTCCGATTTGGGAGATTCTTATATTGTTAGACCCGTGAGAATACAAGAGTTCTGAAAATGTTGAAATTATTCGGTTCCGAGGCATTGGCCAGAGGGGCGTTTTGGTTGTTTTACCTATTTTTGCACCCTAACCTTAAATTTAAGTGGAATCAGTTGTTTGCTATAAATTTATGATATGTAATTGAATTGAATATATTTGGGCCATTTGTAGTTGGATACTCATGGAAAAGGCGTGGTTCCTAGTTGAGTTTGAGCCTGTTCAAGGTTAGTGGCTTGTCTAACTTTGTGCGGGGTACCACTCCTCTTAGGACATGATCTGGGAATATTTGAATGCCTCGTACGTGAGGTGACGAGCGCGTACTTGAGCTAATTGTTGTATACTTTTGTTAATTTTAGATTGTATGTTTAAACCGTGCTAGCTTAGAGAAACATGTTTAGCTGACTTACTTTCTTAATTGTTTAATTGCACTATTTGTATTCTAGTAGGCATGTTAGGCTAGAATTTACTATTACCTGTTATGATTTTAGCAGATATTATGAGATTATGAGTTGTTGTTGTTGTTGTTGTTGTGTGTTTCAATTGGGACTATGGGACGACTTCCTGGGAGATCCACTGTAGTTGATATATTCTGTATTGATGGTGTTGGATACCAAGAGATCCCTAGCATACTTATTTCTCTATATTAGGATACCAAGAGATCCCCGACTTACATGTTGAGGATACCAAGAGATCCTAAGGACACCAAGAAATGCCTGGTTTATATGATGAGGATACCAAGAGATTTTCGGGATACCAAGAGATCCCCTCCTATTATTCCTTGTTGAGAACAATATTCCTTGAATTGTTACCATTGCCTTCTATTACTATTTTCCTTATTTACTTGGCTTAGATTCACGCTATAGACCTTGTTTATACTGTTTTCGTTATTTATTATTTATTATGTTTTATCTTTGTATGACCTGACCTTCCTTGTCACTACTAGACCGAGGTTATGCTTGGCACTTAAGTATCGATGTGGTGTACTCATGCCTCTTCTGCGCATGTTTTTCATGTGCAGATCCAAATATGTCCTCCCAGGCATATTATCCTTGCGGTGGAGAGTTTTAGTTGAGAACTTGAGGTATATCTGCTACGTTCGTAGACCAGGAGTCTCTATTATATTTCGTCTTTAGCAGATAGTTCCATTCTTTCCTTTCATGTTGGTTAGACATTTTTATGTAGAGCAGAATATTACATTCTATTAGCCTGTGTTGCTTGTGAGTTTCCGGGTTTTGGGATTGTTTTAGATTTGTGATGTTGAGTAGTATATGCCAAGCAGAATTTTGTACAATTTCCTCTTAGATATTTAATTTGGTATTCTCTATTTTCCGCAATTATTTTACTTCCGCAAAATATTATGCTTACCTACTCGTGAGACAAGGTGCCGTCATGATATGTTCATGGTTGGTGCACTAGGGTCATGACAAGCACACAGGCTCTTGAATATATTTATTATTGAAAAAAGACTAAGAGGTTTTATAGAGATTGTACACTAAAATATTTGAAATAAAATACTACGATTGTTGTGATATTATTCTGTCTTGATTTTATTTTCTTAACACAATTTATTGTCTACAACATTGTCATAAGGGTTGCCAATTGCCACCCTTCGTTGAGTAATTATACTGTGTTCATAGGTAATATATTAAGTTTTAGAGGTATATAACACCTATTGAATATCCTTTATCAGATAGTTTTTTCACTTCTTTTAAATTTGAACCCTTTGGAAACTTTCTAGCAATGCCATTGATTGTTGAATCATCTTATCTTTTTAATGAATATACTTATTTGTATTTTTATTCCGTAAACAATTTGAATCGTATTTGTTACTATTTATATTTTTTTACTAATGAAAGCAACTTCAAATTTAAAGATGGAAGTTGACAATTCAATCTTAGTAATGTATTTTCGTATGCATAAAATAGAAATCCAATGGCGAATCAATGTCTACCCAATATACGAGTGCGAAGATAGTTTGGAACGAACCTCGATCTTTAATTACATCCGATATATTCGAGAGCCAAGACTGTTTAGCTCAAAGCTTATGCTCGTATTTGATAAGCTAAAAAAAAGTTAAAAATATATATGGGTATATCGTAATCAAATATAATGATCCCTAGAGAAGATTATTGTTTTAAGATTTTTGTGGATCTAAAAGTGCGAAGAAAAATTAACTTAGCTTAAGAGAGAAGCAATAGTTGGGAAACCAAGAAGAGATATAAATAGAGAGAGAAGTTGTATTATACGAGAATAATCATGCCCCATATTACAATGTGAAGGCCTCCTTCATATAGCAGGAGACACTCGTCAAAGTAGCAAAAAATTTAAAAAGTTGGTGGCTTACACTCAGTAAAATGTTAGGCACTAAACGACGTTGTTTCTTTTTTACAAACTTGGGTCGTGCCTTTACTTGGGTAGACCTTGTTATAAGAGACGTTCCCACTGAGCATGAGGGATTTAAGAGCCAAATTTCACCCTATATAGTTAGTCTTTCCATTCGTTGGAGACTTGATATATGATCGTCTTCAATGGACGGACATGCATGGTTTGCTTTTACGGAAATTTGGCCGCACCCATAGGTGCCTTTTTCAAAAGAGCATGAGCGTTTGTAATATTTATTTAGCCGTTGACATGCAACTCCTTTTCCAGAGTGACATCACTGGTCACATGTGTCATCATTATACCTGTTCCCGAGACTGTTCAGAACATGACGTGATGTTTTAGTGTTCTGCGTTAATTTTATAATTGGTCCTCTTCGATTTCTGCGTATCGTATCACTATAAATAGGGAAGTGGTTTAATGGAAATCATCTTTAGAACATATAAAGAGTTTTCCTTTGTCTCTTTCTTCATCTTTCATTTGGTAATTGTTGCATCGTTAGAGAACTTACCATTTCTGAGGATTGTATATCTCGTTGTTGACACCTTTTCTTATAAACTACATCATGATGAAGTGTCATCAAGACAGTAGAAGGACCAAGGATAATGCTCATTCTAGGGCTCCGTCATCTTCCGATGGTGAGAAGAAAGAAGTGGAGAAAATCCTTGTTCCCTTAACAGTGGATAATATTCTTCTGATGGATCTGAGTGTTCAAAAAGACATCAACTCGACATGCCCCTCTTACCCCTGGGAGCATAGTAAGTTATTTCAGCCTTACCTAGACGCCATCATCACTACGTGCAACATCCCCGCCATATTGAAATGGCTCCGGCCGGGACGGACTATGCCAATGTGCATAGGCCCGGGTTCTGTATATTCTATGAATACGAGCTTAGGATCAGATATAGCTTACCTCTTAACCCACTAGTGGAAGAGTTTTGCCTCTTTTATCGTGTGTGCCTGGCTCAGCTCACACCTTATGCCCTGAAAGAGTGTCGAATTCTTACCACACTAGCGGGCGAGGCAGGGACTGTTATTTCTGTTCATCACCTACTGTAGATGTTCAGCCCTAGCTACATGAGAGGTACCATGATCCAATTGAGGAGCAGTGGTAAGAAGAGAATTGTGATGAGGGCAGAGGACAAAGCTAACCGCAACTTCCGGTGTAAATACTTTTATATTAGGACGAGCCATCTGGTGTCCAATCCTGAAAGGTTTCCAGAGACGTGGAACGTGGGATGTAAGTATCTCTGCATTTAATTTCATGACGCCCTATTTTGAAAGATCAATCATTCTGATATTACTTTCTTTCTTTTTGTAATAGTGGCTCCCTCGCCTCGTCCCGTCGATGACATTAGGTCGTGGGTGGCGGTGCTGATACCGCACGCGGAAAAATGCCACACTTGGGATGAGTTTCGTAGATTGTATGGCCCAACTAGTAACAACATTTCCAGTTCTTCTCTTTCGCTCTCTTTTGGCTTGGAGACCCGTTTATTCAATGTACTCTTGTTTGGTAGGTCGGGGCACTTCCACAAAGGCAAAGAAGAATAAAAATGACGTAGGCCCGTCTATGGTAGAATCTGACTCCGATGGGGGAGATATATTTGTGGGAAGCTCACCTAAGGACAGTGCCCTTTCGACCTCTAAGTAGAGGGATACACTGGTGGCTGCATCTGAGGCGGTGCTTCAGGCTATTTCCGTAGAGATACATAAGGCCGTACCAATAGTGGCGCCTGAGGTCGTTCCTATGCCAATACCTGATGTCTTTCTAGCGGAGGCAGCTTCTGAAGAAGAAGAGCCACCGAATAGAAAGAGGCGGCGACTGATTACCGGCAAAAGAGTTACAACTGAGGCGCGAGGCCCAGTGAGCCCCGCCGAGAGCCGAGGCCAGTTTTTATGGCTGAGGTCATTCGTTCATGGAGATTGGCTCCTCGGAATACAGCCACTGCTGTCCGCCTGGCCAGTGCATCAGGAGACGGGTCGTCTTTCGCAGTTAGGGGAGCAGGCGTGCAAATTGAGAGGATGGGCTATGAAGACGCTCTGGGAGAAGAAACGGCGAGCTCTGCCTACGTGAATGAGGGAGGGTAGGTCTATTCGCCGTATCATGATCCCTGGCAAGTATATTTTGCTAGAAGACAGTGAGCAAGCCGCAGTAGACATGACCTTGTTATGTGCGGCTGTAGAGCACGAGACGCTGAGAAGTGTTAGCAACAGGGATTTGTCAAGGCGGATCGCTAGTGCAGCTTTACAGGTAGCTTTAAATTTTTCTTTTATGAGTCGTAAAAGAGACTTTGGTACGTATTGACGTGTTTCTTCTCTCCTTTCCAGACCCTCATCTTGGGTGTCGAGATGAGGTGGCGTGAACAAAAGAAGGCAGCCACCTTCAATAAAATGGCAAATAAAAATAAGGAGTGCCATGCCAACCATAAGGCATTGGGAGACGTACTCAACTAGGACCCCCAGTTACTGACGTTCTGTGAGGGTCTTGAGGAATCGGAACCTCTTTCGAAGAAGAGAGCGACCGAGCTAGAGGAGATAGATGAGCAGCTGATGGCTGCCTTCGCTCGAAACATCAATCTAAAGACCCTCCTTCAGTAAAAAGGGGAGGAATTGGAGATAAGGTGTGGGGTGCCGGGGGAGGCTGCGATATTGCGGACCCAGGTCACGGCCCTTACAGCTGAGCTTGATGCTAGGACGGCCGAGGTTGAATTTCTCAGGTGAATTGCCCACAAGGTGATGTGAATCATTATGTGCATGATATGTTGGTGTATCATGATGCTAGGTTGGTCGTTTTTGAAGAGTTTTTGGCGGCATGTCATGCTTCTGAGGCGGAAGTTAAAAGGAAACGACACTTAACCCGTGTTGCCCATTGAGTGGCCAGTTATAGCTCTGACTTGCCTGGTAGGAAGGGCTATAATATTAAGGACATCAATCGTTTGGACTCCAGTTCATGGATTTCTAAGGCTTATCAACCTGGAGATGGCAATGGTCCGGACGACGGTCATGAGGATCGTGATGGGCGGAGCGGCGAAGGCTCTTAAGACTTTGTATATATATTTTTGTGTAAATGGGGCATTTATACTAAAGTCAAGTGTATGTGTACTTGTGAAAATAATGGAATATGACTTTTTGCTATTGATGTTCTTCTTTCGTTTCTAAGAGATTTTCATTGTGTTTTTGATTGTTGCTTTCGTGTTTTCCACCGTAGTATAGGCTAGGTATGATTGTTGCTTTCGTGTTTTCGAACTAGGTCAACTATTGCAGCGATGGCCTTAGCCATATGAAGTCGATGAATTTTGGTCATAGCTTTTAGATGGCCTTGGCCATATGGTCGACTTCGACTATGGTCAAGTCATTTTCTTGGCAAAGTCAAACTAGGTCGACTATTGGCGGTGATTGTGTAGCCTTTCATGCATTGGACATTGCCGTAGCCTTTCATATATTGGATGTGGCCGTAGCCTTTCATGCATTGGAGATGGTCGTTGCCTTTAGTACATTGGAGATGGCCGTAGACTTTCATATATTGGAGATGGCGGTAGCCTTTCATACATTGGAGATGGTCGTAGCTTTTCATACAATGGAGATGGATGTAGCCTTTCATACATTGGAGACGACTATAGCCATTCATACATTGAAGATGGCCATAGCCTTACATACATTGGAGATAGCTAGTTCAGTCTTTTTTATCATACTGTCCTTGAGGTCGTAATGAGAGGCTGATAAGGTAAACTTCTATGCCACAAATATATATATATGTTTCCTCTGCCGCTTTGTTACAAACCACCCCGAGAAAACTCAATTGGGACAAAACATGGGTAAGGAAATTTCAGAATTTGAAATACTTGAGGTGGGCAACGTTCCAATTGTTTTGGAGCATTTTTCCTTCCATTTTTTCCCACTGGAATGCCCCTTTGTTGGCTACTACCATTATTTTGTTGGGTCCTTCCCAGTTGATGCCCAATTTTCCTTAACTTGGGTCTTTGGATGCCAATGTCTTGGCTTTGATGACATAGTCTCCCACTTTGAGTGGTCTTATTTTGGCCCACTTGTGGTTGTATTTTTTTTTTTTTTTGGGCCACCATTCTGATATGGGCCATTTCTATCCTTTCCTCAGCTTCGTCGAGGTCTTGGAGCCTATTTGTGTCGTTTTATTTTGCACTAGTGTGTGAATATCTTAGGCTTGTTCACCGACCTCGATGGGTATGATCACATCAGTTCCCTAGACCAGCGAGTATGGTATTTCTCTCGTGCTGGATTTAGGTGTGGTCCTGTGCACCCACAACACTTCGGGTAATAGCTCGGCCATAGGCTTTTGGTGTCCTCGAGCTTTTTATTCAATATGTTTAATATTGTTTAATTGGAGGATTCTACATGGCCGTTAGTGGCGGGGTTATATGATGTGGAAAGTATCCTCTCGATGCGCCATTTCTTGAAGAATTCAGTCATTTTTTGACCGATAAACTATCGTCCATTGTCACAACTGATTTCTTTGGGGATGCCAAAGCGGCATATAATATTTTTTCCATATGAAGGTGATCACCTCATGTTCGCGTATTTGTGCGTACGCAACTGCTTGTACCCACTTAGAGAAATATGCAGTTAAAACTAATAAATATCGTACCTTTCCCCATCCTGCGGGTAGGGGGCCGACTATGTCCATCACCCATTTTATGAAAGGCCGTTGGGAGGTGACTGAATAGAGGGGCTCTCCTAGTTGGTGTATCATAGGGGCATATTTTTTTCATCGTTCGCATTGTCGAATGTATTCCGTCGCCTCCTTCTTCGTGGTGGGCCAGTAGTAGTCCATATGATGCATCACATGAGGGTGCGATTATCTGTATAAGTGCTGCAGTGGCCCACATGTACTTCTTCGAGTACCGGCCTAGTTTGGTGCGGTCCTAGGCATTTGGCCAAGGGTCCGCCAAACGTTCTTTTATAAATGTCATTTTTAGTAAGCAATACCGAGCACCTTGCGTGCAGAGTTTTTTGCCTCTTTCTTGTCAGGTTGTAGCACTCCGTCATGCAGATAGGAAACAAATTGGTTGCGCCAGTACCAAGTGAAATTAATATCCCAGTGTGGTCAATGGCGGAGTGGAGGAGGGTGACCACGTTTTCTTTTTTGAAATATTTAGTGGTCGTAGCCAGCTTCGCTAGACCGTTTGCTTTGATATTTCATACCCTTGGGATTTGTTTGAGGCAGCATTGTTCAAACTCGACGATTAACCTATGGATTTCAGACTGGTATTTTAGCAATCTTTGTTCTTTGATCTGGTAAGTCCCAGTGACATAGTTTACTATAAGTTGGGAATCGTAGTGAAGGATGAGTCAGCGAGCCCTATATTTGATGACTAGTTTCATTCGTGCAATAACGGCCTCATACTCGGCATTGTTGTTAGTCATTTCAGGGCATCGTATGGACTGGCGGAGTATTTTTCCCATCGGGACCTCAAGGACGAGTCCCAGTCATAACCCTGATGCATTGGAGGCGCCATAATTATAGAGGACCCATAGGTCGTTATTGGTGGATGCATGTTGTGCCTCAAGTTCTGGTTTTTGCAAGATTTTTGCGCCAACGTCGGCTATAAAATCGTCTGGAACTTGACACTTGATGGAAGTTCTTGGAATATACGAGATTTCGTGCTTGGTAAGCTCAATGAACCATCTCACGAGCTGGCCAGATAATTCAGACTTGTGTAAGACGCTCCTTAATGGGTAGGTTGTTACCACTTTAATAGGGTGGCGCTGAAAATAGGGCCGTAGCTTACGTGAATCTACTACCAGTGACAGTGCCAATTTCTCGAGGTATGGGTACAAAGTTTTGGCATCCACTAAGGCGTTGCTAATGTAATATATACGGGATTGTGTACCTTTGCTTTCGCAAACTAGGATGGTGCTGACAGCGACCTCAAACACGGTCAAATACACCAGCAGGGGCTCGCATGGGATCGCTTCGACAAGCAAGGGTGGCGAAGACAAGTACGCTTTCAGCTTTGTCAAGGCTTCGATGCATTCCTCATTCCACTGTAGCGCTTGATCTTTTTCAGCATTTTGAAAATATTATGGCACCTATCGGATGACCGTGAGATGAATCTGGATAGGGCGGCTATATGCCCCGTTAGCTTCTATACTTGTTTGTTGCTGTATAGCACCTTAGGTATTGCGTCTATTGCCTTGATCTGGTCTGGGTTGACTTTGATGCCTCGTTGCGATACGAGAAACCCTAAGAGTTTTCTTGAGGCCACGCCGAAAGCGTATTTCTCGGGGTTCAACTGTTGGAAACACGTTCTCAATGCAATATACTAAAATGTGTGTTCTTTTGTAGAGGTTTTGATGAATGACAAACGAAGCGAAAATTGATATATGACGAAGTTCAAGAAACAAGCGCACAATTGATATACAATGAGATTCATGCTCAAGACAAAGTTTTATACTTTAACTGAGTCATTCTTAATTGTGATCTTGATCCTACAACTTGACTCGTAACATGGCTTCTCTCATAAAACTATTTTCCAAAATCATGCATATTTAAATTAATGTCAAATGATTTTAAATCATGCATATTTACAGTAGTCAAAATAATTTTTAGACATGCCTTAAAAATCTGGACTAAGATAATCGATTATTTACTTATGATAATCGATTGTTTTAAGCCAAGACTGCATGACAATCGATTGTGAGTAAGACAGTGAGCATCAGGTTTTTCAAACCTGCATGACAATCGATTGTGAACTAATGACAATCGATTGTAACTGAGGCAGTGTTCATCAAAGTTTTTCAAAACTCAGAATAATCGATTATGAACTAATGGTAATCGATTATGTTGAGACAGTGTCTTCCAGTGATTTTCAAATTTATTAATTAATCAATTGTTACATTGGACAATCGATTGTCAAAGAGACAGTGTCTAAAATGTTTTTCAAAAACAGATAAGTAATCGATTGTTGACTTTGTGCAATCGATTGTGAAGCTGACCGTTGTATAAACGATTGTTTTGATTAAAATCCGGAAAAGATTTTTTGAACGTTGCTGAGTAATCGATTGTTGATTCTGGCCAATCGATTGTTTGTGGTAAAATCTGGAAAGGATTTTTTGAACGTTGCCAGTAATCGATTATGGATTGTAAGTAATCGATTATCCAGCGTAAAATCAGGGATTGAATTTTGATCTGACTGGCAGACAATCGATTGTTGGGGTTTGACAATCGATTGTTAGTGAGTAAAATCAGCAACTCTTAATTGGCAATTAGGCAACGGTAATGCCAAGTTTTTCAACTATAAATACAGCTTCATTTCAGTGTTTTGAACACAACAACATACTACAACTGATCATTACATTGCTATAAGCTTGCATACTTTTGTTTATCATTTTATATTCAATTTCATAAAGCTTTTGAGAGCCATATTCTTGTCCAAAGTTGTTGTGATCTAGAGCTTACTTCTTTTACTCATATCTACTCATTAAGGAGTATTTTGTTTGAGTGTTTTGTGTTTTATACACTTGTAAGAGAATTGTAATTCTCTTGTTGTAAGGAACTTGTGTTTCCTTGGTTGAAGTCTTGGAGTGTTGTATCTCCGAGCAAAGGTGTTAAGGCTTGTTTCCTTAAGTTGTAAAGGTTTGTTGAGCACCCGTAAGCTTAACAAGTTAGTGGAAAATCTCGAGAGAGTCTCTCGGGGACTGGACACGTGTTGTGGTGAACCAGAATATATCGGTGCGTTCTTTCCTTTTTGTTTATTTAACGCACTTATTTATTTCCTGCAAATTTTAATTTCCGCAAGTTTACGCTAAATTTTATTATAACGCTATTCACCCCCCCACCTCTAGCGTTAAGCGCTTTATCTAACATCAACGTCATCCCATACCTCCCCAGTATCTCGAAGGCCTCTTTTAGGTGGTCGATATGGTATTCCTTATTTGCCGATTTTACTAGCATATCATCGATATAGACTTAAATGGTCTTATCGGGTTTCTTTTTGTGGTGACTAGCCTTTGGTTTGTGTCTCATTATTTTTGAGCCCGAAGGACATTACCTTGTTGCAATCTGTCCCCTGGTGGGTGATGGAAGTTGTTTGTTCTGATCCTCTTCGGCCATCATGATTTGGTTGTAGCCAAAGTATGTGTTTAGGAAACTCAAAAATTCATGCCCTGCGGTCGCGTCTATTAGCTTGTCGATGTGGGGCAGGGGAAAGAATCTTTTGGGCACGCCTTGTTCAAGTTGGTGAAGTTTACGAATTTTCTCCGCTTCCCTTTTTTCTTTTTGACAATGGCGACAATAGTGACCCACTGAGGGTATACCAGAAGTTTTTCTGCTTCTTATCAGACCACTGTGTTGACAGCGACGTTGAATTTTCTTCTCATTTGCCGTACGAGCAGGTGTAATTGGTCGACGTTCAGCTTGTGAGTAGTAATTTCTCGTGGTATCCCTTGCATATCTTAATAGGAAAAAGCAAATAAGTCTGCATAGTTAGATAAAAATTCACGATACTTACTTGGATTTGCGAGGCTGCGCCCGATGTAATATTTCCTTAAAGGGTCATCGTTTTCCAGTTAGACTGGGTCGAGGTATTCGACTGTAGCCTTGCAGGCTTCTATGACATCAGGGTCTTTAATGGCGTTCTCTCTCGGGTAGACTTTAGTCCTCGACATAGCTTATTGATATGCATCTACGTGTGCCCCTTTATGTTGTTTGGTATGGGCGTAGTCTTGAGATATTTTCCCGCATTCCTGAGCGTTGCGAGGTTTTTTCTCAAATGCTGAATACTCCTCATGGGGTGGGAAATTTGATCATTTGATAGAAGCTCGACGAGACCGCTCCCATCGAGTGTATCCATGGGCGCCCGATAATGTCGTTGTCTGTTGTTTCCTGGTACGTCACATGGAAAGTCATTGCCAGCGTGACCCCTCCTGCTACGACGCATAGCGATATCTACCAGGAGGTTCGTTCTAATGCATTATTAAAACAAGTAAGTGTTATGCAGCGCGGTATTATTTTATCCTCGAGTCCCATTAGTATGAGGACCCTCAGGTAGACAATAAAGGCGCTGCTACCGTCATCAACCATAATTCTTTTAACATTTGTATCCGTGATATGTAAAGTGATAATTAATGCAACGTAATGATGGAAAGACAAACCGTCAGCATCAGACTTATCGAAGGTGATACTGTCTTCGAAGTTATCATACTGTTTGTGGGCAATAGTTCGCTTCAGTTTGTGCATAGTGGTGAACTTGACAGGATTGATCGTCGAGTCGTCATCCTTTTCGATGATCATATTTATCGTGCGTATTTGTTAAGTCGGCTTTGGTGGCCCGTGGGGCTGCTCATGTCCACATGCAAAGTTGATTTTTCCTTTGTCATTGAATAGCTCTCTCAGGAATCCTTGGTTAAACATTCTGACCACCTCTTTCTGTATGCCTATACAATCTTCGGTTTTGTGCCCTCCCTCCTGGTGTAACTTGTATAAGGCGTTTGATTTTCTGGTGACGGTGTCCGACTTCATCTTTTCTTGTCATGGGCAGATATGGGCAGATAACAAAAGGTGCATACCTCTGTCGTTTCGTAGTCGAGCGACTTATTCCGATAGTCTGTCCGCGTGCCAGGGTGGAGGTGGGTGAGAGGATCTTATATAGGGTTGGTGTCTCTCCCTATTGAGATGTGGGACATGTTCCCATCATCCTTTATTGTGTCGGTCCCTCCTGATTTTAGGGTGTATTGTTGTTAAGCGTTGGGTCGGCCTATTAAGGTCGTCCTCATCTGCACGAACCTGAGCGCAATAGGCGTTGTGAATCTCTTCCCACATTGTGGGCGGGTACTTTATGAGACGACTTAGTAGTTTTTGTGTTGCCCTCGAGCCATCTCTACTTAACGCGTTAATGAAAGCAACGACCACCATGCCTTTTGACACATTTGGTACGCTCATCCTTACTCTATTAACCCTGGCTAGGAAGTCCATTAGTCCTTCTCTGGTTGTTTGCCGAACAGCGAAGATGTCGTTTACTCTCGCTAATGCTTTCTTTGCTTCCGCATCTGCGATGAAGAAATTGTCTGCCATATCCTCGAACGTAGAAATGATCTTGGCGGTAGCTAGGAATACTAGGTTAGTGCTCCTCCTGTCAGTGTTTCGGCAAACTTGTTAAGCAGCAGAGACGGTACCTGTTCTATTGATAGGTCATTACCTTTTACAGCACTTACGTAGTGGATTAGGTGGTCCTTGGGATCTGTAGTTCCGTCGTACACCCATAAGTAAGGAGGTATTTTGTGGGTTATGGGGTAGAAGTATGGTGCAGCCTCTTCCGTGTAGGGTTGTTCAACAAACCTCCCCACATCACGCTTTGGCAGCAGCTTGGGAGCACTAGGGATCTTGTCCATTCTTTCTTGGTGTTCCTTCATCTGGTCACAGAGTGACTTGTTTTCGTTTTCCATTTTCTCCATCTTGTTGAAGATGGCTGTTAGCGTGCCATAGTTGGCCTGAGTATCAACGAGCACGTTCTTTTGGTCGTACGATCTCGGGTTCTATTTCGTATGAATTATGTAAAAGTTAAAGTGTGGAGTGGTGGTTTGGCTTTTGAGTGAAACAAATAAAATAAGGAGAAAAGTTCACTATTTTGAAAAAAAATTATAAAATTACTTCAACAATGCCACTTGGATTGAAGAATATATATATATATATAGTTGTATTGTATGAAGTATAATTCTTGAGGGAGGTGGCAAATGATATTCTTGAGCTTAATGAAGTATGGGTTAATATTCGTACTTTTCAAGTTCATCAAAATCGGAGTTCAAATGGGTCATCAAATCCCCAAATTTACATTTCAAAAACCAAGCCCTAGTTTCATCAAAATTTTCAAAAATTACAGATAATCAAAGGATGAATCATCAAATAAATGGTGTTTCTAGGCCTCAAGACTTACCTCCAATCACTTCCCGTCCAAATTCCCTTCAAAATCTATTAACAAGCTCTCAAGGTGGTGCAAAAATGAAGGAAATTATGAATGAACTCGCGAAATGAAATAAATGTTTAAACCCTTCTGCCAACAGTGATTTCCGCGTTTGCGGTCCACGCACCACATCTGCGGTCTTCCTACCTCTTCTGTAGTTTCTCATTAAATTCCAGCCATCTGCCATTGGGATGCAACCTCTGCTTCGGCGAACCTTCTTTTTCCCGCTTATGCGATTCGCCTTCTGCTTCTGCAAACCCGCAGAAGAGACTCCAAAGTCCGCTTTTGCAATTACCTGCCAGGCCCCCTCTTGGCCGCATTTGCGGAACCCCTTTTGCGGCTCCTTTACCAGAAGCCTGATCCCATTTTCATGCAACAACCTTCAAAAACCTCCGTTCAACCACCCGAATTCACCCGAGGCCTCCGGGACCTAAACCAAAAGCACAGACCAACCCTAATACTTCCTTCAAACTTACTCGAATCATCAAAATGCTAACAATAACATCAAAATCCTCAAATATTATTAATTAAAACCCTAAATTTCTTAAAATCTTCTGAATTGCATATTCGATCAAAAACCCAACCTAACCACCTTCGAATGACCTGAAACTTTGCACACATATCCAAAATAACCAAACAAAGCTTAACAACTCTCGGAATCCTGTTCCGACCCCCAGATCAAAATCTCTTCTATCAACCGAAATTCGCCAGAAATTCAAACTTAGCCAATTCAAGCATAATTCTACACCGGACTTCCAAATTCAATTCCGGTTTCACTCCTAAATCATAAATCAGCACCCAAAACTAGTTGAATCATAGGAAATCCAATCCGAGCCGGATAACGCATAAGTCAACATCCAATTGACTTTTTCAAACTAACCCTCTCTTAAAGAGACTAATTGTCTCATTTACAACCAAACTCCGTCCGAATTACATGAATCTCTTCAAGCACATATAATGAACCATATAGAAGCATAAAATGGGAAAAACTGGATGGTAGCTCATGTGACGACGGGTCGGGTCGTCACATCCTCCCCAACTAAAACAAATGCGTGTGCTCGACCGGGTCAAGAAACATACCTGCAGCCTCAAACAAATAAGGATATTTTCTCTGCATCCCTTACTCGGTCTCCCAAGTGTCCTCCTCCACGGGCCGACCGCTCCACTGCACCTTCACCGAAGCTATGTCTTTTGATCTCAACTTTCGTACTTGATGACCCAAAATAGCCACTAGCTCCACATCATAGGTCAAGTCTTCATCCAACTGGATCGTGTTGAAGTCTAGTACATGAGATAGGTCCCCAACATACTTTCATACTACAAAAACATGGAACACCGGGTGAACTCCCGACAAGCTGGGTGGAAAACCTTATAACGCCTTTCATAGGAAAGACCTTCAACAAGACCTTCTCACCCACCATATAAGATACATCTCGAACCTCCCGGTCCGCATAACTCTTCTGATGCGACTGAGCCGTACGAGGTCTCTCCTGAATCACTTTCACCTTCTGTATGGCATCCTGGACTAACTTCGTCCCCAATAGTCTAGCCTTGCCGGGCTCAAAACAGCCAATTGGAGATCCACACCACCTCCCATATAAAGCCTCATACGGCGCCATCTGAATGCTGGACTGATAGAACTCACACTTAGAGAACTTTGCATAAAGCTTCTCCTCTCTTAACCTCTGTAATACCACCCTCAAGTGTTGCGCGTGCTCCTATTTGCTACGCGAGTACACAAGTATATCATCAATAAATACGATCACAAAAGAATACAGATACAATTGAAATACATTGTTCATCAAGTGCATGAATACGGCTAGGGCATTTGTCAGCCCAAATGACATAACCAGAAACTCATAATGCCCATATCTCGTCCTGAAAGCTGTCTTCATGATATCAGAACCTTTAATCCTCAGCTGGTGATAGCCTGAACGAAGATCAATCTTAGAGAATACCTTTGCCCCTTAAAGCTGGTCAAAGAAAGCCTCAATACGGGGTAGTGGATACTTGTTCTTCACTGTCACTTTGTTCAACTGTTTGTAATCAATGCACATTCTAATTGTGCCATCCTTCTTATTTACAAATAACACCGGTGCGCCCCACGGTGACACACTCAGGCGAATGACCCCCATATGTAAGAGTTCCTGCAGGTGCTCCTTCAACTCTTTTAGCTCTGTTAGAGCCATACGATAGGGAGGAACAGAGATGGGCTAAGTGCCCGGCACCAATCAATACCAAAGGCAATATCCCTATACGGCGGCATGCCTGGTAGGTATGCTGGAAATACATCAGGAAAATCCCTCACCACGGGAACCGAATCAAGACTAGGAGTCTTAGCTCCAACATCCCTTACAAATGCTAAATAGGACAAACATCCTTTCCAACCTTCCGCTAGGCCTTTAAGAAAGAGATTACCCTGCTGGGTACACAATCAGTCATACCACACAACTCGATCCTCGTAATACCCGACATAGCCAATGTGTCTGTCTTGGCGTGAAATCCACCATGCTTTATAGTAGCAAGTCTACTCGGGTCTCCAGACCCCCAATAGTAACAAGACAGGACCAATACACGTGGTCCACAATAATAGAATCGCCCACCGGGGTAGATACATGCACAGGTAACGCAAGACACCCTCCCGTAGTCCCCAAGTGATGAGCAAAGTAAGAAGATACATAAGAATAAGTGGATCCAGGATCAAATAAGACTAAGGCATCCCTATGGTTGACTAAAATATTTCCTGTGATAACAGCTTCCGAAGCAAAAGCATCTGACCTACCATGAAGAGCGTAGCAACAGGCCTGACCACCACCGGATCGGCCTCCCCCTCTGGGGTGACCCCTAACTGCCTGACCCTCACCCCTAGTCGATTGGGCGGGTGCTGAAGACACTAGGCCAGAGGATGAGGGCTGACCCCTCTGCTGAGATGAACTGGAAGAACGACGGGGACACTCCTTCCACATATGCCCAAATTCTCCACACTTATGACAACTCCATCTCACTGGGGGATAGGACTGAAGGGAACCCCTCGCACTAGAGTAACTGGCTGAAGAAATTGGTGTGATGAACCCTGAATAGATGGGGCATGAGATGAACGTTGCGCTGGAAGTGCACTCAGAGATGGCTGACCCTGCTGAGAACCCTAATAACCCCGACCATAAGATGAAGCATGGTACTCTGACCGAGCTAGCTATGGTGTCCTGAAAGAACAACCCCTCCTCTACTGAAACTGGCCCCTAAACGGAGCACCACTGGAGCTACTTGATCCTCAAGGCCACTAGATCCTCGAGCCGTCTCAATATCATTGGCTATATACACCGCCTCCTCAAAGGTGTGACTCGGACCCTCTATCGAATCATCAGAGTACGCATAGGATAAATGAGTCCGTCCACAAATATCCTAATCCGCTCCTGATCCGTCGAAAACCATACACGGGGCATAAAAAGCTAACTATGCAAATCTCACCTCATACTGTGTCATAGACATATCCCCCTGATGAAGCCACTCAAATTTCCTGCGCAACTCCTCCCTCTACGACCATGGTACCAACTTCTCAATACAGATAGTGGAGAACTCCTGCCAAGACAACAGCACTGCAGCAAGCGGCCTACGCCGCTCATATGCCTCCCACCAGGTAAAGGCTGCTCCTGAGAACTGAAAAGTGGTATAAGATACCCCACTAGTCTCTAAGATCCCTGCTATCCGAAGCATGCGGCGACACTTGTCGAGAAACCCCTAGGCATCCTCGCCCGGAATACCGCTAAAAGTAGGAGGTGAAAGCCTACTGAACCTCTCAAGACGACGCCGCTATTCAATTAGCATCATAGGCACCCTATCACTCTGAATCAAACAACTGGTAGAACAGGGGCAATTGGCTGAACTGGTAGTGCTTCCGGGGTCTCCAAACCTTGTACACCCTGCTACGAAGTGTGAGCTGCGGGGGTCTAGTGACAACCCCCGGTCTGAGATATAGTTGGTGGCATTAGCCGAGACTGCCTGAGCCAGGCTAGTGCAAACTAATAAGATATGAGCCAGGGCCTCCTAAAGACCCGGAATCACAATAGGAACTATTGATGCCTGAGCAGGTGCTACTGGAACCTCTACCGCTCGAGGCTGATCATGAATGGGGAAACTAATGGGTCGATTGGTGATGCCCCTACTGCTCTACCTCGACCACGACCACTGTCGCATCCTCGGCCTGTAGTGTGTGCCAATGGTGGTTGTCCGCCACACCCGGTGGCATGTGCACTCGCCATCTGCAAGAGAATGGAATACAGAAGTTTAGATCTCGAATCAATAAAGTCGCACGACAAGAATTTCAAGAATATAAAGTTTTTCCTAAAGGTTCTGCAGCCTCTCGAGGATAAGTATAGACGTCTCTGTCCCCATCAACGAGAATCCACTAAACCGGTTCATGACTCACGAGGCCTGGTAACCTAGGCTCTGATACCAACTTGTCACGACCCAAACCCCGGTCATGATGGCACAACACCTTGTTAGGCAAGCCCGACCAATTAAACAATCTTAATAGCAATAAATAACCACCAAATGTAAGAAATCCGGTATGACTACTATACAGTTCAAAAATCAGCAGTAAAGGCACTAAATAAGTGCTAAACATGGAAAAGAAACTGATAAAACTTCTTTGTTCCGTCCGACAAGTTACTAACACTGCTGCGGCGCGAAACTCGATCTAACATAGTATATATATATATATGTATATATATATATGTATATATATATATATATGTATATATATATATATGTATATATATATATATGTATATATATATATATGTATATATATATATATATGTATATATATATATATGTATATATATATATATATATATATAATTGCGGCGCGCAACCCTATCCAATAAATATAGTCGACTGGCGCTCAATGTGGGTGTGTGCATACTCTGTAGGGGCTCCTTTAGCCCTAGCGCTATGCAGTCTAATCCATATAATAAATCACTGTGGCATGCAGTCCGATCCATATAATATATCACTGCGGCGTGCAGTCCGATCCATATAATATATCACTGCGGCGTGTAGTTCGATCCATATAATATATCACTGCGGCGTGCAGTCCGATCTAATACATGTATTTGTATACATTGTTGCGGTGTGTAGCTCGATCCGGTATATATATATATCAAAGATTCTCACTACGGGGTCCTTGATCACTCTCAGTCAATATAGACTTGTCCTCTCGTGCCCACTCGGCTAAGACATGGTATTTCACCCTTGGTGTTACTCATATAGGGTGCAAGTTACAAAGTCCGGTTTATTTCATGATTCAAAGTTAGGGACAGGACAGATAGTGTGTGTTCAGTAGGTAAAGTGAGGTCAATCAGCTCAACATGCTCCCTAGGAGTTGTACACATCGGCACAAGACCCCAAACATGGAAAAGAGCCCAAAATATACGGATAGAAGGTCAGTCTCAGTCGAGAAGCGTAGTAAGTCATCAATCGGGATGTACCCAGATCGAGTACCCAGCAGATACATCACCATGCTCATCACACGCCGCGTGTTTTGTCTCCACATGACACCGCATAGTTCAAATACGGGGTTTCACACCGTCATTATATCATTCATAACAATTACTCACCTCAAACCGGCCAAAATCTAGCTCACCTTGCGCTTTCCTCGCAAATCAACATCCCCGGGTGCATAATTTGACTAAAATCACAAGGAATAGGTTATAATAGGCTAAATGGAAAAACCCAAATAGGAAGAACTCGAAAGACACCCAAAAATACAAAGTTGGCAAAACCCGAGGCCCGGACCCACTTCTCAAAAAATACGTAATTCACATCACAGAATTCCTCATCTCGCTAATCGAAGTTCAAATAGGTCATCAAATCCCCAAATTTACATTTCAAAAACAAGCCCTAGTTTCTTCAATTTTTACTCAAATTTCAGAGAATCAAAGGATGAATCTTCAATTAAATGGTTTTTCTAGGCCTCGAGAGTTACCTCCAATCACTTCCCGTCGAAATCCTCTTCAAATCTATCAACAAGATCTCAAGGTGGTGCAAAAATGGAGGAAGTTATGAATGAACTCGTGGAATTAAATAAATGTTTAAACCCTTCTGCCAACAGTGGTTTCCGCTTCTACGGTCCACGCACCGCATCTGCGGTTTGCCTACGGCTTCTGCGGTTTCTCATTAAATTTCGGCCATCCTCCTTTGCGATCCAACCTCCGCTTCTGCGAACCTCTTTTTCCCGCTTCTCCAGCTCGCCTTCAACTTATGCGGACCCGCAGAAGCGACTCCAAAGTCCCCTTTTGCGGTTACGTGCCAGGCCCCCTATTGGCCGTATTTGTAAAGAACAGCAGCATCTACGGAACCACATTTGCGGCTCCTTTTCCGCAGATGCGGAAATACAAGAAGCCTGATCCCATTTTAATGCACAAGCTCCAAAAACCTCCGTTCAACCACCCGAATTCACCCTCGAGGCCCCCGGGACCTCAACCAAAAGAACAGACCAACCCTAATACATTCTTAAAACTTGTTCGAATCATCAAAATGCCAACGTTAACATCAAAATCCTCAATTATGATCAATTCAAAGCCTAAATTTCTTAAAATCTTCCGAATTGCATATAGGATCAAAAACCCGACCTAAACACCTCCGAATAACCTGAACCTTTGCACACATATCCAAAATCACCTAATAAAGCTACAACAACTCTTAGAATCCTATTCTCACCCCTGGATCAAAATCTCACCTATCAACCAAATTTGCCATAAATTCAAACTTAGACAATTCAAGCCTATTTATACGCCAGACCTCCAAATTAAGTTCTAGTTTCACTCCGAAGTCATAAATCATCACCCGAAACTAGTCGAATCGTCAAATGTCCAATCTGAGCCCTATAACTCATAAGTGAATATTTGATTGACTTTTCTAAACTAAGCCTCTCTTAAAGAGACTAATTGTCTGTTTCCAACCAATCTCTGTCTGAATTACTTCAAACTCTTCAAAAACACATAATGAAACATATATAAGCATAAAATGGAGAAAACGGGATAATAGCTCACATGACGACGGGTAGGGTGGTCACATGTATCCTACCCGATCTGCAGCCTGTATTACAATGAAGTTCTTTTATTGTTATCAATCTACAATAACTCCTGCTGGTCACTGATAATCTCTTCATTCCTTTTTGGACTGTGAGGTGCTACCACAGCAGATGCATCAGTGAGATTTAAATTTGACACCACCTTTTCAGATAAAATATTCAAAGAAGCATTCGATGGAATAGTAGATGGCCCTTGAAAAATCTGTGCAATATCAGTATTTGGCCTTGAATGAGCTACTGTAACTGGACCATAGGAAGCAGAAACAAATATTTGTCTTGTTCAATCACATTAGGTTGAACCCCTTCAATGTGTCGTCCTGCAAAATTCGCATTCAAGTACTCCCTGGAATCTCCTCCTAATTTAGCCAAATTGCCTCATGCTTCAGATTCTTGAACATGAACTGTTTGTTCATTAAATTCCTCTTCCTTCCAATTACACGATTTTACATCCTGACCTTAATGATTGCAGTGCGTGCACTATTTAGGTAAATTATCAAACACGATCTGCTGGTCATATTCAACTATTTTTCCAGAATTCATATCTACTATTTTGATCTTAATATTCTTAGGATGTTTGTCCATTAAATTAACAGACTTTAATCGTGCCGTACTAGGTCGCGTTCGATCTTTTGTAGCCTTATCTCTTGCAATAGGCTTTCCCACTACAGATTCGAGGGACATTAATGATTTTTTTTTTGCAAAGAAATTTGTTGGCAGATTAGGAAAGGATATCCAAACCACAACTTTTGATGCTTCTTCTCGGTGGTTAAATCCCATTGTCCATGGGAATGTCCTAAATAAGAACTCATCTCCTTTTGCCTTAACAAAGCCTGTTGTTCTTGATACCACATTAGCAAAATCTTCAAATAGATCGAATCTTACTAGGATATGCCAATATTCTAGCCGTCTTATGTTGCAATGACCTTTGGCATCTAACTGCTTCGGCAAAATCTGTCTCAGCTCTTGAAGCCCATGCTTTCCATGTGAAAATTAAATTGCAACTGCTTTTTGAAGACCTTCCTCCCTAGTGAATGAATTCACTTCATCTACTATCAATTTGAAAGTAGGTATTCCATGCTCAACCGTGACCGGACACAGTTCCAGTTTTGAGTTTGCTGCGGCAGATTGTTGTACAACAAATTGCGATGCATATGTTTGTTTGTAACCGAGAGAAATTTTATTTTTAGAATTGTTTTGAATATCCTCTCCCACATCATAAGGCTGAGGAGAGGACGATGCTTCCATGATTGTCTTATATGTCAAGCAGAATTCATCGCAACGATGCTAGCAAAAGGAAAAAGCACTGGAAATTTATAAATATGAGGGAGCTATAGTGAATCGATGATTATAAAATTTAAGATATAGGAAAATTAGTTATAGATTTGAGGCAAAAATAAATTGGGGATTGTTCGCAAAGATAAGGGGATCTTGTGATACAAATTTTGTGACAATCCACCACCGATTTCCGTCGATATGCCCGATGAATAGTAATGGAAAGACTATTCACCTGATGAATAGTAGCTGATCGCTCAGATCACCTGGAGTTATTCAACCTCCCTACAAGTAATTAAAAGAAAATTGCCAAAATTCCAAACCCAAAATATTAATAATTCAAAAAAATGGGTTTTTTTTTTGTGATTTTAAATTTTTTGTAAAGCACTAATTTACTAATTATTCAACAAAAATATAAAATTAAGTCCTAAATGCAAATGCAATGTATTTTTGTATTTGTATGATTTAAATAAAATTAATCATGTACACAAAATTCAAACAAATAGAAACATTCTACATTAATTATTAAAATAACAAATATTTAAAAGAAAACATCAAAAAATTGAATTCTGTAGGAATAATTCATGTGCAGAAACAATCACGTGCGCACAACTTTCCCTCTTTCTCGGAGGCACAAAGGATTTTCGAGCAAAGATAAAATGAGCAATTATGAGGGAGTTTTTCCTATCTGAAACTCCATGAGAAGTATTTTAAAAAGAGTCTGACCGAACGCTGCTTCAAAGGTTGCCTAGATATCCTTGGTATGAGAACGTGATTCTTGCCCTATATGAATTACTCCCATAAATTCAAAACAAAATAATTTCTTTCAGTGTTTGTAATTTGCTGGAATTTTGTGGCTTTTTGTTAATTGTTTGCATTTGTTTGTGCATGTTTATTTTATTTTAATTAATAAAAAATGCAAAAATTTATTCATTTTGATATAGGACTTAATTTTTACATATTTACATTAATTAGTAAGTTAAGTTGTTTGTTTAAAATGGAAAAATCACAAAAAGGACTCATTTTTTCATTTTTACTTAGATTTGAATTTTGTAATTTTCTTGTTAATTTTAATTTGGAATTAATTAATTATTGTAAATATAACGTTGAGTAATTAGTTTTATTTTGGAATTAATCTACTTTAATAGTTAAATTAGGATTTAAACCAATTTGAAAAAATAAAATTTGAAATAAAAGGGAGAAAGATTAAGAAGGCTGTTTTATTTTTTCGCTAATTTCGTACCAGCCCAAACAACCCCTCCTAAAACCCATTTCGTATCCAGCCCAAGTCCCCCACATACCCGGTCCATTCCTCAGTTCTAAACAAGCCTGTCAACCGGTTCCACCGGTCCGGTCCGGGTCGATTTTTTTTCGACCCGTCCGGTTACCGGTCTGGGCCGGGCCGGGTCCAAATAGTGCTGGGTTTAACCGGGCTAGGTTGTTAGGGGTTAAGATTGAACCGTACGGGTTACGGGTTGTAATGGTCCGGGCCGGGTCGGGTTTCGTTATTTTGTATTTTTTTTTTAGAATTATGTATAAATATTAAGTTATATTAATACTTTGTAATAATTGAATGAAAACAACAAAAGATGGCGAAAAAATTGCACTTATTGCAAGTGCTACTTTATTTCTCAATTTCAAATTAATAAGTAGATAATGAAATGTTTACATTTTTTATAGTGAAGTAGTAATTTCAAATGTTTTGCATCACTTCATCAGTTCATCACTTCATCTTCATCATAATCAATATCTCCAAGTTAAAGTTCTTCGTCTTCTGGGCTATGAAGTATGAACTGTGAAGTGTGAACATCTTCCTTTCCTGATTTCTTCGTTCCGATCGATCTAATCCAATCTCTGAAACAAAGTACAAACAGTCAAACATACTAAAAGTCTAAAACTTACAAATCATTGCTTCCCATAATTATTGACCCATTCTATAGGATGGACAGCTCTCATATGTCTTGTAAATGGTCCAGTCCCTCCTAAATTTCCTTCGGTCAAATGTTGAAAAGTTTCGTTACAAATTTTGCACTTAATACTATAAGTACCTTCTATTATTTCAAAAAAATTCCATACCCGACTTCTTCTTTTACGATTAGAAGTCGGGTGATCATTATTACTAGTACTACCAGAAGCTACAGGATTAGCATCATTATTGACCCATTCTATAGGATGGACAGCTCTCATATGTCTTGCAAATGGTCCAGTCCCTCCTAAATTTCCTTCGGTCAAATATTGAAAAGTTTCGTTACAAAATTTGCACTTAACACTATTAGTACCTTCTATTATTTCAAAAAAATTCCATACCCGACTTCTTCTTTTATGATTAGAAGTCGGGTGATCATTATTACTAGTACTACCAGAAGCTACAGGACTAGCATCATTAAACATATTGTAAAAATGAAAATATAAGCTTAAATTAAATATGCAATTAAAATATTAAATAAGAGAAATAGTTGGAAAGAGTGCACCGAATTCTACAATAAATTGAGCACTTGATTACGCAAATCCGGTGTTACCACGAACAAACGTCAAGCAAGTATTTCAATGTTGAACACTTGAACTTCAAGCTTAGAATTCCGATTTCCGAATGAGAAATTACGATAAATTAAATTCGGGAAAACAAAGACAATAAAATTATAAAATTAGAATATGAATTCTTGAAAATTGAAGAGAAGACAGTGATTGATAATTTGAGAATTGAGAGAGAGATTGATAATTTTGAGTGAGGAAATGAAGAAGAGGGGAGGGTATTTATAGATTTTAAGAAGGGTTAATAATGTAATTTAATAAATACAAAACAAAAACAAAAAAGTGGCCATTTCTGAAAATACTCCCGTTGGCCAACGGTTCTGGACCGTTGCCAACGGTCCTGTGGGGCCCACATGCTCAGAAAAACTTTTTTTTTTAAAAATTTTTTTTTGACCGTTGTACCGGTCCGGTCCCGGTCCGGGTCGACCGGTTCAAGCACTGTTTTGCTTACCGGGCCGGTCCGGTCACGGGTCTTAATCCTAAAATCCTAACCGTTCTAACCCCTCCCCCCCAACCCAGCCCAGCCCACCCCTTAAGAACCGGTCCGGTCCGGTCCCGGTTTATATCGGGCCGGTCCGGTTCGGTCCCGGGTCAACCTGGACCGGTTGACATGCTTAGTTCTAAATGGTGCCGTTTTGGTCTGAGCCCTTGATCTCTACTGATCGAGCGACTTGGAACTGACCTCTAAAAACTATTTAACCGTCCTAAAAGACCCCTACCCCCCCCCCCAAAAAAAACTCATCTCTCTCTCTCACCCTGCTACTCCCTCATCAGAGCCCTGCAACGTAACCGCCTCCACCGCCTACCACCCATGACAAATCGGCAACGGCGGCGGCCGACGATTAATCGTCACAAAAACTACACCACACCCTCTTTTTCCTCTCCTCTTTCCGAATCCATAACCTTTTTCCCTCAATTTCCACCCAAACTCCTTAAAAATTCAAAACCCTAGCCGTCGCCTCCGCCGTAGCCGGCGGCGCCACCACCCAAATCTCACCAAAATAGCACCACATAATCATCCTGACCCCCTCATACCAATTCCATCATTGGTTTTTCTCAAATAACCTCAGAAATTCTCGAATTTTAAAATATAGAAGTGAACCCTAATTCCAAATACTCAAATCGACGGGCCTGCTGAGGATTGTGGTCTTTAATAGACATTGTTCGTGTGTTTTCATATGAAAACACACGATTAAGGTTTATTTCATTTAATAAATCGAAGATTCCGTCCATATTTTCAAGTTTTCATGTTATATGTACTGTTCTGGGATTTCTTTTTGTTTTGAATCATTTTTATTTTTTATTTAGTACATCTTACATGCATATTGATATTATGTACCCTATTCTCATTTCTTCATGCAGTGTCCACTTGTTTTTTATTTTTCTATCCTATGTGATTAATTTAGGAATAAATTAGTTGAATTAGTCTGTCTATTTTCTCTTCCTTTATTTTATTTTTATTTCTATAGTTTTGTTTTGTTCTTTAAAGAAATGTTTGGTTAGTATACTAAAAATGGCCATTTGGCCAAGAATGAATCCATACTAGAAAATCAGCATGCCTAGTAATAAATTCACTTGGTTCTATCACGACCCATTGAATTGGGTCGTTTGGCCCAAAATCTTGCTTGGTAGACTAGAGGTAAATTCAGGGTGCTCGGGAGCAACTTAGGCAATTCATTTTAGGAAATCTTGGAGTAACAGAAAGAGAAGCTTCTAGGTTAGGGTTTTTATTTGAATTTCAGGATTTGGGCAGTATGAACTTGAGGAAAAAGTCAATATTTTAGGGATTTCTAAGCTAAAATGAAAATATCAAAAGGTTTAAAGTGCAAATCTAGATCTCTTTTAGGCACCCCTGAGACTTTCTATAAAGGCATCTTTTATTCTTTAGCAAGGGAGATTTTTTTTGAGAGCTAATACCCAATAAATACAAAAGTCTGCATAGATTTTATTATTTCATCATATCTGAGAGCTTAAAAAATAAGTTGGTTTATTTTTCTGTGATATATGGCAGTTTTAATTTTCTAAACAAATCTCTAACTCTCTTTAGGGATAAGATGAAATGAAATTAAGTGTTTCTCAGTGGTAGTTTCTGACTTGCTTTAGTTTTATTTAGCGGAGACTATTTTTGTTTCTTCCATACTCCTTGGTTTATATTGATCCTGTGGTGCTGCTGCGGTCTCTTGATCTCTCATTTTCTCATAGTTTTTGTTTGTTAAATCAGGTACACACTCCTGCAACTTGGAGAAAAGAGATGTAAAAAAGGAATTCTTAATGTTTTGAGTATTGTATGATTAGCTTCTAGTTAGTTATATGCCTTCTCTATGTATCTTGCCTTTTCTTTTGCATATCTATTCTGTTGAATGTTATTATGTGAGTTGATTCTGTGAGGGTTGGGACAATTTAGAACTTGTTAGGAACCATGTTATGTGTATAAAGATACTCAGCATTTATACTAGCTTTCATTGTGTAAATTAACTACAAATGGACTATGTAGATGTTGTTCTAGCTGGTTTAGTGTTGCTTTTCTTCATAAAGTGATTCCAGTGTCTGAATGAGCTTAGCTAAAAATCGTAGGAAGATTGAACGGTTTACACAGCAGTTTGAGATATGAAAATCGAAGAATGGACATAACTGGTTAAGTTTTCATTGGTTTTCGATAGTTATAAGTTGGTGGTTTCTTCATTAGCAACTGAACCTATTTTATGAATATATTGGCATAGAGTATTATTCAATTGGTCTGAGTCACCCTTTGCTACCCAATAGATTTAATTGATCAATTCTATAGGTTTATGATTTACAAAGATAATAATGCAAGAGCTTTTTGTTATCATTTCTCAAACCTGTTGATTTATGCTGTTACACGGGTTCAACATGGAACTCAGAAATCTATCGCCTCTACCTTGAATTGCTTGCTTCAGGTCTATTGGGCCTGAATATGAAAGAGCAGGTTGGAATAAGGATAAGGCATTAAGCCTCGGTTCTAAATCTCCATCATTTCATAATAGTACGAGCTAAATTGGGCCTGTTATTGAGTTGGGCCGAAACTATTTAAACTCATGAGTTCTATAACAGCAGTATGTCATGGGGCTTAGTTTCGTATGGAAAAAGCTGATGCCAGGTCTAATAATTCGAGGTGAGCCATAATTAGATAACTCATAGTTTGTGACCCTCGTAATTTAGTTTAGAAACCTTTTGATTTGAATAAGTTGAGGTGCTCCGAGCCAAAGAAAATTCAAAAATTGCTTGGCCCTCTTTAATTATATCGTTAAAATATTTAGAACATGGGGCAAGCCATTTAGAAAATTTTCATGGCCTCCCACAAAGTTAACAATGCGTTACTAGCTTTAGGCGCATTTTTTAATAATTTTACCTTCCTAAACTCGGGTGTGCATTTCATGTGATCCAAATCCAAATCCTAATATGTTGAATAAAATGTGTTTCGAATTGCAGGTTCATTTCATGTGACGCGATCCAATGATACGTTTTAAGCGACATTTAATTTTCTTTTAAATTAATTAAAAGCGGTAAATATAACAATTGAGCTACCACGCTAGAACTACGAAACTCGGAAATGCTTAACACCTTCTCATGGGTTAAAAAAATTCCTTATTTAGATTTTTGGTTTGCGGACTGTTATACAGATTCATTCTTTCACTCAATTCATTATTTTAAACCAGTGACTTGGGACACCATAAATCTCCCAAGTGGAGACTCGGATTTTGTAATAATAAATCCCGTTTTGATCGTCCTTTAATTTGAAAAACTCCTTTATGCCCTTACGAGGTGTAGACAAAAAGAAGGTGTGACAGCTCTAGCTACTCTACTGGGGACAAGAACCCCATACTTTTGTTCATGGTTCAAGAATTCGAGCATAGATAAATTGTTATATTTGGCTTTATCTGATTTTTGTTACATGTTTGGGCCTAACGTGCTAAATGTTGCTTTTACTTCTTTGATAGTATGTGAATTGTATATAAATTGTTATGAAATCCATCTTCTCTTTGAGTCTTCTCAATCATGAAGAATGGTGGACTTCGTGGGACATCTTTTCCCTCTAGAGTCCAATTCCATTTTAGAACGAGGTTTGGATAAGTTGCTAAGCCGATGAAGCTTTTCTATTCCTGGTACACTGCCTCCTCCTCTGCTCGAGCTGTCCGCTCGGATAGGCCAGGTGTAGTACAACAAACCCAGATTTTGAACCTGGAATAACTCAGCCTCATTATGGATCCCTAGTAGGAATGTTTATTTGCCTCATGTTCATTTCACTTTTGAGATCAAAAAAAAGGGTTGGGTCTGTCTAAGACATGTGTACCTCAAATATATATGTCCATCCTGATGCATCTTACTTGCTACTTGTGCATTTATTTGCTGCAGACTTGCATGCTGACTGACTTTTGGATATCGGGAAAATTGCAAAAAAAAAAGAGAAAAATAGCAGTGTAGAGGAATAAGAGAGTTAATCACCTATTTTGAAAATAACATTGCCCAAATAGTGTGGAAACTCTGTCAAATTTTTGATAAAATATAAAAAAGAGAGGAAAATGTTTCAAAAAAAAGTTTATTTTATTTTTCAATATATAACGAAAAAGAAAAGAGTCTTACTTTATAAATAATTTGTTTTATTTGCCGATGAAATTAAAAAAATAGATAAGAAAAAATATTTTTGTTTTAAAAAATAGTTAGTTTTATTTGCTGATTCGCACATTGTGAGGGATACGTAGGCAACCCACATCGGGTCCAACTTCCCTTTTTGCAAAAATAGCCTCAAAAGATCAAAGATTTTGTTTTTATTTGAAAATAATTAAAGTGATTCCATTCTTGTAAAAAATAGCCGAATGTCCTTAAAAGTGTGCCGGAAGGCTGTTTTTGCAAGAACAGCCACCTTTGGTCATTTTTCAAGGTATTGGCTGGTTAGTTGACTCAACCATAAAATCATCGTTCTGAGGTGCTGAAAGGTCATGTTCGTGAAACCGAGTCTTTTATTTTAATTTGAAAAAACAAAAAAAAATTATCATGCCAAGATCGGATATCATTGAAGCTTTAATACCTTTTTAGGACCCGACTCGCATGGTATTTTGCTTCTCGTACTTTGAGCTTATACCCACGCTAGAGGAACTCGCGGGTTATGCAGGCCTAAATGGAAACCTGGGACGTCAATATTCTTTGTCACCATGACCGGTATCCTCGCACCAAATTTTGGATCTACTGAGTATTAGTCGGAATGTTCAGAATGGGGACTTATCTAAAGGATGTTGTACTCTCCTGTTCTTGTATCAACGTTATGGTAATTCTCGAGGATTCGAATAGCTGATCCTTTGATTGATTCATGCTGGAAATAGAAACGGTAGGGAAGCAAGCCGAGGTTTGGCGTTCATAGTAGCATTCTTAGGGGTTGTGGTCTGTCCACGAGAAGATGGTAAGATAGAGATAGGCCTTGTAGGGATGATCGATGTTGCAATAAAAAATTCCAACAGTACCGTGGTTCCCTTGATCATGCCAGAAATCTACAGAGCCTTAACTATATGCCGGGGGGGGGGGGGGGAGGGGCATTTTTCCAATATTGCAATCTATGAGTTCAATTGTGGACGCAAGAACACCTCTGTCACCAGGTGGGATATGTGAATTACGATTTGACTAGGTTAAGCTGCATCAAAGAATTTGAAAAACGAGTAATGGGTGTGGAGTTTCCTGAATGTACTGAAGCTTGGCTTTTACAATTGAGATCCTTGACTGCCGATAAAATTGAATGGGCATTTGGATGCCTTCATGTCACCGAGGCGGTATACATGTCGGTTGGAGAGTGTTATAATATTACAATGGCCATTCGGAGTATCTAGACATATGCTCCCCACCTTATTGTGCCAATTAGGAAGGTTTCAAGTCGTCCCCAGTGATCAATACTTGAGTAATCATGTCATTGAGTTGGGCGCAAAAGGTGAATTTCCAAAAGATAAATTTTGCAAGCTATTGAACGAATGTTGATTTTTTGAGGTAGGAACCATGGTCCGAGATCTAGCTAGAGTCAAAGTGGACCCTAAGTATCATGTCTGGTTTGGGAAAAGATTCAAGATTCCGCATAGACGTGCTAAGAGGGCCCATGTTCCGCAATGTACTCATGACTCACAACAACTATGGGGTTGGTTGGCAAAATAAGAAAGCTACATGGCTACAATAGGAAAACTGGAAAAGAAAGTCAGGGAACTGCAATTTCAAAATGGTTTACAGGCCGACGCGGATGAGGGCGAGATGACGAAACTGGCCAAAGAAAATGAGGCCATTCGGGCCCAAATTGAGAAAATGAAGGTGATGGCAGAAAACCCTATCCGAAGTGCCAAAGATGCAAAACTGATAGATAATTTGAGGCAGAAAGTGAATGACTATAGTTTTATATGAAAAAAGCACAAAGCGAACTAGCTAGGGCTCGGAAACAATTGGCTTATAATGAGGTAGAACGAGCATGTCTTGTTAATTAGTTGAAAGAGGAGTACAACAATAAGGTAGCGAGGATAAAGAAAAGGGTCATCACTATGGACAACAAATAAACCAGACAAGCAAAAGACTTCAAGGCTGAAAGAAAACAGTGCTACGCAGCAATGTCACAACTCGAAAGCGATTTGCGAAAACTTCGAGAGCAGAATCAGGTAGCCGAGCAAAATTTCGGAGCCATAACTGAGCATATTGGGCGGTTATTGCAAGGTAAAGGTTTAATAAGAGAGAGAATCAGAAGAATAACCAATTACATCACAATGAAGTGCAGTAGTTGAGAGGACGTGACTAGATCTATGTTCTTCGCGACTGTGATGATGTTTGTTCTCCAAGTAATAGAAGATCTCCACCACCTCCAAGGGGATTTAGCTTGTCGGCCAGTGGCAAGGCCGAATGATGCCCCGTGGGCCGCATGAGCAATTGAGGCGCTAAAGTATTCATGATTTCTTGATTCTATATTGTCTTTCTATCAATGTCTGTCAATATGTCCTTGAGTTTGTATTTCTTTTATCAGAGTGTGTGGGTTGTTTTGTTTTTAGAGTTTGTATTTCGTTTTGAGTGAAAGTTGGTTTGTTTGAGTCTGTTAGTTATCAAGTCTTTGTAATCAAATTTTGTTTTAATGAAATTTTGAAAATACCAAAAAATGTGTTTTATTTATTTTACATTTTTGATCTCCAAGAACTACGCTTGGTCTAATTTATGCGGAGATATGAAACCTAGGCAATATCCATAGTATTCGACCGTCACCAAATTTAAAAAGGAGAGAAAAAAAGAGAGAAAAAACAAGAGAAAAAAGAAAAACAAAAAGATAAACATTTGAAACCAAATGAAAGAAATAGTGGCAAAACAAGAGGTAATGAGAGAATAAGGACAAAGATAAAATAAAGTGAAGAACAAAAGAAAGAGAGAGAAAGAAAGAAAAAGAAAAAAGAAGAATTTGCAATCGGAAATATGGAAAGCCGGGATGACGCAAGCATGCCAGGAAAATACATAATAGAAACGGTTAACTACTTATTATGCATTCATTCCCCAAACGTTATGTTATCAAATATTTTAAATCCCTAGCCACTAACCAAGTTGTTTTTCATGTACTGAGTTTAGGCAGGTGGTTAGTTGATCATTATTATGGCAACCCTTCCTACAATATCCTGTCAAAAGACAAGCTTAAAATGACAGGAGAGGAATTAGATACCAGTATTGTGGACCCATCAAAAGAGGTGGAGGTGGTGAATGTTAATGCAATGAAAGAAGAAATGCATAAGTTGAAGCAACAAATGGATAAAATGCATCAGGCCTAGGTGAAGGGGTAGCTAGCACCGATTTATCCCGCCAATCCAGATTATATCCCACATTTTGCTCAATCATAGGAGGCTCCTACTGTGAATTTATCTCCAGCCGTCCCTCTCTGCCAACAATGTTATGCCACCACATCCTACACTCCCCAAGCTCCACCACCCAAACAAAACCCTCCTCTACCAATCATACTTGTCTTTGTGGCACCTCCTCTTGACACATTGCAAAGATCATCTAGTGAGACACTGTTTCAAACTCACGATAGCCAGTATTATCCTCCTGAGCTTTACTTTAAAGATCCTAAGCAATATTTCTAAACCCCTTACTTTGAGTTTCTGGCGGAAACTGAAAAGCCACCTAAGAGCCCGGAGCAGGAAGAGATATTTTGAAAAGTAAAAAGCCCGGAGCAATCCTTTAGGAATATGCAAGGATTGGGTTGCAAAGTTAGTGCGCCCTATAAGGATTCGTGGTTTTTCCCAGATGTTCAACTACCTCCAAGGTTGAAGATGCCTATGTTCGATCTATATGACGGGCATAGTGATTCGGTAGCACATGTGAGGGGGTTTTGCAGTAGGATGAGAGGGGAAGGAAGAAAAGATAAGTTACTGATGGTGCACTTCCGCTAGAGTTTGAGTGGGTCTGCATTGGAATGCTATACACGACAGGACCATGGTAGGTTGTACACCTAGGATGACTTGGCACAAGCATTTGCCTGCCACTTCCAGTACAATATTGAAATCATTCCAGACCACTTATCATTGATAAAACTCGAGAAGAGTCCGGGGAGAGTTTTAGAGAATATGGGTTCCGTTTGGAGGGAGAGGCTGCTTGGGTAGTCCCTCGTATGAAAGAGAGTGAGATGGTCGATAACTTTTTGTAGGCTTTGGATCCAACATTTTTTGGTAACTTGGTGACATCGACTGGCAAGTCTTTTAATAAGGTTGTAAAAATGGGATGCATGGTCGAGGAGGGACTTAAGTCCGTTAATACCATGAGTTATTCAGCATTCAATGTAACCACCTAGGCCATTCAGAGTGGCACTGGGGTGTTCTGAGGAAAAAGAAGAAAGAAGAGGTTGCGACGGTTGAGTCCGGCACCTGGTTTGGATATAGCAGCCCAAACCCCTGCTATAACCCACCCCGCCCCGCACAAATATTACCCCCACAATCCATATAGCCCTCCACAACACTACTACCCATCGCCAGGTCCTCACGTTTCCATCCATCATGCACAAACCTAACCCAAACCCCGGCTCACGCATAATGGCACGCGCAAGCTCCACAAAATCCATACCCACCCCACAAAACACATATTCACCCCAAGAGACTACAAAAATCCCCCCCGGAGCAGGTTTCAAACCAAACCAAGCCTTCAAGAATGACATATTACATAAGCAAAAGACTCTCAATCCACTAGGAGAATCATGCACCAGTCTATTCCACAGGTTAAGGAAGTTGGACGTGCTGAATCCAATTGAGCATAAAATGCCAAATCCCCCTCCTAGAAATCTTGACCACTCAGTAAGATATGGGTATTGTTCAAGAGCCACAAGGCATGAACAGAGAAGTGTTGGAAATTGAAAAAAAATGTTGAAGATCTTATTGAAAATTATCAGATCGAGGCTCAGGCCCAGAGACGCCGAGTATCAATATAAATATGTTGTCGGCTCACCATGAGACTCGTATGATTGAGTTGATACACAGGGGATAGGATCCTAAGTAACCCTTGCAGACCGTAATGATGATCCGTTCGAGAGAAACCGGTTGGAAGGAAAAGGTAACCAGTGGCAAATTGGTGGTTCATTTTCAAAGGGTAGACAACAAGCCAACTGTGGTAGCTGAGAAAAGAGCATCAACTATTGTTGCAAAGAAACCAGAAAAGGCTAAGGTGGTGGTACCAGGGGTACTAAGTAAACCCGTTGTGGTCGTGAAAAGTGCTCGCACAAAGATTGTCATTATAAAACCAGTAACTCAGTTGCTAGTGATCAACAACAAGGCTAATCCATGGAGTTATGAACAAGTGGTAGTAACGTATAAAGGGGAAACAGATCAGGGAAGAAGTTGGTGAAGTTCAGAATATGACTCGTTCAGGAAAGTGCTTTGCCCCCGAAGAGTTAAGAAAAGCAAGAATCCCAAAAGATAACCCGATGTTGGTTAAGAAAGTTGTAACAGAAGAGCAAACGTAAGAATTCTTTATGAAGGTGAAAGTACATGATAACTCTATTCTGGAATAGTTGAAGAAGACATATGCCCAAATCTCATTGCTGATCCATCCTAATGCATCGTAGGGCGCTGATGAAAATATAGAATGAGGCCCATGTCCCTGGCAAGATCTTAGTGAATAACTTGGAGAAGATAGCAAATATGTTTTTTTAGGTGAATTGAGTGACTTTCTCCTACGTTGAGTCACATGTGGAGGGCACGGAACATAATATGGCCCTTTATCTGATAGTGAAGTGCGAGGACTCCATAGTCACCCGAGTTTTGGTTGACATTAGGTATAGCGCAAACAGTTGTCCTCTTTACATGTTGAACAAGCTGAAGGGAGATAGTGATAGAATTTGTAGGAACAAATTTTTTCTGCGAGGTTTCGACGGTGGGGGCAAAGATTTAGTGGGCGACATAATACTAGAACTAATAATCGGGCCAATGGAGTTTACTATGGAGTTTAAAGTACTAGATGTGGATGTCTCTGATAACCTTTTGCAGGAACGACCATGGATTCACGCCGCCAAGGCGGTGCCATCTACATTGCATCAAATGGTCATATTCGAGTGGGACAAACATGAGATTGTGGTGAACAATGAAGATAATATGTGCACTTTGAGTGATGCCATTGTGCCTTTCATAGAAGTTGACGACAAGAAGGTGTCGTGGGTCTACTAAGTATTTGATGTGGAAAAGGTCCTAGAAAGGAAGAGCATCCGAGTTCCTAGATTAACAGCTGCGACTGTCATGGTGGCCACGGAAATGCTAAAGAACGGGTTCAAACCGGGTAAAGGTTTGGGTTCTGCCCTTCAAGGCATTGTGCGGCCAATTTCTTTTCCCAAGAATCTTGATACGTTTAGATTGGGGTTCAAGCCCACAGTTGCGGGCGTAGGGCGGGCCGTAAAAATGAAGATGAGGGCCTGGGTCCTTCCCAAGCCCATCCCACGATTGTCCAAATCATTTGTCAGGCTGGGTATAAGGAAGCAACTATTGTCAAAAGTTCCTGGGTTATTGATTGGTGCTGATGGAGACTTGGAAAAGGTGTTCGAACAATTATTCGCTAAGGTTAACATGGCTGAGACCCGAGAAAGGTCAAGCAAAGCAGATGTGAAGTTCTTCGGATCGCATGCAAAAGTCAATATTGGGAAGCTACTCCTCTTCCTACTCAGAGGGAGTCTTGGTAGTGGGTTTGGATTTTCTTTAGTTGTCTTGATTATTCCAGGGTTTGTAATTCAGATATTATGTTCCGTCCAATTGGATGTGTTAAAACCATGTTATCTTTATATTCAACGAAATGCAATTGTCTTTTTTTCTTCATTCCTAATTTTAGTTTTATTTTCTTTTCTTCTACGTACAATTCTTTTTATGCTGATATCAACGACATGGCATGCATGAGGAAGCTTTGGCCCAGTTTTAAAAGCCAATCTACCTCAAAAACAATAATACAAAAAATTGATTGCGATGACTAGTTGGAATGATGATGCGGAGGCCTATGAAGAAATTTATAAGGAATTACGTCATTTTTAGGAAAAGACCAAACCAAATTGGAACGATACAGAAGAAGTTAATCTATGGGACCAAGGTAATGTCCGTGAAACTAAAATAAGCGTTCACCTAGAACCACAACTCAGGTAGGAGATAGTAAAAGCACTATTCGAATACAACGATATTTTTGCATGCTCATAAGATGATATGTCTGGTGTAAGCACTAATTTCGTGGTTCACAAATTGCCCACGGACCTGGCATTCCCTCCCGTCAACCAGAAATTGAGGAAGTTCAAAATGTATATGAGTGCAAAGATCAAAGAAGAGGTCACCAAGAAGTTCCATGCAAAATTTATTCGGGTCGAGAGGTATCCTACCTGGCTATCCAATGTTGTGCATGTACCAAAGAAGGATTGCAAAACTAGAGGGTGTGTTGATTATCGGGATATCAACAAGGCGAGTCTAAAGGATAATTTTCCAATGCCATAAATCCGCATATTGATTGATAATTGTGCCAAACATGAGATTGGTTCTTTTGTGGATTGATACGCGGTTTATCATCGGATCTTAGTGGACGAGGAAGATGCAGAAAAAACGACGTTCATCACACCGTAGGGAACGTACTATTATCGGGTCATGCCATTTGGTTTGAAAAATACTGGAGCAACCTATATGAGTGCAATGACAACAATATTCCATGATATGATAAATAGGGAAATCTAGTTGTATGTGGATGATGTAATCATGAAGTCTAGAAGCAGTATTACCATGCGAGGGATATGAGGAAGTTCTTCCAAAGGCATGTAGGTAAAATCTCTAGCTCAATCCTACAAAGTGCGCTTTTGGGTTGCCGTCTGGAAAGTTGTTGGGGTTCATATTCAGTCGCCGGGGTATTGAACTAGACTAATCAAAAATCAAGGCTATCCAAAAATTTCCACCTCCGAGGAACAAGATCGAGGTGATGAGTTTGTTGGGGAGATTGAATTATATCAGCAAGTTCATTGCCCAGCTCACGAACACTTGTAGCCAATCTTTAATCTGTTAAAGAAAGACGTTGCAGTCAGGTGGACAAACAAATGTCAAGAGGATTTTGATAGGATAAAAGGGTATTTGTCGAACCCACCCGTGTTGGTCCCGCTAGAACCAGGGCGACCTTTAATTCTTTATTTTACGGTTTTGGACAATTCATTTGGCTACATATTGGGGCAACATGATATCACTCATAGAAAGGAGCAGACATTATTATTATCTTAGCCAAAAATTCATCTTATGAGGTTAAGTATACTCATCTTGAAAGGACATGTTGAGCCCTAACTTGGGTAGCACAAAAGTTGAAGCATTAATTGTCATCTTATACTACTTACCTCATATCTCGCCCGGATCCATTGATGTATATCGTTCAGAAGCCCATGCCCACAGGAAGGCTTGAAAAGTGGCAGCTCCTACTTACAGAGTTTGACATCGTCTATGTAACGCAGACTACAATGAAAGCAAATGACTTGGCGGACTATTTAGCTGAGAATCATGTTGACGAAGACTATGAACCTTTAAAAAGTTATTTTCCTTATGAAGAGGTGATGCACATTGATGAGTTGGAATAAGTCAAGTAGTCAGGTTGGAAACCTTTCTTTAATGGGGCTGCAAATATGAAAGGGGTGGGGATAGGGGTAGTACTCATTTCTGAAATAGGGCAACATTACCCTGTCACGACTCAACTTCATTTCTAATGTACTAATAACATGGCAAAGTATGAGTCATGTATCTTGTGGGTGTCCAGGATGTCTTGGTCATAGGTGACTCAGACCTACTGTTAACCCAATTTTTAGGAGAATAGGAAACACAGGACTTGAAGCTTATATCGTACTAGCAATTTATGCATGATATTTGTTTACGGTTTCAATTAATAGAGTTCAGGCAGATTCCAATGATTCATAATGAGGTTGCTGATGCTTTGGCTACTTTGGCGTCAATGTTGCATCATCCAGATAAGGCTTATGTGGACCCTTTGGAGATTCATGTCTGCGATCAGCATGCTTATTGTAATGTGGTGGAAGAGGAACTTGATGGTGAGCCGTGGTTATATGACATCAAGGAATATATAAGGACGGGGGTATCTCTGGTACAAGCCACGGGTGATAAAGAAAGAGCAATTAGGCAGTTCGCAAGCGAGTTTTTCTTCAGCGGAGGGGTTTTGTACAAAAGAAATCCTGATCTTGGGTTGCTGAGATGTATAGATGCTAGACATGCCATTATGACAGAAGTACATTCTGGAGTATGTGGACAGCACATGAGCGGTACATATTGGCCAAAAAAAATCTTCGAGTAGGTTATTTTTGGGTCACTATGGAGCGGGATTGTATCAGCTTCGTACGCAAATGCCATCAGTTCCAAGTGCATGGAGATTTTATTCATTCTTCACCATTAGAATCACACATGATGTCTGCACCATGGAATTTTGTTGCGTGGGGCATGGATATCATCGGCCCAATTGAGCTAGCAGCGCCAAATTGGGACAGGTTCATTTTGGTGGCCATCGATTATTTCACCAAGTGGGTAGAGGCTAAAATGTTCAAGTCCATAGCCAAGAAAGAAGTGGTGGATTTGGTGCAGTCAAACATTATATGTCGGTTTTGGATACCAAAGGTGATCATTATAGACAATTAAACTAATCTCAATAGTCACTTGATGAAAGAGGTATGTAAGCAGTTCAAGAGTACCCATTACAATTCTACCTCGTACCCTAAAGAAAATGGAGCAGTTGAGGTGGCCAACAAGAATATAAAGAAGATACTTCGAAAAATTGTGGAGGGTTCTAGACAGTGGCATAAAAAGTTGTCTTTTGCATTGTTGAGGTACCGCACCACTGTTCCTACTTCGGTAGGGGTGACCCTTAATTTTTTGTGTATGGCACGAAAGTAGTGATATAAGTGGAAGTAAACATTACATCCCTTTGAATACTCGCGGAGGTTGAGATCGATGAAGATGAATGGTTCAAAACCCGCCTGGAGCAGTTGAGTTTGATTGATGAGAAAAGATTGGCAGCAGTGTGTCAAGGCCAATTTTACAAACAGAGAATGATGAGAACATACAAAAAGAAGGTGCATCCGAGGAAGTTTGAAGTGGGACATTTAGTGCTGAGACCTATCTTGCCTCATCATGCTGAAGTAAAAGGAAAGTTTGCCCCAAACTGTCAGGGGCCATTTGTTGTAGCTAGAGTGTTGTTCAATGTTGCATTATATTTGACAGGTGCAGAAGAAAAATGTGTTAAAATGGCTATCAATTCCGATGCAGCCCAGAGATACTACATATGATTTCTTTGTTTTTATTTGGCATATTTTTAATATCAAAATGACGAAGGCATTTTGTTTTGCTATTTAAACACTTTATCCCCCGTCACCCATTTTGAGCCTTCTTTATTTTCTTTCATATATCTCTTTTGGAATCAATGGAACAATTTAGAAATGCAAGTGCTGAGGATAACAACAACAACAACAACTACTAACCACTAACTCCCACCAGGTGGGGTCTGGGGAGGGTAATATGTAGACGAGCCTTAGCCCTACCCAAAAGGGTAGAGAGGCCGTTTCCAATCGACAATGATCTGAAGATATGTAAGTGAAAACAAAAAGGAAGAAAGAAAAAGAAAATAAATGAAGAACAAAAATGAAAAAAAAGGGGAAAAGAAAAGAAGAAAATATAAACCAAAAGAAAAAAAGAAGAGAAAGAAAAAGAAAAACAACAAAGTAATATCTTTGACATGAACTACGTTCGACCTGATTAAAATTTAAGGATACGGAGGTAGCCTCACAGTTCGGTCCCATCAAAATAAAAATTCAAAGGTCCTCAACACGAAACTGGGGCAAAAGTTGTGGTTGTTGTGAGAAATCTGATTTCGAATGTTGCAATTTTTAACCCATTTGAATTGTTTGGAACCTTTATACCCTTTCTTTCTAACCCCGTCCAAAAACCCAGGTTACAGTCCAAAGAAAGTCCTTCTGATTAATCTTCGAGAAATGCTAACTCAAGTAGTTGAAGGTAATTAATGTCAGGGGCAACAATCTTGTCCAGGCAGGAAAAATAAAAAAAAATGAGAGAGTCTTATTGGTGTAAACACTCACGAGCACCGTAAGGTTACGAGAGCTGAGATCAATAAAATTAAAGAGTGTTATTGGTGAAAACCGTCGCGGGCACCATATGGCAAAAGTGAGTTAAGAAGTGAAATGAGAAAGGTTTGTTGGTCGAAAATTATTTCAAGGCACCGCATGATGAACAAGGTCAAGGTTTGCGTAAAGTAATCAAGTTATGGAAATACTGAGGCAACGAGGTATGGAAATTGAAAGTTGATTGGTAGGACAGATTGGGGTGACTAGTCCGAAATGCATGCCATGATCACTGGTAACAGCTGTTCCGTCAGATAATTTTCTTTTCTTTCTCTCTTTCGCAGTTGTCCGATTTTGTATTCTTCTTATCCTTATCTCACAAAAACCATTGCATTTCATTTTCTTTTGGGGTTTATTTGTCTATGATGTTTTGATGCCAGTCTTGTTCAAAGCAAGTGAAAAGGGATTTCAAAGCTCACTACCACTTTCTAATATTGCAAAGCACAACGTGGTCAGAGCATACTAAAGACAACGTGATGTAAATGGGGGTACAAGGAATCACTGGGAGTTTCATCGGTGGAGTGGTTTGGTAATGTCATGGGAAATGCAAAGGTTCAGTTGAAGGGGTCAGTGGTGTGAAACAATAGCATAGATATAAAACACTTGGGGTCATCAAAGGTCAGGGTGGTTGAAAGTTTTTCAGAAAGTCAAGCGGTTCAAGGCTAGTTCGGGGAAGCTAGTCAAAACAAAATAATGCAGTGAAAGGATCTTAAGCAAGAATGCCATCAGCTAACCACATTTTAAACTGACAAAATGTTCATTAATTTAAACAGGGGCAGAAAAGTTTGTTTGCTTTGAAGGAACTCTCCACAATGAAAGACAAGCATCAAATAAGTTTGACAGTAAATTTCAGGACCCTTCTGGGAAATGTGGCTTAGTTAAAGTTCAAAACAATCATGAGTAGCATAATTTGGCATAAAATGTATCCCACACGAATATAAGTTAGTTTTAACGTTTGCATGTTTAAGATAGGATTCAATTAGGAGTTTTAAGAACCTTCTTGGATAGTAGGATGTAGTTTAAAAACCCTTATAGATAACATGATTTAGCGGAAGTAATACCTTTAGAAGATACAACTAAGATCTATAGTTGTCAGCTGTCAGGACCTCCCTAGATAATAGGACTTTGTTTTCAAATTCTTAGTAATAGTTGGTAGAATGATTCAATTAACACTCACCCATGTAACAAACTTCAAAACTGAGGCAGAAATTTTCTGTGTTTTGTCTGTTTTGTCGAAGTTAGGAGCTCCCTAGGAGAACAGAGGCATACATTTCATGTTTTAGTAGACAGGAGCCTCCCATAGAACAGAGGCATACTTTTCAAGTTTTAGCAGTCAGTAGCCCGCTTGGAGAATAGAGGCATACATTTCAAGTTTCAGTAGTCAGGAGCCCGCCTGGGGAACAGAGGAATACATTTCAAGTTTCTGCAGTCATGAGCCTGCCTGGAGAACAAAGGCATACATTTCAAGTTTTAGCAGTCCAAAGCCCTCCTAATAACAGAGGTGTTACAATTAAGGTTTTAGTTTTAAAATTCTTATTAAAATTTGGTAATGTGACGCCCAACCACCAAACTAGGGCAGAAAAGTTTCATTGTTTTGCCTTTTTTTTTAAGTCAAGAGCCCTCCTGGAGAACAAATGCATACATTTCAAGTGTTTGCAGTCAGGAGCCCGCCTGGATAACAGAGGCATACATTTTAAGTGTCAGCAGTTAGGGGCCTGCCTGGAGAACAGAGTCATACATTTCAGTTTTTAGCAGTCAGGAGCCCGCCTGAAGAAAAGATGTACTACAATTCAAGTTTTAGTTTTCAAATTCTTTTTGATATCCGATTATGTGATGCGCAGCCACCAAACTGGGGCAGAAAACTCTCTTTGTTTTATCTATTTTGGCGAAGTAGGAGCCCTCATGGAGAACAGAGGTATACATTTCAAGATTCAGCAGTCTGGAGCCCGCCTGCAGAACAGAGGCATACATTTCAAGTGTTAGCTGTAGGAGCCCGCCTGGAGAATAGAGGCATACATTTCATGTTTCACCTGATAAGAGCCCGCTTCGAGAACAGAGGCATACATTTCAAGTTTTAATAGTTAGGAGCCTGGCAGGAGAACAGAGGTATTACGATTCAAGTTTTAGTTTTGGAATTCTTACTAATAGTTGGTAATGTTAAGCCCAACAACCAAATTTGGGAAGAAAATTTTGTTTGTTTTGTCTATTTTATTGATTACAGGAGCCCGCTGGAGAACGAAGGAATACACTTAATGTTTCAGCAGTCAGTAGCCCGCCTGGACAACAAAGGCGTACATTTCAAGTTTCAGCATTCAGGAGCCCGCGTGAATAACAGAGGACTACATTTCATGTATTAGAAGTCAGGAGCCTGCCTGGAGAAAAGAGGAATACATTTACCGGTGAAGCATCACTCGGAGAAAGAAAAACTTCTCAAAGTGTAGTAAGCAGTCAGGCAACCACTTGGAGAAAGGGCAAAACATTTCGGGTCATAATTCAAAGCGGCAACAAAAGAATATCACTAGAAGAGTACTAGTCAACAAGGCAGGAAGAACCATAAGAGCAAGTTTGAAGATATAGATATGATCTCTTGTAATGTATAGGTCATAATCTAGCATCGCGTATTTTATTTTATTTTTGACATGGTGTAATAAGGGGAATTGGTAAGCAGTAGAAGCAGTCACAGCAATAGTGAAACCACACCTTCATAGTAGTCCCAGCTATCAGACATTTGGAACGACAATGACATAGTTTCTGTTTAGCCAAGGATATGTAAGAAAACTCATAAGTAGGGCACGGTCAACTTTTTCGAAAAATGCTTCGCACGGAGTATTCAAACGGGCAAAAATCGCTCGTATCTGCTCACTTATCTTTGTACCAAAACTCTTCGTGTTTCCTAGCAAAGAGGGGCAGCTGCGAGCACGTGCCTTTTACCCTATATGAATTAAACCCATAAATTCAAAACAGAATAATTTCTTTCAATTCTTGCAATTTAAAGGAATTTTGAGGCATTTTTTGTTAATTGTTTGAATATTTTTGTGCATGTTTATTTTATTTTAATTAAAAGAAATACAAAAAAGTCATTTCATTTGCGTATAAGACTTAATTTTTACATTGTTAGATTAATTAGTAAGTTATGTTGTTTGTCAAAAATAGAAAAATCTCAAAAAATAACTCATTTTTCAAATCTACTTAGCTTTGAATTTTGAAGTTTTCAGTTACATTTAATTTGGAATTAACTAATAGTTGTAAATATTACATTGGGTAATTAGTTTAACCTGGGATTTAATCTAGTTTAAGAGTTAATTTAGGATTTATACCAATTTGAAATAAAAGGAAGAAAGATTAAGAAGGCTGTTTTATTTTTGGACTTGTTTCGTACCAGCTTAAGCAAATCATGCCCAAACACATTTCGGATCCATTACAAGTCCCATATACGGTCAATTCCCTAGTTCCAAACGGTGATGTTTGGCCTTTCAATCTGACCTTTCGATCTCTGTTGATCGAGCGGCTTGGAACTACTCTCACCAAAACTGTTTAACTGTCATAAAGACCCCTAGCCCCCCCCCCCCTAAATATCACCTCACTCACCCCACTACTCCCTCATGATAGCCCTGTAATGCCACCGCCTCCTCCACCTACCGCCCACCGGAAATCACCAACGACAGCTGCCGGTGGCACATCATCACCAAAACTACACCACACCCTCTTCTTCTTCTCCTTTTTTCGAATCCATAACTCTTTTCCTTCAAATCCCATCCAATCTGCTCAACTAATTAAAACCCTAGCCCTCGCCTCCGCCTTAGCCGGTGGCACCACCACCCAAATCCCACCAAAATAGCACCATATATTCATCCTGACCCCTAATACCAATTCCATCATTGGTTTTCTTCAAATCACCCCAAGAAATCCTCGAATTTTAAATTAAAGAAGTGAACCTAAATTCCAAATACCCAAATCGACGGGCCAGCTAAAGATTTTGGGCGGTAATAGACTTTATTCGTATGTTTTTCGGCTGAAAACACACGATTAAGTTTTATTCCAATCAAGAAATCGATGATTTCGTCAAGGTTTTCAAGTTTGCATGTTATAGGTACTGTTTTGGGCTTTCTTTTAATTTTGAATTGCTGTTTTTTTAGCATAGCTTAGATGCATATTATTGGTTGTACCGTCTTCTCATTTCTTCATGTTGTGTACACTTGTCTTTAATTTTTCTATCTTGTCTGATTAATTTCGGGATAAGTTAGTTGAATCAGTCTATTTATTTTCTTTTCTGTTATTTGATTTTCATATCAACAGTTTTGTTTTGGTCTTCTAAAAAACGTTTGGTTTGTCAATTAAAAATGGCTATTTCGCCAAGAATGAATCGAAATTGGGAAATCAGCAGGCCCAATAATAAATTTATTTGGGTCTATCCAGACCCATTGAATTGGGTCATTTGCCGTAGAATCTTGTTTTCTAGATTAGAGGTAAATTTAGGGTGCTTGCGGGGCAATTTTGGCAATTCAGTATGAGGAATCTTGGAGTAACAGAAAGAGAAGGTTCTAGGTTGGGGTTTTAATTTGAATTTCAGGATTTGGATAGTACGAACTTGGGTAACAAGTCAAGATTTTAGGGACTTTGAAGCTAAAATGAAAATATCAAAAGGTTAAAAGTGCAAATCTGAATCTCTTTTAGGTTGCCCAAAGACTTGCCTATAAAGGCATCTTTTCTCGTTTAGCAATGTGGATTTTTTTGAGCTGAAACCTAAATAATACAAAAAGTTGCATAGATTTTACTGTTTCATCAGATTGGATAGCTTAAAAATATCCAATAAAATAGACGGCTAAAAATATGAAGGAATACTGTTCTATTGGTTTATTATTCTATTATATTTGGGAGTTTCAATTTTTTATAAAAATCTCTGACTCTCTTTGGGGATAAGATGGAATGAACTTGAGTGTTTCTCTGTGGTAGTTTTTGAGTTGCTTTGGTGTTATTTAGCGGAGAATGTTTTTGTTTCTTCCTTACTCCTTGGTTTGACCTGATCTTATGATGCTGCTGCCATCTATTGATCTCTCAGTTTCTCGTGATTTTTGTTTGTCAAATCAGATTCACACTCCTAAAACGTGCAGTGTGATGTTCAACTTGGAGAAAGAACACATAAAAATGAAATTCTTAATGTTTTGGGTATTGTATAATTGGATTCTAGTTAGTTATATGTCTTCTCTATGTATCCTGCCTTTTCTTTTACATATGTATTCTATTGAATGTTTTTATGTGAGTTGATTCTACAATGGTTGGGACAATTTTGAAATTTTTAGGCACCATGTTAAGTATGTAATGGCATTCAGCATTTAGACTAGCATTTTAATGTGTAAATTAACTACAAATGGACTACGTAGATGTTGTTCTTGCTGGTTTAGTGTCCTTTTCTTCATGAAGTGATTCCGGTGTGTGACTGAGCTTAGCTAGAAGTGGTAGGAAGATTGAATTTTTTACACATTATATTGAGATGTGAATGTCAAATATTGACCATAATTGGTTGAGTTTTCATTAGCTTTCAATAGTTATAAGTTTGTAAAATGGAAAATAAAAAGTTAAACTAGCTAAGCCTATAAACTATGAGTTACAAGATTCCTACCTATAAATCTCCTAAAGCTTGATCTGCATTCTTCTCTAGCTCTTACTATGGAATCCGATCTGAACCTTGATGCTAGCCAATCGTAGGTTCTAGTTCTTTTCTTCAGCTTTAGATCAAGGCGGGACATGCAAAGTTTGTGGCTTCAATCATATCTCGAGTAGTCCGTGTGTTTCTCCGCTTCAGCACTCTGAGTTTGCTTTTTTTTCTTTACTTCTTTTTCTTATTGTGGATTGATACTCATTCTTTTGGTCATCTTGAATTTTGTGTCACGAGGTCAGAGCTGCTCAAACACCAAAAATAAACAAATTAACAAAATTTTTATGCCCCATTTTTCAATAGGAAAACTCCGTGAGATATTTGTTACTAAGATCTAAATCGTTTTTTTTTTGGGAAAGCGATAAAATAAGTATTGTGCGTCTTAGGAGGAAAGATTAGGGAATGGTGCCCTATATCTAAAGTTTTCAACTAGGGAATAAGAAACCCTATGTTTGAAAGAAATTCGACTAGGGAATGGAGGACATATATCTAAAATCTCAACACAGAGATTGGATCCCTAATGTTGTCAACAAGCGACTAGGGAATATATGCCCTATGTCTAAAGTATCAGCTTAGGGATTGGAGCTCTAATGTTGGCAAAAAGACAACAAGGGAATGGAGGACCTATGTCTAAAAATCTCAAATAAGAGACAGGAGCCATAAAGTTGGAAAAAACGCCGACTAGGGAATGGAGGCCCTATGTCAAATAATCTCAACTCAGGGATTGGAGCCATAATGTTTGAAAAAAGGCGACTAGGGAACGGATTCCCTATGTCTAAAAATCTCAACTCAAGGATTGGAGCCCTAATATTTGCAATAAGGGGCCTAGGGTATGGAGGCCCTACGTCAATAAATCTCAAATTAGGGATTGAAGCGCTAAAGTTGGCAAAAGGTGACCAGAGAATGAAGGCCCTATGTCTAAAATTCTTAACTTAGGAATTGTAGCGATATTGTTGGAAAAAGGCGACTAGGAAATGGAGGCCCTATGTCAAAAATTTAAGCGTTGGAATTGGAGCCCTAATGTTGGCAAAAAAGGTGACTAGGGAATGAAGGTCTTATGTCAAAAAATCTCAACTTAGGGATTCAAGCTCTAATGTTGGGAAAAAGGTGACTAGATAGTGGAGGCCCTATGTCTAAAATCTAAACTTAAGGATTGGAGCCCTAATGTTGGCAATAAAGGTGACTATATAATTGAGGACCTATGTCTAAAAATCTCAACTCATAGATTGGAGCCCTAATGTTGGACGACGACTAGGGAATGAAGGCCCTATGTCTAATAATCTCAACTTAGGGATTTGAGCCCTACTGTTGGCAAAAAGTCGACTAGGGACTGGAGGAGCTATGTTTAAAATTCTTAACTTAGGGATTGGGGCCTTAGTGATTGCAACAAGATGAATAGGGAATGGAGGCCCTATGTCTAAAAATCTCAACTTAGTGATTGGAGCCCTAATGTTGGCAAAAAAGGCGTAAATGATTGTGGTTTGGAATCCTAAGCTATCATCCTTTTTAATTTTCTTCTTTTATTTTTTGAATTTCTTTTCCTTTCTCTTTTTTTGTTATTTCAAAGAATGAGTAAATGCGGGAAAGAACAATTGGAGGGACCTTTCCATTTTCATGGATCGTTGCTGCAAAGTTGTTTCTAGCACTTACGAATTTTTCCCCTTTCTTTTCCAGTTGCATTAGTTTCTTGCACGTTTGCTTCAGATTGCACCTTCTTCAAATTTTCAAACAAAGAATAATTGTTAGTTGAAAACGGTTGTTGGTTTTGTGGCCTTGATTGTTTTTTGTCACTTGATCTCGGACCAACTTTTAGTGAGAATCTCTACTGTTTGCTGGCTTTTATTGAAGATTAATCTCTCTCCTAAAACAGAGGAACTTAAATTTTCACATTTCTCATGATCGCTCAACCATGTGGGTCTTTGGCCTTTTCACTTAATTCTAACTCTAGGGGCTTTTGACTTTGGAATTCTTTCATTTTAAATAACTTTGGTTTGAGAGCATCGGCTATCATGGCCAGTCATGATCGACTTTATGCACCCATTGAGGATTGGTACGTTTTTTTTGTATTGGGCTTTTATTAAGAAGAATAATGTAAAACAAATTGTTCCACCATTTTGACCGGGTATTTTATTTTAATTTTAAGAAACAAGAAAAATTGTCATTTTGTTTTGAGTCAAATAAATTTTGATATTTGCGTAACATACTTAATAAATGACCAAGATGAGCATGAATGAAATTTATCCGTTCACAGTCCTTAATGTGATCCCCTTAAGGTTCACATGTGGTGAAATTATTTGGTTAAGGGTAGTAAAGAAATAGTGGTGAAAGTGCTGGGAGGTCTCGTCGGTTTATTAAATGTCAAGCCAAGATCGAATATCATTGAAGCTTTAATACCTTTTTGGGACCCGACTCGCAACATATTTTCCTTATCGTACTTTGAGCTTACACCCACGCTGGAGGAAATCGCGTGTTATGCAGGCCTAAATGGAAACCTGAGAGGTCAATATCCTTTGTCACCAACACTGGTATCCCCGCACTAATTTTTGAATCTACTAAGTATTTGTCGTGATGTTCAGAATGGGGACTTATCAAAAGCATGTTGTACTCTCGAGTTCATGTATTATTGATATGGTAATCCTCGAGGTTTCGAAGAGCTAAACCTTGGGCTGGCTCATGCTGGAAATAGAAACAATTGGGAAGCAAGGCGTGGTTTGGCGTTCGTAGTAGCACTTTTAGGGGTTGTGGTCTGTCGACTATAAGATGGTAAGATAGAGATAGGCCTTATATGGATGATCGATGTTGCAATAAAGAAGGCCAACAGTATCGTGGTTCCCTTGCACTTGTCATAAATCTACAGACCTTTGACTATATAACGGGAAAGTGGGACATTTTTCCAAGGTTGCAATATATTACTTCAATTGTGGATGCAACGAGACCTCTGCCACCGGGTTGAATATAGGAATTACGGTTTGACCAGGTTTAGATGCATCGAAGAATTTGAAAAAAAAGTAATGGATCTGGAATTTCCTAAAGGTACTGAAGATTGGCTTGTACAATTGAGATCCTGGACTACCAATAAAATTGAATGGGCATTTGGATGGCTTCCTGTCACTGAGGCGGTATACATGTCGGTTGTAGAGTGTTATATTCTTCTAATGGACATTCGGAGTATCTAATCATGTGCTCCCCAACGGGTATTGAGCCAATTATGAAGGTTTCACGTAATCCATAGTGATGAATACTTGAGTAAAAAAGTCATTGAGTTGGGCGCAAAAGCTGTTTTTCTAGAAGATAAAATTCTCAAGCTACGGAATGAATGTAGATTTTTCGAGCCTAGAACCACGGTCCGAGATCTAGCTAGAGGCGAAGTGGACCCTATGTATCATGACTGGTTAGTAAAAAGATTCAAAATTCCCTAAAGAAGTTCTAAGAGAGCCCATGTTCAGCAATTTACTGATGACTCACAAAAACAATGAGGTTGGTAGGAGAAACAAGAAAGCTACAGGGTTACAATAAGAAAACTGGAAAAGCAAGTCAGGGATCTGCAATTTTAAAATGGTTTACAGACCACTGTGGATGTGGTCAAGAAGAAGAAATTGGCCAAAGAAAATGAGGCCCTTTCGGAAAATTTCCAAAAATGAATGTGGCGGCGAAAAACACCGTCCGAAGTGCCAAAGAATAAACACTGATAGATAATTTGAGGCAGAAAATGAATAACTATTGTATTGATCTGAACAAAGCAGAAAGAGAACTAGCTGGAGCTCGGAAACAATTGGCTGAAAAAGAGGCAGAACGAGCACGGCCGGTTAAGCAGTTGAAAGAAAAGTACGACAAAAAGGTAGCAGGGCTAAAGAAAAGGGTCATCACTGTGGAGAATAAAAAGAATTTTACAAGGAAAAGACTTCAAGACTGAAAGGGAACACTGCTACGCAGCAATGGCACAGCTAGAATGTGATTTGCGGAATCTTCGAGAGCAGAATCAGGTAGCCGAGCAAACATTGGAAGCTAGAACTAAGGAGATTGGGCGGTTATTGCAAGAAAAATGTGTAATAAGAGAGAGAATCAAAAGAATTGGAAATTACATCACAATGAAGTGCAGTAGTTGTGAGGACATAAATAGATCTAATTTCTTCGCCACTGTGATGATTTTTGTTCACCGGGTTATGGAACATGTACACCAAGTCCAAGGGGATTTAGCTAGTCGGAACTCGGTAAGGCCGAATGATGCCCCCGCAGGCCCCAGGAGCAATTGAGGCGCTAATGTATGGGTAATTTCTTGAGTATGTATTATTTTTCTATTAAAGTCTGTCAGCTTGTCCTTGAGTTTGTATTTCTTTTATCAGAGTATGTGGGTTGTTTTGTTTTTCGAGTATGTTTTTCATTTTTTGTTTGAGTCAGTTAATTTTCGAGTTTTTGTAATAAAAGTTTGTTTTTATGAAAATTTGAAAATTCCAAAAATGTGTTTTATTTATTTTACATTTTCTATCTCTGAGAACTACGCTTGGTCTAATTCATGCGGGGACATGATACGTAGACAATCTCCATAGGATTCAACCGTCACCAAATGTAAAAAAGATAGAAAAAAAGGAAAAACAAGAGATAAAAGAAAAACAAAAAGAGGAAAATAATAAAACAAATGAAAGAAACAGTGGCAAAACAAGATGGAATGAGAGAATAAGAACAAAGAGAAAATAACGGGAAAAACAAGAAAGAGAGAGAGAAAGAAAAAGAAAAAAAATGTTTGCAATCGGAAACAAGGAAAGCCAGGATGACGCAAGCATGCCATGCAAATACATAATAGAAATGGTTAACTACATAAGGTGCATTCATTCCCCAAATGTGCGATTATCAAATTTTTTCAAGCCCTAGCCACTAACCAAGTTGTTGTTGATGTACTTAGTTCAGGCGCGTGGTTAGTTGATCGGCATTCTGGCAACCCATTCTTACAATACCCGGTCAAAAGACAAGGTAATAATGATAGGCCAGGATTTAGATACCAGTATTGTGGACCCATCAAAAGAGGTGGAGGTGGTGGATTTTAATGCAATGAAATAAGGAATGCATAAGTTGAAGCAGCAAATGGCCGAAATGCATTAGGCCAGGGCGAAGAGGCAGCCATCACCGATTTATCCCGCCAATCCAGCTTATATCCCACCTTTGGCTCAATCTCAAGAGCCTCGTACTGTAAATTCATCTCCAGACTTCCCTTTCTACCAACATGGTTATGCCACCACTTTTCAACTCTCTTAAAGCTCCACCAGCCAAACAAATCCCTCCTCAACCAATCACCCATGTCTTTGTGGCACCTCCTCTTGACACATTGCAAAAATTTTATAGTGAGCCACTGTTTCAGACTCACGATAGCTAATACTATCCTCCTTAGCCTACCTTTAAATTTCTCGAGCCATATTTCTACACCCCTTACTTTGAGCATCCAGCGAAAACTGAGAAACCACCTAAGAGCCTGGAGCAGGAAGAGATGTTTCGAAAAGTAAAAAGCATGGAGCAATCCTTCAAGAACATGCAAGGATTGGGTGGCCAAGTCAGTGTCGCCTATGAGAATTTGTGTTTGTTCCGAGTTATTCAGCTACCAACAGGTTTCAAGATGCCTATGTTCGATATATATAATGAGCATGGTGATCCGGTAGCACATTTGAGAGTGTTTTGTAGCAAGATGAGATGGGCAGGCAGAAAAGATGAGTTACTGATGGCGTACTTCAGCTAGAGTTTTAGTGGGTGTGCATTCGAATGGTATACACGAAAGGACCATGGTAGGTGGTACACTTGGGACGACATGGCACAAGCATCCGCCTGCCACTTCCCATACAATCTTGAAATTATTCGAGACCTTCTGTCATTGATAAAACTCGATAAAAGCCTAGGGAGAGTTTAAATGAAAATGGGTTCCATTGGAGGCAGCAGGCTACAAGGCTCGACCGTCTAATGGAAGAGACTGAGATGGTTGGTTACTTTATCCAGGATTTGGAGCTGACTTATTTTTGTCACTTGGTAACAACGATTGGTAAGTCTGTTAATGAGGTTGTAAACATGGGAGACATGGTCAAGGAGGGACTTAAGTCCAACAAGATCATGAGGTATTCAGAAATCAAAGCAGCCACCCAGACCATTCAGAGTGGAACTGGGGTGTGCTTAGGATAAAGAAGAAAGAAGAGGTTGCGATGGTTGAGTCCGAAGCTTAGTTCGGATCTTCGTTCAGATCTAGAAGCCCATCACCCTAGTATAACCAACCCCGACCCCACTACAAAAATTACACCCACAGTCCATATAGCCCTCCACAGTACTACTACCCATCGCTAGGTCCTTACTTTTCCATCCATCATGCACAAACCTATACTTAAATCCCGGCTCACGCATAATGGTGCGCGCCATCCACACAAAATCCATACTCAGCTCTAAAAAATACATATCCACCCATTAGAGCTTACAGAAATCCCCCTCGAAGCAGGTTACTGACCAAACCAAGACTTCAAGAATGAGATATTATAGAAGCAAAATACTCTCAATCCACTGGAGAATCATACACCAGTCTATTCCACAAGATGAGGCAGTTGGGCATGCTTAATCCAATTGAGCCTATAATGCCAAATCCCCCTCCTAGAAATCTTGACCACTCGGTAAGCTGTGAGTGTTGTTCCGGATCCCTCGGGCATGATACAAAGAAGTGCTTGAAATTGAAAATAATTGTTGAAGAGCTTATTGGCACTCATCAGATCGAGGTTCAGGACCTAGATACATCAAATATCAATCAAAATTCGATGACGGCTCACCATGAGACTCATATGATTATGTTGATACACAATGGATGTGATCATAAGTAACCCTTGGAGACGATAATGATGATCCATTCCAACGAAACCGGTTCAAATGAAAAGGTAACCAGTGGGTAATCGGTGGTTTAATTGAAAGGGTAGACAACAAGCCAGATGTGGTAGCTGAGAAAGGGGGCGTCAAGTATTGTTGCAAAGAAACCATAAAAGGCTAAGGTGGTGGTACTAGGGGTAGCAAGTAAACTCGTTGTGGTCCTGAAAGGTGCTTGCACAAAGCCTGTCATTATAAAACAAGTAACTCAGTTGCCAGCGATAAACAACAACGTTGTTCCATGGAGTTATGAATAAATGGTAATAACGTATAAAGGGAAAGAGATCAGGGAAGATGTTTGTGAAGCTCAGGATCTGACTCGTTCGAGAAGGTGCTTTGCCCCCAAATAATTAAGAAAAGCCAGAATCCTGAAAGATAAATCGGTGTTGGAAAAGAAAGTAGTAACAGGAGAGGAAGCGGAAGAATTCTTTAGGAAGATAAAAGTACAAGATTATTCTAGTATGGAACAGTTAAAGAAGACATCTACCCAAATCTCATTGCTCTCATTACTGGTCAATCCAGATAAGCATCACAGGGTGCTAAAGAAAATATTGAATAAGGCCTATGTCCCTGACATGATCTCAGTGAACCACTTGGAGAAGATAGCAAATAAAATCATTGAGGTGAATAGTGAATTTCTCTTATGATGAGTTTCTTGTGGAGGGCATGGAACATAACATTGCTCTTTATCAGACGGTGAAGTGCGTGGACTCTGTAGTCACCTGAGTTTTGGTTGACAATAGGTCTAGTGCAAACATTTGTACTCTTTTGACGTTAAACAAGCTGAAGGTAGATGATGATAGAATTCATAAGAACAACATTTGTGTGTGAGGGTTCGATGGTGGGTGCAAAGTTTTAGTGCGCGACATAATACTAGAATTGATAATCGGGCTAGTGGAATTTACTACGGAGTTTCAAGTATTAGATGTGGCAGTCTTTGATAACCTTTTATTGGGAAAACCATGGATTCACACCGCCAAGGCTATGCTATCTACATTGCATCAAATGGTCAAGTTCGAGTGGGACAGATAAGAGATTGTGGTGCATGTGAAGATAATACGTGCGCTTTAAGTGGTGCCATTGTGCCTTTCATAGAAGTTGACGATGAAAAGGGGTCGTAGGTCTACCAAGTCTTTGACACAATGTCAATGGAAAAGGTCCCAGAGGGGAAAAGTGTTCCAGTTCCTACAGTAACAGCAGTGAATGTCATGGTGGCCTCAAAAATGTTAAAGAACAGGTTCATACGATGTAATGGTTTGGGTGCTGCCCTTCAAGGCATTGTGCAACCAATTTCGTTTCCCAAGAATCTGGATACTTTTAAATTGGGGTTCAAGACCATAGTTGCATATGTAAGACGGTTCGCAAAATGAAGACGAGGGAATGGGTCCTTCCCAAGCCAATCCCGCATTTGTCCAAATCATTCGTCAAGCCGAGTATCAGAAAGCAGCAATTTTACAAAGTTCAGGGGTCATTGATTGGTGCTGATGGAGACTTGGAAAAGGGGTTCGAACGGTTATTCACTGAGGTTAACATGGTTGAGGCCCGGGAAGGGTCAAAAAAGGTAGATGTTTAGTTCGTCGGACCGCGTGCAAAAGTCAACAACTGGGAAGCTATACCTCTGCCTACTCGGAGGGAGTCTTGGTAGTGGCTTTGGATTTTCTTTAGTTGTTTTGATTATTCCACGGTTTGTAATTCATATATTATGTTTCGTCCAGTTGGATGCGTTAAATCCTTGTTTTCTTTATATTCAATGAAATGCAATTGTGTTTTCTTTCTTCATTCCTAATTTTATTTCTGTTTTCTTTTCTTCTCTGTACAGTTATTTTTATGCTTATATCAATTAGATGACATGCATGACGAATCTTCGGCCCAATTTTTGAAGCCAATCTAAATCTGAAATAATAATACAAGAAATTTACTGTGATGACGAGTTAGAATATGATAATGAGGAGGCCTATGAAGAAATTAGCGATGAATTAAGTCATTTTGAGGAAAAGCCCACACCTAACTCAAATGATACAGAAGTGGTTAATCTAGGAGACAAAGATAATGTCCGTGAAACTAAAATAAGAGTTCATCTAGAACGACAACTCGAGGAGGAAATTGTCAATGCACTATACGAATACAAATATATTTTTTCATGGTTGTATGATGACATGTCGGGTGTAAGCACTGATTTATTGGTTCAGAAATTCCCCACTGACCCGGCATTCCATCTATCAAATAGAATTTGAGGATGTTCAAAGCGGATATGAGTGTAAAGATCAAAAAAGAGGTCACAAAGCAGTTCAATGCAAAAGTTATTCGGCTCACGCGGTATCCTACCTAGTTAGCCTATGTTGTGCCTATGAAAAAGACAGATGGCAAAACCAGGGTGTGTGTTGATTATTTGAATATCAAGAAGGCGAGTCCAAATGATAATTTCCCACTGCCCAACATCCACGTATTGATTGATAATTATGCTAAACAGGAGATTGGTCCTTTTGTGGATTGTTACGTGGTTTATCATCAGATCTTAATGGATGAGGAAGATGCAGAAAATATGGAATTCATCAAATTGTGGGGAACAAACTATTACCGTGTCATGCCGTTCGATTTGAAAAATGTTGTTACAACCTTTACGACGGCGACAACAACAATATTCATGATATGATACCCAGAGAAATCAAGGTGTGTGTGGATGATGTGATCGTGAAGTCTTGAAAGAAGTCTGACCATGTAAGGGATCTGAGGATGTTCTTCCAAAGGCTTCGCTGGTACAATCTCAAGCTCAATCCTTCAAAGCGCGCTTTTGGGTGCCATCGGGAAAGTTGTTGGGGTTCATAGTCAACTACTATGGTATTTAACTGGACCCGTCAAAAATCAAGGCTATCTAGGAATTTCCACCTTCAAGGAACAAGAACGAAGTGATGAGTTTGTTGGGGAGATTGAATTATATCAGCAGGTTCATTGCCCAGCTCACGACCACTTGTGAGCCAATCTTCAAACTGTTAAAGAAAGATGTTGCGGTCAGGTGGATAGATGAATGTCAGGAGGCATTTGATTGGATAAAGGGGTATTTTTCGAACCCACCCATGTTGGTCCCGACAGAACTAAGACGAACAATGATTCTATATTTGACGGTTTTAGACAATTCATTCGGCTGCATATTGGGGAAACATGATATCACTGGTAGAAAGAAGCATGCTATCTATTATCTCAGCAAGAAATTCACATCCTACGAGGTTAAGTATACTCATCTTGGAAGGACATGTTGCGCCCTAACTTGGGTAGCACAAAAGTTGAAGCATTATTTGTCATCTTATAGTACTTACCTCATATCTCGCCTGGATCCATTAAAGTATATTATTCACAAGCCCATGCCCACATGAAGGCTTGCAAAGTGGCAGATCCTGCTTACAGAGTTTGATATCGTTTACGTGATGCAGACTATAATGAAAGCACATGCCTTGGCGGACTATTTGGCTAAGAATCCAGTTAATGAAGACTATGAACCTTTGAAAAATTATTTCCCAGATGAAGGGGTGATGCACAATTCTGAGTTGGATCAAGTCGAGAAGCTAGGATGGAATCTTCTATTTGATGGGGCTGCAAATATGAAAGACGTGGGGATTGGGGCGGTACTCATTTCTGAAACAGGGCAACATTACCCCGTAAAGGCTCAACTTCATTTTTATTGTACTAATAACATGGCCAAGTATGAGGCATGTATCTTGGGTTTGAGGTTTGCTGTAGATATGGGTGTCCAGGAAGTCATGGTCACGGGTTACTTGGACCTACTGATAACAACAATTCTAGGAGAATAGGAAACACGGGAATTGAAGCTTATATTGTTCCGGAAATGTTTGCGTGATCTTTGTCAACGGTTTCAATCAATCGAGTTCAGGCACATTCCAATAATTTATAATGAGGTTGCCGATGCTTTGGCTACTTTGGCATCTATGTTGCATCATCGAGATATGGCTTATGTGAACCCTTTGCAAATTGAAGTCCGCGATAAGTATGCTTATAGTAATGTGGTGGAAGAGGAACTTGACGGTGAGCCGTGGTTTCATGACATCAAGGAATATATTTGGATGAGGGTTATCCGGTACAAGCTAAAGGTGATCAAAACAGAGTAATTAGGCGGTTAGAAAGCGGGTATTTCTTCAGCGAAGGGGTTTTGTATGAAAGAACAACAGATATTGGGTTGCTCAGATGAATAGATGCTAGCCAGGCTACAACTATTATGACTAAAGTACATTTTGCAGTCTGTGGACCGCACATGAGCAGGTACGTATTTGCCAAAAAAAAATTCTGAGCAGGTTATTATTGGCTCACTATGGAGTGGGATTCTATCAACTTCGTACGCAAATGCGAGCAGTGCCAAGTGCATGGATATATGATTCATTCTCCACAATCAGAATTACACACGATGTCTACACAATCGACTTTTGTTTTGTTTGACATGGATGTTACCTGGCCAATTGAGCCAGCAACGCCAAATGGGCACATGTTCATTTTGGTGGCCGTAGATTATTTCACCATGTTAGTAGAGGCTAAAGTGATCAAGTCCGTAACCAAGAAAGCTATGGTGGATTTAGTGCATTCAAATGTTATCTGTCGGTTTGGGATACCAAAGTTGATCATTATAGACAATGGAACAAATCTCAATAGTCATTTGATGAAAGAGGTATGTGGCCAGTTCAATAGTACCTATCACAATTCTACCCCGTAAGCCCTAAGGAAAATGGAGCAGTTGAGGTGGCCAACAATAATATTAAGAAGATACTTCGAAAAATGATGGAGGGTTCTCGACAGTGCGTAAAAAGCTTCTTTTGAATTATTGGTGCACCGCACCACTGTTCATACTTTTGTAGGGGAGACTCCATATTTATTGGTGTATGGCACCGAAGCAGTGATACACGCAGAAGTATAAATCACATCCCCGCGAATTGTCGCGGAGGTTGAGATCGATGATGATGAATGGGTCAAAACCTGCTTGGAGCAGTTGAGTTTGATCAATGACAAAAGACTGTAGCAGCGTGTCATGGCCAATTGTACCAACAGAGAATGGCGAGAGCATACAACAAAAAGGTGCGTCAGAGGATGTTTGATGTGGGACATTATGTGTTGATACGTATCTTGCCTCATCATGCTAAAGAAAAAAGGAATGTTCGGCCCAAAATGGCAGGGGTCATTTGTTGTAACTAGAGTGTTGTCCAATGGAGCATTATATTTGACAAATGTAGAAGGAAAATATGTATAAATTTCTATCGATTCCGATGCAGTCAAGAGATATTACGTATGATTTCATTATTTTTATTAGGCATATTTTGAAGATTGAAATGACGAAGGCGTTTTGTTCTGCTATCTAAACATTATATCCCTTGTCACCCCTTTTGAGTCTTATTTATTTTCTTTCATACTCCTCTTTCATAATCAATGGCACATCAGAAACGCAAGTGCAGAGGATAAGTAAGTGAAAAATAAAAGGAAGAAAGAAAAAGAAAAGAAAAATGAAAAGTACAGGGAAAAAGAAAAGAAGAAAAGAAAAACAAAAATCAAAACAACAAAGTAATTCCTATGACATGAATTACGTTCGACCTGATTCCTTTGACGGATATGTAGGCAGCCTCACGGTTCGATCCCATCAAAATAAAAAGTCAAAAGTCCCTAAGCAAGAAACTAGGGCAGAAGTTGTGGTTGTTATGAGAAATCTGATTCCAAAAGTTTTAATTTTTAACCCATTTTAATTCTTTGGAAGATACCCTTTCTTTATAACCCCGTCCAAGACCCCACATTACAGTCTATATAAAGTCCTTCCGATTAATCATCGTGAAATGCAAAGTCAAGCAGTTGAAAGTAATTCACGTCAGGGGCAACACTCTGGTTCAGGAAGGAAAAATCAAAAAAATGAGAGTGTCATTGGTGAAAACACTTGTGGGCATCGTAAGGCGAAGGGAGCTGACAGAAATAAAATGAGAGAGTCTTATTGGTGAAAACCCTCGCAGGTAACATAAGGAGACAATAGTTGAGAGAAATTAAAACTAGAGAGTCTTATTGGTGGAAACCCTCATGGTCACCTTATGTAAAAAGTAAGTTTTGAAGTGAAATGAGAAAGGTCTGTTGGTGTAAAATTATTTCAAGGCACTGTAGGATGATAAGTTCAATGTTTGGGTAAAGTAATCAAGTTATGGATATTAAGAAGCAACGACGCATGGAAATTGAAAATTGATAAGTTGGACAGATTGGGCCGACTAGTCCGAAATACATGTCATGATCATTGGTACCAGCTGTTCCAGCCAGATTATTTTCTTTTCTTTCTCCCTTTAGCAGTTATCCGGTTTTGGATTCTTCTTATCCTTAACTCACAAAATCATTGCATTTCATTTTCTTTTGGGGTTTATTTATCTAAGATGTTTCGATTTCAATCTTCTTCAAAGCAAGAGAAAAGGGATTTTAATGGTCACTTCCAGTATCTAAAATTGCAAAGCACAGCGTGGTCAGAGCATACTAAAGAAAACATGATGTAAAGGGGGGTACAAGGAATCACCGGGAGCTTCATCAGCGGGGTGGGGTGGTAATGTAATGGGAAATGCAAAGTTTCAGTTGAATGGGTTAGAGGTATGAAAAGACATCATAGGTATAAAACACTTGGGTCGTCAATGCTTAGGGGGGTTTGAAAGTTAGTCAGAAAGTCAATCGGTTCAAGGCTAGTTCGTCGAAGACATTCAAAACAAAACAATGCAGTGAAACGATCTTCAGCAAGAATGCCATCAAGTAACCACCATTTTATACTGACAAAATGTTCTTTGATTGAAACAGGGGCAGAAAAGGGTGTTTGTTTCAAAGAAACTCTCCGCAATAGGTTTGACAGTAAGTTTCAGGACTCTCCTCGAAAATGTTACTTAGTCAAATTTCAAAACAATCATGAGTTGCTTAATTTGGCATAAATGTATCTCAGAGGAATATAAGTTGGTTTCAATGTTTGCATGTATATAATAAGATTCAATTAAGAGTTTTCAGAAACTTCCTGGATAACAGGATGTAGTTTAAAAACCCTCGTAGATAACATGATTTGGCTGAAGTAATACCTTTAGAAAATACAACTTAGACATATAGTTGTCAGGACCTCCCTAGATAATAGGACTTTGCTTTCAAATTCTTAGTAATAGTGGGTAGAATTATATAGTTAACACTCACCCATGTACCCAACTTCCAAACTAGGTTAGAAAATTTCTTTTTTTTTGTCTTTTTTGTCGAAGTCAGGAGCCATCCTGGAGAATAGAGGCATACATTTCAAGTTTCACTAGTCAGGAGCACGCCTGGAGAACGGATGAATACATTTCAAGTTTTAGCAGTCAGGAGCCCGCTTGGAGAACAGAGGCTTGCATTTCAAGTTTCAGCAGTCAGGAGCCCCCCTTGGGAACAAAGGCATACATTTTAAGTTTCAGGAGTCATGAGACCACATGGATAACAAAGGCATATATTTCAAGTTTTAGCAGTCAGGAGCCCGCCTGAATAACAGAGGTATTATATTTCAAGTTTTAGTTTTCAAATTCTTATTAATATCATGTAATGTGACGCCCAACCACCAAACTGGGGCAGATAATTTTCTTTGTTTTGTCTATTCTGTTGAAGTCAGGAGCCCGCCTGGAGAACAGAGTCATACATTTCAAGTTGCAGCAGTCAGGAGCCCGCCTGGAGAATAATGGCATACATTTAAAGTGTCAGAAGTCAGGGCCCACCTGGAGAACACAGGCACACATTTCAAGTTTTGCAGTCAGGAGCCCGCTTGAAGAAAAAGGGTATTACAATTCAAGTTTTAGTTATCAAATTCTTATTAATATCCAGTTATGTGATGCCTAACCACCAAACCAGGGAAGAAAACATTCTTTGTTTTGTCTATTATGTCGAAGTCAGGAGCCTTCCTGGAGAGCAGAGGCATATATTTTATGTTTCAGCAGTCATGAGCTCACTTGGAGAACAGAGGAATATATTTTAGGTGTTTGCTTTCAAGAGCCCGCCTGGAGAATAGAGGCATATATTTAAAGTTTAAGCAGACTGGGGCCCGCTTGGAGAACATAGGCATACATTTCAAGTTTTCGCAGTCAGAAGCCCGCCTGAAGAACAAAGGTATTACAATTCAAATTTTAGTTTTGGAATTGTTATTAGTATTCGGCAATGTGATGCCCAACCATATACTGGGGCAAAAATGTTTATTTATTTTGTCTATTTTGTCGAATTCAGGAGCTCACCGGAGAATAGTGGCATGCACTTCAAGATTCGGCAGTCAGGAGCCCGCCTGGAGAATAGAGGCATACATTTCAAGTTGGACCAGTCAGGGGCCACCTGGAGAACAAAGGCGTACATTTCAAGTTTTAGCACTCAAGAGCCTGCCTAGAGAGTAGAGTACTACATTTAAAGATTTAGTAGTTAGGAGCTTGCCTAGAGAACATAGGAATATATTCCGCGGTCAAGCATCACTCGGAGAAAGGAAAACATCTCAAAGTGTGGTTAGTAATCAGGAAACCACCTGGAGAAATTGAAAAACACCTCATATCACAATTCAAGGCGGCAACAAAAGGATATCACCAAAAGAGTACAAGACAACAAGGCAGCAACAACCACAAGAGCATGTTTTATGATACAGCTAGGATCTCTTGTAATGTATAGATAATAGTCTAGTCTAGCTTCTTTTTATTTTTGACATGGTGCTATAAGGGGGATCGTTAAGCAGTAGCAGTAGCAGCAACAACACTGAAACAACACCTTTTAGGTAGTCCCGAACAACTTTGACCTAATTTTCTTTTTAGCCAAGGATATGTAGGCAACCTCACGAGTAGGGTGCGGTCAACTTTTTTAAAAAAAATGTTTCGCTTGGAGTATTCAAATACGCAAAAATCACTCGTATACGCTCAGTTTTTTTTGTATGAAAACTCATCGTGTTTCCGAGCAAAGAGGGGCATCTCTGAGCACGAGAATTTTTTCCTATATGAATTACTCCCATAATTCAAAACAATAATTTCTTTCATTGTTTGCAATTTGGTGGAATTTAATGGCATTTTTGTTGATTGACTGCATTTGTTTGTGCATGTTTATTTTATTTTATTTAATAAAATTTTAAAAAATCCATTGAATTTGCATATAGGAGTTAATTTTTATATTTTTAGATTAATTAGTAAATTATGTTGTTTGTCAAAAATAGAAAAATTACAAAAAATTACTCGTTTTTGCATTTTTACTTAGCTTTGAATTTTGTAGTTTACTGTTAATATTAATTAGTAATTAATTAATTGTTGTCAATATTACGTTGAGTAATTAGTTTAATCTGGGAAATAATCTAGTTTAAGATTTAATTTAGGATTTAAACCAATTTGAAAAAATAATTGAAATAGAAGGAAGAAAGATTAAGAAGGTCGTTTTATTTTTGGGCTAATTTGGTACCAGTCCAAACCACTCATCCCCAAACACATTTCGGATCCATCCCAAGTCCCCCACATACCCGGTTTTTTCCCTAGTTCCAGATGGCGCCGTTTTGGCCTTTCAATCTAAGCCTTGATCTCTATTGATCGAGCGACATGTACTGCTCTCTCCAAAACTATTTAACTGTCATAAAAGATCCCTACCCCCCCTAACACTCATCTCTCTCCCTCTGCTACTCGTCATCATAGCCCTATAACGCCACTGTCTCCGCCGCCTACTGCCCGCCGAAAATCGCCCAAGACGGCGGCCGGCAGCCAATAGTCACCAAGACTAAACATTACCCTTCTCTCCTTCTCCTTTCTAAATCAATAACCATTTTCTTTCAAATCCCACCCAAACATCTCAAATATATAAATCCCTAGCTGCCGCCTCTGCCGTAACCGGTGGCGCCACCACCTAAATCCCACCAAAAAAGCACCAAATAATCATCATGACCCCCTCATACCAATTCCATCATTGGTTTCCCTCAAATTACCCAAGAAATCCTCGAATTTTGGACTGTAATAGACTTTATTCGTATGTTTTTATCTAAAAACACAAAATTAAGATTTATTCTGATCAAGAAATCGAAGATTCCGTCAAGGTTTTCACGTTTGTATGGTATAGGTACTGTTTTGGGCTTTCTTTTTTTTTGAATCATTCATTTTCTTAGCATAGCTTAGACGCATAATGATATTTTGTACCGTCTTCTTATTTCTTCATGTTGTGTCCCCTTGACTTTCATTTTTTTCATGTGTGATTAATTTAGGGTTAAGTTAGTAGAATTAGTCCATTTATTTTTTTTCCTTTATTTGATTTTCAGTCCGACAGTTTTGTTTTGGTCTTTTATGAAATGTTTGGTTAGTTAACTAAAAATGGCCATTTGGCCAAGAATGAATCCAAACCGGAAAATCAGCAGGCCCAATAATAAATTAATTCGGGTGTATCAAGGCCCATTGAATTGGGTCGTCTGGCCCAGAATATTGTTTGGCAGACTAGAGGTCAATTAGGGGTGCTTACGGGAAATTTGGGCAATTTTGTTTAGGTAATCTTCGAGTAACAGAAAGAGAAGCTTTTAGATTGGGGTTTAATTTGAATTTCAGGATTTGGGTAGTATAAACTTGGGTAACAAGCCAGGATTTTAGGGACTTATAAGCTAATATAAAAATATCAAAAGGTTAAAAGTGCAAATCTAAATCCCTTCTAGGCTGTCGTAATACTTGTCTATAAAGGAATCTTGTCTTCTTTAACAAGGCTTTTTTTTATGAGTGCCGAAGCAAGAAAATACAAAAGGCTGCATAGATTTTACAAATTCATCAGATTTGAGAGCTTTAAAAATCCAAAAAAAAGAGACGGCTAAAAATATGAAGGAATAATGTTCTATTGGTTTATTTTCCTCTGATCGTTGGGAGTTTTAATTTTCTAAAAAAATCTCTCATTCTCTTTGGGAATAAGATTGAATGAAATTGAGTGTTTCTCAATGGTAGTTCCTAAGTTGCTTTGGTATTATTTAGCGAAGATTGTTTCTGTTTCTTCCTTACTCCTTAGATTGAGCTGATCTTATGGTGCTACTGTTGTCTCTTGATCTCTCCTTTTATCGTGGTTTTTATTTGTCAAATCAGGTACACACTCCTGAAACTTGCAGTGTGAAGTTCAACTTCTAGAAAGAAGACATAAAAATAGAATTATTAATGTTTTGAGTATTGTATGAATAGATTCTAGTTAATTATACGCCTTCTCTATGCATCCTTCCTTTACTTTTACATGTGTATTCAGTTGAATATTTTTATGTGAGTTGATTCTTTGAGGGTTGGGACAATTTTGAACTCGTCAGGCACAATGTTAAGTGTGTAAAGATATTCACCATTAATACTAGCTTTTCAATGTTTAAATTAACTACAAATGGACAACGTAGATATTCTTCTTGCTGGTTTAGTTTTCCTTTTCTTCATGAAGTGATTCCGCTGTGTGAATGAGCTTAGCTAAAAATGGTAGGGAATTGAATGGCTTACAAAGTATTTTGAGATGTGAAAGTCAAATAATGGACGTAATTGGTTGATTTTTCATTGGTTTTCGATAGTTATAAGTTTGTAGTTTCTTCATTTAGCAACTGAACTTGTTTTCTCAATAAAATGTCTTAAAGAATTATTCAATTTGTCTTAGTCAGTCTTTTATGCCCTATATATTTATTTGATGAATTCGATAGTTTTGTCATATACAAAGATAATGATGCCCAAAGCTTTTTGTGGTTATTTCTCATACATGTTGATTTATGCTGTTATAGGGATTCAACATTGAACTCAGAAACCTATCGCCTGTACCTTGCATTATTGGCTTCAGGTCTATTGGGCCTGAAAGTAAAATAGCAGGTTTGGAACAAGGATAAGGCATTAAGCCTCGATCCTGAATCTCGATCTTTTCGCACCAGTATGCGCCAAATTGGGCGTGTTATCGAGTTGTGCCCAAATTGTTTTAACCCGTGAGTTCTGTAACTGCAGTATGTCATAGATCTTAGTTTCCAAAGGAAAAGCTCATGCTATTTATAATATTTTGAGGTGAGCCATAATCAGAAAACTCATAGTGTATGACCCTCGTAATTTAGTTTAGAAACATTTTGATTAGAATAAGTTGAGGTGCGCTGCGCCAAAAAAAATTCACAAATTGCGTGACCTAGTTTAGTTATATCTTCAAAATCTTTAGAATATGGAGTGGGCCATTTAGCGGATTTTCATGGCCTACCGCAAAGTTAACAGCACGTTACTGGATATAGGTGCCTTCTTTAATGATTTTACCTTTCTATACTCGAGTGTGCATTTCATGTGACCCAAATCCTAAAACATTGGAAAAATGTGTTCCGGATTGCAGGTGCATTTCATGTGACGTGACCCAAAGGCACGTTTTAAATGACGTTCAACTTTCCTTATAATTAATTAAAAGCAGTAAATAATGTGAAATTGCACATATGTTTAAACTGTATTAGAATCAGAAAAAAGCCGAATATAACAATTGAGGGACCGTGCTAGAACCACGGAACTCGGGAATGCCTAATACCTTCTCCCGGGTTAACATAATTCCTTACTCGGATTTCTGGTTCACGGAGTGTTAAACAAATTCATTCTTTTCCTCGATTTGAGATTTTAAATCGGTGACTTAGGACACCATATGTATCCCAAGTGGTGACTCTACTTTTCTAATAATTAATCCCGTTTCGATTGTCCATTAATTGGAAAAACTCTTTTATGCCCTTACGGGTGTAGGTAAAAAGGAGGTGTAACACTTGGCTATAAAGAAATTAGGTTAGTGTAGTTATTTAAGTTTGGTAGATGAGACTAGCGGGAAGGTGTGATTTCATTATTGTTGTTGCTGTTACTGCTTGTTGAACTTCTTATTACATCAAAATGGAAAATAAAAAAGATAAACTAGCTAAGCCTATCAAATATGAGTTAGAAGATTCCTATTTATAAATCTCATCAAGCTTGATCTTGATTCTTAGCTGGCTTTTGCAACAGAATCCGATCTGAACCTTAATGCTAGTCAATCATAGGTTCGGGTTCTTTCTTCAGCTTTGGATCAAGGCGGGACATGCAATGTTTGTGGCTTCAATCATATCTTGAGGAGTCCGTGTCTTTCTCCGCTTTAGCACTCTGAGTTCACTTCTTTTTTGTTGTTTTCCTTATTTTGGATTGAAACTCATTCTTTTGGTAATCTCGAATCTTGTGCCTCGAGGTCAGAGCTGCTCACACACCAAAAACAAACAAACAACCAAAATTTTACTACCCCAGTTTTCACTAGGAAAATTTTGTTAGCTATTTGTTACTAAGCTCTAGTTTCTTTTTGGGACAGAGATAAAATAATTATTGTTCCTCATAGGCGGAAAGCTTAGAGAATGGAGCCCTGTATCTAATTTTCTCAAGTAGCGAATAGGAAACTCTATGTTGGCAAGAAATGCAACAAGGGATGGAGGCCATGTTTCTAAAATATAAACTCAAGGATTGAAGCCCTAAGGGTGGCATCAAGCGACTAGGGAATATATGCCCTATGTCTAAAATCTCATCTTAGGGATTGGAGCCCTAATGTTGGGAAAAAAAGGCGACTAAGGAATGGAGGCCCTATGCATAAAATTCTCAACTCATGGATTGGAGCCCCAACGTTGGCAAAAATGCTAACTAGGGAATGGGGGCCCTATGTCAAAAAATCTCAACTCGAGGATTGGAGCCCTAATGTTAGCAAAAGGGCGACTAAGGAATGGATGACCTATGTCTAAAAATCTCAACTCAGGGATTGGCGCCCTAATTTCAAAAAAGGGACTAGGTACTATAGGCCCTACGTCTAAAAATCTTATCTTAGGGGTAGGAGTGCTAAATTGGCAAAAGGTGACTAAAGAATGGAGGCCCTATATCTAAAAATCTCAACTATGGGATTGGAGCCCTAATGTTGGCAATAAAGGAGACTAGGGAATGGAGGCTCTATGTCTAAAACTTCAACATAGGAATTGGAGCCCTAATGTTGGAAAAAAAGGCCACTAGGGAATGAAGACCTTATGTCTAAAAATCTCAACTTAGGGATTGAAGCCCTAATGTTGGAAAAAAATGTGACTAGGGAATGGAGGCCCTATGTCTAAAATCTCAACTTAGGGATTGGAGCATTAATGTTGGCAAAAAAGGTGACTATGGAATGGAGGCCCTATGTTTAAAATTACAACTTAGTGGTTGAAGACCTAATGTTGGCAAAAACGGCGACGAGGAAATGGATGCCCTATGTCTAAAAATCTCAACTCAGGAATTGGATCCCTAATAATTTCAATAAGGCGATGAGGGAATGGAGGCCCTACGTATAAAAATCTCAAGTTAGGGATTGGATCCCTAAAGGTGGCAAAAGGTGACTAGGGAATAGAGACCCTATGTCTAAAAATCTCAACAGAAGGATTGGAGCCCTAATGTTGCCAAAAAAAGCGACTAGGGAATGGAGGCCCTATGTCTAAAATTTCAACTTAAGGAATGGAGTCCTAATGTTGGCCAAAAAGGTGACTAGGGAGTATAGGCCCTATGTCTAAATACCAACTCAGGGATTGGAGCCCTAATATTGTGAAAAAGACGACTACGGAATGGAGGCCATATTTCTAAAATCTCAATTTAGGGATTGGAGCACTAATGTTGGCTAAAAAGGCGATTAGGAAATGGAGGCCCTGTGTCTTAAAGAATCAACTCAGGTATCGGAGCCATAATGTTGGCAAAAGAAAAAGGCGACTAGGAAATGGTTGCCCTATGTCTAAAAATCTCAACTCAGGGTTTGGAGCCCTAATGTTGGCAAAGAAAAGCAACTATTGAATGGAGGCCTATGTATAAAAATCTCAACTTAGGGATTGGGGCCCTAATGTTGGCAAAAAAGCGACTAGGGAATGGAGGCGCAATGTATAAAATCTCAACTCAGGGATTAGAGCCTTAACGTTGGCAGAAACACGACTAGGGAAAGGAGGCACTATGTCTAATAATTTTAACTTAGGGATTGGAGCCTAATGTTGGCAAAAATAACCGGCGACTTGGGAATGGAGGCCCTATATCTAAAAAATCTCAACTTAGGGATTTGAGCCCTAATGTTGAAAAAATTGCGTAAAAGATTGAGGTTTGGAATCCTAAGCTATCATCTTTTTGAATTTTCTTATTACTTTCGCTTCTTTTCTTTTTTCTTCCTTTCTCTTTTTTTTTATTTCAAAGAATGAGCAATTGCGGGAAAGAAAATATATAGGGGACTTTCCATTTTTATGGATTGTTGCTGCAAATATTTTTTCTAGCACATGCGAATTTTTTCCCCTTTGTTTTCCAGTTGCACCAACTTCTTGCACATTTGCTTTGGATTGCATCTGTTTCAAATTTTCAAACAAAGAATATTAGTTAGTTGAAAACGTTAGTTGGTTTTGTAGCCTTGATTGTTTTTTATCTCTTGATCTCGGCCAAATTTTAGTGAGAATCTCTGTTGTTTGCTGGTTTTTATTGTAGATTGATCTCTCTCCTAAAACCTACGAACTTAACTTTTCTCATTTCTCATGATGGCTCAACCATGTGGGTCTTTGGCCTTTACACTTCATCTTGCCTCTTGGGGTATTTGACATAAGATTTCTTTCATTTTAAATAAATTTGGTTTCAGAGCATCGGCCATCATGGCCAGTCATGATCGACTTGATTCACCTGCTGAGGATGGGTACATTTCATTGGATAGGGCTTTTATTAAGCAGAATCCTATAAAACAAAATTTTCCATATTTCTTTGTATTAGTCTCAGAAAATAGAGATAGACTGAAAGCGATTCAAGTAAAAGTAAACAAAGGACAGAAAATGAATTTATAGAAAAGGTTCCCTTTCGGGGAGGAAACAAGAACTTATCTGAGGTGCGTACGGACTTCAATAGACATGAAATCCTTCTTGGACTAGATACCTTATCGGCATTATCGAACTTCTAATAAATCCATTGCCACCCATGTTTTGAAACATAGAAACCTTGGAAGGACTCTTTCAAATACCAATGGTGGTGAGCAGTTTCTTCTTTTCGATCAACAATGCCTTTTGCGAGTTTTCACCAATCGGTCTCTCTCATTTCTCTTCTCACTGTCACTCTATAGTGCTCTTTGCAAGTTTTTACTAACATGACTCTTATTTTTAGTTTCTCTGCTCACTATATCCTTAGATGCCCTTAGGTTTTCACCGATAACACTCTCATTTTAGTTCTCTCATCTTCATTGTATCAGATCCAAACAACTTCGACATCTAATTTTGAAAACTTTTTCCTGATTGATCAGAAGGACTTGAATAAGGTTTGGGTTAAAAGAATTTGGATGGAATTACAACAGTTAAACTGTTCAGGCAGGATCATCGCGCTACCCTCATTTCACTTTCGTGGGAACTTGGATTTCTTTGTTGGTGTGAGTGAACCCCAGAGAGAGGCTGCATATGTATCCTTTCGGAACCAAGTCAAACATAGTTCAGGGAAACTTTGGATTAGATTTTCTTTTATTTTTTTGTTTTCTATTTTTATGTTTTTTAATCATTTATTGACAAGTGTTTTCGAGTTCCAAAAAGGGTAAAAAAATAAAGGTAACTAGCTCAAAAAGGTTAGCAAAGGATTGGAGTGTTTGGGTTGCAAGACGGAAAGCCTTCGTCATCCCAATCGGATAATGCTATTATTGCAGAAGGATAATACACAGTACATTTTGACAGCATCCACATTTATGTATGTTCTAGGGTCATTTCCTTCAATTTCTCCCAAATACAATGCCATTTTTGGTAACAATTTCTGATGATGTATGGGCATTTCCATGTAGGAGGAAATTTTCCTTTTGATCACTGATGATGGGGAAGGATACGCCTTAAACGAGTTGCCCCACTTCGAAGATTCTAGGTCGCACTTTCTTGTTGTAGGCACGGGTCATTATTTGTTGATACAGCTGCCCATAAGAGACTGTAGCCATCAGGGTCAACTATTCAAAATTTGTTTTGACCCATTCACTGTCTTCAATTTCAGCTTTAACAATGATCCGGAGAGAAGGGATTTCAACTTCTGCGGGTATTATGGCCATACACCAAAAGGTACGGGGTTGATCCGACCCATGGTGCGATAACCCAATAATGCAAAAGGCAACTTTTCATGCAACTACCTAGAACTTTGAATCATTTTTCTCAAAATCTTTTTGATGTTCTTGTTCGCTGCTTCGACGGAACCATTTGCTTTGGATGATACAGAGTAGAATTCTGATGTGTTTTCTTGAATTGTTGACATATCTCCCTCATCAAATGACTATTCAAATTTTAAGCATTATCCGAAATGCTAGTTGCAGGATAGCAAAACGGCAGATGAAATTGGAGTGCACAAAATCTACCACAGCTTTCTTGGTGATATCTTTAATAGTAATTGCTTCAACCCACTTCGTGAAATAGTCGATGGTGACCAATATGAATCTCTGCCCATTTGAGGCTTTGGCTTGATTTGCCCTATGAAAGCCACATCCCATGCAAGAAATGACCAAGTCTCTGACGTGGGATGCTGTTCTTTGGGCGATGCATGAATAAAATCACTTGGCACCTAACATTGATAACATTTTCGGACGAAACTGAAGTAGTCCTTTTCCATAGTTATCCAATAATAACCTGCTCCAAGGACTTTCTTTTTAAAACATACCCGTTCAAATGGGGTCCGCACATTCCTACGAGTAATTTGTACCTGATCTTTTCTGCCTCCTCGACGTCAATACATCATAATAATTTGAGGTCAGGAGTTCTTTTGTACAAGACATCACTGCTCACCAAGAAACCACTTGCGTGCCATCTAATGGTTCTCTTTTGATCTCAACTGGCTTGCTCGGGGTATTCTTTGGTTTTCAAAAATCTATTGATGTTAGGATACCATGGTTGAATACTTGGTTCTACCTCAACCGTGTTGCAGTACCCTTGCCTTTCCCGAATTTGGATTTCTAATGGATTAATATGGGTATTGCTTGGGTATGGCAGCATCGAGGCTAAATTAGATAGTGGATCGGCTAGCTCATTGTGACAACAAAGAATATACCTTATCTCTATTGACTTGATCCGCCTACTAAGATCTTTCACAAGGTACCTATATGGAGTAAGTTTGACATCTCTAGTCACCCATTCTCTCTGATCTTGACGGATAATCAGATATGAACCTCCCATGATCTATAATTCTTCGACATCTTGGTCGATTACCATGTTTATACCTATAATGTAGGCTTCACACTAAGCAATATTGTTTGTGAAGAAAAATCGAAGCAGGGCTGTGGCTAGATAATGATGACCAGCGGGTGAGATCAAGATTGCCCCAATTCCAACACCTTTTGCGTTTACCGATCCATCAAATAACATTTTCCAAGCATTGGTATCTTCGGAAATTTCCTCGACTAAAAATACCTCTTCATCCAAGAAAAATGATCTCAAAGGTTGGTATTCATCATCAACCGGGTTTTGAGCCAAATGATCTTCTAAAGCATAGGCCTTTATAACTGTGCAGGTGACACAGACTATGTCAAACTCATTGAGTAGGATCTGCCTTCCTGTGGGCATTGCAGGGTGTGTTAAAAGTTGTCTTTTTTGCATCCTCTTCATCAATTAATACCTGGTTATATCCTGCGTTACAATCCATGAAGGATTATATCTCAGGTGAACTAGGGTCGTGATACCTTAGGAACTTCTTCGTCCGCTAGCACTATTCTCTTTTGTTCTATCAAATATTCCATAGCCCTCTTCAAGGTCTAACATTAATCTATATCATGCCCTTCTACCCCTGAATGGTAGGCACATCGAGTACTAGTTCTGTAGCCGGGCGATGTTGGGTTATGCCTTATTTAGGGTACAGGCCGCAACAAACGCATATGAAAAAGTTTGGGGAAAGTGCTGGAATAAGACTCACCGATGGGTGTGGAGTTTTGTATTTTGGGTGGTTCCTAGGCATGGAAGTTGTTTTGTGGATGTCGGGGATTGTAGTGAGCTAGGTAAGGAGGTTGATTTATGGGAAATGGAGCTCGATTCTAATTAAATTGTTTTTGTTGTCTGACGTATTGTTGAGCATTCATCACTCTGTATGGTTGAGGAGCATAAGCCATACCTTGGTAGAATAGAAATGTTGTGGGGTTCTTTTAGAGAAAAGAGGTCTGGGTGAACATGGTTTTCTTGCACATGAAGTTGCCATTGCAGCTTCTTGCTTCTTCTTTTGATTTTCTACTCCTCCAGACCCGCCATAGATCTCTATGGGAAGTAGCCCTTATAGCAGACTGACTCATGATTTTCCCTGATTTCAACCCATTTTCAACCATTTCACCGATTTTGCTCCAATTTGCAAGCGGCTTGCCCATCGCAGACATCACCTTTTGAAAATAATTTGCCTCTTGGGCTATAAGGAAGATTGTGACCATTTCAATTTCTTCAATTGGAGGCTTTACCCTGGAGGATTTCTCATGCCATTTGACCGCATACTCTCGGAAGCTTTCACAGGACTTCTTATTTAATTTTGTGAATGAGTTCCTATCAGGGGAAATGTCGATGTTCTACTGAAACTGCCTGACAATGTCCCGAGCTATGTCATCCAAGAAGGTGTTACAACAAAGTGGGCTGAGATGGTAGCATATCTTAGTGAGATATTGGGGTGACTGTTCGGGACATTGGAGGTCCCACTTGCCCTAGGAAAAAGCTCAGGGAATCCATGGATCGCACTTGGTGGTTTTCTTGCATTAGCCCAATCCTCCCACATTTCCATTATGCAGAGATGTAGAGTTGCCTATTTTCCAGTTGGGCTGCCCGAGATCGGGCTATCATCTATAATAGGAATTGTCTGATAAGCAATTTCCGATGACATTTCAATGGTTCCTTTCGACCTCGTGAAGTATGGATGTTAAGCCAGACTACCACAAAATCAACCACTTTACTATAGAACCTAGACTTAATAGTAGACAACAAACCGGTTAATTTGAAGCAGGTAACACATATGTAATCAGACGTTGGGGTCTGATGCACCTATATAGTTAAATATGTTTCTACATGTGTCACAACGGTTACAAGTTTCATCCTAGCTTTGCTCACTTTCCCCAGTTTTCTTTCTTTCTACTTTAGCTTTTTGTGCTTCTAATCCCATTTCCTAAACTTTTCTTTCCTCTATTTTCTTTCTCTCTTTGTTCGTTTTTCTTTTGCTCTATTTTTCTTTCTTTTTTTTTTTGGTTCTTTATTTCCATGTCTCTCTTTTATTTGAGTTATATACAAAAACATGACTGTATCCAATAAAGATTGCCTACATATCGCGATGCCGCATGAATCAGATCATTACATAGTTCAAGAAGTAGATGCGAAAAATAAAGAAACAATTTTTATGGTTCTTTTTTTAAAATTTTAATACATCCTCTACTTTACCGAATTTCAAAAGACTCGAAACATTCTTTCTCTAGGACTTTAAATCTTCAAACAGCTCAAGACGTACTCTTTCTAAGAATCTAAAATTTGAAACGGTCTCGAAACATACTTTTGAAAATGAAAATACATACGTGAAAAAGAAAATGACAATTATGAGTACATCAGTGCCTCCAACCTCGTCCTAGGAACCCCAACTGCCTACGCACCATGTCCTCTTTGAGATGACAGATATCCTCCTTTATCTGGCGGATAAAGATCATTACAGTGGAGAAGAACATGGATCTGGTCATATCTTCAAACTCAGTGCATTTCATCGTGAGGTAATCAGCGATCCTTATTACCCTTTCTCTTATGATTCCCTTTTCTCGCAACAAGCGCCTAATCTGCTTGGATCTAGCCTCTAAGACATGGGGGCGGCATGATTCTGCTCATGCACGTTCTGTATGTCCCCTTCCAACCACGCTATCAAGGTGTAACAATCTTCTCTCCACGCTTTTAAATTTTTGTCTTGTTTAGCCATTTTACTCTCGAGGTTGCTAATCTCCTTTTCCCAACCAGTGAACCGTCTTTCATATCTTTCTTTCATCTGTTGAACGAAAGATGCACGCCCCTCCAAGTTTTTAGCCAACTTTTCCAGTACTTTTTATAGCTCAAACTCAGCTTTTTGTAGGTCATCATCATAGTTATGCACCTTTTGGGTGAGGTTGTAAATGAGCCTTTCATCTTTCCTACTTTTGCCCAGATTCTCGGCTGCTATCCTCAGCTGTTGAACCTAGGCTTTGAGAGCTTCATTTTCTTGAACTAACCTTTTCTCTCACCTTTGGCCTCTTGTACCTACAAATAATTGTTGAAGGTGAAATTTCTTAACTCTTCACAGAAAGCGTGAATGTCGGCTTTATCTTTATTTTCCTTTTCCCCAAAGACAACCTTTCCTAAATTTTGTCATCAAAGGCTTGAAAATCGAGACATTAGGCAAGCCTCTCGGGTTCGATCTCCAGCTACAGCTCATTGTTCAAACCAAAACATCTTTCAAACCAAACAACATAATTGGGATCAGTTTTGCCTTTAGTTGGGTCTGGTACCTGGGTGTTGCTTTTTAGATACTGACAACTATTCCAGTCCCTTTAAACTAAAGCATCGGGTAGTGTTACTTCTAGGTGTAATTCAATGACTTGGGTGCTTAGATCCACCTCTTCGGGTATCACCTGATATCTTCCCACTTGTCTCACAACTATTTGTGGTGCATATGGTTGTATATTTCTCACTCCTAGCATCATCAAGTAGCCCTTTGAAATGGTCATGTATATGACTTTTATTACCGAGAGCCATCCTATGGTCTATTCAATTTGATATCCTCTCAATTTTCTCAAATAGGAAACCCAAGATTCAAACCCTTCTGGCAATTTATAGTCTTCCACCCTTTCCTCTTACTTTCTGATGAAATTTTTCTCGCCCGAAGAATGTCTTATTAACATAGGATTACGGACAAGGTGTTCGATCATCCACATTTGAAGAAGAACATTGCAGCCTTCGAAAAATTTAACCCCAGATTTGCACAAGGTTAATGCCCAGTAAATGTCTGCAGCACCTATGGGACAACTGTGTGGTCTTTTTTGTAGACGAGGACCTGTGCAATTCTGGCCATACGATGGTCCACTGTACCCTCCTCATTCAAAAAGACCATGACCCTTATAAATGCTATGATGAAGTCAAACCAACAATGAATTTGACATTCCCCTTTTCATGTGTTTCAAACCCGGCTGATCGCCCAAACCTGAAATACCAGAAGTAGAAAGAACAACTCCCTTTATTTGCATGGGACTTGTTCATTTGTTTGTGGATATTCATAAGATCAAAGAATATTTTCACCGAGGGAGCCTTGGGGAATATGAGTTGCTTCTTTCTTAACTCTTGGCTGAAATAAATATACTTGGCTATTTCATCCAGAGTGCATGTGAGCTCATAATATGAAAAGCGGAACACATTGTAAACGAGATCAGAAAAGGTTACCAAAGCTTTAATTAAACCCTCCAAGGGTTTGATGCGCATGATGTCCGTTAAGGAGCCCAACTGCTCTTTCACCCAAACTTGGCCATATTCATCTAAGTCATCCCACCACCTACGAAGCTGCAAACGAGCCCGTTCTATGATAGATTGTGATATTTCGTGGACGGTCTTCATTTGTACTTGCGGAGGTTTAAGGTTAAATTAGAAACTTGTGGACTCTTTTTGTAAAACAAGTTTTTTGGGAGAAAATCAACAGACAAAACCCACTTTTTTATTACCACTTCTAGCAAAAGTGATCGTTTTTCCAAATGCAGCCCCTTCACTACTTCAAACAAATTTTGTGGCTGGGGGGTGTACATACCTAGTTGAAAAAGACACCTTTTAAACAGACTTTCATGTTCCTCTAAGAAATAGCCCTTCGATAATTGAAATGTAATCTAAGGCTATTCCAGTAAGAAATGACATAAAATACAACCGAAGCAGGGTCGGCTTCTTATTTTCACAAAAAGCCCTGAAACACCCTTTATTTTATTATTTTGTAAAATTAGGCCGAACCTTATGTGTGTTGCCTACGCATCCCACATTCTATGAGAATTAGACATGCGTACTTTGGTCGATTTTGACATAAAAACATGATATTTTACTCACCCTCTTGAAATAGAATTTCTTTGACCTCTTTTTAAAAAATTTGGCAGAGTTTCGCGACATTTTCAAATACCAAGATATTTAAAATCAGGTAAATTTTCTATTGTACCTCACTCTCGGTTTTTCTCTTTATATCTTTTTGTAGCCGGTCAACATTCTAGCCGAAGCAAATAAATATTCACCTAGCATATAGGATGCATCAATATGGTCTTTATTTTGGGTACACCTATCTAGACGGATCCAACCCCCGTGTTGAATCCTAAAAGACAAATGCACATGATGCAAATAATCGTTCCTACTAAGGATATGACATGAGGTTGTGTTGTTCTATGTATAAAACCATGGGCTTGTGGTATAGACTTGGGTTACCCGAGCGGACAACTGGGGCCGAAGAGGGCAACGTACCACGAGCACTAAAGTCTACCCTGCCTTGTTGCTGGCCTAGCCTTTTTCTATTTTGTATAATTTCTACATAAAAATTAGGCCACGCAAACGTGTACACCATTTTTAAAAGACTTAGAGCGGTGGCATAATAAGACATTTAAATACATTTCAAGTAATATCAACTATAAAGCCAAATGCAAATCGCATTAACAAGCTCGAATTCTTGAACCCTGAACTAAAAGTTCTTGTTTCTAGTCCCCAGTATAGTTGCAAGAGCTGTCACACCTCCTTTTTACTACCCGGGGTAATGTAAGGGGTTGTTTCCAATTAAAGTGATATTACTCGAAATGAGGTTATTTATTTATTTTAGAGTTTCCACTTGGAATAAATTATGGTTTCCCAAGTCACCAGTTTATTTTAAATCCCTAATCAAGGATATTTCAACTTTCCTTTGAAGTCTGCAAACCATAAATTCTAGATAAGGAATTCGGTTAACTCGTGGGAAGGTGTTAGACATTCTCGGGTTCCGTGGTTATAGCACAGACGCTTAACAATTTATACTTGGCTTAAATTATTTAATTACTCATTTTAAGGACCTATGTTAATTTATCATTTTTTAAAAATCACTTTTAATCACTTGATTTATTCGTGATTAAAGAGTTGAGTTACTCGTATGTATATTCTTTTCTTTTGGCACGTCAAAATCATATCACACTAATGTGTTCGTAGTTAATTACGCTTCGTTTATTTTATTAATAAAGGTCTGATTAAACTTGCACAAACGCATCCCTCAAGTCATTTTTGAGAATTAAATTTTCAATTATGTTATGTGAACATATACATAATCATAATCAGAGCCTAAATCAAGCCTAAAGCAAACCACGAGTGTTTGACATTTATTAGATCTAAATTATGAAACTAATACGAGGGCCATATATTAGAGATCTTATTTGGCATTGCACACCTCAAATTCACTTTAAGATTCTAATTAATTAATTAAGGAAGCATAATGGGATTCTACTAATCTTTAACCAAAGGTCTGACCTTGCTTAATCAACTAACTTGCATCATGTTCAAATAGTCAAATACCTAATAACTAATGTTACATGCAATAACACATACGAACGAGAAAAGGAACTGGGCTTGATGAAATGAAATGGGCTCAAATAACATAAGGTGTGTGGTACTTTTTATGGGTACCCTTCAGTATTGAGCCCAAAAGGAGCCCAAATCATTTCAAGAATTTTGGGTCATGAAATGATGGACTCGAGATCAAGTCCTAAAGCTTGCTAAAGTCTCCAAATAAAAAATAAAAGCAACAACACGAGCCCAACAATACACTAATTGCACAACAAACAATTTTCAAATGATTTCCAGTTAACTCAATAGAAAATTTATGTTAAATTTAGCTTCAATTGGCCCTCTTTTAAGTAAATGTAATATAAAATCACATTTCATGAGTCTGTTAAGTAAATCAAATCTAGTTTTAGGCATAAAAATGCTTACACTTTCACTTCATTTGATTTCCTTGTCCTGCGATATTTTTACATCACAATACTAAACTTCTATCTTCTAATTGTCTCAAATGGTGAGAACACGTGCTACTCGACATGATCAGGCACCCACTACTCCTTATGTAGCCCTCAGAGGCTAGGGCCGAGGTAGAGGCCAAAGATGAGAACGTGGTACAGCGAGAGCACCTGTCCTAGCTACCGCCGAGGTACCACCAGCAGATCCAGCCAGAGTCCAAGCACATAATACGCCAACTACAACAACTACTCCAGCTCTTCATGAGATGTTTGCACAGTTTATGAGTATGTACACCTCATTGGCTTAGGCAGGGTTATTTCCCTTGCATAAGACACATCCCAGTATGGGGGAGGAGCATAGGCTCCCGCCGCACGCATTCCGCAGCATCAAGTGCATGTTGAGTATGTCATAGAGATCATTCCAGTACCACCTTAGAACCAGTTCAGCCCAAGTATGTGGCAGACGCTTTAGGGGACGAGAAATGGAGACTTGAGAGGTTTGAGAAGTATGATCCTCCAGTATTAAGTAGATTAGCATCAGACTATGCCTCAGGATATCTAGAAGAGTGCCACCGTATTCTTGGCACTATGGGTATAGAAATATCTAGCAGGGTTTCCTTTATTGCCTTCCAGGTTCGGGAAGACGCCTACGATTGGTGGCGCACTTATGAGATAGACAGCCAAGACGAGGCTACTTCACTGACCTTGACCTAGTTCTCAGATATATTCCAGAGAGAGTTTGTTCCTCAGAGCATCAGGGACGCATGACGTTTAGAGTTTGAGTATTTGCACTAGGATAATATGACAATTTCAGAGTATGCTATATGTTATACCATATTGGCTAGGCATTCACTCCCATGGTTACTAGTGTCTGCGAGACGGTTTGCCAGCTCATTGAGGGTCTTATTCCACCCATCAGATATAGCATGGCTTGAGAGTTTGAGATGGACATTCCTTATCAGTAGGTGGTGAGTATTGCTAAGAGGATCGAGGGTACGCTCGCTAAGGAGTAAGAGGAGAGGGAGGCCAAGAGGTCTCAAAAGTTAGGCCACTAGTCTGGTGCCCGTACCCCAGTGGCAAGTCGACATGGAAAGGTTTTATGGGTCACCCCGTTTATTCAGCTCCTCCAACAGCTAGCAGTGTTCGAGCTCCTCCTAATCCTTAGGAGCCTTACTATGTACCTCCGATTTCTAGCGTGCCTCCTGCGTGGGGTGCTTTTAGAGGTTAGTACAGCAGACCTGGCCCAAGCCAGTCACAGCCACCACGCTCCACTGTGGGGTGCTTTTAGGGGTGCACCTTCACAGACGTCTTAGCAACAAACCCCTACATAGCTTTCAGGCTATGATCAGAGCTCCAACTCTTTCCCATCTGCCCAGCCAACTAGGGGCAGAGGTCGGGAAGGTAGAGGTTGCCCTAGAGGGGGAGGTCAAGCCAGATACTATGCCATTCCTGCTCGTTGCGAGGTTGTTGCCTCTAATTCTATGATCACATGTATTATACATGTTTGTCATATAGATGCATCGGTTCTATTCGATCCAGGCTGTACTTACTCTTATGTGTCTTTTTATTTTGCTCTGCATTTGGATGAACCCTGGGATTCCTTCAGTTGTCGTGTATATATTTCGACTCATGTGGGGGATTCTCTTGTTGTGGATCGTGTTTATCTCTCATGTTTGGTTATTATTCGCTGTTTTATGACCAAAGTAGATTTTTTGTTACTCAGCATATTGATATTGGCATTATCTTGGGCATGGACTGGTTGTCACCCCATTATGTGATCATTGATTGTCACGCCAAAACCGTGATGCTAGCTATGCCACGTATGCCGCGTGTTGATAGAGTGGTACTGTAGATAACACTCCCAGTTGTGTTATCTCTTTCTTTAAAGCCCAACATATTGTTGAGAAGGGGTGTGCCGCGTATTTAGCTTATGTGGGAGATGTCAGTGGTTATATAACTTCTGTTGATTCTGTCACAGTGGTACGAGATTATCCCGATGTGTATCCAACTGATCTTTTAGGCATGCCGCTTAATAGGGACATTCATTTTGGCATTGATTTGTTGCCAGGCACACAACCCATTTCTATTCCTCCGTATCATATGGATCCTCTTGAGTTGAAGTAATTGATGCATTAGTTATAGGAATTACTTGATAAGGGTATTATTCGACCTAGTGTTTCACCTTGAGGTTCTCCTATCTTTTTGTGAAGAAAAATGATGGTTTTATGCGTATCTGTATCGATTATCACCATTTAAACAAGGTTACAATGAAGAACCACTATGATTTGCCTCGTATTGATGATCAGTTTGACCAGCTTCAAGGCACATATGTGTTTTCTAAGATGACTTGCGCTCAGGTTACGGTCAGTTTGAGATTCGTGAGCCAAATATCCCTAAAACTGCTTTTAGGACTCGGTATGCTCAATATGAGTTCGTCCTTGAGTTATTTGGTTTGCCTAATGCACCAACAACTTTTATGCATGTGATCCACAGTGTGTTCCAGCCCTATATTGACTTGTTTGCTATTATTTTTATTGATGATATTCTGGTGTATTCCCGAAGTCTGGAAGATCATGAGCAGCACCTTAGGACTGTGCTTCGGACCCTGAGATATAAGAAGTTATATGTAGTATCGAGTGAGGGTAGTCTGGTGTATCTGAAGAAGGTAGAGATCGTGCAAAGTTGGCCCAGGTTCCTCAGCTACCGAGATTCATAATTTTCTTGGCTTGGCAGACTATTACCGTCATTTTGTAGTGGGGCTTTCATCGATTGCAGCCCCCATGACTAGATTCATCTTGAACGGTGCTCCATTTTAGTGGATAGAAGAGTGTGACATGAGCTTGCAGAAGGTTCAGATAGCATTGACTACAACCCTAATTTTAGTAGTGCCTACAAGTTTGGGGTCTTATACAGTTTATTATGATGCGTTGTTGGTTTGGCTCAGAGCGCGGTTTATGCAGGATGGTAGGGTGATTGCCTCCGCATCCAGACAGTTGTAGATACATGAGAAGAACTACCATGTCCACGACCTTGAGTTAGCTTCTATTGCTCACGCCTCGCAGATCTGGCATCATTATTTATACGTTGTTCCTTGGGATATTTATACTGACCATCAAAGCTTTCAACATTGTTCAAGCAAAAGGATCTAAATTTACGCTACAATAGGTGGTTAGAGCTATCGAGGGATTATGACATCACGATTTTGTATCACCCAGGCAAGGCTAATATGGTGGCTAATGCCATGAGTTGTCGGGCGGAGAGTTTGGAGAGTTTGGCATATTTGCAGCTTCAGAGAGGCATATGGCAATGGATGTTCACGCTTTAGCCAGCCAGTCTATGATATTGGATATTCCATAGCCCAGTCATGTCCTAGCTTGCGTGGTTTCTCGGTCTTCCTTATTCGATCGTATCAGGGATCGACAGTATGATGATCATTATTTACTTGTCCTCAAGGACAAGTTTTATCACGGCGATGCTAGAAATGTGACTATTGGAGAGAATGGGGTATTGTGGATGCAAGATCAGATTTATGTGACCAATGTTGATGGGCTTCGAGAGTAGATTTTGGAGAAGGCCCATAGTTCGCGATATTCTATCCATCCAGGTGCTATGAAGATGTATCAGGATTTTGGAGCAATACTATTGGTTGAGGCGGATGAAGAAAGACATAGTTGAATTTGTAGCTAAATGCCTCAACTGTCAGCAGGTGAAGTATGAGCACCGGAGACCGGGTGGGCTGCTTTAGCGGATAGAGATTCAGGAGTGAAAGTGGCAGAAGATCACCATGGACTTTGTCGTTGGACTCCCACGGAATTTGAAGAAGTTTGATGCCATTTAGGTTATTATGGATCAGTTGACCAAGTTCGCTCATTTTATACCTGTGTGTACTACTTATTATTCGGAGAGGTTGGCGGAGATTTATACACGGGAGATCGTCTGTCTGCATTGTATTCTCATTTCTATTATTTCAGAAAGCAGTACTCCGTTCACACCACGGTCTTGGAGGGCAGTTCAGAAGTAGTTGGGTAGTTGGGTGGAGTTCAGCACAACATTTCACCCCGAGATAGACGGACAATCAGAGCGCACTATTCAGATTCTTGAGGATATGCTCCGTGTGTGTGTTATTGAGTTTGGAGGGTCTTTGGATCAGTTCCTACCATTGGAAGAGTTTGTTTATAACAACAGTTATCAGTCCAGGATTCACATGGTGCCGTATCAGGCTTTATATGGTTGGTGGTGGAGATCTCCGGCGGTTTAGTTTGAGTTGGGCGAGGCAACACTATTGGGCATAGATATGTTTTAGGATGCTTTGGAGAAGGTTAAGGTTATTCAGGATAGACTGTGTATAGACAATCTAGACAGAAGAGCTACACGGACCGAAAGGTTCAAGATGTTTCGTATATGGGTTCTAATTCACGTTTTGCCTATAAAGGGCATTATGAGATTTGGGAAGAAAGGGAAGTTGAGTCCGACATTTATTGGCCCTTTTGAGATATTAAGGCGTGTTGGGGAGGTTGCTTATGAGCTTGCCTTACCTCCCAGCTTGGCAAGAGTTCATCCTGTATTTCACGTTTTGATGCTCTGGAGGTATCACGGTGATCAGTCGCACGTGTTGGATTTTAGTTCAGTCTAGTTTGACAAGGTTATATCTTACGTTGAGGAGCTACTGGTTGTATTGGATAGGAAGGTTAGAAAGTTGAGGTCAAAGTACATTGCTTCAATAAATGTTCAGTGGTGGGGTATTCAAGCCGAGGAGGCGACCTGGGAAACATAGCAGGATATGTGCAGCAGTTACCCTCATCTTTTTACTACTTTAGGTATGTATCTATGCTCGTTCGAGGATGAATGAAAGTTTAAGTGTAGAAGGATAAGACGACTCGGCTGTTCTTCTTATGAATTTATGCCCCGATCCCTTATTAATTGCTTTCACAAAGAATATTTATGCTAATTTTATTTTCCGGGATGTTTGATTTTAAGTTTCAGAGTGTTTTGGGACACTAGTACCTAAATGGGAGCTTAAGTGTTGCAAAATTGTTCGTACTCTAAATACTGTAAAGACAGCCTCAGAATGGAAATTTAATGGTTTCTTTAGCTCCGTTAGGTGATTTTGGGGTTGGGAACATATTCGGAATTATTTTTAGCTTCTGTAGCAAACTTAGGCTTGAAATGCCGAAGTTTGAATTTTTGAAGTTTCTGATCGGATGGTGTGGTTTGGATACGAGAATTGGAATTGAATTTCGGAGGTTGTAGTAGTTCAACCATATCATATTGGATGTGTGTGAAAAATTTCAGGTCATTCGGACGTGGTTTGGTTGGTTTTATGATCAAAAGCGTATTTTGAGGAAAATGGAGTTCTTAGGCTTAAGTCCTAGTTTAATTCGAGTTTCCGACGTTGTTTTAGGTTGTTTATGGGTTGGTAGAAGTTTGAATATGGTTTTAAGATATTTTGGTGCATTTGGATGGGGTCTCGGGTATTTTGGGTAGTTAAACATATCATTTCAAATTAGGAAAAATTACAAATTTTCTTCAGGCCAATTGAAGACTGTTTCTTCTTCGCGATCGCGTCCACCCACCCCATTTCGCGAATCTTTACCTTTTTTTCCTCTACGTTCGCATCGAAGCACTCTTGTTCGCATAGTATTACTTAGCATTGAGGGATGTTTCTATTATTCCTCATCGTGTTCGCGAGCCTTCACTCGCGTTGGCGTAGCTTTGCAAGTATACCTTTCGTGTTCGCGTACTGGTTCACCCGTTCGAGAAGACCGATTTCCGGGCAACAATATTTTACTCTCCGTGTTCGCATTCCTCTTCTTGCGATCTCGATGGCCTTTTCTTTAATGCTTTATTTTTCTTCTTTACGAACGTATGACTTCCTCTGCATTCACGCTGCATTAAATACCTTGGCATAAATAGGAATTCAAAACTTAGGTTTTAGCTATTTTACCAAAACTTAAGCTTAAGAGCTCGGATTTGTCACGAACCAAAATCCACAAAAGGTCTTGGTGATACCGGACACAGCTGTCAGGCTAGCCAACTCAAATACTAAAATTTGGTCTTGTTCTAACACTTTTTAAATACAGGATTTTTCCTTCATTACTTACAAATTTTAGAGAATATGTTTTGAAATCAAATTTAAAAGTTAAGCAATAAATACAATACTTCAAACCATCCAATAACCCGGTGTCATAACTGCATGAGAATCTACTGACAAGAGAAATAAAATATAACATCTGACTGAGATACAGTGGGTGGAAAGTAAATACAGTAAAAAGGAAGGGACTACTCTAGTTGCGACCGTCTCAAATGATGCATCTCACCTAGTCCCACAATCATCCATGCTGCTATGCGTAGTACGCCACTGTAGTCACATATAACTTTGCAAAAAAATGCACAGCAAGTGTATTACGAGTACAAAAATAACATGTACCCAATGAGTATCCCGCCTAATCCCGAGATGTAGAGAGGAGATGGTCCACTTTGACACTCTCTAGTGGTCCAATAATTATTCAACCTTAATAAATATATTGAAGAGTGTATTATTTTTTAAACATGATTTTAATCCAGATAGAGGAAACAAGTAGACACATAATTCATTCGTGAGAATTTTTCATAAGTCCACTTTATTATTAACAAATAACTCTCGAGCCAGGGTGAGGCAGCGAACACTTTAATAAGTTCAAAACAACTGCACAAACATGCGCAAATCATGCTTAGGTCGACAGCCCGCTCAAACAGAAATGTAAATTGTGCACTGCCGAGGGTCGAGCGTTCCGTGCCATAGATGCATCTATTTAATCTACCAAGGCGTTCGGCCCGTTCTAGAAATAAACACATACCCCGCTCGCGAATCATGCATGCGATGCAGGTACACATAAGAATACATGCTCAATAAGTCAAATAAGAGCTTATCGGAGAATATTTATTCAAATAAAACTAATTCTCCTTTAACAATTTTTAAGAAATGAAGCATATCCCTTTGAAATCTTTCAAATTCGTTTACAGATTAAATGTAATATAGGCAATTCAAGACATCAATGAGTTCACAATTTATTCAATTATAACACGCCATTGGGTCATAGACTACCCGGACAATAGCATAATAATAGTTACGCACGAACTCTAGTCACCTCGTGCGCACGTAGCCCCGACAAATAGGAGCACATAATCTATTTAACTCACCAATGGGGAAAATTCCCCCTCACAAGATTAGAAAGGAGACTCACCTCGCTCCGAAGATCCACAAGCGGTATTCTACACTCTTCCGAAGCCTTGCACCAATGCACAATGCTCAAAACTAGCCAACGATCATACAAATCCATTAATATAGCTCGATTATAATTTACAGCCCAATTTATAACAATTCCCATCCCCGAACGAAAGGTTGACAAAAATGCCCTCAGGCACACATGCCCAAAATCCGAAATTTCTCGAAGATAAACATTACCCATGACCTTAGGAACTCAAATATATAATTTTTTCTTAATGCCATATCCAAATCATGGTCAAAATCCAAGAACCCTAATTTTCTAGGTCTTCCTCTAACCCTCAATTTTCTACCCATTTACATGCTAAAATCGATACATAATCAATGTATTTAACTCATTATAGGTGGGGATAACATACCTAGTCATGAATGATGAAAACCCTTTGTAGAAGCTCCCTAATAATCGCCGAAGCCATAAAAAATATGAGAGAAATGGCCAAAATCCGATTTGTAAAACAACTCTCTGCCTCCAGTCTTTTGAGCACCTGTACATCTATTTCTACTTCCACGATTCCGCTTCTGCGGAAAAATTAGCTGCTTCTACGGCTCAAAAACTCGGGCCCACTTTCGCTTCTGCGAACATACTACCGCAGATGCGGCTACGCTTTTACGGAACCTTGACCACATCTGCAATCCTCTCCAAAATCCTCTTGTTCCACTTCAGTTTCTTCCTCTCCGCTTCTGCGGTTCCGTTTCAGCAGAAGCAGAAATACCAACAACTACAAACTCAATTTTTCCAAAAAATTAATTTCGATTCGTTAACCACGTAGAATCCACTCTAGGCCATCAGGACCCCAACCAATCATAACAACCAATCCCAAAACACATCAAAAACTTGCTCGAGTCCTCTAATCACATCAAACAATGCTAAAATCACCGATCGACTTCAAATTCAAACTTTATGAACTTTGAACTTTCCAACTTCTACTTCCGTCGTTTAAACCTATCAAATCACGTCCCATTGACTTCAAATTTTGCACACAACTCATATTTTACGTTACAGACTTACTCCAACTTCCGAAATTGGATTGCGACCCCAATATCAAAAAGTCCACTCCCGGTCAAACTTCTCAAAAAGCTTCAAATTTCTATCTTTAGCCAAATGGCTTCATAATGACCAATGCGCCTCCGAATTCACTTGCGATCGCACTCCCAACTCCAGTATCAGCATTTGGAGCTACTCCCAGTATCAAAATTTCAAACGGACATCGATAATGCTGAAACGCACTTGAAGCAAAAATTAATAAAATTCTTTCAAAATGCTAACTTTCAGGATAAGCGCCAAAACGCTCGCGGGTTATCCAAAACCCGAACCCGGCATACGCTAAAGTTGAAAATCAACGTACAAACCTGTTGAGACCTTCAAATACGGATTCCAAGGGCATTTACTCAAAAATGAAATCCTAGTTCATTCTTTCAACTTTAAGCTTCCGAAATGAGAATTCTCTTCCCAAATCAACTCTAAACTTCCCGAAACTCAATCATGACCATGCGTACAAGTCATAACACTTGAAATGAAGCTGCTCATGGCCTTAGACTGCTAAACGAACACTAGGTCTCAATACGACTGGTTGGATCATTACATTCTCTCTCACTTAAACATATGTTCATCCTTGAACATGCTGAGGAGTATACTGAAGTAGTCTGTAATCACTGTTGAACACCTCATGCACATTCCCGTTCTACCACAACTCAACTGAGCACATTAGCTTGATAAATTCTAAAGGTATTGCATTTTTATTCAGGCAAATAATCCTAGAGCCCAATTCCAACATCTGAAATTCTACGCCAGGCCTTTTTCAACATTAGATTACCAAGTAATCCACCACACGTTGTACATAACATGACGGCATAACGTTGATGAATTCTTACTTTGCAACACTTAATCCACAGGACCAGGATAATATTTACTGATCAATTCAGCAAAAATTTCAACGATTCATATGCTCCCGTTGAACCTCATGCCACACGCAAACTCCCACAATACCGCCACGACATATTAGACGTGCCAAAATTCATAATCAACCGTCGAGTCAACAAATCATCGAGTCTATACCTCTGACACGAACCATTACCACATTCTGAACCAAATAATGATCTCTGCTCTTTAATATACTTCATATAATAAGATTGCACTGATTCTAACTACCATAATCTCGTCACACCTAGTACGAACTGCTCAGGCAATAAGCCACTCCGAGCACGATCAAAAGTCTCACATGATACAGCAATATGCTAATAGGCCACCAATCCGAACACAAAATAAATAGGAATTCAAACTTTGGAAAGAATTATCTAACCCCCGCACTAATACAGACTTTCCATAAACGATAAGAAATGAAACACACAAAAGTAGCATATACAAAATCATAATCGACATCATACTGTTGCGGTGCGAAACCCGATCAAAATAATAAATCCTTGGCGGCGTACCACCCGATCCACACCTAAATCTGAGATAACATGATTGCACTTCGAGCTAAATGTGCTCATTACAATAAAAATATTATATTTTTATTGCAAGCATGCTAAGTACATAATACCAACCTTGAGAAAACACATAGCACCATCGGCTACAAAACCCACGCACAACTGAGGTGCGATACCATATCTGAATCTCAAGAGCCATTCTGCTCACACACCATGATCGCCACGTGGAACCTCAACACATAAGAATTTACCAAGCCGTTTCACAACTCATATGGCGCAATACATTATTACGTGGAATAACTGATGACAAAATAACACCCCTAATGTTCCTCCATAGGGAACGGTAGCTGAAACGAGCACAACAAGCCAGATATAATGCCTTGTTCACATATAACACAATCCACTAATCTAAATTCGATTTCTGATTGCACCCACTTGGCTAATAACATTTCAAAGGTTCATAGTAATTCACTTTTCCTCATAACATACATGAACAACCATAATAACCGGAGCAACCTCTCAGTTCATAACCTAATAAACATAGTGCCCTTTAGGAATAATTTATCAAATTAATGATATTGCCACAATCCTCTTACTTGGTTAAAATACTTAGCCAATCAAGTTACTACATGTCACACTTATACAATCTTCCCATGGGACAAGCTCCCACATTCTTATGAAATGACCAATGGATCTGCACATCTAAACCATAGGACACACAAACGCTGAAAGTCGATCTGGAATCCTTAACCAAGATTCAAAGCCTATTTCACAACACATCGATGTCAGGTGACACTGACAATACCAATTTACTTTAATCATATAACCATTCCCTTGCTCAGCTGAGCCCGTGACATCCTTATCAACACCAAACTGCAACATTGACCCTCACGACCTTGACCTTCACTGAACGTGTCAATATATGATAAAATAGAATTTTCATCTTGTCTCCGAAATCATTAATATTTAAACACTTCACCATTTAAGAACTTTCCCCTTAGCTCACTTCAGGAGAATCATAGCAACACACCAGTAAATTTCCATAACCGTAGGATGTACAAATCTCTAAGTAGTATTCCAAGCCACCATATCCCATCCGGAATCTGCTTGTACTTAACGAGCCATAACAGAAGAATATTTCTTAAAAACATTAATTACAGTGTCCAAGAAGCCTCAGACGTAACACCATAAATCATACAGATAACTTGATCTGTTATGGCACTGGTCCATGGCTCTCAATTTGCCAATTAACCTATGGTTAATCATTCTATCTTCTTCCAATTTATCTTTTCTTGCTATAGAAATAATACTAGTTCCAATCAACACATAACATACTCCATCTAATCTCACCCCGAGTGACCTTGAATCACGACACCAGGCTGTCTCAATTCCCACGGACTATTTCATATCACTCACATGCTACATCACAAGTCAAAATACCATAAAACATTCTGGGCACGCTCTCATAAGCTGCTACAAAGCTTGATTCTAAACTATACTCATAGAATCGAAATCATTGGGCACCACACTTTAACTTCTGAATTTACTAGGACCATTATTAAGAGTCACCTGCTCTGACATGGTCCTGAATACAATTCACTTCACAAATCGTAAAACACACGATTACTCTCTGGGCGATGCACACTGCAAAATCACTTCCCTTGAAATATGCATCTATATGAGGCATAAATCCTGAATCTTTTTGCAAGTCCGAACATTAGCCAATAAGGCAAACCGTACCATTCCTCCAACAATTCATTTTCTCGAATTACCAATTATTGTCTTTTCTCATAGCTGAAATAAGATATCAATATGCTAATAACCAGAAATCATGCAAAAAGTTAATCATGCAGCCCAACCTTAGGCGGTGGGACTCTCCCACTTAGCTTGAAGCCATCATTTCACATTTCTTGAGTTCGCTCGACCTATTTACCTCTTATTTACATAACCTTGCGACATAAATTATTAAAATTTCTCATAGTCTTCCTGTAAGAGCTCGTCTTTCATATTCTGAGTCATCATTGCACATTCGCACGACCTATCTCTTTGTTGAACAATCAATATAATGCCTTGTAGAAGCATTGCCAACCATGCAACCGCTAACCTGCTCACCAGGAATAACCCAACTAGGTGAATCACCTCTCGACATATTCCCACGCCAGTACACGAGGTACATTCACTATGACACCAATAGCCCCTCACGAATCAGAGCTCACCTTCCAGCTGCACAAGTTCCTTCGACCCTCGCAAACATCAATTAAATGTGTGGCAACAGCCTTTGAATTCAGGGTTATACTGCACCCTCGTCTATTTCAAGCAGCTCATTTCCGCCATATCAATCTTCTGCCGCATAATAGCCCATACTTCAAATCATTCCCGCAGACTTCAATTACCAATCATTAAAATCTCCAATTCAATCCAAACACTCCTTAAGACGTGTAGTCATACTACTACCAAGACCATATGCAACACTCGCCACTCTTCCTCTTTGGCAAAACTCATCTCCTTAATCGGTCAGTCGACCTTGCTTCTCATACTTGGCCTTCTATATATTTTAAACACTACCTGATACTTACCACATGTCGTTCCTCATACTTTGCTGCTCAATTGTTGCCTTATATAAAGTCTATCTTCGTGGCACTTGAACCCATAATAGCTGCTAACTTTAAGCCTTTCTGAAGGTCATCTTTATCGAACTGTCAACCTTAGAAATTCTGATTCGGTCTTGAACCACCTCACCATGCAACAACGGATAGTCGTATCTCCAATACTATTTCACAATATCCTGCTATAAAGGCAAATTTTAGCATATTATAACACCAACAACTTAGTAGGCTCATTTAGGACCACGGCACCCCATCATAGAAGAAAAGCTATACCACACTTGCAATTACCAAGTCTCATTACTTTGACCAGCCCACATCTCAGAATTCTTAGTCCCACAACCCTTCCCTCTGCCATGAATAAAATGTTGAATCCCTTGACTACGCAATGAGTAAACCTCTATTAAATTCATTCACTGCCCCGACACGTGGGAAAACATGTTACCATCAGAACAACACTACAGAAAAATCACTCATATGCATCATGGCAACTTGTGCCTAGCCTCAACGCTCTTATAAATTCTGTTACTGAGCTGAAAAATAGAATATCCTTCCATAAAGCGACTATAATTGTCAAATAAACTATATCGTGAAAAATATCTCGCACCACTTCGTAGTGTCATTTAAATTCTTCAATTTCTCGATTTCTAACAAGCGCTCGCTTCACTCAAGATTGAGTAGGAAGGAATCAAAGTCATAAGAATTGAACTTCACGATAAAGTAATCAAAAATAGAAGTACTCCTAACAGCCCTATAGCCTCCCGAGGATAAGTAGAGACAACTCCGTACTCATCTGCAAGACTCTACTAGACTTCCTCATGACTCGTGAGATCGACGGAAACCAAGTGCTCTGATACCATATTGTCACGACCCAAAATCCAATAAGAGTCGTGGTGGCACCGGACGCCGCTCTCAGGCCAGCCAACTCAAATACTAAAACTTGGTGTTGTTCTAACACTTCTTAAATACAATATTTTTCCTTCATTACTTACAAATTTTGAAAAATATGTTATAAAATCAAATTTACAAGTTAAGCAATTAATACAATACTTCAAACCATCCCAGAACTCGGTGTCACAAATGCATGAGCATCTACTGATAAGAGAAACAAAATACAACATCTGAGTGGGATACATTTCACGGAAAGTAAATTCAGTACAAAGGAAGGGACTACTCTAGCTGCGGCCGTCTCAAATGATGCAACTCACCTAGTCCTAGAATCATCCATGCTGCTATGCCTAGTAAGCCACTGGAGTCACATATAACTGTGCAACAAAATGCACAGCAAGTGTATTACGATACAAAAATAACGTGTACCCAATGAGTATCCCGCCTAATCTCGAAGGGGTTGAGACGAGATGGTCCACTTTGACACTCTCTAGTGGTCCAATTGGGATAAGATTATCTTCAGATAGAGGTCTCAAATAGAAGGGGATTTAAATGTAATGTTGCAAGTGAATTGAATGTTTGAAGAAATATAAAGGGGACTACTAGTCCTACAATGGGGAGATGTTGGAGCTTCTTTAATTATTGAAAGGACAAAATTCTAATGCGACAAACAAAATACATAAGCAGTTAGGGGGGAACAAATGGCAGTTTAAAGGCTCAAACAAGCCTTCTCACTAAATAAAAACAAATTGTCTAGCATGACTTCACATACTGGTTTCATTCTTAATAAAATGTACCATCATAACAGGCAGCTTTATCACATAGTTCTCATATGACAAGTGTGAATTAGGCCTTGTCTGGTTGTAGTTTATCAAGGACTGACACAGTTAATGAATTACATACTCCTGAAAAACGAGCACAAACCCTACACTAAAAACTACGTCATGTATGCTGGCAGTTAGATACAAGTGTGAACCAATCACACCCCTATACAACTTTTGATCAACTGATGAACCAGGTTCATCAATATCTAATTTAGTTGCAGTTGCAATAGGTGTATCTATTTCTTTAGAATCCTCTATTTTTAACTTTTTGATAAGTTCTTTTGTCTACATATACTTATATATCATGGTTCAATAAGAACTTTATTTGCTCTGCATTACTAAGAAGAAGTTAAGCTCACCCATCATGCTTATTTTAAACTCACTCCCCATTAGTTTTGCAAAGTCCTTACTCAACTTATCAGTAATGGCCCCAAATATTATGTCATCAACATATATTTGCAAAATAAAGAGGTCTTTACCTTTTTCTCTTGAGAACAAGGTACTGTTAATTTTACCTATTTTATAACCGTGCTCCAGTAGGAATTTCGATAGCCATTCATAAAAAGCTCATGGGGCATGCTTGAGCCCATATAGAGCTTTGTCTAACTTGTATACATGCTTAGAATATTACTTGGTTTTAAATTCCGAAGGTTATTTAACAAATACTTCTTCCTTTTGGTATCCATTTAGGAAGGCATTTTTGATATCCATCTGATGGATAGTGAGTTCCACGTGTTATGCAAAGGCTATGAAGTCTCTGATTTCCTCTAGTCTTAAAAACTGGAGCAAAGGTCTCATCATAGTCTATGCCTTTCTCGTAGCTATAGCCTTGAACCACCAGGCTTACCTTGTTTCTTGTAACTATTCCATCTTCATCAAGTTTGTTCCTGAAGACCCATTTTGTACCAATGACTGGTCTGCCATTGCATCTTGGAACTAGATGCCAAACCTAACTTCTTTCGAATTGGTTGAGTTCATCCTGGATACAATTCACCCAATCTGCATCATACAAAGCCTCAACAATATTTTTCGGCTCAATAAGATATAGAAAAGCATCAAACGCACACATATTGTTTAGTTGACATCTCATTTTGACTCCAAATGTTGGGTCCGTAATGATGTTCTCAATAGGATGAGAACTTTGAAACTTATAGGATTTCACAACCAACTGGTTTCTACTACATTATTCTTTTTTTTTCTGATGCAGAGGAACAGGTTCATGAACAAGTTCTTTTGGGGAATTTGATTTAATTTCTCCCTAATTAGTTCTCCCTGTGAGGTTGCCCTAAGTAGAAGGACATATTCCATCATTTGTTCCTTCTTTTGATGCCACTTTTACTTTTGTTGTAGATAACTCTTTTACCAGCCCAATGGCTTCATATTCATGTTACTATATCTTAGGGAGAATGTTAGTTTCATCAAATACAACAGGCACCCTATCTTCTACACACAAAGTTTTTTTATTGAACACTTTATATGCTTTGCTATATGAAGAATACTCCCTCATCACTTCTAGGATCAAAACTTACTTAGGGAGTCTTTTCCATTATTGTGGACATATCACTTGAAACCAAATTACCTAAGAAGGGATATGTTTGGTTTTCTCCCTTTAACTAACTCATAGGGAGTTTTCTCTACAAGAGGTCTAGTCATGCATCTATTGATTATGTAGCATGCAGTATTTACAGTATCTGCCAAGAAGCTGTGAGGTAGTTTACTAGAAAGAAGCATGGTCCTTGCCATATCCTCAAGGGTTCTATTGTTCCTTTCAACTACTCCATTTCAATAAGAGGTCCTAGGGGCAAAGAAATTATGATCTATCACATTTTCATCATAGTATTTAGCAAACTATGCATTTTTTCAAATTCAGTTCCGCGATCAGACCCAACGGATACAAATTCATTTCCTCATTGTTTGTAAGTTTTTCTAACAAAAGTAGTAAACATTTCAAATGTTTCATCTTTAGATGTCAGAAATAGTACCCAGGTAAATCTACAATAGTCATCAACAAGTACCATTACATATTTCTTTCCACCTCTACTCATGGTTCTCATTGGATCACAAAGATTCATATGATCCAGTTCTAACGTCTTGGACATACTTACCATTTTCTTGGATTTGATCGATGACCTTACCTACGTCCCCCTTGCACACGCCTCACAAAGTTTATCTTCTTTGAACTTGATGTTATGTAACCCTATCACCAAGTGCTTGAAGACTAATTTGTTTAGGTGATTTATACAGGCATGACCAAGTCTTTTGTGCCACGGGAGGGGATCATTTACGTTACACTTATCCAAGTGAGTTCATTTTCTAAATGAGTTGACAAATCTACTATGTAAATATTGTTAACTCTTTTTACATGCAAAACACTCTTGCTTGTGGTAAGGTTAATCACAAAGCATTTGATAGAGGTGAAAGCTACAATGTTACCTCTGTCACACAATTGTGACACACTTATTAGGCTATGTTTCAAGCTATCTATCAAGTAGACATTCTCAATGGAAGGAGAGTCTGTCTGACCTACTTTTCCAACCCCAATGATCTCACCTTTCTTCTATGACCAAAAGAGACATTACCTCATTTTATTTCCTAAAGTGAAAGGAACTAGTACTTGTTCCCAATCATATGTTTTAAGTAGCTACTATCCATTTACCACATTTGGCTTCTCCCTTTCACTTGACCCCCTTGCTCATCATCTGATTCTCCCCCTTGCTCATCATCTGATTCTCCGATGGCCATAAGGGCTTGTTGTTCTTCAACTTCTTCATCTTATGATTCTTCATCTTAGGTTTCTCCCCAAGCAGCAACTATAGCGTTGGTTTAACCTTAGTTCCTTTTTTGGTTGAACATGTTCCTTCGTTCAACCCTTTCTTTCATCCACTCAATTTTCCATTAAGGGAAATTCTTTATCATCTGAGCATTCCTACCACACTTATAGCAACCCCGATTGTTCTTTTTCTCAAGATCTCTTAACTTGATGAAGTTTGTACCTCTTGAGGAACCCTTTCCTCTCATCAGGTACTTTTTGAAATCTCCAGTGATCATAGCCATCTCATCATCTTCCAGATCTGAAGCTTCATCAATATTGAGAGCTAGGATTCTCTCCTTCTTGGGTGTATCCATCTTTATGGTTTGCCTTCTTAGTTCATAAACAGTAAGATTTCCAGTCAGTTTATCCAGTCTGAGAGTAGTCATATTCTTGGATTCCTGAATAGAGTTATTTTGCTTTCCGAAGCAACTGGAAGAACTCTTGTCAAGATTTTCTCAACCTTGTCATCTTCAAGAATAATCCTCTCAAGAGACACAAGTCCATTTGTCAGTGTAGTTAATCTAGTATATATCTCTTGGATAGTTTGTCCATCCTTTGTAGTAAAATTCTCATATTGAGAATACAATAGTGTTTCTCTAGATCTTTTCACTTGAGGTGTTCCTTCATGAGCCACTTGCAAAGTGTCACATATCTTCTTAGCAGTAGTACAATTTAGGATCTTGCTATTCTCTTTCTGACCTAGTCTACATACAAGCCATTTCTTGGACTTAGCATTTTTCTCCCATTTCTACGGGTCTTCAGTAGTGAAGTCAGCCCTTTTCTTTGGCCCATCCACTACTTCTTCATTCTTCTTTGTGGTTTCTAAAGGACCATTAGTGACTATGTCCCAGAATTCATAGTCTTCTGGTATGATGTGATCCCTCATCTCCACCAATAATAATATTGTCCATTGAAAAGTAGAGGCCTAGTAGTGGATTGCCCTTCCCAGTTCCCAGGTGGTGCACCGATTGTGATCTTTTCCTAATGTGTTAGCCTCTTCAAGGATAACCCGCTCTGATACCAATTGATGTGCCAAATGTCAAACCACACAAGAGGGGGGAGGGGTGATCTGTGTGGTACCCAATTTTTTATCTAGAAGAACTTGGTTCTTCTTGATGTTCTAACTACTGTTGTTGCGGAATTAAAAGTACATAAACTAAAGAACACAAAGATTTTTACGTGAAAAATACCTGGCTCAAAAGGTAAAAAAAATCACGACCTGCTACTCAGTAGGATTTTCACGAACATCTACTAAAATTACTGAGCCAAAATAGCATTTACAAAACTCTTGCAAACCTAAGGATTAACTCTGATCCCAGCTTTGCACAGAGCCTCAACTGTTGCGACACACTCAAGTTAACTCTATCTTGAATACTCAAAGTACCTAATACAATTGCTTCTAAGAAAACTGGTAAGGTACATCTTTAAACCACCTACTACAATTGAACTAGAATAAGAATAAACATAATGGAACTTGTTCTTTTATCTCTCATTCAAGTAGCTTCAGAAGTGTACACAAATCTCACATATATTGCTTGTAAAATAGCCTTGCTCTTTTGCTCTCAATTTAATTTAACTACTGCGTATGTGAAATGCCTGTAAATGAGAACAATCATGGTTATTTAATGAGTTAGTAATTAGAGTTTGATTAAGACTCAATTGTTGATATTCCATCGATTCCTTGAATAATACAAACTCCAACCCGTATCGTTGATTCACAGTGTGTTCTCTTCCCATAAGAAGTCTTCATCCCCTTATCCAATATGCAACCTTTTCGATCAGTTAAAGAGATATAGTTGCTTGATCCTTCAGACTTATCTTTTTCACTTGCATCTCATATGTATGAGTAGATAAACATTATGTCTCACATGATAGACATGGTCCATGACTGAGTTCATTTGTCATTCTTCAAAATTTCATCTGATCTTGGGCCAACAAGTAACCCTCTGTTTTCCACTATAACCCTACAGTTATTAGAAGTTATTACATACCTGAATGAATAAAAAACGTGAAATTACATCAGAAGTTCAAGCTACAACGAAATAGCCTAATCCAGACTCTAGGTCTAAAAATATGAGATGAACCAACTTCCAGGATCAGTTTTCCAAAAACCATTCTCTTGTTTGGAATGTGTCAAAGTTCCTTAAGAGCATCAAAGGGCTCCGGATAATGCTTACACCCCAAATACATCGTAAAATTAGATTATAGTGTAGTGTGGAAGGGCGAGCACTCGAATGTCAAAGTTCAGAGAGAAATCAAGGCCCCTAAGCAAGGCTCATAGGAGGAGGGAAGAACTTAGAGTCTAAGAGTAAGTGTAAGTGCATAGAGTCTTATCAAGGGAGGCCATGGCAGGATGGTGGTCATGCCTGGTATTTGGGAGTGCTGGCAAACCCCTCACCAGCCTTTTAGCCAAATCTTATGAGATAGGATCTATTGAGGATCATGTTCTGACCTAGGAAGCTATTTGAATACATCTAGGACATGAGCCTTATCTCGAACACATAGAAGGGAATAGGGGCCGTGATTCACAACAAAAATAGATGCAATGAAATAACATACATAGTTTGCATTAATCAGTGAACATGAATAGAAGAGTAAATAGGATTGCAGAAAACTATAAATAAACACGTAGGGGTGAGGCAGGAAAGTTAAATTAGAACTTACCGGTTTCAAAGAAAACAAACAAGTAAAATGGTAGTCCTAAAAAGTCAAGTTGTAAGCAAATAGTTCCAAAAGATCTCTGAAAGAACATAATGTTGTGTGAGTACTAAACTCAAAGCAGTAGTGGAAGTGTGTGAGTAAGTTGAAAGTATTGGACTAAAGGTTCGAGGTTTTGAACTCGAAGTGGTATCAAAAGTGCAGAAGGGTAGTCCTTTTTATAGTATAGAAAACGAGTAAGAAAGGTAATGGAATAACATTAAAATCGACCTCCCTTTAATTAAGGGGTTTTAATTTCCAATTGGTGAACGACAATTAAAGAAAGAGTTAACCGAAAATATTTTCCAAAGGGTACTATAAAGGGTAGATGCATAGGAGATATTTCATGAATGGTACACGGTTTGTAAAAAAAAGGAACGGGACTCAATAAAAAAACCAGTAAAAATTAAAATTACAGGCTTAGCTCGAATGGACAAAGTCAGGAATAGGTAAAGAGGATTCAATTAGGGAAAATCAGTAACAATTAATCAAACCCTGTTAGAGGATTTCAGAATCAATTAATTTATTGGGAAAAACCTTTTGAAAGAAAAGTTCTCATATATAAAGAACAAAAATATGTGATTCAAGAAGAGACTGTCAAGCTTTATAGAAAAGAGTATAACCTAAAAAAGGTTCAGAATCATAAGCAAGAAGGGGTACAAGTGTATTTTTCAGACTCAGAATGAGCCATAGAATCTAGGGTCACAAAATGGAACCCTATCTCGAACAAAGAATCAAAATTGCCAAAGGAAACCCTAACTACTGGGGTTTCAAAAAGAGATTGGAATGCAAGTTTGTCGGTAGAGGTTCAAAAGTATTTTCCAAAGATTTATGAGAAACAAACAGACATGATACAAAGAAAGAAAATTGATTCAAGGTCATAGAGAACATGTTTGAGAAAACTTGAAACATAAGCAAGTTCTGAAGAAAGAGGTGATACAGATCTTAAAAAAAGTAGATGAAACATGTTTAGTAAGAACATGAAGTGTAGTAAAGCAAACAAAAATCAAAGAACTCGATGGTAAATATATGTAGTAGAAGAGTAAGGAAAACATAACACGGATTAACGTGTTAGCACATGTATAGTAGAGAAAGAAAAGTAGAAGAACAATACATGAGTAGTAAAAGAAGCTATAGTAAAATAACACAGACAAACACACATAAAGAAATGATTTTTCAAAGAAATTTTGGAAAAACACTTTAGAAGCCCAATAGAACACAAACATACAATTGATCTAAAAAAATAAGTAGAGAAGAACTTCAAACAGCTTTGGATTTCCGAGAAACCTTGGAAATGAGAAAGACTTGGAAGAAAAATCATATTCTGAGTCAAAATGGTCTGGAATCAGGCTTCTAGTGCTTGAATATGCCGAATCATGGCTGGATAAGCCATAGAACTGAAGATCTGAGAAGATCTGAAAGAAAGCCATCAAAGTCAGCCTTCAAAACCGCGAACACCCGAAGTCTAATGGTGGAGAGGGTTAAGTACGGACCGTCCATGGCCTTGGAATCTATGTATTCCGGTAAAAACATGGTTAAATAAGGTAGGAGGAGGCTAGGGTTTCTAAGAGCTGTTGAGTGGATTAGAGGGAGTTTGGGATTCAAAGGTGGTGGGCCAGGTGATAATGAGGGATTTATTTTTAGCAATCCACTAGACAAGCGATTAGGGCTAGTTTTTTATTAATAACTGAAAAGAAAAATACAACAATTACGAAAAGTATAAGTAAGGGGGACAATAGCACTGATATTGTTACCTATATAACACAAATCGGGCTAACCTTACCGTACTAATCCTATTGAGGCTTGACAACCTCACCTATTAACAAGAATGCAAAAAATAAGAACTTGACATGACTAAATATTATATGATCATCACAGAGTTTATAACATACTTTGTGATGAGACTACAAATGAGGATACTAATAAAGTGGTAGAATAAAATGCAGTACCCAATTGATTGTTGTCCCTTTTTTTCCAACCTTGTATAATCTTCAAGTTGTACTTCTTTTTCGTTCTCATCTAGCTTGTAAAAGTATTCAAGAATCATCTTCTATTTTTTGAACGGTTGGACTTCGATGACGAAGTTGTAGCAGCCGGCTTTTGTTTGGTCGCTCTCATTGGAATTTGCCTAACATTTGGTTTCTTGTCGGACCATGTTGCATTTTTCATCAAGATAGTACCTGGCTTACTAATTCCAATATGGTCATCCACATTGTTTGGTGGTGTACATAGGAAGTGAATGCATGTGTAACAAGGAGGCTTACTTGGAATGAAATCTGGAGCCACCCACTTGGTCTTTAATTTTCCAGTTAGAGTGTTTTCAAAATATGGAATTTGAATTTCATCCTTAACTACTCTTTCCTATCGATGATTTTCAAAATGAAAACGATGTTTAATCCTATTTTCCTGCTCCCTTTTCAAATTTGCGCAATAGAATTTATCTGTCAATGGTTCCATTGCTTCCCACTCTACAGCATCAAGATCGATGGTTTCCCAGGCACTTTCCCGTGCACTTTCTTGTTCACCCTCATGCGTTTCATTATTATTTCATGTTGAAATCAATAGCTGTCCAGATTCCCCTCCATAATCACCATATGACTCAACTAAATTTGAGGGGACATCATATACAGACGTATTTAGCGCAACCAAAGGTTGTTGGACTATAGTTTCCTTCATCATCGTCTCAGGGTGTGCGTCCTTGATGATTCTTTGCACACTAGGATTGGAAAAATGTAATGTTGGTGCTTTAGAACTATGAACTTTGATAGGTGCAATGTTTTTCTTTCCAACATTTGTTACTCTAGTTGCTTTTGGTGGTCGATCAAATTGCACATGAACATGTGCATCAGTTCCTCGATCAGGGGAAACTGGAGATTCCAAAATCTTCTTTTGTTGTACTCCATCAATTGCACGATTAGCAGTAGCTAGTCCAACATTACTAAAATTGTTCTCAACAGAAACGTGCACATTTTCCTCAACAGTAGGAAGTGGAGGAATGTGTTTTCCAGCTCTTCTGCGCAAAAGATGTCCCTTTGGACTTTTGTAGCCTGCTGAAGATGCATTATCTGCTTAGCCACTGCCTGGAAAAGATGAGGCCAACACTTGACTATTTTGCTCAAGTTTTTTGGCATTTTCAATTAGACATTGCTGGCCCACATGCTTATTATTCAAATTTTGCACAGTATTAGCGCCACTTTATTTCCTAAATGAGCCAACACCGAAAGAATAATGGTTCTCTTTCATGTGTTGTACTAAATCATCAAGTTTATTATTATTTATGGACGTTGGATACCCATTTTATTGGTTGACCCCACATGTACATCTTCACCTGTTGAAAAACCAACATCTTTACTATTTTTTTGGGCAGCAAATTTGTTCTCCTTTTCCTTCACAATCACATGCCCCACATGGCCCACCTCCATTTCATTCAATTGTTGCATGCCATTTCCTTTATGACCAAATGAGGATTCATGTGCGTGAGCTCCTTTTGAAATTGTAAGAATTATATTTTTAATTCCTTTGAGTGGACCAACTTCCATATGCTTCTATTTTTCAAAAAAACCATGGCCGTCATTTGTTGTACTTTGAATTAATTTGATATCATTGGCAGCCTTTTGCATAGTCAAACTACTGAAAGTGACATTAGCATCACTGATGCTCAAACGACCATGCTGGCCCGCAAATTTTTGCACTTTTTGCTCCAATTGTGAATTTTCATTACTGAATTTCCTACCCATTAAAAAATCACCAGATTCCTTTCTATTTGCTTCGTGCTTTTCAGCTAAAACCTTTGTGCTTTTCTTCACAAAAGCTGAAGCTGATTCATGACCCCACTGTCCCATGGGCAGCAGGCCATTTCTTTTTTGACCAAATGATCCCACATCAATAATATTGTGGCCAGCTTTTATTATGGGCATTGGTATTCCATTTCTTCCAGTTGGGCCCTCCCTATCATGAGGCATGTCATCAACGGCAATTTTATCACGTACAGTAGCTGCAATATCCAAAGTTGAAATATTAGCTATAGTATTGTCCATAGCAACATGATTGGATTCATTGTCATTTTTGTGATTCTCAATTTGATTTCCTTCACCATTTTGAGTAAACTGTTGCTGTTCGATCTTTTCTACATCAGCTTTCAGTTGCCCAGTTCTTCTTGTTGCTCCTTTTGAGACTACACCAGTTGATAAAATAGCTCATTCGATTTGTAAAAGTTGCTGATCACCCAAACTTTCTTTTGTTGTAATCTCTTCCAGTTGCATACTTCTTTTTGCTTTAAGATATTCCCTTACATCGCCTTGAAGCTGCTTAATCATGGATGTATCGACCACAGGAAGATTATCACATCTACCGAATCTTTTTCAACCCCTTCTTTGTCGGCTTGTCTCTTCAACATTCGACATGATGTTTCTTCATGCCCTTGATGTTTGTAATATGTTCAAATTCTTGGGAGATTATCATATACAACTGCTTGTTCATGGAAGAGTGATTTTCTAGTAATTCTGTCCATCATAACAATTTTGATTTTTCTTGGATGTTTGTCCATAAGATCCAGTATTACATTAACCCTCGCCGCACTAGGTAGAGTTCTCTCATGTGTTGCCTTATCCACAGCCAAAGCTTTACCCACAGCAGAAGCAATAGATAAAAGCGATCTTTTGGCAAAAAAATAGGAGGAAGGCATGTGAACGAGATCCATACGACAACCATGGATGTTTCTTCCTTTGGATTGAAGCTTAGTGTCCATGGAAACGTTCTAAGAAAGAATTCGTCTCCTTTTGATTTCATATGTCCAGTCATCCTTGATACGAACTTAAAAAATTCATCATATAAATCAAAGAGATCCAGCAGATAACGATATTCCAACATACCAATTACATCGACCGTGAACATCGAATTTCACTGAAAAACTCTTTCTAATCTCTTGTAATTCTGGTTTTCCATATGAAAACATCACCACTACTGCGTGATGAAGTTCTTCTTCTCTAGTAAATTCATTGACTTGGTCCATGGTGAACTCAATCATTGGCTCCCCATGCACGACTACTACAGGCACTAATTCGAGCTTCGACGCGGCAGATTGTTTTGGTTGAAGATGGGCTGCGTACGATAGTTTGGGAATTGAATTTGTTGGCTGTTCAGTTGTGTTTTTGATTGTCTCTCCCACAGTCAAAGGCTGGGGAGAGATCACAGCAGCCATGGCCCCCAAGCTCAAGAAAAAGACGCCAAAATCTAGAGAGAGAAAGAAGAGAGAAGGGATATCGTTTTCAAATTTTCTGGCGTAACATATTTTTTACAGTAGTGAGAATAAGGGATTTTTTTATTATTATTAGAATCGGGAAAGGCAATAAGATTAAACACTATCATAAATTTTCTATGAGATCAAGGGTAGCATGATACAAAGAAGCTCAATAGCTATACTATAAGGGATACCGGAGAAAAAGAAAAGAACATGGTGCCTCATCTACTATTCTTACATTAACTTATCTTTAATCCTTGTAATTGTTTCTTCTTCTATTGTTGAATTCATCCTGCTGCAATACGATGATCAGCGTCTAGTTCTAGGCTTGCAGCGAAACTCAGCTAAGAGTGCTATTTGATCAGATGACCCCTCTGGAGAAGGAAGTGCAGTGTCTTTTCTCAAGCTTTCTTCATCCAAGAGCTCCAATAACGATTCAACAGTCAATGAGTCAGCTGAGTAGAATATATAATCATGAGTGCCAATAAAATCTCTGGTGCAGTTTGTAAACAAGGGCTCATTGGTATTAGGATCCATCCTCCTTGGCTGCTCTAGTCCAAGTCCCACCCCCATTCTGGCAAAGGATGAATAAGCATTAACCAATGGCAGCTGGTGCGTTAACTTGTAGGTGGACAAAAATACCCAGGGTATCCACTGCTAAATCTGGATGCATTGGATCAACTTTCCCCAAGGCAAGAAGTGTATGAGGAGCACTTCCAGGCACCGAATTAAAATCACCACAGACCAGCATTGGGATGTCAGCACTGGCAGCAATTTTTTCAACTCCTTTAAGAAGTGTTTGAAACTGCCAAAGTTTGACATCCCTTAATTCTTGCTGAACGTTTACATGTGGATTGGCCACACAAACTAGTTGACGTTTCCCAGGGTTGTCAACCCCCTGGTTACTGAACTTTGCTTCCAAAACCACTATAAGTGCAACATTATCCTTAACGAAACGATTTAATGCAGTCTTCTTTTGGGCAATGGGAACCACAGCATCAGTCAAAGATTGTGCAGCTTTATTGAACTCGACCTCGCATTTTTTAACATGTGAGAATCTATCTCGACGGAAAAATGTAGCACAAGCATCAATATTGTTAATACTCCCATTAAACAGCTCTGCTGTTTTTCTTTTAAACAGAGCTTGATAACCGTGCTTATCCAGCTCAGGAGCAAAGAATTCCTCAAAATGATTACTTTGAACCTCTTGAAGACAAACAATGACCGCACGGTAGCCCAATATTTTACGCAATAGATTTTGTCTACGATATGTCCAAGCAAGAGCCCAAGAGGGGCAATAACTGTATAATTCGCTTGTCACACATGCTTCAGACAGAGTGATTTATGGATTAGAGTAGGTCATTGGGGATTAAAAATGGTAAAAGTGATTTATGATCGTTGATCAAAATGATCAACAACTTGGATCAAAATATTGGAACCATGCGGTTTTTTTAATTGGGTCAAGGCCGTGTAAAAATGAAGTTGGGCTGATTTAATTAGGGTAGAATTGGGTTAATTAGAGGGCCACAATTGAAATGTAAAATAGGATCTAATTTAAATAAATGAGGTTAAACGTTAAACACCCAGAGGAAAAAAAATAATTTTAAAAGTAAATTAAAAGTACTAAGCACAAACATATTACATATAAATATTAATTTTAAAATATTGGAAATAATTTTACAAATATGAAATGCTATTAATTTTAAAGTAGGCTACTATTGCAATTATATGCAATTTAGTCTTTTAAATACCGAATAAATTTGCAAAAATATACAAAAATCATCTTAACTATATTTTGATATAACTAAGGGAATAAAATAAATTATTCACCAAAATTGAGAGTTTTGGGAATTATTACTTATTTTGTACTACTAAAAATGGACAATAAATAGATTGAAAAATCTTTTAAAATTAGAAAAAAATACCAAAAGGCTTAGGCAAGCTTATGTCACGACCCTAGTTCACCAATCGTGAACCTGTCATGACGGCACTTAATCTTCACGACTAGGTAAGCCTGACACATTGCGAAAATTCAACAATCTTTGCGGACACGATAAATAAAACGTAAATAACATAAGATAATGTATAGAGTGCCGACAAGTGAGGCTTGCTCAGTTGGTAAAGCACCTCAACCTACGACCGTTAGGTCCTGGGTTCGAGTCAGCAGGGAGGGAAAGTGAGTGTTGTCTGGCACATACATCTCAACTAAAAATAATGTAAAAACCTCCAAGACCCGGAAACCCACGGGTAACACAGGGTAAGAGTAAACATAATACAATGCTCTAATATCCCGAAGTTTCTATCACAAATGAGTATATGAAAGAAAACTATTTGCTAAAGGTAGAATAGAAGAAGGCTCTTCGGCTCTACGGACGTGGCAGATGCATACCTTATGCCTCCAAACGTAGTTCTTAAATCCCTAATAGCGCGCCTGACCAGAAGTACCTGGATCTGCACAACAAATGTGTGCAGAAGAGTAGCATGAGTACACCACAGCGGTACTCAATAAGTGCCAAGCATAACCTCGGTGGAGTAGTGACGAGGAAGGTCGAGGCCCTACTGAGAAAAAAAACATAAAGAATAATATAACCTTACATGGATAGTAGATAATGAAGTAAATCTTGAATATCTAACAAGACAGTAATTAAAACGGGACGGTTGCAAGTACAAACTACAAACACAAGGAAATCACTCAAAATTCAGGATCTCTACATGGAGCTTCGGGAATCGAACCCGCAGTCCATTATACCAATATCGGAGGATCTCTCAGGAATCAAACACGTAGTCTATCACATCTCTAACAGATGATCTCCGGGAACTGAACCCGCGGTCCTTCATACCAATAACATCGGATCTCCGGGAATTGAACCCGCATTCCGTCATATACATATCAGAGGAGCTTCAGGGAATAGAACCTGTAGTCCATCTTATTACCAGCAAGGGATCTACTGGGAATCGAACCCGCAACCCATCATACCAATAACAGGGGGATCTCCCGGGAATTGAACCCATAGTCCCAAACGTAAACACTTCACAACATGTCAATATTTAACAGAAGAAAACCAAATATAGAAGCAATGTAAAGGTCTAGGCCTGGCATGCTCACAAACAGGGCAGGTATTTGCAATTTAGTCATATAGAGCAAGTAAATTACTAACATGCTCTTCCTAAGCTAACCGAGTGAAATAACATTTTTAACAGTTAAATACACGAAGAAACAAAGTCTAAATAAGTCAAGTAAGGTAAATTTTTAACAATTAACACAAGTACATGCCCGTCACCTCGTGCACAGGGCCTTTAAACAACAATTAAATATTCTAAGGGGAGAGGTCCCCCACATAAGGTTAGAAAAGCCACTTACCTCGAATTGGTACAAAACCGCCAAGAAACAATGCCCTTGCAACGAGTATCCGACTCCGAGCCCAAATCTATTAAAACCAATTACATATTGTAAGTAACATCTCAAGCAACTGATTACACTATTTAAATTAAAGCTGAGGCATGGAAATGGGTAAAATAACCAAAATTCCCCTGAGGCCAACGTCTCAGAATTGAATAATATTCACATTTTTAAAAACCTAGTACTCCCATGAGTCTAACCATAAAACAAATCTCCCAAATCGGAGGTCAAATGTTCCCTCAAATCCCAATTGTTTAGTAAATGAAATTATACCCAAATTCCTCCATTTTTGGACCTTAATTTGAATTTAAAATATGAATTTAACAACTAAATTATGGATTAAAGCTAGAAAGGATCATAGGAATATTACCCAATAATCTCTTCTTCAAAACTCACTCGAAATCACCTTGGTCCGAGCTCTCAATTGGTTTTCTCAACTTATGAAATAAAACCCTCAGATCAAAACTCATAACACTCAGCAATTTTCGCTTTCACGGACTAGGGACCGCTGCGGTCCCGCTTCAGCGGTGTAATGCTAAATCCAAATTTCCACTTCTGTGGACCAATGCGGCATCCACGGTCACCGCTTATACGGTTACACCTCCGCTTCTGCAGTCCCAGACCTACTCCTCAGACCGCGTCCGTGACTCAAACGCCGTGTTTGCGGTAACCGCATACGCGGCTCCCTTTCCGCAGACGTGAAAACCACAGAAGCAGCCGCAAAGTTCATCCAAAAATCCCAAAATTAACCCGTCGAGCACCCGAAACAAACCCGAGGCACACGGGTCCTCAACCAATCCTACAAACATATCCTTAACATCATTCGGAATTGCACCAATCCTTAAATCCTTTAAAACAATGCCGGAAACACCATTGAATAAATGACTTGGACTTAAATCTTCCACAACTTAACCAAACTCACTTTCGATTCAAAACCCAACCAAAACACGTCTGATTGACCTGAAATTTTGTACGCACATCCCAAAAAACATGGATGTGCTACAACAACTTTCAGAAATCCATTCCGACCCACGGATCAAAATTTCACTATCGGACCGGAAACATCAAAATTCTAACTTTCGACATTTCTAGCCTAAATGAGCTACGGACATCCAAAATACATTTCGAATACGCTCTCGACCCCAAAATCACCTAACAGAGCTAACAAAACAATCGAATTTTCATTCCGAGATCGTGTTGACACTGTTCTGGTTACGGACAATTTTCTAACACTTAAGCTCTCATTTAGGGACTAAGTATCCCAAAACACACTAATTCTATTACCGAACATCCCGCCAAAACAAAATAGCAGAAAGGAACTTATGGAAGAAGTTAATGGGGGAACGAGGAAAAAATTCCATACACGACCGGTCGAGTCATCACAACATATATATGCATATTCATATTATTTTGAATGCATTTTGTACGTAAAATACATAAGAAGAATTGGGTATCAACTACTGCCTCTCTTTACTTGAGAAGGATGAAAGAGTTGTCGGGTAAAGATATGATGGCCAATTTGACCTAACGAAACGATTTTAAGAAATTGGACAAGCTATGGTTCCTGACATTCGTACGTATTCCTGGTCTTACAGGAATCAGGCCATATATAGTTCAAGATCCATCGACAAAATATGTTGTTGGAGGTTTCACAAGAACGGACGGGGTATTCAGGTCAGGAAGGACAGTTAAGGTCTAATCAGGTCTGCAGGAACTAGAGCGGGTTCTCTCCGGCTGAGAGGCTCATTGATAGTCTGTTTACCTGCAAATGCACAATACAAATGTATGTGGTGCAAAATTTAAACGTGATGCAAGTTTCCGTTGGACCATGAATGTTGTCTTTGGACGGTTAGGATGACGTCCTCAGACCATATCGTCTTAGGCCATGAAGCATATATAAAGGATTCACAGGCTATGAAATGATATTCTCGAGTTGTGACAAGGATTGCTCTAAACGATAATGCCTTTGAAGTTCATGTCATGGCGTTCTCGGGCTATGAAAATGGTCCCTCCGAAAAATGATGCATTTGGACAATTTGGTGATCTTTCAGCTCATGAGATGAAGAGGGTGGCGATCATTCAGTCGTTGAGATGCAAAAGGTGGCGATCTTTCAGCTAATATAGGATGTAAATAAAGATGGAGATATTTCAATGGATGCATGATTTAAATAAAGATGGCGATATTTTAGTCGATGCTGGATTTAAATAAAGATGTCGATATTTCAGCCAATGCAGGATGGAGGCAGAGCTTAGCCTCGAAAGGCAGAAAGGTAGCCTTATGCAATGCAGAGAGATGCAGATGGAGACATGGCTTAGCCTCAGAAGGCATAATGTATGCCTTATGCAATGAAAAATATGCAGATGTAGGTACAGCTTAACCTCGGAAGGTAGAATGTTAGCCTTATAAAATTCAAAAATACCGGATTGCAATTGTAAATGGTTGATGGTTCTGAGAGTTGTATTCCCGAGAAGTGTAAGTGTATAAATATATCTGATGATTTTGTTACTATGGTGCCTGCATCCAAAGAAAAATTGGGAGTTTTTTAAAGAGGAAGGTTAGTTCGTAACCCCGTGGACTTCGCTTGTCCTACTTAGCTCTACTATCAGTGATGTTGTGTGTATCCTTGGGGAACTGTTGCTAAACAAAATTATTTCGATAATAGTCATGCATGATTTTAATAAAAAATATAACATAAATACATAATAGATAATAGTTTTCTTTAGATGAACCGACGACTTTGACGTGGTTCAATACTTTGAAACTTCTTTTTCTTTAGAATTTTGAGGGTCCTCCTCAAAATTCTGCAACAATTTACTGGGTTGCTTCTACTGACGACTGTGTGCGACAAGTCGCTGAAAATTACTTCAGATTTTTGTGGGTTCTCCTAATATTTCTGCCTAGTTTCCTATATGGGGGGAAATGAAAATTTTTATTTAGTTGTGAACGAACTCATAGGATTTCTTACGTATATCCTCTTAAACGGGATTCAGGGCAGGAGTAGTTTAGATTACATCATACAAAGAAATCGTAATTGCTACACATAGTGTCGTTTGACAGTATCTGAATTGATCTGCTTTGGATAAACTTCTCTGTCCATTTCTTCAACTATGAGGGCTTCTCCTGTTAAAACACGGTGAACCATGTATGGACCCTGCCATTTGGTAGAAAACTTCCCTTTGGCTTCATATTGATGTGGGAAAATTTTCTTTAACACCAACAGCCCTGGTGTGAACTGTCTTGGAGTGACTCTTTTGTTGAAGGCTCTGGACATTTTGTTCTGATAAAGTTGTCCATGACAAACTGCTTTCATTCTTTTTCTATCTTTTAGGGCTAAGTTCTCGTTGCGACTCTTCACCCACTCTGTACCGTCAACTTCTGCTTCCTGTATGATCCTCAAGGGAAAAAATTTTACCTTGGCGGGAATGACCACCTCGCTATCATAAACCAACATATAAGGACATGACCCGGTTGACGTGCGAACTATGGTACGGTACCCTAATAAAGAAAATGATAGCTTCTTATGCCACTTCTTATGCTTTTTATCATTTTCCCTAATATCTTCTTGATATTCTTATTGGTGGCTTCCACGACTCCATTCATCTGAGGTTTGTAAGCTGTAGAATTCTTGTTTTTGATTTTGAAGTTTCACGCATGGCCTTCATCAAAACACTATTTAGATTGGAACCATTATCAATGATGATCGATTCAAGAATCCCGAATCAACAAACAATGCGGTCGTGGACGAAGTGTGACATAACTTTCTTATTCACTGCTTTATATGGTGGTGCTTCAACCTATTTGGTGAAATAATCAATTGCCACTAGAATGAACATGTGCCCACTTTATGCAGCGGGCTTGGTAGGTCCGATGACATTAATTCCCCAAGCGGTGAACGGCCATTACAAGCTTGTTGCACTAAGCTCGATTGGAGGAACCTTTATCGTGTATGCACGTATTTGACAGCAATGGAACTTTCGAACATACTGGAAGTAGTCTGTTTCCATAATCATCTAAAAATAACCTGCCCGAAGTATCCTCTTGGCCAAGATGAACAATTCATATGTGCACCTCAGGTCCCGGTATTGATTTTTTCTAACACTTTAGATACTTCCTTTCCGTTGACACACCTTAGTAATCCCAAATCAGGAGTTATCATATACAGGATTCCCCCGAATTGAAAGAAATTGTTAGATAAACTCTGTAGCGTGCGCTTCTGAGTAGGCTTTTCAACTTGTGGGTAGTTTGCTTTTGTCAAATATTCCTTGAGCCCAGGATGCAGGCTTCGTACTCGACCATGTTTTGGTGCATGGGAATTTGATCTTCGTAGACCCCAGATAATGGTAGCCAATTTCTAATATTAGGATTGCACCTATGCCAACTCCTTTGAAGTTTACTGCTCCATCAAAAAATATTCTCCAACCAACATTGTATTCTGCAATGTCTTCTCCTATGAATGATACCTCCTCGTCAGGAAAATACGTCTTTATGGGTTCCTATTCTCTAGCCACGGGATTTTTAGCGAGATGTTCTATCAATGCCCGACAATTGATTGCTTTCAGGGTCACATAAACAATGTCAAATTCACTTAACAGGATCTGCCACTTGGCCAGCTTGCCGGCGGGCATGGGCTGTTAAAAGATGTACTTGAGGGGATCCATTCTTTATATGAAATATGTAGTATAGCACAGAAATAGTGCCTCCGCTTTAGGTTACCCAAGTCAAAGCACAATAGCTGCGTTACAACAGCGAATATTACGTCTCGTATGGAATGAATTTCTTGCTGATATAATAGATAGCCTGCCCCTTCCTCCTTTTTTTATCATGCTACCCTAGAACACAACCGAATGCTCCATCCAACACTACTAGGTAGAGCAATAGAGCCATTCCCATCTCGGGTGGGACCAAAACTGGTGGTGTTGACTAGTACTCCTTGATTCTGTCAAAGACTTTCTGACAGTCATCGGTCCATTTAGTAGAGACGCTCTTCTTGAACATCTTAAAGATTGACTTGCATATAAAAGTGGATTGACCTATGAACCGGCTGATGTATTTAAGTCTCCCCAAGAATCTCATAATGTCTTTCTTGTTCTTTGGTTGTTGCAATTCTTTAATGGCTTTGACCTTTGACGAATCCATTTCTATTCCTAAGTGACTCAAAATGAACCCTAGTAATTTTTCGGTAGGAAAAGTTGTACCTTCTCAGTCTGTTGAAGAATTTCCTCAAATCTTCCATGTGGTCAGTGGATTTCTTCGACATGATGATGATATCATCCAATACCTCGATCTCTTTGTGTATCATGTCATGGAAAATAGTAGTCATGACCCTCATGTAGGTGGCCCCAACATTATTTAACTCAAATGGCATCATCTTCTAACAATACATCCCCCACGGCATAATTAAAGCTATTTTCTCAACATCTTCTTCATCCATCCATATCTGATGATGCCAAGAAAAACAATCAATATATGACTGCAGCTCATGCTTGGCTTAGTTATCGATCAGAATGTGTATGATTGTCAAAGGGAAGTCATCTTTTGGACTGGCCCGATATAGAACCCGGCAGTCACCACAGACTCTAGCATTCCCGTCCTTCTTTGGTACTGGAACAATGTTGGCTAACCATGTTGGATACTCTACTACCCTGAAAACCTTGTGCCTTTCTTCGTGACTTCTTCTTTGATTCTCAAACTCATGTCACGTTTGAACTTCCTGAGCTTCTGCTTTACCACTGGACATGTCGGATCAATTGGCAGTTTGTTAGCGACAATAGATGTACTCAAACCAGCCATGTCGTCATATGACAAGGCGAATATGTCCTCATATTCCCTTAGACATTTTGTGTACTCATTCTTTTCTAATGGTGAAAGATGACGACTAATGCACGTTTATTTGACATTTTTTGATATCCCAGGTTAATAATATATGTTTCGCCCAGGTTAGACGTCATGCCCCTAATCCTGTGGCATGAGCGGAACTCAATCGGGTATCCCCAATCGGGTGGACCTGGGTGCCTTTCATATTTCTCACGTGTTACCCCACTTCATTCTTTCTTAATTGGCCAAAAGATGCCAACTTCCAATTGAAAGAACATATGATTTCTCTTTTACAAACAGACATTATTATTAACAGGGAAAGTCTTTTACAAAACATTCATTATGATTAACAGGGAACGTGGTATACAAGTTTACAGCGCCCAAAACATACACCTTTATACATAAGTTCTAACCCACATACCACTGTCAACGGAGCCTCTAAGAGAAAGAAAATACAACACTTGCCGGGGACAAGGCCCCGGCTATACCTTTACAAATGACACAAAACTCCAAAACACAACCACATGGGTAGCATGAGCAACACAAGGCACCGGAAAGAAAAAGGCTCACCAAATACGAATAGCCCCGATAGAGAGGAGGAGGAGCTACAAACGATGGACTGGAGTGCCTGCCACGGATCCACCTACAATCAAAACACGAATGTCGCGCCTCCGCCAAAAGGGACGTCAGTACATTTAAATTGTACTGGCATGTACGAACAAACTCTGTCCCAAGTAAACGCAAGCCAAATTTCATATACAAGTATAGAAATGAACAACAATAGTACAAGTACAACCATGGTGCAACAACCAAACATTTCACAACAAATGATTCAACTAGTGAAACAAAGGGGCAATCAGTGCCCCACATGTTACAAACTCTCCTGCTGTCTCCTTTAACATTTCCACATTTATCTTTTTTTTAATGATTCATATTCATATCAATAGTGATATTAGATCATAGTTTTCCACCCTTATTTCCTAGTCCAACATTATTACCTCGGACAACCTTATCACCCCAACCCACACCGTATTTCGCCATGTTTCGGCGCGCAACCCAACCCTGCCTGACAATTTTCAATTCACAACAACAAACATCACAGCAACAAATACAAGAAATCAACTATGGCATATTGTTAAAATAGATCCACAACTAAGATGATGAAATCCCACAACTAGAAACAACAATTCCGTCATGTTCATCAATATGGTACATAATTTAAATTATCACAACGGTTGTTCGCAACTAATCACACACGTTGTTCCACATTATTTCCATTTCCATTATTCCACATTATTTCAATTTCCACTATTTCACATTATTTCCACCTCCACTTTTCCACATTATTTCAATTTCCATTGTTAACATTACAAGTTCCACAACCTTCACCACAAAATGTTACCACGCAATTGTACAACACAAAAGCTTCACAATGATTTCCACATGAATGTCAACTATCTACAATTTCACAACTAACACAGGGTGATTTCACAAGGATCATAGTTAGCCATACATACCTGGAGTTGGATATCTCCTTTAAATCTCTAGTCCAATTTTCCAAGCATTCGAGAAGTAAATCTAGTTCATGAGCAACACATAGGTTATAGAAATTTAAACTCATAGTTATTACACAATTGCCTTTATACAAGACTTTAGAGTTTTGAAGACATGCATGAGGATTTTGTGAAGATAATTCAAAGCAAGTATATGGGGTTCCCTTCCCAAGCTTAATTTCGAAATTTGGGGGAAATGGGTTAGGGATTTTACCAGAAAAACCAAGAGAAGACAATGCACCATGAATTTTTCAAGCTCTACTGATTTTGAACGACTAGATGATGAAGAATTTATTTTCTCTCTCAAAAACCCTCTCTCCCTCTCTCTTGTTTTGATAAGAAGTGTGTTAAAAATGAGGGAGAAAGTGTTTTAACAAAAGGTGGGTCGGGTCAAAAATTTTACAAAAATACCAGGCGAGCTCGATTTGTGACGCAATAAGCGATCGCAGAACTGATATACGGTCCGCAGAATAGACCGCAGAAATGGCTCAAATTTCAAACCTCTCGGGTTGGGAATGCGGTGAATATGTGGTCCTCAATTTAGTTATGCGATCGCAGATTGCACTGCAGAACTGACCTTCAAATTTCCTCAGGGACAATATGTGATCACTCTGTGGTCCGCATATTGATTATGTGATCGCAGATTTGACCGCATTTTTCAATTTCAAAAATTAGTTGCTCGTTGATTCACTCTGCAGTAGGAATACGGTCCGCATAGCTGATCTGCGACCGCATTCTGACAATTTTCTAGAAAAATATTCGATTTCACATTTTTAAGTTTAAAGCCGTAAAAAGGGTCTGATCCATGTAGGTAGAATCGACTCTATGAGCTGCTAACATATGATCACTCATTTTCACGGGGCCTTACATCCGCCCCCGCTTAATATCATTCGTCCTCGAATGAAGACTTGGGAAACAAATGAGTTTGAAAACATGATATGCAAGTTTCTACACTTTTATTAACTTTCAAGTTTGTTTTAGAAAAATTCTGCTAGAGTTTCCTTTGTAATATGGACATGACCACCTGTCAAAGAACCTCCAAACATATTCCCAAGCATTACTACACAAACCTACTACCTTTACAACAGTTGTAAAATGCATAGTCCTCACACTTGCACATATTCAACCTCTTGATACACTTTTAACCATTTGGCACCCAACATATAATCTTCTTTCTCTCATTCAAAACCGTGCATGAGACTTTCATCTCACACGGCTCCTAAGTGACAAAAGACAGAAGAACCCATTTTCTTTCTTTTTTGATTACCTTCCTCGTGTATGTATAAGACCGAATCCATTCGATTTCTAAAAAGGATTACTAATTTTTAACTTTTTGAGGAATCCTTAATCAGTGGTTGTGAATGACTGATTTTTTCAATCTTTTCGACCTTGGTTTCGTAGGAGCAAGTCAGAAAGATTGAGAAATAGAACCATCAATTAAGCATTAATCACGTGTACTATTAAAGCCATTTACCTATCAGAAGGGCACGACATAGTTATTCATTTCAATACAATTCCTCCATGCAAAAACTAATCATTACACAATTAGAACACCTTGATACACAGTCTCCATGCAAAATTAATTATTACTTTCATACATCACCTTACCATTGGAGCATAAGAACCTTCATTACCAAAAAGGACTGCACATTGTTGAAATAGTTACCACACATAAATTTGGTTGGCACAACTTGGAGAAACTACAACACCAAGGCACTTGGAAAGAGAAATGATGACTCTTACACCTAATGGAACACAACATTAGCTCTCCTAAGAGAGAGATTGGCACGATCATTTCTGAACTTATTCAAATAGATGGGTGTATTTTATCTTCATCTCATATTCTGCTTCCCACGTGGCTTCCTCGACTTGTTGGTTTCCCCACAACACTTTAACTGAATAAATATCCTTGTTTCGCAACTTTCGAACTTGCCTTTCCAGAATAGCAACCGGAATCTCCTCATATGATAACTCTTCTGTAACCTTGATGTCTTTAACTGACACAATTTTAGACGGATCACCCACAACTTTCCTCAACATGGATACATGAAACACCAAGGTGCACTAAGGACATTTTAGGGGGAAATTCCAACCTATACACAACTTGATCGCTCCTTTGAGTGACTTGATAAGGTCTGACATACCTTAGACTTAGTTTTCCCTTCTTCCTAAAATGCATGACTCCTTTCATAGGGGACACCCTCAAGAATATCCAATCTCCTTTTTGAAATTTCAATTATCTTCGACGCACGTCCTCATAAGATTTCTAGAGACTTTGAGTAGTCTTCATTCTCTCCTCAATGACTCTTACCTTCTCCATGGCCTGGTGCACAAGATCTGGCCCTATTTATTCCGCTTCACCAACCTCAAACCACCCGATCAGGGATCTACACCTTCTTCCGTACAATGTTTCGGATGGGGCCATTTTGATGCTAGCATGGGAGCTGTTATTATAAGCAAACTCTATAAGGGGCAGGTGATCATCCCAATTACCTTTGAAATACATGAAACATGCCCGCAACATATCCTCGGGCGTCTGAATAGTCCGCTCTGCTTGGCCATCATTCTACTGATGAAAAGTTGTGCTGAGATTCAATTGAGTACCCAAACCCTGCCAAACTTTCCTCCAATAGTTAGCTGTATATTGAGATCCTCGATCCGAAATGATATAAAGTGGCATACCATGAAGCCTCACTATCTCCTTATTATACAACCGAGCATATTGTTCCGCAGTATCGCTGGACTTGACTGTTAATAAGTAAGCTGATTTGGTGATCCTATCCACAATTACTAAATTGAGTCAAACTTGTGCCGAGTACGAGGTAGTCCCATCACGAAGTCCACATTGATCATTTCCCACTTCCACATAGATATTTATATAAGTTGAGTCAACCCTCCCGGCCAGTGATGCTCGGCCTTCACTTGCTGGCAATTTGGACACTTAGAGAAAAAGTCTACTACACTCTTCTTTATACCACTCCACCAATAGATATCCTTGAGATTGTGATACATCTTTGTAGAGCCTGGGTGCACTGAACACGTGGAATGATGAGCCTTCGCGAATACCCTCTCCATAATATTATCCACATCTAGGACACATAACCTATCGTGGCACCTAAGCACACTATCATTGCTGCAGAGCGAAAATGCTGAAATTTTGTTACTTAGAGCTGCCTTCTTCGAATGTGCCAATGCTGGATCAACAAATTGCTCTTGAACTTCGGCCATGAGCGACGATTATGTTGTATTATGCACCATAAGTTCCTCCTCATTTAGGGCCGAGATAAAAACCCAAAGGTTGGCCAACTGATGTACCTCGCGAGCAAGGAACCTCTAGTCCGCTCTCAAGTCAGCCAAACTACCCATGGATTTTTGAGTGAGGGCGTTGGCAACCACGTTCGCCTTCCCTAGAGGATACAACATGTCCATATCATAATCCTTAAGCAATTCTAACCACCGCTGCATCCTCATAGTTAGCTCCTTATTCCTGAGTAAATATTGAAGAATCTTGTGATCTGAAAACACATCTACATGAACCCCATAAAGATAATGTTGCCATATTTTCAAGGAGACCACAACTAATGTATGTTCAAAATCATGAGTCGGATAATTCTTCTCATGATTCTTGAGTTTCCTGGAAGCATATGTTGTAACCTTCACGTGCTGCATCAGAACACACCCTAAACCAATCTGGAAGCATCACAATAAACTAGAAACCCCTCTATGGCTTCTGGCAAGGCCAGCACTGGTGCCGAAGTAAACCTTGACTTTAATTCCGGGAAACTTTTCTCACAAGCATCTGACCACTGGAACTTAGCTGATTTCTGCGTCAATTTAGTCAAAGGTGAGGCGAGGGTGGAGAATCCCTCTACAAACCTCTGATATTACCCTGCTAACCCCAAAAAACTATGGATCTCCGTAGGGGTGGTGGGCCTAGGCCAATCCTTCACCGCTGCAATTTTTTGGGGGTCTACCTGAATCCCTCACTGGAAACAACATGACCCAGAAAAGCAACGGACTCCAACCAAAATTAACATTTGGAATACTTGGCATACAATTGGTGCTGATGAAGAGTCTGCAAAACCATTCTGAGGTGTCTGGCATGATCCTTCCTGCTTAGGAAATATACCAGGATGTCGTCAATGAAAACAATCACGAATGAGTCTAACAATGACTTAAAGACTCGATTCATAAGGTCCATAAATGCTGTCGGGGCATTAGTTAGCCCAAAAGACATGACCAAGAATTCAAAGTGGCCATAACGCGTTCAAAAAATGGTCTTAGGAATATCCTGCCCCCTGATCTTCAATTAGTGCTACCCGGACCACAAATCAATTTGAAGAAGAACCTTACACCTTGCAATTGATCGAACAATCATTTATCCGAGGCAAAAGGTACTTATTCTTGATTGTGACTTTATTAAGCTGCCAATAATCGATACAAATTCGAAGCGACACATCCTTCTTACTAACAAACAGAACAGGAGCATCCCATGCCAACACACTTTGCCGGATAAACCCCTTCTTCAATAGATCCTTCAAGTGCTCTTTTTAATCTCGCAACTCTGCTGGCGCCATTATGTACGGTGGAATATATATTGGCTGAGTATCTGGCAACACATCAATCCCTAAATCAATCTCCCTTTCTGGCGGAATTCCTTGAAGCTCATCTGGAAATACCTCAAGAAACTCGTTCACAACTGGGATGGACTCGGGGGTAGGAACCTTCGGAGTAGTTTCCGCCACCCGGACTAAATGATAGATACACCCCTTCTTGGTCATCTTCGAATCCTTGAGGTAGGAAATAAACCTTCCCTTCGGCACAACACCGTTTCCTTTCCATTCAACAAGTGGCTCATTAGGGAACTCGAGTCTCATTACTCTCATCCGACAATCATGTTTAGCAAAGCATGAATAGAGCCAATCCATCCCCATGATTACATCAAAATCCACCATCCCAAGTTTGATAAGGTCAAATGTGGTAACACGAGTACATTCCATAACGACGCAATTCAAATAGACTCGCGTGGCTGTAGTAGAATCACTTACCGAAGTCGATGCATAGAGCGGCTCAATAAGTTGCTCGGGTTCAATACCGAAACTCAAAGAAAAGACTGGAGTGACATAGGAAAAAGAAGACCCCGGATCACTAAGAGAATAGCAATCAAAGTTCTGAACAGATAGGATAACTGTGACAACATCTGGGGAAGCCTCAGCACTCTGACGGCCACTCAATGCATAAAACCTGCTGGATCATCCCCTAGCACGAGCTCCACCTCTGGCTGCACCACGCCCTGTTGGGGCTAGAGGGCGCACTGATGACGTAGCAACTGATGAACTGGATGACTAAGCAAGTCCCCTGCCCGTGCCTTGTTTTGGCGCACGGTAGTCCTATTGTATGTGACCTCTCACCCCACAATACTAACACACTAGAGCATCCAAGTAACAAGCCTCTGTATGAAATCTCCCACACTTGGGGCATATACATCCCTGGTGTCGAGGTATCATCCCCGAATGTATAAACTGGCAGGACCTCCTGTTGTCTGAACCTGGACTCAAAGGTCTACTTTGCTGGAAACAGTTCACAGATGACGGTGCACTGGCTGAGAACTGAGCATAAGGCTGAGATGATCCTAATGAACCTCTCCCTAGAGCTGACCTCCCTGAGTGACCCATAGACTGGGCCCTGCTGCTACTCTCCCTGTCTGCCGGAATCTTCAACTTCCTGGCCACTGTGGCCTAAGCAAAACCCATGATTTTTCCATAGTACATGTATGAATGCAAAACCGTGTTAGCGGCCTTATTTACCACCAAACGACTGAGAACCTAAACAAATCACCGAACTCTGGCCTCCATAGTCGACACCAACTGAGGAGCATACTTGGACAACCTCACGAACTTCATATGATGCTCCCAAATACTCATGCTAGCCTACATAAGAACCTCAAACTCGGTGGCACGGGCTGCCATGGTCTCAACAGGCAAAAAATTGTCCATGAAGGCATTTACAAACTCATCCTATCTAGCTGGAGGTCTCACCTCCTCACGGGAATCCTCCCATATTTCAAACCACGAACACGCATCTCCCTCCAACCTGTATGAAGCCAATTCTACCCCTTCTATATCTGTAGCCTTCATCATTCGAAGGGTCTTGTACATCTCATCAAGGAATTCATGTGGATCGGCCTCTAGGTCTGTACCTAATAACTCTAGAGGGGATAATCGCAGAAACTGGTGAACCCTGGAGTTGGAGGAATCTCCCTGTCCGATGGAGGACACATGGGCATCATGAGATCTCTAGGCCTGGGCGGCCACTAACTGGGTAAACATACGGATAGCTCCCCTAAGGTCTCAATCAGAAATCATTGGATTTGAAGTTGGGATAACATCAGGATTAGGAGCATTGGCGGGAGCGATAGTAGCACCCTCGGTCGATGCCGGAACATGATTGCTTGGATCAAGAACAGAACGAGCAGGCAAATTCAGAACTAGGGAATTACTATCACCCACGTCGGTCGGCACATGATCCACAGCCGCAGTAGAAGTGGCATTGGCCCCTAGGCCGTGTCTAGCTTTCTTCTTGGGTTCCATTACTGAAAATTCAAAATAGAGCACGATATAGACACAGCATCACCTCACCGCACGAACTTGGAATAACAATGAAGAGGATCAGTTTTCCTAAATGCCCGTGTAGCCCCCAACTTATAGATGTGGTCGACAACACACCGATAAGAAGGGCTCTACTAGGCACGGCTCAGAGACATCCTAGGACTCCTTTAATACCTTAGGCTTTGATACCAAGTTTGTCACTCCCCAAATCCAGGGGCATGACCGGCACTCAACCGGGTATCCCCGGTCGAGTAGACCTGGGTGCCTTTCCTATTTCCCACGTGTTACACCACTTATTTCTTTGTTAATTAGCCAAAAGATGCCAACTTTCAATTGAAAGAACATATGATTTCTATTTTATGAACACATATTATGATTAACAGGGAACGTCTTTTACAAAACATTCATTATGATTAACAGGGAACGTGGTATACAAGTTTACAGTGCCCAAAACATACACCTTTATACATAAGTTCTAACCCACATACCACTGTCTACGAGGCCCTTAAGAGAAAGAGTATACAACACTTGCTGGCGATAAGGCTCCGTCTATACCTTTACAAATGACATTAAACTCCAAAACACAACGACATGGGTGGCATGAGCCACAGAAGGCCTCGGAATAAAAGGGGCTAACCAGACAAGAATACAGTCGATATGGAGGAGGAGGAGCTACGAACGATGGAGTGGAGTGCCTTCCACGGATCCACCTACAATCATAACACGAATGTAGTCCCCCCGGCAAAAGGGACGTCAGTACATTTGAATTGTACTTGCATGTATGAACAAACTCTGTCCCAAGTAAACTCAAGCAAAATTGCATATACAAGTGTAGACGTTAACAACAATAGTACAAGTACAATCATGGAACAACAATCAAACATTTCACAACAAATGATTCAAGTAGTCAAACAAAGGGGAAATCAGTGCCCCACATGTTACAAACATTCCTGCTGTTTCCTTTCACATTTCCACATTTATCATTTCATCATTCATATTCATATCAATAGTGATATTGAATCACATTTTTCCACCCTTATTACCTCGGCCATCCTTATCACCCCAACCCACACCTTATTTCACCGCGTTGCGGCGCGCAACCCAAACCTGCCTAAAAATTTTCAATTCACAACAACAAATACAAGAAATTAACTATGGCACATTGTTAAAATAGATCCATAACAAGGATGATGAAATCCCACAACTAGCAACAACTATTTCCTCATGTTTAATCAAGTGGTACACAATTTGAATTATCACAACTTGAATTTCCGTTTCAACTATTCCACATTATTTCAATATCCACTGTTCCACACTATTTCCATTTCCATTTTTCACATTAAAAGTTCCACAACCTTCACCACAAAGTGTTACCACATAATTATACAACACAAAAGCTTCACAATGCTTTCCATATGAATGTCAACTACCAACAATTTCACAACTACCAAAGGGAGATTTCACAAGGATCACAGTTAGCCATACATACCTGGAGTTGGATATCCCCTTTAGATCTCTAATCCAATTGCCAAGCAGTCAAGAAGACAATCTAGTTCATGAGCAACACTTAGTTTTTACAAATTTAAACTCATTGTTATACCCAATTCCCTTTTTACAAGATTTTAGAATTTTGAAGACATGCATGAGGATTTTTTAAAGAAAATTCAAAGCAAGTGTATTGGGTTCCCTTCCCAAGTTTAATTTCGAAATTTGGGGGAAATGGGTTAGGGACTTTACCTGATAAACCAATAGAGAAGACAATGCACCAAGAATTTTCCAAGCTACAATGATTTTGAAAGACTAGATGATAAAGAATTTGCTTTCTCTATTAAGAACCTTATATCCATCTCTCATGTTTTGATCACAAGTGTGTTTAAAATGAGGGAGAATGGTTTTTAATAATAGATGGGTCAGGTCAAATATTTTAGAGAAATACCAGGGGAGCTCGATCTGCGACGCAATCTGTGGTCGCAGAACTGACATGCGGTCCGAAGAATAGACCGCAGAAATTGCTCAAGTTTCAAACCTCTCGGGTTGGGAATGCGGTGAATATGCGGTCCTCTTTTGAGTTCTGCGATCGCACAATGCACCGCAGAACTGACCTTCGAATTTCCTCAAGGAAAATATGCGATCATTCTGCGGTCCGCATATTGACTATGCGATAGCTGATTTGACCGCATTTTCAACATAAAAAATTGGTTGCTCTCTTATTAACTCTGCGTTAGGAATGAGGTCGGTGTAGCTAATTTGCGACCACATTTTGACAATTTTCTGGAAAAATTTTTGAATTTACATTTTTAAGTTCAAAAGCGTAAAAAGGGTCCGATCCACGTAGGTAGACTCGACTCTATGTGCTGCTAACATCTGCGCACTCATTTTCACTGGGCCTTACATTAGACTTAGGTCTATTCTCAAAATCCTCAACCTCTTTCACAACCTCTTCTGGAGTATCATCTTCTTCCGAGTCTATAACTGCTGTTGTATTGTCTTGTTACATATCATAGTCGTCGGTTCATCAAGATGAGTAATAGTAATGTTGTGTAAATAAGGTAAACGATGCAAAGTACTAAGAGACATATTTTAAAGAAACTAAAATGCTTTTATAAATTTTGTAACAGTTTTGAACATTTAAGACTTTTTTTAAAAATGGCAAAAGAGTCAACTACAAAAAAATAAAGCTAATGTATGGTGCTTTGTTCAGCCTTGCTATCCTAGAGCTTTCTGGGCTCTGGTAGTTCTGATGGACCAATTATTATGGCATGCTCCTTGGCTTGCTACTTGTATGGAAGGTCCTTTCCCCCTCCTCCTAAAAAATGATGCAACAGTCCAACTTATCATCTTCCAAAAATAGGATCCTCTGTTGCTAGTACTTCCTCTTCTTCCGACCAATATATAACATCGGCTGGTTGAAAAGTCTACTCCAAGTGGGGCATTGACTGCTCTAGGGGATAGTAAGGACTGTGCCAAGGTGATGACTAAGGGTTATATTCCTCCTAAGTGTACTCATATCCTAGACCAAAAGTGATACCATGTTTCTTCAGCATGATAGGCTTAGCAATTCCTTGGAGATTCTTGCTGAGTCATTTGCCTGGTTAATACCTGCACCAATTCAGTATGCTTTCAATTTTGTTATCCCACCATCTATTCTTATCCACAATGTTGACTAACTGGATGTGGTGGTAGGTTTCTCCGCCTATCTTTCTTCTTACTTCGATAGCTAGAATGGACTAGCGACTGTATATAGGATTGCTACCATCGCCGAGAATAATCACATGTTGGTGATTCCACCCAAATTACACCGCCTGATGAACGGTTGATGCTACAGCTCCAGCAGTATGAATTCATAGCCGTACTAATAGCAGGTAATAAGACGCTGACATGTCTATCACTTGAAAGTCAACATCGAACGAAGTAGGTCCCATATGTAAACACAGGCTAATCTCCCTGATAGTGGACCTTTCGGAAGCATCAAAAGTTTTGACGTTGACATTGATGTCCCCGTCTTTGATCTCATGCAGACCTCTCCTCAATGTTATGAGTGTTACCAGCGAACATATATTGATGCAGGACCCTCCGTCAGTCAAGAGTCAGGTAACGAAATAATCCTCGCATTCCACAGTGATGTGCAATGCCTTGTTGTGGCTCAGTCCTTCTGGTGGTAGCTCATCTTCATGGAATGTGATTTTTTGACTTTCCAATATCTCTCCTACCATGTTTTCCATTTCTCCTCTAGTTATGTTGCTGTGTACATATGCTTCGCTCACCAACTTCAATAAAGCATTCTTATGTGCGTCAGAGCTTTGTAGCAGATACAAGATAGAGATCTAAGCTGGCATTTTGTTCAACTCATCCATGACTGAATACTCTTTGGCTTGTGTCTTCCTCCGGAGGTTGTCAGGCCCAATTTAGGTGATGGTCTGCTGACCGGAGGCTTGCTTACTCAACTTAGCCAAATGCTTCGAGGTATAAACCTTGCCGGTTCTTGTCATCCCCTATGCTGCACTTTCTTCTTTAGATTTGGTTTTACACTTCCTCCTTGCTTCGGCTATGTAATCCCATGGTATGGCTTTCTGGTGGAATAGTGTTATGGTTGTCATTGCTACTGGAATGGGCACCCTTTATTTGGGAGGTAATACAAGAACATCAAAGGGTATCGGTGCCTTCGAGGACCCAAACTAAACCTCAATTGTTGTTGGCACATTTGTGGAGGATAGTGTTTTGAGATTAAGTGGTATGGATCTTTGGCATCTTCGGAAGGGTTCATCTGGACCACAATCAAGTTAGGCGTGAATGTTAGTTTTTTTGGCTCATCGCCTTCTGCTTTCAACCCGATCGATACCTTGGGGTCCCAATCATCCTTTATCTCAATCATGTGAATGCCTCAATCCTTGTGGTCTGGTAAAGGGCTATTACGGACCTTCAGAGTCGGCTCCTTTGCCATAATGATCTTGTTGTCAATCAAAGTTTGGATCTTATCCTTCAGAGAGCAGCACTCATCAATGGTATGCCCCTTCATGCCGGAATAGTATTCACAGGTTTTGTTTGGGTGGACCCACTAGAAGGGTTTTCACGGTTAAAAGTAGGGATAATGGTGATGAAACCAGAAGCTTTGAATGTTTCATACTACTGGTCGATGGTTTTTTTCTAAGTTTCAACTTCGCTCATACCTCGACCATTTCATGCTCAGGGCTCCCGAGCCCCGACCGAACATACTGACAAGTCTACAATCATGTCGCAGACCTAGTCAAACCCTCAAAGCAGTCAAAACAATGCTAAATCAAGGAATCGAACCTCGAAAGCAATTGAAACAACTCAATGAACTTAGCCGAAGTTCATTGAGTATTCCCTTCTACGGGTCAAAGCGCCCATAGAATACTCGGATTGACACCAAAATTTATGGGTGTGTATTAAACAATATTTGGGACTTGTGGTAAGTTTCGGAACCGGAATCCAAACATGATACCTATGTTTTTAATAAATACCTAGATTCTTTAATTCCTTAAAATTTTGATTTAACAATTTTACATAAAAATTCTGTGCGGGCTAGGGACCTCGAAATTCGATTCCAAGCATGCGCCCACTCCTTATATTTTCCACCGGAACTTCCGGGACCGTCAAATTACGAATTCGGGTCCATTTCTCCAGAAAGTTGACCGAAGTAAAATTTGGCTTTTTATGAAAACCATAAGGAAATAATTGGGTTTATTTTCACTCAAAACCCTCCTAACATCCGAACTAATCGTCCCCGCTAGCTGAAATTTAGCTAAGGAAAGCATGGGAAGTTTTATTTACGGGAATGGGGTTCTAAATAATTAAATGACCAATCGGGTCATTCCAAGAATAATAGGACTTGGGCGTATGACCAGAATCTAGTTCTGAGATCTCAAACCCGAGAAATGAATTTTTTTTTAAATTATTTTTATGAATATATAAGTTTTTTTAGAAATAATTTTTTTTGGAATTTCATGGTATCGGGCACGTATTTGGGTCGCAGTACAGGTCGTATATGTAACTTAAGTTTAGCATGTAACATTTTGTATGGAACGGAGGTCATATGATGTGATTCGAAATCTTTGTCGTATAATTTGAAACTTTTAAAAGTTCTTGAGATGATTTTGATGCTAAATTCATATTTGTTGATGTTATTTTTGTGATTTGATTGCACAATCAAGTTGGTATGATGTTTTTGGGTTAGTGTGCATGTTTTGTTTGGAGCCCCTAGGGCACGGGTGAGTGGAATTTAACTTAGGAAGTTGTAAGTTTTTCAGCAGGTATGGTGCAGGTCTGCAGGGTTCGTAAATTCAAAGCCTAGCTCAAAAGCGCGAGCTCGTAGATGTGAGAAAATTATTGCTAATGCGATATCCAACCTAGGATGCCTTGGTTGAAAATGCGACTTAATTATCACAAATGTGGCATTGCAATTGCGAATGGCCCCTCGCGAATGTGAAGATGACCGGAAATGAGCTTGTTGCAAATGCAACAAAAGCTTCGCATTTGCGAAGTTAGCAGTCTGAGGGGTTCGCAATTGCGAACCTTGGTCGCAATTGCAACATCTACAACCGACAAAATCATACCTTAGACGTTTCTCAACCATTTTTCAAGCCCTTTCAAAACCAAAACACTCTTGGGCTATTTTTCAAAGACAAGTACTCTTCCAAATCTATTGTAAGTCATTTCTAACTCGTTATCTTCAACATTCAACATCTTTTCTTATGATTTAAGCTTAAATTTAAGGTTTTCATGGGGAAAAATTGGGTGTTTTGGGCAGAACCTAGTTTTTTCAAATTTTGTGGATTTTGTCATCGATTTAAGGTTCGATTTCAAAATAAATTACATTTTTGGGTTTGTGTGGAATGGGTAATCGGGTTTATGTTTCAACCGTGTTTTGACTATATGGGCCCAGGGGTGATTTTTGACTTTTTTGGACAAACATCAAAAATTCTATTTTCATGCATTAGAATTGATTCATTTAGCATTTATTGATATAGTTAAGTAACTTGTGGCTAGATACGAGCGAATTGGTGGTGGAATCAATAGGTAAAGTGATAGTTGAGACGTGAATTGTGTTTGTGGCTTCGAGCTAACTGTTTAGTCTAAATTTAGCTTTGGGGATTAGGAGTTTTGTCCTATTTACTATGTGTTATTTGTTGAGTATGATGTATAGGCATGGTGATGAGTATCTATATGTTTGTGTCAAACATGCCCATGAGTGTTATACTATGATTAATGTGACTTTGTTTGTATTTTTCATGCCTTGTATGATGATTTCTATTATTGAGCAAATCTTGCGGAAGTAATCGTGGTATTCGAATATTGGAGAGTGTTGGCTCAAGTGGTATAATGTACTGTGAAAGTATAACGAGAAATTGAACCTTAATAGAGAATTGGCACAAGTTGTGAAGTAAATGTTAAAAATAAAAGAGAAAAGGATTATTATATTGTTTCCCTTGCCGAGATAGTGTTGCTTTTAATTCTATCTCCCTTTTCGGGATGTTAGTGCTTTTGATAGTGTCCCTTACCGGGATTTGGTTGTAGAAATATTGTTCCCTTGCCGGGATTTTACTGTAATTTTATTTATTTCATTACCCTTATTGTTTGTAAATGTTGATTCGGTGAGGAAGAGTGTTAAAGCAGAAACGGTTATGTCGTGCAGATTATATTGATTTTATGGTGAGGAAGAGAGTAAATGAACAAAGTGTGATGCCCTGCACTTGTTTGATTTCTGATTCTTGTTGATACTTGAGTTGCAGTGTTCCTTATATTTACATAATGTCCTTCCGTTATCATTTGATGTTTCCCCACAACATGTTTCCCCCTCCAATCTTTAGCTGTACATTCCTGCTTTTATTTTCCGTTGTATATGATTTAACTGCACATTATTATTTGGTAGTCTGATCCTAGCCTCGTCATTACATTGTCATGGTTAGGCTAGGCACTTACCAGCACATGGGGCCGGTTGTGCTAATACTACACTCTGCACTATGTGCAGATCTAGATACTGGAGCATGAAGGTCTTAGCTTTGGGTTGCTGCCTTCAGTCCACTAGGAAATCCAAGGTAGTCTTTTAGACATCTGCAGGCCCTGGAGTCTCTCTCTATCCTTTTATCCTGTTTCATTTATGTATTTCATAAACAATGTTGTATTTATTTTTCGGACCTTCTCTGTAGTATTCTGGACCATCTGTGATATTGCTACACCAGTTCTGGATACTCTTTGTTTATGAAATTTTATTGGAGATATTTAAATGGTTTTATTTGTTTCTTCCACTTGTTTAAATTCTGCTATTTATAAACTTTTGGTTCATAAATGTTAAGGGATTGAAATTGGGAAAAAGGTAAATTGTTCAAATGGTTGGCTCGCCTAGCATTCACTAGTAGGCGCCATGACGACCCTCGATGGTGGGAATTCAGGGTCGTAACAAGTTGCTATATGAGCCTAGGTTAGACAACGCCCACAATTCACATACAACCTTAGTAGAGTCTGAGGGATCGGTACGGAGACATCTTTTTTTTTCTCAGGGGCTACAGAGTTAGGAAAAACTTCACATCAATTCATTCCTATTGCCGGCTTGTTTTCTCAATGCTAATTATATTTCTACTCTATTTTTTTGCTGATGGCAAGAACACGTGCTTCCTCATCCACTAATCAGCAGCCCGAGCGCCCAGCAATAGTTGTCACAAGGGTCAATGGGCGAGGCCGATGCCCTGATAGAGGCCGAGGTAGGGGCAGATCTCAGTCTAGAGCAACAGCACCAGTGACGGAAACTCATGTTAAGTTGAAAGATGAGGTTCCTGCCCAAGTAGTTCCAGTGGGCCCAACTCAGGTCCCAGAGGGGTTCATTGCTACCCTAGATTTTTAGGATGCTCTGGTCTGTCTAGTAGGCCTTATGGAGAATGTCACCCGGGCATTCTTTCTTCCTGTAGCACCAGCCGTCTCTCAGACTAGAAGAGTAGCCCAGACTCCTGCTACTCGCACTCCGGAGTAGATGGCTCCTTTTTTTAGACTCCACCAGCTTATCCAAGTGTAGCATTTCAGTCGACTGCGGTAGCTCAGACTGGTGATAAAGCAGCTCTGTCTGCCGATACCTTGTGGAGATTGGAAAAGTTAACTAAGCTCTTCACTAAAACATTTAGCGGAGTATCTTCTGAGAATCCTTATGAGTATTTAGATAGCTGACATGCGGTTCTTAGGATATGGGGATAATGGAGACTAATGGGGTCAACTTTTCTTCTTTTCACTTATCTGGATCAGCCGTGACTTCTTGTAGAGATTATTGTTAGGCTAGACCAATCGGGTCACCAGCTTTTACTCGGGAGCAGTTTTCTCAGCTATTTATGGAGATGTTTATCCCTATCACTCAGAGAGAAATATATTGGAGGATTTTATGACTGTTACTCAGTACAAGACCATGTTTATTGATTTGGCCTAACATGCTCTTATTATACTTCCCACCGAGAGAGAGTGTGTGAGGAGGTTCATTTAGGGACTCATCCAGCCTAATCGACTTCTGATGGCTGAGGAGACAGGGAGTGAGATTTCCTTTCATGAGGTGGCCAATGTGGCCAGGATAGTTGAGATGGTTCTATAATAGGGAGGTGGTCATGGGTCTGACAAGTGGCCTTGTCATTTGGGCAGATTCAATGGTGCCTTGTGTTGAGGCAGGGAATTATATGATAGGAGCCATCCTCCTTGGACTTTTCAGTCAGCACTTCGGGTCTGTCATGGGGCTTCAGGTGGTTGTGGTTCTCATATGCAACATTTTGATCAGCAGTCCAACAATGCACCACTAGTTTCTCATAGTGCACCACTACTCTAGAGTTTTCAAGGTGGTCATTCAAATCATTAGGGTCAGCAATCTAAGTAGCAGGGGGCATGTTATACTTATGGTTACATGGGTCACATTGTTAGATTTTTCCCTCGAGCATAGAGTAACTCTTACCATCAGTGTTCCTATACCATGATTCAGGCATCAAGTGTTTCACAGCCCGTTCAGCTAGCTTGAGGTGAAGGTAAAGGTGCTAGAAGTGGAGGTAATGGTATTAGAGGTGGATGCCAGGCTGCTAGAGGTGGAGGCCATCCAGCAGCAAGCCGTCCTAGAGATGTAGTTCAGGGTTGTTGGTCCTAGCCCAGATGTTATACTCTTCCAGCCACACCTGAAGCTGAGGCTTCCGATTTAGTTATCAGTGGTATTGTTCTGGTTTGTAGTAGAGATGCTTCAGTTCTATTTGATCTAGGGTCTACATACTCATATGGTCACCTTTTTTTTGCACCGTATCTAGTTATGCCTAGTGATTCTTTGAGTGCTCATGTATATGTGTCTACACCGGTGTGTGATTCTTTTATGATAGATCATTTCCATTGTTTGTGTATAGTTGTGATTGGGGGTCTTCAGTCTCGAGTAGATTTGTTACTTATGGACATGGTTAATTTGGATTTCATATTTGGGATGGATTCGTTATCACCTTATCATGCTACCATAGACTGCTATTCTATGAATTCGGGGATGGATTCGTTATCACCTTATCATGCTACCATAGACTGCTATTCTATGAATGTAACCTTAGCCTTGTCGAGTTTACATCGTTTAGAGTGGAGAGGGACTCATTGTCAGTCTAATCATAGTGTTATCTCATATATTAAGGCTGGACATGTGGTTGAGAGGGGGCGTTTGGCTTATTTGGCGTATGTTCGTGATTCTAGTGTCGAGGTTCATTCTATTAATTCTATGCCTATTGTTCATGAGTTTCCTGAGGTATTACTTTCAGACATGTCGAGTATGCCATACGACATAGATATGGACTTTTTCATTTATTTGGCTCCAGGCATTCAACCCATTTCTATTCCATCGTATCGTATGGCCCCGCCTAAGTTGAAGGAGTTGAAGGAGCAGTTGCAAGACTTGCTTGAAAAAGGCTTCATTAGACCTTGTGTCTCACCTTGGGGTGCACTGGCTTTGTTTGTTCAAAAGAAGGATAGATTAATGAGAATATTTATAGATTACCGGCTGTTGAACAAGGTTACAATAAAGAATAAGTATCCATTAGCAGGGATTGATGATTTTTTTGATCAGCTTCAGGGTGCTAAGGCATTTTTGAAGATTGACTTGAGATATGGCTACCATAAATTGAGGATTAGGGCATTCGATGTCCCTAATATAGCTTTCCGCACTTTATACGGGCATTATGAGTTCTTGGTTATGCCATTTAAGTTAACAAATGCCCCAGCAAATTTTGTGGATTTGATGAACTGAGTGTTCATGCGTTACTTGGATTCGTTCGTTATTGTATTCATTGTTGATATTTTGATGTATTCCCGTAGCCGGGAAGAGCATGAGTAGCATTTGAGAGTGGTCCTGTAGACTTTGAGAGATAGTTAGTTGTATGTTATGTTTTCGATGTATGAGTTCTTGTTGAGTTTAGTTTCATTCTTGGATTGTGTTATATCAACAAAGAGTATTCAGGTAGATCTAAAGAAGATAAAGGCAGTCAAGAACTAGCCTAGACTAGCATCAGCTATAGAGATCTAAAGTTTCTTGGGTTTGGGAGCATATTATCATCGGTTTGTTGAGGGGTTTTCTTATATTGTAGCCCCGATGACTAGGTTGACCCATAAGGGTGCCCAGTGCAGGTGGTCAGACGATTGTTAAGAGAGCTTTCAGAAGCTCAAGACATGTTTAACTATGGCGCCAGTGTTGGTTTTTCCCTCAAGTTCATGTCCATATATAGTTTATTTTGATGCCTCACGTATTGGAATTGGTGAGGTGTTGATGCGGGATGGCAATGTCATTGCATATGCTTCGCTTCAGTTGAAGATTCATAAGAAGAACTATCTGGTTCATGATTCGGAACTAGTAGCCATTATTCACACGTTGAAGATTAGGAGGCAGTATCTATATGGCGTGTCATGTAAGGTATTCATGGATCACAAGAGTATGTACTACTTGTTCAAGTAGATAGAACTAAATTTGAGGCAGAGAAGGTGGTTGGAGCTATTAAAGTACTATGATATCACCATCTTATATTATCCGGGGAGGTCCAATGTGGTAGCAAGTTCTTTGAGTTCGTTAGCCAGTATATGCAGTTTTGGAGTATATTCCGGTCAGTGAGAGACTGCTTGCGTTGGGAGCAGAAGTCAGCACAATTCATTCCGCTAGAAATCAGATATTCTTCCGAGAGGTTAGCTGAGATATATATGCGGGAGTTTGTTTGTCTTTATGGTGTTCCCGTGTCTACTATTTTGGATCGACGTACGCAGTTTACCTCACATTTTTTGAGAGAAGTTCAGTGGTAGTTGGGCACACGGGTTGTGTTGAGCACATCGTTTCATCCTCTGACGAACAGGCGATCCAAGCGGACTATTCAGATTTTGGAGGATATTCTTTGAGCTTGTGTCATTGACTTTGGAGGCTTGTAGGATCGATTTTTTTTTTTTCATTTACAAGAGTTTTCCAAAAACAACAGCTACTAGTCGAGTATCTAGATAGATCCTGATGAGGCCTTATATGGTAGGCGGTGTAGGTCGCTAGTTGGATGGTTTGAGTCGGGAGAGGCTTGGTTGTTGGGTATGGATCTAGTACATGATGCCTTGGACAAGGTCAGGACTATTCATTATAGGCATCATAAAGCTCAATCAAAGCAAAAGAATTATGTCAACCGCAAGGTTCATGATTTGGCATTCATGGTCGTTGAGCGGGTATTCCTTCGGGTGTCGCCTATGAAGGGTGTGATGAGATTTAGGAAGAGGGGCAAGCTTAGCCTTAGATTCATTGGCTCGTTTAAGATTCTAGATCAAGTAAGAGTGGTGGCTTACAGAGTTGGGTCGCCGCGGAGCTTATCACCCGTGCACCCAGTGTTTTATGTGTCCATGCTTTGTAAGTATCACGACGATCCATCCCACGTGTTAGATTTCAGCACTGTTCAGTTGGACAAGGGCTTGTCCTACGAGCCTTATGAGGAGGAGCTAGTAGCTATTCTAGACCTGCAGTTACTACAGTTGAGATCGAAGAGTTTCACTTCTGTTCGTGTTCAGTGTAGATGTCAGCCTGCGGAGGCATCGACTTGGTGATAAGTAGGATTTTAACATGTTTTAAGCCCATACTTTCTTGCACATTGAGAATAATTTCCCATAAATTAGTCTCAAAATGCTTACACATTGCACTTGATTGCAGGTTTGAGCGAGAAAGTGAAAAGCGTCAAAGATCGGCTCAAAACGGAGTGAAACTTTCTCAAGTTTCAAATATTGTTAAAGTGATGAAGTTCAGAGCTTGGTGCGGATTGCACCATCATATTATGTGGCCGCACCAGTTGCGTTCGGTGGCTACACAATTACAAATTGAATCCATGCAGCCGCGGTCCAATTCATGCGGTCTGCACTCACCTCATGCGGCCCCATAATCTTGATATACGGGCGCGCTAAAGAAGTTTAGAGAGGTGTCATTTTCCAGTAGCATGCTATTTGGCTGCGGTCGAGTTCACAAAGTCCGCGCCCAACCTATGCGGCTGCACACCTTCTTCATGCAGTCTGCAAAAAGAATTCATAGTGTAGATAAATGCCACTCATGCGGCCGCACAATAGCTTCAGCGGCCTGCGCTGGTCTTCATGCGGCCGCATGCCAACTTTACGCGGCCCGCATCAACTTCTTTAGAGAGCAAGTTTTTGAAATCAAGGAACCTATTGTGGCCGCGGTCATGTTTGTGCAGCCTGCACTGACCATGTAGGGGCATTTTTATTCAGTTTTTCCAAACTACTATATATATAATATTTTACCATTTTTAGGTTAAGTTTTGACATCTAATATTAGCGGCGCTTGTGAGACATATGTTTTAGCCTATTTTGGGAATTTTTAGCTTTATTCCTTCATAAATTATTGTAGTTTAACATTAGCAATTAGTTAATATGGTCATTTCTTCTTCTATTTGTTCTTTAATTATGTCCAGCTAAACCCATTAGCTAGGGTTGTGGCTGAACCCTAATAGGTAATTGATGGGTGTTACTTCTTAATGATAGATTGATATTGGGTGTTTGTTATTTGGGTTAATTTTATGCTTTAATTAAGGATTGGTGGTTGCAAACACTGATTCTAGCTTAGTGAGTCTTCACTTGAGAACGAGAGTCCATTACCCCAAAATTGACCCAACAAGGAATTGGGATGGACCGATAAGAAATGGTAGTTCCAATTAACGGGTTAAACCTCCAGAGAGTAACCACTTTACTTGAACCCTAATTTCTTGGTCTCATTGGCCTACGCAATTGGTCTCGAGAGAGTCAATTGGGAAAATTATCTCTCTCTATCGAGAGGTGTGAGAGTGGGTACAATTGTGCAACGGTTATAATATTGATCCAAAATATGTCGATCTATTATTAGTAGTCTTTACCCTTTAGTTAACCACCTAGGTCATGCCACAACCCTAGTGCCTTTCTCTATATTAATTAGAACATAGAAAATATCCCTTTAGTGTAAATTAGTCTTAAATTATAGTTGATAATAGTAGTTGATAAACAAAAACCCAAATATGTTAGAAGTACAATTAGGAGCACAAATGCATTCCTAGTCTAAACAAATACTCAAATCCATTCCAAGCTCCTAGTGAAAAAACGACATTGATACCACTATTCGAGTAAAAGTATTAGCGCCCACTCTTCGTACCAGTGTGTAAGGTTGGGTTTTGCTGCGATCCCTTTTTGGTGCCGTTACCGGTGAAGCTTACGGTGTTGACTATTTGTGTAGCTAGTTTTGTGTTTCTCTTCTCTTTTCTTCTTTTTACTAACTTTATTTGTATCAATCACTCAGGTACACATGGATTTAAACGCAAATGACCCTCTGGGTAGTGTGGTCGCCGAGGAGGAGGTTGAGGATCTAGAACAAGAAGATGTATTTCCTCAAGCTCCAAGGAGAGGTTGAAATGCCAAAGCAAATGCAAATGAAAACATACTAGACCCTTATCCACGTCCACCAAGAGCGGTCCCAAGAGTTCTTCCTAATCAAGAGTGCGCAAGTGCAATAGTTACTCCATGAATCCAGGAGGGGAACTTCTAGATTATAAATGTGATGCTCACTTTGCTCGAACAACGAGGTTATTTCAGGGGAGCTGCTGATCAAAATGCTTATATACAATTAAAAGGCTTCGTGGATACTTGTTGGGGTAGCAAGAAGAAAAATGTTTCGGAAGATGAATTGAGACTTATACTTTTCTCGTTCTCACTTCGGGGAAAGGCGTTGGATTTGTTTGAGAGGCTCCCCAATCATTCCATAACTACATGGGATTAGTTGGCAGACAACTTCATCGCTATGTTTTCCTCTCCATGTCACATGGCGGCTCTACGGGATGAGATTCTAGCCTTCAAGCAAAAGTCGATTGAACCGTTACACGAGATGTTTAGAAAGATTATGAAAGAGCATCCTAAATATGATATGAATGATGTGATAATATAACAAACGTTCTATAGGGGCATCAACACAACCAACCAATGTATTGTGAACCAACTAGCGGGAGGAAATTTTATGAAACTTCTGAACAACGAAGTTTGCGATGTGTTAGATGAGATAGACGATACATCGTAGGTATGGAAAAGCCTAGCTAATATTCCTCAAGGTGATCCTAATGTCATATATTTGCATAAGGAGTTACATGATCAAAGGCAAGACATTGTCGAACTTACAACAACAATAAATCTATTGCCGTAGGCGCAACTACAACTAGTCAAAAACTCGCGCCAAGTTAAATCCATGAAGGAGTGAATATGATGAAAAGGAGGCAAAGAGGGTAATAACCCCAAGGAAATTTTAATAACTATGATGATGGTAGTGGCTATTCGAATGAATTCTATGACAATCAAAGTGAGGAAGTCCAATACGTCAATAACTATCAAGGGAATAGAGTAATCAAGGGAATGAACAATGGAGACCCCAAGAAAATTGGGACAATCAACAAGGTGATAATTGGAATAATAACAACAACCAAGGTGGAAATTGGGGGAACAACAGTGTGGGTAATCAAGGGAATTAGAGCGGAAACAACAACAACAATAATGTGCAAGGTGGGTGGAATAAAATGGTGGTCAAGGTAATTAGGGGCAAGGCTTTCAAAGGCCTCCGATGTTTCAACAACCGAACAACCCACCGTCATTTCAATCTGAAGGATCTAGTTCTTCGAGAAATGACTTTGGGAGGATTGAAGATTATGGTTAAGCAAATGATGAATAAGAACCAAGACTCTGATGCTCAATTACCCTCCCACAACACTTCTATCCAAACTTGGAAGTACAACTTGACCAAATTTGTCAATATTTAAATACTCGCCCAAAGGGTTCTCTGCCAAGTGATACGGTAGTAAATCCTAAAGGTGGGCAAAACAATCATGTGAAGGCAGTGACAACACGAAGTAGAAGAGGCAGTGATGTGCATTCCTCAAGAGTAAACCAAGTTATGGTGGATGAAGATGAGCTACGAGATGATGATATACCTTTGGTGGTTGAAGATATAGTTGAACCAAGTGTGAGAAATGATGTGCGCATTGATATTCATGCGGTGTTGACGAGGATACAGAAGAAGTCGTGAACCCATCTAGGGAACACATGATTGATATGCCCAAGCCGGTGGTTCATAAAGACAAAGCACCCTTGCCTTGGCCTCCTTTGCCATATCCTCATTTGTTGACCAAGAAAAAAGGTTACAACCAATTCAAAAAATTAATTGAGAAAATGAAGAGTTTGACTATAAACGTTCCTTTGGTAGAGGCACTCGAGCAAATGCCGGGGTACGCAAAGTTCGATAAGGATTTGGTTATTAAGAAGTGATCAATGGAGTGTGAGACAATCAAGATGATCCATCAAGTGAGTGTACATTCTATGGCTCTAAAACTTGAGGACCCCGGTGCATTCACTATCGTGTGTACCATTGGAAGTTCCGACCTTGCAAAATCACTTTGTGATTTGAAAGCAGGTGTCAATTTAATTCCATATTCGGTTTTCAAGACCTTGGGAATCGAAAAAGCTCTCACGACTTCAATGAGGCTCCAAACGGCGGATAGGTCAATGAAGCGGCCTTTGTGCATATTTGATGATGTCCTTGTTAATGTTGATAAATTCATCTTGCCGAACGACTTCGTGATACTAGATTGTCAGGTGGACTTCGAGGTTCAAATTATCCTTGGAAGACCTTTCTTCGCTACGGGGAAGGCTTTGGTAGATGTCGAGGCGAGAGAGTTGACCTTCCGTGTTTGGTGATGAAAAGGTGGTGTTCCATGTGTGCAAGTCTATGAGGCAACCAAATAGCACCGAGGTGTGCTCGTTTGTTGACATTGTCACAACAGTAATATTGGGTGCCACAAGCGCAATGATCAATGTTGAAGATCCACTTGAAGCTGTGCTTTTGAAAATGGATGCTAATGATGATACCGGGGGAATTGAATGTGTAAACGCTTTGCATGGTATGGGCTTGTATTCTGAGGAGCCTAGGAAGTTATCATTGGATCTTGAGAATCGCAAAACTCCCCCGACCAAGCCTTCTATTGTGGAGCTGCCGGTGTTGGAGTTGAAACCACTTCCTGTTCACCTCATGTATGAACACATGGGCCCTAATTTCACTTTGTATGTTATTCTTTTGCCGTGCTTGACTAACGTGCAAGTTGACGTCACATTGGAGGTTCTACAAAAGTGCAAGAGGGCGATTGGATGGACATTTGCTGATATTCGAGGTATAAGCCCTGCCTTTTAATGTATATGATTAGCTGAAAACTAAAGGAGACTCAATGAATCTATGTAAGAAGTGGTCAAGAAGGAAGTTATCAGGTGGCTTGACACCGATGTAGTGCATCCTATTTCTGACAGCTCATGGAATTCTCCGGTGCAATGTGTACCGAAGAAGAGTGGGATTATGTGGTGACCAACGCAATAATAAGTTGATTCCTACTCGGATGGTGACGAGATGAACAGTTTGTATGGATTTTAGAAAGCTTAACAATATTACTCGAAAGGATCATTTCCTATTCTCATTCCTTGACCAAATGCTTGATCGTCTTACGGGTCGGTCATTCAATTGCTTTTTAAATGGGTATTTGGGGTACAATCAGATTCTCATCGCCCTGGAAGACTAAGAAAAGATGATCTTTACTTGTCCTTATGGCACATTAACACTTTCGAGGATGCCGTTCGGATTGTGTAATGCCTCAGGGACCTTCCAATGAGGTATGATGGAAATTTTCACCGACATGGTGGAAGATATATTCGAGGTCTTCATGGATGATTTTAGCGTGCTCGGGGACTCTTTTGAGGAATGCTTGAAAAATTTGGATCGTGTGTTGGCCCGATGTGAAGATACAAACCTAGTTCTCAATTAGGAAAAATAACATTTTATGGTAGAAGATGGTATTTTATTGGGTCACAAGATTTCCAAAAGATGTATTGAACTTGACAAAGACAAGATCGAAGTTATCTCAAGGCTACCTCCCACTACTTTTGTCAAAGGGGTTAGGAGTTTTTTAGGGCATGTAGGTTTCTACCGAAGGTTCATCAAAGATTTTTCTAAGGTAGTTCACCCGTTGTGCAAGTTGTTGGAGATGGAGGCCAACTTTGTCTTTGATGAGAAATGCATGGAGGCTTTCAAGCTTCTAAAACACAAGTTGACAACAACCACAATCCTTACTGCACCCAGCTGGAGCCCTCCTTTTGAGCTCATGTGCAACGCTAGTGATGTTGTGGTAGGGGCGGTCTTGGGCCAAAAAATCAACAAGATATTCCATCCGGTGTACTACTCAAGTAAGATGATGAATGAAGCTCAAAGAAACTATGTAGTAAACGCGAAGGATTTCCTAGCTATGCAGGGCCCACAATAATTATTCATACCGATCATGCCTCCCTTAGGTATTTGATGACCAAGAAAGATTCAAAGGCAAGGTTGTTGAGATGGGTGCTACTTCTTCAAGATTTCCGGAAAAGAATTAAAAATCAAGTAGTGGACCACTTGTCCTGCTTGGAGGAAGAGGGTAGGCCTTCTAATTGCCTTGAGATTAATGATGCATTCCTGGATTGAACAACTCCTTGCGGTGTCTATGCATGATATGTCGTGGTTTACCGATATAGCCAATTATCTTGGGACTGGTATAATCCTGTATGAGCTATATTCTTACCAAAGGAAGAAGCTCAAGCGGGATAGTTTGGATTATTGTTTGGATGAGCCATATTTGTTCAAGATTTGCGCTGATGGTGTGATTCACTGATGTTTCCCGGAAGAAGAACAATTGAGTATTTTGGATGCTTGTCATTCCTATCCCTATGTTGGCCATCATGGCGGGGTGAGGACGGCTTCTAAGTTTCTTAGTTTCAGTTTCAATTGGCCTTCCTTGTTTAAAGACACCGATGATTTTGTCAAGAGATGCGATGAATGCCAATAAGCCGTTGGGATTTCTAAAAAGGATGAGATGCCTTTGAACACAATTCTAGGGGTAGACATTTTTTATGTGTGGGGTATCGACTTCATTGGTCCTTTCGTGAGCTCTTGTGGGAACACATATATTTTGGTGGTGTTGGATCATGTGTCAATGTGGGTGGAAGATGTGGCTTCGCAAAAAATGATGCCCGAAGTGTGGTGGCATTTCTGAAAAAGTGTATCTTCACAAGGTTTGGCACCCCCGTGCTATCATTAGTGATGGGGGGTCTCATTTTTTCAACAAGGTCGTTGATTTATTGCTTATCAAATGTGGAGTAAATCACAAAGTGACCACCCCTATCATCCACAAGCTAGTGGTCAGATGGAAGTTTCCAACCGAGAGATTAAGAGTATCTTGTCCAAAATTGTCAATACCAATAGGACGACTGGTCGAAGAAATTAAATAATGCTCTTTGGTCCTATCAGACGGCTTGCAAGACCCCAATTACTTTGTCTCCGTACCGATTCGTGTTTGGAAAGCTTCTCATATTTCGGTGGAATTGGAGCATAAGGCTATGTGGGCCTTGAGAAAGTTGAACTTAGAATTGGAGGTCATAGCAAATCTCCGGGTTGAGCAACTTAATGATCTTGATGAGTTTAGATTTCATGCCTACTCCAGCTCGTCCTTGTACAAAGACAAGATGATGTACCTTCACAAAAAGTTTGCTCGAGGAAAGGAATTCAAAGTTGTTCACATGGTTCTTATTTTCAACACCCAGTTGAGGTTATTCCCGGTAAAGCTCAAGTCTAAGTGGAGTGGTCCATTTGATGTTTTTGGTGTAACCCCATTTGGTGCAATTGATATCAAGAACAAAAATGGTGAAGTTTTCCGGGTCAATGGGCATCGTGTCAAGCATTATTTGGGGAAGTTTGATTACATCCATATACTGTCACTCATACATTTTATGTGATATTGATGGTAACATGCGTCATGCCGCGACGTTAAATAGGGCGCTTCTTGGGAGGCAACCGATGTCTTTTTCTTTCTCTATAATTTCTGTTGTAAATTAGGATTTTTGAGCTAATTTTTGTGAGATGTTGCATGAATTGTATTGAAGCAGTGCAAAACAGAAGTGCAAAAAGTGCACAGTCTCTTAACAGTGACCGTGCGGCCGCATCCCTGCTTGTGCGGTCTACACCGGCCAAAGGAAAATGTACCCAGTCTCTTAAGATAGCCAGTGTGGCTGCGTCCCTTCTTGTGCGGTCCGCACCGGCTAAGGCTAAGAAGGATCAGTCTCTGAAGTTGGACCACGCGGTTGCTTCCTTGTTTGAGTGGCCCGCGTTGGTCCCATGCGGCTACATTCTCTTCAACGCGATCCGCGTAGCATTGTGTCTGCAGCAGGTAAATGGTAAGTACTAGTGCGGCCACCTTTTCAATAACTTCCATATCACAACTTTTCCAACCATTCACCCCCAAACTTAGGCTCTTAGCCTATGTTTGCACTTTAAAAGTACTTCGAGAGGTATGGTGCCAAAAGGTATATCAATTAAGAACAAAGGCTTTAAGCTTGTAACATGGTTGCCAAAGAATAAGGTTAAAGGCTCAAAATTGGTTGACTAGGGAAAATATTTATGGGTAGGAATTTTTAGGCATACTAGCGGTCCAAGTAAGACCTACTATAATATTTCGAACCAAGTTAATCTATGATTTTGCCTTGAAGCACATTCCGAGCAAGTTCTAGACTACAAGCACTGGAAAGGAACTCACAAATAATCTCACAACACATGGCACATGAACATTCAAGCGGAACATCAATCCAATATCCAATTGGCACCAATGACTCAAAGAGGTTGCATATAGCATAAGACACTACTTTATGAATCAAAGATCCAAAATTTGAGTCTAAAAGTCATGACCTCACTACTTTAATTATTATATTTTTGTGTTTTTCTTTTTCAACGATCAACATTTCATATGCCGAGGATTAACTATGTTGGTACCAAGCAAGCCACAACCATTGGGCACAAATCCCAACACAAACAATTTAATACACTCAATTAACAAAAACTAATTTTAACTAAAAGACTAATTCCCATAAGAAAGTTGTCAATCCATCCATCATCGGGAAAAGTCGACAAAGACTTTCTACAATTACTAGGATCGAGAAGAAAAATTGGCATCCATGGCATAAAGAAAACCAAGGATAACGTCACTAACAAAAAGCGTGCTAAAATAAATAAAAATAAAGAAGCTAATAAGCATCACCTACTAAACAAACTAATATCAACATAATAATATAACACATGATATAGAAACATACTAATAACAAAATGAAAAACATGAACAACACTCACAGTACTAATCCGCCAAATATCCAACAAAACATCACAGTGATACAAGAACCACCCCCAAACAAAGATTTTGCAATGTCCCCAATGCAACTAGATATGATATAGTAGAAAATGGTGGAAAGTACTCCCTGTATACTGCATCAACTGCTCTTCTCTCTCTCGGACTCAAACTCATCCTCATCCTCATCCTCATCCTCCTCTCCTTCTTCCTCGTGCCACTCAACAGGAACATCATCATCATCCACAGCTCTGCGGGATGGTATTCGGTCCTGGGGCTTCAGGAACTTGAAGATGCCCTTCCCACCCTTCCACATCCGTGTGAAGAATTTATCTCTTTTCTTCCCTCTTTTCACCATCCGGGTGTGTGAATTTTACAGAACCCTATGAGAAGTGCTCAACTCACCATGCTTCTTGGCCAAGTCGGTGTATACTTTTTCAAGTGCCTTGAGGTGACCCCCTTCTTCTTCTTCTGATCATCTATATACTTTTGGAAGTCTTTCTTTGAGATGTTGGCGGAACCCTCAGGTGTCTCCCCGGGCCCCTGGGGAAGGTCAGACACTAACCCGCGAATCACTCACATCTCCTTACTGATCACAGAAAATGGCCCTCCTGGTGAAGATGATGGTAGACTGCTCGGATCACAATGAGAAGAAGAAGATGTTTTTCTCATATTGGGCTTCACTGCACCACCCTCTCTTCTTTTCTTCAATGGGTGTATAGTTTTTCCCGGCTCTATCCAATTGTCCCTTGGAGCTTCTTCTACCCCGGCCAGCTGGCATAACTCAGGGATGAGAGAAGGGAATATCAATGAAGGACTGTCCTGAATCTGATACTCTCTCTGCTCGCTTATAAAAACCTTGCCCACGTTCGACTGAATGTCGTCAAGGATGCAAGCTACTATTTGAGCTCGAGTGATTGGGATATTCCATATGATTGTCACATGGGAGATTCGACTGCATTTGATAACCAGCCATATCTTTGCTTCTGCAATGAATTCTTTTGATGTTATCCCCTTCTTTTTAGCTGCCCAAGGAACATCTACACCCGAACACAGTTTAGAGGCCAGCCACTCCCTGAAGCACAGTCTCTTTCCGTGAAAGGAGTCATGTCATGATCGAGCAGATTGTAGAACGTGTTCACATCCTCATCCTCAAAGTGCACCATTATACCTCGAATTCTCATCTTTGGCTTTCTCAATTTGATTGTTGGGAGGTTGCCGTAAAATTCCCTCACCCATTGCTCATTGGCCCGGCAAGGTTGGGGGGCATAACAGTTCCATCCCACGCTCATTAACCTTTGATAGAACTCGGGAAGTCGTTCTACAACATCATCCATCACAATTACACTCTCCGAGACCACCTTCATTGAGATCAGTTCTTCATAGTATCGTTCCTAGCACTCCATGTTCAGGAACCGATGTTCATCAAAGGCTTGCTCTTCTTCCAAAGGGTTTTCCTTTGTGGATCCGTCGCAGTTAGGGTACATTTCTGTCATTATACTACCTTTCAAGAAGTGATAAGAGTTAAAACATGGTATGGATATGAAGAGTAATGCAAAATGAAGAAATTACGCCAAAAGAATGATCGGACAGTTGAAACTCAAACTTAGAAAAATTTTCAGGATCTCCAATTTTTGAGTTGCTGGGTTGCAGATGTCGCAAATCCCAAAAAATTACATCACAATTTCGAAGTTAGCAGATATGGGAAATGCGATAGAAAATTCGAAATTGCGAAATTCTTCAAGGAAGGTCAGGTATCGCATTTGCGAAGAATCCTTCGCAAATGCTAAGTCAGCTAGTAAAAGCAAACTTCGCAAATGCGAAGAAATCCTCGCAAATGCGAGCCCATCGTCCCCAGGCAGCCCTTCTTCCAGAGTTCAGTTCCTCGGCCCAAACATTTTCCTTCCAAGCCTTATTTCGCAAACCCAATCATTAATTGAGCATATTCATTACATTTCATAAACGCCCATGATTCAAGAATTCACAATGGTTTTGGCCACGAATTTCATTCGAGCCTCACATCGAACACATTAATGGTGCAAACTTTTTACTTTCATTGACAAGAGCTTGGGTTCTAAAACTTCCCCATATTTTGCAACCGAAAAATTCACTCACACTCGACAAAACCTCACCCGGCAATCACAAAGGATTTTAAAACAATTTTAAACAATTTTGGGCAAGAATGACCCATTAAAATTCTACGGTTCCTTAACACCCAAAAGATGAAAGTGAGAATGAAGATGAAGAAGAAGATAGTATATAGATTTAAGCTTTCATACCTGAGTTTCTGCGATGAGAGATGAAGATTTGAGCCCTTTACAGTGGTGAGAGAAGAGAGGCCAAGAATTTTTGAGTTTTTAGAGTGAGAGTCAATTTTGGTTCAAAATGGGCCAAGGCAGCATTAAAGCCCCGCAGAAGTCACAAATGTGACTGGGACCTTCGCAATTGCGAAGCCCTTATTTTCTCTGCCAGCCCGCAAATGCAAAATTAACTTCACAAATGTGAAGTCTAAATTTTACTGCCTAACTTGCAAATGCGACATTTGTTTCGCAAATGCAAACCCGGCCCTACAATTTCCAGTTAGCTACTGATTTTTTCCAAACGGGTCATCCCGACCTGCTCAAATCAACTCCAAAAATTCTCAAACTTAGCAGATTAGTTACAGATAATATTCTAAGCTATTCAAAAAAAGAAAATTTCAAAAATAATGATAGTTTTGAAAATAATGGGCTTCCTCCCACCAAGTGCCGCATTTAACGTCGTGGCACAACGCAAACAACATTACCAATTTTCTCGCCACTTGGATGATATGAAATGGGCCCCTAGCTTGGATTCAAGCTTGTGACCACAAGCGATGGGGGTGGTAATTTGATATTCGAGCCAATGCTTAAAATATTCATTTTGCACTTCTTGGCTTTCAAATGTGGGATGTCATTTTGATTTCTTGTTTCCTCTAACATTAAAATGTATAGCATAAGGTTTTCCTCCTCGCACTCCTTCATTGATTCATGTGGTTCAACTTCCATGTCACCACGCAATTCCAACGCTGAAAAATGCTTGGAATGTGACTTCAAGCCTTCACTTTGCCATTTTCTAGGTTGACATCCTCTTTTTCCCTCGGATTAGAGTTAACGTTAACCACATTTGCATTTATACCGGTTGACTCCAATTCCATATTTTTGACATCATCACTAATACTCATTGTGTCGGTTGGCGGATGTTCAATTCTTGACTCCTCAAAATAAATCTCACTTTCTTCCTCGGAATTGGACTCTTCTTGGCTTTCTTCCACACACTTAACTGTTGGGCATAGTGAGCCTCAACCAATTTTTCATTTGGTCTTCCAAAGTGTGGATGTGATCATCATTGTATGCCAAGCTTTGTTTCAAGTCCTCGAGTGCAAAGTTGTGCTTCTCCTCATTTTCAAGAATGGTCTCCAACATGAGCATTATTTTCTCGTCTTGAGCATTTGGGAGTTCTTCTTGGTTTTGATCAAGTGCCAAGAAAAGGTTCTCATTTTCAATCTCCAAGGAAGGTTTTTGACTTTCATTCTCTTCCAAGGCTCATTGAACCCTTAAGGCTTCGATCAACTCATCCATTTTTCGTTTCAACCTTTCAAGCGCCAAGTCATTTTGGAGACTAGTCTCCAAAAGATTTTCCAAGGCATTTTTTCCTTGTTTCCTTCTTCAAGTATACACTCCAATATGAGTTTGAACTCACCATTTTTACCATGCTCAACTTCTTCAATTCCTGTAGCCCTATAGTTTTCATCACAAGAAACAAACTCATCATAGTAGGGACATGAGGAAGGGAAAGTCAAATATGCACAATAATCCCGATGACCATTTTGGAAACCACACTTATCATAAATACTCCAACCATGGGGATGCGACTGTGCGCACAATCCACCCCCGAGAGAATTTAAACAATGTTACCATGAGTGTGGTCCACCACAATAAGGACAAGGGTCGTCAAAATATGAACAACTCCCTTCCGACAAATTATCATTATATGATGCCAGTTTTCAGGAATAATAAAATAAACAAGAAACTAAACAAGAAAAATAGACCCAAAGTAAGAAAAATAAGTACACAAGAATTTAAAAGTTTGGATCAAAGCACTTTTGCTTATTTCTCAAACAACCTAAATTACGCCAAATTGTTCCCCGGCAACGGCGCCAATTTTGATGACGTCCAAATCCACCGCTAAAAAGCAATAGATACGTTCACAGCAATATAGTTACCCAACTATGAGTCAGGGTCGAATCCCACAGAGAACAATGTGTAGGCGATTAGGAATGTAAGAGAATTATCGCTAGACGCGCAGTGCCAAACAATAAGATTTTTGGGTTGAAAATTGTTTTTATATATACAATGCGGAAATGAAAAGTAACCTAGAAAGCAAGTAAAATGATAAATGGCTACAAGTATAAAAGCATCGAGAATTACACTCAAGTCACGATCCAATGTATTTCACGATTTTCCAAATATGAGCGAGTTTATGTTAATTAGCCTCAGATAATAATCCTTAATTCGCTTCTTCTGAAGACTAACAAGACTTCCTAATTTAATTATCCCTAATCACAATTAGAAGATTAAGCACACCCGGAAGGCTACAAGTAGTTCAATCATATCCCTAGGTAGAATCTATAAAATGAGGGTTAACGCCTCAAGTTCTTGTTAATTAATCTTTCCCAACCCCAAACTATTTTTCCCAACATTAATTCGGAGTTAATGGGCGAGTCCCAGGGTAAGCTAATCCCTTTGGAAGCATTAAGGAACAATAATAATTAAAGAAACAACAACTCACTTCATAAATATAGAAAAATCATTCAATACATAAGAACAACAAGGTATAAAATCCACACTTTAATTATGGATATTCCCATAAACAAGATTCAAGTGTTGGATAAAATACTACACACTTAAATATTAAATACAAAGCAAGGAGATGAAGAAACAATCATATATGGGTAAGAAAACCTTAACCAAAAGCTTGAAATCAACAAAACCCAAGTGTGTTTGTGCAAAACCCTAGCATCCAACTTGTTCTTTCTAGTCGAGACTGAAAATAAGCCAAAGATTCCTTTACAAATGACCCTAGTCAGGTATTAAATGATTTGGGGATATGAAATGTGAAATTCCATACTTGCCCATGCCTGAAGCCCGCAATTCGCATTTGTGAACAAAAGTTCACAATTCCCAACATTGCCTTAGGACACCTGAGTTTGCATTTCCCAGAATAATATCGCATTTGCGAAGTCCTCCAATCCCACCTGATTTTGCATTTGCGAGATTTATATCACATTTGCGAAGCTATTCCCTTTAACATTGTGTTCCCATATGCGAATATTCCTTCACATTTGCGAAGGTTCCCTTTTTCTACTAGACTTCGCAATTCCCAGGATTAGCTCGCATTTGTGAGCTCAGCGTGACCTGCCCAGATTTTCCTTCTTTTGACTTCTTTTTTACTCATTTTCACTTGGTTTCTTCGACATCACTTCTAAATCACATTCACCCTGTAAAGTAGAAGTAATTGACATTAAAAGCGTGATTTTATCACCATAAACATAGCAAAAGTATAGTTTAAAGGCAAGATAAGTCGGAAAAATATCAACTTATCACCACTTCCAGTCAACCTTCTCAAAACCATCAAATTTCTAATTTTCACTAAATTAACTCCAAAATGACTTGCGGACCTCCGATTCCACTTCCGTACGTGCTCCCAGTAACAGAATCACCATACGGAGATATTCCTAAACTCGCAATCCCAAACAAACATCAATAGCATCAAAACGCACTGCAACCCAAATTTAATAAATTCTTCCAAAATGCCAACTTCCACAATAGGCGCTTAAATGCTCACGGGTCATCCAAAATCCTGTCCGTACATACGCCCAAGTCTAATATCCTCATATGAACCTGTTAGGACCTTCAAATTTCGATTCCGGAGTCGTTTACTTAAAAATCAAACCTTCATCGATTCTTTCAACTTAAGCTTGTTAAACAAGAATTATCTTCCCAAATCAACTCCAAACTTCCCGAATCGGACCAGGTTGTGATGGCGCCACTCGTGAAACAAGGCTATCATATACAAACCCCAAACCATTTAAAGCAACTATAATAATTCATTTATAAGTCGTTAATAAACTATAAATCCAAAAATAAAGTGTAGAATGGAACAATGTGGAAACAACACAGCCCAACATCGGGGTGTCACCAGTCATGAAAATCAAAAAATTCATCTAAGAGTAAAAAGACAACATAGTCTGATAAAAAGTTAATACAGTATAAAAAATAAGGATATGAGGGAGAAGCAGTGGCTGCGAACACCGAGCAGTTACATAGTCAGCTCTGAACAGCCTACAGGAAAGCAATTAGCCCTCGCTAGCGTGACCCAAGACTCCTAGATCTGTACACATATTGCAGAGAGTAGTGTCAGTACGCCAACTAAATAAGTAATAAAAGTAAAGGCAGTTGAGTGATAAGAAAATATGTAAAACACAGCAAAATGATACAATGATGCAGTATAACACCAGAACAATGGAATAAAATAGTAAGAGCTCGTAGAAACACCTTGGTTCAGCAAAAATCTCTTTAAAACGTCTTTTAGCAGTTCAATGAATGAATGAAAAAAGGGGAAAAGATAGAAACATAAATTAACCCCTCGGGTAAGATACCAACAGAACCATCCCCTCGGGCTATCTCACAATCACTCGTATTAGCTCCTCGGGCAATAACATGGAACAACATCAGCCCCTCCGACTATATCACATCTCACACTGGGTACCCGTACTCACTGTGGGTGGAAAGAATCCGGGGGGGCTCCATACAGCCCAAGTGCAATATCAAGTCATTTTGTGGCATAACTAAACAGGCACTCGGCCCTATAACAAACCACCTTATGGTGTAACAAATCAAGACCTCAGCCTCAAAATCATGAATTGGTACAATACTGCTATGGCGCGTAGCCCAATCCCATAATAACATCATAATACAAGATCTCGGCCTCCCTCTGTCAGAAATCTCTAAAAGCCACTCGGTCATAGTAAAACATGATACTCGGCCCACAATATCATTTAATTATGTTAAAATAGAGTAAACATGGTTGAGTTATTAAAATAGAAGAATATATCATAACTACGTACAAATATAAAGTTAAAATATTGAGGAATAATAGTAAAAATCCTCTAAGGGTCCAAATCAGTTGGCACGAGGCCCAACTACGGCATTCAGCTCAAAACATGATGATAGCAAAAAGTTTTCAATCAATTACGTGGCTAAACTGTCGTACAGGATGGACTAAGTCACAATTCCCAATAGTGCACGACCCCACGCTTGTCATCTAGCGTGTGTGTCACCTTAAAGTAGCACAACAATGTGAAATCTGGGATTTCATACCCTCAAGACAGCATTTACAATAATTACTTACCATAAACTAGTCCAAACTCTAGCCCGCGATACCTTTGCCTCTCGCCCCGGCCTAACTCGCATCGAATATATCCAAAATCGGAATCATGACGTCAAAATATGCTTAGAGAAGGAAGCCCATGCAAAAATCATCAAATTACAACCCAAATCCCGAAATAGACCAAACCCGAACCCCGTGCCCACATCTCGTAATCCAATAAAAATTACATCAATAAAATCGTTATCCTCCCATGAATCCATACATACCAAGAATACCAAAAGCCGACAACAAATGATCCCTCAAATCCTTAATCAAAGGTATCCAATCTCAAGCTCTAGTTTATTCAATATTTACTCATAAATTTCCATAAATTTGGCCAAATCAATGAAATAACACCATAGGAACGAGCTTTATGTTAAAAAATCTTACCTCAATGAAGGTCCCTTTGATTCCCTCTTCAAAATCCCCTAAAAAACTCCAAAATCGATTTAAAATGGTGAGGAAAGGCTGAAAATCGCGAAAGAGGTCTATATACCTTCTGGCCCAGGATACCGCGTATGTGGACTCAAAAATGCACCTACGTGACCGCAACTGCGGTCCTTGGTATGCACTTGCTAATTTTACTTATCCGCCCAAAACCGCACCTGCGATCATATTACCGCGTCTGCGCCATCGCAAGTGCGCTCAACTTCACGCTTCTGTGGATCCAGCACTCCACACTCTCAGTTGCATCTATTGCCCTTACAGCACATGTGCGGGATCGCACTTGCGATCCCCAATCCGTAGGTGCTGAAAGAAAAGGAGCAGAAAAATTCTACAACTTCTTCAAAAATTCAAACTCTCCGCCAACCATCCGAGTCCATCCCAAGGCCCTCGAGATCTTAATCGAATATGCCCACATATCTTATAACCTCATTCAAACTTTATCCAACCTTCGAAATGCTCAAAAAAACATTAAAATACCAAAATTACATCGGATTCAAGCCTAAGAAATCAAAAAAACTTCGAGATTTTGCTTTCGATCAAAACATTTATCAAACCTCTTCCAAATAACCTGAAATTTTTCACACACGTAAAAAATCACACAACGGACCTACTCCAACTTCGGTAATTCCATTACGACGCTTGTATCAAAATATCTGCTAATAACCAGTAAATGCCAAAATTTTAATTTTGCCAATTCAAGCCTAAATCAACTCCGGACCTCCGAAACACATTTTGATCACTCTTATATGTCCCAAATCATCTCCCCAAGCTATCTGAATGCTCACAAGTCAACTTTCGGTTGACTTTCCAACTCAAGGGCCAACATTAGAGACTTAGTGTCTCAAGCCTTACCAAAACCTTTCTGGATTAGAACTGACTAACTCGATACCATATAACATAGATAAACAAACAACTAAGAATAAAAAATAGGGGGAAATGGAGCGGTAACTCATGAAACGACCAGCCGGGTCATTAAATCCTCCCCATCTTAAAGAAAAGTTCATCCTCGAACAGGTAAGGAAACATACCTGAAGTCTCAAAAAGGTGAGGATATTTGCTTCGCATCTCCAACTCTGTCTCCCAGACGACCTCCTCCACGGGCCGACCTATCCACTGCACTTTCATTGAAGCTATATCTTTTGACGTAAACTTTCGAACCTGATGCTCCAAAATAGCTACTGGCTCCAGATCATAAGTTAAATTATCACCTAATTGAACCATGCTAAAGTCCAAAACATGAGACGGATCGCCAATATATTTCTTGAGCATAGAAATATGAAATACCGGATGCACACTCGATAAGCTGGGTGGCAGGGCAAGCGCATATGTCACCTCCCCAATTCTCTGAAGCACCTCAAAAGGCCCAATGAACCGAGGACTCGATTTACCCTTCTTCCCAAATCTCATAACACCCTACATAGGTGAAACCTTCAATAGAACCTTCTTTCCAACCATGTAGGGAACAACCCGAACCTTCCTATCAGCATAACTCTTTTGTTTCGACAGAGCTGTACGAAGACTCTCCTGAATCACCTTTACCTTGTATAAATCATGATGTACCTAGTATGTACCCAATATTCTAGGCTCACCCGCCTCAAACCAACCAATCGGAGATCTACATCGTCTCCTATACATATGGAGCCATCTAAATACTCGACTGATAACTGTTGTTATAAGCAAACTCTATGAGCAATAGAAACAAATCCCATGACCCCTAAAAATCAATGACACAAGATCACAACATATTCTCCAATATCTAAAATGATGGAAATCAGAACACTGTGAAAGCAAACAATCTCCCGGATATAGATCCCTGCCAACCGCTCGGAAGAATAGGTAGTACACAGAAGAATAAAGTGCACAGACTTGGTCAGTCGATCCACAATCACCCCAATAGCATCGAACTTCTTCAAAGTCCGTGGGAGTCCAACTAAAGAATACATAGTGATCCGCTCCCACTTCCACGCTGGAATATCCATCTTCTGAAGCAAGCCACCTAGTCTCTAATGCTCATATTTCACCTACTGACAATTGAGACATCGAGCTACAAATACCACAATGTTCTTCTACATTCTCCTCCACCAATAATGATCTCTCAGATCCTTATACATCTATGTGACACCTCGATAGATAGAGTATCACGAGCTATGAGCCTCCTCTAGAATCAACTCCCATAGCCCATCCACATTGCACACACATATCCGGACCTGCATCCCCAACACCCCATCATCATCAATAGTCACATCTCTGGAATCATCATGCCGAACCATGTCCTTAAGGAAACCCAAATGAGGATCATCGTACTAACGCCCTCTGATGTGATCATATAAAGAAACCACACAAGCTAAACATCCGACTGGGCTCCGAAATATGTAACCTCACGATACTATTGGACAAGGCTTGAACATCAACTGCAAGAGGTCTATCCTAATGGGAATAAATGCTCGATTGCTCATACTCATCGCCTTCTTACTCAAGGCATCGGCTACCACATTGGTCTTCCCCGGATGGAACAAAAGAGATATCATAATCCTTTAGCAGCTCCAACCATCTTTGCTGCCTCAAATTGAGATCCTTCTTTTTGAACAATTGCTGGAGGCTAGGATGATCAGTAAACACCTCATAGACACATTATACAAATAGTGCCTCCAAATCTTCAATGCGAACGATGGCAGCCAACTCCAAATCATGAACAGTGTAGTTCTTCTCATGGGGCTTCAACTGACGAGAAGCATAAGCAATAACTATATACTCCTACATTAACACACACCCAATACCAACTCTCAAAGCATCACAATACACGGTATATGAACCTTAAACTGATAGAAAAACTAACAATAGATATGTGGTCAAGGCAATCTTGAGCTTCTAAAAGCTCTCCCCATGCTCATCCGACCACCTGAATGGAGCACCCTTTTGAGTCAAGTTGGTCAATGGTAATGCTATAAATGAAAATCCTTGAAAAACCCCGACGGTACTAACCCACCAAACCAAGAAAGGTGCGAATCTCCATGGTTGAGGAGGGTCTGGTCCAACTCTGAATCGCCTCTATATTCTTCGGATCAACCCGAATACCCTTGCTGGACACCTCGTGACCCATGAAAGCCACTGAACTAAGCCAAAACTCACATTTGAAGAACTTTGCATAAAGTTTCTCCTCCTTCAATTTTTTCAACACAACTCTCAAATTCTCCGCGTGCTCCTCCTGACTATGTGAGTACACTAGAATATCATCAACGGAAACAATGATGAACGAGTCGAGATAAGGTTAAAACACGATGTTCATCAAATGCATGAATGTTATTGGGGAATTGGTCGGTGTAAAAGACATTACAAGGAACTCATAATTACCATCTCTAGTCCTGAAGGTTGTGTTAAGAATATCTGAATCAGTGATCTTCAATGAGATCAATCTTGGAGAACACTCTCACTCCCCTAAGCTGGTAAAATAAATCATCGATACGAGGCAAAGGATACTTGTTCTTGATTGTCACTTTGTTCAACTGCCTGTAATCAATGCACATCATCAATCGTGACATCCTTCTTCTTCATGAATAGAACCAGGGCACCCCAAGGAGACACACTAGGCTGAATGAACCCCTTATCAAGAAGTTCCTAATGTTGTTAATTTAACTTCTTCAACTCCGTTGGTTCCATACGATATGGTAGAATAGAAATGGGCTGAGTGCTCGGCACCAGGTCAATACCAAAATCAATATCTCTATCTGGTGGCATGCCTAGCAGGTCTACAAGAAATACATCACAAAAATCCCTCATAACAGGAATATAATCAATAATGAGGGTCGCTGCAACGACATCCCTTAAAAAGTATAGGTATGAAAGAAAACCTTTCGAACCATACACTGGGCCTTCAAGAATGAAATCACCCTGCTGGTGACAAATCAGTCAAACCTCGCCACTCAATCTGTGGCACACCAGGCATAGTCAACGTCACTGTCTTAGCATGACAGTCCAAAATAGCACGACACGGAGATAGCCAATCCATGCGAAATATCACATCAAAGTCCACCATACAAACCAATAATAGGTCCACTCTAGCCCCCAGGCCCCCAATAGTCACTACATATGACCGGTACACAAGATCCACAATAATAGTATTCCCCACCAGAGTAGATACATAAAAAGATTAAACAAGAGACTCACGGGGCGTATGTAGATAACAAGCAAAATATTATCACACATAGGAAAAAGTGGAACCGGGATCAAATATTTAATAGACATCTTTGTGGCAGACTGAGATAGTACCTGTAATCACCGCATCCGAAGTAATAGCATCAGATCTAGTTGGAAGTGCATAGAAACCGGCATGACGACCACCTGATCGACCTCCCTCTCTAGGGAACCCCCCTGGCAGACATACCTCCACACCTAGCTAGGTGGGTGGGTGGTGAACTAACCGGCGCTGAAGCCGATGTCTTACTCCGCTAGTGAGATGAACCCCCTAGACGATGAGGATAATGCCTCAACATGTGACCCAACTCTCTACAATCATACAATTCCCTAGTAGAAAAGACGGGGACTGAAGGAACCCCTAGTACCGGTATGATTAGTAGATACACCTGGCATAGAAGAGCCCTGGACTGATGGAGCATGGGGCGAACTCTCAGCTTGAAGGGTACTGAGTGATGAATGGCCTTGATGAGAACTGTGAGAACCTTGATCTGATGACGCCTCGCGATAACTTGGGCGAGCTGACTGAGCATTTCTGAATGGGCGGCCTCTGCCATGCTAAAATTAACCTCTCAAAAGAGCACCACCATAAACACCAGATCCCTGAGGCCTCTTCTCCTCCCTCTGATCTCGCTCCTGGCGACGAATTGACTCAATTTTGCGAGCAATGTCAACCTCTTCAAAAGTAGCACCAAACACCCTCTCCCTAGTCATAAGAAAGCAAATATGGTGTTTGAGTCCATCAACGAACCTCCTAATCCTATCCCTCTCCATAGGAACCAATCAAACAGCATGACGAACTAACTTCGAGAACCTCATCTCATACTGTCATATCTCCCTGATGCAACTACATAAACTGCATGTGCATCTCCACTCTGCGAGACTATGGCACACACTTCTCCAAAAAGAGAATAGAAAAGTGTTGCAATGTAAGGTGTGTTGCACCAACAGGTCTACACCTCTCATAGACCTCCTACCAAGTGAAGGCAACTCTAAAATATTGTAAAGTAGTGAAAGCGACCCCGCTGCTCTCCAGAATACCAGCTGTGTGAAGAATCCTCTGACACTTATCCAAGAAACCCTGGTATCCTCGAACTCCGTACCACTGAAAGTCGAATGCTGAAGTCTACCAAACCTCTCCAACCCGCGTTGCTTATTCTCTGGCATGGTAGGAGCTACATTGTCCTGTACGGCAGCAACCGGCTGGGCTGGAGGTGCCCCAAGTGTCTGAAGTCCCTGCACGACCTACTTAGGTGTGCGAGCGGTTGGAGTCTAAGTGCCTCCCCAGGCTTGAGAAGTAGATGCGGCTGTAGTGACTAAGACCTCTTGAGCTACGCCAGTACATACTGTTAGATTCTGGGCCAGGGCCTCGTAAAAACCCGGAATCACAATGGGCACAGTTAGCCCTGAGTTGGTATTGCTGAAGTGTCCACAACTGGGACCTAATTATGAAATGGGTAGGCTGGTCGATCTGCATGTGCTTCCCTAGGTTTTGTGTAGGCCACACCCCTACCCCTACCATGGCATCGACCACGGTCTCGGCCTTTGGTGGCCCCATCTGGTGGTACATGTGGTCGTCCATCCTGACCGGTAGCACGTCTCCTCACTATCTATGAGAGAGTAGAGAACAGAAGTTTACTACTCTGATCAACAGATTCACACGATAAGAATTTAAAGAAAATAGAGTTTCCTAAGGGTTTTTCAACCACCCGAGGATAAATACAGACGTCTCTGTACCGATCCGCGAGATTCTATTAAACCTTCTCATGACTCGTGAGACCTATGTAACCTAGGCTCTAATGCCAACTTTCACAATCGGACCCAATTGTGATGACGTCTCTCGTGAAACAAGGCCAGCTAACACAGCCCCAAACCATTTAAAGCAGTTATAATAATTCATTTTAAGTCATTAGTAAACTATAAATCCCAAAATAAAGAGTAGAGTAGAACAGTGCGGAAATAACACAGCCCGACATTGGGGAGTCACCATTCATGAGAATCTAAAAATTCATCTAAGAGTATAAAAAGACTACATACTCTAATATAAGGTCAATACAAAGTAAAAATAAGGATAGAAGGGAGAAGCATTCCGCTGTGAACGCCGAGCAGCTACCTAGTCAACTCTGAACAGCCTATTGGAAAGCAATCAGCTCTCACTAGTATGACACAAGACTCTTGAATCTGCACACAAGGTACAGAGAATAATATGAGTACGCCAACTCAGTAAGTAATAAAAGAAAAGGCATCTGGGTGATAAGAAAATATGTAAAACACAGCAAAATGCTACAATGAGACAACATAATACTAGAACAATGCAATAAAATAGTAAGAGCTCGTAGAAACATCTTCGTTCAGTAAAAACCTCTTTAAAACATCAATTATAATTTAAACGAGAGAATCAAAATAGGGAAAAAAGATAGAAACATAAATGAGCCCCTCGGGCACCATACCAGTAGACCAGCCCCTCGGGCTATCTCACAATCACTCGTCCCAACCCCTCTGGAAATAAAATAGATCAACATCAGCCCCTTGGGCTATATCACATCCCACACTAAGTACCCGCACTCACTGGGGGTGTACAGACTCTAGGCATGGGCTCGTTGCAGCCCATAATCCATATCGTGGCATAATCAAATAGGCATTCGGCCTAACAAAAAGCCACCTCGTGGCGCAACAAATCAGGCCCTCAGCCTAAAAATCATGAATCAGTACAATACTGCTGCGATGCGCAACCCGATCCCATAATATCCTCACAACACAGGCCCTCGGCCTCCCTCAGTCAGAAATCTCTAAAAGCCACTCGGGCATAGTAAAACATGATACTCAAGCCACAATATCATATCATATAAAAATGTAAAATGGAGTAAATATGACTGAGTTATGAAAACAGTAGAATACAGCATGACTGAGTACAAATATGAAGTCAAAACATTGAGGAATATTAGTAAAAATCCCCTAAGGATCCAAAACAATTTGAACGAGGACCAAATATGGCATTCAGCCCAATACATGACGATAGCAAACAGTTTTTAATTAATTATGCATCTAAATAGTCATACGAGGTGGACTAAGTCACAATCACCAATGATGCACGACCCCGCGCTCGTCATCTAGCATGTGCGTCACCTCAAAGTAGCACAACGATGTGAAATTAGGGATTTCATACCCTCAGGAAAACATTTACAATTATTACTAACCTTTATCCGGTCCTAACTCTAGCCCATGATGCTTTTGCCCCTTGCCTCAGCCTCAACTCAGGTCGAATCTATCCAAAATCAAAATCATGACGTCAAAATATGCTAAGAGAATGAAGCCCATGCAAAAATATTAAATTACAACAGAAATCCTGAAGTTAACCAAACACGACCCCCGGTCCCATATCTCAGAATTCGATCATAATTACATCAATAAACTCTTTATCCTCCCACGAGTCCATACATACCAAGAATACAAAACTCTGACAACAAATGACCCCCCCAAATCCTTAATCAAAGGTCTCCAATCTCAATCCCTAGTTTCTACAGTATTTACTCAAAAATTTCAATAGATTGCAAGCCTAATCAATAAATTAACACCGTAGGAATGTGTTTTATGTTCAAAATCTTACCTCGATGAAGTTCCCTTTGATTCCCTCACCAAAATCTCTCAAAAGCTCCAAAATCGATTTAAAATGGAGAAGAATCGCTGAATATCGCGATGGAGGATTTATATACCTTCTAGCCCATAAATACCGCACATGTGGCCTTAAGAACGCACCTGCGTGACCGCACCTGCGGTCCATGGGTCGCACCTGCGGAATTCACTTATCCACCAAAAATCGCACCTGCGGTCATAAAATCACACATGCGCCATCGCAAGTGCGCCCAAGTCCACACTTATGTGGCTCCTGCACTCCACACTCTCGGCCGGAACTGCGGCCCTTACAATGTATCTACAGCGTTGCACATGCGATCCCCAATCCGCATGTATGGAAACAACAGGAGCAGAAAAATTCCGCAACTTCTCCAAAAATCCAAACTATCCGTCAACCATCGGACTCTATCCTGATGTCCTCGGGACATCAACCGAACATATCAACATATCCCATAACCTCATTCAAACTTCTTCCAATTTTTGAAACACTCAAATCAAAACCAAAACACTAAAACCACATCGGATTCAAGCCTAAGAATTTCAAAAACTTCCATATTCCGCTTTCGATCAAAGAGTCTATCTAACCTCGTTCGAATAACCTAAAATTTTGCACACACATCACATATGCACAACGAACCTACTCCAACTTTCAGAATTTCATTCTGACCCCTATATAAAAATCTAACCTAACAACCGAAAAACGTCAAAATTCTAATTTTGCCAATTCAAGCCTAAATCTATTTTTTACCTCCAAAACACATTCTGATTACTCTTCTAAGTCCCAAATTACCTCCCGAAACTATCCGAATCATAAAAACAAAATTCCAAGATAGAATGTTATCAAATCAACTTCCGATTGACTTTCTAACTAAGGGCCAACTTTAGAAACTAAATATCCCAAATCATACCAAAAGCATTTCGGATTCGAACCGACTAACCCGACATTATATAACATAGATAAACAAAGCAATAAGAAGCATAAATTGGACAAACGGAGCGGTAACTCATGAAACGAATGGTCGGGTTGTTACAAATTCCGACCATGCGTGCAAGTCATTATTACTGAAGTGAAGCTGCTCACGCCTCATTTCGTCGAACGATGTGCTAGAGCTCAAAACGATCGATCGGATCGTTACAGCTGAAGCTGTTAGTATCTAGCAGTTTAAATCTTTATATATATTTGATTCCTAATGCACATGCATCACCATTTGTTTCTGAAAATCAAACCCAAATTTCAGTAGTTCTAGTCCACCATAAGGCTAGAAACACTATCAATATCTTTTTAATGACTTGCCACATATTTAAATATGAAAGTAAAGAAGTTCTTTTCAAAGTGGAATTGCATATATATCTGTTGTGACTTGTTATATATGTTGTTATTAAGTAAATTAAAACACCAGAAAAACAGGTGCTTAGATATAATCGGAATAGAAGTTTTTTTTAATCTTTTGACTAGTATCCATATCAATTATCGTAAAGTGTGTATCAAAAT